>CANTUZ010000016.1:7252985-8598305 GCA_947846985.1 Fratercula arctica
AACGATACAGCCTGGCTATAAATGTAGGGGAGGGATTCTCTAGAGAAATTTCTAAGTTTCCCGAGAAAGCACTCGGTATAATCTACGTCTTACCCAAAGGCGTCCTTATGGGGGGGAAGAAAGGCTCAGCCCGTCGACTGATCCCGGAAGTCAGTGATGGAGTCCTCCTCGAGTTGTTCATGATGGTGTCTTCCCTGATATCCCCCCTCTCGGGCTATTTTTATACTATTTTTTACCTTCAAGGTGGAGTTTGAGTGACTTTAGTCACAAATACGTTTATTCTGGTTGGTGTGCTCGAGGAGGAGTGTTCGCACCTTGGGGGCGGGTGGCCTCCAGGATGGAGGTGTGTTTTGGTACATTGTAATGAGCAAAGTGCGCACAAAGGACAGTGTTTCATCAATGTTTGACGAAATGTTGGCTCGGGGAGCGAGTAGGGCTGCTTATCTGTTCCATAGGGCCATCTCATTCCCATATCTGCCATTCGTCACAAGGGAAGGCCACGGAACAATCGCGTTCCGTTCTATCCCTCGTGTAGTTTCACAAACAACCTTGTACAGGGAATCGCAGATGTTGCATTCTTTGTGTGCCAGCTGCGGCTGTATTCTACCTCAGAAGCCGCTTGATTTTATGACTTTCCTTATGTGTGAACAATGCTGTACTTTTGTATTCTTGGCCAATTTAGTAATTATTCCACACCATGGGTATTTTGGGGTTCCCTATGGGGGATATTGAGGGGGTTTTGGGTCCCGTGGGTGGGATTCAGGAGGATCCTGAGGGCTATTAGATGGTTAAAGGGAGGCTTTGGGGGACATTGGGTGCCCTTGATGGAGTTTGGGAGGGGTTGTGGGGTTGCCATGGGTGGGTTGGGCCATCTCTGGAGGGTTATCGGGGGTTTTGGTGTCCCTGAAGGGGTATTTTGGTGCTCTTATGTTTGTGACACATCGGGGAAGGTGAGCGGGGAGCTGTGAGGGGGCAGCATACATTAACCAAGGACAGATTAGGCCAATTAACTTTAGAAGATAGACACAGACTTGGTCCATTTCTGGGAAACCCTAAATCTCCTTCTCTGTCCTCTAGGTCTTGCACAGTTGGGTACTCGATACATTTAAGCTTTCTCACTGCACTGCAAGAGCTCCTGCTTTTCCTTACATTTAACAAGTTTATTTCAGGGAATCCCTGTCTTAAGTCTTTAAATGAAAATAAGCATATTTCCAGCCCTCGTGTTTCCGATTTTCCCCAACAGGGGAAAATTCAAGTTTTCCTCAGAAGAGATGGGCCCGCAAATGTGTTAAACCAGTGCAGGTTTCTTTTGATGTAACCAGGAACACTGATGCGTACAATGATTTGAAAAGAAATGCTGCAGTAGAAAATCAGCAAGGGCGGCAATTTGGTAAATGATCAAAAAATGAAAAATTGCACGTTTGTCCCTTGCCTTGGAGCTGCAAGGGTTGCTTTCCCATATGAAACTGTGATGTATCACTAATACTACCTGTATTAAGAACGCTGATACATGGGGAGGTGGATTGCTTTCGCTCACCCGTTCTTTTCTCATTTACAAATGTCTCACAATTGGCAGCAGGTCTCATAGGAGCATCCCGTAACCTTTCAGAAAGGATTCAGAGATGTTCATATTTGGATACATGCAAAGCTCATTTATTGCTTTAAACTTTCCCTAAGCCAAGTTGCTGGTGGGTGCCCAGAGTTGGATCCCTTTTGGTGCAGAAGAGCAGGAGAGGGAACTGGCCACCGGCGAAGGCAGGGGGCCCCAGGGCCAGACCTCCTCTTAGAGGGTGCAGACATCTCCTCTTTAGCATTGGTCACATTTATTTCTCCGAAGGCAGCAGCTCCTTTTCTGAGCAATCTCTTTGGGCGCCCAAATTTCAGTTGTCCAGACACAAGTGGGATGGGGGATGCCCTTCTAAGCAGCTGAAGGAAGGAAGCGCAAGGAAACGTCACTCCAGTGTTAAAGGCGATCTTTTCTTGTTAGACACACCAGAATCTTTTCAGTGGCCATTTCCAGGTTTGTTAAGGAGGAACGTGGGCCTACCGTGAGGGAAAGATGGATTGAAAAATAAAATAAATGCAGCAGCCCGGAGTGGGGAGGGATGTAAGCCTTTGTACGCTGACCTGAGGGACAGCCCAGGTGGGAAACATGGTGCTGGGGAAAAAAGCATCGGAGAGGTGCAGGAGGTGTCTGAGGGAGCAGCAGGTGGCTGGGGGGCACGGGGCATGACATGAGGTCAGGCCCAAGAGCTTTTTATTCAAACTTGCTTTCTACTGCAGCTGCCTGGACTCATGCTTGACCAAAAAAGCTCATTTATGCTCAGAGAGCAGGAAGTGCAGAAGGAGCCTCTGTGACAGAGCAAGGGCTTTTGATCAGGAATGGGCTTCAGAGCGAGTGGGTCATTGGGAATGGGTACACGTGAACCGAGAGCCCTTATTTCCCTCCCAGGGTAGCGACCCTGTGTCTAACAAGTCACGGAGGAAGACTTTAAAGGCTACAGGTTGTTACCTGATCACAAGTGCATGTTAAAGAGAGTTATGGGGTGTGTCTTGTAGTATATCTGCCACCGCTATGGAAGACAGACATGCCCAATTCCCATTCAAAAAGAACCCGTTTCCCCACACCCACTGTGCCTCTGTGGTTTAAATTCATGCTTTTTCACTCCTCACTGAGACTTTTGAACCCAGTTTTTTTTCCCCCTTGTCACTCTTACACCTCCCCTTCTTGAGCCTTTTCCGGGACAGTGACCCTACAGTTACATTGGATGAACACGTATTGCTTTTGTTACCACTCATTTTACATACACATGTACCCCTGATTTAAAAATCACCATTCTTGTTCCAGAGTTCTAGTTTACGGCATGTATCTGAACAGCTTAGGACCTGGAACAGACTCCTCATAGATGGATGCTGCTCCACGAGGAGGTCTGTAGACCAGGCAGATCTTTCCTAACCCATTTGCAGGGAACAAGAGCGACGGCAGCCAGAAAATTGCTTTCTTGAATTACCTGGAACTCACAGCAAAAAATGTTCTGAGTGAAACAGCCAACATTAACCCACGCAAACATTTCTTCCCAGTGGAAACATGCCAGTTTCTGAGGGAAGCAGCTCTGGCTTCCCACAGGAGACACTGGCCACCATGTTGGGTCTCCCTGGGGCAACCACCCTCGGGGGTTTCCCTGCATGGACAACCCCGGGTTTGCACTGAGGCAGCCTCCAGAGCTGGAGGCTTTTAATCCAGCCCCAGCAATGTCCCCCTCAGTGGGCACCAGACACCCTCAGCCGGGCAGGGGGACCCGTGCACCCACCACCAGCAGGCCCCGATAGCGGGGGGACACGTTGGGACAGACGCTGTTCCCAAAAAGACATTTAGATTCCTAAAATCCTCACACTCATTCCCAGGATTAAGTCCCTCAAAGTTTCTTAAACTTCAATTGTGATAATCCTGTACATGTTACAGTTTCCTGTTTCCCCATGCACATTTCAGGAATAAACATCCATGAGATTTTTAATTGTCTGGAAATCACATGTGTCATGCACTTCACCTGCCTCTTCTGCTGAGAGGATAAAGTTAACTTTTGAAGAGACCTGGCAGAATTCAAATTGACTTTTTTCTGGTTTCACTGATTTTTGACTGGTTTGGTTAAAAAAATGGTATATAAGGCAAAAGTAACTGCTACAGACCAATTCTAAGAAAACTTCTCTTGCATTGGGAGACACCAAGAAAACCAGGTCACAGGTTTGCAATGGCGTGGCAACCAACTAAACTAAACTAAACTAAAACCAACATGCTGTAGTACCCGGGTTCTTGAAAACAGGTTGAATCCAATGCTCTTTCTGCCTAATTTTGGGCTGGATGTGCTTTGGAAAATCCATCACCTATTGTCTTCAGATAGGAAAGCCAGAGAGGCCTAAAGAAAGCCTGAAATACAGAATGGGTAGGTCAGACAGGTTCTCCCTCTTCCTCCTGTCCTCGTGATGGCCCTCGTTCATCGTCATCTCTTACTAAGCGAACTGGTTTCTTTGTGTACTTCTTCTTCTGTATGGGGGCAACTGATGCTGACACGGGTTTGTTCCCTGGTTCAGCGGCAGTGGCTGCCACTGGGGTTGCAGTAGCTGCAGTGCCTGTCGCAGGGGTCGCAGTGCCTGTCGCAGGGGTTGCAGTAGCCGCAGTGCCTGTCGCAGGGGCCGCAGCAGCCGCAGTGCCCGTCGCAGGGGCCGCAGCAGCCGCAGTGCCCGTCGGTCTGGTCTCTGTCTCTTTCCCCTGAGAGTGCTGCATAACACTGAGCAGTGCGTGGTAGATACTGGCCAGGGCCCAGCACAGTGCGGTGAGTTGTGCCTCTCTAGAATAGCCACAGCATTTTCCCGTCAGATATTCTACTACTCTGTCAGCGTCCTGTAATTGTTCAGGGGTGAAGTCCCAGACCATTGGAGGTGAGAAGTTCTCTAAGTACCTGTGCATGTTCTCCCACGTGCCATGCCACCGCTGACTGTCCAGCCTCGGAGCAGATCTCTGGGTGGTAGTCTTAAATAGTCATTTTACCCTAAACGAGACCTGGAACATATTCAGCAGACGTAACACTAGGAACATGCTGGTTTGAGCATCCCAAGGATATTCAGAATTCTCAAAAGCTGTCATACCTGACCTGAAGGAGAAAAGGGAGGCAAAAGAGCTGGGGAAAGTGTCCCCCCCATTTCCCCTGTAGACTGGGTGTAATTATTAATAAATTCCGAGAGACGGAAGGTATGGGCAGGTCAGCAATACCACATAAACACCCCAAAATAACTGTCTGAACAGTGATGTTACCATATCATAAACTGATATCACACGGGACAGCAAAATTATAATCCTGATCCCTCTCCCAGAGGTGATTAACGGCATCACAGGGAGTACATAAGCCATATAGGAATTTACATAACACAGCCATGAGAACAAACCAAGCAACATGGTGACCAGCAACTATTTACCTAATGCAATAAATGCACACCACAAATTTATTTTAACAAGTTCTAGTTGGGAGTCTGTCATTATCTCAACCCTTTGAGCCCCACGTTGGGTGCCAAAAAGACCTGTCATGGTTTAGCCTCAAACAGCAACAAAGAACCACGTGCCACTCACTCGAACTCCCCCCGCCATGGGGAAGAATCATAAGAAAAAGGCCAAACTCGTGGGTTGAGACAAAGGCAGTTTAACAGAACAGCAAAGGGAACATGAAAACAAAACAATAACACAGATAGAGGAATATACAAACACAATGATGGAACCACCGCTCCCCGACCGGCCCCGGGACGCCCCAGCCCCGCTCCCAGCGGAGACTTCCCGCCCCCTCCCCCGGCAGCTCCTGGCTCCAGCCTGAGCATGGCTCCCATGGGATGGAATACCCATGTCCCTGCCGGAGCCTGCAGAGAATTAACCCTATCCCCGCCAGAGCCAGGACACAGCTACATTAAATGATTGCACAGATGCGATTCTGGTTGAGATGGAAAAAAAGAAAGATACCTGTGAAACTGGAGGGTTTCTTTTACCATCTTTGGTTTCTTTGCTTGAGGATGAAGCTTATGTCCTGGAGGTGGCTCATAATTTGGTCTGGGTGGAGGTTTCTGCATTGGAGGTCTGGCCTTGGCCTTAAGTGTGGCATTTAAGGACTGGAGGTGGCACAGAGGTACCCACGGGCTTTGGCTTGGCCTTTCCTTTGAGACACTACAGGTTGCCTAGAGAAGCTGTGGATGCTCCATCCCTGCAAGTGTTCAAGGTCAAGTTGGAAAGGGCTTTAAGCAGCCTGATCTAGTACAAGATGGCCCTGCCCATGGCAAGAGCAGTTGAAATAGATCCTCTTTAAAGTCCCAATGTCTTTTAAGAGGGACCCTGAAGTGGATATCCCTTTGCTGTGGTGTGCACATCACCAAATGCTGCTCAGTACATGCTGTCTGATCACTCACAGAGAGTTCAGCAATGCTGGGACCACAGCCAAGCTCATGACATAGGTGGCACTTGTGCTTCTCCAGATCAAAGGGCAAGGTTGTGAGTATCAGAGCAAAATCGCAGCTTTCATTCATGCTCTGTGTTTCCACTTCCTTGTAATTTTATGGTGATGTTTTCATGGGATTTGCCCAAAGCCTGCAGAAATGAGGGGATTATGGATCCTGGGAGCTTCTGTTTGGGGTTGTTTATATCCTCATAGCTCTGGGAAAACTTTCACCTCCATGCCTGTCTGTGTGATGCACTCATTACATTGCCCACTGTGACTGCATGTGCCTATAAGGGCCGCTGCTCATGGTGTTTTGGCTGTGGGTGGCTGAGTGGGGAGAACCAGAGTGGAGAGACAGGGGTGTTTATATTTTTTCTTCTGGCCAGGTGGCTATGCCTAATTTCTCTATTTTTCTTTTTTTTTTTTTTTTGCACAGAATAACACCAATTTTTGTATAGACAGTAGGAATCAGTAATTACTCAGTGCAGAATTAGTTATTTTTGACTCTAACATAATGCTGTAGTGTCAAGAAATGCAGGCCTAGCATGACAGCAGAGGTCTTGCAAGTGAAGGCACAGGGATTAGTAGATTGTAGGTTTGGAATGATAAGCGACAGGTCACAGACTTGGTCCTGGAGACACCATGGCTAGAAAACAACTCACCAGTAGTTAGTTAAAGTAATACAGAGCTAGAGCTGGGCAAAAACAGATCTAGATGTAACAAAGAGCTAACATCTAAAACGTATTATAGATGGTAAAAGCAGATGTAACATGGAGCTGCAGACCAATGAAGAAAGAGAAAGGTGTAAAAACATGTTAGCAAAAGAATAAAAATGACCCAAAGTGTGTCCTAGAGTGAGGAGGAAGAAGGCATCAACTTGTACTCCTCTGGGCGTAGGACCTGAGCAGCAGGCAGCTCACAGTGCCACTTCCACCACAACCACTTCTACATTGAAACTACAGACCTTAGGATCCAGAGGGGAGGTGGAAGGGTGAATGTAACACCATGAAAGGGAGTAGAAACTAGGCAGTGTGTGTTTAATGATGATGATTATCAAGTCCTTTCTGCGTAAAAGTATTCTTTCTTTTTCTGTGATAATTAGATTGGCATTGAAAATGACTCTTTGGTTAGATGGCTGAGATTTCAGTTATACAAACAATAAATTCTTGGCTTTATGTAGGAAAGTGAGCTTGCTCTTTACCCACAGCAAGATTGTTTGTGTAATACATTGTACCACACACATACGTACAGTCCACTGGCAGGCTGATTATGGGACCATCACTGTTCTGTGGGACTGGGAATTTTTATTTGGCCCCTTGCATTTGACTCTGGACAGTTATTTGGCAAAGAATGTGTCTGTTGCTTTCTTTAACATTACCGGTGCCTTTGATAATCAGTCGTTTTTGAGTAATCAGTCCCATTAGAATGACTGCCTTGGTGAGCCCCACTCCCACTCTAATAACCCACTGTGGAACTCATTAAAACTGCAGGAAGCTTCAGTTTTGCCATTACCTGTGTGTCCTTGGGAGATTTGCCAGGCTCTCTACCTAATCCAGGCTTCAGCAACTCAGCACTGCCGTCCTCAGACCTCATTAGGGTGTGGAACACCATCTGAGCTCTCTGTTGTTCCAGCATCACAGCAGCGGTGGCTAATTGGAGACGTTTCCTTTTAGCTGGTGCTAAGGAGAGATTTTTGATGAGCGCCTTATGAAATAAGGCCTGCGTATGTTATTTTATAAGTGTATTCCTTTATAGCAAAGAGTTTCTTTCAAAAGTGAATGGAGCACACTACCCCCTTGCAGTGTCAGTCACTCCAGGGCTTTGTCATACACAAACTGCTGCTTTTTCCTGGTCAGATCCCACCTGTGGCAGCTGCCCCTTCTGCTCCGCTCCTGATTCCTTAGGGACTCATGCAGACTGGCCTGAGTAATGCCAGGTCCCTACCCAGCTATATCCAGAGCCAGCTGATAACGGTCACCTTAGGAACAACAAACATCTACAGCTCCACCCACCAGTGCCCTGTGCCCTGAGCTGCATGGCCCCCAGGGCAGGTCACAAGTTGCCCACGCTTTGCCTCACACAAACATGCCTGCACAGAGCAACCCAAGGACATGCTAGTATCACAGAATGGTGTGGGTTGGAAGGGACCCCTGGAGATCACCCAGTCCAGCCCCCTGCCAGAGCAGGGTCACCCAGAGTAGGTGGCACAGGAACGCGTCCAGGCAGGTTTGGAATGTCTCCAGAGACGGAGACTCCACCACCTCTCTGGGCAGCCTGTGCCAGGGCTCTGCCACCCTCACAGCAAAGTTCCTCCTCATGTTGAGATGGAACTTCCCATGGTCAAGTTTGTGCCCGTTACCCTTTGTCCTGTCGCCTGGGCACCACTGAGAAGAGCCTGGCCCCATCCTCCTGACACCCACCCTTTTATTTATACGTGTTGATAAGATCCCCCCTCAGTCGTCTTTTTCCCAGCCTGAAGAGACCCAAATCCCTCAGCCTTTCTTCGTAAGAGAGGTGTTCCAGTCCCCTCAGCATCTTGGTAGCCCTTTGCTGTCCCCTCTCCAGCAGTTCCCTGTCCTGCTTGAACTGGGGAGCCCAGAACTGGACCCAGTGCTCCAGATGTGGCCTCCCCAGGGCAGAGCAGAGGGGGAGGATGACCACCCTCCACCTGCTGGCCACGCTCTTCTTGATGCCCCCCAGGATGCCATTGGCCTTCTTGGCCACAAGGGCCCATCGCTGGCTCATGGTCACCCTGTTGTCCACCAGGACTCCCAGGTCTCTTTCCACAGAGCTGCTCTCCAGCAGGTCAGCCCCCAACCTGTCCTGGTGCGGGGGGTTATTCCTCCCCAGGTGCAGCACCCTACACTTGCCCTTGTTGAATTTCATCAGGTTTCTCTCTGCCCAACTCTCCAGCCTGTCCAGGTCTCTCTGGATGGTGGCACGGCCTTCTGCTGTGTCAGCCACCCCCCCCCCACCTTTGTGTCATCAGCAAACTTTAATGGCGTATAAACTTCTAATTCCTCCTGTTTGCTCCTCATACTGAGCGCTTCAGTGTACAGGTACTTCAGAAAGGTGCAACACAGTCATGCTGGTGTCCCAAGAAAAGATGAGACCTTCCCTCATGATGTCCTCTCAGCACTTCCCTATTCGTGGGTGGGCCCCATTCTGCCCTGTTCTGTTGATTTTGTGGACTATTAAACGCACCACTCCGCACCTTTGCTTGCCAGACCAGTCCACCACTTCCTCACTTGAATGTGGGTCATCACCTCCCTCCTATCCTATTCCTAGTCTCCTCAGGTTGGCCAGCCTGTTAGAAAAGAGGGGGTTTTTACCTGACTTGTCAGGTGGATTCTATCCCTCCCTACCAGTCCTTGACCCCTAAAGAGGGTCCTGTGGTTTTAAAGTCAAACCATTGTCAGTGATACAGCTGCACAACAAGGTGCTGAACCTCGAGATCCATCTGCTCCTCCTTAAGCCTTTCCACTTCAGCAGTAGGATCAAGGAGAAAATCATGTGGGCTTCCCTGACCTTAACCCTCATGCCTAGAGCCATATAGTCACTCTTGATATGCTCAGAGACTCTCCTGGCAGGACTGTCAGTGCCCACATGGCTAACATCAAGGAGTAATAGTCTAAGGGCTGAACAGTCCTCAGCAACTTCTCCTCAGGATCCCAGATCTAAGCCCTCCGTGAAGCAACAAACCTCCCTAGAGAGCAAGTCCAGGTGCCAAATGGGCCCTCTGTTCTCCGTAGAAGGAAATATTTGTAATGAAGTTTAATAATAGGCAATATTGGTTTACATATATATATATACACACACACCCCATTAGACCATTAAAACCAATCTGAAGACTATAATTCAAATTGCAAACATTTACTTAAATACATAACTTGTATAGACCCCCACACACTGGGTTTTGATGGTATTATCATCCTTGAGCTCATAGGCAGTATCTTAGAATGATGTTTTGACTTTACTTTCTCAAAACATGTCAAATTAGATCACTTTTAATCTTAGTGGAAGTGGAGTACAAGGCAGAAAGTACAGTGGTATTAAAACTTGTCCACACAATAGTAGGAGTGACTTGAAACAAGTCAGTCATTCTTCCTGTGGCGCTCTTGTCCACCAGTCCCCACTTTACTCTTTCTTCCACTTCTCCTTCCAACTGTTCCTTCTCTTCCATTTTCCCCCTTTTTGCCAGTGACATTCTTTTTGCATCCTGCACTGCTTGCATGCTGAGCTGCTTCACCTGTACTCTTCTCTGAAAAAACAAAAACAACAAAAAAAATAAACCCAGACATATTTCTTTGTGTGACCTTCGGTTTCTCTGGAACAATAAACTGGAAGCAGGTACAAGACTTGAGGAAGCTCCTATTTTGGCATAGCTCATGAAACGTGATGTTAACCCGCACAGCTCTCGGGTAGCTGTGGCTACCTACTCTCTTACCTATAAACTTCCTGGCAAACAATGACCACACATGGGAGTGCAAACGATACTTGTTTCTTCTAGTAAACATATCTGAGAATGTAGTAATCCTGCAGTTAATACTGAGTATTACTTCAGGACTCGGTTAAACATTGAGAGTTTTGCTCATAAGGTACAAAATAAACGCTAATCACGTTGCCCTACAGTGAAAAGCCCAGGAATCGGGAACAGGGCAGAGGGCATCAGAGACTCTCAGAGAACAGATTGAATTGCTCAAACTGGTCTGAGTTAGGGAATTTCAGGTCATTTTAAATTAAGGACACCCATGGGAGAGAAAAAAGAAACAAAACAAAGGAACAAACAAAAGCCTTTCTACCTCAAAATTAACTAGAAAGGAAGACACCACTAAAAAAGAAGTTTGTTTATTGCTGAGAAACAGTCTGTCTACAGGGAGACATTCAGACTTGTTCTGAACTGAATTCACTGAATCTAATTGAATTAAATTTGGCACTTGCCATACAGGAAATATATGGTACAAAAAGAAGCAGTAACTTACATAAGCACTAGTTAACATCCTAGCACTCCCAGCTGTATCCCTAATACATTACATTTTTAAAGACAAGGTAGTAAAATTCAGTTTTCTAAATGAATGTAATTTTTCTTCCTGTTTAAGTCCTCCAGTGTACAGCTGCCATATTACCCACCATTTGCCCTTGTAGTTTGATGTCTATTCTATTCTATTCTATTCTATTCTATTCTAGTCTAGTCTAGTCTAGTCTAGTCTAGTCTAGTCCAGTCTAGTCCAGTCTATTTGAATAATTTGATTCTATTCAGAGCCCATACTGGTAAGTGTGCATGTCTGATTTAACTTACCGCCAGTGGGACAGACCCCACCAGCCCCAACACACAGGGTTTTACATGTACTGAGATTTAAAAATCCCATCCCAGGCGGTCACTAAAAGACAGATCAATCGCAGAACTTCTGTGAATACAGCAGTTCTGTATCTATCTTCACATTTGCAGATTTTTCATGCATCTGATATAATTAAAAGAGTGTAATTTCTACCACAGTAGTCTTCTACTGCTATGTAGCATGTGAGGTGTGTAATGTGGCCTCGTTTTTATCAGCACAAGTGTGTCTTACAAGAACCACAGTAGTGTGGTATCAACAATTCCATGCATAGAAGTCAGAAATCTCATTGATTTCTCTTCTAATATGCCGATAGAGGTGATTAAGAGGTAGAGTTTGTATGGAAAGCTCCACTCTGCCTAGCTTATTAGATCTATGGTGGTCCTTCAGCCTGGAAAGATGTCTACTGATGTCCACAGTAGCTAACCTTAGTCTTAGAGAAAGTTATTTCCTTTGCTCTGCGCTCACCTTAAAGATTCTTCTCTCTTGAAACTGAGAGTAATGGCACAGTAGCATTTCTCTTAAAGCTGGTAGGTTTACAAAAAACACAGCTATTTAAAGTGAATTAACTGAACCTTTTTATTTAAATTCCCTCATAAAACACATTTTACTGGTCCATTACAAGGAAGACATACCCATGTCAGTACGCACGCACAAACCACTGTACTCATCTAGTAATGACAGTCAGACTTACCCAGCAATCCCCAGCACTCCTGCCTGTGCCGCTCATTCCAGGATTTCTTTCTACAAGTCTCACTGCAAGTGAAGACTTCGTGACAACGCGTGCAAGGTGACAGCTGAACGCTAACCGACCGTCCACACTGATAGCAGTATTTAAAGAATGGTAATCTAGAACAAAGGTAGTTGTAAAACGAAAGCACATTATTGTTTGTTTAGGGTTTTCCTCAAGCTGACAGCATGTTTTTAGACAACAGTAAAACTAAATCAATATGGCTACAATGTAGAAATAATGTTCAATGATAACGTTCAACAATAAAGAAACGGGCGACTCTGTAGCTTATCACAGGAGTCCGTGGGGAACGGACTGCACACCAGCTGCAAAGCCAGTCCCCAAAAACAGCCCTCAGAAAAGCCAAGTGTCCTAGTGAGAAACATGCCCAAGTCTTCACCAAACCAACATCTGCATCCTGCCCTACACTCTCAGGTACCGATGTCATTAATTGGTTTAAAACACAAGGACACACTGCTTCCCACAAGAAAACTGAGTATTAGGCAGACTCTTGTGGTAAAGTCGGAAGCTGAAAAGGAGTGATGTGATAAAAGCAGAGAAAAAAGCTAACTACAGAGTAGAGAGGAAAATTAGAAAGGAGAAAAATGGCAGTGCGACAATAGTTTTGGTGAGGAAAAAAAACCAGGGCACAGGATTTTTGAGAACAGTCGATACTAAGTGCAGTATCTCTGCCCTACCTCACTTCTTCCACATGATGGCTCCCTCCTCTCTTCTTTGAAACACGCGTATGAACGGCTGAATCCACTACACGAACAAAAAGGGGGCACGGGGGAAAACAAAAATCAGCATTCTGACTTGAGAATTAGAGTACGAGTCACAAAATCCATCTTCATTAAAACTTTGCTTGTCTCTGTCTGTATAAAATTTGAAGATATATAATAAAATGCATCTTCCATCAACAAGCTTCAGAAGCAAAGAAAAAAGAAGCCAAGTTGCTACGTCACAGGAAGAAATCACACAGATAATTTACTCTTCCTTCCTGCTTGTGACAAGCCACAGAGCCACAGGTTAGGATGAACTGCACAGGTAACAATCTTACATTCAGCATTCACTTCCCAAGTGTGATACATCTTCTGCCCCTAAGACTGGTATTCGGAGACCTGCATTCTAAGCCTAATTTCACCACACACCTGAGCACTACTGAAGATGCAACTTAAATAATCTTTATTTGTTCCTTGTTGACACTCTAATAGCAAAAGAGCATTGATACAATGGGAGTCTTAGGAAAAGACCTGAGAGTAAGTTGCCATAAGGAATGAAGATATGCTAGATGTCCACGGTCACCATTGCATGCATCCTGCTCCCTGCACTGAATTCAAAGGAATTCCAAGGTTCTCCCATGAAAGAGGAACAAGCTCCCTCAATCACTCCTTAGCACGTGGTAACAGATCTTGTACAGGGATTCACCAGGAAGCAGCTGACAGGCACTGAACTCACATACAAATTTTCTTCACAATGCCTTGTCCATTCTTTAATGTTTGTAGAACCCCTACATCTCCTTCCCAAACATGTAGGAGCAGTTTTATTAGGAGTTACCCTTTCAGACAGTAACACTGGAATTATAACAATAAATTCCCCTTCACACCAGGTGATGCTACCCTTAACCCTGAACTACTCTTAGGCTTGAACTAACATTTCTTGGATCTTCTCAGCTTTTCTTGATCCCACTCCTTCTCTTTCAGGATGACACACTCACGGAGCTTCGCTGCAATGTGTTCCAGCAGAGATTGGCGTGTTTGAAAAAGTTCCTGTTCAGATGCTGACAATATGTGGTATGGTGTGTGAGCAATTCTCCTATCCTGCAACATACCATGAGTTAATCCACTAACGTATGAGAACACTAACACACAAGTGTTTCAGAGTTAAAGCCAACCCATTCCAAAAGCACAGCATCGTCCCTGCTGGATCCTGGCTTGGAGCTCAGTCTGTGATATGAGACACAGGACATCTCCAGGTTAGACATTCTAGTTGTTCCAATTATCAGTTTGGTGAGTGCTCAACAAGTTAACTAAAACCATTTTCAACTGTTTCTTCAAGGGGGAATCATAGAATGACACAATAGTTAGGGCTGGAAGGGACCTTTAAAGGCCACCTAGTCCAACCCCCCTGCAGTCAGCAGGGACATCTTCAACTAGATCAGGTTGCTCAGAGCCTCATCCAGCCTGGCCTTGAATGTCTTCAGGGATGGGGCCTCCACCCCCTCTCTGGGCAACCTGGGCCACTGTCTCACCACCCTCAGTGTAAAGAACTTCTTCCTAATGTCTCATCTAAACCTGCCCTGCTCTAGTTTAAACCATTGCCCCTCGTCCTAGCGCTCCATGCCCTTGCAAACAGCCCCTCCCCAGCTTTCCTGGAGCCCCTTTAGGGACTGGAAGGGGCTCAAAGGTCTCCCCGGAGCCTTCTCTTCTCCAGGCTGAACCCCCCCAGCTCTCGCAGCCTGTCCCCACAGCAGAGGGGCTCCAGCCCTCCCAGCATCTCCAGGGCCTCCTCTGGCCCCGCTCCAACAGCTCCGTGTCCTTCTGCTGTTGGTGCCCCAGAGCTGGAGGTAGCACTGCAGGGGGGTCTCCCCCGAGCGGAGCAGAGGGGCAGAATCCCGCCCTCGCCCTGCTGCCCACGCTGCTGGGGATGCAGCCCAGGCTGCGGGGGGTTTCTGGGCTGCCAGCGCACGTTGCTGGGTCATGTGCAGCTTTTTATCCACCAACAGCCCCAAGCCCCCTCAGCAGGGCTACCCTCCATCCTTTCATCCCCCAGCCTGTGTTGATACTGGGGCTTGCCCTGATGCCAGTGCAGAACCTTGCACTTGGAAGCTGCCCTCATCTTGCACAGCTCCTCTCCCAGCACTTCTGCAAGCATCAAAAAGTTTCTTGGAAATGAAAAAGACAGCTAGATGTCAGCTAGAGGGCACTGGTTGTCCACTGATATGTTCCTCAAGTCCCCATACTGCTTCCCTGTAGCAAGTGCCAGCAAGGAAAGTATAGACAAAAATCCAGAGTGAGGCAGGCAAGTAAGGTACCTGGCATATGGTGATTAAGTGGGACCTGTGATTACAGCTATAAATTGCTTTATTGATTTTCCTGTTTGAGGATCAGCTGCGATTGCAAGCAAAGAAATCACAATTTAATGTCTACATAGAACATTGGTGTCGCATACAAAAACCCCTGTCAGCTCTAAGCAGGCTGCTCCATGAGCGAGGTGAACCATTACTTTTGTTCGTTTCAGAACAACTACTGTTTATGTTCCAGAGGCAAGCAATCTACTTATCACATCAGCCTTCTTGTTAATAAGAAAGCTACCAAAAAAATTCTTATATTAGTTCTAATCAAGACCATCACAGAACTTTTAAAAGTTTTTTTAAACAAATATATCCAGTAAAAAGCATCAGGTAGAAATTTATTAGTTATACTTCACAGTAAGATTCTTTTTATAAGGGATTAATACATGATTAAGGATTACTTTAGTAAATTCATTTATGTAAATATATTTTTTGATATTTTAATATAACATATAATACATATTTTAATGTATTTTAATTTTAAATGTTATTTAAATATGTATTTTATTTAGGAAATCCATTCTTTTAAGGTTTGATCAATAATGTCGTATCATAGCTTAAAACACATCCAAAATTACCGTAATATATAACCCATAATAACTTCTCCTGATCTGATTGTAGCCTCATGGAAACACATATTACTTTTGGGTTTAATTCCTGGGTTTAAGATTATGATTAACTCTTTCCAATCCAATTATGAATGGAATCTTACTATAATATATGACAGCAAGGATTGCCATCACAGGCAAAACTATTAGAGGTATTCAGACTTAAGTGATTCATGTTTCATTTGGTGCTGAACTGTCTCACAACAAATTAAGGGAAAAAGTAAATCACTTGTGAAGGTTTCTGAAGAAGGCCCTAGACAATTCATACGGATGCAACAGGCCATGCATGTGAATGGATGCAAATGCACAGTACTTTCAGATATGGGAAATAAAGTCATACCTGATAATATTTATAATAGGCATAGTCAACAGCTGTTCCCACAGCTTTTCTTTGTCCTTCTCCAAGAGTAACTGGTGCAAGGATATCTGCACCAGCTTCAAGCAGCTTATCAACCTGAAGAAAGCAAATCATTACACATCCAAGCAAAAAGAAAACCTTCCCAAAAAATTGCATTCCCTCCACAGCTAAATAAACAGGACTGAGCATCGGAGATTAACCTCTATTTGTGAGACTATTTTGTGCCCCAAACCATGCATTTCTTCTGCCCCTTTACAGATAATGATGAATTGTCAAATCTGAATGTGTTTTTTCAGTAAAACCTTCTTGCAGGCAATTGCTATTTGTTTCTGGATCGTTTCTCGCAATCTTGCAGCAACAAATGAAGCAGGGACAACTAGTGAGGGAGGGGGAAGAAGAGAACCCAGCTGGGGAAATTGCCTCTGCTCCCAGAGCCCTCAGCTGCAGCCTTCCTCACCTCCACTCTGAATGAGATCAGCCCTGTGCTCCCAGGGTTGAGGAGAAAAACTCCAATTTTCACAAGGCCAAACACTGCCATAGATGAGAAAGTGGACTCATCACAAGTGGTATTGACCACTTTACAATAACAACCAAATACAATGCATCTCTCTTCATGCGGATGCTGATTGTGTTTATAAACAAGGTAACGGTCAGATTTGACAGAGCTGTGGGCGCTACAAACCATCCCATTTGACTGTTTTTCCTCTTCTGTGCAAAGAGGTTATCATCATCTTTTCTCAAACATGAAAAGTAATTTCCATGCAAAACCCCTGTGCCTCAGGACAGAAACAAACAGTATTAGGAACAGAAACAAATTAACTGTTTTTGAAAAAAAAATCAGCTTACCCTTAAAGAGAAAGGGGACTCAATGTACCTGACAACAATCAGCTTTTCTAAGTTTAAAAAAGACAATAAGCACACAAATGTTACCTTACCAAAGCAATCTTCTGTGCTGTCGTTCTCTGCTGTTCATATGCCATACTGACAGCTGCACAGAGGGCACTTCTTACTGTCCCACTTAACGGCAGATTTGGGTCAGCCCCGTGTTTGAGGAGTTCAACCACTGCCTGCAAATGTGCATATGCAAATGTGACAAGTTAGTGACTGGAGAAGCCATTACTGACAGTTTTACAGGGGAAAAGTGAGACTGTAGCCAGATCAGTCAAGACCCTAAAGCTTTACAGTATTTACCACACACTTGGAGTATCTGCCGGTATTCGTTGTAGCCTCAGTAGCACACAAAAATTTAGTCCAGCAGACGGTAGTTTTCACTTCTTTTAGCCTGAATCGTAATGTCACCATGCAATACTTTACCAAACAACGGTATCAAGTACATGAGAGGCTAGCTTTAAAAATCACCTGGTCTGATTCATAAAGTATTTTTTTTAAAAAAACACTTTACCACAAAGATAAGGATTGGATAGGTTGATCACTTACAGCCTATTAGATCATTACTTCATCAGACGTTAGCCTCTGAGAAGGTGGGAGAATCAGTAGAAGTTGTTGGATATGGGACTTTGTATTTCATTCAAAATCATGAAGTTTATATTTTTGTGTTGCAAGAAAACACTTTTGCCCAGAAAAATACCAGAACTGTCTTAAAAATGATGAAGACCGTATAAAGAAAAAGGTTCCATTTCAAACACTTCATACAGAATCTATTTTATGTTGTATGCAGTTGTAGACACTTCTGTTATAACCTCTTCCATAGTCCACACTCTAGCTCCATATTATATTGCATCCAGTTTTATTTTTATAGGTATTTGATACCCTTCCAACCTTTCCAGCGAAAGGAATATAGTTAAGGAATAACAACATACAACAGATCTTTTCCATTATGTTCTACCATTTATCCTATGTAAAGTATAAATTTTGTAGTGACAGAACAAAAGGTAGAATGCTGATTTCATCAAAAATACTGAAAAGGGTTTCCCCTTAGCTTTGCTCATGGCTGTGTTTCCAAGAGAATGCTTCTCTGGATTATTTGTTTGCTTTTGTACTGGAGAAAAATAAAGAGGGGAGCAGAAATCACACTCCAACCCTGCCTCTTTCAGCTTACCTGAACCGCTAGGCTACAGTCAGTCACACTTGTCCCCCTACAAGTGTTCTTGCCATGGCCTCGTGTGCTGGCTGCACAATGTCTGAGCTCCTTGGGGAGCCAGGGTGCCATGCTCACCCCATCACTCTCCTGCCTTGCCTTCCACAAAGAAGATGAGCCAGGAGCCTGGACACACCGAGCTCTATTCGAAGAGAGGTAGAGCACGGCAGACACATCTGCTTCATCACCTGCTTTGGCTGCATATCTTCTCTTGCACCATCCCGATTGCTGTGGACTTGCTTTTGTGGGCCCAGTGTGGGCAGAAGAAACTCCATTCCCTGCTCGGGAAGACAGCTGACTTCACACACTGAATTCCAAGGTGTGAACTTTAAGCCTCATCTGTGGAGTGCTAAGCTTCATTACAAGCAAATCCTTTCTAAAACTGATCATCAATCTTTTCGCAGAACAGCATACTTCTTACCATCAGTGGCTACACTTTTGTTTTAGATGCAGAAGCAAGTGTTTTTGATTGCTCCGGGCAGGGAGGCAGCCTGTAAGAGAACTGAATGTTCTTGTGATTCATAAAATGAACACAGTTCTCCAAATGCTAGTCCCTTCTGCATCCTACCCAAATATTTCTGGCTACCTTATACTACAGTATAAGGACTCCTCTAGTTCAGCTCATGATACATCCATAGGTTTGAAAGAAAAATAAAAACTTTATTATTTTCACTGAAAATGTATGATTGCAAGCACCACTCATTATGTAGTTTGGCTGTCATCAGAGAAGGCAGACACGAATGGAGAAGTACACCCAAAAATATGAAGGAATTTAAAGATGCTCACCAAGTCATTCCCACTGGCAATTGCTAAGGAAAGTGGTGAATGGCCATTCCACAACGTGTTTGGATTTGCCTGATGCATTAAAAGGAGGCGGATAACATCTCTGGCATGCTTTATAGGCAAGTGCAGGGGGGAAAGGCAGAATTAGATCATAATAAAGTTAACTTTTTAATATTGAATAATAGTAGTATAATTAATAAAATGAGCAGCATAAAACACATTCAAACCTTTCACCTAAACTATGATGTCATAGACAAATACACATCCACTGTCTCATGACTGAGAACCCCAAGCATAGTGGTGTTATACATGAAACCTCTTCACAACCAGATTATCAAATCTCATTAATCCTGCCACCAGAAGGAATGTGTAGGTTTGCTTCTGAAGGTCTCCTCTCTCAAATACCTTTCTCCAACTGTATGCATCCCAAATCTGATAGAAGAATGTTACTATAGTAGAAAATCAAATCCACAGAGGTTAGTGCATGCCAAAAGTAAGACTGTCCGATTTCAAATCGGCCTTGTGAATGATTAAGTTAAAGGCCAATTAACCAATGAAAACTTGACTAAAGGGGTTTCTCTTGTCAAACAGAACTCTGAAGATTTAAGAAATACTTTTTTTTTCCTCAAGTGCTAATAGATTTTTAATCAGTACAACATTAATAATTCAGTAGAAAAGTAGCTTACTCCTGGTATTCAATCAGCTTCTTAAAGAGGGATAAAACATCTTCACTGCCGAGTTATGTCATTTGAGATTAGCTTAGAACTGCTCCCTATGAGCAGAGCCTCAGATGCTATGATCTTACCTCACTGTTATCCTGTCTTTCACATGCAATATGCAATGCACTCCTTCCACCTTCTTCAGGGACAGGACCACTATAGGGGGAAAAGTACCCTTGTGGTGGTCCTGCTTCATTTTTCAGTTGCAAAGTGACACCACCTGTCAAACTGGCTTCTCTGGCTTGACGCTGAGGAATCTAAGTGAAATGATGTGCACATTTACAACATAGCTTAAAGACAAGTTAACAGAAAATAAACTTGCCTGGTCACCCGTTGGTCTGGGTCTCAATCATGGACAAGACTTGTTCAGCCCCCAAAAAACAACAGCCACCCTTTTTCTACTTTCATCTCTACATTCAGGTCTCATCTGCTAGACTGCTTTCGCACTGCACACTACGAAGTTTAATAAAACCATTGGAGAAGTCTAGGGAAGGCAAATTTGAGATATATCTTAGTAACTTTTACTGGGCCAAACGATACAGTGTAGGGAGTGGGACGGAAGAAGCAAGCTTTCAGGCACAAAGGGCCTGCCTTGAGTCAAGCTCATTCACGTGTCATTCATTTAAGGTCTATGAATGTAGAGTCACCAGACCAATATAAAAACCACAAGTGATATTTGAGAAAGTAACTCTTGCCTACACTGTGTCTGGGCATTCTGTAACTAAGTCTTGTTGATAAATAAGTATTCAGTTCTCCTGTTTACTACTTAAGGACAAAGTACTAAAATACAAACTGACAAAGCCATCTAAATCTCCCTGTCCTGCAGACATTCACGTTAGTCCTTGTCATGACAAGATAAATTCTATCAGTCTAGTTACATAAGCCAACTCCTTTTTTAAATAATTGGGACCCGATGGTGTGCCAGGGAGGTGGCCAATGTCATTGCAAGGCCACTCTGGTCACCTGTAAAGGCTCACCCCTGGTCAGGGCGAGCAGGGGAGGTTTCTGAGGAATTTCTTTGCATTTCTGGCAAAATGGAAGGAAGAACCAGGGAACTACAAGCTGGTCAACCTATGATGGAAAAACATTCTGAGAAGCCATTTCCAGACACGCTATAGATAAGCAGGTGAGCGGAAGCAGTCAGCATGTATTTGCAAAGGAGAAATCATGCCAGACAAACATGATAGCCTTCTACAATAAGATGATCAGCTTGGTGAAAGACAGGGAAAGCAGTGAATGCTGTTTACCTTGACTTTAGCAAGGCTTTCAGCACTGTCTCCCATAACATACTCCTAGACAAGCTGGACAAGTATGGACTAGACAAATGGACAGTGAGGCGGATCAGCAGCACTAAGTCCAGCTATGCTACAGCCCAGGGGCAGATACTAGGGCCAATACTATTTAACATCCTCATTAATGCCCTCAATGCTGGGACAGAGTGCACCCTCAGCAAGTACACAGATGATACAAAACTGGGAAGAGTACTTTAACGTACCACACAGTTGTGCTGATTTTCAGAGGGACCTGGACAGGCTGGAGAATTGGGTAGAGAGGAATCTTATTAAATTCAACAAAGGAAATTGTTTTATTCTTCCCCTGCACCTGGGGAGGAATAACTCCAGGCAGCAGTACACACTGGGGGCTGACCACATAGAATAAAACCTTTTAGAACAGGACCTGGAGCTCTTGGTAGACAAGTTGAACATGGGCCTGCAGTGCGCAGCTGCAGCAACAGCATCCTGGGCTGCATTAGGAAAAGTGTTGCCACTGGAACAGGTTACCCAGAGACATTGTGGAGTCCACACCCTTGGAGATGCTCAAAACCCAATTGGACTAGATCCTGAGCAACCTGCTATAACTGATCCTGCTTTGAGCAGGGTTATTGTTCTACACAATCTTCAGAGGTCACTTCAAATCTTTCAGATGTTCTGTGACTACAGGATTTTGTTACTAAAACTTAAAGTAATTTCTCAGGTAACAAATGCCAGAAAAGGCACGTATTGCTGGTATAGTTCCATCAGCAGTGGAGAATTATCATCAAAAATGGTAACTCTAAACTAAAAAGTGCTATACTACCAAAAAAGTCTACTGCTAAACTGGCCTTCTGCAGGAGGCACAGAGAATGCTGCAGGAATCTAGCAGAGACAGCCTGAGTTCAAGGAAAAGAGAAATGAGGAAAGAAAAGAAGTATTAGGCCAGTTCCATGGAGATGAAAGAAGCAAGTCCCATCACAGACATACCTGTTTCTGTAGTCGTATCTTCAGGCATTTGTACTGGACTACACACAAGAGCCTTCTAAACTCTGCTTTATATATAGCATGATAGCAAAACATTCTGGGGCACCAAAAACAGAATGATATGTTTACTGCAACCCAATACTATAGAACACAAGTGTCTTTTTCTTTTATTTTTTAAGGTTCTTTCAGGGAAATGCAAAGATTTCACTGTAAAATCAAGCAGGCAGGAATCTCAGCTCCCTGCTTAGGTCCTGTCCAATCTGAATTTCAACAGCTGAAAGAAGATGAGCTCAAAAAGCAACATACCTTGTCTGGACTGTATGTCTCATTTCCATCTTCTGCCCTTGCATTAGGATCTGGGGCAGAATGCAGGAGGTATTGTGTTATCTGGACCCCTTCCTCCCCAGGAATTGAGGCAGCTATGTGGAGAGGAGTTAACCCCCCTAGCTGAAAAAAAAAACGTGGCATTAAGACTCCTGTTTATCACAAGCAGCACTTCAACAGTGCTAAATATTTTTTCAAAGAATAATCCAAGCTCACTCTTCCCACGTGCTGTGTCTCACAAACAGCCACCATAAACCCAGAGCCTGGAGTTATAGGACTGTGGAACACTAAAGGTCCCAGACACTAAGTCTACTAAATATCACAACAGCTATTAACAATTTGAGGAGCAGCTTCACAAGTATTCCCCAGCCACTCACAAATTTGGCAACCAGGAAATATAATGATAAAAAAAATACTCGGAGAGTAAGGAGCTTTGAGTTCTTTCTATGAAAAAAAAAAAAAACAATCTTTGAACAGGATAATCGCTTTAAACAGTTTTCTGGCCATTCTAAAGGTGATTCTGACATGCAGGATATTTTACAGTAGGACACTGAAACTTCAGTACACATCTACAATCCCACATTATGAATTATAATCCAGTAAAACCTTGGATGGAAGCCGCACATCAGCCCTGGCTCCCCTTTCTAAGAGGAGTTTCACTGCTTCTGCATCTGCAGCTTTAACAGCAAAGAACAGAAGGTGTGGTGGGACCCAGGATGCGTTGGGATCTGCACCTCGACGAAGCAGCAGCTGGATTGTTTCCCATCTCTTCTGTCGTCTGGAACTGACATGGAAAATACCAGAATAACATATTAGCACCTTCCAAGAAAACTCTAAAAGCTAGTGGACTAAAATGACTCCCATGTAATAGACACGAAAACTGTCACTTAGCAGAGGGAAGACATGGCAGTCTTTAGGGCCACATCAAACTGCCCTACACCACCCAGGCAACAACAGGGCACAGCACTGCCAGTGTATCTCAGCCCTCTAAACTAAAGGAGTAGCATGCAAAGCAGTCCCTGCGGTCATGAAAAGCCCTTGTGTGGGAAACAGACAGGCAAAGCTAGGCAAGGTTCTCTGCATCTCCACCAGTCACTCACCTATGACTTGTAAACATTTGGTCTTAGACTTGTTTAATGAAAGACACAGACTCCTCCTTCCTGCCATCGAAGACTCCTTGGAAGGTTCCTTCCTCAATCACACCTCATTCATCCATCCCAAGAAAACAAAGGTACAGTGTTTCCTTAAACAAAAGCTGGAACAGGAGCTATGCTAGACTAGGACAGTATATTTCAGGTGCCATCTATATGTCCATGGAGCCAAACAATCCACACACGCACCCAAAAAAGAAATCTCATGCTACCAAAGGAAAAAGGAAAAAAAAGGGCAAACAGCACTTGGAAATCACCCAGAAACTCCATCACAATGTGTTCTCAACAGAGACTCACCTTTTCAGGCATGGTATTAACTCAGCTTTACCCACAATGGATCTTTGTATCCCAATGAACAACATGCAATATGCACAGTATTTCAGACAAGAAGAATCATGGGAGGTGGGAGGATGTGCCACAAAAGTAACATGTAAGGGGATGAAGGCCAGAAAGCCAACCAGGAGATTTCAGTTTGCGAGTTTTAAGATATCAAAATTACCTACGCTGCCATATAACCCAACACAAAAATTTCATCATCTTTGGTGACTGCTCTGTAAGCAAAGCAAAAAGCAAAATGTGGCCCTTTCAAAGATCCACAAAGGGTTGACACTGCTGAACAGACACTTGCAGAAAACAACTAACAAGTTCATATGTAGTCAAGACTTCAAGAAATTAAATTAATATATTCTCCCTCCTTACGTCTACACTACACTCCAAGTGTTCCATTGCATATTTAGCAGCTTTTCACACTCCGCTAACATGAAATCAACAATTATCTTGTTCAAGCATGACGTCCTTTGCTGGAACTACACTTTTCAACGGGAATCTTTGCCCACTGCTGACACAAGCTACATTAGAGTGTATAAACAATGAGTGGTTTCTACTGGCAAACAAGATTTACCCAGTTAAACAAACAAAAAATATCTTTTTCTGCAATGGATGAATACTTCTGTGAAATATGTGAAATACTGTTACCTTCTTTATACAAACGGGTTTATGAGAGTTGGTCTCCCCTTCATAGTGCATGAGACTTACTCTGAGATAATGTCTTCAGCCATATTGACTGTTTCTGAGGATTCTGATTGTTCATTCCACTTCAAGATTTTAAAAAAGAAAGAAGTTACAAAATCAAAAAAAATCTTCTTCCAATGCATGACTCAGCATATTAACAGATCAGAACAGTAACACCATACAGCATATAATAATGGATTTTTGTTAACAACTGTTAGGGAAATCATTTAGAAGTAATTTGTAACTAAGTTTAAAAAAAAAAAATCTCTTAAAATAAAATCTCTTTCTTGTTCATTTTCCAGAATGTCTAGGATATATTTAGAAGAGTTAAAAGTTTTTTCCAGTATACGTCACCTAGATTAAAAGAAAAAAAAAAAAATTATGAAATAAAACAAGACACAGATTTTCAAGCTGCATACCTAATTTCCAACAAGTTTCCTCAAGGCATAGGTCACTACCTGTCTAGCCTCATATGAAAGTCTCAGCAGCACCCTTCCATTTCTAGACTCCACTGAAACATTTCAAAGACCACACAGCTCCCGCCCAGACTCCTTTTTTATCTGTTTTCTCATCCTGGCTAGTGAATCCTGACACCCTTGCTTCAATTTTTTTTCCCATTCCCATGTTCGCACTCTTACACTCTTTGCATGTTCCTGCATAGGAAGTTCAGAACAGGCATTTCTCTTCCAGGGATATGGCTCTTCCTTTGTGAGCACTCCCCAAGGATCAGCACACTTCTGACTGTACAATTGCTTTTTACTATCCACCTCCATGATGCCAGGAGGATTATGTAGTACCAGGAGAATTACCTACATCCCACTGTTCTACTTACGCTTTTGTAACTCCCATCAGCTGTCCCACTGGATCCTCACTGTGTTAAACACCTAGCCAACATGGCTTCACATCTCTGATATTCATACAGCATCTCATTTCAATTGCAGAGTAAGCTTATAACTGCACTGGAGTTCAGTCCTTTGAGACAGGAGTTAGCTGTGAGCGTAGAGATTATTCTACATCCTCAGAGTGCAAAATGCATAAAAGTTCTGACTTTTTCTTAGGAGTATACACAGTAAATTTAAAAAACAAGCTTACATCCTGAGGAAAATACATTATGATTCTGTCATTTTAGATTAGAAGTAAACGAACCTTGTAACTGTGCAAGCTCCTCTCAGCAATATTACCCTTAAATGATTCTTCTGGATAAAAGAGAATAAAGCACATGGAGAGAGCAGATAATCCTTCATCACTACACTTATTCACATCAGCTCCACTATCAAGAAGAAGATTGACAACATCATTGTGGGAATGAACCTGTAAAGGGAAACCAACCATACTTGCACATATATGTACACACTTTTAGCTTTTGACATGGAAAGAAATGACAACACAGTTTGAAAGTAGTCATGCTCTACACTGCATAGCTAATTCAAATTTTTATTTCCCACAAAACAGAAACACAATACAGAACCATGTCTTACAGGGTTCAGAACACGTTTTTTTCAGCTAATTTTTAACTACAGGACTTCACAGGAATTCAGTGAGGATTCATGCACAGAAAGAGATTAAAAGTCACTGAGACGGCTACAGGAGAAATACGGTGTTCTCAATTATCTAGATTTTGCTAGCCATCTACAACGAATGCAAAGTATTGAGGTAGCTGAAAAGGCGGGGGGGCAGGATTTCACCCCCCTCCTATAGAAATGGAAGTTGTGCATGCATGGTTTCTAGTCACCACCACTTTTCAGCAAAAAGAAAACAATTATGTCTGAATCAGTTTTCAATTAGGGGAAAACATAATAAAAGTGCAGTCACATCCAAGAACATAGATCTAGTCCACTGACATTTGAAAGCACCTTTAACATTTACTGATGGGCTTCTTTTAGGTTATTTATTTACTGTGGGGTTTGGCACGATATCAGTCATTACAGACACTAGTCCTGTCACACCGCTTTTCTGTTTCTCCTGTTTACTGAACATTCCTTTCATACTATGTAATGAAAGGAGAAAAATTTAAGCCGGCCTACTATACCAGGAATTTTCTCATCATGTGGTAAAGAGTTATGCTTAGAGTCTTACAGCAGCAGCAGCAAGTGCTGTGTATCCATGTTTGTCAGCTATGTCTGGATGAGCAAGCCCATTCCTCAGAACCGCATAGACCCCATCATAGTCTCCTCTTGCTGCTTTCTGAATTAGCTGCTCTGAGGCAAGTTCCCTGGGGCCTGGAGGCCCATAAGTACTGCGGGAGCCACTGAGAATGAGGTTGACATCTGAAGTGAACTCCCCTTGACAACGCCTAGAAAAGGAGAAAAACGCATGGTGCATTTAAACAGCTAGGTACTCTTAGACCACTATGGCAGTTAAAGAAAAAAGACACCAAGAAGAAAATAAGGCCAGCTATCATTTTAAGAACTATTTCAGATAGTGTAAGCTTGCTTACATTAATGGCAGAAAGGCAAACCAGTGTATGGGTTACTGGCAGCACCATATAGATTTTCGCTACAGAGGAGTTAAAAAATATCCAGCCATGAAACATCTACTAAAAAAAGAAAACAAAATCTAACTACCACGTTTTTCTATGAACCAATTTATCATGCACATTCATGACATCTGTTCAGGATTTAATTTCCATTACCTGCTTTAACTATGACTATAAAATATGTATAGGTAGCTTGTGATCCTATCAAAAAACCAAATACTCTGTGGGGCCAAAGAGCATCTCCACGTAGCATCTCCACGTACAAGTACCAAGCTACATAAAAACTGACATGTAGTTGGCAGTTCTACTAGCTGTAGACTTGCTGCAGCATGTTTTGTATAGCCTTAAAGGAGAACAAGAGTCAAGACAACCACAAAAAGGTATCATTGGCCAGAGTTTCAATGCTTCCGAAAATCTGGCTCTATGCGTCTCCATATTTCTACCTCTATACAAGACACTACACTCTTGGAACAGGGAAGGTCAGAACAGGTCTCGACAGCCCTTGCCTCATAATTCCTTTCAAAACTAGACTTCCAGAAACTCTGACATGCTAATGAGTAATGAGACTATTTTTATAGGTGTAACCAGGATAAAATTGATGTTTAAGTAAAAGGAATAAAATTTGGGAATTGAGAGATGAATATGTTGTTTTTTTCTTTTTCTGCCAATCCTCATTGGCAACTTGTAATCTCAAGGCCACAAAAAACAATCTGGAGTGCAGCTTTTATCCTGCAACATCATTTTGAAAATAATGAACACTCATGGATAATAATTTCTAAAAATCCATACTTAATAAAGAAATCATCAACAGTTACCTGTGCTTATAAACATGCATCTGCATTCTAACAAGTAGAGGGGTTACATTTGCAACAGGCCATGGGTCTTCCTCAGGCAGCTTTGGGGTGTTCTGAAAATACCAAGCATCACACTCTTCCAGGAAGGAGCGTGTCAAAGTAAGATGATCTGTGTTACGAGAATATGCAAAGACTCCTTCAGGAAAAATATCCTTATCATCAAAAGGGAGATGTTTATAGCTACGGAGAAACGGGTCTTCCTCAACTGAAATATACTTCTTTTGAGAACTGTCATCAATGTATCTGTAGTGTGCTGGATAATCCAAGAGAGAAAAATAACCAGGTACTTCAGTGCATAGTTTAATTAGATGATTCCTGAGCCACAAACCAACGTCCTGACAGCCATCTGGATAGCTCTCAATCCCTGGTCCAAATCGCTCATCAGTTTTGTACAGCCCCTTAAGAAACAAGTAAACTCATTAGTATCAGTCAGAGACCAAACAAGTCTGGTTTCTATTTAAACTAATCTGTCTGGTTCTGGCCTTACTGGTCCACTTCCTAGTGATGGAACAATAACTGCTGAAGCCAATCTGACCAGCAAAGGTTTCACATTCACTTTGGTCCATTTAATAGCAAACACAAGTCTTCCAGCCCAGGAACATTGGAAGGCCCTAAATTTAACTACAGTGGGATGTAATGTTTGGATGAAACTTCCTGATGGGCTTAGGGCCTGAGCAAGATTTTCTTTTTGTTTTTATTCTCTTGTTACCTGAAATAAAAGCTCTCGAAACCAAAAGCAGTTTAGAGACAAGACACTGCTTTATTCTATGTCGGGTGCTAGGGGGAAAACCCACAAATCTAGCACACTTTACTGGGGATATTCACTCATTATTTATACACAAAAGAGTCTCATTATTCGGCCTACCTAACACATAACTCCACCTAGGCTTACACATTCATTAGGATGACCAAATAGTCTTTTTGCACGCGCGTATCAAATTTTGCTGCGTCATCAAAACACTTCTGCGCAAGCGTGAGTGTCTCAGTGTTCATTTGGGTAAGGAGACCCTTCCTCACGTTATCCTTCTAAGGTATTGAGTCATCTTGGGACAGTAAAAGTTTACTGCAAGTGTGCCAACTTCTTGAGGATGATAAGGATGTTCCTTGAAGTAGCCCCAGCTCTGTCCTAATTGGTACAGGAGTACATACTTGATGCATAAAAGAACCTCGAAGTGATTAACTACTTCTTGTTATCCCATCCTTGGCGATTAGCTACTTCTGCCTGCCTCCTCATTATCACTATCTGTAACATCAGCTCAGTGACTAACTATTTTCTCACACAGTAAGAAGGTTAGTAGGAAACAAACAACATTTTAGTTAGCACATGGTTATAAACAAAGCAGAAGTCTGCCTTTGGTAACAGTGTGACCAGATTTATTATCCAGGCTGCTAGTTTCAGGCCAGGACAGATTTTTGGTTAGTTTTTCCTACCTAATCAAAACAAACACATCTGACACAACACACATCTACACAGACACAAAATCTGGAATTGACAGTTATTTCCTTTCTTACAATGGTAACTAAATTTAGGATATCTACAGCCTTGCAAGCACCACAAGACATGCCAACAGAAGAGTCTCAGTAGCCAATAAAGCACTCCAGGACAGGAGTTTTAGTCTTCCTATGAGGCTGTCCTAGTTTGGCCATGACACTGTGGTAAGGCAGGCATGAGCATTACCAAATTTACGCAGATTCATGCATGTCTGGATCACCCATAAGTGTTCTTGAGCCCACCTGTTCAAGACAAGTTCAAACTAAGCTATCACAACCTCAAAACAGGTATTTGGAGCAAAAATTAGCAACTTCACATTGAGCTGTTTAGCTACAAAGATAAAGGAGCAGGAGGAAAGCACTACCACTGGCAAGAATAAAATTCTGAGTATGGTTATGATTTGAAGCTTCTCTATTTCCCCCCTGCGCTTTAGATTATGCATTATATACTCAAAGTTCTCCTAAATCTGTAACTAGCACCACATTAACAACATGCAGCAAGAATGCTATGTTGTTGTTGATCACCTCAATGCAAAGACTGTTATGTTGTTTTTCTGTATGTTTTTATATTATTTGACAAATTGCAGAGCTACCCAGGGATCAGTAGGAACGGGTGGGCGGTGTTCCCCTATGCTTGGGACTTTTCAGATATACCTTCTAACAAAGAAGCTCTTAGAAAACAAGACTTCCAGCTTCTACTAGCAACATCAGGTCTGAAAATGATGCAAAACAGGTAACTAACTACCTGGACAGTTCAGACTGCTGTCGATCTCCACAGTTTCTTAAAATGCAGTATTTTTCCAGTTTCATATTGCTGGCATCCTAATATGCCTTTTGAGACTACTAACTAACAAGCTCTTCATCAAAGAAGATGACTAAATACTGAATTCTTATACGTTAGATACCAGAATGGGAAACTTTCCCAGGCATCAGTTTTTTAGTTCTGGACAGACGGTATCACATCACAGGGCGAGAAGGAGGATCCAGAGAACTACAGGCTCATCAGTTTGACCTTGGTGCCAAGGAAGGTTATGGAGCAGATCGCCTTGAGTGCCATCACATGGCACATATAGGACAACCAGGCGATCAGGCCCAGTCACCATGGGTTTATGAAAGGCAGGTCCTGCTTGACTAACCTAATCTCCTTCTATGACAAGATGACTCACTCAGTGGATGAGGGAAAGGCTGTGGATGTTGTCCACCAAGACTTTAGTAAAGCCTTTGACACTGTTTCCCATAGCATTCTCCAGAACTGGCTGGTCATGACTTGGATGGGCGTATGCTTTGCTGGGTAAAAAACAGCCTGGATGGCCGGGCCCAGAGAGTTATGGTGAATGGAGTTAAATCCAGTTGGCAGCTGGTGACAAGTGGTGTTCCCCAGGGCTCAGTACTGGGGCTTGTTCTCTTTAATATCTTCATCAACGACCTGGATGAGGGGATTGAGAGCACCCTCAGTAAGTTTGTAGATGACACCAAGTTGGACAGAAGTGTTAATTTGCTTGAGGTTAGGAAGGCTCTACAGAGGGATCTGGACAGGCTGGATTAACGGGCCAAGGCCAATGGTATGAGGTGTAACAAGACCAAGTGCTGGGTCCCGCACTTGGGTCACAAAAACCCCATGCAACCACTGTAGACTTGGGGCAGACTGGCTGGAGAGCTGCCTGGCGGAAAAGGACCTGGGGGTGTTGGTCGACAGCCAGCTGAATATGAGCCAGCGGTATGCCCAGGTGGCCAAGAAGGCCAACAGCATCCTGGCCTGTATCAAGAACAGTGTGGCCAGCAGGACTAGGGACATGATCGTCCCCCATTGGTGAGGATGCACCTCGAGTACTGTGTTCAGTTTTGGGCCCCTCACTACAAGAAAAACACTTGAGCGTGTCCGAAGAAGAGCAACAAAGCTGGTGAGGGGTCTGGAGTACAAGTCTGATGAGGAGCGGCTGAGGGAGCCGGGGTTGTTCAGCCAGGAGAAAAGGAGGCTGAGGGGAGACCTTCTCACTCTCTACAACTACCTGAAAGGAGGTTGTAGAAAGGTGGGGGTCGGTCTCTTCTCCCAAGTAATAAGCGATGAGAGGAAATGGCCTCAAGTTGCGTAAGGGGCGGTTTAGATTGGATATCAGGAAAAATTTCTTCACCAAAAGGGTTGTCAAGCGTTGGAACAGGCTGCCCAGGGAACTGGTTGAGTCACCGTCCCTGGAGGTATTTAAAAGACATGTAGACATGGTGCTGAGGGAGATGGGTGAGTGGTGGATTTGGCAGTGTTATGTTCACAGTTGGACTCAATGATCTTAAGGATCTTTTCCAACCTAAATGATTTTATGATTCTATGATCATGTCCTTCAGTATTTCCCCATGCAAAAATTGAGTATAGCAGAAGCTAAGCTGTTGAAAAGGCTGCCCTAACTCACTGGAGATCAAAGCATGGCAAATTTGCTCTGAAGAACCAAAACAATAAAGGGAGCTGCTTGAAAAAAACCCACACCCAAATTTTCCTGTACTTATGTTGACTTTGAAAGGCAAGGAAATCGCAGTATTAAAACAGCATTCTTCCCGTTACCTGAAATTTTCTGCCATCCTTCCATTCCAGGGTCCCATAGCCTTCTAAGTGGCCAAGATAAAGAGCTCCTGTGAATTTGGAACCATCAGGCCAGTAGCAAATCCCCTTCCCATGGCGTTGGTCCATGTAGAACTGTCCCACATATTTCTGTAATCCACAAAAGAGGACAAAACAAGAAGAATGATACAACTGACAGTTCAGAAGTAAGTGAAATGCTTCCTGACTGCAACAGAGCAGGACTAACAAGGTGCAGGAAACAGACACATGAAGAGGATGAATCTGTTACACACTTAAGAAAGACTGGGCACGGTCTCAACTTCATTTTAGTCACGGGCTTCAAAACTCAGTCAGAATTCTACTAATTCCTCTAGAAGCTCTTCCATCATGTAGCAATCAGTAGTTCACACTACTTCAGCAGATGTATCTCAGCATTCATATCCCCGGATCCATGGCCACATGATGCAGGCTAAACCAACATCTACTCAATCGTTCAACAGCTTTCATAAAGACCTGTATGCTAATACACATTTAGCATTCTGCATTCAAAACAGAAGGGAAATCAGCAGAACCAGAGAGTCCTCAATTATCAGATGCAGGTGAAGTAATTGGATTATTAAACCTTTACACACCACTTGCTTAAAAGATAAATATGACTGCTACTCCAAAACTGCCACCTTACTCTTCAGTAGAAAGCACTGACAGAATTTCACATCATAGGTAAACATAGTGCTGGACTGTATGGAAGTGGCAGATGCTAAGTCAAAAGGTTGTCCATAACCCCCTCTCTCTTCAGTGAAGAAAACCTTATCAAATCAAATTTCAGTCAAGAACAGTCAGATGAGCAGGTTGAAATTTGGTCAATTGGCCTTGATTTCAGTCACAAACACTGTAAGGTGTTCACTATTTTGAAGCAAAATCAGACATTTGGAAGATATTTCATGTTCTGGGAGGCAGCCCAGGCGGCCCTGCGTTTCACGACCCCTCTCTGTACACGGAGGCGATGCCGTGAGCTCCCCCACGGAGCCCCCAGGGCACCCCCACCCTGCCCCGGCAGACGGGGCCCAGCCGGTGCCTGCGCAGCGCCGGTACCGCCGCGGGACGGGCGGGCCCCGCCGCCGGCCCCCTGCGCCCGCCGCCGTGGGAGGCCCAGCCCGGCCCGTGGGACGATCGTGCTCGGGCGGCGGAGAGGAGGCGCCTCCGCAGGCCCCTCTTCCCCCGCGCCCAGGCCCGCAGCCCCGCTCTCCGCCGGCGCCGTACCTCGCCGGCCCACGGCCCGCGGGACAGGCCCTGCCCGGGGCAGGAGCCGCAGCCGGCCGCCCTCGCCGCCTCTTTGCCCTCGGCCACTGGCAGACTGGAAACTCTGCCGGCGCCGACCGCCATGGTAGCCCCCCCGGCAGCGCTCCCGACCCCGGCCGGTGGGATGCGAGGCTTTGCGTTGCCATGGTCACCCGGGCGGGCCCGGAGCGGGGCAGGGAGCACGGCCCCCGCGGCGGCGGGGCGGGGAGAGGCCCCCGCGCGGGCGCGGCTGAAGGCACGGCGGTGCCAGAGGCCTGAGGAGCGGCCGCGGCAGGCAGAGGCGGCCGCCCAGGGGCAGGACCCCTCGCTCCCGGTGCTGTCCCCATGGGCCGCCCGGTGGGGCCGCGGGCGGAGCCCCCGAGCCCGGCCCTCCTCACCTCCTTCGGCCCCGGCCCCTCGGCCAGCCCGGCCCCTCTCCCAGGCTGCTCGCTCCACTTTGTCCACGCTGGTATCTACCAGACCCACAGCATTTTCCCGATCGACTGATGAACTCCAAGCTCCGGGACAGCGAGAGCAGGACCGATCGTCATTTTAGCGCAAACAGCTGTCACGGAAATAAATGGAGTCGATGTCAGACCGGGTCACCAGGCGGCTGGGGCAGCGGCCTCCGCCAGCCGGGACTTGGCACTGGCCCACCGTTAGATTAGTGTGGGTTGTCTGTCTGTGTAAAAAAAATTGTATTCAACCGAAATCCTCCAAAGTGCCAGATTTTCCAGCATTGTTAGAGAAGCCAACTAATCAGTTTAAGCACAGTCAATCTGAAGTTAAGTCAATACATGGCAAAGTTTTTCCTTAATCTCCACTGAGCACTAAACCTGTGAAATGGGTTTAAACAAGTCACTTAGCTGTAAAGACTTTAGATCTGCTTTTGTAATTCCTTTTTTTTTTTTTTTAATTGTTTATGAAAAACTTACAGTCTCTGGTTTAATTTTCGGAATTACATTGCACTCTGAAAGCAATAGACTGCAAATGCAGTGCCAGGGTCTGGAAGATGCCAAACAGTAACTATTTGCTTCAGACATTTACAAGTGGAAATGCACTCATTCATCATCTGCTAACTTCCACTGGGCATATCATGTGGTATGAATTTTAGATCACACAGCTTTCAAAGAAATCTGGAGTGTTTCTCTTCAAGAAATATGGAGGAGTTTCTATTGTAAGTTGTAATGGGAGGTTAGAGCTTATTAGAATGAAATTAGGGATAATTTGTTGTTGACAGAAAACTGCAGGACTAGAAGAGACCTGCTGGAATTTCATCATGATTATTTTTCTTTTTTATTTTACTACATTTTTCAGAGTCACAGACTGGCAGGGGTTGGAAGGGACCTCTGGAGATCATCTTGTCCAAACCCCTGCCAGAGCAGGGTCCCCCCAGAGCAGGTGGCACAGGAACACGTCCAGACGGGTTCTGAGTATCTCCAGAGAAGGAGACTCCACACCTCTCTGGGCGGCCTGCGCCAGTCCTCTGGCACCCTCAAATTAAAGTTTTTCCTCATGTTGAGATGGAATTTCCCATGTTCCAGTTTGTGCCCAATGTCTCTTGTCCTGTTGCTGGGCACCACTGAAAAGAGTCCAGCCCCATCCCCCTGACACCCGCCCTTTAGAAACTGATGAGACGCCTTCTCAGTCTCCTCCAGGCTGAACAACCCCAGGTCTCTCAGCCTTTCCTCATCTGAGAGATGCTCCAGTCCTCTGATCACCATCATAGCCCTCCGCTGGACTCTCTCCAGTAGTTCCTTGTCTTTCATGAATTGGGGAACTTCATGTTGCATTGTAAAAGCAGTTAGATCTTTTGCATCTTTATTCCTTTTTAAAAAGCAATAATCTCACTGTCTCAACAGAATTATAAATGGCTTTTATATCCATTTTCTCTTGTGTTAACACCTCTTCGCCTTTTAGTTCCTCTTGCCTGATGAAAATACTACACACAGTTCCGGGTGAGATCCTCTTAGTTTTGAGGCCAGAAATGAAAATGTTAGTCAAAATCAGTCCCACACTTAATCCTCAAGGGAGATCGCCAACCACCTGTAGTCAGCTATACAGAACCCTGCTGAACATTGATATTTTTTACTTTGATTTATTGAGTTCCTCACCCCCTCCCCATATCCATCACTGACAGCATTTGTAAAAATGTGCTCTTTAACTGGAAGAATTTTTTTTTTCCAGTGCCCTGCAGGAAATCTTTTACTGCATTCTAGAGACATTAGAGATATTTCATCTCCCTTTACCCCATCAAAAATTGGTACTGGCTTGGCACAAGCTACTGTGATAAATCGAAGTCATATTTACCACATTTGCAAAATACTCCCCATACACACAGAGAAGATCAGGCCCCTTATAAAATGCAGCCAGGCTCTGTTCTTTTGAAATTAGGCCAGTGGATGGAGCAGTGAGTGCCCAACAGGAAGTACAGAAGGGTGCCAAGAGGAAATGGAAGAATCCCTCTGCCTGTCGAGGATCCCACTTGGGATAATCTTGCCCACCAGCTGACAGATACATGCTCTTTCTATCAGCTGGGGTGACAGCAAGTATAACTAGTAGAAGTAACCTGATGGTCTGGTGACAACTCCATTAGCCTGAGAGGTGGGAGAGGTGAGATTGAACCCCGTCCTCCTGAGGGAAGCTTTAAAGCTTACTCTTGGCACTTCTGCGATCAACATGCTGTACAATTCATTCTGTAATAACTTTTTCTAAAAAAATTCTGGGGGAAAAAAAAGGGTAAAAGTAGTTGACACTTTCATCACAAAATACCTGGGAGATACGTAACGTGTCGAGCCAAATGAATAGTTTGCATTTTGATTAATATCAGCATTTTATAAAGCCTCCTGGGCCCTCAAAAAATTCAGTTGTTCTAGGCAAGGTGCAACATGGTCATATTTCTCTTTTCTTTCATTATAATCATCGGTTATATCAGTGCTTACTGTAACAGTAGTTTTCCAGTGAGCAACAGCCTGAATTAGGTGGTTGGTTTACTTTGAATTTTTTTTGTAACAAGCTGTTATCAGCATGGGGGCTGAACCAATACAGTCTGGTTTACAGTTGATCCATGAACTCTGAAACAGCTTTCAGTTCTGAAACGTTTCATTCACTCTTTCAGGCAGCAGGACCCTCCCCAATCCTTGAAGTCTGATACCGGGTGGATGCAACAAATATAGCACAGCAGAGATCTCAAAGGAAAATGATATCAAAGTTCAAAATGCTGCTGGGGAAAATGGCACTTTTGATTATTTGAAGTTAAAATATCACTTTGTGCTCCTCTTCTGTTCTTAATGCTCCTCAGGGCAAGCAACCTGTGTTGACACTGCACCCTCTGCTTGCAGTGCTCCAGCTTTGTAAGGTCACTGTCTCTTTGCTTATCAGCAGTTCTAGGTCTGCAACGGTTAAAGAACTCCTTCCTCAAGAGGGAGATAATTTCTGTGTTAATACCTCCAGCCAGCAACCATTCCCCAGCCTTCTACAAGCCAGGAGTTATGTGGGAATGTGTTAAGGGTGCCAAGACCCTGCAGAGCTGCCCAGGACAAGCACAGGAACCAGGCAGCAGAAGTTCACAGCACTGTGCCGCCCAGGTTTGCCAGAATGTCTCTAGTTTGACTCTCCTGAAGCTTCTGTCTAGGCCTTCTTGTATTCATGCCATTCTTTCCCAGTCTCTTTCATCTGTAGAGCTCCCTGCCTCTGAGGGACCAGCTAATGCTCGCACTCTTGGGTATGTATGAAGTACAGCAGCTCTGAGTGCACAGCAAATGATTGGTTTCAGGGACTAAATCAACAACTTTGCTTATATTTCTGGCTACAGAAGATCTCAGGTAGAGAATATGAGCAAGCTGGAAAAGGAGGATTACCCTCTCCTTACTTGCAGTGCACCTGGAACGTCAAGTGTTTGAGAGCAGTGCTGATTTTAGGACAGGCTGGGACATCCTGTGATGCCCTATGCACTTCTGAAACCCTCCTTTGCTTCCTTCTGTCTGAACTGTCAGGATTTGTTTGCTGGGCAAAGTGGCTATCTATGCCATGGAAATCAGAGAGCAAATAAACTCCGTCTCTGTCACCTTCCCTGACTATCACCAATCAGAGAGGAGAGTTGCTTGCAAAAATGAAGCAGCTCCAATGCCACAGACCCAGCAAAGGCTCTGGCAGAAATGCAGTTGTTTTCAAAGATTCCTTGGGAAGATCCCTTGGGAAGATGAGCAGAGGGCCTTGGAGAGGGCTTTTACCTCAGACTCACTGAACCCACTTGCCAGTCCCATCAGGAGAACTGCAACTGCAAGGAAATTTTCCCCTTCTCCCCACTATTTTGTTAATAAAGCGGTACCTGGCGGGCAAGATCTCACACCCTTCCCTCCCCGCATCATCTGTATGAAGCGTCCCCTCTCCCAGTCTTGGTGGCTTCTGTCTGCCAGACCATATATCACACCCTCTACGCAAGTTTCAGCAGGCAGAATCGAGCAAAACTTTTATAGCTTCCCATCTTCCTCATCTGCCATCACCACTGGCAACTCTCAGTGTGGGGCTGTTTCTAGCAGAAGACATTTCTCCGTGTTCCCTTCTGAAGGAGAAGGAACAAAAGCAAGATGGCGTTTGATGTGATGCTTGCCATGTTTCCCAGGTTGGAGTCAGTTCATTAGTATTTTAATAGATACTCTAAATTAAATTAAATAACCTTCCTGGCAGCCTTGGAAGAATAGATTCAGTAGCAAGGTGTGATTTAAGAGCAGGCGATGACCCAGTAGTGGCAGATGAAAAAAAAATGAAGCATTTAAAAGCAGCTGAAGGGAATATAATTTCTTTGGTAAAATTTGCAGCATGGCAGGCTGCATACTTAGGACAGGTTTACCCAGGCTGTATATATGGGACAGGTTTGCCCAGAGAGATCAGAGGCTGCATCCTAGAAGCAGGTAATGCTAAGGCCAGTTCCACAGGAAGGACTGCACAAGCTGTGACTGATCCTCTCCATTTGAAATGGATCATATGCAGAGGTCTTTTTCTTAGTGAAAGTACCTAACTATAAAACTGCACTGACTTTTACTATCAGTGACTGAAACTACAAATGGCTTTGCAGCAAATCTGATGAAATATTTTCTTCCTTAACCCACTCCCACCCTCCAAAGGAAAAGGTTTTAAAAAGCTCATTTGTTCAGGGCTAGGAATTGCCAACTGTAATGGATTTTTTTTCCTTGTTAGTTTTGAAATGACATCTGGATTTAGCAATTGCTGAGAGTTAACCTTGAAAAGAAAAGATCTGTCAGAAAGGTGAAAGCTGTTCAAGTAAGGCAGTAGGAAAAGAGACAGCATGGAGATTACCAGATACTTCTTTCAAGTCTATCTGTGAAAATTTTCTTTTTATTCTGCCAGGCAACCTAATGATCAGTTCTTTCCATGTTGCAGTGCTCAGTTGTCTACCCAGATTTCCTACATTGGCTTATTAGTGGATGCACCTCATTCCTGACAGCCTGAGAAGTGATCTGTGGAACTCGTGCGCTCAGAGCTGCATGCCGGAGAAGGCTGCACATAAAATATTCTCATTTGCTGAGATCATAGAATCATAGAATGTGTTGAGTTGGAAGGGACCTCTAAAGGCCATCTAGTCCAACCCCCCTGCAGTCAGCAGGGACATCTTGAACTAGATCAGGTTGCTCGGAGCCTCATCAAGCCTGGCCTTGAACACCTCCAGGGATGGGGCAGCTACAGCTTCTCTGGGCAACCTGGGTCAGTGTCTTACCACCCTCAGTGTACAGAACTTCTTCCTAATGTCTCATCTAAGCCTGCCCTGCTCTAGTTTAAACCATTGCCCCTTGTCCTGTCGCTACATGCCCTTGCAAACAGCCCCTCCCCAGCTTTCCTGGAGCCCCTTTAGGGACTGGAAGGGGCTCAAAGGTCTCCCCGGAGCCTTCTCTTCTCCAGGCTGAACACCCCCAGCTCTCTCAGCCTGTCCTCACAGCAGAGGGGCTCCAGCCCTCCCAGCATCTCCATGGCCTCCTCTGGCCCTGCTCCAACAGGTCCATGTCCTTCTTGTGCTGAGGGCTCCAGAGCTGGACACAGCACTCCAGGTGGGGTCTCACCAGAGCAGAGCAGAGGGGCAGAATCACCTCTCTGGATCTGCTGGCCACGCTTCTTTGGATGCAGCCCAGGATGCGATTTGCCCTCTGGGCTGCGAGTGCACATTGCGGGCTCATGTCCAGCTTTTCATCCACCAGGACCCCCAAGGCCTTTTCTGCGGGGCTGCTCTCTGTCACACCATCCCCCAGCCTGTATTGATAACAAGGGTTGTCCCGACCCAAGAGTAGGACCTTGCACTTGGCCTTGTTGAACTTCATAAGGTTTGCTCGGGCCCACCTCTCCTGCTTGTCCAGGTCCCTCTGGATGACATCCCGTCCCTCTGGCACATCGACCGCACCACTCAGCTTCGTGTCATCGTCAAACTTGCTGAGGGTGCACTTGATCCCACTGTCTATGTCATTGATGAAGATATTGAACAGCACCGGTCCCAGTACGGATCCCTGAGGGACACCACTTGTCACCCCTCTCCATCTGGACATCGAGCCGTTACCACCACCCTCTGGATGCGACCATCCAGCCAATTCCTTATCCATCTGTTGTGGTTTGGCCTCGGATGGGAACAAAGAACCACGTGTCACTCGCTCAGGTCTTCCCAATACGGGACAAATCAAAAGAAAAAGGCAAAACTCTTGGGTTGAGACAAAGGCAGTTTAACAGAACAGCAAAGGGAACAAGAAAAAAACAGCAACAATAACACGGATAGAGGAATATACAAACGCGATTACAGAACCGCCGCTCCCCACCGCTCACTGACCGGACCCAGGACGTCTTAGCCCGCTCCAAGCCACGACTTCCTGCCCCCTCCCCCCTCTTAATCTCAGGGTGGACATGTCTCACATGGCATGGAATACTTAACCCTGTCCCCGCCGGAACCACGACACCACCGAACAGTCCACCCATCAAATCCGTATCTCTCCAACTTAGAGAGAAGGATGTTGTGGGGGACCATCTCAAAGGCCTTGCAGAAGTCCAGATAGATGATAACTAGCTCTTCCCTTGTCCACTGGTGCAGTCACTCCATTGTAGAAGGCCACTCGGTTGGTCAGACAGGACTTGCCCCTGGTGAAGCCATGCCAGCTGTCTCCAATCACCTCCCTGTCTTCCACGTGCCTTAGCATAGCTTCTAGGAGGATCTGTTCCATGATCTTCCCAGGCACAGAGGTGAGGCTGACAAATCAAGCCTGACCAAATCAAGTAACTCCAAATGAGTCATTCAAAAGTAGTGAGTACCTTTGACTGGTGTAATCTCCCTGAGCCTCAGATTGTAACACAGCCTGCTGATCTCACAGAGGTCTTATGAAGGTTAATTACTTAATGTGTCTGACACTCACAGAGTTCGTAATTAAGTCTTTAATTGAAAAGAAAGTGAAGAAATCAATAATGCTGGATTCAGGGAGTAATTTCAGCACAAGTGGTCTAGTACCCCGCATTAAGCGTAGGTGAAACAAAATACAAAGTCTGAGCACTGTTCACTTTGTGCCCTGAAAGAGGCAGGAGAAAGTACAGATATTCATGGAATTAAAAGTAACGTATGTTACTTACTGCCCCCTGAGGGACAAGTTAAGGCACTCCCAGTGTAATTACTCACATGTAATATACACTTTTATCATATATCACTCTGGTTCTAACATCTTCTTTTTATCTTCACAACAATATTTTAACCTTCCAGTCACAAAGCTAAGGCAGATAGCCTGCATGCAATATCAGTTTGGATAAATATTTAAAACGGCACTGGCACAGTCCTAATTCCACAGATGCCTGTTATACCAGCAGATGGTTTGATCTTTTTTCCTTTCCCTCCTACAGTGTTATCCCATGCAAGTGGATGTTGTGATCACATCTCTGTGCTGTTCAAGGTTTGCTATTTCAGTCTCTTAAAGGAAACAAAGCTGACACCAACCTGCCGTCTGTGTGTTTGCTTGACCCCTTGTCAGTTTTTCTGTTTCCCCATCCCTCAAGAATTAAAGCTGGTTTGTGAAAATAGAAGATCGACCCAAATAACCGCTGTCTGCAGGGAAACCAAGAAAGTGTTCTGAAGGCCAGTGAGTCTACCAGCACATGCTCTCAATAACAAATTAGCTTACCAAGAGCTCTAAGCCAAATAAATGGTAACCAGAAAAACGGGTAGAGGTCTTGGGAAGGTTGCTGTATTAACTGTAGAGGAGTTTGGGTATGAGGAGAACTAGCAACATTGCAAGGAGGATTTGGAGACAGGGGAGTGCTGGTTAGAAATTGTAGGGGCTGTAAGGAGAAGATTTTGGTAGTTGGGGAGAGTATTCTGAGGACAAATTGGAGTGATTCAAGTAAAAATTACAAGCTGCTGCTTTGAAGTTTCCATTCAGGTACTGCAGGGAGGTACTAGATGTTCCCTCCACATTTCATGACACTGGGAAACCCTACAAAGCCAAGACAAGCAAAGAGCATGGTTCCTGTAAAACTGTACCATCTTGCAGACAAATGCTGACACTGTAATTCATTTATCCTGAATCCTTACTCAAGTCTTGTACCACTGAACTTAAAGATGCTTCCTATGAGACAAGCTAAGCAAGGAGCTTAAATCCTGTAAAAACAGAGGGAGCTGATATCTCAAAAATCCCATTTTGCTCAGATAACTGCAATTAATATTTTTATTGAATACTGCATTACTACCTGATGCTGAAATTGAGCTAGGATAAAGCAAACAGCCTTCCTTTGGACCCTTTAAAGTGCACATGGCTTGCAGGGTTAACTCTTGTAGCACACAATTGCTATTTTGCTATTTTGGTTTCAGACCCTTTGCAATCTTTCAGAAAATACCCACACAGAAAGCTTTCTCCAGAAAAAGAAATAATTTTTTAAATCCTAATTTTAAAGGAGAAATTGAGGTGTTCCAAATGGAAAGCATACATCCTCTAGCTATGAAGCAGCATGTAGCTTGTTGCACAGGCTCACAAGCTGGACTTTTGAGCCTGGAGCAAAAGAAAGCTCCCAAATGATGCTCCCAAACTCATCCCAAAAGATGCTTCACTGGCATGCCTCTGCTTAGCTGCAGCTCCTAGTGAGCACATATCTTCTCCAGTGAGGGGTCTTGTACCATGCTATTAAGAGATGCTGCCATACACTTACTTAGTTTTTTGTTATTCTTGCCTCTGTAGACCACCTATTTTGGTGATTTCTGAGCACTGTAATAGAACCAAAGAGCTGGAGAATGTCTGGTCATGTTTGTGTTTCCACCATCGGTCCCCAGGGTGAAAAATTCAGCAGGGCTGTTGCTAAACAACAGGAAAAAGAAAACCTTAATGCAAAACATATTGCATGCAGCCAAGGCCATTTAAGTCTCCTGTGGTTGCTCCCGGCAATGCCCAAGCCACATCAGCCTTGCTCCCGAGAGCTGCCGGCTCCTGGCAGGGCTCTTGGCTCTTCCCCAGGTTTCCCTGGCTCCGGGAACCCTGCTGTCTGCCTCAATCTAGTGCTCAGCCACAGAACTTACCCTTGCTGCCACTGCGTTCCTCACCAACTTGGTCAGCCCACAACACACAGCTATTTGCAAATCAAGACCGAGAGCAAGATCCTGACTCAAGTCAGTGAGCAGCAACCTACAAAGGTGCTTGGTGTCCAGTGATTCCCCAGATTCCAGTTTAAATAGAGTGTATCAGCATGGACAACATGAGACATTTGCAGATGGTGAAATCTGGGAGACAGACAAAGGGTACTATTACTCCTACAAATAGACAGAAATGAAATTCCACCCAGCATAGCACAGCAGGAACTGATCCAGATCCAGTTATTTTTGTCAGCCTCATCTGCCATTTCTGGACCAGTGTAGCACTGTTCTTTCTCAGCCTTAAAATTTGAGCCATTTGGAAATGCGATTGCTCATTGATCCCGATTAACCAACAGTTCCATCATAAAGCCAGTACAGGACAAAGTAGGGAGCAAAAGAATAGCGAATGGAGAAATTGAGGATATCTGAATAGCTTGTGTAAGCTGCTTTTCATTGCTAATCATTCTGAGAAATTAAAAAAGCTCTGAAATGTCAAGATTTCTTTGTTTCAAACAATTACAGCTGGTATAGCAATCTCCTTATAGCTAGCTCTCCAAGTAAGATGTCTCCTGCAGTCTTGTCTGGTAGTCACATAGGGCTCTTATAGGGGTGGATAGGAGAGATGGTTTGTTATGGGTTTTTGGACTGGTTTAGCTCCTTTGGAAGGTGTTTGCATGACCAAAGGTAGAACTTCATTAAATGGCTCTTTCAGTACGCAGATTTCTTGAACGGTTAAATTTATTTTACTCTGCTAGGTAATGGGGCTAATCAAGTGAGCCAATGGATATCTCTACACTTCCTGGCTGGTCTTCCGGACTAACACTTACATCTGACAACTCACCTGTGTCTTTCGTAAAACTGGGAAAAGCTCTAGAAAACTAGAGAATTAACTCCTGGGATATGTTTGAGCCTGGTGTATTGCACAGACTGAGTTTTACATCTCATTTCCAGAGAGAAAGGCGCCAGACTTGATGCCAATGGATTAATAACAATGCGCTATACAGTTTGGTGCTGTGGACTAAGTCCATGAAGGAGAAACGTTCAGTGCCAAGCAGCATTGTTAGTATCACTAGGCATTTCTGCCATTGCAGAAAAGTCGAGGGCAACAAAATTTTGTTTGCTCCTGCTAGGACTGTCCAGTAAACAGCAGAACTAGAATTTAAGACTAGAATTTAAGGCTGAATCACTGTTAAAAGTCACTCCCCTGTGCCTAAGAGCCTATACAGAAAGCAACAGAGGAAACACAGAGGAATCTGTAAGGGACATGAAAAGGAAGGCTGACCATAAATGGAGGCTCTTTCTTCACATACATATTGACTTTAGTGCCTCTTTTTCCCACTTGCATCTAAAACCTCCCATCATCCTTCCAGAAACCAGCCTCTCTTACTGTGCTGATGAGACCATGCCAAAGTTCACTATTGGATTTTGTAAAAATGTTTCCCTCCTGGAAGTTTTATTCCTCCAGTTTAAAGAGAACAGAATAATTAACATGTAGCACGGTAGAGGGTTGGCATCTCATACCGTCGCTATTTTCATCTGCAAACATCTAAATGCTTTACAGAGAAAGGGTGCAACAATTGTAGCTAATCAGAGGCACAGAGGTTTTGTCCATATTTTAGCACAGATGTAGGCTAACACAGTTCCTATGACTGGATGCTGTGCCTGTACAGTGAGTCTCATGGCTGGTTTTCCAACATGTCCATAGACTGCACATGAAACGAGAACCTTTGTATGCTGCCAGGTGCACCCAGGTAGACTCAACACAGACAGTTTAATGGGCCTCTGTTGTTGGGAGGTAGAAAAACTGCAGAACAAGGCCTGCTCTCCACTGCTCCACTGATCGTTCAAGATCAGAGGGACTCAGAGGATTAAAAGTTGCTCATGAGACAAATGGTAGCTGCTCCTTGCTTTGCCTTGCCTTCCCTAGCCTTGCCTTCACCTGCCTTGCCTGCCTTAACCTGCCTTGCCTTGCTTTGACTTGCATTGCCTTGCCTAGCCTTCCCTTTGCGTTTCCTTACCTTTGCGTTTCCTTGCCTTGTCTAGCCTCGCCTTTGCCTTGCCTTGCCTCGCCTTGCTTACCCTGCTCTGCCTTGCCTTGCCTTGTCTTGCCCTGCATTGCCATGACATGACTTGCCCTGCCCTGCCCTGCCGTGCCTTTCCTGCTTGCCATGCATTGCCTTACCTTGCCCTGCCCTACATTGATCTGCCCTGTCTTGCCCTGCCCTGCGCTGTCTTTCCTTGCCTTGGCTCACCTTCCCTTCCCTGTCCTTGCCTTGTCTTGACTCACCTCACCTTGCTTTACCCTAGCTTGCCCTGCCGTGCTCTGCCTTGCCTTGCCTGGCACTACCCTGCCTTGTCTTCTGCACTTCCATGACTTGCCTTCCCTGGCCATTCCTTGTCTTGCCTTGCCTTGCCGTGCCCTGATCTACCTTGTCTTGCCCAGCCTTGCCCTGTACTCTCCTGCTGTTCCTTGCCTTTCCCTGACTTATCTTCCCTTGCCCTGCCCTGACTTCCCCTTGTATTCCATGCCTTGCCTTGCCATCTCTTGCTTTGCCTTGCCACCTTGACTTGCCCTGCTCTGCCAGGCTCTGCCTTGCCTTGCCTCCTTTCCCTGCTTTACACTGCCTTGCGTTACCTTGTCTTGCCTTGCCTTCCCCTGCCCATCCCTGCCTTGCCCTGGCCTGCATTTCCTTGCCTCTCTTTGCACTGCCCTTCCCGGCCCTGTCTTGACTTGCCTTGTTTTGCCTCTCCTTGCCCTTCATTGCCTTTCTTTGCCTTACCTTGCCTTTCCTTGCCTTGCCCTGCCTTGCTTTGCCCTGCCTTGCTTTGCCCTTCCCCTGCTCTGCCTTGCCCTGCATAATTCTGCCCTTCCCTTCCCTTCCTTTCCCTTCCCTTCCCTTCGCATTCCCTTATTTTCCTTTCTTTCTCCTTCTAAGCACAGCTGCTTAAATCCTTGCCCTGAGAAATCCAGTGGGATTAGCAGGCTGAGCCAGTTAAGGCAGGATAGACTTTTAATACAGGGACAAAATACCTTGTCTCTGGTAATGTATGTCTATTTCCAGGTAGGTTTCCCTCTATAACTTCTGGCCATAGAGGAAAATGAATGCTTTTCCCTTGATGAAATGCTCTGTAAAAGCTCCAGCATGATGCCAGGGGAGGTCATGGCAGTGGGCTGGATTGATAATGGCTGCAGACAGTTGTCAGAGGCCAGGGGAGCTGGCACAGCTCCCAGGAGAATTCCCCAATCCTTATCCTGGGAAAAACAGGGAGGAGGAAAACATAGCAAGAGATGGATGCTACTTGTTTTCCAGACCCAAATTCCCTCAACCTGTGATGTTGGCTGTCACAGAAACCTCATCCCTGCGCTATGATCTCAGAACAAGCCCTCCTGCAGGGCCAGGGGGACTGCTTTGGCTGGTTGTCCTGGTTTGGCCTCAGACGGAAAGAAGAACCAGGCGGCCGCTCTCTCACCCCGCCCCGGCCGTGTGGGGGCAGCGTAAGAAAAAGGCCAAACTCGTGGGTTGAGACAAAGGCAGTTTAACAGAACAGCAAAGGGAACACGAAAACAACAATAACACGGATAGAGGAATATACAAACACAATGATGAAACCACCGCTCCCCGACCGTCCCAGCGGAGACTTCCCGCCCCCTCCCCCGGCAGCTCCCAGCTGCAGCCTGAGCATGGCTCCCATGGGGTGGAATACCCGTGTCCCTGCCGGAGCCTGCGGAGAATTAACCCTATCCCCGCCGGAGCCAGGACACTGATGAATGGCAGGGGCTGGAGAGGAATTAATGATGGTGGATGATAGTTTTCTGAAATTAATGATAGTTGTCCAAAAGGGGAAGACCAAGAAATAGGGGCTAGAACGAATTGCAAGCTACTGTATTTAGCCCTGTCCCTGGGTAGATAAGTCTTTTTTAACCTAGGATCAAGGAGAAAGGATCTAAACCAACTTACTTGCCTCTGCCTAGAAGAATCATACCCCAGAGGAAACATCAAAAGAGTCAGCACAGCACCTCATAACGGCACAGCTCTTTCTGTGACTTGGGAATTTTACTATGATGGTTGTGGGGTTTTTTACTGAATGATGAAGTCCCAGATACCCAGGAGTAATTAAAGAATTCACATATTTTCATGCAATCCATGCTTCCTTGAAATATCCTATTCTGGCTTCCCCACTGGGTGGGGTTTTGGTCTGATCCAGCCTTGCAAATCCAACTGGAAATACTGCATCTGCATTTTTATGTTTTCCTATTTGGCTCCATTCTTGTGCTGTGACTGAATGTATGTTCCTTCTATGGCTTAGGGCATAGCAGATATACTTCCCCCGTCTTTGAGCTTTCTGTGGGAGCAGATTCTGCTGCACATCTGAATCTGATCACTTCCACACAACAAACTCTCGCATCTTCCTCCAGCTGTATGTGGGTTCTGCATGCTGCAATGTGAACAACAGGCACCTGAGTGATTTTTCTCGAGTCAGATGATTAAAAGTGGCATGTCTTTTGATTCTTGATTATTGAGCAGTATCAAAATAAATTTTTGAGAGTTGTGGCTGAAATTTAAACTGCTATTCAGTCTCTACAGATCTTTTTTAAGGGATTCTGAACTCATGGGTTCCATAAAATAAGATTTTTCTCCCTATAAATGGAGCTGTCTGCTCCTTTACTACCCAGAGGACAACTGACTCAGTTGTAATTCTCACTGAGTGTGATGGTTATTTCAGTCATTTCAGTTATTTCAGGACCTGTCAAATACCACCCCTCTTCTGATCACACGCATGGCCAAGTTGTGTTCCTGCTACTCCTACAGTCTTTGGTAGTAATATTTTACTGATGAGACATCTCTTCCATTGAGTCTTCAGTGTGTGTCAACAATTACATAAATCTTAATTTCAACTGTCTTTTTCCTGCAGAGGCATTTCTTAAATATGATGCAGTTTTTGGAGAGCCATGAGCCCTGACAGTCAAGCTTACAAGGAGGTGTTGAGCAGTGTACAAACAGGTGAAGAAAAAATTCAAACCCTTCCAGCTTTTGCAGACCCTCCCCTTCACCAGAGTAACCAACACTTTATCCTTGTCAAGTTTGTCTTTCCACCCTCTTCTCCCCATCTCGTCGTACCTCTGGGCAGTGTTGGGGAGTCAGAGTTTGACATACAACCCATGGTTTGTTTCTGGTGGCTTCTATGTCCACCCCACCCCCCCCCACACACCCCCCCCAGTGCAATGACCCATCATAAGATGCCTCTTCTTTGCAGCACAGAACAAGAAGCAGAGCTCCTTGGATAATAGCTTGGGGCAAATAAACCTTCCCAGGCCTTGCCGAGCAAGATCCCAGTGCTCTGAGCCAGAAGTCACACCAGGGGGACCTCTGGGTAAGGTGATGACAACATCAGAGAAAACCCCAGGAAAACAGGCAGGTTGGACCCGCTCAACCCCATGGGGAAGCATCGTCTGCCATCACTAGCCAGTGGAGCTGCCCTGGGCACGTGCTGCCCATGCACGTAGCGTCAGAGCATGCACAAGACCCGGAGTGAGAGTGTGCACAGGGATCAGCCATACACTGCGTGCAGTGGAGGGGTGCTTCAGCCAGGGCTCAGCCTTCACCCACACCACTGGATCAGCACCAGCAGGTTGTTACTGCCATGTCTGCCGTGGCCAGAGCTTTGTGACTGGCTCTGCCCTTGCTTGACAGCAGCAGCTGCCCATGTGCAAGGTGCCCACAGCTCTGTGCAGCCACCTCCAGAAGGTCCTCACTGGGGAGAGGTAGCCCTCGTCCGGACTCCCCCACTGCCACCAGCTGCACATGGGTGAACAGCCTCACACCTGCTGTGTGGACACTGCTCACGCACTAAGGTGAGTTTGGTGGCCCCCACAACCGCCATCTGTGTGCTGGGGAAGCTTGGGGCAGGGTTGCTGTCTCCAAGCCCCATAAAGCCCTCTTCAACCTCTGTCCCCTTCTGGAAGATGGCAAGGAGAGGAAGCACATGCAGCCAGCTGGGAGGTGCCTAGGAGAATCCTCCTGGTTTCATGTAGTGATGTACTCCTGCCAGCTCCGCTGATTACACTTCAAATGAGAGGACTTGATGCAGCTACCCACAAGCACAGACTGGATTTTATGGCATAGAAGGCCCCTTTGAGACCTGTTACACCACTCATCAGTAAGCTATAGCATTGAAAGAGACTTCCATCTACTTATTATCAGTCATCATCTATATCTGCTGTAATGACAAGTGAGCAAAGGATCTTTTGACCCCTGCATTGTGCAGAACGTTTCTTCTGAGAATGAGTTAAGTCAGGGAATTCCCATAGCATGAAGCAGGGCAGGTGAGGATTGTAAATACGCTCAAGTGACTCGCACCTGGGGTGCTGGGAAACAAATATATCACACTAATTGTTGTCCAGCTTTATGTGCTTGCTAGTAGAACATTGCACTTAGATAACCTAAGTCTGCCATGGACTCAGGGACACCTCATCTATCCGCTTGAGAATCCTGGCCTGTTGTTCAAGATCGAAGCACAGTGGGAAAACTGGGCCTGCTGGAACCCTTGAAATGCTGTCAAGAACAGGGAGTCTGTGCGCTCTTGCTGTCTCACTCTCTTGCTGACAAGGACTCTTTCTTGCTCCGTGGTGCCTGAGTCCCCTGCTCATGTGCCTCTGCCCGGGTGCTGCTTCGGAGATTCCGCGATCCCTGAGGTATCAAGATTAAATTTGTACTTTGCCTTTCATCTGTGGTCTTGTGGTTGTTCCTGCATCCTGCCTGCATTGGCTCACACACTGTGTGAAACAATGAGACTCTCCCATGGGCTTCCTGACACAGCCTCAGAGCTGATAAAGCAAAATCTAGTAAAATAAAGTTATTCCCTGCCCTGATTTTGCATGGAGTTAGTAAAATTAATAAGATAGGCAAGAAAACATGGAGAGAAAATACATGCTGTAAAGAGCGAAAGACAGAGGACAGTCAGTGTCATCTACAAAGCGTGCAGACACTTTCTGACTTTCTGTTTTTCTTCTTCATGTGTAATGCATGTGGCGTGGTTCTCCACCAGACCCCTCAGGGCTGCAGTACCCTGTGTTACCAGCACAGAAATGGCTTGGAGATGAAGACTGAAGCTTTCATTCCCGTATGTGGGTAAGCTGTGCTGAGGGTTCCACTTTTTCCTTGCCCTCACAGATGACATGTCTCTGTTGCCAGACAATGCTAAGGTTTCTGAGTCTTTGTTTCTACATAGAACCATAGAACCACAGAACAGTTTGGGATGTAAGGGACCTTAAAGCCCACCCAGTGCCACCCCCTGCCCTGGGCAGGGACACCTCCCACCAGCCCAGGCTGCTCCAAGCCCCGTCCAACCTGGCCTTGAACCCCTCCAGGGATGGGGCAGCCACAGCTTCTCTGGGCAACAAAACGCACTCTACTTTGATTTGACAGAGAGAACCAAATTAAGCCTTTTTTCCCTAACCTGCCCAAGGTTGATGGTGAAATGTACAGTAAGCCAGGGACCCAGCAGCAGGTCTGTGCCCTGCTTCTGCTCTCAGCATTTCCGAGTATGCACTTGGAAACTGGACCAAACATTCAACAGCAGCTTTGCAATCAGCTAGATAATGATCACTTTCATACTGAAAACAGACTTCAGCGAGTGATTAAATAAAACCTTTCCACACAAATTGTCACAGGGTAACAAGTGGGAATGGGGGGAGGGAAGGCAAGCTGGGAGTTTGACATTTGGGAAGTGCTCCTCCACTGCTTATAAGAGGCTCAGAGGTCTGAAATAACAGGCAAAGAAACTGAGCTGATTCTGGAGAAATCACCATCCACCATGGGGAGGACTGGCTGGCAAACACCTCTTGCTCTTCTCTGCCTAGCAGCTGTAATGCTGATGACTCGTGTCCAAGTAAGTGAAGGTGAATCTCCTTCGCCACCAGTCCTACGGACCTGCAGTCTGCAGAGGTGCCTGAGGGACAAAGGGTGGGGAGCATCCCCAGGACCAAGGATGTAGTTTTACAATGTGATTTTATATGTGTGAAGTCACTACAAGCATGTTTCAGGGTTTTTTTGTCTGAAGAAATAGTTTCAGGGCAGACTTCTGAGGGCCATGATGCTTGCTGCTGGTGACAGCCCGTGATGCCGTGGTAAGTGCCCGAGCAGAGCATGGACACTGAGGTGCTCTTCCAGGGAAGCCCTCCTGCATCCTGTGTCCCACATCCCGCAGGCTGTCATGGTGATGCTCCTTGAAGCAGAAGAGTATCTTGATGTAGCCTTGGGGTTTTTGGGTATTTAATCCCTTGCCAAACAAATTTTTTGCTCCTCTCTCACACCCCCCCTTTTTTTCTTTTCTCTCTCTCTTTTTTTTTTTTAAATAAATATCTTGCACTTTTCCTATTATTTTACAACCCTTTATACCTTCTGGGCCAGAAACCCAGCAAGTATTGACTGCTTTTGACATTATGTATTGAGTAAGGATTAGTCCAGGTGTGTCTTGGTGAGAGGTTTCTGCTCACTTCTTTTCCCACCAGGAAGTCTAAAAGATGTCAGCATACGGGTTTTCTACATTAATCCATAAATCAAAGGAAAGAAAGTTACAGTGTACCTGCTTTACAGGAGTCAGATACCTGTGCACTGGGAGGTGTGATGGGCTCCCCAGTGCTCTTGTCAGACAGCAAAACTGAGCAATATAACTTGAGAAATCTGTCTCCCTCAGGGAGGCGAGTGGCTCCTCCACTCCCCACAGCCCTTAAGGGCACCTGGTCAGTGTTCCACAGAAACCTCTGGGTGTACATCATCAGAATAAAACAAATTCAAGCACATTTCTCCCATGAGGAGTGCTGTCTCCATCCGTGGAGATTTTCAAGACCCAACTGCACAAAGCTATGAGCAACCTGGTCTGAGCTCAGCACAGATCCTGCTTTGAGCAGGAGCTTGGAGTAGAGACCTCCTGAGGTCCTTCACAGCCTGAATTATCCGCTGATCCTGTGGTGATGTAAAAAAGCCGTTCCAGGTGGAGATTGGTCTCCTCTTTCCAGTTCTTCTTAAAACTCATAAACTTATATGTCCAATAAAGTATACTCTTTTCAGAAAGAAAACTCAAGATCTGTTTAGTAATAACTGCACAACAGAAACTACGGGCTGATAATTTTATTATTTTACTGCACAGAAGAAATAAAGAGGTGTTCTGATCTCTGCTTACTTAGGTACTTTGTATTTTTCTGACAGATGTGCCGGACCTATTGTGCAGAAAAGGTGGGTGTTTCCTAAAAACCCCGTCCTGTTGTCTCTTCTTTTTTTGTTGTGTTTTATATCGTCTGGTCTTTTATATCATGTCGGTAACAAAATTTCATTTTGCAACTGAAGGTACACAAATCTACAAGGATCTACAAAAAATTCTAAAAAATCTAAAAAAAAAACTACAAAAAAAAAAAAAAAGCGCCAAACAGAAAAGCTGCTTAGAGCTGAAATTAAATGATGGGATTTGGGGAACATGTGCTTCAGTCAGTCTCTTTAAACAGAAGTATGTGTCTCTGAATAAATTCTTGTGTACATCTCCAGCTAAAAATAAACAATCTGAGAATAAGACCCATGCCCAGCTGAGTTCTACCCAACTATTGTCAGCACTTTCCTTTCCCCATATTTATACAGTTTTAAAACCCCTAAAACTGTGACAACCTTGCCAGCAATTCTAGTTTCCTTTTCCAGTTCACTCACCAGTAATTAATTCTCAGTTTAATATCTACCTGGGAGCAATAAGCTGCTGGGAGCTGGTAGCCAGAGGTGGGTCCTACGTGGCTGGTGCCCCTGGGACTGTGCTCTGCGAGGGGGACCCGGACGGGGTGGTGTGGAATTTAGATAATGAGGTGAAATCTCTGCGCTCAAAGAACAATTAAGACTGGCTTTGCTACTCTTGTGCAACCCAGGGGAGCGGAGGCTCGTCGGGCCATCGTGGGATGAAGACAAGGAGGGAGCTGCCTTGTGCAGACAGGACAGCCCTACTTTTCGCCAGCGAAGACAGTAAAATGAAGACAACAGGAACTTGTGTAGTTCTTTGTCTCTTCGAAAGAGTACCATGCCCCATGACTGACCTTTGCCTCATTACCTGTGAAATGCATATTAAATTTGACATCCCTGCATATGCTAATGAAGATTATAGAGATCATGCTAAACATATATAGCACTATAGCACTCATCTCTCCACCCAAATCACACTACACATCACCTAGGGGAGGGAAACCTCGTAATTTTGGGGATAAAGAGATGGTGAAAATGACTGCTAACTTGGGAGAGAAGAAACTCGATACCTGATGGACCAGTGGACGGGCTGCATTCCCTCCCTCTGCCCCAGGCCGTGCTGGGTCAGTGCTGCACCTCCACCCTCTGGGGAATGTTACCCCGGGTTGTTGTATTATTATTATTATGTTTGCTAGCAATATTAACCTTAATTAATAGCGCTATTGTAGTTAGTGAATTTATCAATGGCAATCTCGAATCTGTTCTGTCGCGCTCAATAAAATAACTAATTTTGATTTTTGTGAATCTGATGCAGTGAAAGTCCTTTGCTGGGACTCCGATAAACAAATCAGTGAAAGTCCTGGGACTCTGACAGACAAATATCGAAGCTACATTCCTTTTAGGGTGGCAGGCAGCTGGCTGGTGAGTGCCACCGGAGCAGAGGCGTGAGGCTGTCCCGGCCCCTGCGCCAGCCAGCAGCAAAACAAGCTCCAAAACATCCTGTCACACTGGCTTTTTGACTGTGAAAGTCTGTGGGTCTTTAAACTAGAGTATTTAATGTGTGAAGCATAAAACACAGAAATAAATATCAACCATAAAACACAGAAATGAATATCAACTTCTGTTTTTTTGGAAATATATTGTATGAGGATTTTTGGTTTGAGTTAGAGCCAAAATAATCCCAGACTTTTATTTTATGCTTTTCTTTAGTGGCACTGAAATGAGGAGTGTTAAAATTACGGAGTGAATTTCCAGGACTATGCATACATTGCTAAATTATCAAAGTAAATATTATCCTTACTTCTAATCACCATGCCAATATTTTGGTATGATCAATGGTTACTACTAACCCATAATCCAGAGGTGCGGGAGTAGGAACTACTGCTATATTTTATGGAATCCCCACCAAATGCACACAAACAAACAATCTTTTCCCCAAAAGTGGACTTTGTCAATCCATCTGCTGTAGCTCACATGACAACTGGAACACCCTCATGATAAAATGACCTTGTGTGAAATTCTCCCTGTCATTATTCATCTTGCACTGAAGACAGCCTCGAATTGTTTTAGGCATAACTTTTCCTTCTCCTTCTCTATTAAGATCCATCTGCCTTCTGCCCTGGCAGGCTGTCCAGAGGTGAGTGGATGGCTCCATGGACTTTTTCTGAGACTGGAATTCATATAAAAAAGGCTTTGTGAGCCAGCTGACTGAATTCCGGCTTGGGAATGGCAATATTCACATGCTGACATCAGAGGGTAAAGAAACTGCTAATGCATTTTCTTAACACTGTTCTCACCTGGCAGCAGGAACAAAATGTCTGTCCAAATGCAACAGCTCTTCATCAGAGCCTGGCCAGGGAAACATGGAAACAGCCACATCCCCAACCCCTTGCCTTCAAGCAGAGCCTTGGAGGGAGAAAATGGATGTGGCTGCTATTTTGGCTGACTCAGTGGGGCTTTACTCCAAGATAAGAGGGAGAAAGATAATGGAGGAAGGCCCTAATTTTAGAGGGAACAAAATAATCATAAAGATGGAACACGGAAATAAAACATTATAAACAAAAGAGAAAAAAAAAAAAGATTTGACAAAATCTGTTTTTTTCCAAAAAAAGTCATCAGCTTTTCCTGGAAGTCTAAAGGTCTGGCAGGAGAGTCAGCTAAGACCCAGGAGCAGTTGTGCTAGGGATATTTAGTGAACTGAGGAGTGGCTGTGAGCTAAACAGGGGTTAGGAATCTCTTCACTAATAAATCAGAATTCCTAAAGACCACAGAAATAAAAATACAGAATAAAAAAAAATCCAACAAAGCACAGACTTTGTGTGTGTCAGTAAATTGTTGTTATTAGGCAATAATGAGCTTTGCATTGACCTGAGAGACTTTGACAACAACCATCATTTTGCTTAATACCATCACTCAAAATATTAGGGGAGACTGAAAATAGAAAACTGATCCTTGGAAAGCTCAGCGGTGGCAATGCAGGTACAGAGGATCCACAGGATAAACTGGAGCAAGGCAGGGTGATCTGCAGATGAAATAATGTATTATATAGTGTCAAGACATTAAATGCTTTTTGCATCATGTAAATGATCTTGTCTCGTCTGTCCTGTGAGGGCCCACGCATGACCTTCCATGGGCTGGCACCGCCGGGGATGCTCAGAGCACAGGTAATAGAACATCGAGCACAATCACAGAGCCCTGTGAAATACCACCCCGGAACATTACCAGTGCTCCTGGGGCTACAAGTTCTCCTCAGACCAAGGTCACTAATCCTAAAGAATAAAAAGGCATAGCATAATTTAATAATACTCTCTGGAGAGCTGTGAAGGCAAAGCTCTCGCTCCATCAGGTATCTGGAATTAGTTGTACTGCCTAAGCTTTCCACTTGCAAAGGGAAACTTTGATGCAGCAACACTTTGCTGAAGAGGGACCTAGGTATGAAATTTATTGGACACTTTAAATAGCAACTGATAGCTGCTGACATTTGAGGCCTGAATGGGAATAATAGGAGAAGTATAAGCAAAACCTTCATGAAGAACCAAATAATTCACCTCATGCAGGTATAACTTCCAGTTGCATGACATTTGTCTGGTCCAACAACAGGCAAATTGTTGGAAAAATTATTCTGCTTTTTAGCTCTGGCCATCCTTGCCCATTTGGTATGCTCACCCCCACCAGATGCCCCTGTGGTAAGAACCTCCTTTGACCCTTTCCTGAGCACATTCCTCATCCAACCAGTTGTGCCAGAGCAACCAGTCCCACCTCTGTCTCCACAGCTCTGTACATGGGAAAATCAATATCAGCAAAGAAGAAGGTCTTGGGCATTGCCTTTACACTCTTCAGGATTCATCTGAGCAGGGAGGGTGCAGAGCAACTTCTGCCTATCCTATAAATCCCGTCTCTGCCTGTCTTCCCTGCTCGCAGTGAAGAACAGCTGCCAGCCTTTCACAGACCAGAAGAGGTGTTACCAGAGATTTTCAAATAAGTTAAAAATGGAATGCAGCAAGAAATATCTTGTCGAAGCACATAGATAGAAAGGTTGGTAGGAAAGAAACCACTAAAATTAAATCCTTTTTGGGTAGGCTGTCTCAATATATCACCATAAGGAGAGTTAAGCAAAGGCTCCCCAACACCAGCTCCTAGAGGAAACAAAGCAAATGACAAACCTCAGTAAGGGGATACAGCTGGTGTGCAATAACTGATAGAGAAGTGTCTAATTTGTTCTTGAAATTAGGAAACTACTGTGCCCCAAAATCAGTGTATAGCAATGTGGGGAAGGAGCCCCTAGATGCACATTCAAAGTTGGTGCTCTGTATTCATAAATCACTGCACTGCCTGGCTGCCCAGTACCACAACGTGCTGCAGCCAGCACCAGCTATGGGAAAGGTTTGCTTTGCTCTGCCCAGCAGGAAGGTTCTGTGGACGTCAGTCAAGACCAGTGAAACCACCAGCCTGAGCTCCTCACAGCCAGGAGCTTCCATTGAAGCTGCCCTGGAAAAGCAGAGAGTGAAACCTTGTTCAGCAACACAGCATGTGAAACCCAAGGGGCGAGCAGGGGGAAGTGTCCTCGCTTTACTTCCCCATATTTCCCCTCCCCGAGGAAGACAACTGTCTTTAGAAACTCTACCTGTTACCCATTGCCTTTTTGGAGCCTCAGAACTGGTTTTGTAGTAAGGACAAGGGAAATGTGCAGCAGGACTCTCAGCGCTGAGGGACTCGGGCACTCAAAGACAGCAAAGACAGCTCAGGCAGCAAAGACACCAGAAGTAGAAAGGGAAAACCAAGGAACATCTTTTGAAAAAACTGCTATCTTAGTGTGGGCAAATGTCCCCACCAGATTCTAAGACTGGTTATGCGCTGAAGAAATTCTCCCTTGTAAATACAAGTGTCCATCCAAAAAAACCTGAAAACTTTGTTATTTGCACATAGTGAAGAGCTATAAATAGCACAACCCACAAAAGGCTCAGCCAGAAGAACGTCTTTGTTGCTTTGGATGATTACCTACTCTTGCAGGTTGACATCACTCCTTTCCCAGCAAGGCAAGTCTCCAGAGCACATGGAAGCTCCTCTTGAGCACACGTAGTGGTGCCTCCACGCAAGCTAATTCTTATTTCACGTTGCGTAAAGTTCAATCTGTCAGAGTTTACCTCCCAGCTCCCCAGTGCCAACTGTCTGCCCCTCTTGGAGCTTGAGGAGTTGGGTGGCAATGTCCTTAGGTTAGCACAGAGCAGAGGAATGCAATGACTGGGGCTTGCTGCTTGTTTTAGGTACTTACAGCTTTTGCAGCTTTCCCCATCCTCCCTGCAAAGCTTTAGCACCCTGGTGGCAGCAAAGTGCCAGGGCCCCACCAGGACCCAGAATTTCACCTACAATTTTGCATTAACCGGTGCTAAATCCCCTGTTTCACACAGTTATGATGCTCTCACATGAACATTTTGAAGCTCTTCTGTCATCTGGTTGTGCCTTCTGATTTGCTAAACTTAATTCCTTGGGGATTTGCAGACCAGTTCAGTCCTGGGGACTTCACTCTTGGCATTTATGTCTCTAGAAGTGAAGTGATGGGTCACAGTGTTCAGAGGTGCTCCCCATTCACCAGGTGTGCCTAAAATTCTTGTTTTCTCATCCCCAAAGTGATTCTGGACTTTCAAGATTCACAGGGGACGTTCCCCAGGGCTCAAGGGAGAATCTACATAGAAAGAAGAATTGCTCATGGTGTAAATGATCCGCCCTCTGCAATCTTCACTGAGTCCTGGCATGAGGAAAAGCAATTAAGGACATATTGATCACTGGGCCAATTTCAAAATCTACCCTCCGGGGCCTGACCTACTTTGGACTAAGCTTGTTCATTGGCAGTTTCCCCCCTGCTCCCAAAAGTAGCTGCATCCCTAAAGACACTGCTGCTCTCCTCTGACGGAAGTGGGGTGACATCTCCACGTGTCCCCCGTGTTGGATGGAGCCTGCAGCTGGTAGCACCTAAGGGGATGCAAGCAGATACATCACAGCTGCCTCCACAACGTGCGTTCTCCGCCCAACCCAGTGCTGGCCACTCCACTAATGGAGCAACTGGGAAAAGCTGGGCAAACCCAGTCTTACTTTTTTTTTTTTGGCAGGACAGATCTAGCCTGGAGCCCTTGAGAGACAGTAACGATGGGGTAATCTTCAAGGCCAGTTTTACCATTGCTTTTTGGAGTGATTTACCAAAGGAAACAGCTGGAAACAGCTGATGGCAGCAGCTTTTCCTCCAGACAGTTGGAACAAGGTACTGCAGCTGTTTCCAGACACAGAGCACAGGATATAAGGCATGGGAACGGAGAAGGCTTCTCAGGGCCGGTTCTGGCTCTTCTTCATCTCCGCCTGCCCCATGGGACAGACACAAGTTCTTCCCAGGCGGGCAGCACAGGCTGTACAGATGGGGGAAGAGGGGTGCACAGGCCTCCAGTCACCCTATAGCTGCCCCACATGGACCTCTCCCTTCCGAGCAGTTCAGAGGCACCTGCTCATCCTTTTTCTCTTTCCTTCTGAAAGGCTCTAGAAAGAAGTTCCTCTCGTTTTGCCTCAGGAGTTGCACATGCAGCACTTGCCATGAATGAGATACTTTTTCCCACGTAAAGTGAACCCCAGACTTGAATGCAACCAGTCTGATCACAATCCTCCTGACTTCCCTGCACTTTTTTCAGACGGGGGCAGGAAAGCGAGGTGTGTGTTTCCCTGCCAGAATTGGTTCTCAGGAACGACAATAATCAGAGCATCTACTGAATTATTATTTTATATGCATGCATATATGAATATGTGTAAGAACATGTACATGAGTGTGTGTATGTACGGGCTATTTGGGGGACACAGAATTTAAGTAAGTGACAACCAAATATTTATCTCTCCCCTGCGTCCTCCCATTTGCTTAACATTAAAGTAGGCTGTCATATATCATTGGAATTTGGGATGTTAGAGGGACCTCATGATAGAAGCAAATGCATGGGGGAGCTATGTTCTACCTCTGACATCCTGATAGCTGGGAAAGGCTTCCAAAAAATCAGTCTCCTCTGAACCGGGATGCAACAATAGGGAGAAAAAAACTTAAACTCTGCCCTCTGCTAAAACTTATAAACTTTACAGGCTCTGTGTCTGACGGTAACGTGGGGGTCAGACTCGATGAGTTCGGACCTCTGGTAATGCTGTCACAAATGAGCACGGGAGTGTCACAGGGCATAGGGACAGCAAAGCTAAGCAGAAAACCTGCTCACTATTACAATGAACAGGGACTGAAATAAAAAACAGGTAGGGGAAAAAAAGAATCAAACATGCTCTGCCCACCTAACCTTGCCTGGATACACAGAGTTTTAACTCCAAATCGGTCATGGATCATGTATAAGCTGAAACCTCTGTTTGAAGGGTTGCGAAGTGGTGCTGGGCTGCCCGGCAGGCAGAGCGCTGGGGTGTGAGCCAGCCTCCGCAGCTCCTTCCTGCCAGTGGCCTCAGACGACCTTGGGCTTTTCATCTCCCAGTACCTCAGTTTCCCAATCTATACCATAAGCTCTGCTCTTTGTAAAAGGCAGGATGAGGTGAGGTGTCTGCACTTAGCTACACCTATGTTTTTACTGCTTCATTTCCTCTGGAAGTACAATATGGGAGAGGAAAGGCATCCAAAATTTGCAGAGGATGGAGGTGAGGCAGCTGGGCATGAACTTTCCCATCAGGCTTGTGGAAAGTGGCTTATCTCGGAAACAGCTTGAGGCTCATCCAGAACCTCGGGCCTGAGAGCAGGCAGTGGGCAAGCGCAGAGGAGGAGCTTATGTTGGGATTTTTTGTTAGATATAAAAGGCTCAGATGGGTCAATGCTAACCACAGTGCCTGGGATGTGGATGAGGGGAGCTGCACAGAGAACAGAGAGCGATGCTGGCCATGGGGAGGGCAGCCCCAACCCTCCTGGCACTGCTCAGCCTAACAGCGACTACTTGTGTTGCCCAGGACACCTGTCCAGGTGAGTGGGGCACAAATCCTGCTGCCATCCCACTGAGACAGCCCATAACACAAGGAGCTGGGGGGTGGGGGGTGGGGGGTGGAGGGGCAGGGAGGAGGATGGACGACATGACAGAATATGATTTTTTTTCTTCTCTGCTTTTTTTAATCCAGCTGCAAGTGGGAGCAGGGTAAGGGGGAGGCTGAAGTCTCTTCAGCCACTTTACAAAATTGCCGTCTCCAGCCAAAGATGGCTCCATTCTCCCCCACTCACCAGTGGGCTCTCAAGAAACAGGCTGTCCCATACAAGGTTTTCCATCCTGGTTAAGGGTTCAAGGTTCATGGTGCCTTGGCTCAGTTAGTACAGGATGCAGAGCAGTACAAAGGACCAGTCAAGTGCTCGCTGGGTGCCAGGCACGCTGGCAGCCTGGGGACGCCACACAACACAGCTTTCTGTCTGTGTTCCTCAAGAAGGCGATAGGGGCAGTTTCAAACTGACTCACAATCAGGAAATTTAGTAGAACCTTTGCTGTCCACTGATCTGCCAATGTCACTTATTCTGCTGTCAATACCCCCTCGGGGCACCTCTCAGCTTTTGTTTTATTAAGCTACAGTATATTTGTCATGCATATAATGTCACATACAACAGCTTCCTCTTCCACTGGACTGCCCTGAAGAAAGAGCGATTCAGTGTCTGGCTCCTGTAATACGTGATATCCTCAATACCATCTGTTAATCCATACAACCTCTCCAAAACTCCCGCCCTCATTGCTTTTGCTTGCACTGTTCCTCGACTCCAGAGGGTTTGGCTTCCTCTCCAAGACATTTCAGAGCCCTAATAATCTCCATGAAGACTGTTTTCATTTCCTCAGAGGTGAGAATAGTGGGACTTGGTGATGCTGACCGGCTTGCCATTCTCCAAGGATGCCCTGGGATCCCGGGTGCCTCTGGCCCAAAAGGAGAACCAGGTCTCCCAGGAACAAAAGGTAAGGCCCCAAAAGCCAGTGATGAACACTGTGATGAGATGGCTTTGTTGCTTTGGGGAGGGTAAGCAAGCTGAGGCTGGAGCAGGCTGGCCTGGCACTGGCTTCTGTGAGCAGCTGGAGAGACGAATAGGAGTGGAAAACACCCCATCTGGAGATCCAGAAGGATGGGATCACATGGAGTTGTCTTTTTTTCCTGAGTCCTGTCACAAGTCTGAAGTGGTCCTGGGCTCTGAGTGTCATTACTCACTTGTTTCTTCTACAGTAAAAACATCCGTTAATTTTTCTGAGCCTTTATTAACAGTCTGGGCAGGAGGGAGGCTGTGGTGCTCCTGCGTGTCTACCAGGAACAGTTTGGGAACTGTACTGGCACCCCCTATGCCAGGAAGCAAGGAAGATGGGGGTCTTCAGGGTTTTCATAGCCAAATCACAGAGGTGAATCACATTAGCAGAGGGAGCAGATCCACTGCAGCAAAATCCATGGACCATCTCCAAGATGTACAAAGCTCAAAGGAATTCATACATGAACTGCAGATTAGGACTTACACTGGCAGTAGCGGTGTTGTGTAGCTTCAACAGAAGAAAAGGAGTAAAATATGTGGCAAGACTGAATCTAATCAACAAAACCCAGCTTCCTTGTTTCTGAGAAATCCAAGGCCCAGCTGCTCGGGCTTCTGTATCATCTCCCCTCGGGTTGGCTTGCAACGTGCACATATGAACTGAGTCTTTCCTTGCAGGAGAAATGGGAGCCCAGGGATTCCCCGGGAAAGCAGGACCACCTGGTGCAAAAGGTAATGTATAACATATTCAGCTCTAATCCGTAGATCTACCCAAGTTCAGGACATGTATTGGGAGACCGGGTCCACAGAGGTGAACTGTAGAGCTGGTCATAGTCCAAGAAACAGCCCTGAAATAGCATAGCCAAAGCAGGATTTGGGGGGATGGATCTTGCATGGGGTGAGTACTAGAAACAGTGTCTTTGAGTGGGACCACATCACAGAGGAAGACACTACTCTTCTTGAAGTTCCCCACTCACCCTTCCCAGCCCCCTAAAATCAGACCTCTCCCCATTCCCCATTCCTACCCTAACCTGCCTCCACCATGACAAACCTGCCCAAATGCCCCCCCTCTCTGAGAAGCTCTCGGGTGCTTCGGCCAGGACGTCTGATGCAGAGACACCATGCTGAGTGCTTCTTGCAGCCTCCAGGCCTGGACTCGGCATGAGAAGCCATTTTAGCCCACTTGACCAGAAGGATGGGATCAAACCACCAGGAAACAGCTGGTACAGGGTGAAGCAAGGAATGGGGGTGGTTCTTTGAAAAGAGGAAGATGTCTGCTGAGAAATCAGCTTTCACTCCATCCAGGCTGTGCTTAAGGTCTTCAGCAGGATCTGCGTGCTGCAGGCGTCGGAAAAGTGTCTCTTCTAAAGAAAACAGTTCCCAGCACATGGTGGCAGCCAGGAACTGAGCACGGTGCAGTGACTAGCTGGGAAAACAGCCCCTTTATATAGAATTATAGAATGGTTAGAGTTGGAAGGGACCTTAAAGATCATCTTGTTCCACCCCCTGCCCTGGGCAGGGACAACTCCCACCAGACCAGGTTGCTCCAAGCCCCATCCAACCTGGCCTTGAACCCCTCCAGGGATGGGGCAGCCACAGCTTCTCTGGGCAACCTGGGCCAGGGGCTCACCACCTGCACAGCAAAGAATTTCTTCTTAATATCTAATCTAAATTTCCCCTCTTTCAGTTTAAAACCGCTACCCCTTGTCCTATTGCTACACTCCCTCATAAAGAGTCCCTCCCCATTTCTCTTATGGGACCCCCTTTAAGTACTGGAAGGGGCTCTAAGGTCTCCCCAGAGCTTTCTCTTCTCCAGGCTGAACACCCCCAACTCTCTCAGCCTGACTTCATAGGAGAGGTACTCCAGCCCTCTGATGCTGAGTTTGTAGCTGTTTTCCATCCCAGCACCCAAGACTTCAGCTGAAACCCCAGCAGGAGACGGATGAACCCACTGAAAAAGCAGCTATTGCCCCAAATCTCACAGCTGCCTGGCTTTTCACAGAAAGCCCCCACAAAAAGTCACTGAGACAGAGCTGTGAATCCCCCATAGACTCCAGCAGATGGACCAGCAGCTCTCTCTCTCCCATGTCCTTGTCCTGTTCTTCCTGCTGTTCCTGAGAGATGTTGCTGATCAAGAGAGCAGCCAGGCTGGGGTGGCAGCACCAGCTGGGATGCTCAGCAGAGCACCATGGCTTTGCACCACTTGACAGCCTCTCTTGTACGTTTGGGACATTGGGAGGGGTTGGACCAGCCACCTGGGGAGCTACAGTAATTCACTTGGATTGGGTCATTTGTGATGAGCATTTTCCTCTTGTCTTTTGCAGGAGCAGCTGGAGAGCCTGGCTTCCCAGGACCAAAAGGTAAATCATGCTGTGGTGAATTTGTCATGTGAGCTGGTTTAGTTAAACTTCTACCCTGTGCTGTTCTGGAAAAACGGACCAGCTTTTTCCTGGTCTGTGCACTATAGGGAGCAACTATAGAGAAAAAAAAAAAGTGCCCCACCACGTACTGGATGGGTCTGTTTGGTGACAGTTGTGCCCTACCGTAGGCTCAGCCCCGGTGTGGGTGGTGTGAGCCGCCTGCTTGCAAATCGGCTGTTCGGAAACAGGAGCTGCCCCCAGCTTGGGTGCCTGACGCTGCTGCCCAGCACCATCAGCTACAGAAACTGCAGTGCTTCACACGCCCCAGCCTGAGGGACCAGCCAGATTTGGGCAGAGCTCTGAGCTTACCAGGCTATGGCAAAAGGCGAGGGCTCACGTGAAGCTTAGTCACTGCTAGTGCCAGAGGTCTCTCTCAGCACTAGCAATAGGGTAGAGGAAAAACATGTATCCTGCATGCGAGGACCATTGGCACCCACCTCTGAACATGGTCTGCACTGCAGCTTCCCTCACTGGAGCTTGGCTTGTAATAGCTGGGGGCCAAGTGCTGCTGATCTGGTGGCCAAGTTCAGCACATTTGCTCCAGCTGTCACAGCTGCTCCCAAACCACTGACTAAAGCCCTCTGCCAGAAGCAACCATTCACTTCTCAGGGATTTTGACCCTGCCTTCCCATGGGTGCGTTTCCTCCTCCTTTCCCCACCCACCTGCTTCTGTCCCATGTGTCCCAGCCCAATGGGATTCACCGGTGCAACGTGTTGGTACCCAACTCTGTGGGCAGAGCAGCCAGGTCCAACAGAGACACATCTTGTGTCAGTCTTGTCATTTGGACCTCCCAGCCCCAAATCAGATGTTAGGGGAAAATATATCATGCTGGGTCCAACAGCCTAAGAGAGGCAAAGCTGCTACTCCTTGTGCATCTATCATGTGTTCCACCCCCTGGCAACCACCTCGTGTGACTGCTAGGTGGCCTGTAGAGCTGCTCCCAGTGACTGAGGCTGCTGGGTGTCACTGCTGTAATTACAGGAGTCTGTGACTTGTCACTCTGTGACCTGCACTTGTCACTCTGTGCAGATGTGCCTTTGATGGGATGGTGGGTCTCCTCTGGTGGGCCTGGGAGCAGCCAGGGCTGGATGTATATTGAGTTACTACTCCTGCCTGGTTTATTTGTGCCTCTGTTGCGTGCACAGGTGAGCTAAACACTTCCCTTATCATCATGGCCCTTTATCAGTGCAGCAGGATTTGTCTTGAGCAATGATGTCAAGTGCTGGAGGAGTGGGGGGCAGGGTGTGGAAGGTGAAGAGCAATTGATGGTGTTGTTTGTTCAACAGGAATGAAAGGAGAGCCTGGATTTCCAGAAGCATGGGGTGAGTTTCATCCTAGGTCCTTCATGACACCATTGGCTTTGCAGAGCAGGTGGTGGTGGACTCCCGGCACCAGAAGTCAGGACAGACCAGCAATAAAAACAAATTCAGAGTGACACCTGCACCACCAGCATCACCGTCTCAGGTCATCTCCCAGGGCTCTTCCCTGTGAAAGCCACAGACACACCTATAAGCTGGGATGTCTAATAGGGACCATTCCAGTCAATCCTTTGGCATCTGTGAATCTGAGCTTCTGTAATCAGGTGTGGTTTTGGGGACTAAAAATAAATTTATACATAATATATATATGTATGTTCAAAAGTACCGTCTGTCCAATCCACTGAGGATGATCTGAACGCTGTTTTCTGTACTATGGGTATGTGTTTTTCTGGTCACCACTCCATTGCTGCCAACTACCCACACACACTCCGTGTCCTCCATAAGTACCTGAGCCTGGATGAATTCCTGGATGCTGAGTTTGTCATCTCACTCAGAGCAACTCCATCACTCAGATCCCCAAAAGAGTTGTTGCAGATGAGAGCATCTTAGACCATGTCTCAGAAGGTGTCCATCTCCCCTGCGACATATGGACTCAGAAACTGCAGCGGGGTTCTGTTCCCAGTTGCACCGGAGTCCTGCAGTGCAAAGAGCCATCTGGGAGGCTGAAGGGGTCAAAGCCTCCAGCTTAGGGCATGAGGCTGATGTGCAGCGAGCATGTTATAACTCTTTCTGCTTGATCTCTTTCCCTGATTTGCACAGAAGCCAGGAACTGCCAAGAGCTGTTGGGTAAAGGAAAGATCCTGAGCGGCTGGTACACCATCTACCCCCAAGGCTGCAACACCACCACCGTCTTCTGTGACATGGACACGGATGGCGGAGGATGGATTGTGAGTAAGATGAGGTTTCTGTGTCCCTATAGAGATTTTTACTAAGGCTGCAAAGGATTGCACCAAAATAGAAACAAAAAGGGAGGAAAACACACATGGAGGGGACAGCTGAGGTTCACATCAGCAAGCGTGGATGAATCGCTGTGGGTGCAGGGGATTCTCCTGGGAGATGTCTCTGGGAGCAGGCTGAGCACCACATACCCACTCCCAAATAATTTCCTTCTTATTTCCAAGGGCAGATGGAGGAGATCTGTAAGCGAGGGATTCCCCTGGGGTTTGGTCCCCAGAGACCCGCAGGAGTGTCCTGCTGCAGGGGGAGTGTGCTGCAGGGGGCTGTGCCACCTGGGCACTGCAGATGCTTTCAGGGGGGAGCTGGCAGGGCTGAGGCTCTCCTTTCCTGCAGGTTTTCCAAAGGCGCTGGGATGGGTCAGTGAACTTCTTGCGAGACTGGGACTCATACAAACGAGGCTTTGGCAACCAGCTGACAGAGTTCTGGCTGGGGAATGACAACATCCACCTCCTCACCTCACTGGGTAAGGTCTGCCTCCGTCCCGAGCTGGGGCCCTGAGAGTCCGACCCCTGTGCCACACTTGGATGTTTGAAGGATCCATTAAAGGATGCTGAACTTCTCACAGCTGTCTGAGGCCCCAAAAGTTAATCCTAAACAGCATGCAGGCTCTTGCAGCCCATTGCACACAGGGAATTACACTCTAAAAAAGGGAAACCTAGAAGCCACAGAAGATAATGAGCTGGCTGTGTGACCTATCCTGGAGATAGGCCAACACATCTTCCTACTAGGACTGGTTGTGATGGCAGTCACCTTGTTCACACACAGCCTTGGAGTCAGAGTTGTGTGCAGGACTCCTGGGCATGTAGCTCTCAGTGCCTATGAACACCCAACACCATGATCAGAAAAGGCGCTTCACAAGAAAGCCATCAAAGGTACAGGAGGTTCTGCAGGAATTTCAAACAAATCATAAGCTCTCAAGTAGTGGAAGCTCCTCTCAAGTTAGCTCAGGGCTCCTTAAACCCTCCATCCTAAAATCCAGGTGCGTATTCACCATCAGCCCTGCACCACCACTGTCCACCTTCTCTTCTAGGACCCTGTGAACTCCGCATTGACTTGAGAGACTTTGAAAACAACTACTACTTTGCCAAGTACGCTTCCTTCAGAGTTTTAGGAGAGTCTGAGAAGTATAAACTGGTTCTAGGAGACTTCCTTGGTGGAAATGCTGGTAAGTTAGCAGCAGCTCACTGGGAAAGGCTGCTTTCTAGAGCATTTCAGAAGTGTTCAGCATTTTTAATGAAGAGCTGTATCATGCAAACTCTTCGTACCATCTACATTTTTGGTCAAGTTTTTTAAAAATGTGAGTAAGATGAAGTTCCATTACTCCCATAAGCGAACATGGTACCCCAGGTCCCGAGGGAAGGACGGGGACACCCATCACCCACAGAGTGTGACCCAGAGCATTACCTACAGGCCCAGTCATATGGTTTAGCAGCAAATATGGAGTCTGGTCTTGAGCAGCACCTAATCCAACATAACCTTCGCAACAGCTCTGCAGCAGCTGGGCAAAGTTCTGCTTTTGTTCTTTGGAATGAAATATTTGCCCAGGAGGTTTGGCATTTCCAGGGCTGGGGTGCTGTTCAATACTTGCAGCATCAGCACTGCGTCCTCTTAATGCCTGATGTTTTGTTTTTCTTTAAAAAGCGAATGAATCCTCTACAAAATTCAGTACACCTCTTGCAGGAATGAGTGAAACCAATGCCTGAGACAGCAGGGCTCTGGGTTTAGCTGTTTATGTTTATGTACACGGCAACTCTGATAGCCCAGACCTCGGTATGTCTGCAGACAATCTGAGTGGTGAAAGAGCAGAATCTGGCCCATTTGATTCACAGGCATAGACAAGTTCTCCATGTGTTTTAGCAGAGATCAGGATACTCCTTTTCTCCAGGACCAAGGAGGAAACCTGGGCAACCCAGAGAACAGCAGGATTTATAAAATCTGCCCTGCATCCAGCAAGGCCCACTGATGCCCTGCAGTGCTGCAGACACCTTAGGTTCCCTTTTGTGCTCTCCATTGCAGTAACTGTGAACTGTACTCCCTGCAGGAGACTCCTTATCATACCACAAGGACATGCCATTTTCAACAACAGACCAGGACAACGACATGAGCTCCTTTAACTGTGCCACAGAATACAAGGGAGCGTGGTGGTACAATGACTGCCACTACTCCAACCTGAATGGCATGTACTGGCCAGGCGTTCACGGGAGTTATGCTGATGGCATAAACTGGAAGACGGGCAAAGAATACCATTACTCCCATAAGCGAACGGAAATGAAATTCAGGCCAGTTTAACATGGCAAGCGGATGTCTGACTAGCACCAACAGGTGCCACTCAACAGCCAAGAGAAGACACAAAACATAATGTTGTTTGAGGGCAAAATTGGACCAGCAAGGATATTACAGGTTGTGCCCTAGAGCAGACTTTTAGAGACCAGAAGAGATTGGTGCTGGTTTGAGGTCCTGTAAACACCAGACTGTTACCCTGGACTATCTCCAGCAGCCCCACAGATGCCGACTGAGCCTGAGCATCTTTTTCTGAAAAGTCCATTACCTTGATTTAAAGCCCAAGCGATGGTGAGGCTACTGCTCAAAAGCTCTCAGATATTACTACACTAAATGGTAATTACTGGCATTTTTCAGTCTAATCCACATATGTGAAGCCTCCAGTGTTCTTGCAGCCTCTTTTTCCATTGGACCCAAGAGCCATCTGAAAGGCAGTGAATTCCCGACCCACCCCACCCCCCCACTCTCCCTGCAGGCTGTGATGGAGCCACGATGTAGACCAGCATGGAAAGGAATGAACTTCTAGCACAGGGCTGTCAGCTCTCCTTCCCTCCTCACTTCTCACACATGTGCTCCAGGACCTCAGGTGGGACCTCAGCTCCTGGAACCACAGTAGCATTGCCCAGCACTTCCTACCACAACACAGCTGCAGCTGGGACCACAGCCAGCTTCAGCCACTCCTCCAGGGCACGTTCCGAGATCTCATTCTTTAGCTGCTGTGGACCAAGACCAAATACAAAACGGTCTGTGCAGCAACATGTGTGGTACCAAGACACTACAGCAGTCCCAAGTCAAGCCTTGCACAAGTGGACATCATGTAAATCACCAGCAGGTACCAGTATCTTCCATTTCACCTTGTTTCCAGTAGCATTTGAAGATGGGCTATCTGCTGGTGGATGGAGGCAGTTCATCCAGTTTGTGTGATGTTTTATTTGACTATTAGCAGAACCAGTTAAAGGGTCTCTTCCAGGACGCCTGCTTCTGGACTTCCCCACAGCTGATGCAGGGGAGGAGAGCCTACTGCTAACTCCTCACTGCAGGGACAGACCGGAGTGAATGGAAGCAGAATATTTATTTGTGTTATGTTCCTAACGGTCCCAGGTTTATCACATTACTTATTGCACAGCTGTGTACAGCTCCAGCCCTACAACACTGAATCCAAACCACGTGGGTGAGAAGAGCAAAGAGGTGACTCACCCAGCACAACACACCAGGTTAATGATGTGCTAAGAAATAAATCTGAGGGTTTGCATCTTCCTATTCACTAGGTCCTGTCCCTGCTCACTTCTCCTTTTCAGGTACATGAGAAAGCGTGTGCCTGAGCAGAGAAGCACACACTGAAAGTCCCATAGTCACTTCCCCATCTCCAGGAGCTCTGTTTTGTTTTTCTCCCACTCCCAGTCAGATTGAAGTGCCCTCAGCAAGAGCAGGAGCAAGGTCCCACAGTGTCCAGCTGTGTCTCACCCCATCAGAGAGGCCCAAGGTGCTGCCACAGACACTTCTGCAGAACCACAGAACCTCCTGCAGAGATGTTCAAGCTGGTGCTGGCACCCTTAGCTTTAACCTAGCTTAAAGTGCTGGAGCGCCTTTTTCTGCTCCCCTCTATCTTCTCCTCTTACTACCCAGAAACCTTCACCATTTAAATGTCATGTGAAGGACACCAATGTTAGAGCGATTAAGAGCACACCAAGAACAGTTTACCCAAGCCCAACTAGTCAATATTCCCAGACTGACACCTGACTCCATAGAGGAAATATTCAGGTATGACAAGCCACCACCAGTGCTAGGTGAGGTGGTTTGGACCTGGCTGCAGAGTGAAATTCTCCTGCATCCCCCTCAGCTGGTGCAGTGAGCCATGGGCTGGCACTGCCTCCCCTCCAGCACGAGCCCCAGCCACTGCAAAACAGAAAAATGCTCCCTGTGTTGATACAGACATGAGGGGGAGAGGGTCGTTGGGGGTGATGGTCCATCCCAGGCACTATGCTTGCAGCAGTCATAGAGAGGGCTTACACTGACTCCCCCCAGGAAGGACTGAACCACTAAAGCCAGGATCCAGTTCCCTAGTTACAGATGCATACTACCAGCCTGGAGCTCCCACCTCTCCTCAACAGAAGGGTTCCCACTCCTCCATCAGCTCTCACTCCTGACCACTGGGGGAAAAGGCAGGGAACAGGCTTGAAATGTTCTAAAGGAATATGCTCTCTAAACTGCCAGGATACCGTCCAGTCCCTCATGCTTTCCATCCTCTTGCCAAGGGTCCCCAGAAGAAAAGCAGGATAGCCACAGTCAATCTGTGACTGCTCGTCTCAGGGCTTTTTCTGTGTGTCCTGGAAAGCTGAAGGATCGGGTTTGCATTTTGTGTTTGAAAACCCTCTTCTGCTCATTAGTGGATCTGGAAAGGAACAACCTTGAAGGCTAGAAATGACAACATCCCTGGAGCTTCTCCAGACATTTCCCTTGCTGCAAATAATGACAACTGAGGCTGGGGAGGAGTAGGGTGGGCCAGGCTATGGGGTGTGGGGAGAAGACCCAGGTTCTGCCATATCAGGGAGCCTGGGGAAGAGGCTGGAAGCATCTCTGATGGCTTGTTGATGCACAGCCATCTGAAAGCAAAAGTGGGCCCAAACTAGTCCTCTCAGGCCCCACCCAGACCAGCCTCCTGGACAGACCAGGGCTGCCTCCAGCAATACCCTCCGGCATTGCCTGGGACATGGGAAGACCCAGCATTCCAAACCATTGATGGGATTACTGCCAGCCTCCAAGGGCTGCATAGATGCTCTTTCCAGGGAGAAACACAGCACTTTGGGCACATGCAAGTGCCCAGAGATTTCACAGCTGTAAATCTGAAAGCTGATTGACTTTAAGAAACTGGACTTCAGAAGGAAAGCTCTTCTTCCTACCTAACACTGATGGCTATCATGTGAGGAGCTCAGAGAAATGAGCTTTCAGCACTGCTCTATGATTTGTGTTTGGATGCAGCAGACCCGGTAGTCCTGGCATAGTGAACACCTTCCTCCAATTTTCCGAGGTGTCCTTGTGAGTGGGTTGCATCTGGAGAGTAACTAATGCCATGTATGAGTAAGTGTAAAACAAGCTGCGGCTGAGGAAGGGAAATCATTTCACTGTGGTTTGGTCCTTTTGGCTTATTGGCTGCTGGGGTGGAAAAGATGAATCCAACACCCTTTACACTATGCTTGTGCTGCTGCTGTTACCTTGTGCCCAGCCAACAGAGGTGAAGGGGTGACTTAAGACACTAGCTGACCCTGCCACAAACCGAGGGCGCCGGGGAGCAATGGCCTCAAAATGCCACTCTTGCATAGGTAATACTCTTTTGTAAATGACTTTTAACTAAAGGTTTATCATGCCAGCTATGCTGATAGAGCATGAAGCTGTTCACTTAGTTGTGTTTGGAAACATGGCATTTCAGCAGCACCACTCAGCAGACCCAGGATGATGAAACACAGCAGCCAGGACTGATATGGAAAAGAACCACTAGACTTTATTTATAAAAACAAAGACACACAGACAATGGAGGATGCGGGAATGCATCGCCTGTGGGCTGCAGCATGGCCAGGTCCGTGCCATCAGCACCTGTAGCAGGCAGCCAACAGAGGGAAGAGAGGCAGAGGAGGCAGTTTCAGGTCAGGTCCAGCAACAGCGAGGCTGCTGCGCTGCCCAGACCCTCCACCCACCATCACAGTTGCTTCAGTTAAGAGCCAGGACTCCGAGACATGAAATTCAACCACTGACCTGGACTTTGCATCAGACCGGCATGGGGGAGACAGGCACTGCACTCCCAGCACAGGGGCTTGTACCAGGAGGGCATCTCAGCAGGTTTTCCATGCTCGCTTCTCCCTCCAGCTCTGACCAGTGAAGAGAAACTCTTGGTCCACAAGATGCACCAGACAAATTCCCAGACCACCTCTGTCCTCTGCAGACTCCCCACATTGGCTTTTCTAGTCCATATGGTGCCTGCAGACACTCTCAGTCCCACCTGCCACTGCAGCAGGCACCCAAGGTCCTTCTAGCAAGGACCTGTTATCATTCAGTCACCTGAGAGCCAGCATGTGGCCTCACCATGAGAGTGGATGAGTTGCATGGCAAGCCCAGAAGAAACACAGTTCTGATCCACTGGAGCTCAGATCATGCTGGCTAATGCCATCCCCTGTGCAGAAAATATCCACCACCGCAGATCTGTTTAATCTTTGAGCTTCTTACCCCTGAGCAGATAAATAAACCCAAAAGATCTTCCTTCGTACCTCAGCATCACCAAAGGATACACAACTCCATATGCCTTTTCTACTGTGTCCTAGACACAGTTGCTCTGTTGTTGCTCTGCAGGATGTATGGCTGGAGGCAGGATCAGCCCAGTCTGCCGTAGGGCACCACCAGCAGCCTTGCTTGTCCTGGGAAGGGGGTGGCCAGCAGTGAAGCCGCCCTGCAGGGAAGTGCCCCTGGAAAAAGACACCTTCACCCCCTAACAGGCCATTTGAGGGATTGGTATGTTGAGGGATCTTCCTTTATATCTTCCCCCTCTTGTGCAGGAGGGGCAGAGGAAGAATAGACTTCAGCTTGGCGGACCAGGCAGCATGGGGAAGGCTGGGGATAGGCTCTGTGGGACTGAGCCAAGGTGGACAGCTATGCATCATCCATAGTGGCCTTTGGAAAAGGCTTTGTATCCTTAATGCTTTGGGTGTTAGGACATACTGTTGGATTCCTCATTCTCAAGCCTATTCCTCTAGGAATAGGGAGCCTCGGAAGCCTTAGGAGGTTGCAGTTAGCTCCTCAGGTCCATCTCCTGGTAGCCAAATATACATCCTGTGATTTTCATCCAACACATTGCTGTGATGCTGGTGGTGGGTTGTTCTCACTGAAGACACACACACGTACATCAGCACTGTTTGCACTGCTGTTGCAGTCCATTTCACTTCACTGGTCTGAAGTCCCCAAACTGCTACAAGACAAAAAGTGGCCATTCTCCCCCCTCCAGGTTGAAAAGCCTCCCTTAGTTTCAGTCTTCTACTTCTCGAGGCTTTGCTTGCCCTCTACTGGCGGTATCCAGCTGGGATGAAGGTATTTGCTGGGCAGTTTACTGTTGAGCAGGAGGTTTCTTGTGCAAATAAGTTAGTATCCCACAAAAGCAAAATGGCACCTCCAGGAAGCTGCAGATGCCCCCTGGAGACGTGGCTGAGCTGGTGACCCTGGTGCCATTCATTGCATTCCATGCCAGCTCCCAATTCCTTATGATCCCTGGTGAAAATGCACCATGGTCCTCCACTTTGTCCCAGCACACCACTGACACTCCCTTCTGCGGGCACCATGGCACAGACGTTGGGCTATATATGACACCAAAGCCAACACCAGAGCTTGAGATGAGGGCCCCGGGTAGGTCTACCACTATGTGGGAGAATAGCCTTCAAGCTGTAGGCTGAAGGCCCATTGCGCTAAACACTGTACAAATACTTTTTGGTGGACAGATGAATGATCCTTGCTCCAAGAGCTTACAATCTACATGAACAGAGACACAGCTCCACCACTATACAGACATTACACCTATTTACACCCACAAACATTTTAGTCCCAGCAGAACATGTCTTTCAGAACAATGGCCCAGCAGTCAGCTGATCTGAGGGCAGGGACTCGACTGCTCATCTCTTTCTCTTAATTTGCAATGCCAGACCATTTCTAGCCATTATTCTTGCTGCTTCTGGTTTGGATCTGCAGCCCAGCACCCTCTGTCCCACAGAAGAAAACATGGTATCAAAACAAAGTCCTTTCCTGGCTGCACGAGCCCTGGGGCCTGCGAGGGTGTCCCACATCACCAAGGAGGCAATGGGTGCTGGGCTGGGCAGAGAAATGGGCGAGATGCTGGATGATGTTCTCCCCCCATTTTGGCCTCGCTGTTGGGACTGTGCTCATCGCCGTGTTTGCAGCAGGATGAGAAGGGGGCAGGCAGACCCCTCCATGTTTGAGTCCCAGTCAAGGGCAGCAGGGAGAAATCCAGACTGCTGCGATGCTGGGACTTCTGAGAGGAGATATTAGTTAGTTTATATCTCGATAAGGCACACCCTCCCCATCGTCTCGGACGGTTGCAGGTCAGCACCCCGTGGGTGACCCGAGCTGACTCTCCAAAACCTCGCCAGATGCCTCCATGCCTGCGTGCACCCCGAGCACATTGCCAGGAGACCCAGCCAGAGACCTTACAGAGCATATCTGTTCCTGCAAGGCTGCCGGATGGGTGCTTTAAGACTTTGAAATATAAGGCGACTCTGAAGCTCACTAAGCACCCCAAAGCCCCTCTCCTTCACACCGCACAGACCCCTGCCCCCGGGGAGCGATTCCCCAAGGCCATGGGTCCCGAGGAAGCAGGAGACGATGATGTTTCTGTTGGGGATTTGGAAAGCATCCTCAAGGGAATTCAAGTCCCTGCAGGATCATTTGCTTTTGACAAGCAAACAGACAAGGCTGCTCCATGTCCTAATTACATGTTAAAAACCTTAGCTAGGAAAAATATACCCTTGGTAAGTCCCTTCTCCATTTTTAACCATGTTTTCCATCCAAGAAATTAGAGACCAAGACTATGATTAAATAAACACCAGTGTATCACTTAGCTCTTCCCTTTGCCACCTTCCTTCTTCACTCCTGACCCCCCAGACAGTTAATTTACAGTTTGAGTGATTCTCTGCCAAGCCTCACAGGAGGCAGGCAGCTCAACCTGAAAGCTGATTGTCCCTCTGAGGCTCCAGTCTCTCCGCAACATCCTCCAACTCATCCAGGATTTCGGAGAAAGACGGCCTCTTAAATGCTTCCACCTGGAATGAGAAGGGAAAGCTGAAGAGGACGCCCTGGACAGGAGGCGGTTGCTCTGCAGCAGCTCTGCTGGGTCCCCCAAGTCTGGACAATGGCATCCATCTACCATTAGCCCTGGTCTGGGTTACGTGCCTGCTGGTGGAGCCTTCCGGTATCACCCAGCACCTGGTGATCCAGCCCCGGGCTGCTGCAAATAAGCAGCTGCAGGACAGGTCCCACAGTGCGGGGGGCAGCTCAAGCAAGGGCAGTGAGATGCTGAAAACCAGCCTGACACACCCCGGCCTGGGCAGGGGGTGGGAACTGCTCGCTCCAAAGCCCACCCAAACAGTGCAGAGGCAGGTGGTGTGCAGGAGAGGCTGCAGGTTGGTATCAGGAAGGAGATGTATCATTCCCTGAACTTTTTTGTGACACTCAGGATCTGTCTTGTCTCCCTGATGCAGCTCACCCTCAGTGGGCTGTGATCCCCCAGCCTTCCCAGTGTCATCGGGGTGTATCCAAAGTGAGGAACATGGCCTGGGGCATCCCCATCCCACACCCCCACCGTGCCATCCTGGAGCTGCCCTTTGTGTCTGCCCTCGCTGCACCAGAAACTTCCCAAACTCTGCACAAGGGCAGAGAAGAACAGCCCCAGGGGGCATTTCTGGCAGAAGCATTAGGAAGCTGCCCGTCAGAGATACAAGATCTGAATATACATAAATCTAAGCCAGTTGCTGACGTGAATCACTCCTCTGATTCAGGACAAGTTATTCAGGACCCATGCAAGGATCTACTTCCATTTGCTGCCTTGAGCTCCTAGCAATTAGGTGCATTATGATCACCCAGATTCTCCACTCTCTCCCTGATGACCACCTTTGTCTTTCTCTTCCTTTCAGAGACTAACTTGGGTCCTCACCTTCTCTCTGCTTTGCCTCCTGAAGCTTTGGGCAGCATGTGCAGGCCCCCCAGCTTTCAGCATCACCTTTTATGCCAAAGCAAGAAAGGTTGGAGAACTATGCTCTGATATATACCACACCAGGGCTGGTAAGAGCGAGGCAGTGCCCTCCAGAGAGGATCAGCTGGGTGCCTCTGCCTGCAGCCTGGCTTAAGGAGGGACTGGACACCATCACCACCCTGCTTGCCACTCTGCGGTCAACATGCAAGGGAACAGGCAGGACCATGGGATGTTTCAGGCTGTAATACACAAACTAAACACTTCTCCTAGGGCCAAAACTGCACGGTGGATGAAAGCATACTAGTGACCCAGGAAGATCTCATCGCTTCACAGCTCAAGTGGTAGAGCCCTGTGTAGAGCACTGAGAGAAGTAGGTTCGAGCTCTCCAGGGTTCACACAATTTTGGTCTCGGTCATACAAGTGTGATACAAATCCAATAAAACCAAAGGGAAAAAAAAAAAAAAAAAGAAGCAAGAATCTCACCTGACAGCAGCTAGCAGTGAGATCCATCACCCGCTTGGGGCATTCACTGATCATTCCTTGGAAGGCAGCAACATCCAAGCCATAATCCTGTGAGGAAGGGGGAAGAGTATGTAGAAAAGACTTCAGCTGTAAAGTCCTTTAAAAGCTCTTCATCCTTGTCAAGGTGTTAAAGCACAAAATGCTCATTGTTTAAAGCTCTGAGGGTCTCCATCACAGCTATTTTACTGATGGCTTTGCAAATGTACTGGGCAACATCAGCTCTGGCAGGACTGCACAGATGGTAAATCATTAGCACAGCTGGGAGACTGCAGCATCCTTTTGCTTGATCCTTCTGCTATCCCTGCAGGGTAGTATGTGTCCTCCTGGAAAAGCTCAGACTAAGGCAACAAGAGCCACAAAGGCGGAAACCAGCAGAGGAACCAGCACCAGGTGCCGAGCAGTGGCTGCCGAGGACAGGAACTGCGGGTAATCTGGTCTTCCAACAGCAGCTGAGTCGAAGGGGTCCAGCTAGCTGTTTCCACAACTACAGCTTGGTCCCTCCAGACTTCAGAGTCTCTGATATGGAATTCTCCTTCATCTTGTGAACACAGATGGAGCGGTAGTTCCTGTTCAGTCTCACAGAAACACGGAACAATCTCTGGTCACTGCAGGTTCTTTGCATTGCTCCTTGAAAAGCAGCAATTTGCTGTTTTCCTGCTGGATTTTTCATTGCTGTTCAGGATAAACTTTCCCTTCCCACTTTATGGAAGGGAAATGTTGCAAAGGTTGAAACAAAAAAGGCCACATCTTTAGAGAAGCCCACTGTTTCCACATGAACTGCGTATTAACTGAAATGTATTTGAAAATAAACGTTTTTTATGAAAGTTGTGTTTAATCTGCCACTTCAGTGGAGAAGATGAAACATCAAAGCAAAATGAAGTATTTGGAATTAAGGTCTTTAAACTTCATACCAAATTGTTGATCTAACAAAATTTTTGAAACTATAGATGCACTGAACTCTTGTGCACTGAAAACTTTGAGATCAGGTTTTCTCATGGAAAAACCTCTAGAGCGAAACCTCAGTGTGAACACATACACGTGTACAGGTCTGTCTGGTCCAAAGAGAAGTCACAATCTGGTACCATTGAAAAAACACCATTAGATTTGACTGTAGGAATCATTACCTGAGTCCTGGGAAGCACTTCGGGGTCAGCTGGGATCCTGCCCAGGATTTCACAGAGGACAATGCCAAAGGAAAACACGTCCACCTGCAGGAGGGGTGGGAGAGCGGGAGGTAGGACAGGACATGCACAGAAGCAAAGAATGAGAAAGGGGAGTACCAACGACAAGGTCTTTCCATTAGTTATGCAAAAGCCCATCAAAAAAGCCCACTGGAGAGAGACGCAGCAAACCCCTGGGTTTGCTGAATCTAGGCTTCTGAATCCACCCAGAAATACCACAGCCCCTCTTGGAGTCCAGCCTCATCTTCGGAAAGCCTGGCCCTGTGCTCTTGTTCGACATGCCTGGTGCTTCACCCACAGCTCTGGCACCCCCACAGATCCTGCAACAGGCTCATTGGGCTGTAACTCATCAAGCATCTTCCTCAGAGAGGTTTCACTGTGTTTGTCCATGGCAGCAATCCATTTCCCTAGAAGTTTAACTTAACAAGGCCACATAAGGAACTTGCGAGTTGCTAAGCAGAGTATTACTAAGCAAAGGTCCAGATAGCAGGGCAATGTTTCCTGGGGAAGGAGGGAAGGGCTCTTCTGCTGTCAGGACATGTCACCAGCAAGCAGAGGAGACATCCCCCACGGTCACTCGGGAGCTCTGAGGCTGAACAGGGAGATGGGAAGCAGTGCCATACCTTCCGATCATAGGGCTCTCCCCGCAGCATCTCAGGAGCCATCCAGAAAGCAGAGCCCACCAGAGACAGCTTCCTCTCCACATCCTTCACAGGCAGCTCCACCACCTCCCTGGCCAGCCCGAAGTCAGTCACCAGTGCCTCGCGGCCCCGCGGCGTCACTCGAATGAGGCAGTTCTGAAAGGAGCCCATGGGGCATGGCATGAGATGCCTGGCAAGGAAGAGCCTGGATACTTCACTGAGCAGTGCCTCGCTGGCCCTCAGCCCCACCTCACCGCCACACGCTCTCCCCTCCCCAGAGACCTGCATCCTGGCAGCACACATGGAGTGTGCAGGACAGGTTAGGGATGGACTGATCACATCTGAAGCCAGGAAAAGTCCTTTGAAGAAGCTGTTCAATGGACATTATGATCCACATCCTTTTATCTGAAATGACCTCAAAACGTGCATGTTGATCCTGTTCACCATTCAGCCAAAGGTGGGTGGGATCACAGCCACAGCCCTTCTCACTACCCACAGCCACACATCCTTAACACAGCTTTCTGGAAGAATTCCTATAAAATTATCTTAAGGTTTCTCAAAATCCCAGCGGTTTCAGCCTGTTCAGTTCCCCAGGACTTCCTCCTTGGCATCTGCTCCCAGGGAACTATCAGAAACAACAGGTATCTGCTCCAGATGGCTCTCACTAACAACTAGATTTAAAGTGAGCATGTACACTTCTGTCCCGTGTCTTCAGCCATCATCACTGCAGCTTTACTAGGTTTCCCTGGGGAAGGATGAACCTCTTTCAGGGTTGAACCACCACAGTGAGACAGAAGGGACAGGAAGGGACCTCCAGCACCCAATAACTTTCCACAAGCAGATCTGGAAAGCTCCTGAGCTCATTGGTCACCACCAAATAGGAAATTACATCTCACCCGACTTCAGAGCACATTGGCCAAGAAACCTGCAGTCAGAATGAAGCAAGCTCTTGCCTTGTCCTTGCCTGGTGTTTGCGATTTCATGGTTAATAACTGAGACAAGTAAACAGCCTGAGATTACAAAGGTGCGTTTAATTCCTGTGCTGATGTCTCTCAAGGCTGTAACACCTGACTGGCTTCCCCACTGCCAACCTTCATCTATATTTCAGGTTTCTCTTAAAAAGCTCACAGAGCACCAAGAAAAATGGCTTGTAAGAGATACACCACCATCCAGTATCAACTGCAAGGACTCGTAGGCTCCACTTCAATGAATCACCAAGCCAAGCTCTGGCGTCAGCTGACACAGATATGGTCCAGGCTGATGGGCAACCCTTCAGCTCACATTCCCTATGATATCATGGACATGCTCCAGATCTACCTGAGGTTTGGGCAGTATTGCCCAAAAGAGATCAAGGAGGCCCTGGCCCACCATGTTCCTACTACCATACCAGTGCCAGAGGAAGAGCCACATCAAAGCCTGTCCCCAGGCCTGGTCAAACCTGGTCAAACCTGAGAATGGCAATGCCTCAGTGCTGTTCCTGCCCCCATCAAGCAGCATGAGCCCATGCTGAGAAAAACAGCCTCCCAGCCAGAGGGCCAATACACCAGGAACATGATGTGCCTTTGCATTACACCCAAAAAGCCTGTCTCCAGACACCAGTCTTCACAGCCCATGGAGGTGACCACCCTAAAATTGGTGACCTGGATCCCCTGTATCAAGGAAGAACAACTTCCCTGCACTTGAGTGAGGAGACACATCTCCTGAGCTCTGCTGGTGCTCTGCACATAGACAGGGACCATCTCACATGGCACTTGCTCTCAGAGCCCATGACCAGCTCCTGTTAGCAACAGCTTCCTCCTTGCTGTGAGGAGGAGAGGAAATCTCTAAATCTGGCAGAGCTTCTCCTGCAACCATAGGCAAAGAAAGCCATGTGTAATCCTGCACACATTTCCATCTTTTCTGCCAGCAACAGCACTAGGAGCAATATATTTTTATCTCTATCTGGGTCTCCTGCTTGGGAAGCAATGAACACAATGTAATGACAGGTTTTATCAAGAAATCCTTGCCTGCAGAGGGATTAGCATGGAGCAGAGAACCAGCATGAGGCCTCCTGGTTACAGCCCGAAGGGGTCCCCGTATGGTGCCCTAACACCTTCAGCAGTTCCAGGCTGACATCCCCTTTCCAACTGCGTACCTTGGAGTTGAGATCTCGGTGGTAGATGTTCTTGGAATGCAGGTAGATCATGCCTCTGGTGATGTCAGAAGCTAAGTCCACTTTTTCCTTCCATGTCAAAGCAATGTCTTTGCTGGCCAGGAGCTCCTCCAGGCAACCCCCATTCACGTACTGTGAACAGAGACAGAAAGCACATGGCTGTGTGGCTGCGCACAGGCTCCGCTGCAGCTTCCCAGGTGCTGAACCCTCCCTCGCCAACCCAGGAGCCCCTCATTCAGGATGGAGGTTGGGAATGCCACTGCACACAGGGGCCCCTGTGTGTGGCACAGTGCAAATCCTGGGCTCTGCCCCACTGCAGGGATGGCTGTATGAGCCAGACATGGTCCTCACTCACGGGCAGCGAACTCAAGGCAAAAAGCATGCCTTCTCTGCCACCGACAGCATCAGAACAAGGGGAGACCATCTCAGTTCCAGCCCAGGCTTTTCCATTAGACCACATGACCATTCCAGAGCCACCCTGGAGGTCCCTGCCTCTTTCTATCTGCTTTACTTTCTACTCCTGTCCTCCATCCCTGGCTCCTCTTCTCCCCACCAGCTGACCCATTCTAGCCCTTTGGTGGTACCAAGCCAACCTGAAACACTTTTAGGCTATCCTGCCTGAATCTCATGCCCCTGCAGTGACTGTGCCCCATTCCAGCTGTGACCAGCTGTGGGGCAAAAAGGACCAGAAGCCCCTCTGAGGCAATCTTGCTAGTCCAGAGCCATTTACAGACGCAGGAGTCGGTGAGGTGTAGATACGCATTACAGGATATCTGCCATCCCCCCTGCCAAAGAACCGCAGGGTCCTTGCCTGCCCACAGCACGTTTACAAGCGAGAAACCTTTACCTCCAGAATCGGGTAGAGCTTGTCATCCTTCACGCATATACCAAGGTACCTAAGCAGAAGAACACACCAAAAGAAAAGAAATCATCAAGGTTCAGCTCAATCCCTCATTGGAACTGCCTTAGAGGCACCCAGCCAACTCCAGCCCCTGCCAGCACCCACTGCGCATGGCCACAGCATGTGCCCACCTGACGATGTTGGGGTGGGACAGCTTCTGCAGCAGGCTGATCTCACGCACAATCACCTCTTGGTCCACATCATTCTTGTAGATCTTCACCACCATCACTTTACAAGAAGCAGCCTGGGTCACCTGGAGCCAAGGTTGGAGTAGGACATCTCTTAGTTTCCAGAGGTCTGCCAGCCCCCCTGGACAACAGCATCCCTTCCCAACCAAAGGCCTGAATCTCATTTCCCTGCTGCCCAGAGCTTTGCACAAGTGCAAGGTGTTGTCCCTTCCACATACGCTCTGCTCCAATGATGCCTGCCTGCCTGGCTGGTGACAGCTAGATGCCTCCTGTCCCAACGCATCACAACATTTCTCTGCCAAAATCTGTGTGTTCCTTGGGCTGAAGCAGTTTCTCAGCCCACACTGGGTTTCCGCAGAGCTGACCTTCTCCCCTCCAACGCCTTGCATGCAATGTCCCTTCCCAACCACAGCCTGCCCCACATCTCCATCCGTCCTTCCTACTTGGGTCTGATCACTACACAAGGCTGCTAGCCACACTCCTCATCCCCAGTTCCTCCTGCACCCCGGCCCACAGCCACCCTCCTCCACCCAGGCTCTGCCAGACACAACAAAGAAAGCACAGGGCCAGCTTGTCTCTCCCCTACGTGGCATGACAGAGTTCCTGTGTTTGCTTCCCAGCCGCATGCTAACCTGAACCTCTGCTATGGATTACCACCAGACATATCACTCCTAGGGCTTCTGCCAGGCAGGGATACTGGAAGCTAAAGAACAGAAAACAAAATGCTCTTCCCCCACCTTACAACTCTGAACAGGCTGAGCAGGCATTTTTAGGAGGAAATTTGCTGTCCCCTGGTGGCACCAGGGTTGGGCTGTACCGAATGCAGGGGTTTCATGCAGGCTGCAGGACATGCAGGGGTCCCCTGGCTCTCAGCCAGGATGGGACAGTCCAGGGGTCCTGCGCTACAGCTCATGTTATTGGGGTTAATGATCCAAACAGCAGTTTCCAGACCACATCACAGGGCACTGTGGTACTTTAACATTTCCACCCTGAATTAACAGAGACTTATGTATCAATTGTGGCCCACACTGATGTCCTGACAGCTGTCCCAGGGCCAGCAGAGAATCCAGCCATGTGTTTAGGGTTTGTGGGGTCTTGTTTGTTTGTTTTAAGGGAGAAATAGTTTAGACCCAGCATGAGCTGGCTGTCAGCACTCTGAGTCCCAAAGTGTCCCCATTGCTCTCTGTGATGGTTACTTTACATATAGGGTTACTAGCCCAGGTGAGGAGAACAAAGAGCTGCATGTAAGATCTAGCTGGGCTGGAAGGACGGAAAGGTTCAGGGTCACAAAACAAACTGTCTTGGGAGTAACATGAACTACTGCTTCCTTTCTGAAGGAAAGCATGCTGATAGTCGATGTTATCACTGGAATAACTGTGCCTTGAGCAGACCATAAGGAAGCCAGGGCTCTGACACCCTCACCTGATGGAACTTCATAACCATAGACTGTGGGTCACTAATCAGATGTAACTGATTATTAACTGTAATTGCACAGATGTAAATCTAAGAGATGCTATCAATCATCTTTGCCCAAACACTGTGAGTTCCCTTATGTCCAGGACAGAGTACAGGGAGCGGCTGAAATCTGGAAGATCTGAAAAACTTTCAGAAGAGCTAATACTGAGTTTCAGTGAGACCTACTAGCCCTGAACAACCTCTGGTGGAGACAGTGAGCTACACTGAGCTCCCAGGTGAGGTTGCGTGTCCCAGCTGGACATAACCAGAGTTCACAAACACTGCCTGGGCTGGCAGAGTTGGTGAGCACTGGAGGGGTTCCTGTCCACAGGGCAACGAAAAGTCCAGCCTGGGCTGGATAAGAAATGACTAAAAAGCAAGGATAAATCCATACCCCCCAAAAAAAGTAGTGGGAGAGATGGGCAAAGGTAATGGGCTCAGAAGGCCTCTTCCAAGACCACAGACCCTAAGACTTTGCTCTGGCCAACGTGGAGCAGCCCTTGGTCCACTCTGAATCATGCAAAGTGCCCAGTTTTGTCCTGGATCAGTGTGGGAATCAGGAAAGCACAGAAGAGCCTTCAAGGTAGTCTCACTTCATGCTAAGAGCTATGAAGGGTAAAGATCTAGTGTCAGCCTTGAGTGGAGAATAAAGGTGAAAATCTAGCATTGGGAAGTTGCAGAAAGACAGGGAGTAGGACTGTGCTTCCTAATGTGTATGAAGCTTTTTGACGGCCAACAGAGAAAGAGGTTGTTCAGAGGCTCCCTTTGGGTAATGCCTTAAATGAGCCTCAGAAAAAAGAAGTCACGTTGCATTTCGCTCCTGCTTTTGTGCATCTCAGACCCATATGTATAAGTGAGCTGCCAATGAAAGAAGCTTTATGCTTTCACCGAGAGAAACTCATACTTGAATAGCTCCTCACTGCACATCAGAAAACTAAGGCAGAGAAAAAGAGAAAATACCTTGTGCCCAGGTCATGCAATACATAACCCACAGAGCAGAAGGCTGTGCCCAGACCTCTTGAGCCTGAGTCACCAAGTAGAACCAAGTGAATCCTCCTTCCTCAGCCAACCCACACATAACAACTCCCGAGAATAGGCTTAACTGAAGGATAAAGGATAGCAAAAGCAACAGGCAGCCAGCACATGCAGTGCCAGCACTTTGGGGAGTCTATGTCCTTGCTGTGGGAATGCTTTGGAAGGCAGCATCTGTTGGCAAAGAGCTTCAAAGGAGCATCACCAGTGAGGCTTCACAGCAGGAGTGCTCCTGTTCAGGGCTACAAGTCCACACGGGACTGGCTGACCCAAGAGGACCAGAAGTCATCAAAGCACTTAGTTACAGTCGCACACAAGTCCCCAGACAAATGTCCTTGACCCAAGTCCTCCTCTGAGGTCTTCTGACTATTTGACCCATAGCATTTCATTCAAACTTTATGATTTTTTGCATTTCTTTTTCTGCTTCTACTTCAAGAAGTTATTTAATTTTCATTCAAGCTCCATGTCTCCAGCCTGCCTACTGATGGAATTTCATTCACTGCCAGGGCAGGAAGAAAATGTCATGCACAGAGGAAACAGCAACTGTTACTATGAAAATCTGCTAGATAAAGGAAAGAGAAAGTGAAGGCAACAGCATGCTGCGTAGGTGGGGAAAGCAATTACTAGAGGGAGGCTGTGGGGGAGCGGTATTTGTCATGTATTGCTCCAGTTTGCAAAGAGCTGTCATAGACCTTTGGCTGGAGATGGCCCTTGAACAGCGCGCTGTCCCTGGACCTGACATTCACCAAATGGCTTTATCACAGCACCAAGCCCAAATGCAGTAGAGAAGGAGACACAGCCTTGAGAAAGCAATGTGTTTATCTATCCAACTTGGGTATTTTCTGCAGTTCCATGGCCAGATCCTGCCAGCCTGGCTCCCTTACTTTCAACTGGGCACATGTGCTTACAGCAGCCAGGGATCTCACCCAGAATACGTCAGAGCACTCCTCTGGCAGAAGCATCTTATGCTGGCGCAGGAGAAAACTGCAGCCATGATGTTTATCGTGGCACCCATCAAGCTAAGGAGCTGAAGGCAATGGTAGAATCAGGTCCAGTTTGTTTCCACTGGGTTTGTCACGCCCCAACAACCAAGACCAGTGTCAGCAGCCACATTCTGGAGGGTTGCTGGGAGGAGAGATAAGGTGGGCAAACCTGGCCACACTGCAAAGCAACGTGGCACCTGCTTTCAGAGATGAAGGCTGAGTCTCATTTCCTAACGTGAAGTACCTCCTTTTGCTTTGCTGTTCACAGAGCAGGGATCACTGAGGGCTGCCAGGAAAGAGCCTCAAGTCCCACCCATTCCCCCCAAATGAGCAGCGTCACTCCCAGGCTGAGGAGCAGCACTGCAGGGGGAGCAAAGCTAGCAGCACCCCGGATCCTGTGCTTGCTCAGAGAGGGTTAAACAAACTCCCACGCCAGCGGAGCTCGGTGCAGGGAGTGACTCACAACAGTCCCACTGAGAAAAGCAGTTTTGTTTTGGTGACACACCATCCACATCACGCACTGCCTTGCAGGGAGCCATGGGCCTCCTGACATGAAGGCAGCAGAGGTAGAAATGGACAACCAGCAGCCTGTCCCAGCCTGCCCTTGCCTCAGGTTGCCTGCTCCTCCCCAGCACCACTGTAATGCAGGGCAGCAGCCAGAGAGGGGTGACAGCGCTGGCGTCTCCATGGGGTGTGGGTGGCAGGTATTCTGGGAGACACATGCAGCTTAATTTTACATTCTTTTTCTCTATATATTTTGCTACAGTTTTGACAACAAAATCTGCACAGAGCATAAATATCCCCTAATCTCATCCAATACCCAGTTTAGCTCCCTGACAAGCCTGTTGTATGGTTAGATGACAGTATCAATGAACACTGACTGATCGAGTCCTCCCATCTCCTTTTTCACTATGGAAAGGGAGATTTGCATCAAAGGTGATGTACTGGGTGGGCAGAGGGGGGTGTCCTTTCCTCCTTCACTCCATCCAACCTGCCAGAGTGAGCTGGGAGTGATGAAGACTGGAGTGACGATGGAAATAAGCTCAGGGACAGGTTCCTCAGGTGAAACACCATCTACACAGCCTCAGCAGCTGCTCAGCTGCTCTCACAGAGCAGGTCATGGGCTGCCTGCATGTCTTACCTTGTAGACCTTGGAGAAGAAGCCGCTGCCTATCAGCTCAGCATTGAAGTTTTCCCAGAACTCCAGCTTCCTGACAGCTGTGCGCAGCCTCTGCCAGCGGTCCACATGGTAGTAGGTGTCAGACGACTCACCATAGTACTGCATGGGGCCAGAGGGCTCCGGTGTGATCAGCCCTGCCTCGCACATCATGGGGGCAGCAGCTGAAACACAATGTATTTCACAGTGAGCCAAGAGTGGCATTTGGACATCAAACAAATACCTGCACTAGAGACCAGCGCTGGATGAAGCCTCAGGAACAGGGGGAGAGGAGACGAGGCACCAAGATTACGCACCCTGCAGCACACGTTGCACTGAGAAGCACCCATGGGCACTGTCTCCTGGATAGGTCACCCTGGGCTTAGGCCTGCCTTAGGCAGGTTGTATTCGGACTTCTTTAGACTAGGACTTAAAGATGCCAAATTAGTATATATTGACTTATACTTTCTAAAGGTTTATGATAGATAGGATACATCACTTTCAACACATGATAGTGCAGCCCAGGAAAAGCGCAGAGGACTTGGTCTTGCTCAGCCAGCTTATGTTGGGTTAAAAGCCACTGTGTCTAAATTGGGCCTTTAGCATAGGTCACGTGCCAGCTACTAATGCCACCTCCATCACCCCAGAGCTCCAGGCAGGACTGAGATACTGCTGCAGACAGAGGGTCATGGCTTGGGTGTGCTAGCAGGAAACACTCAGTCCTAAAAGGGTCCTCACTTGGCAGGTGCCTACAGTTCAAGCCCTAAAGAATCACAGAACAAGGAAACACCCCAGCAACCCTCCTCCAGTCTGTGTATCCCGAATTTGACTCCAAGCCCCAAGTGCCTCTGCTAAATTCTCTTCCTTTTCCACTGCTCTGATTCTCACACTTCTCTCTCCAGTCCCCTCCCTCCATTCTCCTTTCTGCCTTCTACAGCAGCAGGCTCACACTCTTCCAAAGCCATATGTCATCCTTCCCCTTCTCCCGCATCACTTGTCTCTAGTTACTTCTAGTTACTAGTTGCCCCTCCTGTTGCATGGATGGCAAAACAGTAACGCAGCAAGCCACAACCTCACCTGGGGTGCCGGTCACTCACCAGCAAGCATCCCCAACTGCTGCTCCAGCCACCAGAGACACACTTACCCAGCAGGCTCTGAAAGCCTCTCCCTCCACTTTAGCACTCTTCAGTAACAGAAGAAAGAGGAGCCTTTCCTGACTGAGGTGCCCTGATCCCCAGCCACCTTGGAGCCCCTCCTACCTGCAGGGTGACCCGGGCACAGGCACGACAGGTCCCCTTGAGCAAGGCAGGCTGTCTGGGGCTGCCTCTTCCACAGGGAATGGTTTCCTTTTCAGAGGCCTTTCTGTTCAGTGCTTTTCCCACGTACCATCTCCTCCTGCCATGACCTAGTTCATCAATTGCCTCTTTGTCCAGTAAAGAATCCCTGCAGCATCCCCAGCACGCTGGGAATGGCCCCTCGCATTATGCCGCTGAGTGGGAGCTGAGTCTTTATTTTCTTCTTATAAATGTGTCTGTTTGTCCCCATATTAGTGCTGACACGTAGGCTGGGGAAGAAAATGGCCTTTCAAAATGCCAAGATTTACTTGAAGGTGCTGGGGAGGGAGGGAAGGGTGGGAGAAGGACGGGGAGCAGGAAGCGCAGTCTCGGGGGGGAGCCCGCAGCCCCAGGCAGGGTGCATCCTCAGGGTCACCAGCAAGGTTTAGAGCAGCCAAAGCCATGCTTTTGTCTGAGCAGGCAAAGCGCTGGGGCAGCTGCCCATATTCCCAGTGCTCCCAGCTCAAATTCAACCCATGGTGGGGAGACCAGGCTCGGGCACAGGAGGAGGCATGTCCCCTTCGAGGCTGCCCTGCCTGCAGGGAGAGGGGAAGTGGAGGGGGGACCGGGGTGCCCCTGGCTTCCACCGCACTCGGGAAACTGCCCATGTCCCCAAGCTTTCAGCTGTGCCCACGGTGAGGAAGGAGCCAACACGAGCCTGTCAGCTCCCCAGGGTGGCAAGAAACAGCAAGGAAGCAGTTCACAGGCAGCTGGGAAATGTTTGGGTGCTGTGAGCTGTCGCTGCAGCAAACCCACTCCTTGACAGATTAAAAACATGAAATTAGCAGTCATTTTGAAAAGCAGTCCTGGGGCACCACCTTCCTCTGGGCTTTCCTCAACTGCAGACACCAGGGAGGCACCTGCAGGCTGCAGGGAAGGGTCTGGCTCCCTGCCAGGGCTCGCTGGGGCTGCCCACCCTTGCTGCCACGACAGGGGCTCAGCCAGGCTCCAGCTGCTGCCCGGGCTGATGGAGGGGCCGTACCCAGCCCCACGCACACACTCTGCAAGAGCAATGGCACAGCCAAAAGCGTGGCTCCGGCCCCAGTGCCACGGCTGGCTCCAGCCTGGGGCCGGGGCCGGGCCCGGCAGGAGCTTGCAGGCGTTGTGGGGGGTTGTCCCTTCTGCTCAGCAGGGCAGCACCCACGGCTCCCCAGCAAGACACCGCTCGTCAAACCGGCTCTCTCCCAGACCCATGCACAGCCAGACACAGCCCCGAGAATCTACCCAGGCCCAGGCTCTGCTGCGAGGACACAAACCTCAGGCTTCAAACCCCTCTTCTAGACAGTAAATTTTCCTGCAAAAAGGGGAGGACAGACTCTTCCTCCCCTCACCCACCAGAGACCCAACCTGCCTCCCCTGCCACTGTTCCCAGGACTTTCCTTCTCATCATCCGGAAAGCAGAGAGCTTCTCCCCACCCTCCTCCACCAGCAAGCAGGAGGCTGGACCGGCCCCAGGGACCTCCCTGCACCAGGAAGCCCAGCACCTGACGGCGGGAGCCTTGCGCTGGGGAGCAGCATGTAAAAGCTCAGCTGGTGCTTACCAACATGCCATGCAAAAACCTTCTGTTGAGTGGGATCACTCTGTAAACAAAATGTCTTTGCCAGGACAGCAGGGTGCCAGCACTGGGGCACAAACAGGGGAACCCACCCTCCTGGTGGAGGAGGAGTTGGCACCGACTGCGTATGTGTGCACGTGTGCAGGATTTGGCCTTTTAGCTGGGATCGGGTACAGAAGGATGTTTAGAAATCTGTAGGTGCTTATCAATATTTTGTGTCTAGCACTAGGGTTTACCTGTTGTGTTGCTGATAACGATCCTGATGCTTCACTGACGGCCAGCTGTTTGCGTCTCATCAATAAATCAGTAAGCCACTTCAGCTGAGTGGTTTTCTCCTGCAGCGCATGCATGGGGTGTGCGGGCAACGCTCCCCACAGGCCTCTCCGTCCTGCCCTCCCCGGGCTGGCTCACGCAGGTGGAGGGGTGAGTGCTCCTCAGCCCCCAGGTGAAAATGCAAAGCAAGTCCAGATAACGATGGTAACATTAGATGAGATCATCTGTCTAAGCCAGATGAACAAAACGCCTCAGTAGAGTTACTCAGCATTTATCTCTGTCAAGAGAAAGGAACTTTCTTCCGTTCTGTCTTTATAACGGACACCAGCAAACCTTCTTGTAGCATGCGGAGAATGTAGCAGGTCAAGGAAAACCAAAATGGATTTGCTGACCAGTGCTATGTTGCTGATCCCTAAAAATATGTCACCAGTATTTTTGAGTTCTTGACCCACAAGCACAAAGGAAAAAGTATTTCCTGAATACTCCTGTCTTGGGGAGGAGGCTAAAGACAGGCCACAGCTCCTACTGCCCAGCGAGAGGCAGGTTTCCCACAGATAAAACAGTGACATTCACCAGTGCAAGGATGTCAGGGACAGCCTGGCAGTCAATAGCTCCCAGCATCAATGGCAACCAGCTGGCTTTCCCCGGATGCCATCGTTACACAAGTTAGCAACTAGCTTTGCGTAGACAAGCTCACAAACATGACAACATCTACTCTAAACCTGGCTGTTTCCCTCAAGCTAACCTCAATATATTGATCTCCACAGTCAAAAAGACAATTAGACAATTTTCTTTTGGGGAAAAGATAAATAAATAAAACAGAATCAGGAAGGCAAATGAAATTACACAGCAGGGATAACGGGATACCTGCATTTCATTTGAGCATGAACGCACTTTTCATAAAATGAACTAAATAAATACAGCCCAGAAAGACTTAAAAAGCTCAGGGTAAGTTACTGGCAGGATAAATCATTTTCACTTTGCAAATTCAAGTGCTTATCATTCTGCTGTCAACACGGACATCCATGAGCCACAGACCTGGATGAAATCCTGCCCTCCTGGGACGGCATCATGCTCGCAGGGCCGGGATCACACCCTGGATAGCAATCCCAGCTTTGACTTCACTGCTCTGATTTCAAACCTATCCTTTGCCAGGTAAGAAAGAAACCTTAGGAAAGATCTAAAATCTGGGAAAGCTGCTTTCCCAGGATATTTAAACACAAAGGAGTCACGAGAGAACTAACAGCTAAAGTGTCCTTTTCCTGAGGGGAAAACACCAGGTAACAGGGACAAGGGCATTATAAGATCCAGCAAATGGGAACTTAGACAATACAAGAGGACAGCAGGTCCTTGGCAAGTGTAGGTCTCTGTTGTGTCTGGCCTCTGTGTGACAGAAATCCCCTTCGAAATCTGAAATAGTTGAAAGACTCCACACTTGTTATGCCGAGGCAGGACCTAAGCGTTGAAAAACCTGATCAGGACACACTCTTGATCCCACCTAACTTATAAACAAGATGCACGTCATTCAGAAGGCAACCTAACCAAAAAGCATAAAGCTTCAAGGTGAAGATCTATGGCTGATGCTACCTGCAAGGGGGAGACAAGCTCATAAGATCTTCTGGCCCTAAAAATCAGTATTTCCCCAAGGCCTTCAAGGAAGAGATTAACTGTCTGTAACTTTACCATTAGCAATGAACATTTTTGAAGATAAGTGGAGAGGGACTGGCTTCTCCAGCAACCAACTGCCCCCCTCCCCACAAGACAAGTCTACAGGGGAATGAAGACACAGCTGGTCCCCTCCTCATCCAAGAAGCCCTGATCTCTGGCTCCCTTGTGCCCACGCCCAGTGAACCAAGTCCCACTTGAAATGGCTTTCACAGAACTGATAAGGTCTCGTCAGGCCAGGACGCACACAGACATTTAGGCAGCTAAGATGCAGTTTGGCCTCTAGCAGGGTTAAGGAGAGTCAGGCACCTAGTCCTCCAAGAAGAACTTGGCTGTTCTGCACTAAGTTTTGGTCAAGTTTAACCCAACCATCTGTGAAGGTCTCTGTGTGGAGTCCTCCCCAGTAACACTTCCCATGCACAGAAAGTGCCCCAGCACTGCCTGCCAGATGGGAAATCGGTGGGTGGTTTGAAGGAAGAGAAACAAGACAAGAACAAGTGAAAACACGCTCTCCAGGGCAGTCAGCAGACAAGGCTCTGAGTTGGCTCCCCTTGCAAAATCGATGATGATCGACAAGGCACATGGATTCCTTTGAGACAGAAAGGTGCAGAAAAGAGTAGAAAAAAAAAACCAGTCGTAACAGCTCAGCAGTCACAAGCCTAATCCCACACATTTACTGTCTATCTCGGCTCCCTTTGCTACATTCTTCATACATTTTCTGTGATTTTTGTTTTAATTCTGAAGACTCACGGTACCAGACCCCTAATTGATGTCACATGGCACTTATTTCATCAGCATATATAAACCTCATTTTCCCCTGATATTTAATTGACGCTATACAAATGAAAGAGCAGGGCACGTGGGTGTTTAAAAGGAAGCTCAGCATGTGGGAACTGTCAAGTGTTTGAGCGTGCTAGAACATCCCCAGCCCACTCTCTCCATCAAGAAAAACCTCATTAGGATGAGAAAAGATACCGTGACCTTACTGCTGAAATGTTAGAGGTATCATCTGATAGCGATTACTGTAACTTGCTTCTTGTTGCAGCCCAGAGACGAGGGCTGCAGGCTGTGGAGGGACTGGGGAGGGAGGTGGGGGCCGTACTGTCAAACAGCCAATGATGGGCCCAGCTCCTTGCAAACCCAAATGTGCTCCACAGCAGGTGAAAGCCATGCCCTTTATCTTTGGGGTTTCCAACCAAAACCCCAAAGATAAATCTCCAATCTTAACCACTCTGTGTTGCTTCCCAGAAGTCAAGAAATTATTTTTTGCTCAAGGATTGTTCTCAGTGCAGATGTCCAGAGTCCTAAGCTAGAATAAAGGCTTGGGCTCTCTGCCGTGCACTGCTGGTGGACCGCCCCATGGTAAACGAGCCTCTGTGTCCATCTCTCCTCAAATGCCAAAAGGCAGTAAAAGCACTTCGCTGGTTTCACAAGACATACTGGTATCTCAGCAAGGAAAACCCCATCTGCAACAACCAGCATCACTCCTCATCAGGGAGAACATGGTTTCCAGCCCCTCGGGTCCTCTCCTGCAGGTCTTGCTTGGAGTGCTGAAGTGTTTGCTACCTCCTGTCCATAAGAACGCTCCGAGCTGGAGACGGCCACACGCTGTGCTGCGAGTGCACTGGCAGCTCCCCACAGCAGTAGTACCTGGCACTAACAGTGCTTTATATGTTCAACAAGCTGCTGGAGCTGGGCATGGTCTTCGCCAGTGGTTTCTGAGCAATGCAAAAGCTCCCCTGCTGAGCTTCACACGCAAGTTCTCACCACACCTTGTGAGCACTTCTCCTAAACACGGTCTATCTCTTTTCAAACCGGTGTACGTCACTTGGTTCCTGACAGCTCTTGTAACACCCATAAAAAACACTGAATAGAAACAGCATCGAATGCCCTGAAAGCACTTCATTTTGGGGATGCTTAGAGGGCATTAACTGGGCTTTGCACTTTGGGATGCAGGTGGGGAGAAACTGGGTTTTACACATGGAAAAACACCAGGAGATGGCTTGAAGTCACAAAACTGCCCCAGCACCATTTCGGAGAGGACCTAGCGAACCTGAGATCCATGCTGCAGCCATATCTCCATCCCTCAGAGACAAGGGGTGAGTTGGGTGAAAGAGATAGCTAATGGGGATCCACCTCCTATTGACTGCTGTATCTACAGGTTTCCAGTGGATCATGGAAAGAATAACCCAATGGGTCCTTGTGGCATCCTCCAGCACTGTGGTGCTGGCTGTCACTGGGGACAGGGAGAGCAGCCTGGAGGGACCACAAAACCCTGCTCTTCTGAGGTTGTTCCAAGGAACACACTAACCATGATAAACTGAATGAAACATTTTAAGGTCTTTGAAATCTGTAGGTGGGCAGACACCAGAGTCACCACTGTGACCATGCTGCTCCATCAGATTATTCATGTATGGCACCGAAAAATCCTGCAGAAGTGGCACAGCCTTGTGAGTAAGGAGCTGACTCGGGACACATAGGCTGCAGCTCCAGCCAGCATCTCCTTGGCATCACCTTCCCTCCTCCTTCCTCTTCTTGGCTTTTCTCAGCCCTTCAGGACAGGGACCGGCTCTTAACCCACACAGAGCTTGCAAATGGGGCAAGTGCTACCAGAGATAGTTCATGAGGAGCAGCTGCCCCAGAAACAACCATTTCCCCCCATTTCTCCCTCTCGGTGTGACCCCAAGCACAGTGGAAAATCTGGCCTGGGACACGCTGAGCAAAAGACACTACCTGGGCTGGCGACGAAGGCCACAGTCCTGCCTCAGCTAAAGCATCCTGCCCTGCCATCCCCCTGCCCTGCCACACGTGATAGCCACTATCACATGCCTGCTTTGATGGTCTGACTGCTTTAACTATGCATCAATTCAGCTGAAAGCTATTTTTGCAGGGTTCATCCTCAGCCAGATGAGTCCCTGATGTGCCTCACCACCAGGACCTCCAGTGCCGGACCACGGGCAAGGGGCAGGCATGGGGGACCTGCCCTTCCCTTTGCAGACTGGACTCGCGCCAGGCGAGCGGTCTCATCTACCATAGCCTTAGCGCAGAGCAAAGGGGCCACAGCTCTGAAGCTGGCGACAGGGCACATTTCCTGGCCTGGCCCATGCTCCAGCAGAGCCCCTCAGAGGCTGGATCAGTGCAGAGCCAGCACAGCCCAGCTGCCAGGTCTTTCCAGAGCTTCATCTCCTCCCGATCAATGCGAAAGCACCCTGAGCCAGGGTACTGCACCCTCCCCAGCGCCTGAGAAATGGCTCTTTGCTGACATTTGCCCAAAGCCATATTTGCATCAAGCTGGGGAGAAAGGAAAGGACAGCCCTGAGAGACACGTTGCTGCCCTGTTTCCACAGGAAAGCCACACTCTGCAGCATCCTGCAGCCAGGACTGGAGGTGGAAAGCCACGGACATGGCACAGGGCATCTGTGTCTCCAGGGCTGGATCAGGGGCTTTTGCATCAGCTGCAGCCAGCCAGGGAAGGAGCATCTGCTGTGCCCCTTCTCTGACTCCAAAGAGCCTTTTGGCCCCACATCCACTTACAAATCATCGCTTCCCACCACCTCGGGGACACAGCAATGCAGGATGGAAGGCAATACATTTTCCAAACATCTCAGGGACTTGATCAGTTTAAGGGAGAGCAAATCAATCCCTGGCTCATCAGGCATGAAAAGCACTCATTCATCACCTGCATGTCCCACTCATCACCCTCAGGTGAGCAAAATTTCTAATTTTAAGTTCAGAGCTGCCCAAAGAGCACCACTATCACGCCATGGCACCAAGCACCAGCACAAGGCACTGCTCAGCATTCAAATAGAGCGCAAATGGGAACCAGAATAAGCTCTTTGAACTGCTCTATGCCATTTTTCGGCAGGTGCATAGATGGAGCAGAAGGTTCAGTTGAAACTAGCACACAAGAATCAACTGTGACAGCTGTTCTGAAACAGGGCACCTGAAAACCATGGTCTATTTGGGATCCTGTGCACTGGGGCTGCCAGGAGGCTTGAAGCTACCAACAGAAGAGTGAGGGCGGCATATGTTGGGTGTTAGAGGTGTGATCGTTACACTAATTGCAGAGGGACGATGCTGCTCTGCCCTGTGGCGCTGAGGGGATGCTCACAAGGGGCTCCTGATGGTGGGCGCAGAGCTATGGGCGCACCCATAGCTCCAGGGCAAAGGAAGGGAGCTGCAGGCTGGGGTCTGACACTCAGCTGTGGGGATGGTGCCCACCTGCCCCCGGTGCCCTAAAGAACCTGGGCAAGGTGGGACACACCCCATACTGAGGACACTGCAGAAGGATACTCGAGAAGGTGGGATCAGTCTTCCTTGGGAAGTGCTGGTCTTTCTCCAGTGACTGTTAAAACCAGCAGGGAGACCTGCTTGGACCAGGCACCCCACTCTGAAAGAACTAAACCTGGCGAGAGATGACCCGGGGCTCCAAATACCCTCGAGGCTCTGGGCCTTAGTTTGCCCTTCTGCTGACAGCAGCTATTTGGGCAGAGAGGAACAGCAGCTGAGAGACACCTGACGGAAAGAACTTGAGAATTAAAACAAAGCAAACACAGGCTTTAATTTAAGGGCCACCCCCATTCTGGCAGAGGGCGATCCCGTGGCTGAGGGAGCACTGCCTGCGGGCTTGGCAGACGCACCAGCCACATACCAGCATGCAGGGAAAGCGGTGGCCACGCTTTTTTAACTGAGGCTCAAACCAACAACCAAGCAACTGGACCTGGTGACAACAGAGGTACATTAAACAGCCTCGCTGCGCTCCTCCACAATCCCTCCCTCGCTCCACAATCACGGCTTCCCACCCTGGCCCGATGCCCTTCCCCATTCAGCAATGCTTGGGCTCTGCTTCGTTTTCCAAGCTCCATGAGATCCAAGGCAAAAACAAAGCATCATCCTTCTGTTAAGCAGAAGTCATTCATCCTATTCCCTTCCTAAGGAGACCTTTCTTCCCCTCTCCATGTTTGCAGGTCACAGTTCAAGGAAAAAGATAAGCCAAAGAGCTGCTGAGAAGATGGAGAAAAGCTGCCCCCAACCTCCTCAGCTGTGGGAGCAGCCACAGCGATGGGCACTCCAGCAGGCAGCCCCCAGCTGGCTGGATATTAAAGCCTGCAGAATTCAGCAGTGAATTTGACTCATGCTTCCTAATCCTGCCTCAAGTGCAAGATGCAAGTGCCTCCCTGAAGGGATGGCTCGAAGTGAAACTTTAATTAACTCTTGATCCACCATGAGAGGAAAGGCCAAGCTTCCCCTGGGCTGAGGCATGCCAAAGTATCCATATTCCCCAGGCCTTTCAGCTCAGCTGCCTCCAGAGTGAAGAGGTGGTCACTCAGCACTGGGACTTTACATGTCCCAAATTGTCCTCTGGATATGTTTCTCTCCCTTCATCATTTACAGGAGCCTCTGGGGCACTATCCAGATAATTCACAGACTAATACTGCATTCCCCATGACCTCCTTGTGCCTCATTTCCCAGGCTGCACATGGGGGAGAAGAGCACGAGCCCTTGCACCGCCACATTCGCTCCTCGGACCAAGCCACCCCCATGCTGGGCAGGACAGCGCAAAGGGGACGAGGCGGCGGTGGGTCTCCAAGGCAAGTGGCACCTTGGCGGCAGACCTGAATCCAGCAGAGGACGCAGACGGCATGGTAAACCTGCTGTGGAACCTTGCTGGTTCAGAGGGGTCGTTCTGGGAGATATTTTGCCCATTGTAAGCTTAAGAAGCCCCCAGCACGTGTTTCCCCTTACATGTTTTCCACTCTCCAGCCAAAGCAGGACTGTAGTAAATATCCAGCAGATAAAGCTGAAATCCAGTTAGAGCATCTCAGACATTATTTTTCCCAGCAGTGGAAAATTAATAACAGCAGCCCCATCGACTCCAGCTGGCTCGTCCCCAACGCTGGAGCTACGGTCTTCAGCAGCTAAACGACTGATCTTTCCAGGCAGCTTAAAACAAATTAACGAAAGACAAAGAATTTGGAGCAAATTTTCTCAACCTTTCATAGATAAGGGGCAGAGAATCCCTTTTCTGCTTCTTAGCCCTTTTCCTGCAAAAAGCTAGAGCAAAATTATTTCAAGGGGTTTGGCAGACACTGCTGTGCTTTGAAGCTTTCACAACACTGGAAAAACACATTTTCAGACCTACTTTCATTGCACTACGTAACTTGTGCACAGAAACAAACCTCCCCCTCCCACACTATACAAAGCCGGGAGGTGACAAATTGTCTTAGCTTCACCAGCATTGAAGAGGGCTTGTTTCAGCCAGCCTGTTTCTCAGTCTCTGCCACCCAAATCTTCCCAGGAGCTGGTGTGCCGGCCAATGCTGGCATGATGGACAATGCTGGCCAACCGCCCATCTCTGCTACCCTGGCTGCACCAACAGGCACGCAAGGAAAACACACGATCTTCAAGACTCTGTGTTTTAAGAAACGTGACTGAGGCTCCAGATCTCAGCCGTGGCAGAGGTTTTTGAATTGCAAACATAGATACATTAATTAACTTCTTTTTTTTTTTTTTTTTCCCCCCTGCAACAGATTTATTCATGTTCAGCAAAAAAGCTACTTCAATAAACAGCTGCTGATGGTGGGAGGCCAGCGAGGGAGCGCCCCATGGGTGCTGGGCCGCTCCATCTCATCTGTATGCAGGGACTAAAACCACGGTAATCTTCCTGCCGGAGGCTGCGTGAGATAAGTGGGTAAGAAATAATTTAAAAGCCCGCATTTTGAGATGGAGATAACCGGCCCCATCTCAGCACGATAGCAGGTGCTTTCTCAGAAGTTCAGCATCTCAGTAGCACTTTTGGGCACCACATTGCTGCCCTGTACTTGGCCCTCGCCCTGGCTCCCCACAGCCGGGCTGTGCGGATGCAAGGGAGATGGTCCCTGCTCCGACAGCCTCCAGGATACATCCTGCAAGACATGAGTCCTTCCCAGGGGAGTGAAGGAGGGCAAGCTCAAATCCTGCTATGTCAGGGCAGGGTTTGCCTGTCTGCCTTGGGGGCAACACCTCAAGCCGAGTTTGCCTCAAGCATCCAGGACTGCTGTGCCTCCTCTCCACTCCGAGCCCTTCTCTTGCTACTGCTAAGGCGTGATGTATCAAATCCACCACTGGCTTGTTAAAAAACACATGACTTGTGGAAAGTTGAACTTCAGCTGGCAGACAAGCTGCCCAGCTCTCCTGCACACCTCAGAAAGTCAGGTTGCCCCGCTAGGGAAATCAATCATTCACTTGCCCCCATTAAATCCATTTCTCCATGTAATGCTATATAAACAATCAGTATTTGCATGACAGCACGTTACAAAAAGTTTCTCAAGACAAGCAAGCTGTTTCCAAGAGCTCTGCACACAGCATCACAGCCAGGTAATGCCAGGGACACTGAATGCAGTAAAGTCTCTCTCCAGGGAACAAGGTATCACTCAGCAGCTCCCGAAGGGCCAAGGAAGGAGAAATACTGAGATGAGCATTTTCTTATCAATGCAGCTCAGCAGGCTGAGCCCCTAAGGCAACCCCAGCTCCATACAAATGTTCTCTCATACCAGTCCACATTGCAAAGCAGGAAGACTTGGCTATCACTAAAGCTAAAACATCTGAAAAGTACATTAGGTGAGTTGCCCAAGGCCATGTGATGAGCCAGTGTCAAGGTGGGGTGTCAAGTCTGAGCTGTGAGGAGTGAGAAGGGCCCCCCCAACCCCTGGGCTCGCAGACCCGGCTCTGCCCATTTGCCTTCCAGGCTCCCATTTGCAGCTCAGCACAGAACATATGGTGATTTGCATTGAATAGCTCTTAATGCATGTTTTTCTTCTATGAATCTGCCCAATCAAGCTTTTGAAACTACATGCATTTTTAGCCCCAGGACATACTTTGTCCAGAAGTCGCACAGCTCGGCAGCATGGCCCGCTGCATGGGGAGTGAGAATTAGACCTGCCGAGACTGAATGCAGCCCGGGCTGCGCCCCCAGCAGCGCTGCCCACCACAGCCAGCTCTTCCCATCCCCTACTGTTGCTGCAGAGCCCTTAACCTAGCGCTGGCAGAGCGGCAGCGTGGGGAGCAGATCGTCAGCTGGCAGGCTCATGCCCGCTGTGGGTTTGCATGCTGCGATTTGCTCGATGCCCACTTCCCCACCGAGGAGGGAGAGGAGCAGAGAGGAACCCCAGCAGCAACCCAGCAGTTGAGGAGTAGGAGGCTGGGGAAGATGCAGTTCATACAGCTTACCTCTCCCAGGACACCAAAGCCCCTTCCCACCCCACTGTAACTCCAGCAGCTTCCGCAAACTCGCAGCAGGATGGAGCTGACCCACAGCACACGCACTTTATCTAATCACAGCTGTCCCTGAGGGCACGGGAGGAGCACAGCACGGGCCGAACACCTGCTAAATAGCAGCAACACAACACTTCACGTGTGGTGGCACCAGGTGTACACCTCTAGCCTTAAGCACTCATGATGAAGATCAGATGGGGCAGGAGCATTTGCCATCAATGCTCAAAGTTGAAAGTTGCCTCAGAAACTGTGCTCCAAGTCAAAACCCCATGGCCTTACTTTATGTGAACCCAGGCTGCTGCTTTACATAAAGTTTTCATTGCAAAATCTGTCCTTGAGGGAGAAGATTATGCAAGACTTAATTTGAACAGTAGGAATGACCCTGAAGTGTTTTCTTTAAAGGCCCTGATGTTTTTAGCTCTGACTGCAGGAAGCCGCCAGGCTTACAGTCCCCAGCAGAAGCAAATCAGCTTCTTGTGCTCACAAGGATGACAAGCAGCAGCTTTCTCCATACAGCGAGAGGCAGGGAGGTTGCAGAAAAATCACAGCTTCTGCCATAATTGGGCTTCCCCACTTATTCCCGGTGCTCTTCAGGTAACTCCTGTGCTGCTCCCCCAGTGCAGGTACATTTTGTGTGCAGCCTGAAGATACTGAACATGCTCCCAAAAGCTCTGCCAACTGTTGTAGAAAGGTGCTTTGGTTACAAGAGGACCTCCAGTTTCAGCCCATGAGCTTACACATTGCTTTGGGATCTTCTGAAACATCACTAGAAAGCACCAAATCTGATGATCATGGGGCTAGTAATTTAGAGAGGAAATAACAAGAGTGTACCAACAGCAAGCACAGCAGTGGGGACTGCTGAGGGCTTTGCTGTGCAAGGAGGATCTTGCCTGGTGGGCCTGCAGAAGAGATGATGGAAGCACAGCTGCAGCTCACCCCACACAGCCTCCATGCAAGGTGCGAGAGTGACATTCCTGCAGCAGCGCCCATTCCCAGCAGAGTAAGATTCAACGGGAAAAGGACAAGGAAATATGTGCCACCCTGAGTGACTCAGCCCTGACTCCTGCCTGCGGAAGGACCGTGGGCCAGGTGAGGACCCTCCAGCAAGGTCCCTGTGGGGCTCTCAGTGCCGCCTGGTCTTCCACACACTGACAGGCCCATCCCATGATGAGCTGACATCCCAGCTCTGCAGCCTAGTGCATCCCTCAGCCTCACTGCTCGGGTCCAGCTTGGCTTTAGAGTCTGCTCCTGCTCAGCGATAGCAGCACTATAACTCTCGTCTTGTGGTTTACACCCACCCACGTGCAGGTACTCTGGCTTTGAACACTTCAGCTCCAGCTGGCGTCCGTTTGGCCCCTTGCAGGTTTGTGCCACGCTGTGACTGACAGCAATGCTTTCACTACTCGAGTGCTGGCTTTTTACCATTTGCTTACCCCACAGGTTTACCTCAACTTTGCATGCAGGTTTTACACAGCCTCCACCTCAGTTTTCCCTGTCGTGTTGTGGTTGTGGTTTTTTTTAAAAAGAAAAACAAGATACATTTGGGATTGAAGCTGAAGGCAGGATCCTGCAGCTCGGGTGTGCTCTCTCCTGGGTACTGTTTCTGCACTGGAATTGCTGAACTTGGCACGGAAATGGGAGAAATAGACACTGGAGCTGCTGGGCCACAGATGTGGGAGAATCCTGCCCAAGCTGCACCGAGCCATTCCTTGCTGCTCTGGGGCAGATCGGTGTCGGCATGCCAGGCGCACCATGGGAGAGCAGGGGAAGAGGGACCTTTTCTGCAAAGCAGAGACTGGGTTGAAAACAGATCTCTCCTTCAGCAAACCACGCTGAACCAGCATGTGCACAGTGTCTGCACGCAGCATCAAAGGCAAACTACTTTCTCGGAGACAGGGAAGGGGGACACAGAGCAACGGCCTAGGAACTCCACACCAAGCACAAACTCTATTTCTCCCCCCGCCCCGGGAGCTGCTTTTTTCTGGCAGCCTTCTAAAAAGCCCAGAGCCCCTCTCCAAATTAAGACTAGGGATAGTTTGAGAGACATTGGTCTCCTGGGACCACCGAGCACGTCCCGGGGGCAGCAGCTGGGAAACCACCTCTGGCTCGGCTCAGGACCAGCCCAGGCCAGGAGACCCGCCGAACTGCTCCCCCCGAAGCTGCTCCTCCTGGCCATCCCTCTCAGGAGCAGCTCTCACCCCCCCGGAAGGCTTCAGGACACCGCGCAGAGCAGGCTCTCGGGACTGGAATCAGCTCGGTCTCCATCCCTGACCGGGGGAGCAGGGCAGCCCAACGGGGTTAATTAATGAAGCCATGTCGCCTTGCAGCTCTCTCAAGCGCCCTACAAGCGGCAGGGTGTGGGTACCCGGCACGCCGGGACCGCCCGCCGCCGCCCGGTGACAGTGGGGTCGGCGGGCGGTGCCGCTGCCCAGGGCTCGGCTCCCGGAGGCGGAGGGCGCTCGGGGAGCGGGGCGGGGGTGCTCCGTGTCCCGCCCGCTCCGGAGCTTCCCAGCGGGGACACGGCGCGGGACAGCCCGGGCCGCGGCTCGGCGCCCCCCGCCCGCCCCGACTCACCCGCTCCGGATGGGCACCGCCGGGCCCGGCTCCCGCACAACGCGCTGCCCTCAGCTCAGCACAGCTCCGCTCGGCTCGGCTCCGCCCGCCCCACGGCGCTGCGCCACCCTCCGTGCCGTGCACCGGCCCCCTCCGAAGGCGGCATCACCTCCCCCGAACACCCCGTTCCCACCCCGCAGGGCTCCCCGCGCTGCCGCCGCCCCTCCCGGGATAAAGCGCAGCGGCTCCCGACGCAGCTGCCCCCCGCCCGAGCTCCTCCGTGGAGCACGGCGACAGCGACCCCCAAGCATCGCAGCCCCCGCCCCACGGAGGGGCCGCGGCGGGCTGGCTCAGACCCTGCCCGGGCCGCGCCGCAACACGCCGGGCCAAGGGCTGCCCGGAGCGGCCGGTCCCGCCAGGACACCGCTGTTAGACCCCAGACATGAAAAGGTGACAGGCCCTGGCGCCTCCCGGCGTTTGAATGAAGCCAGAAGAGCTCGTGCGACCCCAGCCTGAGGAAAGAAAGCACTTTCTATTCCCATCTCTGACGGTGGGCCAAGTCTCCTCACCTCTCCTGCAGCTCTGGCTCCTCTCCCAGCTGCTATCCCATCCCTTCACCCCCCCGGGCCTGGGTGCTCACTGAGGGCAGCCACACAGCACTCACCACCATGCGCTCTGCCTCCCCCTGCACCCACGGGGCAGGCACAGGGCGACTCCCCGCTGCTGCGACACAGGGTGAGGGTGCCCTGCAGATTACAGCAACCCCATTACGAGAGCACCCAAGACTCATTTCAGATACTCGATGAGGACAAGACAAATAAAAATCAGGTGATGTCGGAGCAGGAGGTAGCTCGGACTCGAGGCACACAGCTGGTGACATCTGCGCTGCCCCAGTGACTCTGCTGTGCTCCAGAGCAGGACAGGGCTCCCTGGACAGCAATGTGTGACTGAGGCAAGTGCTTAGCCCTCCATCCCCTCCACAGCACTCCTGTCCCCACCAAACAGCAGGGGCTAGGGAGAGGCGCAGGCACAAAGGGGCAGTGAAGCCCCTGCCCTCCTCTCTGGCCCTGCTGGCTCCTTGGGAATGCCTGACACTGCCAGGGTCGGAGGCACATGGGGCCAGGAGCAGTAACGCAGGCTACAGGGGAGATGCTTGGAACGGCCATGCAGGCTCTCCTGGGTGAGGGTCCTTAAATCCTCTCTGCAGAGGCATTAACCAGCCAGGGTAGTTTCTTCCAACAAGAACAAGATCAGGTGGAGCAAAGATGGCTGGCTGGATACAGCAGGAAAGATCACTTCAGAGGTGTCACAGACCCTCTTCCCCTGAAGCACCGTAGACACCCTCTGTCAGAGCTGGCACAGGGCACTGACATGTGAAGAGCAGTATCTAGCTGCTACAGACCACAGGTTCTGCCCACATCTCCTCAAGGCCCCAGACATGGTGTCTTCAAGCCCCTTGTACTTCTACATGACAACCACCAGCAGGGGAAGCAACAGAAATCCCTCTCTGGGATGTCCAGGGGTCACGTTCACCACATGAAAGGCAGGTTCTACAGATCACAGCACAAGATGCACCTTCAAAGCCACCTTCTAGTACAGAAAGCCAGCACTTAGACATAACTAGCTGTTAAGACTCTTAATGGCTTCTGGATACCTGACTTGAAGAATATTTACTGCCCATTTACTGCTATCTTGTAAACACGGTTGCTAAGATGCAGCTGTACAATGAGAAACCATCTTCATAAGTGTCCTTCCACTGCAGCACGGGATCCAAGAGCAGCTGTTACTGCACCGAGATTTGGGGAGCAGCAACCTATAGAGCTGCCCGAACCAGGGGTACTCACAAGTCAGGCTACAACTTTGGGCTACAAACTCCTCCCTCAAATCGGTGACCATTTCAGACATTTTCCTTATGACCAATACCACAAATGCAGTGGGAACATTGCACGTGTGGCATCAGGAGCTTGTCAGCAGACTGGCACCCCAGGGCTGTTGGCCAGGCTGTGCCATGGGTACCCACAGCTCCATGGCTCCATTTTCTTTAGGGGAAACAGGAAAAGGGATTCACAGGGACTAGAATCAACTCCATTCCCAGGGCAGATGTGTCAGCGATCTCAGCAAATCCAACAGGTCAGCCAGGCAAGCCTATTTGCGGGATGAAGATCCCATGACCAAAGCTCACGTTAGGATGCGAAGGCATCCCCAGTTACTTTGGTGCTTGGTGCCAGGCACATCTCGCCCCACTGCTGGGCAGTCTCCCCTTCAGGTGCAGCCATCTGTCCTGCCCTCCCTCCTGCCTGCTCCTTCTGCAATGTCCATCAATAGCAACATATCCAGTGCTAAGGTAAGAGGGGAACCCTGGCTCCTTTCTCCCCTTTTGCTTTTCCCAGCACAGACACCCCTTCACAGGCTACGCACCTGTGTGATGCACCCGGCCAAGCTCGTGACCAGCTACGCTCCATAGAGCACCCTGCTACGCCATCCTGCCTCAGCTGTGAGCACGGATTATTTTCCCTGCAATGAGCAGCAGCAGAGCAGCCCCGGCAGTCTGCCCTCACGGCCAGCAGGGAAGCTGCGAGCTATCAAGCGACCATCAGCATGTGTCAAAGACAGAGGTGCTGTCTCGGTGCTCAGGCCCAATCCAGCTGAACATCACACAAGCAGCACCATCAACACCAGCCGATGACTCAGTGGCCCCAGTGCCCACATCACTAAGGCAAATGAACACCAGACAGACAACCCACCAGGAACATCACTATCAAGTAGACACTGCCAGCAACAAACTTCATAGTGTGGATGGCTGAGAAGCCCCTGCATTACTCTGCAGAAAACCACAGGAGCCAGGCGTAAGTGCCACTTTTGTTTCCTCGTGCAAGAATTTCCTTCTTTTGTCCAGGTGCTTTTCTCCCCTAGCAAGATCTTAAACAATGCCACCATCTCTCCCAGCCTCCTTGGTGCCCCCAGCTCCTCCTCGGCCAGTATGCCCACGGCCCGGCAGGGTCTCCGTCATGTCTGCAGCAGCACCATCAGGCAGCAGCTCTGCTCTGATGGAGGCTTGCAACCCTTCCTCCACCCCTGCTTTCAATCAGTTTAGGATTATCACGGATTCCGGGTTCTTTTCTGTGTGCTTGCTGTCACTGAAGTAATTAAATGAAGGTCAAAGGATGTCCCTGCAGGAGCTGAGCAGACAGTTAAGCCTCTCATGTGAAGCTCAGCCCAGGATGCCAAGTGCTTCTGAGCATTTCCAAGGCAGCCAGCAGCCATGCCACCCCAGGGAACTTGTGGGGTGACAGCTGCCTGTCCCAAACACTGGAGGTCTCTGCAGGTAGATGGTGAAAGATCATTGATAGAACCACAGATGTGACAGCCACAGCCAGGATTTGCTCCCAAGTGGGGCTTCTGGCAGGTGCAAAAGAGCCTAGCAGAAAAGGTCCAGCATATGGAGAATCCCTCTGCTGAGGACCGATGGGGGACCAGCTGGGCCTGCAGACCAGGGCAACAAAGAGAGGAACACAGAGAGACTTAAGATGCGTCTAAGCACTTGCCTTTTTCAGACCCAAATTCATGGAATGGCCATGTCCTCCAAAGCACAGCCTGACATCACTCTGTAGGTCATTCAATGCAGTGCAAGGTACTCATTCCCTTTGTGCTCCTTGGGAGGTATCTTCTAGAAAAGACTTGTGCAATCACACTGCCTCCACTCGTTTGTCCTGCCTTGGACAATTTTGGGGCTCACTTGTCATTTCAGCCCTGTTTGACAGAAGGGTCAAGACCTCAGAGGTGCTTGGTTTTGTGAAAACAGGCAGCACATGGGGAAGTGAGACCCTGTTTGCGCTCCCAGTGCAGGAGGTGCTGCAGCCTTTTGCAGACATTTGAGAATGCACACCCCAGAGCAACTGCCTCAAGGTCCAGCAGCAGGGGAGTCTCTGGTAGGAGCTTGCACCTTCTTAGACACCAAGATCAGCATAGCAGCATACCCAACTGGAAGAAACCCTTGAAGAGTGCCCTAGTCAGCACAGGGACTTCCCAGGTCTGCCAAAATACCTGCTGAAGCTCCTCTTGCCAACATGGGACAATCAGGAGATTGCTGACACTGAATAGAGCACCACAGAATTGGGTCCTGACAGAAGAGGGAACATTATAGCTTGAGAAACTGTGTACGTGAACCCTTCTCATGTCCCCAGAGGAGGAAAAATCTGGTTGATGTGTCACCCCACAGGCATTGTGGCTTACTTTGGTCCTTTAAACAAGGCAGTGGTTGCTGCTGAGCCCCATCCCACAGCAATGCCTGCCCCTCCCACCAGCCTGCCGCACAGCTGTGCTGGCCATGCACACCCCTCAGCAGCTGCTCCAGGACCTCGTCCTTGAACGTCCTTGAGGACTGATAACATCCCTGCCTGCTAGTCTGAGCAGGGGAGACACATTGTCCCTTGGCACATTCCCAAACCATAGGATCTGCTGCACCCTGTGCAGAAAGGGCAAAATCTGGACTCTGGCAGGAGCGGCATGTGCAGGGAGACCCCCAGCCTCACCTCTCCTGCCTGCAAAACGTGATGCTCACTGACTGCTCTGCACCATGAGCTGCCCATGGCAGGGATGGCCCCTCCGTCACCACCAGCCCACCCTCTCCTGCCCACAGACAAGTCCCCATTTTCTGCCTTAAGAAAATCACTGTTAGCTTTTGGCATCCCTGAACATCACTCAGGGGTGGACTGTGCCCTCCTGCAAGACACAACAGCCAAGTGGCACTGAATCTGTTACACACCGCCCAACCATGCCCCACTGGATGCCTCAACCGGACTTGGAGTCATCACTTACAGAGTAAATTCGGACCAATGAACACCCGCCAGAAGTGCATAGACTGCTCAAGTTGAGAAAAGCAAATGATGAAAGTGCAATTTGTGGAGGCAGAGCCCCTCACTAGCACTCTCACTGAAACCTTCCCCAGGCTGCACAGCAGCCGAGTGGTCGCTCTAGTTCATGCCCACTCCTGCCTGCAGTGTGGAGCTGTGGGTCCTGGCAGCAGCCTGCCACCAAGTGCCACTCCAGCCAGCGGAGGTGGCCGGCGGAGGCTCCTCATCCCTGGCCAGGCTCTGCCAGGCCCAGCCCCCAGCTCTCCAGCAGCCACAGCGCAGCCACGTCACTCCTCAGCTAACTGCCTCCTGAAGGTCACGGTCCCACTAAACCTGACCTCCTGAAGCATCTTATCAGGAGGCTGATGCTGTAATGTCACTTTGCACAGTGCATGCACGTTCTGCTTTGGCAAGCCTGCAGATGGATTGATGTTTGCCCTTGGTCACCCGTCTGGCACAAACCACATGCTGCCTCCTGCGTCATACCGTGCCACCCCCAGCTCCCCACGCTCCTCGGGGACATGGTTTCTTTGTACCTCCAAGTGCCGCTGTGCTGAGCTCTGGCTCAAAGCAGCAGCTAGCACGGCCCCGGGGAACATCCACCCAGTGGATACAGGGATAGGGGCAGCAAAAGACAAGGTGAAACCTTTCCTCTGACAACCACCAGGCCAAAAAAAGATTAGGGTAAGCACAACCTCTGCAGGGAGGCCTTCTCCCAGCCAGACACTGCAGCCTTCCACATCACATCCTCTGCGAGCTGAGACCTGCCCCACAGCATTTTCCTGGGCTACGCCGTTTCTGCAAGCCAGAAGAAATCCAGCTGCTGCTCGAAGGCATGGCCACACCTTCCCCCTGCCCTCCACCCTCTGCTGGTATCAGCCTCTGCACCAATGGTCCTGTGAGCCAGACCTGAAGACCAATCCCTCAGAGAATTAATTCAACAGGAGGAAAGGAAATGTATTTTTCAGCTGCTTAGCTTCCTGGTCCTGCCCTTTACCCAACAGCACAAACCCATGCCTGGAAGGGACCATGACAAGCACCCATGACAAGCACCACGACAGTGCCCCCTTCTAGCTCTGACCTGGGCACACACAAGACCAAGTGGCCAGGTAACCTTGGCCTTACTGCAATTACAGGGCCAGCTTCCCTCCGCCACTGCCTTTTTGGCCTCTGCAATACACAGGCCAAACTCCAATGCTCATCTTTTTGAAACCTTGACCACCACCTTCTATATTTTCCTCCATCTGCTCCACACACTGAAGCATAGGGACCTCTTCCAAAATAAAGCTGCATTTTTTTGTCCTAGGGGAGGCTCCCAGGCTGTCAGCTAAAAGCAAGGGAGAGGAGGCAGCACGCAAATACACTGTATCGTCTCTCAGCAAGACTGCTCCAAGTCTTCATGCTGTTCCACCCTGTCACAGCAAGCAGCCAGCGGAGCACAAGGAAGGGGAGGCAGGCAGCTCTGCTGGGAACCACCGCAGCAGGCAGAGGACTCAATGACGCTGCACTCTCATCTGGCCATCGCTCAGGAGCTATGCGGGGGAACACTGACAGCCCTCATTCTCAGCCACGGCTCACCAGGGAGCTGAGTTTTTACCCATGGAGACAAATCCCACCAGTGCCCCACAGAGTCCCCGAGCTGAGCAGCGACGCAGGCCTACTGGGGACACCTTTCAGGGTGTAACAGGTATTGCTTCATCTCAAAGGTGCTCTAGGATTTTTTGTAAACAAAGATACATAGAACCTACTTCCTCCAAAGAGGGAAACTGAAGTTACACAATTACTACGTGCAAGGCTGTTTATAATTGACTACATGCAGACGGAAGGAGGATTTACATAATTTTAAATTAATAGACAAAAATGTAAATGCAGCCATTTGTAAATACAGGACTGCACTGTTTGGGTCCAGAGGTCACTCCAACCACTCCCTGCTCTTTTATCCCACCAAGGCCAAGGATCCGACCGAGGGAGATCCGAAGGAGCTTGTCCAGCTGGAGCGGCCCAGGGCTGACAGTCTGAAAGTACCACCAGAGAAGGACTTGCCTTCTCAGTTTACTGTCTTCGTATGAGTTTATTATTAACAGGGGAGCAATGAAACCAGACTTTCTTTTCAGATCCTGGAAAGCTTTGGCTCTTTGTCCCATCCATCGGCAAGTATTCTCATTTCTGAAGATATTAAGAGCCTTTTTAAAGGCATTATTTTCTTAGGATTGGTTTACACAAAAGGCTTTGGTGAAAAAACCCTTTTCCTCACCCCAGGATGAAGGTCTTTGCCCATGTCACCTCATGGATTTCCCTAACCTCTTCATAAAGCTTGGCAATGAGTACAAATCCTTTCTTCTTACCTGAAAGCCCTGGATTTTATCCCTCACAGCCATTATTTGTAGCCTAACTCTGCAAAGCTCTTTGGGACAGAATTTACATAAGCAGTAGTCTAAAAATAAGATCTTAATCCTGCTGCACGCACCACAGCCTTCATGCTGAACTCCCACAGGACCTGCTCCAAGGACCAGTTCCAGCCTTTCCTCTTCACTGCAAAGGCAAACAAGTTCCTGCCAATGTGTTTTGTTTCCTTTGTATCAGTTCACATTTTAAACTAGCACATCTGAAGACTATCCAGTGGTTTAGGAAGTAGAAGAGCTTCTTATGTCACAGCCTTCTCCTCTCTGGGGGGGTGGAAAGTTGCTTGAGCCTCATCCTTTGCAGAAATAAACCTGCTCAGGAGTATCAAGCCAAAACAGTCTTAAAAACAAGAGTCCCCCAAAAATCAGGGATTTCAAAGTCTTAATTAGAACGACACTTTAATGAAAGCACAAATCTGGGAGTGCAAGAAATTAATCAAAAAATAAAGTAATTGAAATACTGCTCAGAACTCCTCTGAGTATATTTTTATTCTATTAAATTCATAAAGAAAGCGTAACACTGTTTAAGTCCTAATGTATGAAAAAAACATGTTTTCAATCAAGTGACCAACTTATCAGGGATAAATCTTATGCAAGTTTCAGACAAGAAGCCAGCAGGATCTCTGTACCTCCTCAGGTGGGAACCCGAGTACAAAATCAGCCCAACAGAAGCGCTGGCCAGACCATCCTCGGAGCCTGGTGCTGTTCTCTCACCGCGCCAGGACAGGTTAGACATGACTTCCACCTGCTCCTGTTACCTTGTACCGCCTGAACCGGACCGATCTCCCGCGCTGTGGTTGCCACCGTGTGGTTGCAGATGGTAACAGCAGACCTGAAAATGCTGCTTCTGCAGCTTCCCACGTACGACCGCATCCTTTAAATCTTCTTCCTATAACGGCTCCTTTGCTCTTCTGTAAGCTAAACCCCTTCCTTTATAAGATATAAACTTCTATGACATTCACAGACATCTTGTAAAGTCTCCGCAACATTTTGAATAAGCTGACAATGTACTGACCCTTTGGGGTAAAACCAGGTTTTTTGCACGTTTATACAGCACAGTAACGAGATCAAGCTAGATCGTAGGCACTGTCGAGTTTACTTACAGCCATACTAGCCAGTTCAGCCCTGCCTAGTTTGCAACGCAACTTTCTCTGTTCCCCTTTTCCTTCAGGGCCCCATGCCCTTTGGGGTATCTGCTGCGGCCTCCCTCTGAAACCAAAAACCTAGGGGAAATCACCCATTAAACGATTTCACACAGCTCCTTACTTGCTCTCAGACTAGCGTAAGCTCCCTCTCTCCCCAGTATGCCCAACCACCAGGTCACCAGTCCATGACTCTTGTCACACACTTATACCCTCATATGGAAAGTGAGGGGCGTTCTCCAGGCCTCCTCTCCTCTGCTGCTCCCTCACCCACCACTCCTCATCCGAGAAGTGGGTCCTCCCCCTCCCGCACCTCCCCGGGCGCTGAGCCGCCACGGCCCCCGCGTGCTGCCTGGGCTGGGCCTTCCCTCCTCCCCAGCTCTTCCTTCTCATGCAAACACATCATGGAGGGGACCGGGGGCGCCACCACTTGTCCTTGCGAAGGCCCGCACCGATTCAGCGCCAAGAGGCAAACGCTACAGGGGCTTGACAAGCAGAAGCCAGCGGCGAGGCTACCCCCTCGGGGGAGCGCACAGGCCGCCGCCAGCCACCCCACCACCGCCCGGCATCACCACCGGCCCCGTCTCAGCCCCAAGGCTCCTACCACGACCCCCCGCACCCTCCACGGGGCGCAGCAGGCGACACCCAGCCCCTCCCGCCTCAGCCCCGCCGGCAACACCCCCGAACCCTGCGGGGAGAGCAGCCCCTCAGCCAACATAGCGCTGCCTCGGCAAGCATGGCGCTCGCGCGGTCACGTGAGGGGGCGATGAGTCGCCACGTGATGCCGACAGCCCTGGGATCATGTGACCAGCCGCCCGGGGTTCCCACGCGGGAGGACTGCTTGGTGCGCGTGGAGCGGAGGTGCGAGCCGGCCGGTTGCCATGGGAACGCTGCTGCCGCCGCTCCTGCTCCTCTTCTGGTCACCGCTGCTGCTGCCGCCGGCCGCCGCTGCTCCCGGTGGGTGCCCCGGGTGGGACCTCTCCCAACCGGGACGGCGCCCCCCGCCGGCCTGGGGAGCACTGGGCGGGTGCCCCGGGTTCCCCTGGGCCCAGTTGCCGGGGCTGGTCTGGGCCGCCGGTTTCCCCGGTGCTGACGCTCCCTCCTCCAGCTGCCCGGGCAGTGGGGCCCGGCCTGGCGGAACGGTTCTTCCCGCAGGTGCGGGACCACTTCAGCTTCGAGACGTGCGGCAACGAGACCTTCCCGCAGCGGTACCTGGTCTCAGGTAGGTGCCAGAGTGTGCTGCGGCGCGGCCTGGCCTGGCCCGGCCCGGCCGTGGCAGGGCCCTGCTGTGGCCCAGGGCTGAGTTTCTGTCTGCTTAAGCTTTAACCGATCCTGTGTAGGGGCAGAGCTGCTCTGCTTAGTGCCTGGGGAGCTGGGCTGGTGTGGTTTAACTCCAGCTGGCAGCGAGAACCATGGAGCTGCTCGCTCACTCCCCCAGGTTTGGAGGGGGGGACGGAATCAGAAGAGTAAAAGGGAGACAAAAAAAACCCTCATGGGTTGAGATGAAGACAGTTTAATCGGGAAAGCAAAAGCTGTGCAAAGCAAAGCAAGAAATTCACTCACTGCTCCCCATCGCAGGCAGGTGTTCAGCCATCTCCAGGAAAGCCAGGCTCCATCATGCGTAACGATGACTTGGGAAGGCAAATGCCATCACTCCAAACGTCCCCCCCCTTCCTTCTCCTTCCCCCAGCTTTCCATGCCGAGCATGATGCTCTGTGGTGTGGGACAGCCTTTGGGCAGCTGGGGTCAGCTGTCCTGGCTGTGTCCCCTCCCAGCTTTCTGTGCGCCCCCAGCCCTCGCTGGTGGGGTGGGGTGAGGAGCAGAAAAGGCCTTGACTGCCCAGCAACAACTGAAAACATGCTGAAACAACTGAAGGCATGTGCTGTCAAAAGTATTTTCTTATCCCAAATCCAAAACATAGCGCTTTACCAGCTGCTAATAAAAAAGTTAACTCTATCCCAACTGAAACCACAACAGGAGCAGCCAGGGGTCAGTTTGAGCTGATTGTCAGCCCCTCATCAGCCAGTCATTCCCCCTGGTGTTTTCCGTATCCTCCTCCTCCTCCCTTCAGTTTGGTGTGAGGTGCAGGGGTGGGGATTGGCCTTTCTGGAACAGGAGTTGACTAGAACAGCAGCTGTGTTAGGCTTGCACCAGGGCTGGCTCTGAGCACATGTGTCTTCAGTGGACCACAGCGTCTCTTACAAGTGCCACTCAGTGCTCCAAATGCAGCAGGAAAAACAAAATAGTGACCCAAACATTGCACTCTGCACCTATTGTTCTTACGAGTGAAGATAACTCCTCTTGGGTCAGTGTTTTGTATTGTTTGAACCCCTGCAACTTCAGATAGCTTAAGCTGTGCTGAACAATGGGGGCTTCCAGCAAGGAGTCTGGCAGTGTCTTCCTTTCTAGCCAGATAATGAGTTATCTTCTGTGCAACAGACAGTAAAAGAGAGGAGGCTTTTCTAATCAGCATGTGACTAAAAGGCAGCAATTTCAATAACTAGCATCACATGTTTTTCAATCCTTCCTGCTTGGAGGAGTCAAGGAGAGATTTGCAGGGAGAGAGCAAAGGTGTAGCTGTGAATCGCACCAGCCCAGAGCACTGCCCAGCCTGGCGCCTGCCTGCTGCTGCCTCACGCACCGCCTGCGTCTGGGGCTTCCTATGCAGCACCTCGCCTTCTTCACATCACCTGTTGCTCTGCGGCTTGTTCAGCACCTGCACCCAGTCATATATGTTATATACATTTCACCAAGTGTGAATTCATGGATCACTTCAGCCCAAAGATATAGGAACACCACTGAATGTTGATAGCACACCCAAGGCTGAAATTTCACTAATTAAGTGGCCCTTTTTGAACAGAACTTTGGGATCACCTGGTTTAAAGCATTGCATAATTTTTGTTTTCTTTTTAAAGTGTTTTATCTGTGTGTCCTAGGCAGAGATGAATAATATTTGTGAGAAAAAAAATATTAACATTGCAGTTCTGCTGGTTTACAAACCATCAGTTTGAGTTTCTTACTCAAAATTCCTGTGAGTAGTTCCTTTCCCCTCTGCTGCTTCTTGTGCAATATGAGACTTTTCAGATTATCAGCGAGAACTTGGAGACGACTGTTATTTCACAACCAGGCATCTGACTGTCTTGAGTTTAACTGGCAGCTGCCCAGGATGGGTTTTGGCTCCTGTGAATGGTTGTTTACTCCAGGAGCCACAAAGCATGTCAGAAGAAAAGCCAGAGTAGAGATAGCACTTGAGTTTCCTACCTGGTACCCACAGCAAATGCAACACAGAAAGAGAATCAGCCTCTTTGTTAACAAAGAGCAGTAGTTTTGCTAAATGAAAGGCTTCAAACCCATTTCCAAGCCAAATCCTGCTTTGGCGAGTCTGCCAAGGACTAAATCCAGGCCTCTCTGTTAATGTAAATGGCCCCATGTGACATGGTGCAGCGGCATCCGTAGGACAGCCACTGTTGGAGGGTCCCTTTGGGTCATGTGGCAATGTGTTGAAATCAACACTTTACTAATGGTCTGAGGTCTGTTGTTGAAGAAAGCTATTTATTATCCCTTTTAATTCCTGTGTAATTTAAGACTAAGCTAAAATCAAATGTTTGTTAAAGTCAAGCAGGCATTAAAGCAAATGTTTGTCAGACAAGCAAGTATTGACATCAAGGGTCAGCATGTCCTGCCAGTGTCAATCTGCCTTCAGTTATAAACAAATTGGAGGATGAAGCACATCATCTTCATATATCATTAGATATATGTATATGATATATTGTATGAGAGAGAGAGATATGTGCGTGTGTTACACATATAATGTATATAGTCATATCAGCACCAGCATCTCCTGGGCTGCATCTCCAGCAGCGTGGGCAGCAGGGCGAGGGGGGGATTCTGCCCCTCTGCTCCGCTCGGGGGAGACCCCCCTGCAGTGCTGCCTCCAGCTCTGGGGCACCAACAGCAGAAGGACACGGAGCTGTTGGAGCGGGGCCAGAGGAGGCCCCGGAGATGCTGGGAGGGCTGGAGCCCCTCTGCTGTGAGGACAGGCTGCGAGAGCTGGGGGGGTTCAGCCTGGAGAAGAGAAGGCTCCAGGGAGACCTTATTGCAGCCTTTCAATGTACATAGGCGGCTTATAAGAAGGATGGAGAGAGATATTTTACCAGGCCCTGCAGTGACAGGACAAGGGGCAACAGTTTCAAACTTGAAGAGGGTAGATTTGGATTGGATTTAAGGAAGAAATTTTTTATTATGAGGGTGATGAGCCCCTGGCCCAGGTTGCCCAGAGAAGCTGTGGCTGTCCCATCCCTGGAGGGGTTCAAGGCCAGGTTGGATGGGGCTTGGAGCAACCTGGTCTGGTGGGAGGTGTCCCTGCCTACAGAAGGGGGGATTGAACTGGACCATCTTTGCAGGTCCCTTTCAACCCACACCATTCTATGGTATGTGATTTACAGCTTGGCTCTATGTTATACGTCACAGCAGGAGCAGCAGAAAGATGCAGGAAATTCCCTGACGTCTATATTTGTAGGAAAAGTGATCTGTGCAAGTGTTTTGGGATCAGTTGCGTATATAAATGTAATATTTATATAATATATAAATCTGTTTGGGATGAGGGTATATAAAGCAGAAATCGCTCTTTCGGGGGGTAGGTGTTTCCAAATGCTTTGCAGAACTGAGATTTTAGGGATTTTCTGGCAGAAGCGGAAGTTCCAGGCCATGTGCTGATCTCATAGAAGCTCTTACTTACCCCTGCTCAAATGAGAGATTTCTGTAGCCTGGCCTTTCTAATACCTTTATGCCCCAGCTCAGCCTGTTCACAGAGTTCTTCCTTTTTAAGCTCCTGCCCAGACTTACCAAAAGTAGAGTCATTTCATGCTCATATGTTGTTTTGTTTTTTTTTTTTTTAATTTGCTTCTGTCAATTGTCCCACTCAGCAAAGTTCTGGAACAAAGGATTTGGACCCATCTTCTTCTATACTGGCAATGAAGGTGACATCTGGACTTTTGCTCAGAACTCTGACTTCATATTTGAATTAGCAGAGGAACAGCAAGCACTTGTGATTTTTGCTGAGCATGTGAGTATTTTAGTCATTATGCATGCTACAGAGTCTTGTTCTGTTCAGGATTACCAAATTCAGCTTTCTGCAGGTCCAGGAAAATAATAATGTCTCTTGAAGCTGAGGTATACCTGCTGTAAGCTTTCTCCTCGTGGTAGCAGCTCTTCTTTACTTAACCTTGGCTTCTGAATCTTTTTATACTGTGCCTGCCAGCAATCCTGGATACAGACTACTGTTTCAGTAAAACCTATGCCATGGTGTATTTGCCTTAGACCGGAGCTTTTGTAAGTAGTTTCCACAGGCCACACCACTCTAATATGCGTGAAGAGATTACCCTGTTCCCTTTTCTACTTGGGGGTTTCAGGAGAGAGATATGTGCTGAGGGCCCACTTGGCACCCACTGAAGTAGCTTGTGATGGACTCTCAGTCCTCTACAGGATATGTCCTGAAGGTCTCTGTTTATCGGATGAAGGAGACCAGGCACTTCCTCAATTATGAACAAGTTAGAGGACACTACATGCTCTGTTACCGCTTCCCGTTTGTGCACGCTTATCCCAGTTCTGTAGTGAGAACAGAGAAGAACCAGACCTTGACACCAGCGTTTCCGCAGCGTATCTCTTTCCTTTCAGAGGTACTATGGCAAGTCTCTTCCATTTGGACGTGAGTCAACACAGCTGAAGAAGACTGGTCTGCTTACTGTGGAACAAGCCCTCGCTGACTATGCAGTGCTAATTACTGAGCTTAAGCAGCAATATGGTGCTGCAGACTGCCCTGTCATTGCTTTTGGAGGCAGGTAAAGGTTTTATGTGCTCCTTCCCTTCTCTGCATCCTTTCCCAGCCACAGTTGTGCTGTTCTTACAGATCTGTTTGTCTCTCAAGTAAGTTTTAAAGGCAGAGCTTTAAGCTATCTTTGATAGAGAGCAGATGTGCCCATGCATGAGTTCCCAAGAGCTCATCACCAGGTCCCAGTCAGATGTCCCATCAAGAGTTAGTCTGGATTTGTGATTGCTTTGGAGAAGCTGGATGTTTCTAGTTATCTTCAGCGTATGAGTCAGACAGAACTGCAGAAAACAGGAAATTGCTCCTGCAGGATAAGAACTTCTTACATTGGAAATACAGAAAACTCTGAAATATTCTTTCCAGGGGCCACCCAGCTTTTTATTAAATGCAGCCTCTTTAACAACATCCAGCCATTTTCATTGTAGGCTCCTTTGTAATTCTGCTCTGCAACCTGCTGCTTGGTTGCTCCTTCGTTGCTCAGAGCTGTGTTGATGTGATGTTCTTGTCTCTTGAATGGCTCCCCAACCTTCCAGTAGAGGGATGCTTCCCTTTAAAAAGCTCCCACCAAGTACCGGGCTTCTAATTTGGCTGCAGTGAGCTAAGAAGCGTTTGACCTGACAGTTGTTAAGTTTCCAGCTTGCTGCGGTGGTGGCTGGACTGTTGATCTCAGGGGTGTTTGTAGCATGACTGTCAGGCCACAGCTAGTGTAAAAAGAGCCAGGAGCTGTGCTGGGGTGGGGAGGTGGGAGAGGAATTCAGCAGAATCTGCTAGCTGGGCTGCATGTTAGACCTGTGTGTAAATCAGAGTTCAGTCTGCCACAGCCTTGAGCAGCACTAAACCCACATGAAGAATGCTGAAATACGGCAGGGATGGAGCAGCACAGCATTTCCCATGGGAGGAAACAAAGCCTCTTCTCTTGCTTATAACTTTGCTAGACTTGTGGCAAGGTTTCAGCTAATGCCAGCTTCCAAGACCAGGGTTAGGGAAATGCATGTTGCTTTCCATGTGGGTGATGTGGGACCGGTATTTACTGCAACCATTTGAGGTTGTGGGGAGGGAAACTTGAATACCTGCAAGCTTGGTGTCACACCGGGTGTTACCTGTGTTTTGAGGGTGTCAAATCCCCGGGAGTGACCTCAGAGTAACTCCACAAACATCAGCGTATGAATAACTTTTGTCACCATGGCTTTATCTAGCAACCCTTGATATATCTACAGATTGTGGCCCTGGCACTGAAGCTACCAAGGTGGCTTTGAGTTTTATTGTGCTATTTGTTAATGTCTCCCCTTCCCTATATCTGTGCTGGTCGTCTATGCAGCTGTTATTTGGGGTGCCCAGGGAGAATACTCTCCCATTTCCCAGCACTAGAGAGGGCTGCAGATTCTGTAGTGTACAGGGACACCCTTTGCTAAGAGCCTAGCTAGTCTTTATGATCCTGTATGCAAAATGTGTCTACTTCCCCCATTGAATAGTGACCACTTCACTTGAGCCCCACTTGATTTTGCACTGAAACTGTCAGGACGCACTCAGGATGGTGCAGAGTTAAATATTGAGGCAGGGTTTCCATTTGGTTGCAGAAGCAAACTGGGCTGCTGTGTTCCCACCAGAGTTGGTGTGAGCATTTGGGGAAAGGCCAGTAAGAACACATTGTGTGCCACTCCTTGACCATAACTGGGTCTTTTTACGTGAAGATGGCATGTACTAGATATCCGTAAGCTTCTTGTTGCCTTGGGTTAGGTAGGCCTGTGAAATGTTGAGTTACTGTGTTATAAGCTGTCTGTTAAAGGAAGTAACCCTTTTGTTTATGCTGTGGCAGCTATGGAGGAATGCTGAGCGCTTACATGAGGATGAAATACCCAAACATCGTGGCCGGAGCATTAGCTGCCAGTGCTCCTCTGTTGTCTGTGGCTGGGCTTGGAGACCCTAGCCAGTTCTTCAGAGATGTAACAGCAGTAAGTATATCCTTTTTCCAGGAGCAGTATTTTCTTCCTTTAATAAGGCTGGATTTTTTTGTTTTTCTATGTATTTAAATAGACATCTGTCTTCATAGCATCAGTGCTGGGCAGGGAACGCAATTAAATGGGAACCTGTAAGGAAAAGCAGCAGCTGCAGACGTGATGGCTGAGCACTGCCTTAGCTGTGGCAGCTCAGGGCCAAAGGTGCTGCTCTGATGAGCAGCACAGCTTGGTTCCAGCACTGAGGATTCACTTGCCCACTTCTGGTGACTTAACCATATTACAGCCTGAAAGTTTTCCTTTGTGCCTGGACCAACCCCCTTTGGATAATTTATTCTTCAAATCCTCTCCCAAAATGCTGTATTTTGCATTGATATCAGTGGTTCACAGAAGCTCCTTAATGCCATGATGGTTGCATTTCAATGAAGAGCTTCATTCCACTAACTAAAAATATGCAAGGTGTCCTAGGTTCACTTAAAACCAAAATTTAAATGTAGCTTTCACATTTTGAGGACGTAGGACCTATAGGAAGGTGGTATTGCTTAGAACTGACTTACATTTAGTTTATAAGGAAAGGAACGTACTACCTGGTAGTACTGGTCTTTTTGCTTTTATTGACGTATATGAAAACCTTGTTTCAATGCAGAGACTTACAGGACAGATGGCATTACTGGTAAGTGTAAAGAAAAGTCTATCATATGAAACTACACACAATAAACGCATTTGAAACTTTAAATGTATAAGAGAATAAAAGACATAAAATTATACATTTTAAAACAAAAAATGTAATACCACAGTCATCTAACAGGTCTTGCAGTGGGAATTCTTCCCTGATTGAAAGTAATTCCTTCTCAGAAGCCTGTTCAGCTGATAGCTCTGACTTGCTTCAGCTGTGGATATGCTGTGAGTCACTACACACCCATGGAACTAGGGCTTTGACCTTCTCATGTGAAAAACTTACCAATTAATTTTAAAATATATTCTCTCTGCATCAGTAAGCCATCCTCTGGGCTGAGATTCTAAGCAAGCACTTTGTGTTGTTCTCAATGTAATGCCTTTCCCCTTCAGTGTATTTGTATAAAAGCATCTGAAATCTGAATTCAGTTGCTCCTCTTGGTGAGAGAACACCCCTGAGAGCTGTTAATACTAATGAAGACACAAACCTTTCATGAATCATTGTGGGAGCGCTCTCTTCCTGTGAGTCAGAGCACATTGTCTCAAAGCAGCTTTCTCTGTGACTTTTACTGAGCTTTTCCAGCTTACTTCGTAAGCCTCCAGCTCACAGGGGAAGCGAGCAGAGGGCAGAAAGTTGGTTTTGCAGAAGGCATTTACGTATGATGAGCTTATATATGCCAATGGCCTGCAGTTGGGCAGAAAGCCCCTGTGTGAGTACGACACGCACAGCCACATCCATGCTTCCCATTAGGTTACCGATGCAGGGTGTTTGGGCCATCAGCTTGGGTCAATTTAGACAGCTGAATTAGGTGTGATTCAAGAGTAAAGCTGGCAGCCTGGAGGGGGAACAGCTTTCCTTGGAATGGCTGTAATGCCTCCTGCCTCTGCTTCTGCAACAGCTCAGCTGAGCTGTTCCTGGGTCCGTAAGGGTTTGTGGGGGAGAACTGGAATGGGTGGTGTTCCCCAGCATGCCGGGAGTGCCCTGCAGCAGTCCAGCATCGCCTAGTGGGGAGCTCAGCCATCACAGCAGCCAAAGCAGACCTGCTTCTCTGTCCCAGGCTGATCTGTCTCCACGCTCCCATTAGAGCCATTAGTAGGTGAAGATCAATAAGCACATCCAGAAGGAGATTTGGAACCCCTAAAAGGATGCCCAGGTAAACTGTGGAAAACTCCGTAGTGATTTCTCTAAGCCTAACTATCAGACAAAAAGGCAGAATTAGGAATAAAAGAAAGGTGCCAAATCTATTTTTCATAGAATCTTCATGGTTGGAAAGGACCTTTGAGATCATTGAGTCCAACCATACACACGCACAAAAAACCCCCTACAATCTGTCACTAGAGCATGCCCTGAAGTGCCAAATCTATGTGCTTCTTAAATACCTCTAGGGATGGTGACTCAACCACCTCCCTGGGCAGGCTGTTCCAGTGCCTGACCACTCTTTCAGTAAAGTAATTCTTCCTAATATCTAATCTAAACCTCCCCTGCCGCAGCTTCAGACCATTTCCTCTGGTCCTGTCATTATTCACCTGGGAGAAGAGGCCAACACCCACCTCTCTACACCCTCCTCTCAGGTAGCTGAAGAGGACAATGAGGTCTCACCTCAGCCCCCTCTTCTCCAAACTAAACATGCCCAGCTCCCTCAGCCTCTCCTCATATGGCTTGGTCTCCAGACCCCTCCCCAGCTCGGTAGCTCTCCTCTGGACACGCTCCAGCACTTCAATGTCCCTCTTGGACAGAGGGGCCCAGAACTGAACACAGCGCTCGAAGTGAGGCCTCACCAGCGCCGAGTACAGAGGCACCATCACTTCCCTGCTCCTGCTGGCCATGCTGTTCCTGATACAAGCCAGAATGCTGTTGGCCTTCTTGGCCACCTGGGCACACTGCTGGCTCACATTAAGCTGGTTGTCCACTAGGACCCCCAGGTCCTTTTCTGCCGGGCAGCTTTCCAGCCACTCTGCCCCAAGTCTGTAGCGTTGCTTGGGGTTGTTGTGACTGAAATGCAGGACCCGGCACTTGGCCTTATTAAACCTCATACCATTGGCCTTGGCCCATGGATCCAGCCGGTCCAGGTCCCTCTGTAGAGCCTTCCTACCCTCAAGCAGATCAGCACTCCCATCTAGTTTGGTGTCATCTGCGAACTTACTGAGGGCGCACTCAATCCCCTCATCCAGATCATCGATAAAGATATTAAACAAAACTGGCCCCAAAACTGAGCCCTGAGGGACACCACTGGATTTCAACCCATTAGTCACAACTCTCTGGGCACGGCCAGCTAGCCAGTTTTTAACCCAGCGAAGAGTACACTGGTCTGTGCCATGATTCACCAGCTTTTCCAGGAGAATGCTGTGGGGGACGGTGTCAAAGGCCTTACCAAAGTCCAGATAGACAATGTCCACAGCCTTCCCCGTGTCCAGAAGGCGGGTCACATAGTCATAGAAGGAGATCAGGTTGGTTAAGCAGGACCTCCCTTTCCTAAGCCCATGCTGGCTGGCCCTGATCCCTTGGCTGCCCTGCACTTGCCGTGAGAGCTCACGCAAGATGATCCTCTCCATGGTCTTTCCTGGTACCGAGGTCAGGCTGACAGGCCTGTAGTTCCCCAGATCCTCCTTCTGACCCTTCTTGTAGATGGGCATCACATTAGCCACCCTCCAATCACCTGGTACTTCCCCTGTTGACCAAGATTGTTGATAAATGATGGAGAGAGGCTGGTTTTAATTGAGGCTGGGTCTTTGTTAGAAAACTGCTTAGCTAGTGATTTGTGGCTACTTAACCATTGGTCTAGCAGGGTAAAGAGACCTTAAAAGAGCACTAATAATTCTTATTTTTACAAAGCACTGGTTGCCAATGGTTCTCAAACTGCCTTACAAGCTGACAGAAGAGAAACAGTTTTGGTTGCTAGGCCCTTCAATGACAGAAACAACTTCTTCCACCAGCATAACTATCTGTAGCTCTTCAAACATACCTTGAAGTGCTTTTTCAGGATCGGTGATCTTTTTTCCAAGAAAAAGGACATGTCCACTGGTCACCTGGAAGGTTGCTGGCAGGCTTAAGAAGAAAAGCAGGTCTTGGTTCCCAAATCGGTGCTCTGCCCCCGTGCATAACTGACTTCTCCGTGGCTCCTTCTCATAGACAAAGTAGAGTTGGAAGAAATCGATTGTGTGCTTGAAAAAAAAAAAAAAGGCACAACAAATTTTTTTTAGGCCTAGCAGCCTGGCACCTTCTTCCCATTTGCTGGCCAAGGCACATGTCTCCTCTCACTGCTTTGTGTTCAGTCTGATGGCTCCACTAAGTGCAAAGTGTTTTGTCTAACAGCTCATCTCAGCGAGACCTGGTGAAACAGTTGCTGCTTGGACTGACCCATGCAGACTGTTGGCTTCTGCTGGGGTGTGCTGATTGTCTGGAGGACAAGGCAGAAGCACCAGTATCACTGCTCCTGGAGACGCAGATGAGGTTCTGACCAGTGCGCCAGTAACCCCTCTCATCTCCTGGTACTTCTGGCAGTTCTTCCCAGTGCAGCCTCCACATGTGTCTCCTCTGTGCAACTGTAATCCTGTGTCTTTTCTGTCCCTTCAGGATTTTCAGAAGTCCAGCCCTGGCTGCGTCACAGCTGTTCAGAAAGCCTTCCAGCAGATTAAAGATCTGTGCCTGAGTGGAGGTAAGGAGAGAGAGCCCTGCAGACGGTTCCCAAGGGCAGACAGCAGGCAGTCCCTGCTGCCTGGAAAAAACCTGTTTCAGTTTTACTTCAGCTAGGTCTTCAGTTGTTCAGCTAAATCAATGCAAATGCCCACCTGGCTGCCTCTTCCTGCTTACACGATTGATTTTTGATTTAATGAACAGTTTCAATTGGCATTAAAGATAGTAACCAACACCAAAATGAAAGTATCTATATGGGGCTGGCACGGTGTTAATGAAACTCTCTTTTCTACACCCAAAGTGCCAGAACACCTGCATTTTATACTTGTAAAGCCTTATGTTTCACCAGATGCCTGTCCTCAGCACCCACACCGTATGACAACTGTGTGGCTCATCTCACTGGACATATCTGAGAAGCATTTGGAAGGCAATCTAGGTTTTGAAGCAGCCATCACAGTCTCTTTCATCTCCAACCTTGGGCAGTCAGGTGAAGCCAAGGACAGAGACTGGTGAAGGTGTCTGCAATGTCTCCCAAGTAGGCCAGAGCAGATATCGTGGGCTGATGCAGCATCTCCTGAGAGCCCTGCATGGTGTTGGAGGAGCTGTGGCGGGTTCTTGGTCTGTCTCAAGGCTTGGCTTGGCCTGTGGTGCTGCACCACAGGGGCTGTGTGCCTCCTGCCTCGCTGCAGGAGCTGGTCCTGGAATTGCCCAGAGGGTCCAGGGGTCCAAAATCCCAGTTAGTTTTGGGTCACAGCAGGAAAAATGTTACCCTTAAATAGCCAAGATCCTCAAGGTCTGCCTGGGGCCACACTTACTGCAGCGGGGTGGATAAGGTGGTCATATTTAAGGCTTAGGCTCTCAAGTGAGTATCCAGAGGCAGGTCGCAGGCCTTGGGCTTCCAAGTAAAGACAGCCGGGCTCCAGTGGGCAGCTTGTAGAGTACGATGGGGACAGACAGGAACTGCGACGCCAAAATGTGAAGGATGAAAAGGAAAGCAGCAGCATTCCCCAGTAGAAAAGCAAGGATATATGAGTGCATCTTGAAGGGATCTCTTCAAATTTGGATTTCCTGACTCCAGCTGACCTCTCTGCGTCACACTGAAGTTTGAAGGCACGTCTCGGGAGTCCTTTGTAACTTTGCGAGGACTGTTCCCGCTGGCAATTCTTACTGCAAATGCACCCAGCTCCCAAGGAACTCACTTTTTTGTTGGTTTGGGTTTTTTTTTTCCCTGACAGTTCTTCCAGCTGTTTAATCCCATTGGGACCTGCATGCTGTACCCTGCTTTCCCGCGTGAGAGCTTGCTGGGGGGGCTGCCCTGCAGGGCACAGCAGAGCCCAGGGAGGGAGCCAGGCAGGGCACCGGTGAGGACGGGCTTGTACTAAGCTGCTCCTCTCACTGGGCCAGCCGGGACTGCTTCTGTCACAGTGGGTGCCGACTCCTCTGGGCTCCCCAGGGAGGTGTCAGCGGCTCTGCAAGGGGCAGCTGGGGGCCATGGGCCACACGGCAGTGTGAAGCTGCACAGGAAGACTGTGTCTGAACATCCACCTGTATGTAAATTTAGATGTAATGTGTCCTTCCCACTAGAAACCTCATCTGTGCGTTACGGCATCGTCTTACTCCTGAGTGAAAGAAGATGCTGAAGGCTGGTATTGTTTTCATCTGTTGAAGTTTGTGTCTTTCATTTTCCTTCCTTCTGCAGCCTTTGATGAAATTAGCAGGAAAATGGCCACATGCAATAAGATCTCTAACAAGGAGGATGTTTACCAGCTTTTTGGGTTTGCTAGAAATGCCTTCACCGTGATGGCCATGATGGACTACCCTTACAAAACCGATTTCATGGGTCACCTCCCTGCCAATCCAGTGAAGGTGAGTACCAGGACACGGGTGAGAGTTGCAGTTTCTGCTGTGCACTTCGGTGCACTGTCAAGCACACGCCATCGGTGATAGTGACAGGGGCAAGTAGCGGTGGATGTTGCAGCCCATCCATTCCAGCAGAAAATCTACACATTTTAAACTCTGTGAGGGTGTGCGGTGTTTGAAGTGCCGTAAGGCTCGTCAGGGAGGGTTTGCTGGAGCCACTTCTGCCCTGCTCTGCGTTTACCTTAGACACAAAGACCTGTGCAAGCTTGTTGACTTCTGCTTTTAAACACTAAAAACCTGTAGCTTTTAAAAAAATGTAATTTTGTTGTAGCCCACTTCAACACACTTTCATAGATTTTTTTTCTTGGTGGGTAAGAATGGAGACCTAAAAATCAGGCTCCTTTCTGAGTGTTGCCCAGGGAAATGACACATCTCAGAGTATAATGCAGAGAAATGTCTGCTGCTGTTGGGACTGGAAAACCTCTAAACTTTCAAGAGAGTCAGAGATGGTGAAGTGTGGGAAAGGGGCCTGGTTCTCAGGGGCAAAGACTTCTGAGACAGCAGCTGCTTTGGAAGGATCCCAGCTTTGATCCCAGATCACCGGTTGCTGTTGCAATCCTTGGTTTCTTGTGGTGTGCCGTCAGCGTGGTGCTGCTGTTCTCTGCTGCGCTGCAGCACGCCACACTGACCCCGCTTCATTTGCCTCTGGCCTTGTGGCATTTATGGTTTGAGTCCTACCTGGAGCGACATGCATACTGTGCATGTCATACAGGCTACGCTGTACTGGGACTCAGGAGGTGATGTCTCTGGCTCCACTGGGCATCCAGTTCCCTTCTAGGGTCTGTTTAACAACCTGTAAAAAGGAAATAATTATTCTACACACACACACCCCAGCCCTTGAGAAGGGCATTCAGATATTCTGATTGTAGGAGGAAGGAACTCCTTGCAGTGTATCACTACAGCCTCTGCACAGCTGCTTAACTTGGTAAAGGAATTGTTTGTCCTAGCCCTGTCTCCTTGTTCCTATGTATTTTGTTGCTAGAAGGGAGGAAAAATACCCTCAAAACCCATTGCATTAAGCCCTTGGAAAGCTGCTGAACCATAAAATGTCTAAGTGGTAATTTTAATGAATCTTCCAGCTTAGCTATTCCACAAAGCAGAGACCATTAACGATCCTGTCTGCAATTTGCCTGTAATGTATCTCATCCAGGTTGGCTGCGAACAAATCCTTGCCCACACAGACCCAATTCAAGGCCTGGCTGCTCTTGTTGGTGAGTTAATAGTATCCGTTTCATCTTTTATTTAGCGCCCTGTTTTCTAGAAGCACCTGTAAGTAGAGCTGTTGCATTGCTATGTGGGTTGTGGATCATGGGAGTTGGTATGACTCCCACGGGGACGTTTTGCCCCATATTGGCTCTGTCCATCAGGATATCCATGGTGCCCATGGATTCATTCTCACACCTTTCCAAACTTATCCTCGTCAGGTTTTTTGTCCATTCCAGCCCCTTAGCCTGTTGACTGTCTGTGAGATGTGGACTTCTAAGATACTTGGTTCCTTTCTAAAAGTTTACCCGTACTCTGGCACAAGCAGTCACGGGTTCAATGCATGTTCACTGAAGAAAGTTTTCTGGTCTGCTTGTTGAGGACAAGGTTGTCATCACAGTGCCCTATGGTCTTAATCCAGTGTCAAGACAGTTTTAAATACATTGCGTATATGTGTCTCTGTCAGTACTTATTTTGTCAGCCAGCAGCGTTTGTAAGGAAATTATTAGAGATGGAATTCAAAGCTCTTTTGAAGACTTCCTCATAAAATTTCTGAACACGCTCATGGAAAATAAGTTCTACATTGGTCATTGTTCAGAAAAACAGGTTCTTAATGACAAAAAATTGATTTAAGGAATTCTTATGGGTTTGGTGTAGTTTAGTAGGATTGGGAACTAATTCTTTTTTTTGTAGATATGCATGTCACCATAATAACACCAAGTCAAAAATGTACCAATTCCAAAACACTGCTAAAGATGTTTGGCTGGCAACTAGAAGAGTTGTTAAAATACTGCTATCTTGGCAAACACTGTCAGATCTGCTTGACTTATTCACATCCTACTTCTTTTCTGAGGCAAAGTGGGACTCTTGTTTCTTTGTGATGAACAAGCTGGGAGTAGATTTCTTCCTTCTGCCTGTGGGGGAGCACTTTATGCCTCTCCTCGTCTCACCAGCTACATTCACTTGGGACAGTTTAATCACGCAAGAGGCATGATCCACCAGAGCTTTAGGCAGGGGACTGGCTTTCTTCCATGCCCGCCCCTCTGTGTCATACAGGAAAACGCTGTCTTCTTTCTGCATGTGCTGCAGTGACCCACCTCCTGTGAGGCAGAGCGTAGTGTGGCAGGCTGTGATGCTGAACTGGCAGCAGCTGAACGGGGATAGCGTTAGCGTTGTCCACTGATTGCTTACAGGACAATAATACTCCGTCTCATTGACGTGAATCCATTCCTCCGCCTGCAAGGAACCAGACCAACAGTCACCCATTGTATCACGCCTCGAGTGGGGGTCACTGTCATGTCCGGCTCACTTGGTTGATGATAAAGGAAACCAGTGTTTCAACATCTGTCTGAATACCACGGGGCTCGAGGTGCCAGATTTTTGACCACATTTAGCAATTTAATAGAGCCTCAAAAGAAACTGAATAAAACACCAGAATGGCACGGCTTTAAAGAGCTTTTTCCTTCTTGGAAAATCAGAGGAGTGAGCTGAGCAAGGTGCCACAGGGACCTGCTGGAACTGGCATAGCCCAAGTCCTGCCTGCTCTCTAGATATTTAACACATTACAAAGGAAACCATCTAAAGAGGGATATAGTGCATCGAATTGTGGACAATAACTGAGTTTGCATCCTCAGGATGAATTTGATGTCAGCCTGGATGTGCAGTTTCTCTTTATAGATTTCTGTCATTTCCTCAGTGAGCAATTAAGTACTCTGAGATGCCTGTGCGTTGTTCGAAAGAAACCGTACCCATCATGGTAAAGTAGGGCCAGGCCCTCAGTCTTTACACTTTCAAATGGGAATTGATGAATGGTCTTGAAAAACTCAGTTCTCTTGGCTTCAGGGAATGGGATTCTGCTGGAGCAAGTCTTTCAGTCATGGTCAGGTCTCTTCCCAGCTTGCTCTCCCCAGGAGGCTGGGCAGTGCTTTCCCTCCTCTTTCAGAGATGGGAAATACAGGTTTGAAGATAATTCATTTGCATTCCATCTTTCCTAAAATCTAGGCTAGTGTCCTCCCTGCAGTCCATTCCTCCTCCCGTCTGCCAGTGTTTCACCCCTTTTCAGCTCGAACAAGGAAAATCAGGTGGTCAGTGTGTTGGGACAAGTACGTGACTAGTTTTACACTTAGGTTTTCCTGTGTTAGCAGGCTGCACCTCCACTGTGTTTTCTTTATTTAAAAAAAAAATCTTTTAAACAGCGTTTGTACTTTAGCAAATAGAGTGTGGTACAGGGCAGCTTCTAACATGCACAATTGTAATGGCAGGCACATTTTCATATGCTTATGGGCCTGACTTGCTGACTGTGCCGGTCAGCTAAGAGGCCAAAAATAATGAAGTTACTAGTCAACCTGTTGGAATGAAACACTCAGAGCCTAGCAATGTAGAGACATCATTTTGCAGCACATTTGGGGTTATAAGAGCAAATTAACTTACTCCTTTTAGTGTCCTTCCTCCAATGCAAAAGATCCTGTCCCTGACTGTAGCCATCCCATGATCACAGCGGGTAAAAGCCATGGCACTGTTGCCAATCCAGCGTCGGAGGCGAGGGAGGTAGCTGTAAGTGTCTCGTAAGGTTTTACCCCCTGAGAAGCCCCCTACAAGGAAAGCAGAAGTCTTGAAAATCTATCCATCATCCTCTGTGACATCCAGCAAACCTTCTGCAAACATTAGCAAAGCTGATTTTTTCTCTTTAAAATACCTAAGAAGCTCAGGTTTAAAATTTCACACCGTTCTGCAGAGCTGATGCAGTGTGAAATTTAAAACCTGAGCTTCTTAGGTATTTTAAAGAAAAAAAAAAATCATGAAGAAACTCCAAACCACTTCCAGCTCTTTCTGTAAATAGTTTTCCACAAAAGATTTTGGAGTGAAGCTCTGGGAGTATTTAAAGTGTAATCAGGAACAGCTTTAATTAGGGAATCTGCTTCCAGAATGCTCAGTCACAAAATGGTGGCTTGAAAGAAAAGCGTTCAAAGCTCTTTGAAGTTTGGATCTTTGACGGAAGGTCAGAGCCAATCTGCCAGTGCTGGTGTCAGCTTTTTCTCCTTATTGAGCACTCACTTGTGTATTGCAGGGGTGCATTATGAAAAGCTCCTGGCAGAAGGAGGGTGCTGCTGTGGGGAGGGTAAATGCCTCCGGCTGCCTGCCGGTTGAATCCCCGCCTGCAGAAAGGCTTTGCCAACAAGGGAGATGGCATCGCGGGTTGGCCATAAGCCCCAGCTCACCTGGTGCGGACACTTTGTCTGTGTGGAACTTGTGTCTAAATCTGGTGCTGAAGTAACGCTCGTAATTTTTCAGTTTGCTTGGGCAGGGCTGTAGGCTGTCCAAATCAAATTTGCAGTTAACCCCACTGGTTTAGAATGACATGATTGTTACAGGTAGGTAAGGTCTTGTACCCAGGGGCTACAGCGTTATCCAGCCTAGATCACTCTGGTGTGTGTGAAGCTCTGTGAGGCAATTTTGTCCTTGCTCTCCAACAGAGAGAGACCAACAGAGGTACCGTGGGCCAGCTGAGTCAAAGCAGGGACTTGCCCCTGAGCCTCAGCCCTTGCCCCAGGTAACCCATTATCTATCTGTGCTACCAGCGGGGGCCAGCCCTGCCTTCAGCGGGCACACGTCTGGGTAGAACAGCCCGTGTGCTGCCTGCCCGGCCCCTGGGGCCTCGGGTGTACGGATCAGCACAGAGAAGTGACCTTCATTGCAGCTGTGCAGTTGAAGTTGGGCTGTACTGGATCAGCAGAGTGACGCCAGCTGGCCGTAGCTGGGTTTCAAAGCAGGGAGCCTCCAGCGTTGGTAGGCTGGCCCAGGGCTTTTAACTGCAGAGGCAATAACACAAACAGCACAGTTCTTTGCCTAGGACAAACCAAAGATTAATTTTTAAGTCCAAATTAGTAGCTGCAAAAGCTAAAGATCCTACAACAGTTTCCTGATGTGCTTAAACCCATGCTGCTTTACTGTTAAACGTCCTGCGCAATCTAGCAACGATCCCTGGAAAGACTGAGGATCCCTTGTAGGGCAAGAGCTGTGCAGGATCAGAGGGTAAGAGCCTGCATTATACTTCTTTTTGTACAGACTAACAAAGCCGCGCAGTGGGGTTTAGTCCCACATCTTCCATTCAGATTAATACCAGGGTTTAATCCCATCCCTGACACCGTGGCTGCCCGCTCCTGGTTTACCTTTTCAGACAGCAAAGCTTTGGGATTTAGCCAGGATTGCAAGGTCAAAGGCGAGCAGGGGTGTGGATTGCAAGCAGATAATGTCACCTTTGATGTCTTGCAAAGAAAACTCCTCCCATTCAGGAGGGCAGTGCGGCTGTGCTAACAGAGCGGGAAAGGGACACCGGAGCTGTGGGTGTTACTGGTGTGGGTGCAGGCTTAGACTGTGACATTAAGATGCCAGCAAAAATCCGTGAAACTATATGAAAATATGCTGCTTTCTACTAGCTCTATCACCTGAAATATAGAGGATTCCCTTGTGGGTTGTGCCTGCATGGTCAGCAATAGGTGTGGGGAAAGGAGCTGTGAACTCCCACTTGTTGTCGGCAGGCTGGTACAATTCCACGGTGCAGGTCAGGGTCCCCAGCAGCGTCCCACCACCCACGGCAAAGATGCGATCAGACAGCACATCCGCGTGGAAGCGTGTCCGCCTCTCCAGCATGCTGGCGACCTGGAGCCAGGAAGTGTTGCGGGGATCAAATCGGAAAACCTAGGATCACAGCAGATGGGTGGTGGTTAGCAGGGGGCAGTTGGCTGGCTTGCGTCTCCTGTGGCTTCAAGAGCTGATAAACGTTTTCCCTGGTCTGAGGAAGGTTTTATATTCAGACCTGGACAGGCTCAACTCCTAGTGCCAGCCAGCTGATACAGCAGTACCTCCCTGTTAGAGCTGGAGGCTGGATTAGGCCTTTCTGCAGGTCTGGAGCTCTGGGAAGAGGTTGTGCTCTCAGTTTACAGCAAGCAGGAGGTGAAACAAGTTGGCTTAATGAAATACCTTTGTTGCAAACACTAGCTTGCATGTGTCAGCTGAAAACTGTTTCAGTGGGATTTAAACAAGCACATTTTGCATCTCTACTGCTGTTTGAGTGTGTCGCAAAGGGAGCAGCTGAGCTTTGCCTGCTGCTTTTGCCCAGGAGAAGGCAGGAGTGGCTTCCCCTCCTCTCGTCCATGGTGGCATCACCGCAGGGGCACAGCACCTCTGCTAAGGTTGGGCTTTCACCCCCATGTTCTTCAGCAGTAAATACCTCCCCAAGCTTGTTTTGTCAGTCCTGGTGAGGAAGCCCAGGTCAGCATCGGCAGAACCGCATGCGGTGAGTGCCGGGCTTGGGCTGTAGCCCAGCAGCCAGTGCCCCGTCCCTGCTGCTCTGGCGTCCTCTGCTGCACTGCTGCTGAGCTGCCTCCTGCCTTCAAGGCAGTGGAAGAGAGCGGCTATTTGCAGTGGCAGTGTTGAACTAAATACCGCGTGGAAATAAGCCCTCTGGGGGCATGGGAAAGAAAAACATGATGGTTTTTCTAGTAAGCTCACTGAAGCCATCTAGGAAAACATAAAATCCTGCACAAGTCTTTTTACTCTCCAGGCAGAAGGGGAAGCTCCTGGGAGCTGAAGCAGATATGCCTTTCAAGGGCAAAACCAAGGAAGGAGCAGTTCTCAAGTGAAGCGGTGGGCTTCAGCCACACCTCCCGAGCGTGAGTCCCATGGCAGCAGCAATGGGGACAGGGGCAGCACTTATGGGGTTGCTTGATGTGGACGTCGCTGAACCTGCACTGTGGAAGCTGTGTAGAGATTAGGATGACAATTTACAGTGGGAGCAAGGTGAGACCAGGGCAGGACCTGATTGCTTCTCAGAGAGTTTGGAAGCTGTATTCCCAAGGGCCTTCAGTACTGTACAGAGCCCTAAGAAGTAGGTAGAGGTGGGAGATCTGTGGTGGGCAAGAGGAATGACTCCCTCCCTCCCTCCCTCACCCAGATGTTTTTCCGAGGCTAGAGGTTTCTTGTGTCTTACCTCATTTGATGGCTGCTTTCCTGTGGGATCAAATTTGCACTGTCCCCCGATGACAAAGAGGAAGTCATTGATGATGGCGACACAGTGGTTGTACACGGGCACACAGAGGTCACCGACCTTGTGCCAGGTGCTGCAGCTCTGGTCTGCAGCCCACATCTCTCTGGACACGTGGTTGTGGGTGGTTCTGCCACCAGTGACGAGCAGCACAGTGGAACCGGAGCGGAGGCTTGTGCTCTGGGTCTGCAGGACTGGCTGAGCGTACAGCTGGGAGTGGTAATTCAGAGCCTCCTGCAGGTATCTGTGGCAGCCTGAATCCAGCCTCATAAGAGGCATTTCTCGGACGTATCTGTGCAGATCCTGTAAAGGAATGAGAGGGAATCTTATGCGCCTTAAAATATCTGTTGCATCTTTCAGCCGCGTGTGGTCATGCTGCAGCCAGCTCACAGCAGCTCTGAGCAGCTCCAGCTCGCCGTATCCCTCGGTGTCGGTCCTGTCTAAAATTTCACAAAGGGTTCCTCGGTCCAGGTCTTTCAAGCACTGAGGATCAGCCAGGATCTGTTGGCAGTGCTGCCCTACGTAGCGCATGGCTTTCTGTCTCAACTCTGCTGGGCCGAGTTTTTTAGCAATGTTAAGAACATCCATGCAGTTCTCACAGTTCAAGCAACCCTCCAGAAAGCAAAAGCACAGCTTGATCACCTCCCGAACCAGGAGGGTTTCTGCGGCTTTGAAGGTCTCCTCAATATTCTGTAATGAGAGGTCTAGTTTGTTGGAGTAAATGAAGTTGAGAACATTCCTCAGCCCGGCAGCACTGATGGCTTTCAGCCGGACATTACCATCCCAGCTCCCCGCTCTTGTCAAATTTCCAACAAACAGGATCTTGCAGTAATTACTTGCTGAGGCTAAAATGATCTTGTGGGCTGGAAAGCAGACCCCTTCTGCCTCCAGTGTCACGTCGCACAGTGCGCTCTGCGAGCGAAGGCTGCTGAGCCCTTCCAGGAGTTTCGGCAGGTAGGTGTCTGACACGAGCCCGGCCATGCTGGCCTGTGAGCCAAGCAGCAGTGCTCTGAATGCTGCGTAGTCTCGGGACTCTCCGCCACGCGCACTCAGCGCATCTCCTGGGCAGGCGTCTGCAGCTGAACCAGCGGCTTCATGCTTCAAGGGAGCTGCGGCTGTGCTGCCCACACCACAGAGCCATCCAAAAGCCAGTGGCTGCAGCAGCCTCCCTCCTCCATGGCCTCTGCCTGGTGCTTTGCAGGCACCGAGCACTGCCTGCCTCGCAGAGCCGCCTGTTTGCAAGTGGAGCCGTTGGAGCTGGTTATTGCACAAAACCCACAGTGTTTGTGGATTTTGCCTGTGGGCTGTGACACTGGCAGCAGCAGATGGCCACTGGCGTAGCCACATTCCTCCTCCTCGCTATCTGGTAACTACCCATCCACACAAAAAGCAGCTCATTCCTGGGCAGCTACCCAGCTACGCTTCGCTGGGCCGCCTGGTCAGGTGCTCTTTCATCTGGGCAAGCCTGCACACGCTGTCTTTCCCTTCTTGAACAACAGTCAAACAAAATCCTGTCTGTGACCAGCCAGCCTTGGCCCTCTGACTAAATCTGATGGATTCAGACAACAACTACTTTCAGGGAGGGGGTGGGAAGGTCTTAGCAGTCCTGTCCCATTCAGCTAAGTCCTGTACACAGCCTGTGCCTGGGGGCGTTGGGGATTGGAGGCTGTGGCTCTCCCAAGGACTCGTGAGCCAGTTGCTTGGCTTTTGGCCTGAACAGGGAGCACCTGGAGCCTCTTCCTCCCCATGGATACAGCAGAAGCTAAGGATATCCTGCAGCCAGGCTTGAGGCCACGTGAAAGCTTTGGCATAAAGTTGGGATTGTTACCTAACGCTGGTGCAGACCCTGCTCGCTCTGCCCCAGCCCACTTGCCCAGCTGGGATAGCTACCCCTCCGCTTGGTCTTGGCTATGAGGCTCGTGTGGGAGGCGGTGGGCGAGACAGCAGAGAGGTACTGACAGGTTGGCTTTGTGCTGTGTTTCCACCTGGCAGGGTTGTTTTACAACTCCTCTGGCTTGGCACAGTGCTACGACATATACCAGCTGTACCAGTCCTGTGCTGACCCTACGGGCTGCGGCATTGGCTTGGACGCCGAGGCCTGGGACTACCAGGTAAGGTGTTGGTGACACAAAGAGGTTTCAGCTGCTGCCCTGGTTACACCCCTGCCCCGTGACAGCTCTTGTACCTCTCAGGTTTGCACCGAGATCAACTTAACTTTCAACAGCAACAACGTGACTGACATGTTCCCTGCGATGCCCTTCACGGAGGCCATGCGAGAGCAGTACTGTTGGAGCAAATGGCGTGTGAAGCCACGAGCACGCTGGCTGCAGACAAACTTTTGGGGAGGAGGTGAGTTGTGCTGGCTGCTCGTCCCTTTGCGTTACCCTGTAATTGTCTGCCTGTCCCGCCTCTGCCCAGCTGAGCTCCATGGGGACAGGCACAGCGCTTTAACAAGCCCCAGCAGAAAGTCACAGCCTTGTGCTAACTTGAACCAAACAGGCCTTCCTGTGCCTCCTTGAGACAAAAGTGGAAATCCTAAAAACTGCCAAGAATTTGTTTTATTCTCGTGTGATTTCTGTACTTGGCCATGTTTGCTGCAGTAGGAAAACACGTTTGGGTAAATGGGCAGGAAATGGGCCTCTCAAATGTTATCTCTCTGAATTTCAGACCTGAAAAGTGCAAGCAACATCATTTTTTCAAATGGAGACTTGGACCCGTGGGCTGGAGGTGGGGTAAGTGTGTGCACTCCTGCAGCCTGAGCACAGAGAGCAGCCTTTCCAGGTGATACACCTCCCCTCTCCCTCTCAGAGCAGCACTGGTGATTCAGCGTTAGCCCATTTTAGTTTCTGCAAGCAGCTGGTTTATGCTGAACCCTTCAGGAGCCTCAGGATATTAACAGACACCCTGATGGGAGTCCATCAGCCGGGAACACTGATGCACCAGCGCAGACAGAGCAGGAGCCTCCCTACCCAACACCCGGGGTCTGAACCATGACCCGGCGTGTCTCTGTGTCGAGACGTGGTCCCAGTGCTGACAGCCAAGCGCTCCTTGCTGTTTCCAGCCTCAGCACGCTTTGTGAGACCAAGTGGTCGGTGTAAGCAGCCACTCGGGGCATGTTTTGGCTTAGATTGAATGAAACTTCAGAATGGTGGCAGAGCTTTAGTTAAAAATTTAAAAACTTAAAACTGGATTTTGAGGCAGGTTAACTCCTGATCGTAATGCAGGAGTTCCTTGGCAATCCCAGCTGCAAAAGGAACTGGCTGCTCAGGGTGCATGGGCCCAAAGGAGCCTGTTACTTCAAACCGCCTGTAGTGGGATAGGCTGACAGCATTCATCTTGGGGGAAGCCTTCACTTCATTTGGGGCAGGTGATTTGGCTCATTAGGGCTGTTAGCCACACACATAATGCCCACCATACCAAGGAGCTCTTCCTGTGCTTTTCCTCAGTCCTGCCCAGCTCATCTTCCAGTTCTCAGAACCCATGTCCAGTTCTGCCTGGTAACTTGGTGAGAGTTTGTCTCTGCTCCTTCTTCCAGATAAACAGCAGCCTCAGTCCTTCACTAATTGCACTGACCATTAAAGGAGGCGCTCATCACCTAGATCTCCGGTAAGTACTGAACTCTCCTTTAGCTGACAAAATCCTGCTGCCTTGGCTGTTTGATCTCAGCTAGCCACAGCCGAAAGAATCAGGAGATACTTTACTTAAGGCAGACTGGAACCAGCCTGTCGCAGCCCCATGGCAGAGCAATCTTCTTCCCCTATACAGGGCTCTCGCAGCCTTCAGGGAAGCCGGGCCGTGCAGAACTCGGCACTAAGCTCTCGGACTTCCATTAGAACTTGTTTTTGCATGGGGATTGGCACAGGCGTGTGACAGCCTGTAGCGATCAGTCATGTGAAGTAGCCCAGTGTCTCTTGGCATTAGCCATCAGCCTTCAGGCCTGGAGCAGAGAGGGCAGCAGCCACCGATGCCTCCCAGCCTCCTGGTGGGTGCGACACTGTGACTTGTTTTCCAAGTACAAAACAGATAATCTCTGTCCTTCAGTTCTCTGGCTTGGCTTTCCCTGTGCAAGAGGCCGAGGGCTGCTGCCCGCTGACGAGCTCCTGCTGCTCTGCTTTTTCTAGAGGACACAACCCCGCTGACCCCCCATCCGTCACAGAGGTGCGCAGGCTGGAAGCGAGCATCATCAATGGCTGGGTGAAATCTGCGGGGATGGAAGGAGCACGGGAGAAGCGCTTGGGAGCTCCAGCGGGCGCGTGGCCGTGAACACGTCTGTCCCTGCAGCGGGGGCGTGAGGCTGCCACCGGGTACAGAGCGACAGCAGCCTGCTGAGCTGTGCCCGTGCTGCTTGAGAAAGTGTCCTCTCCTCTGTCACACAGGGGAAGCTCACCTTTCTGAAGTGTCACACCTACCCCTGATGAAGCATCGAAAGAAAAGCAAATGGCCAAATCACTGACTGAAGCCAAAACTGCATGGTATGGATTTTCTGCTCACCTGCTCGGAATGAGAAGGCATTTTAAATGGTGGAAATAATAAAAGCTTGCCTGAGTGTCCAAGAATCATCACTGTCCTGAACAGTATGGTTGCAGGAGGCACCTGAAGATTGAAGCTAAATTATTTTTAGACAAAGAGTAAATACTGGGTGACCAGTGGAAAAGCAGAGGTATAGTCGTGACTTACACAGGGTCACACTCCACTAGTGACCGGTTGTATGTCAGCCTCATCCAGGGCGGTGGGTTTGGGGTTTTTTGTTCATTTTTGTTTCTAACTTGCACGAGAGATCTCCAGTTGTCGAGCTGGGGATCTACACAGAGTAATCCTGGTCTACACAAAGTAACCCTACTGTCACTCAAGAGCTGCATATTGGTGACCAGTCAAGCACACTTCCACTTGAGACAGCATCACATCTTTTTAAATAAATTACAAGTTTATTAAAGCGTGTGATATAATTTCATGGCTTGGTAGTATAACCAAAGAAGAGAAAACAGGATACTTCTCCCCTTCCCAGGTGGAGTAAACTCATCTTTGCACATGAACAGGTGCATTCTTACCTACTGGAATTACTATGTACGAATAAATACTAGTGTAAGTGCAAAAATACTGTCCTGGTAATCAATTGGATGCCTCAGTTGATCCATTTACAGGGATTTTATGAGTTGGTGGAGAAGCCTCCAGGGTGATCATTGCTTACCCAGGCAAAGTCTTGGCATTGCTTCACGGCTGTTACGCTGCTCAAACATAAGGCTTTGTGTGAAGTATTTGCACTGCTGGGCCCTCCCTGCTGTCACCATGGGGCTGGTTCCCAGAGCTACAGTATCAGTCCCTGAGGTTATTTCACAATATTCAGGTGGACAAAAGGGGGTTTTGCATATGACCCACTTTCCTCTTCCCTGTTCTTCAGTACAAAAGGCCAAAGCTTCTGCTCCCCCCAGCCTGCCGAGGGGTGCGGGGAAGAGCAGGAACAGATGAAGTCCATTTATCAGCTCTCAGATAGGTACAGATGAAGGACAACATACGGAAGACCCGACTAGTCAAACTCCAGCCCCCAAAGGAATACCCTTTTAGACTGTTAGTGGAACTACATCCTCAGTAAGCCCCGTATCGTCTCTGTTTGTGCTGATGAAAAACGTCAATGCCCTTTTGCTCACACTCAAGTCAGGCCTCAGGGTTGTTGGTGAAACTGTGGCTTAGGACAACGCTGCCACTTCCAGCCTTACTGAGGTGCCAGAATCTGGTCTCCACCCCCCCATGGTTCCAGGACCCCATGACTTTTCTGAATTTAGATTTGCTGTACCCCAGCAATCATCCACGATGAGCACCACAATAAAAAAAAAAGCTGCCAGCAGCGGATGTGCCTGCAGAGAGAGAGGATTACATCTTGCTTTTATTACCTTTCTAACAACATCCTTAGCCCCCAGCACGCAGGAGTCTCAACTAAACCAACCCATCAATGCATTAAAGCAGCTCAGTACGAGTCTTTTGGAAAATAATCTGCAAGTTACTGCCTTTGGCCAATGGCTTGTTTTGTGCCTTTGAGTGAACAGAGGCCCAAGTGTCCCTTGACCTTCCCAAAGGGTGAGTTCTTTAGTTGTCTTAGAGTGGACGACACTGATGTCTTATTTTCCTCTTGCAGCTAGTACGTGCCCCAAAGGAATCCATGTAGTTTGAGACACACAAATGGTTTGATTTATATGGAAGGATAAACTAAAGGCTTTCAGAGGTTATGGATAAACAAGCTATACATAGGTGGATCATGGATGGATCATCTTCCACGCAGATGACAGATGAGCAGCCCTAAAAATAATTACAAAAACAGGCATCAGAAACTGTGGCAGAAGTCTGAAGCCAGTGCCACCAACACCCATAATGTTTTGAAACCTTGGGCAAGGAAGAACAGGATCTAAGTGGAAAACCTTGGTTCTGTGGGGCTCTCCAAGCTGAAGGGAAGAGCCCAACAGCAGCAGCTCATGGCAGGACCACTGCTTGTGGCTGAACGTCAGGGAACACCAACAGAGAATGGAGTGCAAGTAGAGGGCAGGTGACCCCGAGCACCATCCATGGATGGAGCCCCCATGCTGGTTTAAGAGCTGTACCAGTGTGGTTGTTGAGAACAGACTTATCTGGTCTATCACCCCATGCCAGCATGAGGAGTGTGACCAAGATGGGACCATTGCATGAAAGGGTAAGAAACATCTTTCTGGTCACATGCCTTTAAGTCAGAGCTTGAAAACTGGTCACACAAAGCAGCAGGTTTTCCTGGCAAGTACACGTGATTCATTTCTGAAGAACTCAGGGTTGGTTTTCAGTGGAACCTGAGGCCTCCAGCCTTTGACAGTATGTTCTAGCAATACTTGAGAGACAAAAATCACACAAGGCATTCCTCCCGAATCCAAAGCTAGGAAACTCTTAACCCTTCTGTCGAAGCAACAAGCTTGCCAGACAGCATCATGGAGCTACCCTGACATGTCAGTTTTACTGGTCTTGTTAAATATATTGAGTGTGGCACTGGAAAACAGGAGCTGAGTTGCCTGTGGGATTATTTCTAGGAGTGCACAGCTGCAGGAAAGTAGTCTTAAAGGGACAGAGAAATGCACAAAACTGTGTAAACGCGTTAGCTGCAAAAACCTATCCTGTCTGCATCCCTCATCACTGCCATGTCACACAGGTATAGAATAGGAAACAAAGCGGATTCTTTTGCCCTTTGTATGTGAGGTTGGCGTCATGGTGAAAATCTTGGTAACGGAAAGCCATGTGAAACATGGAGGGGCCCCTGTCAGCCAGTACCATAGACCTGGCAAAACTGCCAGTTTCTAAGACCTGTAGCAAGACTTCAGTTCTCCAAAAGTTGAGAGATCAGACTGCAGCCCCGTCCATCTATTGAATTTTCTGCAAGTAATCTTTATTTTTCTGAGCTGTGGCTTAAAGCCGAGTGCGAGACTTCCCAGTCCTCCCTGGCCATGCCCACCCCATTCCTGTTTCTGTATGAAAGTGGCTGTGACCAGGGCAGCTGCGTGGGGCCGGGGGGGGCGCAGTTGAATTAGGGGATGCACTCGAGCTCAGGGAGAAACCAAGGCAGCTCCTTCTGCAAAAGGACACAATCACAGGCTGAAGAGATGGCCTTTCCACAGCGTTCGACTTCAGCATCAGAAGCGTACCGGTAGTCTATCAGTACACTGAAACACCAAAATGGATCACAGGCCCCACAGTTACAGCTTTGTAACTTCAAAGAACCACAAAAGTGCTCAAAAGAAAACTCAAAGACGTGCAAAGCTTCTGCCGCGCTGGGGGAGCACATAGTGGAATTGAGATGGGCTGTGGAGCTCAGAGGCTCACCTGACAACATAATACGTTAAGGAAGTAAAAAGAAATACATAATTATAGTGACCTTTGCAAAAGAACAGGAAGAAGCAGATGAGCTTTTATCAAATTATGTAGGTTTGTGCCATTTCACATGCTATACAGGAGTCCAAAGCAAGTGTTTGTTCTCAGAGGTAGAGCGAACTGAACCATCTGAATTCTGACTTCAAGGATGAAGACAGTAAAGCCACACTTTGCAGAGAGATTCAGCTTCCCAGGAAGAATTAGGTAGAAGAGAAATCAGTTGGACCAAGAGGCTCAGCTAAAAGACAAAAAGTGTGTTTGGGAAAGTGATGATTTATTTTTCTTTCCTTCCTTTAACTCATGATGAAATGGATTATTAGTCTCAAGCTAATCATAAGAAAAAAAAAAAAGCCTCCCACAGTCCCATTTGTAGAGTCGATTACATTAAGACTTCAAGACCAGAAGACTGATGTTGAGCATGTGTATGCATCCCACTTTCTAATAAACCTCTTTGTTTCCTCAGTAGCACTGCCAAACACCAAGCTCTGGAAGTTTTACAATCCATAGCAAAGTTATTAATTAAGGGTTCAACACTAGCTTCAATCAAAGGCACAAGGCCAAAGGAATGTAAGTCAGCAGGGCCCAGGTAAGTCTCACTGAATTTTTCTTTTTCTTTTCTTTTTCTTTTTTAATCTCCAGTTTTAAGCCTCCAGCTTTTAGCCAGAGCTCAGCTCCTCATTAACACGAACCTGCTCCACAAACAAAACCACTGAAGGTGTTTCCTCCCACATTTCAACAGCATTTTCTTTCTTCGCTGGTATGTCAAAGAAAACAAAAGTCTTAGGAGTAAATCAGTTGTGCAAACAAAGGCTGCAGCTACCGGATTCCACTGCACACAAGTGAGAAACTAATTCCCAGAGTTACTGGTGGCATGTGAACTGGAGGAACATTAACAATCTGCACAAACTTGTGATGTCTCGCCAATCCCAGGATCCCTTTGATGACAGAAAAAGGTGCATTTAAATAATTGGCAGAATTTCTCCATTTCCATAAGCCATCATTAGTCCATGGAATGATAAATATTCTTTAAGAGACTTACACAGTGGTCCCAAGGGTAACTTCTGACGCCAGCAAACAGAACTGATCAGCATACAACAAATAAAGATGAGTCTTAATTTACAAATCAAAGGTTCCAAATAATATAAAATACACAAACCCCTCTCAGCCACTGGAAAATTAACCATTACAGTCAGAATTAATTAGTCCATTTCACAGCCCTAGATGTAGAGGGCACTGTACCTCAGTCGCTACCACGCACCTGTGTACTTCCCACCGCTCCCATTAAAGTAAGGGGAAATGACACTTTGGAGAGAACAACCTCTTTAAGAAATACGAACGAGGACATTTCTGAGAACTGATCTGTTAATACACAACTGTCCAAGTAGCTACAAAACCAAAAGGAAAAGCACTACAGAAAGCTGGTTTCCAAATTCATGGTTTAAAATCTATTTGCACATATAAAAATTAAAGATCCCAGTATTCCTGTAAGACTCTTAAAAAAACCCTGGGTCTGCTTTGTCTTCAGCAACTGAACAAATTTCACTAATTGTATTGGGACCAGGAATTGTAATACATTTAGACTGTCTGCTTTTAATACTACTAATGAAAATACTTCTATCCAAGGTACTCCCAAGGAAAAAGAAAAAATTGACAATTTCTCCACAGTCTAAACTATGATGAATAACGTGAACTTTGCTATACAGTTGTAAGCTTGTTTTGAATCAACAAACATCTTACAATGCAGTATTTGGACAGGAAGGGACCGAAGGAGGCTGACTTAGAATTATACCCAACGTGCTCACAAGCTTTCCCAGTGCCCAACCTCAGAAAGCAGCTTTCAGTCAGAATACCTGAGTCTAACTGATGCAAATAATATATAAAATGCAGGTGTAGTTTCACTTGCATTTCACATTATCTCCTGCATTCCTGCAGATAAGTTAAAAAACTGCAATACCTCTACAAAATTATATACCACTTTGAGCCAAACCAGCAGCAAATTCTTTTCCATCGTTCATTTCAGCCAAAGCTTGAACAGATTGTTCAAAGTGCTCTATAAAACTAAGACACGGTACAACAGAGGCTTTGCTGCCACTTCCTTCTGACGTGATGCAGCATCGCTCGGCAGTTTGGAATGAGATCAGAGTATCAGTAGCAATACTGACAGCTTTGCTTCTACCTGGGACAACGTTACAGTTCTTCGTTTACTCCACTTACCACCTGAAACACTGTATGTTCTTACGAAGGAATGGTGCCGCAACCAAGTGTTTCAGTGAATCCAGAATAAACCAGAAACCTGCAGGCTTATTCCTTATCTCCAGGGACAATCCTGTGCTGTAAGACAACTTGCTGCATTCCCGATATTTAATGAGCATTTAGTAAGACTGACATGAGTGAGTTCTGTTTCACCAGAGCCCAGTGAATGTCATGGTCCACACTACAATTATTCTCTGAACCTCATCATCAATACCAGGAAAAGCAGCTTAGTGTGGCACAGCTTGTCCATCCCAGAACCAGGGATTAGATTTAAGACTGACATGACTTCTGCAAACCAGAGATGCTTTCCCAAAGGTTTTGTTTCTTTTAAGCCAAAAAAGGTGCAATACAGCATCTCTCCTCAAACCCTGAAAAGTGACTTGCAGATAAAAACGCCACCATTGGAAGGTCCACTGGCACCCAGTCTATGCTGGTGCCCAGATAGGGAGTGGATGAGCTTCTGTGTTAAATATATATTTGTCAAGGTTGATTAGGTCTATGTCATCTGAAAACAGCAGAAACATGTATTTGAGTGTTTCCCCAAGGAAGAAGCTCTCCATCTTATCTCGTGGCTCTGGATTACTGGGATTCTGGACGTTGTTAATGGAAGTATAACCACCTGTAGGAACCTGTGACAAAAATAAAAAAAGCAGAAATTTGGTACATTTCGATAATCTAAAACAAATTATTTTCACTTCTTAACATCCAGGTGCACTTGGAGAAAATAAGTGCTAAGAAACAGATCAGCATGTTTTTCATTTCGTACTTGTTTTTCATTTACACATAAAATTTCAGTTATGAAGAAAAATCTCATGGCATTTTAAAAGAAACCACAAGGACAAAATGAAGCAAAATGTCTATTTATGCTTACTTTAAAGAGGTATCACAAAGAACATCCTCTTGAAGTTTCTGGACAAAGGTACAGAAAGTAACTAGTGCAAATTCTACCTGAGAATTCGTCAAAGTACCATGCTTGTTCTCTTATGAACAGACCATGGATATTTCATGACCACTGGCATCTCGGCCACCCTTTTACAGAATATCAGAGTGATATCTCCAGGAGCACTGGTGTCAGAATGAATACAAAACCCCCTCTATTAAAATGTTAATGCCATTTTGTGGCAATTTTTTTTTTTTTTGCAACTTCAACCAAAGGGTTCTTTCAATCCAGCCAGGTCCTTCTCAGCTTCTGAACTCTAAAACGACCGTAGCAGATCTAACAGCTTCCAAGAAGACACAGAGACACTTTAGCAATCTGCACACAACTTCTGCATTTTAATCAATGCAATACAAGTCCTTTCCCTGCAGTACCAAGTAGTGTATCACAAACTGTAAGGCATTGCATGAACTGAACTTTTCTGTTTGTTCTTAGGAATTTCCCCACAGGTATTTGATGACTCTTGAAAGACAGCAGGTTTCCAAAGTTCTTGTTAGAGGGCACGTGAGTGAATACAGTCCTGACAGAAACAAGGTCGTTACAAGCTGACCTTACCCGTGTGTACTTATTGAAGTTCTGCAAGATTTCCCAGCCCCAGTCTTGGTATTTCTTATCACCAGTGAATCTGTACATATAAAAAAGGCTTTCCACAGTTTCTGGTCGCAGTAAGTTGTGCCTGTCTGCAGGCTACAAGAGAAAAAAAAGGCAAGAAAAATTCAGACAGGGAATTTCCTCAAGGACACATGCAGGAAGAAAAAAAGTTATTCCCATCTACGTCTACCCCCGAGAGCTTATTATGCATATCTCAGCTTCTAAATACACTAGAGGGGCAACTAAAAACAAAGGCTAGGGTACACCTAGAAAGTGAGGCAGCAAAAGAACAAGCTGCTGCACAACAGAGCACATCACCGAAATCCAGCAGAATAGAGAAACAGAAGAATAATCAAATGACAGTTCAGGCCAGCTAGCTGTTCACCTTGATTTCCACATCTTTGTGGCCCTTTTGTGCATGGAGATTGAAGTGTACAATCTCCGGACTCAGGCCCGTCTCTACTTGAGCGTACATCTGGTAACAGGTTTCTATAAGGGCTTCAGCCAGTTTCATATGATCAGCAGTCAATCCATTGTGAGCTCCCAGTGCCAAAGTACCAGGCAAAAAGCAAACCAAGTGATCCTGCAAGACAAGACAACTATTACTGGGGAAAAAAATCACACAGCAAACGGGTATTTGTGTGTGTGTGTGCGCGCCTCTCTGTGTCCCTGTGTATGTGTCTCTACTTCCCCCCCCCGCTTCTTTCTCTTCTTCAAAATACATTTAAGGTACCAATAACTTGACGATAACTTTTTAATGGTCTGATGTCATGCAGCATGAGGCAGGCAGCATTATTACAGAGACACCACTACTTTGGAAAACGTACAAGACTGTGCTTTTTATGTCAAGTTTCTGAAAAAAAGGTCTCAGGACAGGGCAAGGGGGAAGAGAGTGTCTTTTGGTTTCCCAGAAGTGTACATTTCGTACCAACTCATGCAGAGGGGCAGGCAGAATCACCTCAAGGTTTCTCAAAAGAGACACCTAAAGGGACAAGGAAAGGGACAAACTGATCATCTGAATTTGATTTTAAACTTAAAATGGAACAGAGGTGGGAGTCAGCCACAGAAAACAAAGCTTTGGAGAAGCAGAGAGGTCAGATGAAGATTTTCATCCTTCTGAAATAATCACCTTAGCATTGTTGTAAGAGAGACAACATCTGCAGAGATCATTGGATCCACTGGTAGAACTGGAAAACACAGATAAGCTTTCAAGCATACTTCTGCCTGAAAGCTTGCCCCTTTCTTGCAACTTTGTTATTTGGGTAATAAAAATCGATTACCCCTCAGGTCTATAGAGCACTAAAGATGCAAGAGCACGATTTCTCTAGAGCCTGGGATACAGCTGGATCAAATTCCCTCCGCTAGCTCTCCTAGACTTACTCTCTCGTTTACAGCCAGCTGAATGCCACAGGCACCCTGAACAAAACATCTCCGGCTCTCCGTGTATGTGTGGAAGAGGGGCACCTGAGGATGATGGTGGGGAGACCATTCCTGCTTGCTTTCCCAAGACAAAGAACCAGCAATGAAAGGACTGCAGGGACATTTCTTTCTTAGCTTTTACTTGCTACAGCAAACAGTTTGTTCAAAGGAAGTGTGGTGTTACTTCAAGAACTGTGCAACATCTGTAAACAATCAAGATTAATTTAGTTAACTTTCCAAGAAAGCTCAATCATCAAAGTCAAAAACATCAGAAAACAGATTGTAAAAAATGCCCAAAACTCATCTCCAGCAAAATTCAATTAACAATACTAGATTGATCATCCCCCTTCAGGGGCTAATCCACCACTTAAGAATACAGATTAATGTCACATATGGAATTTCAAATTATTCTTACCATTCAGAATGAAAGGTCAGGTATCATCACCCAAAAACATAATAAAAACACTCTGGTGCACAAGCAGCACCCGTATGGACCTTTAAAAGCTTTGTCCAGTCCTAAAGGAAATGGTTGAGGGTGGTGAAGGTCAACACAGACATAGGAGATGAACATCCCTCACTTTTCCAGTTGGCCAGGGTACCTGTCAGGCCTTTCATAATTAATTGAATACCAAATATGACTCCCCAGAACAGAAGCACGTTTACTGATGCATACAGAAACCTAAGCCACATCTATTTGTCTGAATTCAATTCTGTCATATCTTGGGATGGGGGAGCCCCCTCTACCCAAAACCCAGACTCCAGTCTCACTCACAGCAGGTTTGGAGGGCCTTTGGGAAATTCAGATGCAAGAAGCACATGCTGAAAACCAGAACTGAACATCTCAAAAATGCTACCAAAAAACCAAACAGGTCAAAGAATTCACTAAAGCTCACTTCAGGTATTGAAAAGGCATGTGTAAGGCTACACATGTATTAATAACCTATGTGGGAGGGACTCTTTATCAGGGAGCATAGCGATAGGACGAGGGGGAAGGGTTTTAAACTGGAAGAGGGGAGATTTAGATGAGATATTAGGGAGAAATTCTTTGCTGTGAGGGTGGTGAGCCCCTGGCCCAGGTTGCCCAGAGAAGCTGTGGCTGCCCCATCCCTGGAGGGGTTCAAGGCCAGGTTGGACGGGGCTTGGAGCAACCTGGGCTGGTGGGAGGTGTCCCTGCCCAGGGCAGGGGTGGCACTGGGTGGGCTTTAAGGTCCCTTCCAACCCAAACCATTCTGTGATTCTGTGATAATACAGCACTAAACTTAAACGACAAACACACAAAAAAGGCCACACGCACTTGCATGAGATATGTAACTGAAAGATCTTAAAACTCATGTTAAAGAGTATGAACGCACAAATTAAGAGCAGGGAGTTAAGCTCAATGAATCTTCCCTACAGTGTTTTACTCACTAACCCTATGTGTAGGAAAAGAAACAAATGTCATGAATGGACAGCACCCTCCAAAATTACCAGATTTGGTTTTGCAGACCCAGTAACACAATATTATGTCACTTGCTTCTTTTGAAGGTGAGTCTGAAAAGCCAGGTGTGCAAGCGTCCACATACATTTTTGAATTATGGAAAATAAATAATATATAAAATAGGCAGTGCCTTGACAGTTTCAGGCACTGGAATTTTATGCCCAAAACGAAGAAAAAAAAAAAAAAAAGAGAAAGAAAATTGGGCTCCAGCACCAAAATGTTCAGTCTTACAGGAACATAAATGAATCTACTAAAGTGACTCAAATAGAAGGCCCCTGGTTTGCACAGGTGACTAGTATCCATAAACTAGTTGCTCAGTACTGCCACCGCACTGGCTATATATATATATAGTCTTGGCTTTTTCAGTCTTGATTTTTGTTGTTGTTGTTTGTTTTGTTGGGGTTTTTTGTTGATTTTTTTTTCTTTGGAGGGGGAAGGGGGAAAGACAGCACAGAAGCTTTGCATCTGCCTGTCCTTATGTTTGAGGGGGGGCAGTTTGGTGGTGTTTTTTCTCTTTTGTTGTTGTTTTTTTAAATGCAGTTGTACTTCTTACCATCTTGGCACTGAAATGGCCATGAGCAAGCTCCCCTACAAAAGTAAGCTTCTTGGGTTGTGATCTCTTAAGAAGATGCTTTTTCACTCCTTCTATGGCTCTCATATAGTCTTCCAACAGTCTGTGAATTAAAATAATTCCCAGTTGGCTCACATACACACAGTAAGAAACATAGCTGATGTTCAGCACAATCCTTTTGGAGGCTGTTATTTCAGCCTAAAGAACAATATTTAACCAAATGTGAAAACTGACAAAAATACCTCAGTCACCACCAACTGCACATTAATTAGTTATGGCTACCATGTAGCAATATTATACCATGTAGCTAAATTTAAGCATTAAAGAAAACACCGCCAACTCTGTTTCTAGGCAGTAACCAGTTTTATTTCAGGAATCCTTAGAAGTACAGTAATTCAAATCACAGAAAATGTAGGTTCGTAAGGACCTCTTGCTGGTCTCCACTTCAGCCCTTTGCTCCGAAGCAGATTCAATTAGATCAGGTTGCCTGAGGGCTTATCTGAGCAATTTTTTAGTAACTCCATCCACAAACATCAACTTCAGTCTCTTCTTCTTCCCAAGAAAAGTTATTCCTTATGAACTAAATCTCCCACCTCAACTATCTTGTAGGATTTGCCTTTCCTTAACAAACCCAGAGAAGACAGACATCGATGGTAAAATGAAGTATCATCACTATTTCTGAAGTGTCTAATTATGCTCCCTATCTACCGCAAAGCCTTAATCTCTTCTGTCCGTAATGCTCCTCACATCTGATGTGCTGAGGAAGAAAAGTTTTCTGAGGAAGAGAAGTTTTGAGACTAAGCCCAACTCTCATGCTGTTTTTACATCGAGTTACCACAGGTCTCTCTGGCTTGCTTAGCTTGCTTTTAAAAACAGTGATATTTTCAGTTCACTGTTGGGCATATAAATTATTTTTCTTTACGCAGCAAACTACAACAGAAAGTTTTACAGCTCACATAATTTTCACATCGATATGAGAAGTGGAAAGAACTTACTCGTTTTCTTTTTTTCCACCCTGAATCCATTGCTTGAGCAAATACTCATAGTAGCTGTCAGCTCTGGCTCCCAGAGTATAGACACCCAAGTGAGTGAACTGCCCGCTGTTGGTGTTTATGAACATAGGCACTAGTCCATCATTTTTCCCTGAGAGGGTGTGAACATGCTTCATCACCTCATCTACAGCTTTCTAAAAGAAAGAAAATAGCAAACATAAATTACAGGTATAAATGATGGGCAAAACTGTGGCTAGTAGCTTCAGGTCGATAACAAATATCTATTCATCCTCGAATTAGCAGCATGGACATCAAGTTCAGCTCATGCATTATATTAAATACAGGATTTCAAACTTTCTGACTCTCAAAACATGATGTTCTGGGTACATTTAAGTACTCTGAAATAATTATAACAATTTCCTTTCCTTCAAGTAAGGCCACTCAAAAGCCAGTACCACAGCAGGGGACCGTGATCTGACTTACTCATATTTGCAAAGTAAAAGTCCAACTACACGAATCATGCAATAGCTAATACTTTTTTATTTAACTACACTCTTCAAAACTTCAGCTGTGGATACAGTTTAAAACAATAAAACAACATCTCCAAACAAGAAGAAGAGCAGAAAATACTCTTTTCTCTGGAATTGTTTATTTCAACTAACTTCTCCTTACACTGTAACCTGCTGTCAGATCCTTATCTAGCGAGCCACATTTCAGTTCCTTGGAGGGCAACATTTTTGCCAAAACCAAAACATTTGTTTTGTTCTTTGCATTCAGATAATGGCATCAAGAAACCACAAACAGAATTCTAACACCATGAAAGCAAGGCGCAGTTTCACAGTCCCCTGTTTAGCTTAATATTTTTTTCAAAATCTGATAACATAGTGTCAAACAAAAATGTCAACGAGAAAAACTGGGGGGTTGGGGGAGGGGGTGGACAGGGTTTGGTTTGGTTGGGTTTTTTTTTAAATCAAAAGCTGGTTTTGAGGGAGAAAAATAATTATTCACCTTCACTACTACCTTTTGGTATTTAAGAAAATAATTGGAATTACTTTCTTTTCCTTCCCTCATCTAGAGTTTCACAACTCATTTAACGTCACTTAGAGACTAGAGAGATGGCGTGTATTGATGGAGAGCCAGTGGTAGTGCCATAAAAGCGGAAAAAAAGAAAAACATCGACTGATAGTGCCATACCTGGAATTTCTCATCTCCAGTGAGACGAGAGAGCTCCCTAAACTCCAGCTGAATACTGGTCACCTCGGCCACAGTGCTGTCAGATGTCCAACGAGGTGGATGTGCAGTGCCACGGCCAATGTTGACATCAGAATATGGTATCTTCGAGGGGGTCTTGAATGCTGGCATAAGCCTGTTCCCAATTTCTTTCTAAAGAAAACCCAAGAGCACAGGACGAAACAACAAGCAAACCAAAAAATAAATATACACACACACACACATCCCTTTAGATTTTCTTTCACCAAGCAGACAGAAAAAGAGTGAATAGCAGCTTCATTTTAGATGGTGCAAGAAAGCAAAGAATTAAAAAGGGTCACGGATTTATACATAATGAGTACAGAGTTTCTGCTTCATTACTACTATTGCATGCCTCCTTTACGGCTGCAGTCCCTACACAACGTGATGCAATTCTGAACTCACTGACTGCATCTAGCTAATCTAAAGAGGTGGCTGATGCTATTAAGACACATAGAACGGATGACAAAAGGCAACTATTACTCTTTGCCAACCGTTTATTTCCTTTTTTGTTTCATGAACTTTATTATGGTCAGCTCTTCATCAACAGAGGAACAGACAAAAAAGAATACCTGATAAGGCACAGCAGGGCTCTGAGGTTATCCAGAGAGCAAACAGAAGCACAGGCTTAAACGATTAATGGTAAATCCCCTTCCCACCACTTTCAATACGAAACTGTTAAAAAACATCAACATTTAACTTTCTGATGGATCTTCCCTCAACTTTGTCCAATATGGAACACATAATCCAATTTCTTCTGTAAAAGTGGTCACTCACAGCTTTTTCCAAGAAGAGGCTATCTCCGGAGAGATGGTAGGTGCTCAGCAAGCCCCCCAGGATACGAATAGTGCTCTCAAAAAGGTTCACATCCACATTTTTATCAAATACTAAGTCGTTTGCTACCCATTTTCTTGCTTCTTCAAACTCTGCAAAGTATAAAAGGTAGTTCAGTTACAAACTGGAATATTCCAACAGCTAGACTAGACATTAGTACTCCACATAGCCATGACAGTTACTTATATCTGTCCACAGAGATCATAATTTTAGGTGGAAAACTAAAATGAAGAGTATATGCTGGGAGAAGTTTGACCACCCTTGGCTTAATTCTTACGCAGTACGCACCACTGATGCATACACACAGAAATACCCAGCAAAATAAAAGGTTCCTAATAGTCTAAAAAAAGAAGAAATTGAGGAATTCTTTATTAAAGCAGTCCAGAAATTAAGACCATTTAAGTCCATTGATTTGCATTTGACTTATCAGACACATTAGTCACACTTCCACAAGAACCTTGTGAGCTTTTTAATTAGATCTTTTTAAACCAAAGCTGTAATCTATGAAGAAAACAGGTAACATTTTCAGTTAATAGCCATCAGTCCAGCAATGTCCCGGGGAGCCTGCCTCCTACTCCAGCACTTAACCCATGAAATCCCAACAGTCCACAATTTTTTCCCCAGAAACAAAAGCCGCTGTTTATCACACTACTAATTCAACAGGAAAGTGAAAACAGCCATTTCAGATTCACCAGTCACCTTAGCAGCAGCATAACTCCATGATTGCTTTTGCAGAGGGTCTAACTCCACGGTGCACATGAGTTAGCTCAGCCTTCGCTGTTAGGGACATGAGCCAACTTGAACCTCACACCTTCCAGAAACTCCTGCTTGTCAGCAGGCACAGAAGAACAACCAGTTTCCCAGAAATTGAAGGTACTCCACAGGAGACTAACTCTAAAGCAAAAGGATGTCTCTCAGTCCTCATGAGAAAAAAAGCACCTCCATGTTGGGTAAATACTGAATGTTGGGAAGACTGAGAAGAAAAACAGAAAAATCTCAGCCGTCAGACCTTAGTGCTATCGAGCAGTGTCCTGGTTCCGGTGGGGATAGGGTTAATTCTCCCCAGGACACGGGTATTGCATGCCATGTGAGCCATGCCCACCCTAAGCTGCCGGGGGAGGGGGCGGGAAGTCACTGCTTGGAGCGGGCTGGGGCGTCCAGGGTCTGGTCGGTGAGTGGCAGTTCCTTAATTGTGTTTGTATATTCCTCTATCCGCGTTATTGTTGTTGTTTTTCTTGTTCCCTTTGCTGTTCTGTTAAACTGCCTTTGTCTCAACCCACGAGTTTTGCCTTTTTCTTCTGATTCTTCCCATACTGGGAAAGCCCAAGCGAGCGGCACGTGGTTCTTTGTTGCTGTCTGAGGCCAAACCACTACAGTCTTTTTTGGCGCTCAACGTGGGGCTCAAAGGATTGAGATAACAACAGAATCCAACTAGAGCTTGAAAAAACAAATTTGTTGTATGCGTTTATTTTATTAGGTAAATAGTCGCTGGTCACGATGTTGCTTGGTTTCTTCTCATGGCTGTGTTATGAAAATTCCTACATGGCTTATGTATGTACTCCCTGCGATGATATTTGTTACTTCTGGGAAAGGGATGAGGATTATCATTTTGCTGTCCTGTGCGATATGGGCTTATGATACGATAACATCACTTGTTAGACGGTTATTTTGGGGCGTTTATGTGGTATTGCTGTCCTGTCCGTACATTCGGCACTGTCCCTCAGAATTTATTAATAATTACACCCAGACTATGGGGGAAACATGGGGGGGACGCTTTCCCCAGCTCTTTTGCTTCCCTTTTCTCCTTCGGGTCAGGTATGACAGCTTTTGAGAATTCTGAATATCCTTGGGATGCTCAAACCAGCATGTTCCTAGTGTTACGTCTGCTGAATATGTTCCAGGTCTCGTTTAGGGTAAAACGACTATTTAAGACTACCACCCAGAGATCTGCTCCGAGGCTGGACAGTCAGCGGTGGCATGGCACGTGGGAGAACATGCGCAGGTACTTAGAGAACTTCTCACCTCCAATGGTCTGGGACTTCACCCCTGAACAATTACAGGACGCTGACAGAGTAGTAGAATATCTGACGGGAAAATGCTGTGGCTATTCTAGAGAGGCACAACTCACCGCACTGTGCTGGGCCCTGGCCAGTATCTACCACGCACTGCTCAGTGTTATGCAGCACTCTCAGGGGAAAGAGACAGAGACCAGACCGACGGGCACTGCGGCTGCTGCGGCCCCTGCGACAGAGTCAGTGCAGAGATAAAGTACTGGCCATTTTTCTCGCTCAGCAATGTCCAAAGCCAGCTGAATAGCTTTCACCTCTGCAAACTGGCACAGCGGTGTCCTCAGCAGCTGGTGCCCAGCAGCTTCCTCAAGGTCTACATCTTCAGCCCATGGACTGTGGGCATGAGCCACACCGGGTACACCAGTCACAAGCTCCGAAAATACAGCATGCAACAGGCCAGCACCACACACCATCTCACCTGCCCTGAGAGACTGTTCTAACAGATGGAGCCCAAAGCCGTGGATTGAATGAACTTGCCAGACACTTTGGAGGGATGGCCCATACACTAAGGACATTATATCTGCATGAATATATATGTGTATATATAGGTATAACAGGGGAAAGTAGTGGCAATTCATTGGAACCTATAAGATCTGGGCATGGCAAAAATGGTATGGAATAAGGGGTGGATAATGTCGTGGTTCCGGCGGGGATAGGGTTAATTCTCCACAGGCTCCGGCAGGGACACTGGTATTTCATGCCATGTGAGCCATGCCCACCCTGAGCTGCCGGGGGAGGGGGCAGAAGTCGCTGCTTGGAGCAGGCTGGGGAGTCTCGGGTCTGGTTGGGGAGCAGCGGTTCCATAATTGTGTTTGTATATTCCTCTATCCGCATTATTGTTGTTGTTTTTCTTGTTCCCTTTGCTGTTCTGTTAAACTGCCTTTGTCTCAACCCAAGAGTTTTGCCTTTTTCTTCTAATTCTTCCCGTACTGGGAAAGCCCAAGTGAGCGGCGCGTGGTTCTTTGTTGCCGTCTGAGGCTAAACCAAGACAAGCAGTACAACAGAAAAGGTAAGGCCTGCTTTCACAGAAGCCTTAGCATCCATCAGCTTGTAAGAAATATTGCCAACCTCAAACAGAACTTTAATTTGTATAACATTTGCTATTCAGAAGAAACCCCAGGAGCTTTCTAAGGGAATCAGCAAAAGAACTGCTATAAAATATGCAGAAGACTGCACCAAGAACCCATTTTCAATATATCTAAATTACTAATAATTTATTTTAAAAGCTCTATGCAGTTAATTTTTTATGGAAAAAAAAAAAAGCAGCGTACTGTCAGCTTGATGAAACTTCAAGATGGACTGCTCAGGCCTAGAACTGCAAACACGTGATATGGAGTTTTTGTTTGATTTAATAATTTACACAAACTTCACAGGCAGAAGAGACAGAACCATTAAAGACTGTTTATTGTCCCCTTACTAGCAGCTCTGTTCCTCCTACCTTGACACAAAAAACTGCAAGATTGATAAAAGTTTACTAAGGTGGCTATCTACCAAGGTTAAATAGATACAGTTTCAGAAATTTTTAAATACCATTGAAAAAAAAAAAAAAACCACCACAAAAAAACTCAGAAACTCTTAAATACTGATTAAGCAAGTTTTTTTTTTTGCAACAGAATTGCAGAATTTCTGGCTTAGTTTTGGCTAGCCTGGAGCTTTCAGGCTAACTACGCGAGACTGACAGGTGGAAAGCTGACAGTGGCCATATAATGGCACAAAGAGCACTAGGGTTTTAGCATAGAAACAAAAATCAGGAGGTTTATTAATACATTCCTCAGTTTCTAGCAGATATATCCATTGTTATACATAACAGCAGAGTATATTTTTCTGGCTCAAAATTCTATTCCAAGAAAAATGGTGTCCTTTAATATAGTTGGGATATTTTATATTTATTTTTATACATACTATATATATATATGTATATGCATATTTACCCTCACATGAAAACTAAACTTACTGGCCACATGTAATAACGTTTCCCTCAAAGAACTCTGAACATGTACTGCCTGAAGAGAAAATAAGGAATTATTTTAGAGGGAAAAAATGGATGAGGAAAAAAATTTACCTTCTTTTAAGCCTAAAATCCACATGGTATCCAAGGCATCAATTAAGGTAAGCCCAAGTCCAAACCACTCGCTGTAGGACTTGGACAAAGGTTTCAGCTCGTCATGGCCCCAGGCAAAATCCTTGTATCCTTTCCAGGCATGGCGGAATGCTTCTATCACAGCCATCTGACGTTCGTTTATGGCCACTGCAAAAGGAAAACAGCACCTTGCTCAAGACTTCTGCAGGGGAGTTATGCAGCTACACCAAGCCCCTTTTTGCTGTGTTCTACCCAAAATAAACTTTCTTCCAAACTAAATGATCAGTGTAATGGAAAAACCATCCTCAGATCATTCTTTTCAGTACAGTCTTTCCTCTGCCGAACAACCAGTCAGTGTTTCTCGTCAGCAATTCAGCCAGGTGGAAACAGATCTCTCCCTGGCAAAAAAAAAAGTCACTTCTGCAAATAAAACATTAAAATAATCACATGCACAGTTGTTAGACAAGTATCACTAAAGCTCAAAGACCTGAAAGTCAGGAAATACCAGAATTAAGATTGCTCAAATCAACTGTAATTCAGCTGCTGAATGCATATGTTTAACAATACAATCCTTGGCTAATTTACCACATACCATTTTTCTTTATCTTCCCTGTCTTATTCGTTGCTTTCTGCTAAATTTTAAATCAGTTATACAAAATTATTTCTCTTGAACTTCTCATTTAATACAAAAAAGGAAGAAAATTTACATTTTCCATCTTTTTGGAAAGCCATGTCTTTTTCCACAGTTCTATTGATATTTTTGCTCGCAATTTGCCATAAAGTTGAGCTTATGTTACACATCTAACATGAAAAATTTCAAGCCCATTAGCTAAAATTTTGCAAAATTATAAACAAACAAAGATTTCTAGAGTGGGAAGCACCAAGCAGCATAACCAACCCTATATATATTAAGCTAGCAAAAGCCAAATACATCACATTGTAATATGCCACATTTATCATATCAGAACTTCCTTGTATGAACCCAGAAAGCAGGACAACAGGTTCTTTACTCCACAAGGACAGCAACTGCAAGAACAACTTCTACAGCTTTCTGGTGAACCTTAAAAATAATTCAATTTAATTCAGGGAGGAAGTCACTTTCCCTGTATTTGCAAAACAAAAGGAAAAACACTGCTGAAAAAGGAAGCCGTCCCTTTCAAGCCCTTTCTCTTCAGAGTATCCCTTTCCTGGAGAAAAGATGGGAATGTCTGCCTTCCTATTTGTCACTGAGTCCAGTCTGGAACTTCCCTAGTGTCTGCCACTGACATCTCCCTGGGAGCTTGATATGGTTTTGTGTATATTTGTATATGTTGTATCTATTTCATTATTTCCTTTTTATTTTATTATTATTTCATTGGAGTAGTTTAGTTTTTTTCTAAACTCATAAATCACTTTATCTCTCTTCTTCCTCTCCTTGGAGCAAGAGCTGGGGGAGAGCATCTGTCGTCTTGTCATTGGCCAACCCGGCCAAAACCATGGCAGGTAGTTACAGTCCCAACAATATTTCATGTAGCACCTAAGAGAGGGCATGCAATGCATTTTCCAGAAGCAGACACGTGCACTTTAGGAGAGGACAGAGGCAGCAATGAGCTGCGAGGAACAGCACATATAACATGCACTCTACAACCCACTGACACAGTACCTGGCCGTTATAGCCACTGCAAACGGTTTCCTGCCACAGTGTTGAAAACATCACATAAGTTTTACTTATGCAGCAGAATATTCTTTATTCAATACTGAAAACTGAGACTGAAATTCAATGAAAATTCTGAAGTCTAATAAGCGTGAAGGCTGTCATGGTGGAATAAGGACACTGAAAGGCTTGGATATCCTAGGTAAATAATCTTTCCTACACTTTTGGTTTCCTTTAATTAAAATAAATAATAAATAAAATAGAACTGCATGGGGAGGAATTGCACAACTTCAATTATGAAAGCAAGCAGAAAGACAGGTATTATTATCTGTACTTTTACCTGGTTCCTTCTGGTCTACATCTTCCACAGATGAAGGTTTTTCTGGTTCCTTTATTTTACTAGATGGAGGTTCAGTGCTTTGGTCAGGTTCTATCACTGCTCCTCTCCAGCTGCAAAAACAAGGATTGTAATTAAGACTTAATTTAATCACAGAAAGTCATGCAAATGAAGGAGACTTATCTCTACATTTCCTTTTTCTCACAATACTTTGATAAGACGGGAGCTGGATTTTGTATCAAGGATGAAAATAACTATGTTGTGCACTAGATAATTTTTCTGTTCAAAGTGAGTACTTTTCACCCGAGAAATTTTACTGGATTAAGAAATGTGTCATACATGCTTTTGGAATTTCATTAAATATCTTGGCAATGGAATTTAAGAAAACTTCTAAAAATAACTAAACACCTGAGAATGCTGCATTAGAAGTATTTTGTTATCTACCACTTCCAAAATGGTCATAGGAGTCACTAACACCAAACAGTACCACACAAATGATCATTAAAAAATCACGAGTAAGCACACAGGACTAACCACTTAAAGCACTTGCTTTACTACCAAGGGGTTTGCAAGTCTTCCCTACCACCACAGATGTATAAATCAGTTTTTATTAAGAATCTCCTCAAGGAGAAATCTTTCAGAATGGACTTCAAGTCAAGTCAAGTTCATCCCAAGATCAAACAATCTCAACCATGCTGTTTAATGTATAGATATGTCACCTTTGAGTTCATTATATGCCCCCTAAGGGAACCAGGCTAACAGGGCCTTTAAAAGTTCATACGGTTTACAGTCAGCATACCTTATGACTTACATAAATCCCATAATTTCATTTCTTACTTTCATTCTTTAAATTTGTAAACTAGCCTTCACTATGCTTTCATTGCTCTCCTAAGTTTTCCTGTTACCACCCATTTAACTCTACAAGTTATAGCGGAAGCACAGAAATAAAACATTTCAAGTCATTCTGAGAGATTTCAGATAATATCAACATCCAAAATGCTGATGCAGGCACAGTTCTGATGCTATGATCAGCTCAGCTGTGCTGGTGCTGAAAAGGACACAAACATGAAAAAACAACCCAAGCCTAATGTTCCAAATCTTAAGAACCTCTGCTGAACTTGTAGCAGTCTTTTCTATATTCAAGTTACATCCCTTCAGTAATTCCCAAATCAAAATATTTCAATCAATTAGGGAATAACTTTGTATAAATATAAACACAGCAGCATAGACCCTCTGTAAAAGATACTACTATATCTGCAAAAGGGGTCTTTGAACTGTATGATTAATCTTTTATAAGAAAGGAGTAAATGTGCACACAACTACACACATGTCTATGGCTTCTGCCAGTTCAGTCTGGGCTTAGTGTGTTTAGTGGCATCATACCCCTAACCAACGCTGACGCTGGTATAATTTTCCAAGTCTGGCCCATGACAAAGACACTTGTGACAGCACTATTGTATTGATACTGGTACATGAATATTTACTACAAAACAAACAGCAGAAACCTACAGATACTGAGAATTCTCCTGACCGTTAAGAGTATCTAAGCACATTAGAAATACAGACAGCCTTGCAGGGCTCCAAAAGCCTCTACAGTTCTATGACGCAAACAGTAAAAACAGAAAAGCTGCACATTCCCCAAGATTAAATAAATTGGCCTAGCAATATCAACAGTTGTCAGGTCAGACCTCAGAACAAATATATGCAAGGAAATAAATCAACCTCAGGCACAGACAGCAAAAAGCCCTTACAATTTTCACTCCAACATGCAGTGGATCTCAGGGGGGAGCACTGTAACTTGCTGAAAACATTTCTACCTGATAACAGATTTCTCCGTTTTCTCTTCTTTATCAGCCTGGACCGGCTCTTCTACAACCCTGCTGGTACCATGTCGGGTCTTCAGCCTCACATCCCTCCGTGGTGGTTTGATCTGAAGATTGGAAGGACCACGCCGAACATGAGGCGGTTTTGGCAGCTTCTGAGAAAATAAAGGGAAAAAGAAAAAAATAAGTGCTTGGTATGTTGCAGAGATGGTAAAATTTCAAACCATAAATCAACAGCACTCCAGCATGAAACATAACTTCAGATAAATCTTATTTTGATACCATATCAGCATGCAAGTTCTGCCCTGAATGGAAGGTATGCTTAAAGACCTTGGGTTTTTGTTTGTTTTAAACATTTGGTAAAGTTATACAGTTTTTAAGTTGACATTGATAAATTACTTTTAAACTACCTCTACTGATATCAAACAGTAATTTAACACAAGACACTGCCAAAGGACTGTAAAGATATTGGATTCCATTTTACTAGGCACAGCAAATTTTTGTTAGAATTAGCAAAAAGCATGCAAAAAGAAAAAGCTTACACAATGACAGAGTTAGGTAATACCAAGAATTACTGTGCAGTAATGCATGTACATTTGTGCACAACAAGGGAAAGATTTAATACAAAATTCCATATTCATTAACTGGAAATGCAACATATGCGTATGTACAGTAACCAATATTCCTCTATTCCACTAATCTACATGGTCAGTTCGTGTTTCTTTCCTGTCGCTTCCGCCACAAATGTAACCCTTCAACACCTACTAACATCTGTTCTGTTTGCTGCTATTTTTCAAGCTACCAGAAAAGTTACTCCAATTCAGTGTGACACTGACCGTATCCTTCAGTTCATATTCAGGCACGACTCTATTTAGGCTCCTCACAACAGCAAGACTGACATCCAGAGTACTCCAAGTCCAAACAAATTAATCATAGCAGGAAAGTGAAGCCTCAAGTAAGAGGTCACCATGACCTAAAGTCCTGGCACTCCTACTCCGTGATTAAGAAATAGTATACTGAACACTTAAATAAAAAAGGTAAAGCCAAGAAATACTATACCAAAGCCCTTCCTGAGAGAAGAGCATTCTACCCAGAGCAGACTTTTATTGCAAGTTGTAACTCCTTTCTCCTCAACAACTATTGGAACCAAGTGCTATTTGCAGCTTTCACAAACTCTTTGGGAGCTTTATAAAATTCATTTCTTCTCACAGTACCTGCGGTAAAAACTCTGGGTAGTCTCCAAGGTTGGCATCTGCTTTCTGGGGTGCTGGTAGAACAGCTGGATTTGCCAGCTTTAATCCAGGAATTCCTGGTTCCGTTCTCTGATCATTCAATGATTTGTTTGTTAGACCTAGACACACAAAACATCTCAGCACAAGGAATCAACAGTTTAGGCTCCATCTAGAAATTTATAACAGTTTGCTGCATTCATATACTAGATGCACCTCCAAAACACTCATAAACAGACACTAATTGTTAGAAAGAAAGTTCCTTTTGGTATTAACAACCTCCCTAATATACAAGGTGCCTGCTAAAAGGCACATGCTTTTTTAGAATTGCTATTATTTTAGCTTCTCAATACAGGCAGTAAGATAATATCAAAGTTAAATGTGCCTTCATATTGTAGAATTATTGGAATTTCTAATCTGATGGATAATCAAAACCAAGAGAGGATTATCTTATTCTACTGTTTAGTTTTAGGTTACCAATATCTGTAGACAAACACAATAAAAAAAATACCACAGCCTCCAAATCTTAATCAACTAAAACAAACTGTTGCTCTAGTCAAGATAAATAATGAAAAGGCATATGAAAAATATTTCTGATTAAGCAGAAACAAGTCGTTGAAACACGTCACATAAAATCATCTCACAACTGCGCTTCAGTGGACACACCCTGTCATTGTCAATAAAAATTAAAACTAGTTATAAGAATTAGAACAATCTCAAATAGAACACCCCAATGCGGTAATTCTGAGCTATACAGAACACATACTTTTCCACGGTTCCCCCATGCTTGTGTATGAAACGACTCCACAGACTGCCAAGAAGGCAAACAGGAAGAGAATTACACTCCTCTGTAGTCGAGACAGCTGCTTCCATTTCTTTAGGAGAGAAAATAGGAAGAGGAAGAACATTTAGCATGACATTAAGAGCCTACTCAGTCAAAAATAAACTCTTACCAGTTCATTCAGAGCAAGAAACACAGAACCGAGTAAGTTTAATTTTACCCTCTGTTTCCAACTGTGGATATCCATTGCTTATTTTCTTTGATGACAGAGAAAATAGAAACACACCATGCTGGCATATGGCACAGCAGGCTGAGAGAAACATCAGAGACACTTGCTCCAAGAACCTCAGACTGCCAAATGCCGAGATTCTCAAAAAGCACTGCTGTGCGCTGACTTTCATCACAACCTTCGCTGGCTGATCTGTGCATCTGTCCAGATGTCAACTAAATAAAAGAGCCTCTTTCCTCCCTTCTGACTGGGGAGGTACTGCAGAACACACATGCAAAATAAGAAATAGAAGTGGTAGAAAAACTAAAAATGTTACTGCAGCAAAGAAGAAAAACTCAAAATAAGCTAAGTATCAGTCACTGGACAAGAAAGGCCAGGCATCCCGCCACTGACAAACACATGTGGAACTGTCACACAGAATAGGTCCTGCCACCACAAATAAAGTCACCAACCCACAGCAACATGAAAATGAAGTAAACCAACAGAACAACAAACAAGACAAAACCATAATGTTTTCAAGTTTAGTCCTGGGCAAAAATGTGTTTTTAAAACTGAAGTATATAGAACAAAATCACTAAAAGTCAGACAGCAAATGCTCTATTAGCCTGAGAGAGAAGTTTCCTCCATTTGGAGGGAAAGCAATTGCAGTTGAACATTAACTGCTAAATGACCACTTTTTTTAGTTTTCTAACAGTCCTACCAAAATTCACCATAGCAGCATTTTGCTTCTAATTACTTGTTTGGATGTACAGAGAGGGCGCTTCAGTGCCAGCGCTACACTTGGGAACAACCTGCAGTTTTCTACAAACCACTCTACACCCCACAGCACTTCCCATAGTCCTCATCCTCTTAATAACAACCAGAGGCTGCGAATGTTTCAGTGAAGAACTGTCACATGTGCCCACGCTGCCGAGCCCCAGCACACAGTTCCTGTTTTCCTCCCACACTGCTGACAGTACAGTAACTCTGTACAGCAATCCTGTGTACACCCTTCCCTACGCACACTGCAAGATGCTGATCCCACTCCTTCACCTTTGGCTCTACCTGCACAGCCAACTGCATCATCATCTCCCTACTGCAGAACAATGGTTGAAACCCAGCAGCCCTGTGTTTCCTCAGGGTAGAATGGGAAAAGAGGCATTGACTGTGGTGCCTTGGGATGAGTAGGAATGAGGCACAAGAATACACGAGGGCGTTCACCACCATCTTACTTTTTTTTTTTCTGACAAAGAATAAGGATAAAAGGAAGGGTGAAATATCTTGTGCCGTGTCCCCACATTTCCCTATCTGTTAGTAAGAGAGAAGCTGCCATACTGTGTCCCTAAACAAGTTCTTCATACACTTCATCTGACCAACTGTAAAGCCTCTATAGATGGCTACACCTCATCTCCTATCTACAAGGGTTATCTTGTGCCTTTGACCCACATATTCGCACCCTGCCCCTCCAGGCCAGACTTCCACCCCCAATAAAGCTGCCTGCCCACTCCCTACTCCCAAGCAGACATGAAGGTCACTTCCACACAGCTCTGCTGAAGACCCCTCTTCTCACACTCAGCCTTCCCACAGAAAGCAGAACCATTCCCTTTACTCTGCCAGAGCAGAGGACAGGGCTCCTCCTTGAAGCCCTAAAAAAGGGCAAAGGGATTAAGACGAAATTCACCCCCCCATCCCCCCCCCGCCCAGAGAGCACAGTGTTGCCCCACAAATGCCCACTAGCAGAGATGAAGATTCCTCTCAAATGCACCCCACATCCCCCCACCCCAGCTTTGTTCACAAAATTAAGACACGGCTGGGAGCACCCTGAAGTAATCTGCACTCCACAAACCCCTCTCAGGTGGGTAGCTGCCACCCGAAGGCAGCCGAAAGCAGAACCCCCAGCCCGGGGCCACCCCTCCCCACCGGCAAGGGCCCGCGGCTTGGGCCGCCTCTCCAGCTGGGAACAGGGGGTGCCAAGCCACGACCCCAACACACACCCCAGGGCCACCCCTCATCACCCGCTCCCCACATCCCGGCTCTCCCAGCCCAACAGGGCTCCCTCAGTGCCAGGTGCCTCGCACCCAGCTCGGAGGTACCCGTCACTCCCGCACAGCTCCCCACCTGCTCCAGGCCGCGTCCCCATCTCGCGGCCCGGAGCCCCTCGGTGCCCGCACGGCCCGCAGCCTGCCCTCACCCGCCAGCAGGAGCGCCGCCTCCAGGCCTTGCTGTTATTGTAGCCGCCGGCCCCCACCGCCTCCTCTGGGCTGAGGGTGACGGAGATGAAGTCCCGTCGTGGCGGCGCGGCGGCGGTGGCGGCAGCCGAGTACATGGCGGTGCCTCAGGAGCCGCAACCCGCCCGTCCACCGCCCTGCGCGCCGGCCGCCATCACCCCGCGCCGGCCAGCACAGAGCAGAACGGAGGGGCCGCTTCCGGGTGCCACTCTAGCCCGAGAGTACTTCCGGGGCTCTATGGCGCCCCTAGCAACAGCCGCGCCGCGCCCTAGCAACGGCGGCCGCGGGGCGCGCCGGCCCCGCCGCGGGGAGCCAGACCCGCCACCCGGCGGGAGCGTGGGGGATCGTCCTCCGCACCGCGGGCGGGGAGGCGGCAGCCGTGGCCCTCCCCGCCTCATGCAGCGCTAGTGCCGCGGGGGCCCCGCACCGCCCACCCGCCGAGGACACGGGGGAATGCGGCCCTCGGTGTGGGCCTGGTCCGAGCCCGAGCAAAGCCAGCAGTCATCCTGGCACCGGCACCTCGGGGAGCGGGGGTGGTTCAGGGCTGAATTTCTTTCGCTCATTCCCTTTGCTGGCCCTCACTTTACCTACTCTCACCACGGAGCCAGGCCCTGCCCAGCAAGGACTTTACTGGGCCTTGTGGGAAATCATAGAATGGTTCAGGTTGGAAGGGACCTTAAAGATCATCTAATTCCAACCCCCTGCCCTGGGCAGGGACACCTCCCACCAGCCCAGGCTGCTCCAAGCCCCATCCAATGTGGCCTTGAACCCCTCCAGGGATGGGGCAGCCACAGCTTCTCTGGGCAACCTGAGCCAGGGGCTCATCACCTGCACAGTAAATGAGATGTAAGGAGACACTGGGAGCGATCACTTTTCTTCTGTGTTGTGAGATTATAATATAGAGATCAGCCACAGAAATATTGGCCTGAAAGAAACATAAGTGGAAACGTGCATGCAGGAGGTCATTGGGGAAAACAACTCAATGACAATTAACAGAAGGGCCTGCGTGCTCCCATCAGTCAACCTCAGGAAGGTGCAGCTCCCACCAGCCTGGAGAACTGCTCTGTTAAGGCCAAAGCACCAGCCAGGCAGCAGAAGACACTGTGCCCTGACAAAAGGAGGATGCACTACAGACACTACTGCTCCTCCTGCAGCCCGCCAGGAAGGTGAGCACAGCCAACGAAACCCCCAAACAACGTGGACTCCAAGAGGACAGAGAAGAGCTGCCTAATGTCATTATCACCTGCCAGTGAGAACCCCAGTGACACATTTGACAGCCGGCATCCCCCATCCTCCACATCACACGCACACGGTCCTGGGCAGACAACACGGGAACACAGGCCTGAGAGCAGACAACCGAAATCTGTGAGAGGATGCGTGTGAGTGAGTGAAAAGCAACTTAAGTGGTTGTGTAAATAAACCCATAAGATCTGGCACTGAATTTTGGTACTCAGCAGCATCCACTTGTCCCACACAATTCCTTCCCCCACCGGCTTCTCCACTGACCCCCAGCCCTTCGTCACTGCCTGTGCCAACAGTTCTCTGCATCTTCACTGGGGCGGCAAAAGAACGTTATCAGTGGGCGCAGAGGAATAGGGAAGAGCGCTGTTTAGTGATGTACGTACACGTTCAGGGACACACAGGGACTGTGGTTTTGTAATAACAATTATTTCTAGACCAGGTTCATAATCCAACAGGAAAAAGAAAGCATTGAAGCAGCTGCTTTAAGACTACTGCTTTACTGGCACTGAATTCACCTTCAGCTGCGCCTATTCACTGAACATGCATCATTTAGGCCTTCAAATTTGGAATCCACCTCACACTAGATTTCTAGATAAAAATGAAAATAGGGTGTTTTTCTGAGCATTTAATGATTAAAAAAACTAAGCAAGCAAACAATTCTGGTAGATATGAACGCTCCACATGAAGAAGTTGAGGAACAAATTTAACAGAAGCCTGAAGCATGCATTCAATTTTTAGTATTTACTTTCCTATCACAGGAAACTACTGATTCATGTAGGTTAAAAACACTAAAAACCCCAGCAGCTTTCATATGGGTGCCAAGAGAGAAACATGGGGTGATATAGGTAAGGAAGGAAGAATATCTATTTCTGACCTTTGTTGGGTTCAGCACTAAACGCCCAAAAGAAACGACAGTCTGTCATTTGCGAAAAATTACTAACTTCCCCTACTAATTGTTCTATAAATAGAACCCTGTTTAAGAAGTGCCTGTCAATGGGAAGCCAAGCAAAAGCTGCACCACAGCAAGTGCTCATTACCTACACAACAGCTGCGAAAGCCTAACTCAGATCCAGATCACCCAAATCTACTTTAAATAACAGAAAACCACACACCACCCACAATTAAACTCCCTCCCCTCAGTAAACTGAGTTGAAAAGCTTGGGGAAAAAAAACCAAACAGGATTGCAGGCAAGAACAGAGCGAGCCTCCGTTTTCTGATGAAAAATACATCCCACAGTGTCAACCCCCATCAGGAATTACCCTCTGCTGAGTTCCACATCCCCCCGCACATCTGAAGCGTGGGCACTGCAGCCTCCAGCCACGCCATCAGTGACACTGTCTCAGTGTCCTGCAGCTGTGGTGACAACACCCATGGCACGTAGGGACAAAGACAACATGTGTATATTCCTCATGGACAAGAAACACAGACAGACACATAGAAATCACAGTAACATCTTTATTGTAAAAATGCTTAATGTCCAAGAGTTTCTGGAGTACTACAGGACCTCCCTTTGTTTCAGGTACTTTTTTCATTTCATAATGCATAAGAATTATTTTGTTACATACAGGACAGATTTTTTTTTTTTTTTTAACATTCTCTCAAGATTCTTTCTATGTTCCAGTTTAAAACGTGAGGAGTCACAGAAAAAAACTCCAACAGACAAGGCATTCAGCATTCTAATTCAGCTTCTTGAAAACAACCTCTAAAAACCATGTCAGCAGCTCAGCATACACACGATTAAAGCACATTGGAACTGACGTTTCAAAAGAGAAAGCACTTCAGAAAGAGCAAAAGAAATACCCTTTCTTTATAGCACAGTGCAATTTAAAATGAGCGTGTACCTGTACCAACAAGCAATACTCCCAAAGATACAACACAATTTGTTCTCAGACATAAAACTTGACTGACAGGAATGGAATGACCCATAAAATACTGCGCGAAAATAATTACAGAATTGAGTGTCGAGGAGAAATACTTCATTTATACTAAAAATGGGAATTACTGGCTGCACATGGAAAATGAGGTAATCAGAACTGTCATTAGCTGGTTCTCATGTGCAAAAGGGTCATTACTTAGGTGCATGCAGATACACTCTATACCTGAAAACTCTGCCATTGACATTTAGATGCTTTCTTCGGCAAACATGAGCCTACTTACAAACTGTATTTACTCTCAAAGCCATTTTTATACTTCCCCAACATTCTGTATACAGCTTCACATCAGGAATTACAGAAAGCCACAGACGTTATTTAAAAGATTTATGTTTAATAAAATAGCATTGGCAATTCCTCTGCAGAGGCAGATGCATGATATAACAACATTCCAGGTGAGGCATCTTCCTCCACACCTTCCTTAACGCCTGGTTTAGGGTAAAAGTATAGAGTGCTCCTCTAGCAAAGGCCACCCAGCAGCACAGCCAGAGCACCCTCACGAAGGGTGGAAGGACTGTGGCGTGTCCAGCGCCGGTGCCCGACTGGCATGAGCTTGCGGGGTGGCATCCAAAGGCTGAACAGGAGCAATCAGCTGTGGATCACAGCCACCCTGGGATCCCTCGGCCGGGGCTGAGTTCACAAGCTAGGTATGTTCTGGCAATCAGTGTCCTTAATTAGCTGACACTTTACATTATGGTTAATAATATATTTAAAAGGAAGGCACCTAAATAATTATTTCATAAGTGAAAGAGTGATGGAAAACTAACTGGCCAGAAACTGTAGAAGCAGAGGCTGGTGTTTTACTGTGTATGCTGGTCATGCTGAGATTAAGTCTTTTTTTGGTTTTGGTTAGGCATTAAATTCTACCTCTTACTACTTTCAGGCACTTTTAAAAAGAGTCCCCCTTTGAGAGATATGGTATACATTAAACAGAAAACTGAAAAGCAAAATAAATGTTTGTTATAGACACGAAGAGCAGGGGGTTGTTGTGAAAAAAATTCTCATCATCTATTTCTTTTTTTTTTAATTAAAAAATACAGGTCACTACAGCTGTAAAGAGCAATCAGACTAAGCTGCATATTTACTTGTGTTTTCTTGGAATGGCACCAGCGAGCCTAGATATACAAACCAGTCTGTTCTGCTTGGGAAAAAAAACCTCAGGCAACACATCCACACAGCATCATCCCTACCTACTGCGAGCTGGTTAGAGGATGCAATTGCTGAATTGGATCTTCTAACCAGCACAGGATTAGGGAAAACATGGATCAAACTGATTCTTCAGTTGTGCACACAATTTAAAAATAAAACCAAAAAAACCCTCAATCCCACCAGCACACAGAAAATACCTAACAAGGCACTGAAGAGACTTAATCTTCTTGAAAGCAAAGCTGATTTATTAGGCCATGACTGGCTCTTTTACATAATTGTATGCACAGCAGATAAGAAATATAAAATCTGTTTGGTACCCACAAGGTATTCATCTTCATTCACATCCAAGTCTACAAAACAGACTGAGGTAAAAGGCATAGCCTTCAAAGTTACCAAACAGAACTGGTGAGCACGCATGTGTGTGTAAACACAGCTGCTGCAAGGATTTGGCATCAATCTGATACTGCGAAGCAATTATTTTTTAATAACGCACTTCATACTGACATTTTAGTAATGTCAGTTCTTATAATGGATCTGACAGACAGACATCTGATTTGAGGGGGAAAGGCCTCCCTCCTCTTCAAGAATTTCCTAGTATTTCCGCTTTATTTTCATCGAGTACAAAGGGAGAAGGGAAGTCTTTGTTCTTCATGTACGCCTCCAGACCCTGAGAACATGTGAAAATAGTACCGTTAGGTGGTAAACGCATCAGACTGGTTACCTGCGCTATTTTTAAGTCTACGTAATGTCCTCAAAAGTTAAATGGTCTCGGGAAGGACAGACAACAACAAGAGTTTCCCCAGAGCAGAGATGGAAAGCATTTCAGCCCCAAGGCTGGAGTTCATGAAGGACAAGCACCGATGAACCATAAAACAACGGATCTCAGAAACAAGCTTCCTGGGGAGGGGCAGACATGGGAAAGTGCGTCCTTAACTCACATTAGAATAATCCTAGCAAAGAAACGTCAACTTAAATTGCCTTGTTTTCATTTTGTTCTCACAACCCAGTCGTAACTCATCACAATTGACTGTGATGAGTTTGCTACCTGCGTGCAGAAACCTAGCAAAAATATAAAGTTTTATGACCACTCTTCCCCACAGAGCCCACACATCCTCCTGCAATCCACTGTTTCTCATCCTGTCTGTCCGACACAGGGAAGCTCCTCTTCTCTCTACTGAATGGAAGCAGCTTTCCCAGGACCAATTATTTTCAGAGGGACAAACCTGAGAAATCGGTTCTAAGACGCGGTTTCTCTAAAGCCAACGCACATGTCACTTCTCATTCACTCACCATGGGAGACGGACACAAATTAGCATACAACTGAATACAGTCACCCCATGGATTTTGTAATTTGAATATTCTGCACTTTTCATTCAGAAGATCTCAAAGTATTTGTGAGTCTCAATGAAACTGTGCAGCCTTGTTGCAAATCTCATTTTACAGATGGCTAAAACTGAGAGTGAACAAACTGCTGAAGAGCAAACCATAATGGAACCACGAACAGAACTCAGAGTCCAAGTCCTAGTTCCCTTGATCTTACCCCTTCCCAGCAAGCCCAGGCTAAAGAAATTCCCCATGTTTGGAAGGAAATCAGATGCATACCTGCACACTCTTAAAAATACCTCCATAGTTATTCTCACCTCTCCAAAGTAAGACACTAGCGGAGAAATCTCACACACAGCCGGATGATCTTCAGTTCCTGAGAGACTAGAGAAGAGAACACAGGATTAACCTCTTGCTATGCTTAAAAAACAGGGCATCTTCTTCAAAATATCATCAAGAACAGGATATCCAGAAGGATAAGACATTTGATATATTCACATGCACCAGACATTATTCAAACACAAAGTGTGAAAATAAAACAGAATTAGCAGGTCCCAAACATTTCTCATCAAAACAAGAGCATCGCTTTTATAGAGTTGCTTTTCAAGTAAGATGAACAGCTTGTGGGTTTATTAAACTATGAGTTGATGAAATAATAGCCCCATGGAGTAAAAGCAGCTTTTTCATTCAGTGTGATGCAGGAAGAATCTGAATTGGTAATTGCTGTAATAGCCAACCCCTAAGTCCACCTGAGAATCTTGCTGGGGCTATATTCAGAAAAGCTCGTGAGAACTACAAATTACAATTGCTTGGGCTGGCTAAATCCAGAATGATGGAAAAGGTTGCCCCTGCCTAACAAGCTCCTATAGGACGAGTCAACTCACGACCCCAAGGGCAGGAATGTCTGCCAGAGATAAATTCCAGAGCACTGTGCATTACTGTGTAGAGCACTCACGATCACAGATGGAGCAGGAGCTGTGACAGACATTACTCTGCATGCTCAGAAAAGACCAGCTGAATGAAAACCATGCCAAGTCACCCTGTGATCAAGCTAATGCCTGGTTTTGTAGAGCACAGTACATGCCATTACCCAGCTGCCATGGTTGGGCAGCCACAGGCAGAGAAGCTGCAGAGAAGGTCACAGAGGTTCATACCTGAGTTTCTCCGGTATCCTGCAACCCTTTTCATCCAGAAATCCAGCCCCAGCCTTGAGAGCCCAGCGGTAGTGCTGGGCCAGGAGGGCTTGCCGAGCAGTGGTAGGAGTGTCTTTGTCAGCTGTGTCTGCATTTTTTAGTGGCGAGAACTCCTCTTCTCTCAAAACTTCAAATGCCACAAAATTCCTACCGACAAAGGGGAGAAAACAGTGATAACGAAAAACAAAGCTAGCCATCAGCCCTGTTGATACAACAACTTTCATGGGGACAGGCTCATATATATTTTAGGGAGCATCAATGTATGCAGCCTGGGACAGTCAAGCTAAGGGAAACCCACCTCCCATCTGAAGAGCGAAGAAGTACCAGGGCTGTATGATGGAAAAACACAAGAAGCCCAGTCTCTTTGGGAACCGAACAGCAGCCTCACGACCCTCCAGAGCTGCGCACAGGTGAGAGGAAAAGCAAGAGTTTTGCAGAGATCCCCCAGAAACCTCCCCAGACACTAGGAGACTCATGCACAAAGAGCCTCAGCTGAGAATGCGGCAAGCTGGAGAGAGCAGCAATGCCTGAAGCTCGGACCCAGCGTCCAGCTGCGCGGCTCCCGTCAAAGCACCACAGCCCTGCTCCAAGAAATGGCCACTCCACTTGGGAGCCTGTAGGCAAGGATCAACCGAGGACACCAGTTCCCAGGGATGAATAAGCAATATGGGAGGATTCACAGTTGAATGTTAGGTACAGCTGTTTACCAGAAATGGGAATGCAATCAAAAATCCCACAGCAGCATCTGTGCGTTTCTGCATTTCACGTGTGAAGAGCAGCTGCCAAGCTGGTTTTGCAGTGTTATTAAAAAAGCACAAGGAATCGCTGCTTGCAAATGAGTCCTCTCGAAGCTCAGAACTCAGCACTGTTTCCATCACAATGGTTTTGCCTTTGGTTCTTTACTGAATACGTCGGGTAACGGAGACCAGTTCAAACCTTGAGCTCTCTATCTTAAAGTAATCCTCTAAAAAGAAAAATACTGTCCCCAAACAAAGATAATTCAGTTTGCCTGCGGTCTCTTTTTGCCATTTATTTAAGCCTAAACCAGAAACTTTATTGCTGAATTCGAGACCTTGGAAAACAGGTATTACAAGAACACTTATGCTAAATTCCTAAATTATTAAAGTCCCACATTCCCTAAACACTAAGTACCCCTGACTGTGCTAACACTACGTCACAGCACTCCCAGCTATGTTTTAGAGCTTGGCAAGTCAACACTGATGGCTCCCCACAGCAACAGTAACTTGGCCCCACAGCGCTTAAGCAACTTGGTTTTGGAGCACAAAGGGTGTGGGCTGAGGGATTTGGGTCTCTTCAGTCTGGGAAAAAGACGGCTGAGGGGGGATCTTATCAACGCTTATAAATACTGAAAGGGGGGGTGTCAGGAGGATGGGGTCAGGCTCTTCTCAGTGGTGCCCGAGGACAGGACAAGGGGTAACTTGACCATAGGAAGTTCCATCTCAACAGGAGGAGGAATTTCTTTCCTGTGAGGGTGGCAGAGCCCTGGCACAGGCTGCCCAGAGAGGTGGTGGAGTCTCCGTCTCTGGAGACATTCCAAACCCGCCTGGACGCGTTCCTGTGCCACCTGCTCTGGGTGCCCCTGCTCTGGCCGGGGGTGGGACTGGGTGATCTTCAGAGGTCCCTGCCAACCCCCACCATTCTGTGATTCTGTAACATCCACAGAAAACCAGAGCTGCAGTTGCCATGGAAGCCACAATCCTGAAAGACCCGATTTCTGTGAGTCTGAATACTCCAACATGGGCTTGTATTAAATGTTGGCTTTGCGCCTGATTTTTTTTTTTTTTTTTTCCCCCCTCTTTCAGAGGGCTGGCAGAGGCCAGGCCAGCCAACACATCCTCGGTGGAACAAACAGTTCTGGGAGCATGGTCAGAGCAGCCTGGCTGCTGCCGAGCACCCTGTGACTGCACTGGGAGCATGTTGTGCTGGAGCTTGGTGTAGATATAACAGCCTTTCTAACAACCCACAAACCACACACTCCCTGGCAAGGTCCGTTACAACCTAGAGTCATTCAAACAAACATTGAGAAAGGGAAGAAAAAAATAAAATCATGTCTACCACTAACTTAGAGAACTGGAACACATCAAACACAAACTTCTCCAGCTTTATCCCGTTCGGTTTTAGCGGTTTTACCAGATTTCCCTCCTCGTCAATGTAGGGTACCTTCTTTATGGCTACGTGATGCCTCAGCTGCGGCTCATATTTCCTGTAAAAGGAGAAGAAAGAAGTTCATTTACTTTGTGCCCATTTAGAAAGAAGTAGTACTCTTCTGGGAAGCAGATGGTTTATTACTGCTCTGGCTCATCTCTCAACTATTGTGGGTGTTGCTCTCTCCAAACTGATCCAAGTCACACCGAGGAAACACCTTGCTGAGCAAAGCAGCCCATCCAGCGGCACTCCCTGCACCAGTGGGACATGACAGGGTAAAGCAAGAGGAGAGGGAGGACCCAGTGTCGAGCTGAAATTGCAGGCTGAGATAAAAAAAGGTAACCCAAATTGTCATCTGACCAGGATGACAATGGAGCAGAGCAGATCCCTCACACAAGGGTGGATCAAGCTCTTCAGGAAGGTCGTATTCCTGCTCGCTGAACCCCCAGCATCCCATCCTCATCTCCCAACATCAAGGAGCAGAGTCCTCCCCCAGCTTCACCCTCTCCCCCAAGCTCCGTTGTCCCAAGGGATGGCCTGGGTGACACTCCCATGGAAAATCCTCAGTGTGGGGCTGCATCACTGACCACGTCACCGACCACACTGCAGCCCATATGGCTGCTCACCCTTGCAGGCCCAGGAAGCTCATGCACTGGTATAGCTCGATCGATTTAGCTACAGCAAAGCATGCAACCTCTTCATTGGGCAAGGCCTGAAGAGCATGCTGGGGCTGTCAGAAAGGGCACACAGCTGTTTCAAACTGTTTGGAGGAGAGGGGAGGTGAAGAGCAGAGCAAGAGGTACCATAACTGAAATTACAGAGTGGGAAATGGGAACACCCCTCTCTTGGAGGCGTTTCTGGGCTGCACAGCTGCCCAGCGGGTCTGCTGGAACTTACTGGGCCACCATCTCTAGGAACTCAACCGTGAAGAAATGGTTGCAGATATTGCCAGTGCTGTACGTCAGCCCCCCATCGGGGTTTCGCTGCTGTGCAGTCTCCAGGCTGATCTCACTGTACTCCACCACCTGGTAGACGCCATCCACACAGCACACCACCCCAACAGGCTCTGTGGGGTAGGCCTTCTCCACCACCTGCAGCCACGGGACAGAGGGCTATTACAAGGAGGAAGAAAATATCAGCACTATTCCAACTCCCACTTACAAATGATCCTACAGGACTGCTGCACACTGACCCTCCAGTACCTCAGGAGAACAGGCAGGGCAGTGCTGGGTGTATCAAGTAGCCTGGAGGCACATTGTGCCCAACAACTGGGAATAAAACCCAGTGCTCGACTGCTAAATTGCACAGATGCTCGAAGACAAAGCAATTAAAAGAAACCAGCATACTGTGGGGCGCTTTTCTTGTCAAGGACTGTGACCTGGCATTAAATAAAAAATGTTTGCAGCTATTAGCCTTCAGCTCCCTGTTTGCATGAACACTGTTATTGATTAAAGTAATATAAATCTCTCCTCAGCCACCTCCTGCTTTAGGGTGATGTCCTGGTTTGAGGCAAAACAAAACCAATTCAGTGTCCAGCCCAGCCCAAACCAGGACAGATGACAAAACCAGGCTGGTTTGGCTTTCCCCATCTTCCACAGTGGGGCATAAGGAATGCCTACATTAGACTTGAAGGTGCATTTATGAAACACAACCCAGTCCAATATGGCTTCTAGATACCCCAAGTGCCTTTGCAGAAAGGGCAGGGCACAAAGGGGAAGCAATTCCAGTTTGTAGTTTCCTGTGCAGTTACAGGCCCTGCTCTAATTGAAGTTTATTTTTCACAGTACTCTAGGAAGAGGGGAGGAGGACACCCACAGGTAGGGATTCTGAATGCAAGGCAGGCAGCAAGCAGCTCCTCTAAATCTGCTTGAAGTGTGCTGTTGAACAGAGGGCTAAACACCCCAGTTCTTCTAAGCTCACCCCAGCCAGCAGCTTCCAAGTGTAACCAGACCATAACCCTCTGTGGGAAAATGTCCCAGCTTAGCACCACCTCACCTTTGCACCGCAATCTGCCCCTTTGGAAACACAGAAGCCTATGAAGACTGGATCTGCCATTTTCACGAGGATATTGTCCACACAGTATACGTGCACATACTGGATTCCACGCTGCTTCATGTCGTCCAAGATCTTATTATCCACCAAAGCACGGTATAAGCCACCATTGCCATCTACAATGCAAGAGAAAAGAGAAAGCCCTGGTTAATTAGTGACTTCACAGTTTTTTTGCGGCTAAGAGCAAAAGCTGAAAGTCCTGAACAAACTTTCTTTAATAGGAGAGCAGGGAATGCTTTCTAGCCAAGAGTCAGTGCTTCCAGATTCTACTTCCCACTCTGCAAAACAGTTCAGGCAAGACTGTTCCCCTCCAGGCCCCAGCTCCCTCACCTGCAGCGTGGGACCATGGGGACCAACCTCACAGACAAGCGTTACAGGACTTCATGAAGCCTTATCCTCAGAGGGTAAACAGTAAAGGGCAAAACATTACGCAGAGGGTTGGAAAAGCTTGTTACATTTCTTCTCTTCCAGTGCAGAGCAAAAGCATAATTAAAACTCAGCCTGGAGAAAGAGACTAAAAAAATCTTATTCTCTGTTTATCTTCCCCCCGCAACTTCCCAATGCCTTTTTAAAGGTTTGAACTGTAGCTGCACAAAAGACACCTGCACATTTGTCCATCACAGATCGCCCTTTCATGGTTCCTCCTTTGACACCCCTGTCAGCTGAGGAAAACCACTCTGAGGCCGCAAAACCGCATCACTGCAGTATGGCCCCAACCAGGCTGCCTCCACCGAGTTTCTTACAGTGTCCAGATTAAGAGAAGACAAGAACTTTACTTGGTGAGACACTGCAATTCATTTTGGAAAGAATAAATCTTCTTGCTGCTTTTTTACCCGTTTCCAGCCTCAAATAGGAGCCTGGCTCCTGACAGCTTCACCCCTGGGACGCAGTCCCCCAGGGACCTCACGCACAGCCCTGCCGACGCACGTTGTTCCTAACCTGCACCACTTCTAATCCTGACAATACTTCCAGGCTTCCATAAAAAACATGTGCTGTAGGCAAATCTCCAGCAAGAACTAACCAGAGATTGCTACACTATTGATCACCAGCCTGAAACACTTAATTGAACCCTCCCACGCTAATCAGAAGCATTAACACTGACCTCCATTGACTACTCCATGTGCCAGGGCTGGCTGACGGCTAGTAACAATTACCAACATATATTCCATCACTGTACCATGTAAGAGGGAACAGCAGGGTACCTGGAGCCATAGCAATTTTCCCCTTCTCCTCCAAGATGGCCTTCCCATCAAAGGTGACAGCGGGCAGCATCCTCTGCTCAAACATGACCACGTTGGATCTATCCAGGTTGAAGTAGTTGTGTTCTACAAAGAACTCCTCTGTTGGCCCCAGCGTGAACTCACTTGTCATGATATACCTGGGAAGGAATGGGTGCTGAGCGATGAGCAAGAAAAGCACAAGCAAAAGACAAAACTATAATGAAACATAAAAAGGAGGAAACTTGTAAGTGTTAAATGAGAAACACTGCAGTATCCTGCGGTATGCAACCGAGCCGGAGAGCTCTCCTCCAGAGCTCATCCCACAGGAAGGCTGCACAGGGTCTTGTGCACGATTCTACCCACAGGCTTAGCTCCAACCACGACAGAAGAGCCTTTCCCTAAATGTGAATGGCATCTGGATACACAAATGAGCTGGAAAACAAGGCAAAGGACACTACAACAGCCTCGTTCACCCTAGATTCGAGCTGATGTTAAGTTTCTGAAGCTTAAAGAAGCATTGACCAGCACGAGGTGCTGAGAACGAGCTGCGAATCCCCAGCAGCTCAGTCTGCCAGCACCTCCTCTGTGCCAAGGCAAACAGCCGCATTTTCAAATGTTGGCTGCGTGATTTGTTTTTCTCTTAAGTTTCTCTGTTTCCTCCCCTTCTTCCACCTCCATTGCTGCTGTCTCTCCCTCCAACATCTTCCTTCTTCAACAGTGGCTAAGGGCCATCTTCATCATCTACCTGGCAAGCACTTCCACAGCTATTGGCATAGGTATACAGGGTCCTCTGCCAGCATGCCAGGGGTATTGCTCCCTCGCACAGGAGAGCCTGGACCTCACACTCCCCCTGATTTACACCTTTGCAGCACAGCATAGCCTGGACTCTGGTGTACTGTAGCAGCCACCTGCCCCCTCAGCCTGGGGAGAGGAACATTGTCAGCGATGTTGTACCCTGCGAACACCCATCCTGGCTTCCAGCAGCACCAGAGATGGTGCATTTGCAATTCAGGCCATGCATGCACAGCTTCAGAAAGAAAGACAATATGGATTCAAATCACCTTTGATCTCCAATTTGTAAAACAACGTGCTACCCTGAAGACCTCAGGCACCTGCTCTTTCACTCTTCCCCAGCCTGGCTCAGACCAGACAGTGATTTCATAAAGGTATCTCTTTGTAGTCTAATGAAGACCACTTAGCCGAAAACACTCCAAGCAGCCTGTCACAGTGCCTTCCTCTCTCTCACCCACCACATCCCATAGGGAACTCATATTTTGCACCTTGCCCAGAGCTAGTCTCTTTTAAAGCCTGAAAGCTTTTGAAAGCTAGGAGCAGCCAGGAGAGACAGCAGAGAGCTGTAAACAACAACAGCAGGAGGTGGCCTGAAAATGGAGCACGACAAGCATTTACTACTGCGAGGGGAAGAGCTTTTTTTGCTGCAGCAGAAATTGCAGGCAAGGGGAGGCAGGGGGTCTGGGAAGATGAGCTCTAGGCAATCTCTGCCTCCATGCAGGAATCTGAGGAAGCACAGCACAAACGGATGAAAACTCTTGCAAAGCATCTGAAACAGGCACTGGAAAGTGCTGTCTACAGTGTTGTCAGGGACTGTTCTTGAAAAGACAGCATGGTACAGCAGTTAGGGCAGTGGTCAGTGATTCAAGGGCAGTGCTCAGTCCCTCAGGTCTGCAGACACGAACCCGCCACTTCCTGCTCCTGTGCACCCTCCCCCATCTGCTGGCATCGCACACCCTGCCGACAAAAGGCTCTCCCCTGACACGTCTCCATACGGCACCCAGCAAAGTGCTTCTAGAAGACAACGTGGGCAAGACTGCAACGCAAAGAGCCCTGCGCAGTAGGTCTATGGCCCACCTACCAGGGGATGGCACACGTGCAGTGGTGTCTCTGGCCAGCGAGCTGCTCCACTTTGCGGATTCTTTCTGCTTGGATCTGATACAAGGTCTTACCACTGGGCAACCCCACGTTGTACATGCCCTTGGGATAGCTCACTCCCAGGCGAGTTCCTTGTCCTCCAGCCAGGAGCAGCACTGCCACCTTGTTCTGCGAGATCTGATGCAAGCCTAAATGGGAGAAAGAACCCCAAGGGAACGTAAGAACCACAAAAGTAATCAACACCCCGTGCTCTTCTCCTGAGCCTTTCTGCAGAGCTCAGGCAACAGCCAGAAGCTGCCAGTTCAGTGTCCGCTGCTGGCAGTTCAGAGAGAAATACAATGCTGCATGCAATACGAAAAAATTCCTTACACCTCTTCAATGCAGCAGTTTCCTCTGTCCAGAGAGGTGTGGAACATCCCTTAAGGTTTTCAAGACTTAAAGGTCCCTTAAGGTTTTCAAGGATAAAGCCACAGCTGACCTGACCTAGGGTGGGGTATGGTTCTGTTCCAAATAAGGGTTGGACTACAGACCTCCAGAGGTCCCTTATCACCGGTATTTCTACATTCCAAATAAGCAAAGTCTCATCATTTTCAGTAAACCATGGGCATTTCTGCAATCTGCCTTAATCAACTATCTCTACTTGTGCTTCAGCTTCTGTTTGGCTGCAGTCAGGACTAATAACACAGCCAAGCCTGCAGAAGCCACAACTCCCACAATCTAATTAAAACCAGTATCATTTCTCCCAACAAACCAGGAGAGTCCAGGACTTGGGGAAGAACCAGACCACATAATAAACATCCAGCTCATTGTCTTTGTTCCCTGCCTTCTCTCAAGCCAGCAACACAGTAACGACTGACAACCATGAGAAAGATTTTTCCTTATGTGCTGGTTTTGGCTGGGACAGAGGTAATTTTCTTCGTAGTAGCCAGTATGGGGCTGGTTTGGATTTGGGCTGGAAACAGCGTTGATAACACAGGGATGTTTTAGTTATTGCTGAGCGGTGCTGGCACAGCATCAAGGCCTTTTCTGCCTCTCACCAGCGAGGGCTGGGGGCGCACAGAAAGCTGGGAGGGGACACAGCCAGGACAGCTGACCCCAGCTGCCCAAAGGCTGTCCCACACCACAGAGCATCATGCTCGGCATGGAAAGCTGGGGGAAGGAGAAGGAAGGGGGGGACGTTTGGAGTGATGGCATTTGCCTTCCCAAGTCATCGTTACGCATGATGGAGCCTGGCTTTCCTGGAGATGGCTGAACACCTGCCTGCGATGGGGAGCAGTGAGTGAATTTCTTGCTTTGCTGGTGCACAGCTTTTGCTTTCCCTATTAAACTGTCTTTATCTCAACCCATGAGTTTCTTCAGTTTTACCCTTCTGATTCTCTCTCCCATCCCACCAGGGGCAAGTGAGCAAGCGGCTGCGTGGTGCTTAGTTAAACCTGCACTGGTGTTAAACCATAACACCTTAGGGAACACTTTGTGTTCCTCCAGGAACGTACTGAGCTCTGGGGCTGCCCAGGTCAAAAGCCACAGCTCTGCTACTGCTCAGAGCCTTTTGCAACCTAACACAAGAAGTCAACAACACATGGCCGAGCCTGCCACTGCTCCGGGCAGTCCAGGACAGCCCGTGCTTCACCCCAGCCTCCGGGGAGAGGACAAACACCCAACTTTTAACCACATCTGGGACTAAAAAAATTCCTGACTTGGACTGAAAGACACAGGGACCACAGATACTGAATTAGAAGAAAAGCAGGATTGTTTTTATGCTCGTCTTTAAATAATTGGCTGTTTAAATAAGCAATAGAGGGAAAATACCAATTTCTGCTTTAACAACCTGACTTGGTTTTATTCTGCTCAAAAATCTACCTTTCAGCAAGAAAAACAGACGACGTAAGTCATCCATGACATTGCAGTAATACTATTGACCTCCCCATGCTTACGTTTCTGCCTAAAAGGCTGGTAACGCCCACCCAGGCACACCGAAGGGTGCCGACCACGCAGCCCTGCCGTCGCTCTGCTGCAGAGCCTCCGAGCTCACAGGGCCACCTCTGGAGATCTGCAGTCCACCCTCCCGCTCCAAGTGGGATGAGGAGAGCTCTCTAGGGGGAAACCTGTGCTGAAGGTGGAAGTCCTGGGATTTCAAAGTTTCAGGAGGTCCTCAGATAGAGGGGGAAGCTTATATGGCTTTAAACTTATAATGTAAAAGGCACAGAGGATAGCACTGGGTGAGCTGTATGGCGATGAAAATAAAATAAGCATAATCTTACACAACAAACCCCAAGCAATTAGCAGCTCCTTTGCACCTTTACTGAACTTCCCATCGCAAAAGACTTAACAGTACAGAGCAGGGGCTCTAAGGGATGACATACAGCACTAGTACTTGCCCTGGTCCTCGGCCGTGGTTTGCCGCCGCGTGCTCAGCAGGTGATTGCCAGAGCACAGCTCTGTCATGGGAAGGGCCCAAGGAAGGGGCTGCAGCAGTGTGGCTCCAGGCCTCCCGGCACTGGCTTGGGTGGTGGCTGTCCCCCACCGAGATGCAGCAAAGAGGCACAAACTGGCACAGGAGGGAAGCGTGTGAGTGAGACCAGCGCCCTGCACACCAGCCTGGCTCGCTGCAGCCACACAGCCCTCGGGAACACAAACCTGGGGAAAACAACCTTTCCCACCAGGCCCCTCTCCCCTCCTTTCTCTCTCCTCCCCACGCACAGAGTTTCAGCAAACCGACAGCCAGCCCAGCACCAGGCTAGCTGGGGGTGCTCAGCTCCCAGCTGGCTCTTGGGTCCACACGCCTGCTAGGACCAGCCCCACCATCACCGTGCCCTGGAGCAACAGCTGCAGGACGGAGTGGAGAAGAATGACAGGCCAGTGGCGGGGTCAGCAGCGATGACAAAATTACCAATGGGGAGAGGAAGAGAAAGTGATTGTGGTTAGAAACCAAAGCCAAACTCTCCAGTCTGGGTCACTCTGTTGTGGCAGCCACCGCCTGTCCTGGGGCAGGGCAGGGAGAGGACACTCACGGCTGTAGCTGAAGCAGTGAGTGCTACCACGAGTGAGAACAGGGTCCTCCCATCCTGCCCATTCCCTTCCCCTCCTTTATCTCAGGAAAAGGAATAACAACTGTCACAGTCCTGCTGAGCTCAACCAGCATGGGGAGCTGACTCACCACTCCGCAAGGAAATGCATCTCGCTTGGCCAATCTGTGCCCAAACAAGCTTAATCTTGGCCTCTCCACCGCAATGTCTCTCATAAAACAAGATAAATAGCAGTGCCTGAGCACTTGGCCACAACCACTGGCGAGAATGTCCTTGCTGTCATTCCCATGGGCAAGGATGACACTGGATAAGTCACTCTTCCAGTGATTCCCAACTGCATTTAAAACCCACAGCAGACGGACACGGTCCTGGAAACCTGGTGATGGGAAGGGCTCTGAATGTCATCATGCCACAGCTGCCCAAGGGTGAATGAGTACCACCAGACGGCAGCGTGAGACCACCACGTGCATCTGTGCAGGCCCAGCAAGCCCAGTGAGTGCATCCTACTGGGCAGAAGTCCTAAGATGGTGAGATAGATAGATAGATAGACAGACAGACAGACAGACAGACAGATAGATAGATAGATAGATAGATAGATATACACGTCACCATCCAGTTGGCTCCAGCTTGCTCCGCAGGATGCAAGCAAATACCCGGCTTGTTCACAGCTGCACCAGTTGTGCCACACCAGTGCCCCACGGCACCAGTTTGGAGGGCCACCATGGCAAGAGCATGGAAGGAAACACACAACCTTCCTCCAGCATCAAGCCAACCAGCAGTCCCCCAGGAAAGCAAACCTGAAGCTCTCTAATGATCTGAGCAGCCCTGGACTGTTGAAGTTGAAGGCTGAGGCACGTGGTTAGTAAAATCAACGTGCCTGGCCACATCTCCCTCAGGTCCGCTCCACGTGCGGACCCTGCGTAGATAACACTGACTGGGCAGAGCAAGGCACGGTGCAGCTGCAGCACGTTCATCATCGACCTCCATCAACCGCCTGCCTGGACACAGCACCGCCCCACGCTCAGTAGTGCTCATCCTTACCTGAGCCTTGCTGTACTGCAGGGCTGGGGCAGCACCGCGGCAGCACTGTGCCAGGCTGGTGGGCTTCTTCCACCAAACCTGACCCAAAATGGCCCAGAGGAAAAAAAAAAATTTAAGGAAAAGAAGAATTTATGGAGATAAAAGAAAGATCTAAAAAAATTCCCCTGCGGGACACTTCCAAATGTTCTGTTTCAAAAAGGCAATAAAAATATTTTAAAAACCCTAAATAATCTAGAACTGAAATTGCTTGAGCTAATGTATTTCGCATTGATTTAAAACAAAGCTGTCTGAGGTCTGAACTTGTCATTTGCTGGTCTCAGTTGCCGCAGCTCGGGGAGTGCTGCTGTGGGGTGTGACTGAGACTCACCCACCAGTGGACCACGTCAGGCGCTCGCCCTGCTCCATCCCTGCTGCGGCCCCACTGGGCTGGCGCCCACACACACACTCTAGTCCCAGTGCAATGGACCACATCCCACGGATCTCCAATTTGAGCTTTATGCACAGCAACAGACTGTGACCAAGGGGCATCACTCACGTGAAGCTCTGGAGCCAACACTGTATCAACAAAGCCTGCAAGGTCACACTTTGTCACGCAGCATCGAGCACCAGCCACTGGGATCCTTGGCCACAATTCAAGGGGTGCCAGGGCTGGCACCGCTCCGCTGAAACGGGGCTGGCCCAGAGACGGCTGTTCTCAGGGAAGTTTTCCACACAGTGACCAGAAGATGGGATTTGCCCAATGGTGACTTGGCATCTCACATCCACCTCCCTGAGGAGCCTCTCACTGCGGGGACGAAACCTCGACCTAGGCAGGATGAACCCGAGTCCAAACCAATACCACTGATAACATCAACGGTGTCATTGTCTTTTTCTCTTCCCAAAATCCAGCAGACTGACGGGGCCGTATTCGCGTGAGAGGGCTGACCACAGCACACATGAAAAACCCAACAAGGCGACTCTCCTTCCCATCATTTATGGCATTCCCAGTATTTACGGTGCAACCCTACAACTACTGGGGAGTTTTTCCAAGGTTCTGATCTTAGGTTGCCATGAAAACGAATATCCCCCAAAATTTGAGTGAGTAGGTCTGCTCTGACTTAGCAACTGTAAAACTACTAATATTCACAATTAAAGTTCATAACAACTGACTCATCTTGCTGCACGTTCCTGCAGTAAATGGAAATATTTATCCCTCTTAAAAAAACACGCACCTTATTTTCTGCAGCATGAGAAATCCGAACAGCTGAACCAAACAGAAAAGGGAAGATGTGTTGGCTGTTAGACAGCCAGCAATGCTGCAGTAAGTCTTACTCTGCATAGAAAGTAAAAAAAAAAAAAAAAAAAAAAGATTTTGCAGGGAGAACAGATTGATCTTGCAAGAACAGACTGAATTCTCCTGCTGAACAGGCGCATCAGCTCAATTACAACAGCAGTCAGCAAGAGAAGAATAAAGCAAAAAACCAAAAAATCCTTAATTTTTCAAGGCAGTCGGCTAATCAGCATGGCTCATCAAACGCTCTCATGAAATGGGAGCTACGCTGCGGCCCACGCCCAAGAGTTAGATTTCATTATTAAAACATTTACAGAATGTAAAAGTGTCTGTGCTTGACCTACAGCATCACCTCTCAGGCTGCCCAGAAAAACGCAATTGCTTAATTTTTCTGTTTAAGATCTGAAAGCAAATCTGACCAGGCTAAGTTGTATTGTCACAGAGAAAATAGTAACGCTACTTATTATTTTTTTTTAACTATTAAAAAATACCTTGGGTGTTGCCAAGACTAAGTTTTGAGTTGCCTGGTTCTTTTAACCATCATTTTTATCACAAAAAAGGGGGCAGGGGAAAGGGGGAGACATCATCTCAGTTGTTCAGTCTTTGCAGAGGACACGCAGCAGGTGGGAGCTGCTGGGAACACGGACACCCCTGGGCAGAGCATGGTCGAGCTCAGCCCAGGGGGGACCCCGGCCCCGCAGCCGAGGGCTCTCCCAGCTGCCCAGCCTCGGGGACGGTGAGCAGCGGGTCAGGACCACTCACTCTGCTCTCGTCCAGCTCTGCAGCTCGCTGGAACCAAGAGCCTTTGGAGCCTGCATTCCTCAGGAGCCCACAATCCCCATAAAGCCTGCACCGCCGCTGGCTCCTCTGGGAAAAGCCATGCAGGGGTACAGGGACGCATCCAGGGATGAGGCCACATCGGCAGGGACACGCCAGCACTGCCCAGGTTCAGCGGCACAGTCTCACTCCTGATTGCCCTCCCCTGGGAAATAAAACCGAGGGCCAATTCCCATCTCCAGCATTAAAATGGATCACAAAAACAAACCAAAGGGAAACAGAAGAACCGTGTCCCCCTCTCCTGGTAGAGATTAAGAAACGCTGCCTGCAGGACTGGTGTGGCTTGGGGCCATCCGGACATCAGGGCCAGGTGACTTGTGCATGGTGCTGGTGGTCCCAACCACGCTGGACCTTCTGGGCTCTTGCAAGCACCGCTGGCAGCAAGTGAGGCCAGCCCTGCCCAGTTTGCCTTCCCTTCCCTGCTGCAGATGGCAGCACAAAGTAGATATGCCGGTTCCTTGCTGGCCTGGCAGGGCGTTAGACAAAGGACCCAGTTTGGTAAAATTCTTAAATTTAACTGTGCAGCCCTGACCTACACCCATCTGCCACTAGAATACATGGGTTCCCTTCCTCCTCAAGCAAGAGGCAGTGACCACCATCCGAGCGGGTCCCCTACCAAACCCCACCGGTTAGGGCTGGGCAGCTGCCATGGCACTGGCAGGGCACTGGAAATACTGGTTTAACCAAGCACACGTGTCCTCTGGGTCACCAGAGTTTCCTCTTGCTCTCTCCATCACCGCTCAGCACCAGGAGCGGAGCCTGATGCAGCACAAAAGCTCCCCTGCCCTGTGACCCTGATGCTTCTATTTTTGTTTGGAAATATTTACTCCCCTGCCCCACGCATCCCCCCACCTCTTTGCTGGCAGGTTTGGGTCAAGGCTGTGCAGACACTTGCCACAATTTACACAAGTTTTTCTGGTTTTCCTTTTTTAATGATGATTACTTTTTAACAGCGTTTAAAGAAGGAGGGGAGACACATCAGAACCTTTGTAAATAAAATAGAGTGCGCACTTGGAAAAAAGCACAGGACATCAGTGTAAGACATACGTGCTGTGGGGGGAGAACAGCCCCCCACACCCAGCCAACACCTCCCCCATTACCCCCATCTTTCACACACCCACGGGGTGACCAGGAAAAGCGGTCAGCATCTACTGGATGCTGGGCTTTCCTGGGACTTCTTCCACACTGTCCATCCGCTCTGCTCCCAGATTCTCCCTCCTGCGCTTGGATGGGGCTCCGTGCCAGCCCCCGCGCTAGCATGGGACCTGCCTTCGCACCCGTAAGCGGTCTGGGAGACCACCCCTGTGCCCCCTCCACGCCCTGCTCCCCGGGGCCTCACCCCACGTCCCGCCGACCACGCGCTCGCCAGCCTCATCCACTGGGTTTAGCAGCCAAGAGCGGAAATCCAACGTCTCAGCCCCAAAGTGCCTCCGCAGCCCCTGCCATGCTCAGGGCCCGGTACAGCCGGAACCCCCAATCCCTCCCCTCCCTGCCCGCCTCGCCGCCACCCTCGGGCCCCGCTTGCCTCCACCCTGCCTGGCCCCAAGCCCGGCGCCACCCCGAGAGTGCTGCCGCACAGCCGGCCCCGCCCGGGACCCCGCGCCGGCCACGGCTCCGCAGGGCGGTTGTGGCTCCCGTGCCGGGGCAGGGACCCGCCCGGCCCGGCCCGGCCCGCCGCCGCTCTGCCGGGCTTCAGGCAGCCCCGGGTGGTTTTTGAGGACAAACCTCAGCGGTTTTGGCACGGGGGGCGGGCGGGCGACGCTGGGGAGCCCGCCGGGACGGAGCCCCCCGCGCCCCCTCCCGAGGCCGGCGGGGCGCCCCAAGGGCCGGGCCGGGCCGGGGGCCCCGTGCCCCGCTCACCTTCCGCCTCCCAGCGCTCCAGCGCGGCGGGGCCGCTGCGGCGGGCGCTGCCCAGCAGCCGGGCGGGGAGCGGCTCCATCCGGCCGTCCAGGCGCTCCGGCGGGCCGCGCTGGCGGGCCCCGGCCGCCGCCGCCAGCCGGCAGTGCTCGCCCAGCCCCGGCGGCAGCGCGGCCAGCAGCGCCCCGCGCTGCGCCGGGCCCAGCTCGGCCCAGAAGCGCAGCAGGTGGCTCTGCCCGCAGCCCGCCAGCCTCGCCCGCGCCTCCTCGGGCGGCCCCATGGCCACCAGCCCCCGGCCTCCGCTCGCCGCCGGCAGGGACCGGCGGGGCGGGGGCGGGGCGGGGCGCGGAGGGCGGGATCGCGACATGGAGGCCGGGTCGGGCACTACCCGAGTTCGTATCCTCCGCCGCCCCGGGGACCCCCCGCGGCTTGCCCGGGGCCTGTCCCGAGCTTGCCTCTCGCCCTGCCGGGTGCTTGCCCGGATCTTGCCCGGTGCTTGCCCCCTGCTTGCCCCTTGCCCTGCCCGGCGAGGCAGGCTGCCTTCGGCCTGCGCAGCGTCCCCCCCACGGCCAAATTCGCAGCCTTCCCGTAGTGGGCTGTGCTGTTTGGCTGCTGGGCTGTACCTGACGGGGACCCCAGGGGTGCTGGGACCTTCCTGCCTGGGAAAGGCTCGTGCCCCTTCTTGTGCCCGCACTTGCAGAATGGGGAAGCTCATGGGGTTCTTTCAGCACGGCTCGTGGGATCCCACCCCACCTCAGCCCTGACGCCTGCTGCAGGGTCAGGGCCCCCAGCCCAAGTCCAGCTGCCCATCGGAGACACAGCACCAGCAGCGGTGAGGTCACTTGACACAAAAACCCAAAGACCAAGGCTGGGCCAGGCAGGGGGTGTCAGGAGGCACAGAGTGAGGCAGCCTCCTCTGCGGCCCCTGCAGGGGTCACAGGCTGCCAAGAGTGGGGATGGTGCAATGTCCTACGCTCCTGCCCTCAAGCCCCCAGTATGTTCAGTGCATTCTTGCCACTGGGCGGCATGGCACTAACTCCCTGTCCCTGCCATTGACCAGTGTCTGTGACACCCTGACTGCAGTTGGAGCACGGATGGGCAAAAGGAGACAAGAAGACAGACAGACGGCTGCTCAGACACAGGCATCTCCCTGTGTGTGACTGGAGTCAGGGGAGCTGGACCCCATCCGGATGTGACGATCAGGTTGGGAAGAATCCCTGATGGTTGTCAAAGCTTCTGTTTCACCCCTTGTTTCCTTGTTTCCTGCTGCTGGTGAATGCACTCCCACCCCTCAAATCCAGCCATCCACCAGAACGGTTTCATCCTGCTGCACAGGGTCCCCCGAGGTTAATTCCACAACCCATCGCCCCAGTGTGGGGAGAAATTTTCTTCTGTAAAGCAATAAAAACAATGGCAGGTTGGATCAGATACCAGGACAACCTGGGAGAGCAGGAAGGAGGTATGCTTGGGCCAAAGTAAACACAAACGTGCAGGTGGAACAGCAAATTCACCATTAAAAAAGCTCCAGCATCCCAAAAGCAGAGAGACAGCAAAGACTGCTCCATCGGGGTAAGATGTGCTACCAGGAGAGAGGTAGAGCTTCTTATTTTTAGGGCCCCACTTCAGACTTCAAGTATCCACCAATATGTTCCCCAAAGAAATGCAGTTTTACAGTCATTCCCTGGATAAGATGAAAGGCTGGGTAGTTTATGGCTGTGGCATGACTGTTACTACACGCTTCCCTGAGCTGCTGCTGTGATAGCTGGTGTCATCGGCAGCAGCAGAGTGGAATTTATAACAGGACAGAGCAATTTCTAGATGGTTTCTAAGTGGACGCCTTGCAGCATCTATCACACTTCCATTTAAGCCCCTGTATTTGAACTCATTGTGCTGAGAAGGGCGGGAGGTGAGACTGGACAGTGTGACTGCTGTTTCCTACCAACACAAATTCTTGCTTTGCAGACCCAGGCATGTCGCAGAGTGAGCAAACCAACACACCACAGCTTATTTTAGCTTCCCGCCTGCCGCCCTTCTCCCAGCCCTCGTGACAGCCGGCAAGCTGCCAGGCAGCCACCAGGCTTCCTGCTCACCGGCCTGCGAGGGAAAAAACAGTCTGGAGGAAAGAAAAGTAACTTTGTGGGAAGTGCCCGGCCCCCTCCAAAGCAAACAGAGCACGTGTCAAGAGGCCCCGTAAGCAGTGAGATGGAAAACAGGATGGCATCTCAGAGTTGGGAAGATCAAACAAGATAGCCCTTCCCTGAAGGAAAATCTGCTGCATCTCACTGACCACACTCCCCGCGCCATTTGTAGCCTCTGCCCAGAGGTTTCCTGGGGACAGACGCATTTCTGGGTTGACACTTTGGTACCTCACTGGAAGTAATTCCCTGCACCCCCTCAGCTTTGGGGCTGAAGGAAGGGGTTAACACCAATTGTGCTTAATGAATGGGACAGTGATGGGTAGGTAGCACCAGACCTTGGCATCTGGACTGTTGGTTGAACAGCTCCTGGTCTGGTTTTAACCAAGCCCCGACCAACAGTTCCTGGGTATGGTCTGGAAACCTGCGCTGGCTGGGGGCAAGCCCATGTTGGCTGTGGCACTGCTCTGGCCAGCAGCGTGACAGGCAGTGGCGGGCTGTGTCGTGCTGGCGGCAGCGTGCAGGCACTGAGCCCACACCTGGTTCCCCACCAGACCTTGCTGTCCCCCAGGAGAACACAGCGTCAGGGGCTCACAGCACCTGCTTGAATGTGGTCATCGGGAGGAAACCTCACAGCTGCAGTCACCATGTGTCCTCTTGCAGAGTCAAGATTCACATGTGAACATCTGTGTGCTGCTGAAGTCAGCACGGGGCTTAATCTACTGCCACAGTCACCCAGCATCACCCGTAGAAGGTCAGTGTCATGCAGGAAGGTGCCCCAGTCTCCACCAGCAGCACCCTGTTCCCCCAGTGGTCCAGTGGTCTGCTGTGACCTCTCTTCCAGGGGAGGCAACGCTGGTTGGTGGGACACACCAGCCTTCCAGGGGACATCAGACAGCCCATGCCATCCCCAGAGAGGGACACTGGTGCCCTGGGTGCCACCACACCAGAGCTGTGACTGCCAGTGCCTGTGGGCCAGGCCTGAATGGCAGCTTCTTCCCAGTAGCTTGGAGGAAGGAGAACTGAACGACTACGTTGCTTATATTAAAAAAACCAAATATAGCTCTGTCAATCAGGGGAGCCTGGGCTGGCCCCAAGATAAACTATTCAGTGAGAGAGGGGAAAAAAACCAAAAACAACAACAAAACAAACAAACAAACAAAAAAAAAAAACCCAAACCAAAACAACCCCCCAAAAAGCCTTTTCCAAGAATTTTCAAAATCTCCCAAACCTCATTCACCCCACCACGCCAAGGCTGAAAACATTGACCTGTTTCGCAGCAGCCTCTTGAGGGCACTTTGCAACGCAAGCGTAGTAAGGCCAGAGCTGCCCTGGGCGGTTGTATCCCAGCTCGCTGTTGCCAGAGCAGAAAGCTCCACATGGAGGAGAAAGAGTATTTCGGCTGAACCACCAGGCGCAGTCAATGCCAGGAATTGTTTCAGACACCTCTGGATTGTTTTCCTGGTGGGACAGACCTGCCAGGCAGGGAAATGGGACAAGAGACATTAAGGTCCTTTTGAATTCTCCCTATTATTCCTGGCTGTTCCAGCAAGCCCACAGATGTGGGAGGAACCTAGGGAAAACCTCATTTTTCTGCAGATTTAGCCTTTGCTGAGCAAAACAGCGCAAGAGCTGAGCAGTGTCACATTCACTGCCTTGTCTCTGGAGCAAAAAGGAGAGGGATGATGCACTGGTTCCTTCTCCCTGTATCCTCTGCAGGTGTGAACCTGTTCAGTCAAACACGGCAAAGCCAAGCAGAGATGTCAAAACAGGTAGGACAGGTCTGGGAAATTTATGAAAATAAATGGTTTAAAGAAAAGCAGGCTGTGAACAACCCAACCATAGCGCAGAGGAGACCAGCCAGAGCAGGTCCTTGAAAGAGAAGAGCCCAATGAGGGTCTCCAGGGGCTGCTGTGATTTACCTGGCAGCCTGGGTCTGACATGGCTGAGAAACTCCAGAGAGGAGAAGTGTCAAGAATGGGCTCAGGAGCCTGTAGGATCATGGTGCTGAAGACATCTGGGATGGAGTCTCAGTGTCGGTCCCGGACAGGGAAACTGATGGGGAGGGGAGCACAGTGAGGGCCGCCTGGATGGGAGGGCTTGAGGGCCAAGTGTCTGACACCCTCTCCCTTTGAAACCAATTCAGAGCTAAAGGGAATCACCCCTGGCGCAGGGAGATGTCCGTGGCACAGGCAGACTCACAACCTGAGCACCTGGACAATGGCTAATCGCCCTTTCTGGCCATCACCCTTCTCCAGCACGCTCACTCCCTGACGCTCCTTCTCTCAGCACCATGAGCATCAAACCAGGATGGGGGCTCTGGAGGTGCCAGCTCATGGCTGCCCAGGGCCCTCGAGCAGTGCCTGTGGCAGGGGATGGTGACACCAGGGCTTTGCTGTTTGCTTTGTTGCAATGCACCGTCTGACGGAGGGAGTTTGCAGAGGACGGCAGCACCTTTCCCTAGGGCTAACATGCTGTTGCATCTAACAAACACAGCAAATTTTGGTATAAATTAGAGAAACCCGTTCTCTTAATAATATCACAGAATCACACAGAATCACAGAATGTGTTGGGTTGGAAGGGACCTCTAAAGTCCATCTAGTCCAACCCCCTGCAGTCAGCAGGGACATCTTGAACTAGATCAGGTTGCTCAGAGCCTCATCCAGCCTGGCCTTGAATGTCTCCAGGGATGGGGCCTCCACCCCCTCTCTGGGCAACCTGGGCCAGTGTCTCACCACCCTCAGTGTACAGAACTTCTTCCTAATGTCTAATCTAAACCTGCCCTGCTCTAGTTTAAACCATTGCCCCTCGTCCTATCGCTACATGCCCTTGCAACAGCACCTCCCCAGCTTTCCTGGAGCCCCTTCAGGGACTGGCAGGGGCTCGAAGGTCTCCCCGGAGCCTTCTCTTCTCCAGGCTGAACACCTCCAACTCTCTCAGCCTGTCCTCACAGCAGAGGGGCTCCAGCCCTCCCAGCATCTCCGGGGCCTCCTCTGGCCCTGCTCCAACAGGTCCATGTCCTTTTTGTGCTGAGGGCTCCAGAGCTGGACACAGCACTCCAGGTGGGGTCTCACCAGAGCAGAGCAGAGGGGCAGAATCACCTCTCTGGATCTGCTGGCCACGCTTCTTTTGATGCAGCCCAGGATGCGATTTGCCCTCTGGGCTGCGAGTGCACATTGCGGGCTCATGTCCAGCTTTTCATCCACCAGGACCCCCAAGGCCTTTTCCGCAGGGCTGCTCTCTGTCACACCTTCCCCCAGCCTGTATTGATAACGAGGGTTGTCCCGACCCAAGAGTAGGACCTTGCACTTGGCCTTGTTGAACTTCATAAGGTTTGCTCGGGCCCACCTCTCCTGCTCGTCCAGGTCCTCTGGATGACATCCCGTCCCTCTGGCCTGTCAACCACACCACTCAGCTTCGTGTCATCATAGTGTGAATACCAGTTTATAAGAGATATCTAAATCCTGTTTCTCTCACATTTGCCAACACTGGTATTTTTTCTTTCCTATTTTCTCCATGTCCATGGTTCCTTTGGGGCCCTACCCCAGCTCCTGCTGGCTAGTGGCTGCTGGTGCAGCACCAGCCACAGCACTGGGATGCCCAGCCTCAATTCCTACTGGAAGCACCCGCTTCCCCCACAGCACCAGACAAGTCAAGCACACAGGACCTCTTGGTGCTGATGCAGAAGAGCTGGACATCCCTCTCCCATGGGGATGCTGCTGGGGAGAGGAGCTGGATGGATGCTTCTTGGCTGTGTGCAAAGCTGGTAGTGAGAGCGAACACCACGTTCGGGGGGTTTATTTTGTTCCTGTTCACTAACAGCGTTTGCTCTGGAGTTCTTATGTTGTCCCAAATCTGCGTTCTTTACCTGGTGCGCGAGCCAATAACACACAGGGTAGAGGTATTTCCAAGTTTATTCCATTAATGTGTGATGTGCAGAAAGGGTGCTCGTCCCAAAATGGGAGCACACCTTAGTTTCAAAAATTTCCCTTTTTATATTGGGAATATATATATATATTATAAATACTGATTATTACATATTCTAACAATTAATACATGTTCATTGTTGCTCTCTTTAATGATAGGTGGAGATTTCTTCACTTCCTATGTAAATTAGTGTGCAGACTCTGTTTTCTCCTTCCATTGTTCTCTTTGGAGTAGGTGGTATCATTTGGGTCAGTCGTCCATGAGTCGGTGGTCACCATCTCTCCCTGCCAAAATTACCTTTTTCCTTCTTCTCCTCTAATCTTGGCAGTTCCAGGTGGTTTTCTCAGTTTGCTGCCCAGGCCTACAGTTCATCACTCTCTTGACAGGGACGTCCTGCTTATCAACAAAGATAGATTGTCTAGTAGTTAGTTCCTTAATTTAATCTTAGATAAATCACATCTCGTTACTATTTGTCTATAAATGATCAAATGGGGTTGGGGCTAGTATAGAGGACTTTCAGCAGCAGCAGCAGGTTCCCTTGGTTGCTTCAATTACATGTTATGTTTCATTTTTCTATTTAATATCAGTCTGACTACAACATTGAGGGGTGTGAGGTCTGCAGGTTAAAGAGAGCCACTTGCCGTTCTGCACCGTTACCGGCTCTTTGAGGGGCCAAAACCCGGCTGTCCGAGGCTGGTTATCGCCACCGGCAGCAGAAGCACCCATCGCAGGCGGTTCTGCCGGTAAAGAAGGGGCTCTGCGAGAAATGAGGGTTTGTACCGAGGGGTGGATGGACACCGGCCAGCGCGGCGCCCTCCGGGCGGGGGTCCCCGGGCCGTTACCGGGGGTGCAAGGGCTCGGATGGCGGCGGGATGGAGAAGAAGACACCTCCATGAGCCGGCCCCGCTCTCGGCCGGGGTGGTGGGTGTGTGTGTCCCGGGCCCTCTGGAGGGACCCCTCGCCCCCCGGCCCGGCTGAGAGCGGGGCGGGCGCCGCGGAACTCAAACCGCCGTCCTGCCCCTCAGCCAATGGCCAGCGCCGCAGCCCGCCACCAACCAATGAGAGCGCGGAGCCTCCCGCCTCCAACCAATAGAAGCGCGGGGAGGGCGGGGTGGCCAGTAACGCTCGGGAGAGGTGGCGGCGATGGCTCCGGAGCGCAGCGACCGGTCGTTCCCCCCTGCCGGTACCGAGGGGCTCCCGCGGGTGTTCCTGCAGAGCCTGCGGACTCTCTTCGATATCCTGGATGACCGGCGGCGGGGTTACGTGCACCTACGGGAGATCGAGTCCCGCTGGCGGGGAGCCGAAGCCCGGGAGCTGCCCGCCGGGGTGATGGAGGGGTTGCGGCGGGCGGCACCGGCCAGCGGGTACCTCACCTTCGAGCGGTTCGTCCTGGGGCTGCGCGCTGCCCTGCCCGGCGCCGACCCCCCGCTGGAGAGCGGCAGCGGGCGGCGGAGCGCGGAGAAGCCGCCGAACCCGCGCGGTGCCGAGGAGCGGCGGGGAAAGAGCGGCGGGCAGCGGGAGCCGGGGCACGGCCCGCACCGCGGCCGAGGTGAGCTGGGAGCGGGGGCGGGGAGGGACCTACCCGGCTCGGAACGGGCACCGCCGGAGCTTGGGCATCGCCGCAGTGCGGGCGGCGCGATTGCCGGAGGCTCCAGGCGCGCTGGGGGCCTGGGGCTCGCTCGGGTCGCCCGGCGGCGCAGCCCAGTTCCCTTCTGTGGGCTTAAACCAGCAGCAGGCTCTTCCCGCAGGCCTGGTGCGAAACTCCCCAAAAGTTCCTGCTGGTTTTAGTTTGGGCTGCGGTGGGCTTTGAGCCGACGCGCGGGTAACGCAGGGTGGTGACTGTGCTGCTCCCCCTCTGCCTCGGGGTTGTGCTTCCCTTCCCATCTCGCGTGAGTGTTTGTCTGTTTATAGTGGTGATAAGAAGAATTAAGGGCTTTACCATAACGTGTCCGTGGTTGTCCCCTGGCGCAATGTCCATAGGTGACCTTCCTCGGGGGTGGGTGGTCTTGGGGATTTGCGGAGCCTCCGAGAGCTGAGCAGCTTTGCCGGAGCGAGGGTTGTGGTCAGAGGGCAGCCCTGTGCTCGAGTGGGCTCCGTGCTGTGGGTCAGCCCCTCAGAAAGGCTTGGTTCACCATTTCGTCTAAGTTTTGGACCAAAAAAAATAGTGAAACCTGATGCAACTTTTTTGTTTGGATAATTCCACAGCACTATAATAATAATTAAGTTATAAATAATTAAGCAACGATTAAATGGGAAAGCGGCACCAGGGAGATGTGCTTTACTGTCCCCAAGCACTGTCCGGGTGGCCAGGCCAGGGCTCTGTCTGCAGAGCTCACCACCAGGTCCCTGGGGACTCTGTCCTTTCCTCGGGACCTGGGGTCCCTGTGCAGGGTCTGCCAGGCCCCCTTACCCCCAGGTAGCACGCTGACCTTGGCAAGGGGAGACTGTCACCGCATCTTGATTTGTGGCTGGGGAGTCAGAGACGTTATAAGGAAACCAGGCTTCTGGACTTATCTGGCATAGGTAATAGTTCTTTATCTAGAGTTGTGGCTTTGAGATCTACGGACACAGAGGTCCATGTGAGGAGCTGGTGCTTGTTGTTGCAACACTTGAGCGTGATGACTTCCTCTGCCTTGGGAAAGTTGTCTGGGCTGGTTTGCTTTCCCTTCCCACCCATTCCCTCCCAGTCCCTTCTTCTGCTAGGTGGAGAAGAAACTGTGGCGGAGGTTCTCTGCTTTCTGTTTTGCCTCCAGACTAATCACTTGAGCTTCATCTAAGGGAATATTATTAAGCAGGCTGGTTCTTCTGTTGTCAAGAGTGTAAACCTGGAAAAACCTGAAAAAAAATCCTGTTTGGTAAATAAACAGCAAATTGAAAGCTCTGCCATGGAAAGGAGCAAGCAGATGACTACAGCAACTTTCTGGTTTCTGAGATCTTTCCATTGTAGGCTGATGTTACGCTGATGTCTGGAGCCTGCGGGCAGGGTTAGTGCCTCAGCCCTTGCTGCCAGCTTCCCGCAGTGCAGGGCAGTATTCTGGCAACAGGCCTGAACTTCAGGTTGATTCAGTGGCTTAGTGAACGTTATAACTCAGCCCTTATTCTATCTCTTTTAGCTCCAGATCCCGCACAGCTGCCCAGTGCGCCCTGCCACCGTGGAGGGTTTCCTGGGGAGCGGTTGAACGGGTGGATGTTCTCCTCAGCTGTCTGCGAGGGAGCTGGGCACCGCTGCGGCAGGACACAGCTCTTCCTCAGTGCGCAGGAATGTGCTGAGAGCTGCCCATGGGTCCAGGAAGCCCTGTCTCCATTAAGATTACATCGTTTGGGCTCGAGGCTGTTCTGAGCCTCCAGCTGCATGAGGTAGCTTCTGCAAGAACCCAGTCAAGGGCAGGGAGATGGTGTATCAGTGCTCATCAGCTGCAAAGAGTCTGAGTAAACTCCCTGTCTGTGTTTTGAGGGAAGGAGGTGGTCACAGGATGCCACCCTAGCTCTGCTTCCCAGTCCAGGGGAGCATCTGCATGTGTCAGAGGTGATTTGGATGCGAATTGTGGCAAGAGGGCAGAAGCTGGGGCCAGGTGATCCTCCTGGTGTGTCCAGGGATGCAGTGAGACAGTGATTCTGTCCCCTCTTCCCTGCTAACCTCCACTAGCATATGGGCAGAAGTGCTTCTGAAGAAGTCCCTGCTCAGAGTCTACTTCCAGAAGCTCTCATCAGCCTGGTGGTGCTGGAGCAGCCCATGAACCGATGCTGGGCACCAGCCTCAGTTGCTGGGGAGCCAACAGCATCTACCAAGTGCAAGGGCAGTGAGGTGAGCCCAGACACGAAGTCACCATGATGGCTTCCCTACCACTGGTGCCTAGGTGGCCTGTCACGGCAGCGTCCGAGTGTCTAGGTGTTGGGGATCTTTACCCTTGGTGGTTCCCCTGAGAGCTGAGACCTGGGGAAGTTAAGACACAGAGCAGAAGGTGCCTTGCCCAGGAGGTCGGTGGTGGACCTGGGCACTGCCTTTGCTGCTGGGGTGGCCTGTCACGGCAGCGTCCGAGTGTCTAGGTGTTGGGGATCTTTACCCTTGGTGGTTCCCCTGAGAGCTGAGACCTGGGGAAGTTAAGACACAGAGCAGAAGGTGCCTTGCCCAGGAGGTCGGTGGTGGACCTGGGCACTGCCTTTGCTGCTGGGGTGGCCTGGCTCTAGCAGCTGCCTGGAGAGCTGGTGGCTCTGGCAGGAGGAGGGGATGGTTTGTAGGTAGCTGTTATTGTCTGGGCCATTGCCAAGGACAGGGATGTGAATGTGTAAAACACCCACAAGGTGTCATGGTCCTGGGCACTTGCTCTGGCTGGCGAGCGTTGGGCTCAGGCCCTGCAGGGACAGAGGGGCTCTGGGGGGGAGTAGGCCAGCCCATATCTCGTGGCAGGGTCTCTTCCAGCTCTGGTGAGCTGGTCCTGCTCTTTGCCTAAGAAGAACTGATCCCAGCTCATTAGCAGTGTCCTGTTTTAGCTACTACATTGTCAGCTCAGAAGCACAGAGCTCAGTTCTTTGACCAGGGAGCACCTTCTTACCACAGGCTCGGCTCAGTTCAGCCTGGTGTTTCCAAGTAACAGCAGCAATAACCCTTTTAATGTGTTGTTTCTACCCTGCAGCTCTTCCCAGAGGTGCCCCTGGCTTTGCTTTGGGATTCTGCCTTTTGAAGCTACCCTTAGGTTTGGGGCTGTTCCTCAGGTTCCCAAGCAGGATGTGCTACAGGTCTGCTAGGAGAACATGTATGTGGTTGCACTGGTCTTGCTGGGTTCCTCCCAGGTAGATATGGGCGCATAAAACCAAAGACAGTTGGCAAAACAGATGAGTGGGCGATGTCAAAGACTTTGTTTATTGATGTGCTGGAGATCTGCCTATGCCGGACCACTTGGTGGTAGGAGCAGTAGGATGCTGTGGTGGACAAGAAGGAGCGGCACAAAGTGGCAGGCTGAGCGAGGCACTTGTGTAGCGTTCCCTGCTGCGAGTCCAGCTCCCGTTGCAGAACCGGTGCAAATGTGGCAGCGCAGGCAGCCCCAATGTGAGGCAGCTCTCCCAGACCTTGTTGCATTCAATGCAAGGGGTCGCTCCTGCGGCCATGGCTGCCCTCTCTTACCTCATCTCCCTCTTCCATGGTGTCCATGCCCGTGAGACTTGTGGAGGAGCAGGCAGCGGTGTGCCCTGTCCCAGGACTCACAGCCCTTTGTGCCTGCACAGCAGGGAACAGAAGAGACCTGTACCAGGCAGCTCTGGCACCTGGGAGCCAGAGTGTGCCCAGCCCATGGGAGAAGAATGTGGAGATGGGTGGGGGTGCCTGGCAGATACGTGGGGAGCGGTCCCGAGGAGGAGATGTTTTCCCCAGCTGCCTCACTGCCTGCCTTTGCTTGCTCTTGTTTGAAAGCCAGGTTGGCAAAGAAACTCTTGAGGAAAGCTGTGCGCAGAGAGCGGGGTGAGCTGCAAGCACGAGGCAGGGTCTGCTGGGGACTCGGCAGGGGACCGGGGCAAGAAGGGAGGTGTGGCAGGTTTGCTGCCCAGGCATGTCTGGGGAGGGTGCTGGCTGCACTCTCAGCTGCACGGGCACCACGGTTTGGGGCGGCAAGGCAGAGGTCGGCCAGAAGTGGGGATCTGAGCTGGCTTGGTCGGGGCTGCAGGGCTGTTTCTGGTGCGTTTGCCCAGGTGGGCAGTGCAGGGCTTGTACTGACTTTTCTGCAGATGCCCAGCCAATACCTCGTTTGGTGTGCAAGCAGCACAGGCAGGGGGTGTCTGATCCAGCCTAAAACCTGCCGGTATGAACTTAATCTGCAAAAATAGGTTATGCATGGATTTGCACCAGCGTCATGTGTTTGTAGTAGATCCGTCTTTTGCAAGATAGGATGTTGGGATTTTAATAAAACTTTGGAAAACCTACAGCCTGATTTACTCTATGGTTAGCCCACAGACACCGGGTCTGGGGGGGACATCTGCATGGCCAAGTGCGTCAGTGAGCAGGAGCTGCCTTTAGGAAGAGTTGGGTTCCTGGCAGAGCCTGTGCCACCCAAGCGGGAGCCTGGGGTCCCATGAGGACAGGAGGAGGGTAGGCATTATCACTTGTGGTTTAGTTGCCTGTGCTGGGACTGAATCAGCATTGCCTGGAAGCTGCCTGCTTTTTGCAGAAGACGACCACCGAGGTCTGTTGCCAGCCTGGCGCAGCCAAGTCAGTTGTTGCTGAAGCCTGCCCTGCCCGTACAAAGATGTGAGCAGGTGCTCGGGCTTTGCTCAGCTGCTCCTGGCCATGTCTGTTTGCAAGACCACCCTGCAGATTGTCCCACAGAAGTGGCCATGGGGAGGTTTTTGTTGCAAGCAGCTGGTGGCCTCATGGTTTCCTCCCTTACAGGCGGTGATGCTAAGGCTGCTGCGCAGTCCCAGGGAGATGGCAGCCATCCAGGAACTGGGGACACTCGGAGGCATCAGAGGGGACGTGCAGAACACCGCAGACACACCATCACCAATGGTGTGGACTTCAGCATGGTAAGGGGACAGCCCTGTCATGGGCTCCAGCAAAAGGGCCTGTGGTCCCTGCAGGAAGGTGGACTGCCAGGGTCCCTCACTGGTGACACCAGCTCTGTTTGGGCTGTCGCTCCCCTCTGCCCACCCTGCATGTGTGAGCTGTGTGATGTCGGGCACATCCTGATATTTTGGATACAAAGCTCCACTGATGTATGTGAAGGTACATCTGAGCCGCTTTCTGTCCTGAATAGTGCCAGACAGGGAGGAGGCACATGTTCCCCTGCCTTCCCCTGGAGCGGGGTCAGCCCATGGCACCAGCGTTTGACTGCGTGGGTGCCTTCCCCCGGGCAAAAACTTCGGTAGGGAAAGGCAGACGTGTAGGTGTAGGAGCAGGTGGGTCTCTGGGCCTTCCAAGCACTCCAGCGATGGTTGGGTACGCTCTGCGCTGGTGAGTGGTGGTGCCGGGCTGTGTCCCCTGCAGAAGTTCCCTGTAGGACAGGGCTCAAGCATGCTGATCCTCCTGGCTCCCAAGAGACCTTTTGCCAGTAATACAGAGAAATCAACATTGAATTTAGCTGGGCAGCCCGAGTGGAGAGGCTTGGATCAGATTGCCTGGATGAAGGGATCTGCACTGCTCCCAAGTGGGATGGAGGAGCTGTCTGGGCATGTTGCCCACAAGCTCAAGCTAAATTTTCCTGGGAGGAGAGCCAGGCCCCAGCCTGCAGGATGACTGATTGGTGGGATGAGCTCTGGCAGGTGTCAGAGCTGCTGCTGAGGCTGTGACTGTCACCTCTGCACTTCCACTCCTCGTGCCCTGGTGTCACCTGGGTCCCTGAGGTCAGCGGGGCTGACTGGTGGTGTGGGCAGCATCGATGACAGCCTGCCGCTGGCCGTGCGGGGTGTAACATGCTCCGATGCCTGGCCTGGGGAGGGGAATTTGTGCACACATGGTTTGCTGGGCTTGCAGCCATGCACAGGGTTGGGGTGCTCTTGGGCTGAGGGGTCTCTGCTGAGAGGTGCTGGGAAGGAGTAATAAATGTAGATGTGTGCATCTGGGGATGGGGGGCCTCTGGTTCTCAGGGTTTTGGTGGCTGAGGGTTGCTGCCTGGGAGAGGGGAAGGTCTATCCTTCCCTGGCAAGGCTCTTCCCTGTGCATGCAGCTCCAGGCTGGAGCCCATCACTGCCAGGAGCTCAAGGTCCTGCCTGGTACTGGTGATAAGGAGCTGGTGGCCAGCACATCTTGTCAAGAGCTGGGGTCTGTTCCCCAGTACTGCTGCAAGCCCCAGGGTGCCACAAGCACTCTTTCCCTGAGCCTTGTGTTGCCCTTGCCTCTACTTGCCCAAGTTGTTGTGGGGGCAGTGGGAGGGAGGTTCTCTGCCTTTCTTTCCCCCTCCCCATGCACCTGAGTGCTGCACTGCCTCTTGCGTGCTCCTCCCCCCAGGGTCCCCGTCCCTCTCCCGGCAGGTGAGAAGCCTTCCCTGGCAGGAGCCTTTGGGTACTGACCCCACTTCTGACTGTACAGAGACAGCTGGAACAGGTTTGAGTCCAGTGAGGACTGAATCCCTGTGCAGGATGGTGCTGTCACCTCCCTGCTGGTGCTGGGAGGCTGTTGGATCCCGCAGAGACGAGGCACTCAGGCAAATTAGCCTAATCACAGCTAAAGGGGGATGGGAGCAGTGGTGTCCATCCCAAATCCCAGAGTGCGCTGGGACGGGTTCATTCTGGGCAGTGAAGCAGGGACTGTGCTGCAGCCCCAGGCCCCTTTGCACTACCACAGCTGGTGTCTGCTCAGCTGGTGCTTTTTAGACAGTCCATCATCGATCGGCCTGATTTCCCCATGGCCACAGCGGGTAGCTGGGATGAGACCTTCCATGAGAGGCTGAGTGCTTTCATTTGTAGGTGGGCCAGGGTACAGCACTATCCCCTCCCCTTCTGCCCCAGGGAGCACCAGTGAAGTCCAGTGCTTTCCCTCCCTCTGCCCCCAGAGCATCCCGTCCTTTGTGAGATACCATCCGGCCCCACACCCGGCAGAGCTGCCAATGTCCCACTGCTCTGTGGGATGCTACCTCTTCCTCCAGTCACGGTGCTGGCCAGCAAGCCTGGTGGGACTAGGGCAGGCCAGGCAGCCACAGGATGCAGCCCAAGCTGGGTGGGGGTCCTTGCCACATACAGCACCTTCTTCATGCCCCTCAGCAACAGCCTGCATAGCACCAAGGCTCTGCGCTTCTTCCTGTGGGTACGGTAAAGCGTGGCTGGTGTGGAGTGGCTTCGGGGCTGGCAGTGGGGGCGGGGAAGCGCTGGTAGCCTGTAAAAGGTCTTGGTATGGTCTCGCTTGTCCCCAGGAGTGGGGATCTGTTCAGGGTCACTTCTGAGCCGAATTGCCTGTTTCTAGATGGTCTCCAAAGCAGCAGGAGAGATTACTGAGCATCCAGCAGCTTCTGGGTGATCAAAGTCCCACTGGTGCCCAGAGGAGACTCCTGGAGCCCAGTCTGTGCTGTGAGCGGTGGAGGCCAGGCTGTGTTGTGGCAGAGAAGGCAGAGGCAGGCAGCTCCAGGGTGCCTCGGGGGTGAAGCAGAGGAGGGAGCAGACTGCTGTTGAAACAGGGCTGTATGTTTTCCCCTGGCTTCCAGTCTGCACATTTAGCTTGGCTGCTTGCTGAAAGCCATGTGTGTTTGTGCTGCTGGCTGATGGGGGGAATTGGGGGGATTTGGGGAGCGGCTGCAGGCCCTGCTCTTGCTGCATCCGAGGTAGAGAAACCTGCTTTTGCAGTGGGGAGCAGGGGGTGGACTGTCCTTGGCCTGCTTTGGTTGTTCTCCCAAACCAGAGGACTCTTCCCCCAGAGCAGCGTCAGGCAGCACCCCTCATCTCACTCCTCTGCAGCTTTATGTGGGGAGAGGGGCTGGGACCTTGGCTTGTATCCATATCCCTCTGCACCTCGTGAAGAAGCCAGCTCCTGGGGCTTGACAAAGCCTTGGCGGGGAGGGGGTGATGTCTCTGTGTGCTCTGTCCTGCAGCTGAAGCACATGAAGGAGCTGGAGCAGGAGAAGGATTTCCTGCTGCAGGGTCTGGAGCTGGTAGAGCGCGCCCGGGAGTGGTACCACCAGCACATCCAGTTCATGCAGGAACGCCAGAGGCTCCTGGGGAAGAACAAAACTAGTGCTGTGAGTCTGGGGCTTGTTCTTGGGGTGGGTCTGGGGCTGCTCTGTGGGTTTGGAGAACTGGGCTGGGACTTGGCTGGAGCTGGAGCCAGCCCTATGATAACCCCCAACCTCTTCTTCGTCCCCATCCTCAGGAATTCCTCCCTGAGGGCAGCCAGAGCCACCTGGGGTGCCTGCTCCCCAAGCTGCAGGAGGTGAACCGCTGTCTGGGTGACCTGCTCTCCACCGCCGGCAAGGTGAGAGCAGCAGATTAGCAGCATGTGGTTGTTTGTGTGAGTTTGGGACCCATCCTGTCCCCCCCTTGTGCTGGTGGCTGGGCTGACATTAGAGCTGCCACAGTTCCTCTGGGCTCTGGGGAGGTGACTTGGCTCTTTGGGCAAGGTGGGGGACGGCCAATAGGACAGCCCAGCTGGTGCCAAGCTGGGCTGAAGGACACTCAAGGCATTTGGGGGACTAAAGGAGATCCCCAAAAAAGTGTAGCCATTGTCAAGTGAATAAGGAAACCATCCTGCTGAGGTGCTGAGTCAGCCCTCCTAGAGCTGGCTGTTCTGCCGGGCTCCTGGCAGGAACTGGGCACACCAGCAGGAATGCTTCCCATCTCTGCCTGCCTTGGTGGAGACCCTGTGATGGCCTGTACTGGGATCTTAGTCCAGTGCTGCGCTTCTCAGTTCCCCCTGTGCCACAGAAGCAGCATCTGGCCTTGGAGAAAGTCTGGGCAGGACCACTGGGAAGGAAGCTCAATGTCTCATCCCTGCCCTTCGTCGTCTTTCCAGCCAGCGAACCCCTCCTCAGCCCTGAGCAAGCTCATCCCTGTGGCGTCCCCAGCCTCAGCAGGCTCCCAGCAAGCCATCAACATGCTGAAGGAGCAAAACCGGCTTCTCACCAAGGTGAGTGGGGGTATGGGGGGAGGAGATCCCCCTGGGGAGGGGCTGGGATAGAAGGAAGCGGGGATGGGGCTGGGGAAGGAATACAAGGCAGTGGAAAATGTTCCTTCAGCTTGGCCAACCTTGGTCATCCCAGCATGTGGGCTGTACCTAGAGACCCCCGTCACACAGCTGTGTCCAGCTGTTTGCTGGGTGAGGATCCATGGGCAGGGATGGGGCATCCCTGCCAGAGCGAAAAGGCAATGCAGGTCATGAGAGGGTGCTGACGCTGCGGCTGGGGTCTGGGAACAGGGCTGCTGGGGAAGGGGCACCCACGATGCCCCTGCTGGGGCTGGGCTCACCACTGGGGTTCACATCCCAGCACCAAACGCCAGTGTTTTCCTCTCTGAGCAGCATTTTCCTACCCTGTCCCATGCAGGAGGTGACTGACAAGAGCGAACGCATCACCCAGTTGGAGCAGGAGAAATCTGCACTGATCAAGCAGCTCTTTGAGGCTCGTGCCCGCAATAACCATGAAACGAGCCAATTGGACTCTACCTTCATCTAGCGCCTGTCTCTCCGCTCGCTGTCCTTGAGCTTCCCCAGGAGTTTCATGGGACTCCTGCCCAAAACCCATTGCACCTGTTAATCCATGTGTCGTACCTTGACACCGGTGCCTCCGGTGGCATCTCTCTGGGAGGAAGCCGGGAAGGCACTTCCCTGACCCCATCTGGGGAGCATTCCCGCACTGCTCTGCTGCTGGGCTTTCCAGCCGTGCTGCTCTCAAGCTGCTCCTTTTCTGTCTCTAAAGGGACTGCAGGGACTGTACCCGCACCCCGTGATCCCCAACATGTTGGGGCAAACAGCCGCTGCCTGTGCTGCCTGCGTGGGGGGCAGCTGCTGTGCCCTTGGCCTGACTTAGGCTGAATTTTGGCTGCTCTCAGAAAAAGATGATGCATCTTCAACACTCCTGCTGGCACCTCCAGGCAAGCCTGGCCGTTGAAGGGTGGCTTGTCCCACTGTCAGAGGACAAGATTGAAAAATCCAATGGGGCACGCCTGGCTGCACTCTGCTGCCTGAGTTCTGACTGCCAGTTACACTATACTGGGCTAGAGCAGTGCCTGAGCTGATGCTCATCCTGGAGTAATCCCTCTTCCCAGTTTGTGGTAGTGATGTCATAGTTGCTGTTTACATGTCTGCAGGCTCCTGTAGTTAATGAGCCATAGACCCAAACGAGGTAGACCATACCTCTGAGCTGCTGTTTCAGGTTGTTTGCAGGTTGAGGCCGACACCTCTACATCCCTTTATTTGGCTTGGCCTGGCAAATGTTTCTTTATCACTGCCAGGTTTATAATTTTTTCGTGATGACCTCAAAAGGAGAGGTGATGTCCTACAGCGTGAGGATGCTGACGCGAGCCTGACTTCACAGATGGGCTTGAGGACAAGGCTTTGTATTTAACTGGATGTGGGTGACGGAGCGGAGGCTGATGGGCTCTTTCCTTTGCACATCTCCACATGGAGAAATGGCAGCTTCACCTGTCCTGGTGGTGGGTCCTGGCTCCCCGGGGTGACATCCTGAGTGTGACCTGCACCCCTCTCCAGGTCTCTTGGGGCAGTGGAGGTGACCTGAGCGTGGGTCCTGTTAGACTGGTGCATCTCAGAATACCTCCTCCTTCCCACCCAGCTCCATGATGCTTGAGCTGAATGATGTCTTCCACTGTAGCTCAGTACGTGGTATTTATGGTACTTTCCTAGGAGATCCTTGTGAATCCCCATGTAGCACAGGCCTGGCCCTCCGTAGGTCCAAGACCAGGACCTTTCTCTCCAGGGTTGTTTCATGCTCTAGCTCTCCTGGCACGACGCTGTGGCACAATGCTCTGAGCTGGGCAGAAGGTGCTGGACCTGCCCTGGGCTGGGCACCATGCTGACCAGTTCCTTTCTCGCTCCTGTTTTTATCTGTACAATGCTGTCTGTCCTGTCCAGCTCCTGTCTTTGAGGTTGATCTTGACCTGAAGCTCACCGCAAGGCATGAGTCCCTGCTCTGCCCTTGTGCCTGCTGCCCTGTGTCGGAGTGAGGATCGGCAGAGAGCCAGGGAAAGGGAGGAGGACGAGGAGCAAGGCCCTGGCTTGGTGTGTCCCCTGTCTGCAGGAGTAGGGTGTTAGGTGCTCCCTGGGTGCCGGTACTGCTGTCTCTTTTCATGATGCCCTCTGGTGTCCAGTGCCTGATTTGCCTGAGGTTTGAATAAAAGTGACCCTCTTTATGAGGAGAATCACCTGTCTGTAGGGATAATAAAGTGGGGTGAACTATTTAATTTATCCTTCTGTCTCTCTGCCTAAATCAGCCTATCTGCTGCTTCGGACTGTCCTGTCCCAGGGTATGTGGCTTGAGCACGAGGAGCCCAGGGGGTCTCTGTTCCAGGCCATGTTCCCGTGCCCTTTCCCATCCCCTCTGGGCTTCCCTGTGCTCTGGGGCTGGGGACCCACGGTCTCTCCCTGCTGCTGTGGGTAGGGGTCATGAAGCCACCTGCACCTCTTCCAGTGCTTGTAGCTTCATCTGGCTGCTCCTCTGGAAGCTGTGCTGGGGGCGTGTGCTGGCGGTGCTAGTGTAGTTCACAACCTCTTATTTCTTCTTAAGCCCCCTGCCTGGGGGCTGGCCCCCCTGGCTGTGGGCGGTGGTGGCTGTGGTGCTCTCAGGGACAACTGGAGGGGACCCCGCTGGTACAGTGCAGTGGCACACATCCCTCTGCCGTGCGCCGAAGGTGGCAGCACCCACTCGGGGCAAACCTGGGGCTCTACCTGGGGCACCTTCCTTTGCCCCTCAGCACAGGCAGGCTGTGGGGTGAGCTGGGACCCCAGCACCCTGCAGAGCCCTCCGGGGTTGAGCTGCCCCTGCTGGGAGTGGGGTCAGGAGCGGGGCCTGAACCAAGTTCCCCTGCAGCTGGGAGAGGGATCTTTGCTGCAGCCTCTTTCAAGTGGTGCTTCAGGCAGCTATGAGTCCCAGATGGGGCAAGGAGGGGGACAGTAATTGCCCCCGATTCCCATTTCATGCCTTTGCTTGGATGCAGAGGGCTTTTCAAGGAAAGAGAGGATCATTGTCCCCCCTCAACGCCACCCTGTGCAGAGCCAGGGCAGCTCTACCCTGGCCCTGGGGAATGTCCTGGCTGTGGGATTCCTGTGGGACTGCTGCCAGGGCAGCAACGGGCCTGCTGGGACCGGGGTCCCCCTGGGAGCTGCAGGGCTGGCCTTGAGCTGCCACGCTGCTTCTGGATCCCTCCTGGGCTCTGATCGCAGCTGGAAGGTGCTGTGTGAAGCTGTGGTCCACAGTGGGAACGGCTGGAGCAGGTCTCTGCTGTCCTGCCAGGGCAGCTCCTGCCAGCCTGCCCTCCATGCTTGACGTTGTCAAACCCGCATGCAACACCATGTAGAGTGAGAATTAGGAATAGGAATGGAATGGTTTGGGTTGTAAAGGACATTTAAAGGTCATCTAGTCTACCCCCCCTCCCCTGCCGTGAGCAGGGCCATCTTCAACTAGATCAGGTTGCTCAAAGCCCCATCCAACCTGGCCATGAATGTTTCCAGGGATGGAGCAGCCACCACCTCTCTGGGCAACCTGGGTGTTTCACCACCCTCATTGCAAAACATTTCCTCCTTATATCTAGTATAAACCTTCCTTATTTTAGTTTAAAACCATTGTTCCTTGTCCTATCGCAACAGGCCCTGCTAAAAAGCGTGTCCCCATCTTTCTTACAAGCTCCCTTTAAGTACTGAAAGGCTGCAATAAGGTCTCCCTGGAGCCTTCTCTTCTCCAGGCTGAACCCCCCCAGCTCTCTCAGCCTGTCCTCACAGCAGAGGGGCTCCAGCCCTCCCAGCATCTCCGGGGCCTCCTCTGGCCCCGCTCCAACAGCTCCGTGTCCTTCTGCTGTTGGTGCCCCAGCGCTGGAGGCAGCGCTGCAGGGGGGTCTCCCCCGAGCGGAGCAGAGGGGCAGAATCCCCCCCCTCGCCCTGCTGCCCACGCTGCTGGGGATGCAGCCCAGGCTGCGGGGGCTTTCTGGGTTGCCAGCTCATGGCCAGCTTTTCACCCACCCTCCCCCAGCACCCCAGAGCCCTTCTCTGCAGGGCTGCTCTCCATCCCCAGGCTGTGTTAATGCCGTAGTCAACACTCATGTCACCGTGCATTTATCACAGGCACCAGGGTGAGACCGTGGCGGGGGGGCCCACTGCCAGAGTCTGGTGATGGGGGGCTGTTATCAGGTGCAGGGTGTGCTTGGCTCTTGCCTGAGCTCGATCTGGAGATGTGTATGGCCCCCGAGCTGCCCTGGGGGACACAGGATCTCATCCTCTGCGTGCTCGGCCATGCAGTTTGGGGAGGATCCAGTCACCCAGGTCTATTTGTAGTTTCTCTCTCTTCTCCTCCCCAGCTCTATGCCCTTCTCATGCCCTTGGAGGCTGGGCTGCATGCCCAGCTACCCCCTTTTAGAGTAGGGCTGCTGTCCCAGCAGAGCAATTATCCCAAATGCCAGCAGGAACAGCCACATCTTGGGCCCCTGGCCTGCACGTTTTGTGCTTTTTGCTTTTCTTCCCTGCTGCATGGTCAGAAACTGGCCTGGGTGGTTTGCAGCAGCTCCAGCACCCAGCACGCTGTCAGCCCATGCACACCGTCCTGCTCCTGCCAGTGCAAATCCCTGGGAGGTGAACTGAGGATGTGGTGACCTGGAGAAGCCCTCAGGTCCTGGGGCTGGTCCTCACCGGGCCAGGGAGCCGGGCTATCTTGTCTAAGGGGGTGCCTAGTGCATCTCAGACCTGAGAACTGGCACCCAGTACCTCTTGCTCATCCCCTTGGTCCCTTGTTGTCGGTCTTCTCCTGCCCCAGACCATCCCTGTGCCTTGTTGCCACAGCCCTGTCTGTATCCCAGGCTCCAGCTCGCCAGCGCTTTTCTCCTCTTGGCAGAGACAAAACTGCCTCCTGCCTTAGCAGCATTACCTGGCGTGTGCGGGGGTGTGAACAGTCCCCGTTCCTCCTTCTTGGCTGTGGCCATCGGAGAGATTCATTTTCCGCTGGTACTTGAGGGATGGTGGAACACAGATCAGCTCCCAGGTGGCAAAGGGCCGGGTCTGCCCTACCCCCTGCAGGGTACGGCAGCGGTGGGTGAGCCTCTGCCTCACCATCCCGGCTCCTTCCCGGGGAAACACTGGGGCCATGGCAGTGCCAGGTGCCCCAACATCTCCATCCCAGGGGGAATGGGGCAGAGCATCCCGGCTCTGCTCCAACGTCCTGCCAGGGCCCTGCCAGGTCTGATGGCTCCTTGCGGCTGTGACCCCAGCCTGGCCGGGTGCCCACCGCCGCCTGCGCAGCCTCCGCCACGGTACAGCTGATTGAAGGCAGATGCTCTCTGCCGGGGAGACCTGGTGTGATGGGGAGGGGTGCGGCTCACAAAATTCCTGCTTGCTCTGCAGCTGTGTGCCATGGGGACCGTGACTGTACTCCACACATTGCATCAAGAGGCAGCTGCCTGTGGCAGATATCCACCCTGTTCCCTCACTCCAGAGAAGCAGCCGTTGGGGATCAGGGCAGGGGCTGGGGCCCTGTACAGCACCCGGGGCGGGGGGACACACTTGCTGTGCGGGTGCCCTTAGACACAAAGTGTCCCCTTGCAGAACCCCGGTGTGGTGGAGGGTGCAAACACAGTGGAGGTGGCCCCCACCTCCTGCCCCACCATCGGGACACCTCTAGTCACCCTTCCAAAGAGATGGGGCTGAGCGGGGCCATGCCCTGGGCAGGGACCGGCGGCTGAAGGGGCAGAAATGGCTGCATGGGCAGAGAGAGCCTGCGCTGGGGGCCGGGCTGCAGCCACGTCCCAGGGAGCGGTCAAAACCCACCCGTGCAATGACACCACTTAACTGCTCTGCCTCAGTTTCCCCAGCTGTAGGCAAGGTCTCGGCACCTGGAGCAGCACCTCCCTGTGGCAGGAAGCCTGGGCAGCTCCATGCCTGTGCAATTTTAAAAGCTGAGCATTTTTCCTTCATTCATTCCCACATCTTGCTGCGTTCTGGCCCAGTGGAGGCAGGGCAGGGAGGACACGTGGCTCCCACTTGCCCTGCGGCCAGATCCAGGGGCCAGCGCTGGGACCCACGAGTCCTGCTGCCCCAGCAGCTCTCCTGGGCGCATGCCCCCCATTTCCCCCCAGGGCATCCCTGCAAGGGTCTGAGGGGGACACCCCCCCCAAATCTTCCATCCCCCGCCACAGGCAACCAGGGACGCCCCATCCTCAGACAGGTCCAGGCTTCGTTTCTTTTGGCTGCTGAAAGCGCTCTCCTGCCCATGGTGGAGGTCTGGGGGATGTCTACAAGCCCAAGAAGACGCCAGGTAGGGGCATGGTGGCTGTAGGGATGGGATGGCCCCCAGCCCTTTTCCCTGGGCAGAAAAAAAAGAGAAATCATTATCAAATCTTCCTGTCAAGAATGTGACGGCAGGCAGGGCTGCCTGCACTGCCTGCACCAGGCATCCTGCAGCCACTCCCGTGCATGGGCCATGGCCACGGCCATGGCCACAGCAGTGTGTTCCACAGCAGGGACCCACAGGGCAGAGCTCGGACACAGCAGCCACAGCCCAATGCAAGCAGGACATCCCAGCACGAGCTCTCCAGAGCCGTGTCCCTGGGTACAGCCTCCAGCAGCACCGTGGGCAACTGGGGCAATGGAGGGGAACGAGGGAAGCAGAAACCCAGCCATGCCACACTGAGAGCGTGCATCCGGGTGGGCCAGCTTTCCCCCGCATGCTGTCACACACATATGCAAAATATTTATCTGTATTTAGCGCTCAGGGTGCCCCGGAGTGATGCCATAGGCTCTGAGCAACCTGATCTGGTTGAAGGTGTCCCTGCTCATCGCAGGGGGTTGGGCGAGGTGGCCTTTGGAGGGCTTAAGAGACGGACTGTAAATTCCCTGCCGAGGGGCAGGAGGCCCTCCCAGCCTTCAACGGAACGCCTCAAACACTCACAAGGAAATAAATAATGCAGGCCTGGCCTTCAAAGAACGGCTAAGGCTAACGCTTCTGGCACCTGAAAGTGTGGGAGAACTGTCTTGTGAAGACAGGGTAGTTCTGCCACTCGTGTGGTGAGTTTGCTAGTTCTCAGTTCTTGAGGCCATTGTGTCGATGAGTGACTTTTGCTTCATTATCTGTGAAATGCATATGAAAGTGCACAGCCCTGCATATGCTAATGAAGATTATAGAGATAATGCTAAACATGTATGACTATGGCACTTGTCTCTCCACCCAAATCATGCCACACGTCACCTGGGAGAAGGGAGAAACCTGAGACGAGGCTGCCCTTGGCAAGGGGGCTGGACCCTGCTAATTCAGCAAACATAAAAGGGGAAAATAAGTGCCCCTAGGCACTAGAAACAAAAGAAGAAGCCAGTGCCTGGGAAGAGTCTTCCCAAGAAGACTGTACCTGGGAAGATTTTTTCCAAGAGAGAAGATTATGCCTGGGAAGATTCCCTGAAAAAAGACGCTGGAAGCAGGACCCGTGATCTCTTTATCTCTGTCTTTTTCTCTGTCTTTTCCTTTCTCTATCCCTCAGTTTCTCTTTTCTCTTAGAATTGTTAACTAAGGTTAGAGTTGTTAAGTAATGACCTTAAGTATGACCTTAAATACCGCTTGCTATAAGTTGTCCTATACCTGTTAAGTAACACAACACACACCTCCCCATTTGCCATCATTTGTTATGTACCTGACCAATGATCGTGGACTTGTTAAGACCTACACAAACCATTTTGGGCAGCTAATAAATGTTTCCATATGCACCTTGAGATTTATCTCACCGTAGTCTGTGCCGTCGGGAATTTACGAATCTGAAGTCACTCACCCCCTCTTCTTTCCTGGCAGTGGGACGTGGCAAGGCCCCCTCCAGCCCAAACCATTCTGGGATTCTGTGTGGAGCTGGGGGAAGGAGGGAAGCTCGGGATGAGTTGTGCCGGGAGCAGCACCGCTTGGTGGGAAGGGCTGATGACGGCGGGTGCCAGGGGCGCGGGCAGGCTCTGCTGCGGTCCCAGCGCTCCTGTCCGCAGGGGCTGGATGGGATTTTGCATCATTTCATTTCCACAAAGGCACCGAGCGGCTCTTGAGCCACAACGGCTTTTTCCATCCCTGCTGAAGATGAATGGCTCCCGCGTGGTGTTGGTTAAACTGGGAAAGAAATAGACTTTTTTGTCCTATTAACTAGATAAAGAAACCTCAGCCCACGAGGTTTTGTTTAGCCCAAAATGAAAATATTTTGTATTGTTTTGAGTTCCATTTGGGCTTTTTAAACACACTTTCCTTTTCCTTCTGCTGTATTTAGGGCCAGTTGTAATAGAAAAGCCATTTCTAAGTAGCACACGGAGAAATGGCCCCATCCTGGTACTCTTGGCACGAGCTCTGCCATGCAGAAAGCATCCACTTCTTTGGAATGTTTCCAAAAATCTTCATTAGATCTTAAAAATCTTCCAAATCCCCCATTAGTCCTCAGGATGAAAGACTTTGTGGGGGACACCAGGTCCCCCAGGCAGATCGGATGTCCTTCCGGGCCAGGCCAGGAGAGTGTTCAGTGTCCCGTCCCCTGCCAGGGATCTGCCCTGGCCAGCTTGGAGAGAGCACAACTGGGTGGCCCAGGAAGATAATAACCAAATAATCTAATTATTTCATCATTAAATATTTAATATTGACAGTTTAGGAAGAGAATAATTTGGGTTTGTGAGCGACATCCTAGCACGGATGCAAACGCTTTCCCACTGGTGGCCATGTGGCTTGTCAGTGCCAGCGGCCGCTGCTCCGTGCCCTTCTGCCAGGCTTGTCCCACCGGGACGGATGAGCGCAGCACCCCCCTAGCATCCCTGGCATTCCCGCATCCAGGGCAGCCGGCGACTGATTCCAGAGGGGCTCTTGGTGGGGTCTGCTGGGGCAGCTTCGTCCCCAGAGCATCCCTGCGCCACCAGGACGTCTCGGCTCTCATTTTGCTACTCCATCCGAAATCCTAAGGGGGTTTTTCTGGCCCAGCCATTTTTCACATTTTCCTCTGATGACTAGGCTGCTGCACTGCTGCCAACTCCCAGAAAGCCATAAATCTCCCTGGCCCTCCTAAAATCATGAAACTTGGGGGGGGGAGTGGGTGGGCAGGGAGCTAAAAAACAAAAACATTTTTGTAAACAATACTTCTAGGAGAGGGCGTTTATTCCTCTCCTGGGTCCTCAGCCTTCATCACTCCCATCGCTCAGCTCTTCCCCTACAACACCCGCCTTTGGTGGGAGCCCGGTCTTACAAAACCAAAGGAGCTGCGAAAACCTAAATATTGCAAAACTTTATTTGGTTAAGAAAAAAGGCAAAACCGTTGGTGCCATTAGGGCTGTGAGGCTGGGAGCCGCTCACCCAGCAGGATCCAGCACCAACAGAAACTCTCTGGTCGCCTTGTGTCCCGCGGGATGGCCATGCCTGTGGGGTCTGGGGGGGTATGGCTCCCACTGTGGCTGCACCGTGTCCCAGTTGCCCACCCGCCCGTGCTGCCCAAGGGCCCGTCTCCGGTCCCTGTGGCTTTTCCAGGGATTTCCACCATTTTCCTAGGGCTGTGAGGTGCCTTTCCTCCTCCTGCCTCCCAGTGGGATAAGTGGGTCTCCCAACACACAGGGCGCTTGCGTGGCAAACCCTTGGGATGTGCAGGACAGGATCTGTTCTCCCAGGTCCCCTGCCCAGGTCTCCAACCCCCCGGGTCCCTCCTGCCCCCCGCAAAGGGGGCTGGCGCCCGGCTTCCATGGCTGCAACCACAGGGGCCGTGCTGGTTGGAGGCACCCGCTTGCATGGTGATGCCTGCAGGGCCAGGGCGGATTTTGCCAGCCCTCCAGCTGCCAGCCCAGCCACAGGGCCAGGAGGTGGCTTCTCCCTGTGTGCCAATGTCAGGCTGTGACAGCCACCCCAGCCCAGCCACGTGCACAGCACTGCAGACCACTGCTGGGATGCTCCAGCACCACCTTGAGCGCGCTAACAAACACCCCCAAACGACAGGCAGGCAGGGGGCTGCCAGGGGGAGACGCCAGCACAGACACCAGTGTGGCAGTGGTCATAGCTCTGCTCCGGGCAGATGCTCAGAGATTCAGGCACCGCTGGAGAAACCCCTGCATTTGTGTGCACATGGGGACAGGCGTGGGCACAGCAGCACACTGCGGGCACACACACTCATGCCGTGCCAGGCTGCCCAGGGGCCGTGCACACTGTGTCCGTGGTCACACCATGTCTGTGCTCACACATGTCCGTGGTCATACCATGAGTGTACTCACACCATGTCTGTGCTCACACTGCAGCAGCCTGTGCTCCCAGCTCCCCATACCAAGCCTGCGCTTTCCCCACTCGGTTCCCAGCTCCCCAGCAAGGCACACAGGAAGGAGCCCCTCTGTGGGTAACAAACTCTGTCGGGGCTTGACGTCCTCCACTCCATCCCACCCACACACCCCACACCCACCCATGCAGCCCTGTCCATGTGTGACACCACCCCGCTGTGTGAGCATCGTCCGTGCTACGGGTGAACCTGCACGGCAAGACCGGGAACATCCTGCAGAGCCTGGGAAAAACAGGCCGGGTATAAAATTAGCTGGAGCTTTTATTGCTGGGATTTTATTTTTAAATGCAATGGAAAATACATTGCTGGAGGGAAAATCCAAGAGGTCTGGGCCAGCCTGCGGGATAATGGCGTACCCGTGTCCCATGGTGAATGTCCCCCTTGCCCCTGGGCAGGATGCAGTGGGGGAGCTGGCTGCGGGGTGCCATGGGTGCTGCAGTGGGGATGGTGAGGGGCTGATCCTGCCCCGGATGCACCTGGGGTGGTGCGGGAGGAGCAGTGGGGGCAGAAGGCGTGGATGAGCCCTGCCTGCAGGTGGCCATAGGGTCCCTGAGAAACTCCAGTGGGAAGGAACATCCCTAATCTGAGCAGGATGGGACCCTCCAGCCAGAGAAGATATAACTGGGGGTCTGGAAACTCAGGACTGGAGAGACTGGAGAGGGACGGAGCCATCAGCTCTTCCAGTGTCTGAATGAGGTGAAGGAGGCGGGAGCCAGATTCAGCCCAACCTGCAGCAGGCGGTTCTCCACACTGGGGTGGCAGGAGCTCCTTGTTGAGGGGTGGTGCTGATGCTGAAGGTTTGCCTGTGCCCAAAGGGAGGTTTTTTTTGACAAGTACAAAGAGGAGGGATGTACTGAAGGGTGTAAATACAGAGAAATCAGGAAATGGCGTCTGGATCAGGAAATCCTGAGCTGAAAATAGCTGGAGACTGGGAGAAGGCTCAAGGAAGTATCATGTATGCTTGCTGTCATCTTCCTCATCCCTGGACACTGCTGGGTGGCAGGAAGGGACGGTGGGGACATCACAGCTGTGCTACTGCTCCCAGGCTTGTTTGCTCAGAGAGGCATGTGCCGGCCATGAATACAGCTGGCACAGGCTCTAGTTCCGCTCTGAAAAGTTTGTTGGTTTTTTTTTTTGAACTAGTGAAATCTGTACCAGTAAAGATCTCACCTGAAAGCTAAAACCCACTGCCAAGGGTCCATGTGAGTGCCTGGTTCCCCAGTGAGCTCCTCACCACAAGCTGCCTGGTGACTCCCAGGACATCCCAGTTATTCCAGACACTGGAAACATGGCTCCTCGCACAGACACCTGCTGCTGAAGCCGTGGGACCCAGCGTCCATCCTCCGCCCACCCGGCTGCCCTCCCGCCCAGCAGGAGCGACCATCCTGGCAGGGTGCCAAGAGGAACCTGAGCTGCATCCACAGCCTGGGACAGGGCTCAGCGTCTCCGTCTCGGACCCACATACCTCTGGCTGACACTGTCTGGGACACAGCAGCCACCTGGCAGCGGTGCTTGGCCCTGGTTTGTGGAAGTCTTGCTGTGGTTGGGCTCCCACGTAACCGCAGGAGAACTGAAAGTCCTGATCCCAGGGCTTGCTTCCAAAGAGGGGCACATGTGAGATGTCGGAAAGGGAAGCTGAACCATTTAGCGAGGCTCATGCAAGCCTCGTGGGGGCAGGACGTGGTGGCAGCTGGGCAGGCTCCTGGCAGTGGTTTGGTTCTCAAACCAGCCCTCGAGGCTTAGCAGTCCCCTGCCGCAGGAAGGCAGAGGTGTGGGGTCCTCTGCGGGCTGCAGGGGGATATCTGCTCCGCTGTGGACCTCCATGGGCTGCAGGGCAATCTGATCTGGTGCCTGGAGCACCTCCTCGTCTCCTTCTCCACTGACCTGGGGGTCTGCAGAGTTGTTCCTCTCACATATTCCCACTCCTCTCTCCCAGCTGCTATGCAGAATTTTTTACTGTTTCTTAAATACATCATCACATAGGAACCACCATCTTTGCTGATGGGCTTGGCTTTGGGCAGTGGTGAATCCACCTTGGAGCTGGCTGGAGCTGGCTGGGTCCCACACAGGGCCAGTTCCTGGTGTCTTCTCACAGAAGCCACCCCTACAGCTCCCCACTACCGAAATCTCGCCATGTAAACCCAATACAGTCCCAAGGACATGACGTCCCCCTGGCAGGAGGCGCGACCAGGTTGGAGCAGAGCAGGGATGTGCTGGGAGTGGGATGCGGACGCTCATCCACACCAGCCTCTGCCCAGTTCCCATCTGGTTGATGCACACCAGGCAGGATCATTTCTGCCCCAACAGCAGCTTCCCACATGCCTGGGCTGGTTTCTGCTCTCCTGAGGACTCAGCAGCCCGGGCAGCTCCTCTGACACCTGGTGCAGGGTGTGTTTCAGGAGCGGGCCCTCGCCAGCTGCTCTGCAGAAAGGAGACGAGCGGCTGCTGGCTGCCGAGCGCGCCTCTGGCGAGCCGTCCACACCCCCCGGGCTCTGCCAAACTTCACACTCACACAAAACGCTATTTTTCTGCTCTAAGAGTTTAACTTGAGCTCCACCTGGGGACTTCAGGCTGAAGAAATCATCCCAGCAAAGAAAGGTTTTCCCCACGGCAGGGCAGTATCTCCCTACAGCTCCCGTCAGCAGCACGTGAAGCGACGTGCTTCCGACGTTCTGTCCCACAAAAAAAGCAAAATCCAGCTGAAGCTGGATAAATTGCACTCAGTGGTTTCATCTGAGTCACCTGCTGAAACCTGAGAGCAGGAGTGAACCTGAAGGTGGGATGAGCATCCTTCCCATGCCCTTCCCATGCTCTAGTGACCGAGATTGTAGGGGTGCGTTGTTTTTTTTGTTTTGTTTTGTTTTTGTGTATGTGTATGGTTGGACTCGATGATCTCAAAGGTCCTTTCCAACCATGAAGATTCTATGATTCTATGATTCCTGGCCACAGCCCCAACCCTGTGGGCACAGAGGAACACCTGGAGGTCGCACTGCCATCTTCCCACAAATGAAATGGGGTTTTGTTTTCCTTTTGTCCTAGTTACAAAGCACAAATGTATCTTAAAAGGGCAGGGTGGTGGCTTTGAGTGAAGCATTAGCAACCCTGAAGGCCTGAGAGATCATCCCAGGACACAGCTGTTCTCCATCTCCTTTCTCCTGACTCCATCACCTCTGCAACCCGCTTCAGCCTCAAGGATGTGTGTTTAACTGGTGCCACCCCAGGGTGGGTCCTGCTTGTGCTTCTGTCCCGCAGCACATAGTATTCTTCACGGGACCATGTTCATTCAAAATACTTTGCACACATTAGTGAGGGAGGGAGGCTGGAGCCTGCGCTGAGGCTGAGACCCTGCTGCCAGCCGGGATGCACCCAGAGCCGAGGGAGATGCTGCGCTGTGGAGGCCGGGCAGGGGACGCGCAACAGTCTCTCACCTCCTTCACACTGACTAAGTCTCTCCATTTTTCAGAGTTTTGCATCTGACCTTCCTGAAGTGGCCTGGAGAAGACCCACAGAGATGTCTCTATTTTGGGGCAGGAACCTGCAGCACTGCGGTGCATTTGAGGGTGTCCGTCTGCAGCCGGCGAGATCCCCGTGCATCCTCAGAAGCATCCAGCTGCTCATGAATCGCACTGTTTTGTAGCGTGTGGGGGAACAGGAAATGAATGAGGTTCTCAAGGGCTTTTTGAGATCTTCACAGCACATGACCTTCTCAAATTGCAGCTGGTGGCATCCCATGATGAGCTTGGAAGTTCCAGTTCTTCCCGAAAGACAAATAAAAGTCCAGTTTTGCAGTTATGTTCAAAAACTGAAAAGTGTAACTGTGAAAATCTCAGCAGCTCACAAACTTTCTTTTTTTAAATTTCAGGATTTGGGGTTGTCTGACTCCCATTTTTGAGTTTTGAGTCATTTGAGAAAAAACCCTAAAGAGAGATGGGGGAGCTGGAGGTGCACTGGGAATTCATCAGGAGGGATCATACGGAAGGCCCCAGGGTGGGCAACGGTGGTGAAGCAGGGGGGTTAAGGATGGAAACAAATGGATTTAATAAATTGACGAAAGCTGATTAGTTCCCTGGCCTGGGCATGGGTCAGTTGAACAGCCTGATCTCAATAACTGACTGGTTTAAGGGTGGCTCCGCACAGCTTGCCCCTGCTCCCCGGCAGCCCTGGGGAGCGCTGGGTTTGCCGGAAGGAGACAAGCCCTGATGCGGGAGGGCTGCCAGGAGGCGGATGCTGAGGGAGTGTCTCCAGGAAAGCAAACTCCCAGCGGCATTTCCCCAAAGTGGGAGCCGTCAGCAGCTGGGAGAGATCTTCTACCTGGTGCCCAGATGTCGGCGGGTTTGGGGTGGGATCCTGCAGGGCCTGGGCAGTGGGGGGCAGGCAGGGCTGGAGGCAGCCCAGGGCAGCTGCCGAGGGCTGGGGGCGATACAGGAGAGAAGGGAACACTGGGCTGAGCCTTGGCCGAAGGACCGCAGCACCAGCTCCCCTGCCCTTGTGCAGCAGGTCCCCTTGCTGCCATCCCTGCAAACAAGTACCTGCCGCTAGCCAGGAACATCCCAGGCTGCTTCTCGCGCTGCCCGCCCTGCCACGGCGGTGGGAAATGGAGTCTGTCCTGTGTATGCCATCACCTGTCCTGCCTGTGCCATCATCTCTCACGCCTGTGCCATCACGCTGGCATTGCTCTACTGGACACAGGGGGTTCTGCTGCCAGGAACTGTGACAGTTTGAGGCAGGAGTGATGACAGCCCATGACGTCCCCAGTGTCCCCCTTCAGAGAGGGTCCATGCTCCTCCCTTTGCCACTGAGGACTCATGAGAAATGGAAGCACATGAGAAATTACTTGCCGAGGTCACTCAGAGCTGAGCCTGGTGGCACTGGGCAGTGCAGTGAGTTTTCAGCTAAGTCAGCAGTGTGACAGTGGGAAGTCCTTGTCCTGGAACAAAGGATGCACTCCCAGTCTTGGGACCAGCATCGGTGGCTTCAAGTCACCTTTTGCCCTCTAGCAGTCGGCTGTCTGGGGCTGTGTGCTGGAAGCCCACCAGGCAGGGAAGGATCTGGCTACCCATGCACCAGTTTGGTGGGGATAGGATGGGAAAATGACATTTGGACTAAGGCTGGGAAGAAAAAGTCTGTCATGCTCAGCTGGGGCTGGAGCAAGCCCTGGTGCTCCAGCAGAGGAAACGGCTCTCCAGAGATTTCTTGTTGCATTTTGGGATGTGGAAAGGACTGGAAACATGCCCGCTGGCTGGAGGGTGATCCTCAGGGCCACAGAGACAGTAACCATCTACCAAAAGGAAACTCCATTATTGGGGTGAGAAACAACGCTACTGATACACTTAAATTTAGGGATTGCTGGGCTGACAGGGGGCTGCCTCAGGCCAGGGGAACCTGCAGGTGTGGGGCTCTGAGCTGCTGTGCTGCAGCTGCTGCCATGGCTCCTACTGGAAAACAGTGGGAAAAGGGCCTGGCAGAGCCAGGAGTCTGGATAAGATGCCTCCCCGGTGCAGAGATTTCACCTGAAGGACCGTGGCCTGGGGAGTGAATGGGATGCTGTGGGACAGCTCTGCTGGCCATCCCTGACCTCACGGGGAGGCCACCAGGGAGCCCCAGCCTGCACTGGGAACCTAGCTTTTTTTAAAGTCCTGCCAAAGAAGAGGAGAGATCCCCTCCTTTCCCTCGGGTTGAGTTTCCAGTGGAAGGTCTTGGATCCAGAAAGCATAGTTTGATGCCAAAGATTTGAAGGAGCAGTCGGCCTGGGACAGGACAGCTTCTCCAGCCGCAGCACTGTGCAGCAGCATTGAGGGACGGGACTACGCCTCTGCAGGCGGGAGCCCTCCATGGGATGCTGGACCTCAAAACCGACTGCAGAGAGTTTGGGGAAAAAAAAATTCACTGCACAGGAGAGCTAATGGAGAGACACTACACAAACCACGTCCCTCTGGGTTACTGGAATTCTCCTTGTGGATCAATGTAATAATGGAGAAACAGGTCCTGTTTGGAAGTTCAAAATCCCTCATGCAACTCGGTTAAATGTAGATCATTGGGGAACAAGGGATCACTTCAGGTCAGAAGGTGGTGTGGGTTTTGGGGGAAAGTGGATTGCAGTGTGTGCACGTGCTCCAGGAGGAGGCATGGCCACAGGCACCCCAATGTCCCCCCCGAAGCCCTGCTGCCTGTCCTGCTGCCTGCTGCTGCTCACGGGGGGCGTTTGCAGCAGCCCATGGTCCTGCTCACCTCCGGGCCTCGGGAAGCTGAACCGCAGCCTTGGCAGGGGGTCCCATCCCACACAGCTGCCCCCAACAGTCCCCTGCTTGTCCAGAGCCCCTCTGACGCGCTGGCGGGTGCTCAGCAGGGATAGCTTGGGTGTTTTGGCATCCTGCAGGAGAGCCCATCCTTGCTGCATCTCTGCATGAGAATGTGATGGTGGCCATGGGCTACCCGGTGCAGTGAGCCTACTGCCCCGGGAGCCAGGGCAAGGGCTCAGCCTCCACGTCACCCAGCTGCTCACCGACACCGGGGTGGTGCTCGTGGGGAGCCGAGGTTGTTCAAAACGTGGTTTCTCGCTTGTGATTGAAAGCTCTGGATGGTATTGGCCACTTTTAAGAAAAGTGACAAACAGGTGCCTGCTTAATTCCAAGCAGAATGTAAGTTCCCCCTCTGTCCTGCCGGCTCCCTCCGCCCCCACTCCCCTCCCCTCCGTCCTGCTGAGGACGGGGATGAGCCCCATGGGCAGGGCTGCCCACCTGGGTCTGCGCATGGTCGCCCTTCCTCCATGGTGTGTGCTTCCCTTCTGCCCACACACCCTGTCCCTAAGGAAAGGTGAGCCTGTGATGGCTGCACAGAGCCAGGGGGATGTGATGGTGGCCCCAGGGTTCCGCACGCCAGCACACCTCCGCCCCGGGGCCGTGGCGTGGGGGAAGGATCTCATGCTGGGATCTGCAGCCTCATACCATGAGCTTGGGGAAACAGCTCACCATGTGCTGTGGCCCCACAGCCTTGGGGCCGATGGCACAGGGTGTCTGCCAGCCCGCGGTGGCTCCTCGCTGCGACGCCTGCCCTGCTAGGTGCGAGCACCCTGTGGCTGGACGTCTCCCTGCCCTCTGACTAGTCACGAGAGGACTCCTGGCGAGGCAGCCGGGAGAAACCGGTGGGGCTTTTCCAAAGAAGCTGCCTATTTCCTGGCTGCCTGGATGCCGGGGCAACAGGGAGCAGATCTCGGCCCATGGGAGTCCCCCCGGGCTGGCATCGCACAGATGCTGCCCTGGGAAAAAGGAGGGTGAAAAAGTTTTAGAAAGTAAGGCAAGAATGGAGATTTGTGCTTGGGTTTGATCTTCCTTCCAGGCAAGCATCCTTGCCAGGACGGGGATTATAGCCTTGGATACATTGGGATCCTTCCAGTCCTGGAGAGCTTCAGTGCCTGTAAGAGGAAAAGCTCTGGGCTTAAAGCCGAGGCTCAAGTGCATCAAGGAGCTCCCACCCACAGGGCTGTTGGCCACTGGCTCAGTGGGAACTGCCCTCAGGCACACTTTGGTTTGATGCATCTCCTTATTTTTCTCCTCTACCAATGGAAACACTGGTTGGATTTGCAGCCTCATTGCCCACAGACTCAAAAAACCCACAAAATACCTTGTGCTGTGTGCTGTGGACTTGCTTGATGTTGGAGACTGGTGTGAGCACACCCAGCTGTTCCCAACAGGCACTTGCTCCCTGGCCAGCGCTGGCCCAGCTCTCACCGTGGCAGTGGCACTGTGCAGGTGGAGATGGGGGCGGGTGCACCCCGGCCAAAAGCATCCTTCTGGCTCCCGCTGGACACATCTCTGATGGGCTGAGGAATGCACACCCCCCCCCCAGCAGGACAGGCTGCTGAGAGGTTTTTCCAGTACCCTGCGCAATTCTGGGACTCCTCCATGCAGGGCAATGGGACACTGAGAGTTGGCACCAGCATTTTGTGAAGACCAGACACCCAAGTCCTTTGGTTGGTGCCGGACTCAGCCTGCCTGGAGGTCCCTGGAGAAGGGACACCTCTGGGCTTGTGGGGTGGCTGACCTGCGCTGGCCTGAGATCTCCAAAAAATACACTTGATTTCTCAGCTGAGTCCTTAGGGTTGTGTCAGCCCAGGTCCTGACTCCTGTGAGACCTGCAGAACTCGGCTGGGCTGCACGTGGCCCTGGGGAGCAGGTCACAGCTCCTCCACCCGGCTGTGGGTCGAGTGCTGCTCCCAGGTAGGACTGGGATTGGGATTGGGATTAGGGTTAGGGTTGGGATTGAGAGCAGGGCTGGGGGACTCCCCCTCCCATGGATGGCAGCACGTGGCCCTGAGAGCAGCCTCAGCCCAGCCCGCAGCCGGGGAGCGAGTGCCTGCGCTCATCCCTCATTCAGGCACTGCTGAAGAGCTGCTCATGGGGCAGATGGGGGCTGTGCTCCTGTTGGGGACAACTCTGCAGCCTCCCGCCATGCTGAATGTGCTGCTGGCTGCCACAGGGACCATGCTGTTCCCCAACCAGCCCCTCCTCTACCTGCTGTTCCTTGCCCTGAGTGTCTCTGCAGAGGAACCACAGCACCCACTGCCCTCCTGTGCTCCCTCCGGAGCAGGTGGGGACCGCTCTGGAGCTCCTATCAGGGCTGAGATCAGTGTTCTGCTCTAGCAGCTCTTGAGCACATTGTGGGACTGCTTGTGCATTGCTCATGGCTGGCCCACGTCAGTGGCTCATCCTAATCCCCAGATTATTGAATGCTCCTGGATGCATCTCCCCTGCACTTGCTGTTGGCTGAGGAGCTTGCAGATGGGAGCAGAAAACCCTGTCCCTAATCCCTCCTTTTGGACCCTGGCCCGTTGCGGTGTCTTCAGGCTCATTCTGTTCTTCCTGTTATTTCCCAAACACATGTGGAGCTGCAGTGCCGCCCACTCGTGGTCCCAGATGTGCTGTCCACCAGTACTCCCAGATGTGCTCGTCCACGTTTAATGGAGACATTGAGAAGCTCTGAGCCCCACCACCAGCAAACCCTGCCATCGCCAGGCACTACCTCCCAGGGCCAGCCAGCGAGTCCCTGCTCTTGCTCCAGTTTCTCCACTAATCACTCCTTCAACCCAGGCAGCCCTTGCCCAGGTGTCCTCACGTCAGATGCTTTTGTTGGAAGAGATGGATTAGAAAAACCTCTCTCCTTTGTCTGGGAAAGCAGCTATCCTGCACTGCTGGGTGAGTAACACACTTCCCAGCTTCCTGGTTTTGTTCCCCACCTGCCACTTTGTCCCCAGTGAATATTTTGCCTGCACGTGCCCTGGGGTGGGAACGGGCTTTGTTGCCCAGGTGGGACATGGCTGCCACCAGTACCTGTCTTTCCTGGGGAGCCTCTCCTCAGAGCCGGGGGAGGAAAGCCCTGTCTCCCCTGTGCCGCTGAGCTGAAGTCAGTGTCCACATCAGCGACGAGTGATGTAGAAATACATGCAGTGCTACCTCCAGGTCTGGGGCCTCAGCACAGGAGAGACATGGACCTGTTGGAGCAGGGCCAGAGGAGGCCACGGAGATGCTGGGAGGGCTGGAGCCCCTCTGCTGTGGGGACAGGCTGAGAGAGCTGGGGGGGTTCAGCCTGGAGAAGAGAAGGCTCCGGGGAGACCTTAGAGCAGATTTCCAGTATCTGAAGGGGCTCCAGGAAAGCTGGGGAGGAACTTTTTATGAGGGCATGTAGTGATAGTATAAGGGGTAATGGCTTCAAACTGGAAGAGCAGAGATTTAGATATTAGGAAGAATTTTTTCACTCTGAGGGTGGTAAGCCCCTGGCCCAGGTTGCCCAGAGAAGCTGTGGCTGCCCCATCCCTGGAGGGGTTCAAGGCCAGGTTGGACGGGGCTTGGAGCAGCCTGGTCTGGTGGGAGGTGTCCCTGCCCAGGCAGGGGCATTGGAACAAGATGGTCTTTAACATCCCTTCCAACCCAAACCATCCTATGATTCTATGAGCCTGGCACATCCTCAGTCAGCTTTACCCGGGAGCGAGCTCTCAGTGCTTATCTAGGCATGGGGGGAGTCAAGGCACCAGCAGGGTGGGGAGTTGGGGCTCCCGATCAGGACCCCCTTTGCCTGTGACATCCACCTGCTCCTCTGGGCCCTGTTACTGTGCCACATCTCACAGGTACAACTGGTCCTGCCTTGGCTGCCTTGGCCCCACAGTGGAGGTGACACCCCAGACACAGGTGGTAAGCATGCAACATTGGCATTAAATTGTGGGGATCTTATTGCTGGCTCACAGCAAATCATGGCCCTGCATCTGCTTGATTATATGGTTATTTCAGGTTACTGTAAGTGTCTGGTCATGCTGAGGGTCTCTGTCCCTCCTGCTATCAAAGCAGACCCTCTAAAATTTCATCTCATGCCTCTGTCCCTGGGGATGCTCAAGGCAGGATGGATGGATGGAGGGCAGCCCTGCCGAGAAGGGCCTGGGGGTACCGGTGGATGAAAAACTGAACAGGAGCAGTTGAAGAGCAGATATGGCACTGAGGGCATGAGGACGGTGGGATGCCAGAGGCACTGGATAGCCCTTGGAGCACATGACCCGGAGACCTGGAGTTGCTCTCCTTCCCCCCTGCCTTGTTGTGCAACATGACAACAAGGAGTGTGTCAGGGTGCGGGGTGGCAGGGTGACAGAGGTGGCAGGGTGGCAGAGATGGCAAGGCAGCAGGACAACCAGGCTGCACCAGGCTGGCTCCCCACGCAGCTGCCTATGCACCGAACCTGCTTGTTCAGGTAGATCTTGCTTTACAACCTGGAGTCCCACATAGGTCACATCTGTGCTGGCCTTGCGTTCCTGGCATCCAAAATCCATGTGCCCCTGGTTTCCTACAGAAACAAAGTTATGCTCTCCTTCCCATGCTATCAGGAGATCCCTCACTCCGTCTTCTGTCGTGGAGAAAGCCCTCCCTGCCCCTCGCTTTCTTTTTCCCACTGAATTTGTTCATGCCTGGAGCTCATTTCATGCTCCTTGCCAGGCATTGCCCACCTGGGGTGGCCACTTTAGTGTGGGCACCTGCTCCTCCCCAGGGACATCACTGGGCTCTCCCTCTCAGTGGCCGGGGCTGCCTGCACGGCGCAGGGAGAGGCGCTGCCACCCTGGCCTGCCCCACTCTCCCCACCGGTGGTGCCTCCTGGACGTGGGGCATGATGAGGAATGGCTGCTCGTGGGAGCCTCCCCTCACTGGGGCCACCTCACCCTGGCCAGGCTGAGCCCAGGCCAGCGCGGTTGGGGCTCTCCCCGCCTGAACGCAGAATTGCTGGGATATCTCTCTGGCTATACGCGGGTCCATGTGGCGGTCATTCCCCTTGCATGGCTGGAAGCATTTCCAGCCCAGTAGGTCCCAGCTCTTGGTGCTCCCCAGTTTGTGCTGGAGATTGAGTCTCCTGAGACACTTAGAGATCAGCCAGGGCTGGGCACAGGCTCCCTTGGACCTCAGCTCACCCCCCTGTCCCTTGGGGCCAGGCAGAGGGTGGCAAACGTGACCCTGTGCAGAGGAGGAGCAGCCTCTCTTGCAGTGGGAAGGGATGCAAACCCCCTGCTCCATGCCACATACGGGCGACCTGGGAACAGGGTAGCCAAGTCTGCGCAAGACCAAGAAGACGCTCACATCTCCACTCAAATCCCAAGGGGGTCCCACCACGCGGAGCAACCACCTGCCAGAAAGGGACTTGCTCCAAACTCTCCCAAAGTAAAATAAGGGTGAGGAGCAAAAAAAGGACCATCTCTACCCCCACAGGGCTATCCCAGCCCTGTCTCTGCTCACTGCCATTCAGAAAAGAGATTTGTGGTTCATTTTCATCATGGCCTGAAGACCTCTTCTCACTGCTTGCCCAGGCAGAAAGGCAATCAGGAGGCTTGGCAGCTATTGAGAAAGGGATTAAGTGCAATCCAGAGAAGATCTTTCTGCTTCTGTGTTAATCCCTATTGCAGCTGTACCTGTGAGGTTGCAGATGCGTGCCTCAGAAACACCGAATGGGTGAGGAGGGTGGCAAGAAGAGTCAGGAACAGGCAGGCATTTCACCGTGGAAACTTGAGAAAAGCCTTAGAGTCAGCAGCGATGCAGGAAGGCAGCGGAAACGATGATCTGCTGATCCTCAGAGCCAAGACTATGGTCTCCTGCGGTATTAGCAGCAGCAGCAAAGGGGAATAATTTTTTCACATAAATCAGTATATTAATGTCTTGGAGTTGATTGACACAGGTTTTACAGAGGTTAAATACTTAATGGGTTGAAGTGAGGAGGCAGGCAGACGCCCCCGCAAACACTCAGAGGTTGGACACAGTGGGCCTGCGGAGAAGCCCTGCCCTGGGCACCGGCTGGGCGAGGGTCACTCTCTCTCCCCTCTTCAGCCATTTTCTTCCCCAGACTCTGCTTCAGTTACTGCTTTGGGGGACAAAACTGGAGCTCGTCCCCAGCGAGACCGCCAGCGGCAGACTCTCCGTGACACAGCGGCACATCAGGGCCAAGGGCGCCCCGGACCACAAGCCCATGGTGGCAGGAAGCTCTGTGGAAACTCCAGCTCTGGGTTAACGTGTGTTGCATGAAGGGCAGCTGAGAGCAGCAGAGCATGTGGCTTGCTTCGAAAAAAATTAAGCGAGGCGGGCTGTGAGGAGCTGAAGTGTGACCCTCAGCCTGCAGCCCAGCTGGGCTGGAAGCCACATCCTCCTTCAGCCTCCTCTCCTTGGTGATATCTCTTTGTTTATTATTTTGTTCACTGCTTTATCCCTCTGTGTAAGCAAGCTCAAAACGTCCTTCTCAGAGTCAGGGGCCCAGTCTTTCTTGGCTCATTGCTCCGTGTGGAAACGCATTACATTTTTCACTTGTGACCATACTAAAAACAATCTCAATATACATCTGGGCTCCTCAGGGCTGTCACAAACTCCTTGTAATGATTAAAAGCGGTAATGTATTTGTAGCTGTTAATCATGGTAGGTGAGATACTTTCTCAGAGCTTTTCTGTCACCCTGGGTGTTCTCACCTCCCGCCAAACCCATCCCTGGGCTGAGGCCTGGGGCAGGGGCAATGCCTGGGGGGAGAGGGGCACAGGATGGGTCCGAGTCCTGGGTGAAGGACAACGCCTGGTGGGGGGAGAAGGTGGGACTGAGCCCGGGGACAGAGGCTGTGCCCGGGGAGGAGGGAAAGGTTTGGGCTGAGCCCCGAGGTAACGTTGGTGCCTGACAGGGGGGGCGGCAGCAGGACAAGGCTGACCCTGAGTGAGGGTGATGCCCGGGGGGCAGGGACGGCACCGAGTCCTGGGTCAAGGACCGTGCCCGGGCGGGGTAAATGGGGCTGATCCCGGGGCGGCGTAGTGCCCCGGGGAGGGGGGGGAGGTGGGGCTGATCCCGGGGCAGGGCGATGCCCCGGGCGGGGGGGGGGGCAGGACGGATCCGAGCCCGGGTGAGGGGCAGCCGCGGGTCCCGCAGCCCGGGGCCGGCCCCCCGCGGCCCGGCGGAGCCCGGTGTCCCGCACGGGTGGGCCGGGGCGGCGGTGACTCAGCCGGGAGAGGCGGGCGAGGAGGAGGAGGCGGGGGAGGAGGAGCAGCAACCGCCGCAGCCGCCGCAGAGCCGCTCACCTGCCCCCGCTCCGGCCCCGTCATGGTCCGCCGGGTCGCCGCCGTCCTCCTGCTCCTCGCCCTCGGCTGCCTCCTGGGCATCCTCCTGCTCTGCCTCGGCTCCGGGGACACGCGGGGCCCGCCGGGCTTCAAGGTGAGCGGGGTCGGCACCGGGGGCACGGGGCGCGGAAGGGCCGGGGGCAGCGGGCACCGGGAGCACCTGGGCTGGGCGGCACCGGGGACGGGGGGAGCCGCGCCCGGCACCCCCATCTGCGGGATGCGCGGTGCGGGAGGGGCTCCGGCATCCAGGGGATCCCCAGCGGCACGGGAGGCCACCGGTGCTGGGGGGTCCCCGGGCTGCGGGATGGGGGTCGCAGGGCCCAGCAGCGAGTCCCTCGGCTGCGGGGACACCCGGCCGCACAGCCCCGGCGCCTCAGACCTGCGCTTCGAGGGAGGAATCTTTTGGACACACCGAGACATAGCGGTGGCGTGTCTGGATGTGCCCCCTCAGGCGAGAGCAGCCGTGTCAGCATCTGCTCCCGCGGCTCTGTCTGGGTTCTGGGCACCCTGCGCACCCCGGCATCGCCCGGCGTTCCTGGGCTCTGTCTGCATCGCCTGAGCCAGCGCTGCCAGAGGAGAAATGCGCTGCCCTATGAAAATGAGCTGCTTTTTTTTTTTTCTTTTTCATTGTAAATTCAGATGCTGAAAGAAGTTCCCAACCGATTTCTTGTTGGCCAAGTCCCCCAGTTGACTCTTTTGCAGCCCAAGTCTTTTGTTTTAAAAAAGTCTTTGGTTTTTTGTTAGGGGTTTTTTTGTTTTTTTTTTTTTGGTGACAGACCGAGCTATTCTGTGGGGAGCAGGCTCTTGTCCTGGAAAATGGTTCATCCAAAAATCCCCTTTTTCTCCTCCCAAGCAATTGTCTTGGAAACTTTCTGAGACAACCTGGTTGCCAGATGTGTTGCCGTCTCTCTGGGTTTGTCAGATGTAATGAAGATTAGGTTGAGAGAACGAGCTGGCTTAGCCAAGCTGATACTCGCTGCTGTTAGTGTAACTAGCAATGATTAACTCTTTCCCTGTGACACCTTTCCTTACCATGGATTGCCACATGCTGGGGCATATTAAGCAGTACCCGTAGCTGGTTTCAAAATGGATTTTGTCTCTTTGGACACAGTGAATTCAACAGATCGGTGCTGAGAGCCCTGTGTGCAGCACTTGGGTCAGCCTGGGAAGCCTTTTCTCCTCCTGGCTCCAAGCTGGAGTTTTGCTTTTAAGCCAGGTGCATTCCCAGAAATTTAATTTTTGAGCTTTTTCGTGCTTTTTCCCTCCCCGGGTGGTAGCACCTTCCAGTCTGCGGGCAGCGCTGCAGTTTGGGGCTGACAATCCCTGAACAATGATGTGGGTCCTGGCCCTGCTCTGCCCGAGGCTGTGCCACTTGGCCCGGAGACTTGAGGTCTTGCTTTGTTCCTGGATGTGCCAAGCGCATGCGAGGTCCAGCGCGGTGTGTGTGGAGGGGCACTGCCCACTGGAGCTCAGCACTGGTGCCATGGCAGTGCCTGTTCCTGTGGGGCTGGCACCAGGAAGGCACTAAGGGGTTTGCTTTTGCACAAAGCTCAGGGCTGTTCTGGGGATGCAAAGCTTTGTCTTAGTCTAACTCAGCCCAAAATATGCCAACATGATTTAGAGGAGGCTGGTCCTGCTGTGGGGGATGCCAGGCATGTCCTCCCCACCCGCCTGGGCAAGACATGGTCCTTGCTGGTTCAGTCGATGATAGCAGCAGCTGCTGGGCTCCACGTCTTCCCTTTCCAGCTTCGTTGCTTGGAATATTGCCCTAAAAATACCCTGGATTAGTTATCTTGCTGCCAGAGGGACTGATCCTGGGAGCGCAGTATTCCCCTTCCCCCGTGGGTCTGCAGCGGGGCTTATGGTACCGCTGCCTGATGGCTCAGGGCTGTTGTCTTCTCTTGACAACTCTTTTTTTAATTCTTTTGGCAAATCTCTTCACAGGCCATTACAAAGCCTGCTGGGGTCTTCCCCTGCCAGCCATCCCAGTGGAGCTGCGGCTCCCACAGTGGGAATTAAACTCATTGTAACCCACCACAGACCCCATGGGTCTCATTGCCCTTGAGGGAGGTGGGATGTTGTGGGACCAGACCGAGCCCCCGCTGCACTGTGGGGCCACCTGGAGAGCCCGTGGGGTAGGGGGCTGGAGGCTCAGGTATGGACACAGAGGCATGGTGCCAGGCTGCAGTGATTTGGGCAGTTCTCAGCATCCCCCTCCGCCTCCTCCCCTGGGGTGTGGGAAGTTTCTGGGTAAAGCCAGGAGACCTGAGCACTACTTGTGTCTTTGTTGCCCTGTGGCCTTTGGGGACGTCCCTGCCCCCTGCATCCCCTCTGCAGGGGCTGTGGGACTGAGCAGCCCTGGCTCGGGCTGTGCTGAGCGGTGCTGCAGTGGTGCAGAGCCAGCAGGGCCATGGGTGACCCAGGAGGCAGCGGGTCCGGGGGCAGCACAGGGACACTGTCCTGGTGTGGAGCCACACTGAGGCGGCATGTCCCCCAGCCCAGCAGCATCACCAGGGTCCGCTCAGGAGGTTCTGTTTTTAGAAAAAATCCATCATTCCTGTGCCACCAGGAGATGCTACGTTTGGGGACTGTCCCACGGGCTGGGGCCAGGGTCACAAACACGTGTGCGAGGCCCCACCAAGCCCTGGGGCGCTGTCAGTCAAGTGTGCCAGGGCAGATGAGAGGGATGATGGCAGCCAGTCGCTGGTGCGGGAGCAAGCCAGGGCATCCTTGTGTCCCTCCTGTCCTCATTCCCAGCCTGCTCGTTGGCAGGCATGGGACACATCGGCTGGAAGAGCTGAGGGCAGTGCTTACACTGCAAATCACTAACAAGATGGGCTTTCGGCCGCGTTTCTCCCTCCCTGGGCTTCCTGTCTGCAGGGCCCCTGCAGACGAGCTGCCTGTGCCCCCATGCAGCTGCGAGCCCACGGCTCGGCCACGACTCAAGCCCGCATGGCGGCTTGCTCTGCGCTGGGTGATGCAGTGGCTCCGATGCCCAGGCAGAGAGGCTGGGACAGGGACAGGGGCTGGGGCAGGAGCTGGGACAGGGGCTGGCACCATCGCAGCCCCGCTGTGGATGACCCCATCCCTGATTCCTATGAGGATGTTGGAGGTGTATGTGTACCCCCGGGTCTGGAGGAGGGGACAGGACCTCTCCTTCATCCCTGGGGACCCTCTTGGCCCTCCAGGTCTGCCTCGGCCCCTGGGTGCGCACATGCCTGTGCACGTGGCTTCCACCCCTGCTCACTGCCACCAGCGCTGCCGGGGAGGAGCTCCTCCGCAGGGACAGGCTGGGGTGCAAAACCCTGTGCCTGCTGGGAAAGGGGCAGAGGGGGCTGGCGCGAGGCCGTGATGGCTCCTCTCACACTGGCAGCCAGGGACCAAGCTGCAGCGGCGGCAGCGGCTGGCCAGGTGCCGGCACTCCCTGTGCCTGGCAGCGCCCGCTGCACTGCGGTGGTCCGTGTTGCCACATGTTGTTCCCTTGCCTGGGCCCGGGCGCTGCTGCCTCATTGCCGGGGTCAGGCCACTGCTGCTCAGGGAGTCCCACAGACCATCCCTCACCCACGAGTCCTGGGGCTGCTGCCCATCTTTGCCACCTCGCACCTGGCAGTGATGGGCGCTGCCCGCCCCAATACCAGGGTCTGAGAGGAGAGACCCCCACCCCAACCTGCAGGCACTGGCAGCAAAGGGCACCTGTGTGGGGCAGATGGTTTTGCAACCTGTCCCAACGGTGTCACTGTCACCCCAAACATGACACCTCCCCATGGGCCCCCCCCGCCACCCCCATGGTGCCCCCCCATGCCAGCTCTCCATGGGGCTGGGAGCGGGGCCCAGCCGAGCTGGCCCTGGCGCAGGCAGGATCAAACCCCCTGAACCAGGTCTCCCCCCGCCACAGCCACATGGGGCTTCCCCTGCCCACCCCGGATCCAGCCGCGTGTCCCAGCTTGCGTGGCCACGTCTGCTCCTGCCTCGGGGTCGGTCTGTCATCCCCAGATCTGCTTCCCTTGGGCTGTCCCCAGCCCTGTGGTGTGGCACCGGCTATCCCTGGTGCTACAGGTCACCCTCGCTCCCTCCTGCTCCAGCATTTCTTAGCCCCTGCCACCCCACGGGTACCCCCTGTCTCCAGCCTCATCCCCCTCCCTGGGCTGCAGCCCCCCCATGTCATCCCAGGGCTGGAAACCGCTGTCGGGGACTCAGCTGTGCTCAGCCTCGGGTTGGGGGATGACTTGTCCCTTTGGGGACAGCATTGTCACCCTGCTACTGTTAACGTCACTCCAGGTGATATCTGGGGTGGCACGGAGGGGGTGTGGTGCCCTGCGAGGACACCAGGGACATCTGCATGGTGTGCACAGGTTGTGAGGGCATGTGCGTGGCAGAGGTGGGCAGGGGATCTGCTGCACCCTCCCTGGAGACCCCTCGCAGGGATGCCAGCACCCACTCATGAGGGCTGGGACAGCAAAGGGGACATGCCAAGAGGACCATGGGGTGGGAGCTGGCGGTGACATGCCAGTGGCCGTCCCCCAGGACAGGCAGCTTTGCTGGGGCAGACTCAGCATCCTTTATGGCTTGTGCCTGCTGGGTGGTTGCGCATCCATCTGGGGGTGCAGGAGGTGTCTGCAGGGCCTTGGGGCCGGTGGGCAAGGCAGAGGGTGCTATGGCAAGGAGGGACTGGAGGGACACACAGTGCCAGGGGGTGCATGGCCCATGGCACACTGGGCGAAGGCGGGGACTGAGAGCCCCTCAAGGCTGCCCAGGGCACTGACCCCAGCACCCAGCCCAGAAATGGCCCAAACCAGGGATCCTGCTCCCCATCCTTGTGCTTTGGAGCATCAGCTGAGGGGGGGAGGCTGTCAGAGCCCTCCTCCTCCTCCTCTCTGCAGCATTCAGCATCACCAGGAGCAGCTCCCCCACACCAGTGCCGTGGCACAGCAGCCCCAGTCTGTCCACAGAGAGGGATTCTCTGCTGGCTCATAGCTTTTGGTGCAGAGCATGTGGCAGCATGTGCTGACAGTTAAGGGGAGACAGGGGAGGCTGGGGGATGAGGTGGTGTCACCCATTGGAAATGGTCCCCTGGGGTAACAGGGGGTACCACTGGTGTGGGGCCATGGGTTCATGTGGGAATGGGGGTTGCCTCTAAGCAGGGACCCAAGAGGTCCCTGCCTGTGCCCTGACACTTAATTTCTGCTGCCTGAGCTGGCCAAAACCCAACCCTGCAGCCACCCAGGCCGTGGAGCGCACTCTGTGGCTGGCGGGGATGGGGATGGGGACAGGGATAGGACCAGGGCACCCACCAGGCAAGGCTGGGGTGGCCCCTGGGTGCTGTGCCGGGAGAGGAGCTGCAGGCAGGTGCGGGCAGGGCAGGCAGCAGGCAGAGCCTTGGTACGTGCCAGGTTTAAGCCTCGAGTGGTTTCACCCCAGAGATGCTCAGCTGCTCCTCCCCTCCACCCCCCCCCAAAATTGTAGCCTCTCTGGCAGTGAAGCAGCTCCAGCGGGGCACAGAGGGGGCCAGCGCAGGCACCCCGAGCCCGCTGGTGGTGGGGGGGAGGCAGAGGGGTCTGACCAGGGGGGCTGAAGGCAGCACGGGGCAGCCCCTCCCTGGGAGCTGGGTAACCTTGTTTGGCAGGAGGGAACGGGGTTATTTATAGCCGGAGAATGGCTGAGCCATACAAGGGCAGGAGGGACGAGGTGCCTGGCTGCCCTTCTTTGGCGAGCTGCATCCCCGAGGGGCCACTCACAGGTGTCCCCCGTCATCCCCCCGCTGGCCCCAGGGACCCCTGGCATGGCTCAGCACAGAAGCCCACTGGCCAGGGACGATTCTGTGGGGAGATGGGAACAAGCGAGGGTGGTGGTGGGGGAGAGCCTGCCAGTCTGTGCTCAAGGAGGCAAGGGGGTCCCCATGCCCAGGAAGCCGGAGTCCCTGTGCTGTGGCCAGCGGGGTCCTGTGGTGGCTGGTGTCCCTGGTGGGGCAGAGCACCCGCTCCCAGCCACAGCCTGTGCAGAGCCTGTGCAGGCAGACGTGGGCAAGGGCTGGGCTGAGCAGCGCGCACCTCTGCCGGACAATGCTCCCGAAGCTGCCGGGGAGGGCACTGCCAGGGCAGGACTGGCTGGGCACAGTGTCGTTGAGCCCCAGCGTCTTCCCTCAGGATGGGCTGGGGAAGCTGGGGGGTCTCCTGCCTCCAGCCTGACCCACTGCCTCCCCCCGCAGTATGGCATCGTGCTGGACGCCGGGTCCTCCCACACAGCCATGTTCATCTACAAGTGGCCTGCAGACAAGGAGAACGACACCGGTGTGGTCAGCGAGCACAGCATGTGTGATGTGGAGGGTAAGGGCTGTCCCAGAACCTGGGAGCCAGCGGCTGGTGGCAGGGTCTGTCGGGTCCCCCGTGGGCAGGTCACCGTGATGGTGAGAACACCCCTGCCATGCCCAGCTGCCTCCCTGCGTATTCACCAGCGCAGGTGAGGTGTTGTTGTAAGGGGTCCAGCTCTGTTCCCAAAACCTCCCTCATTCCTCCCAAGGCTTGAAGCTGTGCACACCTGTGGTTTATCTTTTCCTGGCATGCATTGAACCACCAGGAAACAATCCAGCTCCCTGCCTATCCCAGCGCGGGATGGTTTTGCACTCTCCATTTAACCAACCTTTGCCCGGCTGTCAGCCAGTGGGGGATGCGTCATGGACAGGGAGATGTGGCTGGACTCTGGATGGCTCCATGCCCACGGAGACCTGCAGCACCTGCCTTTTGAACAGCCTGGGAAGGGCAAAGCTGCCCACTGAGCATCATCCCACCAAACATCCTCCCACCGAGCACCTTCCTACCACCTGCAGGGAGCAACGCTGTTTCCTCTCTGCAGGTCCCGGCATCTCCAGCTACAGCTCCAACCCTCCGGCTGCCGGGACAAGCCTGGTGCACTGCCTGAACCAGGCTCTGAGAGATGTGCCCAAGGAGAAGCACGCCGGCACTCCACTCTACCTGGGCGCCACGGCCGGCATGCGCCTGCTCAAGTGAGTGTTTGTTCTGGTCATGCCAGCTGCCTGGTCTCAGACGCTGCCGGGGGGGTCCTGCCACGTCACCCTGCCATCTCGCCAGCCATGGCAGGGGTGGAGATGGTGAAGGACAACTGTGATGTCTCCCCTTTGCCAGGCAAAGCTCCTAACCCTCCCAGCTGCCTGGCTCCATGTCCCTTGCAGAGGAGCAACTGCCTTCCAGAGCAGGGGGTGCTCTGCAGGGCACAGCCAGCACATCCCTGCCTGAAAAGAGGCCAGCATGGGGCCGGCACCGGGATAACCCACCCAGGCTTTTCGGCTAGCCAGGAATAAAGTCCCCCGGCACCCATTGCCAGCCTGATGGGATGCAGTGAGAATAATTACCTCCTGAAAGCCACACAGAGGAGGGAGTCATGACCCTCCTCACTCGGGAGTGAGCACACCTCCATCCTTGCTGCCTGCCACCTCCTCTGGCAGAGACAAGGGGAATTAGCTGGGGGTTTTGGGGGCATATCCCTACAGGTACCCAGGCGAGGACCCACCTGCCTCCCGCCCCATGTGCCACAGTGGGGCTGGGTCCTGAGGGCTGTGCGGGCAGCGGAGTCTCTGCTGGTGGCACCCTGCCACCCTGTCCTCTTGCCTGCCCCGCAGCATCGCAAACCTGCAGGCTTCGGACACAGTCCTCAGTGCCGTGGCCGCCACGCTGAAGTCGTACCCCTTTGATTTCCGGGGGGCGAAGATCCTGTCGGGGGAAGAGGAAGGGGTCTTCGGCTGGGTCACCGCAAACTACCTCCTGGAGAACTTCATCAAGGTGGGCAGGGGAGCGTGGCACCCAGTTGGGACAGCTGTGGTGGCCAGGCTGTCCCACAGCTCATCACGTCCTTACGGCCGCTCCTGTCTTCCTTGCTCAGCGCGGCTGGCTCGGGGAATGGATCCAGCCCCAGAAGAAGACCCTGGGGGCCATGGACTTTGGCGGAGCTTCCACACAGATCACGTTTGAAACCAGGGACACCATCGAAGACCCCAGAAACGAGGTGATGCTGAAGCTGTACGGCCAGGCATACAAAGTGTACACCCACAGCTTCCTCTGCTACGGAAGGGACCAGGTCCTCAAGAGGCTGCTCTCAAAGCTCCTCCAGGTACCGGCATGTGCTCAAGGGGGATGCCAGCTGTCATCACCCACCATTGCCCCCTTCCCCTGGAGTTTATACAGGGGTGTCCCCCAGCCCTGCCTCTAGGAGAGCCCTGCGGGGCTGGCTGCACACCTTTGCAAGCCAACTTTTGGATTTTGCCCCCTGACCCTCTCCCATGGTCTCAAGGCTTCCTCCCACCCTCTCCATAAGGTGTTGCACCCCTCGGCCAGGGCCAAGATGTCCCAAGTCATCTTGAGATGCTTGTGGCAACTGCCAGCTCTGCATCCCTCTGCCCAGGCTCCTCTGCATCTCTCCGGCAGGGAAATGGAGGCAGGCAGGCAGCGGTGCTGGGGCTGACACATGGCACTGGGGAAGCCAGGCCTACGCCATGGCTCACGCGTCCCACGTGTCACTTCTCTGGCAGGCTGAGCGCTACCAACCAACCGTCCACTATCCCTGCTGGCCCACGGGTTACGACAAGAGCCTGTCGCTGAGCAGTGTCTACGACAGCCCCTGCACGGAGAAGGAGAGGCCCAGCCTTGCCCTCAACACCACCGTCACTGTGGTCGGCTCCGGGAATGGCAGCCTCTGTGCTGTGCACGTCAGCAAGCTCTTCGACTTCACCACCTGCTCCTTCTCCCGCTGCTCCTTCGATGGCATTTTCCAGCCAGAGGTTTCGGGAAGCTTCATCGTAAGTCCTGGCAGGGAGTGGGGTGATCTCCTGGCTGCTGGGTGGGCAGGTGTCCCCAGCCCCCTGGCATCATGCGGCAGCTCTCCAAGGGTCTCTCTCCTTGTGCCCACAACACCCGTCAGGGTGGCTGTTCGTGGTGAGAAGGCTTTCCTCCCAGCCTGTCCCACAGCTGCCTCCTTTCCTCTGTCAGGCCTTCTCTGCCTTCTTCTACACAGTGGACTTCATCCGGACAGTGATGGGGAGACCTGTGCACTTGCCCAACAACCTGAAGGATGCTGCTGAGACCATCTGTGCCACAAGCTGGAGCGAGGTGGGCTCCTCGGGCATGGCGGGGAGGAGAGGGCTGCTTTGTGTGGGGCATCACCCAGGCTCTGAGAGCAGCCCTTGGAGGCGGCTGGGTGTCCTGGGAGGGTGGGTGACAGCTCCCACCTGGGACAAGGAGAGGCTCAGGTGGGTATGGGCAGCACCTTGGCCAGCCTGATGCAACCACTCAGAGTTTCAGGCCACAGAAACAAAGCCTGAACCCTGCTGGCTTGACCCCTTTTCTCTGTCCCTCCATGCATCCCACCCAGCTGCTCCAGAAAGCCCCTAAGCTGGAGAAGAGACTGGCGGATTACTGCGCTGTCAGCATGTTCGTTTATTTGCTGACCACCAAAGGCTACAACTTCGACAACCATTCCTTCCCCAACATTGCCTTCCAGAAGAAGGTGGGTAACACCAGCGCATGTACTCATGCCATGATGGCTGTTTGGAGTTAGGCCAAAAAGCCCTGCAGGAGAGATGGTCCCACACCAAGAAAGAGCCGAGCAATATGAGGGAAGATCTCGGGGAACAGGGGCAGGATGGGACTCCCTTCCTCCTGGGTGATGCGAAAAAAAAAAAAAAAGAGCTGAGCTGGCTGTAGGATGGTCCTGCAGTCAGGTCCTCCAGTCTTTCCTTGGCCCTTGAGACACCAGCCATCTCGAACAACTCTTTGCTCAGGCTCGTTGGGAAGTTAGCTCAGGGCAGGATCCCACCTTTGCCAAGTGCCCTCACCTGCACAAGCCATGACATGGGCAGTGAGATCAGGACTGGCCGGAGCGGACAAGATCCAGCTCCCATCAGATGAGCCCAGCTCAGCACAGGACGGTCATTGCTTCATCTCTGGGCCAGCTGGACCCATGGGCAAGCAAGGGCTCAGGGTGCTGTGGACTCCCCCAGATCCCTCTTCTTCACTGGGCTGACACTGAGGTGGTCCCTGGAAGGTCCCTTGAGGACCGTGGAGCTGGGTTGATCAGGGTAGTGACCATTGCCATGCTCTTTCCACAGGCAGGAGAAACCTCCATTGGCTGGGCCCTGGGCTACATGTTGAACCTCACCAACATGATCCCAGCGGAGAAGCCCTCTTCCCACAAGAGCATGCTGTACAACTACTGGGTCATCCTCATTCTGCTCTTTGTGGTCACCACCCTGATGTCTCTGGGGACTGCCGTCTGCCTGCTCCGGCGCAGCAAGTCCAGCACGATCTAATGGCAGGGACAGGGTGGGCCTCGTCTGCAGGACCCAGCACCATCCTTCCTGCTGGTCTCCACGGCCTGAACACTTGGGATGCAGCAAGTGCTCAGAGATGTCCTCCTCCAATACATGATGCTAACTGTCCCAGAAGGAAAGCTCTCCCTTTTTGCCCTCCCCTTGCTTTCAAGCTGCAGAAAGCGGGGGGTAGAAGAGGACCCTAACCCCGCAGAATGGCCTAAAGGTTTCCCAGTGCTTCTCAGGGACGGACCCCAGAGCAGGCTTGGGATTTAGACATTCAGACCTGAGGCATCTTTCTGCCACCAGACCTGGGCTGGACTGGGCCAGTAAGTCCAGACAACAGCAGGATTTATGCTGATGTGCATGGGGTGGGAGGGGAATATTACACTAGTCCTTATAGATGGCCTCCCTAGCCTGTCCCTGGAGCATCAGCCCTGCCTCCTGGGGAGCTCTGGTCACCACCCAGAGCCCAGGCTGTCTTTCTGGCCCATGCACAAAGCCCAGGGACCTTCCTGAGGGCCTGACCTTGGCCTGGACTTCCACCAGCCATGGCACAGGGGCTTTGGGTAGAGGCTCAGCAACAACCAGACATGGGGATCAGGCAGCTTCCAGGTCCCGCTTCAGCAGCCAAACACATTGCCTTCCCCATTCCTGCGGTTCCTAAGCCAGTCTCGCCTTTGCCACAGCCAGAACCTCCTCCGTCCCCCAGCAATGGCACACGAAGTCCCTGTGGCTCCCTGGTGAGTGGCTGTACCAGCCCAGAGGCGATGGGCTCGCTGTGGGAGTGGGATTTGAGCCCTGCATCACCTCACGCCAGGCAGCTGGGAGGATGTGCCTTCATTTCCAATTGAGCAAGAACAGAGACATGCAAACATGCAGAAGGTTTGGTTTTGTTTGGTTGGGTTTTTTTATAATCAGAAATAAATCTTTGTAACCTCTCCCATGGCTCTGAGCTCGTATGCTCTACTAGCCTGGAGAATTCCCCAAGATGGGCTTGAAACCTCACCCCAGACTCAGGCCCACTTGGAGGTGGAAGAGTTTCAACCAGCCACGGTTGCGCAGTTGAGGTTTCCCAAGCGCAAGAGGTACAGTCACCCCAAAAGCGTAAGCAGGCAGTGCTCAGGCCAACTCTGCCCTGTGCATTCACTGCTGTGCTCATGGCCACAGCCTCCATGCAAGGAAAACATGTGGGGAGGCTCTGCTCCAGGGGACCGGGTCTGGTAGCCAAGCAGGGCAGGTGAGCAGCCTGCAGGGTTGGCAATTTTTTCGTGCAGTCGCTGGCAGCTCAGAGCCACCGTGGCACACAGCCAGCTGCATGGGGTCAGTCCCGACTCATCAACCCCACCTGGAAAGAGTCTCTCGCCCCACCGCATCCCCCCGCACACCCCAGCAGAGGAGTGGCTCCAGCGGGAGCTGCAGTTTCTCGCTGCCCTCCTTGTTCTCACAGCCGGCACGAGCTCTGCTCCCTGCTCCGGCTGAGCTCCCACTACACTGTGCTTGGCTTAACCCACCCGTTCCCCACAGCCCCTTTGCTTTTTTCTGGTCCGGTGGCTGCTCCCCATCTCTCTGCACAGCTGAAGTGCAATTCCAGTTCAGATGATGTTCTGAGCCCCCAAATCCAGTTTCCTCCCCAGGCCTCTCATCTCCCCAGCACAGGGACTCCCTCCCGTGGCGAGGCTCCGGGATGGTCTCCAGCTCTCACACGGAAGGAGGCGTTTCTGGTCTCTGAAGCCGAAACGCTGCTGCTAGGCTCCAAGAAACCAGATAGCTTCCAGAACCCAGGCTGGGTTTCCCCTTCTAAGAAATTCAGTTGCCACGGAATCAGAGCTGGACATCCACCAAGTGCAGCCGGTTTGCCCTAAGCATGATTTGGAGTCAGCCATTAGGAAAAAATGAAGAGGTCTTTTAATCTTCACATGTGCCCCTCTGGATATGCGGGATTTGAGACAGTACCTTTCCCTTGCTGGCTGGTTACGGACCCAGATGGAGAGTCTGGGACTGGATGGGTGACGTGCCCCGAGAGCAAGGTGGGCAGTGCACAGAGGGGTTCTGGGCACACGTGCACCCCTTTTGCGGGGCAGAGAGGACATTCCCAGAGGCTGTGCAGTTGCAGGGCTCAGCTCAGCCCCATTCCGGCAGGTGAGAAAAGCCTTGCTGCTACAGGGGCAGGGACGCTGTGACTGGTTAGGCTCAAGAAAGAGAGCACACAGCAACAGCTCTGCCCTCTCACAGCTTAGCCCAGATTCGTCCATGCCTGCAGTCACTTCACACCCAGTCGGATTGCGGGTGCCATGGCCTCAGAAGGACGGGAGTGCTCTGCTCCAACATTTACTGCAGAGGTTGGCTCAGGGTGACATTTACCACCTGCACCCCAGCTCTTCCTGTCCCACCACCAGCCTTCGCTTTGTCCACAACGAGCGCTTTCAGCTCATGACTTTTATTGTGCCCCCCATGTGCGATATTTAGAGGCCACCTGGAGGCAGCAATCCCTACGGTGCCTCCACCACGCTCCCACTGCAGGATTGACTCATCCGAGCTCCCAGGCAGCGCTGCAGAGCCCACCAGGCTCACCGGCAGCACAGGCAGCCTGGGCAGGAGGGAAGGGGTGAAGCAGGACACGGGCATGGCACGCTGTGCTCTGCTAACTATTCCACAACGTCCCCGTACTTGTTCCTCCTCACCGGCGGTGCCACGCTTTCTCTGTCTTCTGGGCTGGGCAGATTTTCTGCAACAGAAAGAACAAGCTCCCTGGACCCCTGACTATCCCGGCATGCTTGCCAGGGGTGTGCAGAGAACCACAGAGCCCTGGTGAAGTATTTAAAGCCTCTTCAGCTAGGCCCAGCTTTGGGAGCTCATGGTACCAGTGGCAGAAAGCAGCCGTGGAAACCACCCACTCCAGCTCTGCCCACTGGATGGAGCAGCTGGGGTGCAAAGGGGTTTAATGCCTCCCCCTATCCCCTACCCTCTTCTTCCTCTTCCAGCAAACAAGCCCTTCATGCTGGCTCTTATGAATCCACAAAGCAGGCAGGGCAGCAGGCAGAAGTGAGCGCTCAAACCCAATGCCACCAGCCCTGCACAGGTACCTGCAGCGCCAGTGGTAGGCCCAGAGCATGGAGAGACACGGGAGCCATGAGCCATGAGCCCAGGCAGGGAGCTCCGGCTGCCCTGGCACTGCTGCCACCCCAGCCCCTCTGAAGTGCCAGTATGGGACTTATACGAGGATTTTGGCAATGACGCAAAGAGTCACCAGCTTAATTATGAGGCAGAAATGGCAAACTGTTGCAGCAGGAAGAACCAGGCACGACAAGCCCAGGGAAAGCAGCAGGGAGAGATCTGAACATACCTGCAGGCTGAGACACCCTACCAGCCATGGCAAGCTCCTGTGGGGACTTGCCCGTCTCCAGGTAAATCCAGAAGTCGGAGCATTTCTGCGTCTCAGCTCTGGTTACCACGTAGCTGGCGAGGGACCCTGTGGCTAAAGAGACCAAGATGCTCCCAAGAGCGCCAGCAGCAATTTAGCCGGCATTTGCTAAGGGCAGCGGTGGGGAAAGCCCCTGCCAGCTCCTGAGCTGCTGCAGCAGCCTGCGAGCTGTCCCTGAGCCCCGAAGGGCCGTGGGGAGCAGGGATGCGACAGGAGCTAGGGGAGAACCCCCCCCTAGGACAAGGACAAATAGCCCTTCTGCCTGCGACTCCTCCTGCCCTGCCCGGAGCGGGATGTCTGGGCAGGGGCAGGGCCTCTCGCTCACCCCCGGCCAGCAGCAGGCTCCACTGCAGGCTGTACGGCAGCTTCTTGTTCACCAGCTTCTGCACGGCAAAGGCGGCTCCGCTGCCTGCCCAAACCCGGGCACCGGGGGCTGTTACCGGCACGGCCCCCGCCCGCGCCGCCCCCCCGCCGCGCTGCCCCCGGGGAGCGGCCGGGGGGACCCGGGGGGACCCGGACCAGGCCCTACCTGCCAGGAAGGCGCCGATGCCCTTCATGAAGGCGTGGGACTGGCAGGCCGCGTATTGCTGCAGCGCCTGCGGGGACACGCTCAGCGCGAGGCACCGACCCCCGGTCCCCCCAGCCCCGGTCCTCCCGGCCCCAGTCCCCGGTCCCCCCGGCACCGGTCCCGGTACCCTCAGCCCCCGGTCCCCCCGGTCCCGCAGCATCGGTCCCCGGTCCCAGGCACCGGTCCCGGTACCCTCAGCCCCCGGTCCCCCCGGTCCCCCCAGCATCGGTCCCCGGTCCCAGCCCCCGGCACCGGTCCCCCCGACCGAGCACACCGGGTGCTTGGCAGCCACGCTGTCCTCCACCCGCCGCAGCCCCAGGTTGACCATAGCGGTGCTGGCGGTCCCGGCACCCGGGAGGGCCCGCAGCGCTCGCCCGCCCCTTCCGGCGCCGCTGCCATGGTGGAGCCGGGTGGGCCCTTCCACCTGCTGCAGGCCGGGCCGGGCCGGTACCTCTGCTACTGCCGGCCCGGGCCCGGCCCCGGCCCCGGCGGCACCGTCTAGTGAGTGCGGGGCGGGAAGCGGGGCCGGGGCCGGGCCGGGCTGGGGCTGAGCGGCCCCGGCGCAGCCTGAGCCGCTGCCTCTCACAGTGTGACCGACGCGCTGGAGGTCTGGGCCGGGGAGCTCGGCGCCCGCCCGCCGCTGGACTGTGTACGTGCTGGGGCCGGGGCCGGGGCCGGGGCCGGGGCCGGGGCCGATCCCGGCCAGGCCAGGCCGTTTCGGGACGTGCCCCTTCTCCTCCCCAGCAGTGCCCGCCGGAGGAGCACGGCACGAAGCTGAGGTGGGTGCCGCGGCTGCCGGGAGCCGGCCCTCGGCCGCGGGCCTCCCTTCACCCTCGCCTCGCCCGCGCAGGGAGGCGCTGGGCCGCGGGGCCGCCACACTGAGCCTGGGCGAAGGGAAGGCCACGCTGCAGCTGCGGGAGGAGGCCCGGTGCTCGGCCCTGGAGCTCTTCAAGCTGCCCGTCGCCGAGGCGAGGAGCCAGGTCCAGGCGCTGGTGTTCGGCATGGCGGGGCGTGTTGAGAGCCTGGAGAGGCGCCTGGAAGGTCGGTGGGGGGCTTTGGGAGGGGGTGACGGCAGGGGGAGGGCGGGCAGCTCCCTGCCGCCTTGGCAGTGTCACCCCCCCACACCCACCTAAAGGTGCCATGAGTGATCTGGCTCAGGCAGCAAAGGAGGAGGCTGTGCCTCCCTGGCCTTGCCCCCGTGGCTTCTCCCCCCTAGCCCAGCAGGCCTCCAGGGCTGGGCGGCAGAGGTGTGGCCGCCTTTTTCCTATTTGGGATGGCCAGTTCCCAGAGCTGGCCGGGGTCTGCACCTGACTGCCATGGGCAGAAGAGATCCCGCAGGGGACCAGAGGATGCAGTATTGTGTCTCTGCCCAGAAACACAGCCTTGTCCCCATGGCTAGCCACACCATCACTTCTGCGTGTGGGAGTCTTACAGAGGTCTCTCTGAGACATCCAAGGCCAGGCTGGATGAGGCTCTGAGCAACCTGATCTAGTTGAAGAAGTCCCTGCTCACTGCAGGGGGGTTGGACTAGATGGCCTTTAAAGGTCCCTTCCAACCCAACACATTCTATGATTTTAGGGGCCTAGGAAGATGCTGGGGCAGCGGCAGCCAGGTTGGGAGTACTGGGAGGAGAATGTGGCTCAGTTCGGCTGTGGAGGGGAGGGAGCTTGCTGGAGAGGCCAGGGGCACTGCATGCCACACTGGGGTGCATTGTCACAAGCTCTGGCTCCTGTCTCAGCAGCAGTGGAGACGCTGGCATCTTCCTACAGCCCTGAGAAGAATGCTGCCCGGAGCCAGCAGCTCTTCCTGCCAGGTAAGCAATTGCCAGGGGGAAACCTCCCCTGGTCCCACTGCTTGTTTGCCTTCTCTTCCCTAGGAGGCTGCTGGTCCTGTGTCCATGTGCTCTCCAGGACACTCGGAGTCTCCTTGGCTGTGGCTGCTGTCAGCCACCCCGCTATTCCGGTGCCCTTCCTGGCACAGAAGGGACCAGGGCTTTTGGGGTGTCTGGGATGCTCTGTGCTCAGGTGGGATGCTGGGCATTGCCAGGCAGGTTGCTTGCTAGCCTCCAGGAGGCGGTCAGGCTTCGCTGCTCTTCCATACTGGGGGCCGTGGCAGGTCCATGGCTCCCTGCTCCTTTGGGAGAGGAGACGGGGCTTGGCCCTTCCTCACCCACCACAGATGCTGGGCCAGCCTGGCTGGGCTGCTGGAGACTGACCCTGGGCATGGAGGGGTTTGCAGGGCTGCCAAAGCAACTGCCTGACCTTTTGCAATCCCCATCCTGCCTGACCCTGACCGAGGCAGACCCCAGCCCCAGGAAGAACAGGGGTGCTGGCTCCACTTTGCCGGCCAAGAGGAAGATCCCGGGAGAGTCTCTCATTAACCCTGGCTTCAAAAGGCAAGTGGTGCTCCCAGGCTCAGTGCTGGGGCTGGGCTGCATGGAGATCCAGTGGACTCTGCTCTGTAGCTGCATGGGAGCAACGTGTGGGGCTTTGGGCTGTGATGCTCCCTCCATCTCCTTCTAGCAAGAAGGCACCATCTGGAGTGGCCTTCGAGGACTCCTGACCTGTGCTGTCCTGTCCCCTGATGACAGCCTGACCGGAGCCTTGTCAGCCGCGTGTGTGGAGGAGGTTTCGCTGCACCCTGGGCCTTCTGAGCCCCTTGCACCCATGGAGGCGGATGGGGCAAGCAGGACCCAGAGGGCCGGAGCCAGCACCTGGCAGACCTCATCGGGTAGCAGATCCTCAGCTGGTGCAGTGGCAGGGCCTTTGAGGGGGCAGGGGTGACAGAAATGGTGGCTTTTTTCCCTGCAGCTTTTCCCTGCTGGCAGGGGCCACCTCTCTACCTCACTTGCCATGAATTCGTGGGGTTTTATTTAAGAATTTTGCATCGCCACGTAACAAAAAGGTTGCCTGTGCTTAACTTGTTGCCAATAAAGATGGTTTTAGCCAGTCTGTCTCTGGGGCCTGTGACAGCGCAAGTGTGTCGGTCTGTTGTGCCTTTCTCTTGCTCAGGAACCCTGGGGCTAATTTCAGCTGAACCTGGAGGGGCAGGAGCTCAGAGGAGTTCTCTTTCTTGCTGCCTTTGTGCCAGGGAGCTGGTGGGTGAGTGGTTAAAGCCTCCCCAGCCCCCTGCAGAGCTGGGAGAACGGGCCAGGTCCTTGCTAGGCGCTGGGAGAGGACTGTAAGGCTGGTGCGCAGTCCTGTGGGGGAGGAGGGCTGCTGGGGCTGGTCACTCCGGACTCAGGCTTGTCTTGCTTGCAAAGCTTTTATTGCTTTCCGTGAGCTCTGATACATGGCTTGGACTTGCCCCGCTTCACCCCATCCCGCTCCCAAATCTGCTCCTGAGAGCTTCCTAACGGTGGGTTCTGGGGGGGCGGTGCTGTCTGCTCCCCTCACCCAGGGTGCTGGGGGCCGGACTGTCTCCACCACCCGTGCCACCCCCCCGGCTCCATTCCCAGGGCTCTGTGGGGCTGTGCTGGTTCCCCTCACTGGTGCTGCTCCTCGGGGGCATCCCGCAGTGCCTGGCACAGCCCTGCCGCAGGTCGCTCACCTGGCAGGTTGGCACCGTGTGCAGCGATGCCCACTGCAGTGCGCTGCCCTCTCTGTGCCCTGCAGCCCCCTGCTCTGGGCAGCTTTTCCTCCCCAGCTCCTACCCTTGCCCTCAGCATCACGCATCCATCCTGATGCTTGAGGGACCACAGGGCAGGTTGAAGGGGTCCTGGCCAGTCAGGGAGGGTGACACAAGAGATGAGAATGCATTTACGAGCTCATCGCGACGCAGATTGCTGCTGGCACCTCAGGCAGGGGTGCCAGCTGGGGGAATTTGGGTGCCAGGGGCACAGCTCAGTCTCTGCTCTCCCGAGTGCATGCAGGCAGGACTGTGGTGGTTGCAGCAGGACTGGGGTGGGCGCTGGCCTGCTGCCCGACACTGGCCCTGCACCCGCCTGGGTGTGTGCCCGGCTCACTGCGGCGACCGGACCACGGAGCGATAGGCTTGTATGATCTCCTCGCTGTTGGGGCAGGTGTATTTGAATTCCTTGGTTTCGTTGGCGCTGTTGAGGTAGCGCCACACACCCCGCAGGTCCTTGGGGATCCCGAAGCGGCGGTAATGCTGGCACACAACCTTTGGGCAGAAACAGGGTGGGCCCTTGCCCAGCCCTGTGTGCCCGTGGTGTGCCAAGGAGGGCCCCGCGGCCGGGCAGTGGTATTCATGGGCAGGAGCCAGCCATGAAGGGGGGCAGGGGACATCCCTGGCACTGCATGAGATGAGGGCTGTCACCCGGCAGCGGATGCGGAGGGGAGTGAGATCTGTGGGAAGGCACCGAGCTGGGCAGGGGGCATGGGGAGGGGTGCACCGAGGTGATAGGGGGGTTGGCAAAGGAGCAGGGGGTTGCTGCAGTCACCCAGGGGGAGGTGAGAGTATGGGGCTGGTGGCATTGAGAAGCCAGTGCAGGGGGAAGGACAGGCACTGGGATGCCCCCACTCACCTGAACGATGTTGAGCTTGGGCAGCAGGTTGCAGTCAGCTAATGTGAGCTGGTCCCCATCGAGGAAGCGGCGCTGGGAAGCCCGAAGGTGGGGGTCATGGGCCAGCTCATACTCCAGTGGGGCACTCAGGTACTCATCCAGCTTCAGCAGGGCCCGCAGCAGGTTCCGCTGCAGTGCTGCGGAAGGGAGGCAGCGCCGCTGGGTCAGGGCATGGCCCCACTGCGGGCATGGAGCCCTGTGGCTCTGCCATGGCCTCCTGCCAGCCTGTCCCCGTGCCCAGGCAGCACCTGCCCATGCTCCCCCCACCTTGCCCAGGTTGGCACCTGCCCTGGCCCTCCCAAGGGAGCCCTGGTGCTGCCACGCTGGACTGCGCGAGGAGCCTTGGTGCCTGCAGAGACTCAGCTGTGGCCTGGGGCAGGGGAGGGCTGGAAAGGCTCAGGGTCACCTGGCCTGGCTTCAGGGTGGTGACACCTGAGGGGTTGCGTTGGGTGCCTTCCCTCTGCCCCCCAGCTCCTCACCCTCATCCTGGGCAGGCACCGGGTTCTTGATGAAAGTGGAGAACTTGTGGAAGATGTCGTTCCCGGCCAGGCTTGATTCCCTGTACCGTGGGACCAGGCTGGGGAATCTGAAGGGACACGGGCACAGCTGAGGAACAAGGCAGGCGCTGGTGGGCTCATGTGCTGCCTGCCCACCCCCACCCCCCCGCCTGTCCTGCCCCTCTTTGGCCCCTCGCCCCCTCTCGGGGCAGTGCCAGCCACTGACATGGGGGGGCCCAGGTTGTCCTCCAGGAAGTCCTCGATGGTGACGGTGTCGGTCTTGGGCTCATCATTGTAGAGCAAAACAGGCAGCTGTGCACCTGGTGCGAAGCCCTTCAGCACGTCCAGTGCCCTGCAGGAGACAGGGACAGACAGTGATGGCCGGTAGTGCCCAGGGCTCTGCCTGGCACCGTGTGTGTGTGTGAGTGTGTACGAGGGGTTACTCCCCCACCCCCTCCAGGCTGCTCCTGCCTCAGTGTGTGCCCGTGGCAGCTCTGCCCTGGAAAATGCCCACCAACCTCCCTCAGGCAGCGGCGGGCAGCTGGGGCGGTATGACAGGCTCTGTGCATCCCACAGTGCCCACCCTTCACAGCCCCTTCCCAAGGCTTTGGGGACCCACCCCCCCCCATCAGTGTGCCAGGGCAAGGCTGTCCCCCCAACCTGTTGCCCTGGCCCCAGGGCTGGTAGCCCCTTGGGTGGCGGGACGACAACCACTCACCTCTTCACATCCACAGTGGTGAGGGTGAAGGGCACCCCTTTGAGCAGCAGCACCATGAAGAGCCGCTGGCAGAAGGGGCAGTGGCCCACGCTCTCCCCATCCTCGCTTGCCTGTGGGCAGAGAGGGAGAGCTCAGCTGCCCCTTCACCCCCACCATGGCCACAGAGAGGGCAGCGCTGGCCAGGCACCCCCCAGTGGGTGCAGGGTGAGGGTGGCAGGACACATGTCACCCCTCTCTGGCCAAGCCTGGGCTGGCCGCAGGCTGGCGAACAGCACTGGTGATCCATGGCACCTGCTGTGCCGGGCAGGGTGCCGGCCCCCGCCTGCTCCTGGGGCATCTGTTCTTCACCCCTGCAGCCTGCATGGCACTGTGAGTGCTGGCCATGGCACCCCCGGGGGACTGCGGAGCCCCAGGCTGCCCCAGCCCTGCAGCGCTGAGGGGGCTGGGGCTTAGGGGCAGCAATGGCAGTGGCACCAGGGGCAGCGTGGCACTGGGCACCAGGGGTGACTGTGGCAGGGGACAGCACGGCAAGGACTGTGCTGGTGGAAGGTGGTGGCAATGCTGGTGGCTCTGTCACCCCCAGGCGTGATCCCAGGCGGGCCCTGTCCTGCCCTGTGCAGCCAGACAAACTGCCCTGGCCGGGCGGTGCCTGAGAAGGGCCCGGCAGATGCTGCCCGTGTCCAGGCTGCTGGGCAGGGGGCCCTGGCTGGGGGGACGGGCACCCCAGGCTGAGCACCCACAGCCCCTCCATTCCACAGGGCAGGCAGCAGTGTGCTGTGCCCCGTGGAAGAGCCCCGAGCTGCCCAGCGCCTGCCCTCCGCCTGCCCAGGGCCCCGCAGCTGGGCACTGTGGTGGGCAGGGGCTACCCCAGCCCAGCAATGGCAGGTGGCAGCCAGAGGTTCCCCCTGGCCTGGGGCACCCCCGGCCCCCATCACCCCCCTCACCTTGACGAAGAGCTGGATTTGGGGTTTCTCGGCCATGCTGGGTGGCGGCTGCTGGTGGAATGGTGGCTGTGGCGCGGGTGCTGGTGCCGGAGCCGCGGCCCCTCCCAGCCCACATTCCTCCCCGGGGTGCACCCGCTCCCACCCACGCCTGGCCCCACGGCGCAGCTGGGGACGCCCTGCCGTGGGGCCCCGGCCACCGCTGCTTCTGCCAGCCCGGGCCCAGCAAGGGCGGCCCGCGGCAGCACCAGCTCCTGCCTGCGCCCAGTGGGGCCTCACGCCCCCAGCCAGTCCCACCACCCACCCTGGAAGATGCCAATCGCTGGGTACGGCCCTGTGTTGTGCCCAGCTCCCTTTGCCCATGCACCCCCACCCCAGGGCACTGTGAACCCCCCCCGCCCAGCCCTTGCCCAGCCCAGTCCCTCTCAGAGCACCCAGTCCTGGCGCTCCTGCCCACCAGCAAGCACGCAGCCTCGCTGGCTCCAGTTATTTTTTATTTAAAACGATCAGTATTTTCACATTTCATCTTTTTTTGTTTCTTTTGCTAGCAATGTACAGGCTCCTCCAAGGCGTCCCCACCCCTCGGGGTGCCCTGTGCCCAAGGCTGTATGTGCCATCGGCGCTGTGCCTGTGGCTGGTGGCCAAGGACATGCAGAAGGAGGTGAGGCGAGAAGCAGGGCCCAACTCAACGAAGCAAGTAGTGTTAAGGCAGCGGCCACCCCTGCCCCGGGGTGATGCCCTCCTGCTCCCACCTCACTGCCACCCTCGGGGTGCCCCCAGGGGAGTCTGTGCCTGGGCAGCCCCGAGCCCAGGGCAGGGAGGCCACCGCGGCCGCCCAGGCTGTGCAGGCATACCGCGCTGGGGGCATGCAAGCATCTCCATTGACCATCGAAAGACACAGGGCATGGCAGTGGGTGGGGACAGCTCTGTGGATGGGAGGCTGGGGGCTCTGTGCCCAGGGTGCGGGTGCCCCCCCCAGAGCCCTGGGCAGTGGGATGGGCGCAGGGTGAGGACGAAGCCCTGGCCAGAGCACAGAGCATTGCACCGTGCCCACACTGGGATGCACCGAGGGTGCCACCACCAGGGTCACAACTGAGAACACAAAGGTGACACTGTCCCCTCCCTGGTGGCAAATGGCTAACCCTGAGCTGGCTCGTCCCCCAGCACCCACCTGGGAAGGCAGAGCATGCCCAGCAAGGGAGCAGGGGGGCACCCCGGGTGGCAGCTGCCCACCCATGCCATCCACCCCAGGACCAGCCGGTTTCCAGTATGCCGTTAAAAAAAATATGGTCTGAAAAATCTGAAAATAGAGCTTATCTCCCCCAATTTTTCCCCTATTGAAAATACCGTATATTGTATCACAATCTATAGCAGGTGGCATACCGGACTGGCGAGACCAGGGGGCACAGGGACAGTGGAGGGTCAGCTGCCACCCGGGACTGTCCCTGCTCCTGTGCCCTCAAGTGGGGCCAGGGCTGGCGTGAATTCACCTCCTTCTGCACTGTGCTGCCCTGTGGCCAGCGGGCCACTTGCCAGTGGGCAGGAGCCAGCCCGGGGCCTCTAGCCGAGCCTGTGCCAGGGCGGCAGAAAGGGCAGCAGGGACACACGGGGGCAGCCCAGCCCTGGGCGCTCCTGGGAAGGAGAGGGGGGCAGTGCATGTCCACCTCAGGGGGCTGCAAAAGCCTGGGACATCCACGGGGTGGCTGAGCAGGGTCAGCATCACAGGCCCTGCTGTCACCCTCCTCTGGGCACAGCTGCGGGCTGGGGGGTGCTGCTGGGCTGTGGCTGCCAGACACAGCCCCCGTGGGTGACAAGGTGGCAGGACCCTCTGCAGAAAGGAGGGGCACTGCTGGCCGAAGGGGTGCCCACTACCAGCCCTGGTGACATTGCCGGCCCTAGTGACACTGCCAGCCCCACCGCCACGGTCCATGCTGCCCTTCCCACCACGCCGGGCACCACTGACAGGTTGTGCCAGCGCCCAGCTTGGCGGCCTTGTCCTCGTACCTCAAGGCCACCACACTCCCAGCTTCAAAAGCCATCCTGGGCCTCTCCCAGTACCACCAGTAACCAACAATAAGAAACCAGCGCAGGTGGCTCCTGTGCAGGGCCAGATGCTGAGCAAGGGAGTGCCAGGGCAAGGGAGAAAAGCAGGGGGACACAGCAGAAAGGTGGCACAGCCGCAGCGCTGCCCAGCGGTAGGGGAAGCGGGCGGTGAGGGCAGGCAGGAGGCAGGGTGAGGGGCTCTGGGAGGAGGGACGTGGTTGGGGCAGAGGGGAGAAACAGCTGGTGCCAGCATGTGAAATACCCTGTGAAATACCCCTCTGCCCCACCACGTGCCCCTCTGCTGGGGCGCCGCTGCCTGGCCCCAGGGATGGTGGAGAGTGCCCGGCGTGGCAGGGCTGGGGAGGCCGGACCTCTCGGCTGGCAGCAGTGGGGCAGGCAGGACGCACTAGTGGGCCCGGTCTCGGGCAGGCTGAAGGTGGCCGGTGACATCCCATCGGTGACAGAAATCAATCGTGGGTGAAGCACCAGAGCTCCTGCCCCCACGGCACTGGCCCCCGAGCCCCCCACAACGCCAGGGACAAGCGCCAAGCCAGGGGTACGGGAACAAGGCGAAAGCAGCCGTCCTTCCTCTGTCCCTGCCAGGGCCAGGCCTGGGGGGTGCCAGTGCCCGGAGAGGGGGGTGCGTGCCCATGGCCGAGGGTTCCCTGGGTGGGTGCAACATGGGTGTCCAACCAAAGGCACCACTCACAGGCCTCGTCCCCACCACACAGTGTGCGGGGGCAGTGGCACGGGCACCAAGCCATGTCCTTCTCTTTGCAGTCTCTGTCCGTTGGCATGTGCTGGCTGGACAAGCCAGCCCAGGATGGTGGCCCCCGGTACCAGGCAGTGACACTGTCCCGGAGCTGAAGGCCATCGGGCAGGCAGTGGCTCACGGGGTCTGTCCAGGCCAGCGCTGCCCCTGCTGTGTCCTCCCTGGCATGCGCCTCCAGCCACGGCAGCTCCGCTCGATGGGGCAAAGGGAGGGGAGAGGCCAAAAGGGTTCAGTGGCTTCACAGCCGGGGACGGTGGCTGCCCCCAGGGTCTCAGCACAGCGTGTCCGTGTTGAAGGAGAGCTGAGCCTGCGGGCAGAGATGGGCAGGGCTCAGGGGCTGTCTGCTCTGCCCAGCACACCCAGCGCTGCTGGGGCCAGGGTCTGGCCTGGGGGGGAGAGCGGCCCCCCTCCCAGAGACCCCTCTCCAGTCCCTCCCGGGTCCTCTCCATTGGATGAGACCCGGTGCTGTGGCACCCAGCCCCAGTGCCCCCGGCAGGGACACAGCTGGGACCAGGGACAGACAGATCTGGGGACAACCTCTCACCCTCTCCTCCTCGAAGCTGATGAGGCCTTCGTCATCGGTCTCCAGGTCCTCCTGCTCCTCCACCACGAGGGCTCGCAGCTCCGTGGGGGCGGTGTGGGGGCGCAGCAGGCTCAGCACACGCTCCAGGGGCGACTGCAGGGCGCAGCTGGGGCTGGTCTCCTGCTGCTCCAGGTTGTCGCTCTGCTTCTTGGCAAAATTCACAAACACCTGGGGAGAAAGGGGGAGGAGGCTGCGAGGGATCCCTTTCCGAAAGGGGAAAGAGGGTGTTTGCTCATGAGCTGGGGGGCCTCATTGACCGAGCTTTAAACTAGGCTTGTGGGGGGAGGGGGATATTACCCGGCTTGCTTGTGACAAGCCAAGGGATGATGCTCCAAGGTCTGAGGGATGGGTCACTAGCGAAGGCCCTCAACCTGTTGCTCTGAGATGTGCTGGGTATGCTGCAGCACACTCAAAGTCTGGTGGGGACAAGGCAGGGGCTCCCGAGGCAACAGGAACCGGGGGGTCACAGAAAAAACACCCCAGAGGAAGACCACCTGAAGAGCAGCAGGAAGGAAACGCAGCCGCTCCAGCCAGCATCAGCTTCATTGGGTGCCCAGCTGAGGTGCCATTACACAAATGCACGCAGCATGGGGAACAAGCAAGAGGAGTCGGAGATGTGCGCATGCCTCCAGGGAGATCCTACTGGCATCCCAGAGATGTGGTGGGATGGCTCTTATGATTGGAGTGTTGGAGCGGAGGGATACAGACTCTTCAGGAGGGACAGGCTGGGGAGATGAGGAGGGGGTGTTGCCCTCTACGTCAATGAACAGCTGCAGTCCATGGAGCTCCACCAGGGGATGGATGAAGACCCAACAGAGAGCTTATGGGTCAAGATTAAAGGGAACGCAGGGGACATTACAGTAGGGATCTGCTACAGGCCACCTGACCAGGATGACAGAGCGCATGAGGCCCTCCATAGACAGATAGGAGCAGCATCGCGTTCACAGACCCTGGTCCTCATGGGGGACTTCAACCACCCCGATATCTGTTGGAAGGACAACACAGCCGGGCACAAGAAATCCAGGATGTTCTTGGAATGTGTCGATGACAACTTTCTTCTTCAAATGGTAGAGGAGCCAGCAAGGAGAGGAACTATGCTGGAGCTTGTCCTTACCAAGAAGGAGGGGCTGGTGGGGACTGTCAAGCTCAGGGGCAGCCTCGGCTGCAGTGATCATGAAATGGTGGAATTCAAGATCCTTCAGGCAGCAAGGAGAGCACGCAGCAAGCTCGCTACCATGGACTTCAGGAGAGCAGACTTTGGCCTCTTGAGGGACCTGCGTGGCAGGGTAACATGGGAAAAAGCACGGGAGGGGAGAGGGGCCCAAGAGAACTGGTTAGTATTCAAGGGTCACCTCCTCCAAGCTCAGGAGTGGTGCATCCCAAGAAAGAAGTCAGGCAAAAATGCCAGGAGGCCTGCATGGATGAATGAGGAGCTCCTGGACAAGCTCAAAAGCAAAAAGGAGGCCTACAGAGGGTGGAAGCAAGGACAGGTTGACTGGGTGGAATACAGAGAAACTGTCCGAGTGGCTGGGAACCACATTGGGCAAGTTAAAGCCCAGATAGAATTAAATCTGGCCAGGGACATCAGGGATAACAAGAAAAACTTCTGTAAGTACATCAGGGGTAACGGCAAGACTAGGGAAGATCTGGGCCCTCTCGGGAAGGAAACAGGAGACCTGGTCACCCAGGATATGGAGAAGGCTGAGGTACTGAATGACTTTTTCACCTTGGTCTTCACCGCCAAGGGTTCTAACCACACCACCCAAGTTGCAGAATGCAAAGGCAGGGGTTGTGAGAATGAAGAACCGCCCACTGTAGAAGATCATGTTTGGGACCATCTGAGGAACCTAAAAGTACATAAGTCCATGGGACCTGATGAAATCCATCCACGGGTCCTGAGGGAACTGACGGATGAAGTTGCCAAGCCGCTTTCCATTATATTTAAGAGACTGGAAAAGGGGAAACATAACCCCCATTTTCAAAAAGGGAAAAAAGGAAGACGTGGGGAACTACAGGCCGGTCAGTCTCACCTCTGTGCCCAGCAAGGTCATGGAGCAGATTCTTCTGGAATCTCTGCTAAGGTACATGGAAAATAAGGAGGTGATTGGTGACAGCCAACGTGGCTTCACCAAAGGCAAATCATGCCTGACAAATTTGGTGGCCTTCTACAATGTTGCCACAGCATTGGTGGATAAGGGGAGAGCAACCGACGTCATCTACCCGCACTTATGCAAAGCATTTGACACTGTCCCGCACGACATCCTGGTCTCTAAATTCAAAAGGCATGGAATTGATGGGTGGACCACTTGGTGCATAAGGAACTGGCTGGATGGCCGCACTCAAAGGGTTGTGGTCAATGACTCAACGTCCAAGTGGAAACCAGTGATGAGTGGCGTTCCTCAGGGGTCAGTACTGGGACCGGTGCTGTTTAACATCTTTGTTGGCAACATGGACAGTGGGATTGAGGGCACCCTCAACAAGTTTGCCGATGACACCAAGCTGTGTGGCGCAGCTCAGCGGGAAGGGATGCCATCCAGAGGGACCTGGACAGGCTTGAGAGGTGGGTCTGTGCGAACCTCATGAAGTTCAGCCAAGCCAAGTGCAAGGTCCTGCACATGGGTAAGGGCAATCCCAGGCACAAACACAGGTTGGGCGGAGAATGGACTGAGAGCAGCCCTTCTTGGACAAGCAGCCCTTGTCCAAGAAGGACTTGGGGGTGCTGGTGGATAAGAAGCTGGATGTGAGCTGGCAATGTGTGCTGGCAGCCCAGAAAGCCACCTGCATCCTGGGCTGCATCAAAAGAAGCGTGGCTTCTTTTGATGGTTGAGGGAGGGGATTCTGCCCCTCTGCTCCGCTCTGGTGAGACCCCACCTGGAGTGCTGTGTCCAGCTCTGGAGCTCTCAGCACAAGGACATGGAGCTGTTGGAGCGGGGCCAGAGGAGGCCCCGGAGATGCTGGGAGGGCTGGAGCCCCTCTGCTGTGAGGACAGGCTGAGAGAGCTGGGGGGGTTCAGCCTGGAGAAGAGAAGGCTCCGGGGAGACCTTAGAGCCCCTTCCAGTCCCTGAAGGGGGCCTACAGGAGAGATGGGGAGGGACTCTGGATCAGGGAGGGGAGCCATGGGACAAAGGGTAATGGTTTCAAACTGAAAGAGAGGAGATTTAGATGAGATATTAAGAAGAAATTCTTTGCTGTGAGGGTGGTGAGCCCCTGGCCCAGGTTGCCCAGAGAAGCTGTGGCTGCCCCATCCCTGGAGGGGTTCAAGGCCAGGTTGGACAGGGCTTGGAGCAGCCTGGTCTGGTGGGAGGTGTCCCTGCCCAGGGCAGGGAGTTGGAACGAGATGGTCTTTAAGGTCCCTTCCAACCCAAACCATCCTATGATTCTATGACCCCCCACAAGCACCTCCACCCCCTGGCCACCCGTCACCTGCCATCCATACCATGGGAGACAGGCCCCAGCGCATCCCACCAAGCTGTGGCTGCCACCATGCCCCCCACCTAGCTCCAGCTCCTGTCCCAAAGGTGGTTTCTGCCAGGCACTTTGTCATGGCCACCCCTCCAGGCACAGCCACCCTCCCAGGGGACAAGCACCCAGTCGCCCATGCCATCCCTGCTCTCACGTTGTCCAGTGTGGTCTGGCTGACGGAGTAGTCTTCAATGCCCAGCACATCCACCACCTGCTCCATCTTGCTGAAGACCTGTGCCAGTGAGATCTGGTCCGACTTCAGCTGGTACTGGGCCTTGGTGTGGTGCCTCTCCTGCAGGGGACATGGAGGTGACACCCAAGCCCTCACTGCCAGACCGCCTCCCATCACCCTGAAGGGGGTCCCACAGAGGTGTCCCTTGAGGCTGTTTGCACTCCGAGGCGGGGGCTGGCAGGGGATGTCACCATCACCGCAGGGAGCTCACCTTGAGGATGGCCTCGGGGAAGTTGCGGTTGAAGAACCTCACCACCTCCTTGACGTTGAGGCTGGACTTGGTGCGCACCGTGATCATGTAGCCATCTCCGAACCTGCGAGGGGACAAAGGACCCCGTGAGGACCCGGCCCCCTGCCTGCACCTCTGCGGGGAAGGACTGACCCCAGGGAAGGGGATGATGCTCTTCAGCAGCCGCTGCACCCACCCGAGTGAGTCCATCCCCTGCCCACCCTCCAAAGCAGCACCCACACGAAGTGCTGACATCTCACTGCGGATGCCATGCCATCACCCTGACATGGGTCTGGCCCCCTCCCACCCTGCAGCACACACGGGGCGCTGGACCCCCCCACCAGGCTCTTACCGGTTCTTCAGGTGTTGGATGCTGCCGAGACACTTGAGCCGCCCGTTCACCATGATGGCCAGGCGGGTGCAGAGTGCCTCGCACTCCTCCATGCTGGGAAGACAGGGCAGACTTCAGCAGGGTGGCACAGAGGGACAGTGCCAGGGGCCACAGCTGGGGCAGGTGGGGGAGCCGAGCTCCCCAGGCCATCACCTGGGTGCTGTGGCCCCACCACCAGGGATGGGAGAAGGCAAACAGAGGGTGTCCCGGGTTCCCTCTGCTCCCCATGCCCCTGCTGAATGCCATCCTCCAGGGACCAAAGAGCCCCCTCCCACCCACACAGCACCCCACATGCCCAGAGGCATCATGGGTGCAGCCAGAACCTCCCCCTCCGGACCTGTGGGATGTGAGCACCACAGAGCGACCCGTTTTGATGACGTCCAGGATGAGGTTCCAGAGGAAGCGCCGTGCCTTGGGGTCCATCCCCGTGGTGGGCTCATCCTGTGAGACAGACAGCACCCTCAGACACGTCAGCCCCCAGGAGGACCCCACCACCCCCTTCCTACCATCCCACACCCCAGGACACTTGTGGAGGAGCTGGGGGAAGGCAGCTCCCACCCAGGGCCATTTCTCCACCTTATCCGGGCACCAGCTCCAGGGATGCGGCAGGTGGGAGGACCCTGTGGGCAGGGTGCTGGAGCCTGGGACGCACCAGGAAGATGAAGGCTGGGTATCCGATGAGCGCAATGGCTGTGGACAGCTTCCTCTTGTTGCCTCCGCTGTAGGTGCTGGCGGGCTTGTCGGCGTACTTGGTCAGCTCCAGCTTTTTCAGTGCCCACTTGACCACCTGCAAGGTGTGGGGGGCTACTGTCATCCTGCCGAGACCACAGGGCTGGCAGAGCTGGCAGCGGGCAAGTGGTTGGGCTCTGTGGTGTGGGCCAGCTGCCAAGGGGCCCACAACCAATGTGCCAGTCACGGGAGCCCCACAGCAGTCCCTGGCACAGCCATGAGCGTCAGCAGGGGCCTGTGAGCACCATGTGCCCAGTCCCAGCATCCCATGTGGGTGCACCACTGGGGCGGCACTGCTGTGAAGGCAGTGGCACCAGCTCAGTCCCCACTGGTGCCCAGTGATATGCTGTTCCCGAGGCACAGTGCCAGCCCTCAGGTGCTGGCAATTGCCTGCCTGGAGCCCTACCCGCTCCTCGTCCTTCCAGGGGATGCCACGCAGACGGGTGTAGAGCTCCAGGTGTTCCTGGGCCGTCAGCTCATCAAAGAGCGCATCAAATTGGGGGCAGTAGCCTAAGCTCTGCTGGACCTGCAGGAGCTCCTTCAGGATGCTGTGGGAGAGGATGGAGGGGCCGTGGGGAGAAGAGCTTTTCAGGAGCAATTGCTCACCCCGCTTTCACACGTCTTCATACTGGAGCATCTTCTACCAGATAACCCACAATGGGCAGCCTTGGCTAAGAGCCGATGTCACTTGCCACTCCCCAGATAATCGTCAGCCCAGCAGGACACAGGGCTGCAGAGTCCCACAGAGCCACATGGGCAAACTCACGTTGCTTCATCCTGGGGGACCCCCCCCCCCCAAGCAGGCCCCTCCCATCCCCAAGACAGTGGGCAGTCCCCACCTCCCGCCCAGCCCGTGCTCCCCAACCTGTGCCTGTTAATGAAGGCCTCTCCACCCGTGGTGCTCTCATCCCCCGTCAGCATCTTGAAGGTGGTTGTCTTGCCCGCGCCGTTGACGCCCAGTAGCCCGAAGCACTCCCCGGGCCGCACACCCACGCACAGCCGGTCCACGGCCAGGATGCGCCCGATCTTGCGGGACTTGTACACCTGGTGGGGCAGGGGATGGGGGCTCAGCCTGCTGCAAGGTGCCTGGACCTCAGCCCCAACCCACGTCCCTCGGATGGGGCAGCTCCAAGGTGTCTCTTTGCAGCCCCTGCGCATCCCCTGCTGCCGCCGTCCTGCTGCTGCACCTTGGTGAGGTTTTCAATCTTCAGCATGTCATTGTCGGCATCGCCGCGCAGGACACGGTGCCGCTCGTTGGCCACATCGATGTCGTCCTCGATGGGTTTGGTGGAGACGGGCAGCCGCCTGCAGGAGGGCATGTGGGGCAGGGTGGGGATGCAGCATGGGAGCTGCCTGTCCACATCCCTGCCAGGGATGGGCAGCTCCCCAGCTCGTACCCACCAGAGGGGCAGCCCTGAGCTAAGGGCCCCTGATGGCAAAGCTTTTCTCCACAGCCAGTGTCCCCTAGCCTGTCCCCCTCTCCCCAGCCACACTCACTGGGGTTTCCGGAAGAAGTTGTACTGGCACATGATGGTGATGAAGAAGCCAACAAAGCCTTCAATTGTCATGGCAACGAGCCCCCGCGTCACTATGTCCCATTCGAAAGGTGATTTCATTTTATCGAACTGCCCTGAGTGGGAGGAAGAGGAGAGAGAAGCTGGGGACATCTTCCTGTGGGGACAACCTGGTCGTATGTCTCGAGCTGCCCTGTGACAATGACATTGTCCTGCTGCAGCTGCCTGGGCTGGTCAGTGCTGCTTGCACCAGGGCTGGTCACAACAAGGCTTTCCATTCGCAGTGCGCGTGCTGTTGAAATCATCTTGCACTTTTCAACCTCACTAGGATGAACCAATCCAACTGAGAGTGGGTATTGCATGGATTTGTCAGATCCTGCCCCAGAATTGCCCCTCGTGATGTCAGCAGCACCTGGGTTACATACGGGAGCTGCTAGAGAAGCAGAGAGCAGCAAGAGCTTTTTGAGGCCAAGCTGAAGCTGCGAGTAGCAAAAGGTTCATTTTGGCTGGGCAGCGCAGCCCTGTAAGCAAGAGACCACGTCTGAAGGAAAAGAGCCCTTGCAGTCCCTATCCCCCATATCACAGCACGGCTCCACCATGGCCCACCACAGTCCCGTCATGGCTCCACCATGGTCCGCCCACAGGGAGTGGGCAACAGCAGCAGAAATGCATGATTCTGCCAGGCCTCACATCTCCTCTCCCTGTAGGGCTGCTATTTGGGATGGCCCAAGGAACCATTTTCAGCATCACCAGCACCACATCACAGAAAACCCTCAACCGTGTCTCTTTCTGCGCCCCAGTCTAGTTCACATCCCCTGGCTTTTTGCTCCAGGTTGCTCTGGGCCTCAGGAAGACCCACAGGGCAGGCGGAGGAGATATGCCAGCACCATGGTTCCCCCGCAGCCCCACATGCCCTGGAGCAAGAGAGGGAGGGAATGAGAGGCCATACCGATCTTGGCATAGTATTCGTTGATGTACTCGTTGTAGGCCATCTCCATCAAGCCATGGCCCAGGTTGTAGTTAGGGAATACAAGGAAGCAGCTCTTCAGGTAGCTGTTCACCACCTTCAGATCCTGTGGGGATGGGCAGAGAGGACACAACCATCAGAAACACCCCTGAGAACCACGAGCACATAGTAGGATCAGGATCCCCACCAAGATACAGCCTGGTTAGGTCTCATAGCTGACCCTGCTGGATACAGGAGTTTCGAGCAGAGACCTCCTGAGGTCTCTCCCAGCCTGAAGCTGTCCCACGACCCAGTGGCAGCTTCTCCCTTCCTGGTGGCCCCAGGCAGAGCTGTGAATCCCATACCTTGTCATGCTCAAAGAGCTGCAGCAGGAACGTGGCAACAGTGGCTGTGATGCCGATGAAGAGGTTGATGACGATGAGGAAGACATAGGCAGAGCTGGGCACCTCGAACCAGAAGGAGGCAGGGTACATGATGGGGGTGATGGACCAGCTGGGAAGGCAAGTGGCAGGAGTGCACATCAGCATGGCAGGAGAGGGACTGGGCAGCACCAACTGTTGAGCTTTGGGATTGCCCATCTCCCAGCCCCGTCCTCCCTGGGCTCTCCCACCCCAGCCCTTGCAGCCCACCAGCTATTGGAGCTGCAGAACATCAGCCAGATGGGCAAGGGCAAGGCCAAAGGCAAGGCCAGACCCTGCTGGCATAGCCACAGTGCAGATGGGGCACTGGAAGGACCCACCAGTGCAGCCTGACCACCCCTCTGAGCAACGTACCCGTAGAGCAGGAAGAGGGAGAGGACGGCAGGGAAGTTAGTGGGAGAGGTGTACGCCGGGAGGTCAAACACAAACAGGATGATGATGCAGCAGGTGGCCGGCACCAGGTAGTTCAGCTGGAAAAGACAGAAACTTCTGTGACCGTCCACCCACACACCCAGCCCTGGGGGCTCAGCCGGTGGGGCCATGCGCCTTGCTCACCATGTCCCACATGTAGTTGGCCAACCAGTAGATGACAGGGTCGCAGCCACTCACAAACTGCAGGTGTTTGGCTTTGGTGGCCTTTTCGGCGACCAGGAACACCACAAAGCTGGCTGGCACGAAGGACATGGCCACGATGATGAAGATGGCAATCACCACGTCTGTGCCTTGCAGGCTGCATGGAGAGCAAGAAGGACAGCAGGAACCCAGTCATCCTCAGCTGCTCGAGGAAGGGCCACCCATCCTGGCACCCATGGGACAGCTGCTGTGCACAGGGCAGGGCACAGCACAGGGACCCTCAAGTCACAGCCACCCAGTCCCCCACACGCAGCCTGCAGGGCAGAAGCCTCCGCGCTCCCCTGCAAATCATGGTGAGGAGCTCCCTCCTCCCTCCCACGCGCCGGCCACCCTCCCTCAAACACATTCCCGGGACCTACAGGTAATCCAGGGACAGGCTGGCACTCGTCTTGTTCATGGGGTGGTTGGTGACTGTAATGCCTGCGAGAAGGCCCAAGAAGAAACACGGGAGTGTGAAAGGTGGCTCAGGACAGAAAATCTTGCCCCCATCTGCCTGGTCCTGGCTCTGAGTGGGAAGACTGGTTTCCTCCCTGCAGCTCAGCAGGAGCTGAGCTGTCTGAAGCAATCCAGCACCTTGAAGCCAAGCCCTCCTTCATCAGCTGGCAGAGAGCATCCTCGGACACGTCACAAGCCTAGGTGCCTTCAGATAGCACTTTGGGATATTCTGCCCCCCCCTAGCCCTCAGAGAGATCTGCCTAGCCCAGATCTCATAGCCAAGGTGCGTGACCTCCCGCCCCAACTGGGCACTAGCCTGCTTGGTGCAAGGGGGCACATTTCCCTGTAGAGCCTGGTTGGACCATGCCCTAAAGCTGTTCCTGACATGCTTCTGCCCTTAAACGCCTCCAGATCCTCACCATAGGCAGCGGGGTTGCCTTTGCTCTTGGGCAAGTTGGCTCGCAGGATGGCATTGTTGAGAGCGTTGAGGTAGGTGGGCATGCTGTGGTAGCCCTTGTTGTTGTAGAAGACCTGGAAGAGCAGAGAAGAGTGACAGGAGGAGGCAAGAGAGCTGGGCCCACAGCAGACGTACTGGAAGGGAGGGATGGGACGGGATGGGATGGGACAGCTACAGGGCAGGCTTCCTGTGCTCATGGTGGTGGGAAGGGCAGGCCACTGCTGACCCTGCTGGGCCAGGCCCGCTGAGGTGGGAGCTGCTAAGCACCCCATGGGTTGAGAGCCCCATGGTGGTGAGAGCCCCATCAGATTCCTCGGGTGAAAGCACTACTGCAGAGCTGAGGGTGAGGGGTCCCTGCCGTACAGGCAGTGCTGCCTGCCCCCTTCTCTTGCCCACCCGTGCCATGGCTGCTGCTGCCCACCCAGCTCCCGTGGGATGCAGCGCGGTCCCACCTGGGCTGTTCTCCGGACAGCGATCTTGCGCACCGTGGCAGGGGCCTTGGCCCCGAAGGAGGCCGGGATGGATTTCTGGATGTTGCCAAAGGTGAGTGCCCCATACCTGCAGGACGAGGCACCGCTGAGAAGCTGTGACCACTGTCCCCCACCTCCAGGAGCACGGCCATGCTCGAGCATGCTCCTGGCTCCTGTCAGCACTCTGGGCATGTGTCCCCAAGTCCCCGGTCCCCCACTTTGTGCTCCATGGCACAGGGCAGACCCTCCCAGCCTCCCCTCTTGCCTGTGCAGCCGGAAGCGATCTGAAGTGTAGAGCAGATACTCGGAGACGTTGCGCCCTGTGATGTCTGCCAGGATGTCCCCCGTCACTACCTTCATCTGTGGGGGGTGGCCCCCCACACCACTGGGGCAGGAGAAGCCGGTTCCCTGCATGGAGCACGTGCATCTGATGGGCTCATGGATGATGCGGGGCAGGGCAGGGGCTGAGGTCACGGTCTCTGAGGAGCAGAGAGGGCAGCTCACAGCCAGGCTGCTGCCCACCCCCGCTGCCTGGGACAATGTGGGGCGAGACGCTGAGCCCAGGGGTCTCAGCCAGGCAGGGAGGCAGCAGAGCCCGGACTGCAAGAGGGCTTTTGTGTCCTGGTGACCGAGAGGGACCAAGAGATGGATGTGGGTAAAAACTTTGTGAGGACAGAAATGGTTCAGCAAGGGGGCATGGAGTGTGGCTGGAAAAGGCATTGGCTAGGGAGCATGGCCCATCGAGGGTGACATATGGGGGCTGGCCACAGGGCTGTCAATGGTGTCACCATCCCGGGGGGCTCCACCGGCACCGCCCAGGTTGAATGGGCAGCGGTGCTCCAGGGCCAGCACCAGCGCTGAGCCAAAGTTCAGCCCAGTGATGCAATGCTCTGCTGTGGCCAGGCCAAACTGATAGGCACTTCCTGGAGCTGCTTCTGCGGGGGAGATATATCATCTCCCTGCCAGAGAGCAATCCCAGGGCTGGACACACTCGAGCACCATGTGCAAGTGATACCTTTGACAGTGGAGGAGAAGGTCGTGGAGTTCCAGGCACGGAGCAGGTCCTCATCCACTGAGATGGGGTAGTCAGAGGGAGCTGGGGATGGAGGTGGCGGCACAAAGTTGGAGAGTGGCAGGCCCTGGGTGAAGGAGTCAATGCACATGGCATCGAAGTACTTGGCCGCCAGCATCTTGGACTCATTGCTGTTGAGGTTGAGGGTCTGCATGGGCTGGTCCAACGTGTTGTTGAAGGCCATCTTGAGCACGCAGGTGGCCCCCACGCCAGAGGGCAGGTGGAAGGTGTTCACCAGCTGCTGGGGGCTGGCATCAGGAGACAGTCTGATGCTGCGGGGAGAGGAGCAGGTGAGGAGGAGCAAGGAGCCCGAGACATGGGTCTCACCACCTTGGCCACCTTCTGCTAGGACCTCCCCAAGGCCTTGGCAGTTATGGCACCAATGGGCATACACAGCCAAGCTACCCACCGCAGCCAGCATCAGGGCTGACACCTCTCCCAGAGACACCCTGGGGAGGATGGAGGCTGCTTTCTGCCAGGGGACGTGGCACTGGCCGGACTCTGCTCCAAGCCTGAGCCAGCCCTGGGTCCAGCCCTGCTGTGGGCTGCCCTCCCTGCTGCCCCCCATCGCAGTCCCAGGGATGAAGACAGGGATGGAGATGGGGCATGTGTCGCTGGTCACCAGCGAGTGGCAGCTCTCACCGGTACTCATGCCGCTCCTCGTTGGCATAAGGAATGAAGTTGCCCTTAGGCTGGGTGTAGTTGTGGTACTGAGATGGTGAGAGGATAAGGGGCGGCAGGTCACCTGTGGGGACAAGGACAGAACCTGTTCACACCCGCAGCACCGCCGTGTACAAGCAGACTGGCCAAGCCTTGTCCTTGTCCTCCCCCCAGCCAGTGTCCCCACCAGTCACATCAGGGCAGGCAGAAAGGGCCACCAGTAGTCCCCGGTGTGCAGGTGGGTGGCTCGCACGCACCTATTTCGGGCACAGAGAGTGCCACGGTCATGGCCACACAGACGAAGAAGGCGGGCAGGAGGATCTGCGAGAAGAGGGCCTTGGTGTTGCGCTTGGCGCAGTGGAAGCGTTTGACGATCAGCCCGTGGAACTGGCGCAGCTTCAGCCATGAGCCCTCCAGCTTGAAGCTCCCCTGCCCAGCCAGGTCGTGGTCCTCTGCCTCCACCTCCGCCTCTTGCTCTAGGAGGGGAGAAGGACGTCACCCCCCCGGTACAGCCGCTCCTGTGCCCGCCTTGGCCCCCAGGGAGCTGAGCCAGGCACCGAGCCAGGCACAGCCACCCCGAGGGACAGGGCAGCACCCAACCCTGACAGCCACTGAGCCACTGCAGCACTGCGGTGTGAAGCGAGACAACTGGCTGGCGGGTTCCTCTTGGCCCAAAATGGGAAATTCAGACAATAGTTTTTAAAAAACAATCTATATTGGTGCTTTTTGGCAGAACCGCCACATTTTCCCATCAGTTCTCCCAGCTGGTGAGGGGTCAGCGTAGTCAGAAAGGGAGGAGAGGACACGGGTGGTGGGACCCAGCGAAGCAGCGGGTGCAGGGCTGGGGCTCGGGGAGCTCTGCTGCAGCACTATCTTGGCTCTGCCTCCTGCACCCCAAATCACAATGCTCGGAGCAGCCCTGGCTGGGGAGGCAGGGTGCCGCATCCCTGAATTAAACACGACAAGAGCTGCTGGGATAACCCAGAAAAGGATTTGTGAATAAAACAGCAGCCTCCAGGTGCCTGCCTGCATCCTCCGTCCTCTGGCAATCCCAGCAGCTGGGCAGGGAGCACCCCGAGCCCAGGTCAGGGTAATGAGGGCGAAGCCACCAGCTGGAAGATGACTCTGTGCCCAAGGGCCAAGAGGAGCCAACGAGACCGGGCACCAGCAGGAGGAGTGAGCGCGTTAGTGGGGCGGGTCTGCAGAGGGGCACTCGTGGGAGCCAGGGGAGGCAAAGGGCAGAGCTGCGCCCACGCCTGCTGTTTCTGTGTCTCAGCACGGGACCACCACATACATGCGACCAGTTTGGGGGCGCAAACTGGTGGAAGCATCTGTTCCCAGCCCTCCCACCCAGGCTGCGGTTCTCTGGATGCAGCATTGGCAGACGCATCATCAGACCCGCCGCGGGGTCTCACTGCAGCAGGCACGGCCTCCCATCCCCGACACACCCGCCTGCCCCGGCCAGGGCCACCTCTGCCCTGTTGGGTGCAGGGACGGGTGCTGTCACTGCCCCGGCCGCCCCCCACCTCCCAGCCGAGCGCCTCCCCTGGCCCCTGCCGCTGGCCGGGCACCGGCGGCACGAACCTTGCAGACTGATGTTATCTGGGTCCTGCCGGTTATCGAACAGGGGCGCGTAATCCCCAAAGAATTCGGAATAAGCCCCACCTTCGTCGCCCCGCACGGAGCCCACCGAGGAGGCTGAGTGCAGGGACGCCTGTGACTGTGCCAGCTTGGAGCAGGTCACCAGGTTGCTGAGCTCCACCACGGGCTTCTCCGGCATGGCCGCTTCAGCAAGGGGCTCCCCATTGGCCTCGGGCTTCGGGCCCAGCTCAGGGACAGGTGGTCGCAAAGCATCCTTCTTGGACTCCTTCATGTCTGGAAGAAGGGGGGTTGCCACTGGCCATGCCACCCTTCACCTTGGTGTGGCACAGAGTGGGGATGGATCTGCTCTGCAAACCCAGAGTAGAGCAGAAGCCAGAGGCCCTTAGCTGGGATGGGCTCCACTGGAGATGACTCCTTCCCTTGGGAAAGGAGACTCCTGCGGCCACACGCAAGGGGAGAGGAGCCACCAAGCCCACGCAAAGGCACACAGCCCCTTGCCAGTCCCAGCAGCACCCTGCGCCCCCCCCGCCACCCGTACCTGCGTCGCTGTTCTCCAGAGACTGGTCCTCCTCGGACACCTTCAGGAAGACTTCCTCCAGTGTGGTGTCCATCAGCCCAAAACTGGTGAGGTCCAGCTCCTCCAGGCTCTGCTCCAAGTGCTGTGGAGGCAAAGTGCTGTGTGAGGAGGGCAGGAGATGGCGCAGCACCGTGGCCCCCCGTGACTGCCTGCTGCCCACCCCACCAGCCCCTGCGGGTACCTGAAAGAGCCTCTCGAAGCAGCCCTTCTTGACAGCCTCACTGGGAAGGATGTAGGAGAGCTCAGTGTTGGTGTCCGAGATGAGGAGGCAGGAGGCCACATATTTCTTGATGAACTGGGAGACGCGGGGCTCGGAGCAGGGGCTGACGGAGGAGTGGGCCAGGGGGCTGTGTGGCTGGCCCAGCTCTGCAGCAGAGGAGCAGCACTGGTCGGTCACTTCTCACCCAGCCTCCTACCAGGACCCACCATGTCCACACTCCACCCCAGTGCTGCGGAGGCTCCTCCAGCCTCCATCGCGGGGTGCTGGAGGCTTCCCAGCTGCCCTGCCTGGCCTGGGGATGGTGCTCTGCACTGTGGCCCATGATGGATCTTGGTGGGCAGCCCATGGGCCACCATGCACCTGGAGGCAAATGCCACCACACAGGGTCTAACCCGGGATCCAGATGGGAGAAATCAAGGCTGAGCAATGCCACCTCCCACACCTCCATCCCATCCCCCTCTGCCCTCCACGTGACCTAAGGAGACTTGGGGTGGGAGCACTTGGGTGTTGACCTCTCATTCATTTCCTGAGCTGCAGAAGGGCTAGTCCTATTCACTCCTTCAAACATGGGGTCCCACTGCCCCCCAGACCTGTGCCATTCCTGGTGTCCGACTGCTTCTTCACCACCGTCAGCTTGTAGCCGTCGCCATAGGTGCTCTTGAGGAAAAGTGGAGAGCCACAGCACTTGAGCTTGCCGTGGGAAATGATGGCGATACGGTCACCCAGTAGGTCAGCCTCGTCCATGTGGTGCGTGGAGAGCAGGATGGTCCTCCCTGAGAGTGGCACAGAGCCTCATTAGAGAGGCCAGAACCACTGCAGCCAGAGGAGAAATGCTGGGCTCTGCCCACCTCCGCTCACCTGGCTTGTACTTGAGGATCAGGTCCCAGATGGCCCTGCGTGCGTACGGGTCTACGCCAGCCGTGGGCTCATCCAAGATCACTGCCCGTGACCCGCCCACGAATGCAATGGCCACCGACAGCTTCCTCTTCATGCCCCCTGAGAGGGTCTGCACCAGGGAGTGGCGCTTGTTGGAGAGCTCCAGGTCCTCAATCATCCTGGGGACAGGGGAGAAGCACCAGGGATGTTGTGGGGGACACAGTGGCACCCAGTGCCTATGGGGAGCATGCGATGCCTCTTCCCCATGTGTCCCATGGCCCTCAGCCACTGGAACAGCCCAGCTGCAGCCAGGCTACAGAAGCATCTTCTGCTGATATCACAGCCTGATACCCCAAGTTTTGGAAAACACTTGGAGAACTGCTGTGGGGAACATCTCTGCTCCCAGATCACCCACCACAGCACAGCCAGTAGAAAAAGGACCCAATCATGCAAAAGGCACAGATGGAGCAAAAGGCGTGGATGGGGCAAAAGGAGCTGGGGGGTGCCTACTTGTCCATCTCCTTGCGGATCTCCTCCTCCGCCATGCTCTTGAGCTGCGAGTAGAACCAGAGGTGCTCCTCCACTGTCAGCCTGTCGAAGAGCACATTGTGCTGGGGACACATGCCCAGGTTCTTCCGAATCTCATCCATCTCCGTCCGAATATCATGGCCATAGATGGTAGCAGAGCCCGAGGTTGGAGGGAACAAGCCGGTGAGGATGGACCTGGATGAATGGAGAAAGGCAACAATGTGAGGGACCTCACATTCCTCCGTCTGGTCCCAATCCCAACCACCACCTCCAGGAGCATCTGCTGGGTCTCAGGCAGAGCAATGTCAGGGCAAGGCCATGCACCTGCTGCCTGTCCTCCTTTTGTGTCACCCCCACATCCACACTGCTGCCCTCTGGGCATGGCACCAGCTGCCACATGGCCCTGCAAAGACATCACGCAGCAACTTCCCCACCCACTGCAACTGGTCAGAAGGACACAGCCCATATCTGCCCCGACAGGCACTCACATAGTGGTGGTTTTGCCCGCGCCGTTGTGCCCCAGGAAGGACACCACCTGGTTCTCGTAGAGGTTGAGGCTCAGCTTGTTCAGCGCCAGCTTCTTGTCTGTTTTGTAGACCTTGGTGAGCTTGTCAATGCAGACGACCAAGGGGAGGTGGGTGGGCTCCTCCTCGATGCCCCGCGTCTCCTCTGCCGCGAGAGTGGGATGGTGAGGAGCTGAGGGGTGGCAGGGAGGCTGCGCTTGCAGCAGGGGTCCCCGGGGGATGAACCTCCCCGCCTCCATGCCATAGTGGCTGACGGGGCTCCTGGCCCCTTCCCCTCTGCTTCTCCCCACCTTCCCTGCTCCCGCACCACGGGCAGCAGCTCCCAGACAGGCAGCAGCGCCTGTCCCAGGATCCTGCCCCAGCAAGGGCACAGGGGACACATGGGGGTCCACGCAGGACCCTATAGGAGAGCCAGGGCCATTCCCGGGCCAAACCACTCTGCCCCTGTCTGTCCTCCTCACCCAGCCTCCGGCTCTCCATGGCGCAGGCCTGATCCTCCTCCATGATGCTGAGGCGAGTGGTGCGGGACCAGGGCCAGGTCCACTCCCAGGTCTCCACTCGCCCATTGCCCAGCCAGTAGGACTTCTGGAAGGGGAAGTACCAGGGCCGTGGCAAGCCGAACATGCCTGCAAGCACAACCCCTGTGGCGTCAGGGCCAACCCTACACCCACATCGCTGCAGAAGCCAGTTGAGGGCTGGGGCAGAGCTTGGCATAGGTATGGGCACGGGCATGGGCCTGGAGGTTTCCCCAGCTCAGGGACATCACTGTGGGGTGGGGGCTGCAATGCCCCGGCCAACTGGGCTGAGGGTAACGCTGCGGGGCTGTGCAAGGAAGCAAAGTCCTTTGGGCTTCGGGTTGGGCCTGGCTCACACTTCAGTTTTACCAGGAAAGCAAAAGAAGCAGGTGAGACTGCTTCCCAAGTGGGCGATAAAGGGGAACAGTGCTCCAGCCATGGACACCTTGCTTCGCTACAGTTGGCCAGTGAACTGAGACATGCGACTGAAGATCTCCAAGGAACCTGCTGGTGTCACCAGTGGTTCAGGGCGTGAGGGTAGGCGTCCCCAAGAGGACACAGGCAGGGGACCCTGAAGGCACATTGTGCCAAATCCCACCAGGCCAGGGCTGAGCACCATCAGGGATTAGCACCGTAACATCAGAGGCTCCCCTAAGACCAGAGGTGCTCTCCTGCCCCACTGCCCACATGTACCTGGGTGCACAGCCTCAATGTACCACGTCAGCACCCCGTACACCACGGCATCCACGATCAGCATCATCATGGACAGCAGGAGGTTGAAGTCGTCTCCTTCCACAGGTGACTGGCTGAAGGTGTGCCACTGGATGCCCACACCGGCCACCTCGTACAGTGCAAAGTACTTGGAGCCCAGCCCGAAGGCTGTGGTAGACATGAGGGACTGCGGAGAGGCGGAGGGAAAGGGACATCAGCAGGGAACACAGGCCAGCTCTGGATGAACAGGTTGGGGCGACTTCCTACCCAGTGCTGCCCCCACCCAGCCCCGTGGAGGTATATACTCCCTTGCCCTGGGAGGTGCTAAACCTTCTGGAGATGCATCCAAAGCCCCATGGGGAGTTGGTTCATACAGGCAGAGGTTTGCCCAGCGCTTGGTGACAGCTTGGTGGCCTGTGTACTGGACATGGGGTGTCTGGGGCAAACCTGGAGCCAAACCGTAGCAGCTGCAGCCAACTCACCGCGATGCACTTCTCAAAGGCTGTGATCTTGTCATGCGCCACCTCCTCCCGGATGGCCACATACATATAGGGCACATAGCTGAGGAAATAGATGATGCCACCACAGGCTGAGGCCAGCTTGGCCTTGGAGTAGAGCACCGACACCAGGAAGCTGCAAGGAGGACAGTGTCACCTTGGATCCTACCCCACCAGGGCTTCCCCCACACCATCTGATTTTGGTGGTGTAAGAGGTGATAAATTGGCCCCTCAAATCAGCTGGCTGGGGGGACTTGGCCCTTCCATCAGCCCTTGCCCACACAGCTCCAAGCACCCTTGCCCCATGGCACAAGGACCCCGGTACTGCCCGTGCCCCCTCACGCCACGGAGTGGACCAGGCAGCTCACCAGAACATGATGGTGGCCACTGCATAGATGGCAAGGAAGAGCCAGATGATGAGGACGTCACTGTGCATCAGGACCTTGCCGTACTTCAGGATGGCGGTGAGCGCTGTGACCGAGATGGAGAGCTGGACGAAGCCAGTGATGAACCAAGCCACCCAATGCACTGCGTTGTTCAAGCCCATCATCTTCATCACCTGCAAGGCCAACACTGCTCAGCGGGGCTGTCCCCCACCCTGCCCATCCCTGCTGCCTCACTTGCTGGGGCTAGGAGAGAAACAGGCAGCACCGAGGGGTCCCCGTGGGCTGCTGGGAGTGGGCAGGCTACAGCACCCTGTGCCAGGCTGCCAACGGGCTCAGCTCCCTCCAGCACTAGGCAGGGCTCGTGTGGGGAACACTCGGAAGGACCAGCTCAGCCCAGGGATGTGGGATCTGCGCCTGCCCCAGCTCACATGTCCCAGAGACATGGGGAAGGTGCCCAGGGAGCACCTGGGCGCATGCAGCACAAAATTTAGAGCTCAGAGATGCCAGCTCCTCCCCAGGGATTTCTCCTACCATCCCACCTCTTTCAGGCGATGCTCCTTCTCCGTCACAATGTGCTGGATCATCATGGCCACCGAGTAGACCCAGGAGATCACCATACACAGGGGCATCATGTGCTCAATGACGAAGAGGAAGCTGGTGGGGTAGAGGGAGGGGAGAGCTGGATGGTGGTACCACCACAGAAACCCAGGGAAGCCCTGGGGCACTAGGGCAGCGGAAGGGCCCTCCCACTGCCTGGGGACAACCAGCCTGCCGGTCCAGCAGCTCCTTAGTGCCCTGACAGAGCTTCTCCAATGAACCCACAGGACAATCTAGTGTCCTGGCTGTCAGGTCCTGGCAGGCAGGTGGGCAGCAGCCACGGGATCAACCCTAGTGCCCTGCCTACCCTGGTGGTGACAGGGCCCTATCCACCCTCCTGCCCTGGAGGGCTGGTGGCTCTGGGACTTCTCCAGACCACTGTGTTCCATAACCACCGACAGATCCATGTGCCATCCATTTACCACACTCCTCTTGTTCTCCCCAAATCTTCTGGCCTCCAAGACACCCTGCAGCCATGAGTTCCTCACTTCATCTGCAAACTGGGCACAAAATCCTTCCCCTGCTTGCCTACCCTGGTGGTCCAAGGAACAGGGCTTTACTGATTGCTCATCACTCCCAGTATCACCAGCCTCTCTCAGGCCCCCAGAATTACTCCCTTTTCCCAGCTGAAGTGACCTGGCCTGCAAAGGGGAAGAGGGAAGGTCCTGCCCCTGCCCATCCTGCCCACACAGGTGTTACTCACTCATCCCGGGTATAACACGGGTACGGGAACATCTGCACATAGTTGCCAGGCTCCACCACATCGTGGCCAACAAACGTGTTGATGAGGGCACGCTCCATCATGTCTGGGGAGGAGAAGGAGAGGCCAAGCTGAGCGGGCAGTGCACGGGGATGTGGACAGCTGTGTCAGGGAGCTGGCACTCACCCTGGATCCAGACGAAGCCATAGAGAAAGTAGAAGCGGCCGCCAGTGTTGGGGCCAGGCCGCCAGTACGCCCGCCGGATCTCATTGGTCTTCTCCGTGAAGCTGGAGTTCTGCCGGATCTTGTACATGACGTGGGGGGGCAGTGAGCCGTCCCTGTTGGTCTGGAAGATGACGCCTGTGGGCAGCAGGAGAGGCAGATAGCCCGCTGGCACCACGGGAGATGGCCATACTGGCCGGCCCGCAGTGACAGCCGGGGACATGGAGAGGTTCAGCACATCCAGCCAAGGGCACCATGAGGTTGCCACGGGTGAGGAGGGTGGGCATGGCCCTGGCAAGGGATGCGAGGGCACACAGACAGCACGCAGCAGTGGTGGGAGAGCCAGGAGAGTGGCAGGGTGCTGTGCCCAGCAGGGCTTGGCCAGGGGCAGAGGACGGGTACCACAAGATGCTCAGTCTGCTCCTCCACCCAACACATGCACCAAGGGAGCCATGTCCCATGGCCAGTGGTCCCAGCCCAGGGCAAAGCCAGAGAAGGACATGGCTTCAGGGACCCCTGCAAAGGGGCTGGCTCCCAGGGACATACTGGCAAAGACTGTGACGTTGTCCTGATAGGCCTGGTTCAGTGTGTAGTTGACAATGCTCTCCTCATCCGGGAAGCCTTTGAAGATGTCCACACTGACCTAGTGGGAGGGGAAGGCCAGTAAGTCTCCACTGCCCCCGATGGGTCTGGCACATGGACCCTGTACACGGTGCAGCACATGCCACCCACAGCTACCCTGCAAGCCCCTGAACCCAACAGTGGATGGGCACCTCCACTGCTGACATCTACCCAAAAGCTACACTGCAGAAGCCACTATCTCCTCCAGGGCTCCCATTCTATGGCCTTATGGGGGTCTGAGCGGACCTGACCCTTCTTGAGCCCCACAGAGCCCAGCTGCGGGCAGTGGGTGCCACTCCAGCACCCATGTTCCCACAGGCAGGCACAACCTCACCTTGGCCATGAAGTGGACCCAGCCGCAGGCAGCATTGTCAATAGTGTCCAGCTGCTGGAGCAAGACACTGGCATTGGGCAGGGAGAAGTTGCCACTGAGGAAGTTGTGGAGAACATCGCTGTCGGAGACATTCAGGATCTCTGGGTGTTTGTGGAGGTCAGTGGTGAACTGAGTCACAGAGGGAAACACAGGAGGGAGAAGTTGGGGTATGCCGGGTCTCTCAGGCCCCTGTCCCTGCCACGAACACAGACAGGACCCAAAGCTCCTCGTGGGGATGCAGGGACAGCATCCACCCTGCGCAGGGAACCAGCCCGGTTCTTGCAAGAGCAGGGTGGGCACCTGAATGCTTCACATGAAGAAGCTATGAGGTGCCCGGGGGCAGGACCCCGCCTTCCCACCTCCAGGGCAGTAAAGCCCAGGCAGGCTCAGTCCCCATCGCACTGTCCTACCTGCTGGAGCCAGCGGATGCGCCTCTGCAGCCTGCCCTCCTCCAGGTAGGCACGGATCTCGGGGGAGATGTTCAGCCATGCCTTGGCATAGTGGGTGACGTTGCCCACAAAGGCAAAGGTCTCGTTGGCCTGGGGGGAGGAAGGTCACACTGGGGGAAGAGGTAGAGCCCCCCCTGCTCCCTAGGATGGCTAGCAGCCATGGAGGTATCTGCCCACCTCCCACCAGGCATCGCTACCCCAACAAGGTCCAGGGCAACTGCCAGCTTCTGACAGTGTTGGCTGGCAGCTGGCCCCTTCCTCCCCACTCAGCCCATCTGGGCAAGTAGGTCCCTGCAGAGCGGGGCTGGTGGGAGAGAAAGGACAGGGGGTCCTGGTCTCTGCACCCTCACCTTCAGGATGACTTTGTCCACTTCGGTGCCCACTGGTGCATACAGAATTTTGGGGTTGCTGGTCATCAGATGCACGAGGAGGCCCAGGTTTCGCTGCTCCTTGCTGGTGAAGCCCAGGGAGCTCATGTTGCCCTGCTTCAGCGCCTCGGGCTCGATTGTCCTGCAAAGGGGGCTCAGGCTGCCAACTCTGCTCCAGCCCCAGCACCCCTTGCTGTGGGCAGCCCCCACCCTGCCCAGGAGGAATTTCACACCAATTCCCATGCCAGCACGGTGCTGCACAGCATGGGCAGCTTCCCTGGCCGTGGCACAAGGATGCGGTGCAGCATCCATCTCCCATGTACTCATCAAGGGATGACCAGGGCCCTTGGCTGCTGGCAGAGACAGGGTGGCCTCTCCCACACCCCTGTCCCGACCAGAGAGCACCTGGATCCAGCCCCTTCTGCCCCCAAGGGCTCCTACCGGTTGTTGCCACAGAGGATGGGCTGCAGCCCGGCCCAGAGCTGCACGAATGCCGAGAACTGCCCTTGGGCGTTGTCACCGCTGGCTGAGTCCACCCCAGCGCCCTCCTCCTCCGCCGTGGCATTGCCAGCTGTGGCGTTGGTGCCGGCCCAGCCGGTGCTGTTGGCAGTGGGTGGCGGAGCCTTGCTGGCACAGGCTCCCCTGGGCAGCAGCTTGGCCAGTGCTGAGAGGATGTCCACATCGCGGAGAACCTTCTCCATCTCCACCAGGTCCTCCAGGAGGGCACGGAGGCGGTGCTGGGCGGCTGTGCTGTTCACCTCATCCAGCTTCAGCTGCAAGGACAAGCACACAAAGGGTTACCTGTGGCTGGGGCAACAGGGCCCTGCTCACCAGCAGGAGGGAACCAAGGGGGACCCCAAGCAGTGGCATGTCCGCTTTCATGGTTAAAAGGTTGGAGCTGTGCCCAGCTGGCACCCCGGACTCACTGCCATGCATCCATGGCTATCAGGCAGCAGAAGTGCAGGCAAATACGGGCACGGTCTTGTTAGGGGACATGAGATGTGCCTCAGGCTGGAAGAGTGGGATGAGGAGGGGGAGCTCAGAGCCAGCCTTGAGGACACTGACAGTGACGGGGAGAGGAGCCTGCGGAGACACACCTGGGAGATGCTGGAGACACCCAGCCCCATCCAATGGGCAGTGTCCAAGCAGGTGCCAAGAGGGGGAATCATCTGGGGTCCCACCATGGGGCTGGGCAGAGGATGTCCACATAGGGTGAAGGGGTGACCAGGAGGGACTGGGCCATGCAACAAAGCCCCCCGTCCCCACACATTCCCCACTGAGTAGGTAAATCCTGCCCAGCACTTCTCCCTGCCCCACAGCCGGTGGGAGGCCTGTCCTGCAGCCCCGCTCTCACCCTGCTGACAATCTTGGAGGTGTCCAGCTGCTCCCGGAGCTCGGTGGCCAGCTGGGCGAAGCGCTCCCGGCGGGCAGCCCGGCTGCCATTGCAGGCCAGCGCCCGGTACGCCTGCAGCAGCGGCTGCTGCCCTGGGGCCACGCGCAGGAGGCGGAGCAGACCCCCCGGGCTCTGCTCGCACGTCAGCTGCTCCAGCACCGGCCCGGTGAAGAGGACACCCTACAGGGCAGGGAGCCATGGGGACGCAGCCCTGGGCACAGGGGCACGGCAGCAGTGCCCGCCCTGGCAGCGTGGCTGGCCACGCGCCCCGGTTCCACCTGCGAGGAGCTCACCTCCATCTCAGTGACAAAGGCCTGGGGGCTGTCGGAGGCGGCAGGTGCCGAGGCGGCGCTGGTGAGGCCCAGGGCCTGGGAGAGCAGGCGGAGCAGCGCGGGCCGGTGCGGGGCTGCTGCCGGGTCCTGCAGTGCCCTGTGGACCAGCCCTTCCCGCAGGCTCCTCCAGCCGCTGGGGAGGCTCTTCTGCAAGAGGACCAACTTGGGGGGGGTGGTGCAGGGGGCTCCCCGGGGTCCCCTTCCATGTGTCCCCCCAAGCACACGTGAATAGTCCCACAGGACCCACATCCACAGTCTCCGTGGGGAGGTGAAGAAAAGGGGATGTGCAGATGGGGAGAGCATGGGTCCCCTGCACCCCAGCCACAGGAGAGAACAAATCTCCCCCCCTCCCTCCACAGTCACCATCCAGGCGGTGCCATCACCCACTGGAATGGGAAACTGAGGCACAAGCACTGGTGTGCCTTAGAGCATTGGGGGAACTGGTGGCAGCACCGGGATGGGACCCAGACATCCCTGCTGCTGCTCTGGCCACCTGACAGTGTCCCATCACATCCCCTCCACCAGGATGGGCAGCCCCAGACTGCCCTGTGGTGGGACGTGGATGGGACACCATGTTCCCCCCCCCACGACACTGCTCCTCACCTCCAGCTGCGTCATCTTCTCACTGGGACCAAACCCATCCCACAGGTCTTGCTCATGTGTCTCATCAGGTACCAAAGGAAAGGAACCAAAAAACAGGCGGTATACCTGCACCACGGATAGAAGTGGGGCTGCCAAGCGGGCTGGGAGCGGAGGCACCCGTTTGCCCAGCAACACCCTAGCACAGGGTGGAGGGGTGGCAGGGCAGGACAACTCCTGGCCAGGTGCCCACTGACCTCCACCCCTGCAGGTCTGGTGGTCAGGGCTCAGTCTGGGTTGGGATGCGCCTGTTCACTGGGGCAATGGGGACCCCTGCAAAGCTGGCCCTGCAGCACTGTGCTGCCGCCCACCTCCCACAGACTGTCACCCACCTCCCAAAGGTTGTCACCCACCTCCCAAAGGCTGTTACACCCTTCCCATGGGTTCTCATCCACCTCCTGTGGGTCATCACCCATCTTCTGAAGGCCACCACCCACTTCCCAAAGGCCATCACCCACCTCCCGCAGGTCAACACTGGAGCCCAGGAGCAGCTCGGCTGTGCTGTTGGGGAGGGACAGGTTCTGCGTCAGGAAGCGGTGCAGTTCACCCTGGTCCTTGGCCGCCCACGCCAATGTGAATCCAGATCCTGACAAGGAGCAAGGCAGAGGGGTCAGAGCAGCCCGCCAGCATTGGGGACGTGGCACGGCCTCACGCAGGGACATACCACAGCTGGCCCTGCCAGGCACACAGCTATGTGGGACAGTGGCAGGGCACTGCCACACACCACCACACCGCTGGGTGCCTGGTGGGTGGACATCTCCAGCCCTGCCTGCGCAGGCAGCGGGGGGCAGGCAGCACACAGCCTACCCGCTCGGTTGCTGAAGTGGGTCTCCATGGAGCTGGGCTCACTGCTGCTGAGTGCCTCCAGGCGCCGGCGCAGCGACTCCAGCTCCTCCTCCAGCCCCGGGTGCTGGGGGTCGAAGAGGCTGCTCTGCTCCACCGCTTCACTGAGGTGCTCCAGGAGCTGCGTCACCCTGCGAGAGTCCAGCACCACCGCAGCTTCAGGGACAGGGACAGAGGGACGAGGACACCCTCCACAGAGCTCTGCTGGGAACGAGCCCCTCGGGTGCATGGGGCAGCACCGCTGCCCCAGGAGCTTCCCTCACCTGTGCACCGAACCCACCGTGCCAGTGGCATAGAGGAGAGCCCCAGAGCCTCCAGGTGTCCCTGAGGGCCACCTCCATCCTCCTCCCAGCCCCAGGCACCTGGGAGCCCATGGGGGAATGGGCTGATTTGTCCCCTGCACCCCTGGGACACGGTGCTCTGCACCCAAGCGCTTTGGGGGACAGGGGCTTGTGCCTTGTCCCTGGCAGGGCAGTGCCAGCATGGGAGGGGGCAGGCCGTGTGCAGGAGCATGCAAGGCGGGACAAGGAAGCACGTGGCAAGCACGCGACTCACGTGGAATTGGAGTACTGCAGGAAGCCGAACTCGTCACGCTGGCCATCGGGGCACAGGGACTGCATGACGGGCAGGATCCCGGCCGAGGTGAGCGGGGCCGCCGTGTAGAAAGCTGGAGCCAGCAATAGAGCGCAGAAGAGGCCAGGGAAGGTATGGACAGGGAGGGAGGAGAGGCGGGGGGAGGCAGGGGGCCACCGGAGAGACAGACACTCAGTTCAGAGAAGTGCGCACTGGGCCCTGTGAGCCCCGCAGGAGGTTGGCGGCCAAGGTCAGAAGTCTGCAGCTTTCCCACCGAGGCTGTCCCCAGCTGGTGACCCCTTGGGGCTGTGGGCAGCTGCTGCAACCCTGGCTCCTGCCGTCTTGCCCCCGCCCACTCCCCTCTGGGTGACAGTCCCTCCCAGCCCAGTACAATGACGACTTCTGTCACTTGCCCCCAGGATGGCTGCCAACCTCCCCCGGCCTCTTGGCTCCTGTTAGTAATTTCAGAGGCACCGCTGGATCTCCAGAGGAAGAGGAGAAGGAGGAAGAATACGACAGGGAAAGTAGAGTTGTCACCCGCAGCTCCCCGAACCCCTGGCCTCCCCCCTGCCCAGCTGCCCCGACGTGTGGCTGCTGGAGGTGCGTGGAAATGGAGACACAGTAGGGGGGAGATGGAAGAAATGAGGAGCAGCAAGGGGATGGCAAACCTTCCCCCCCTCCGCTGGCACTGAGCCATTGTCCCTCCGGATTCTTTCCATGTCCTTCCCCAGGCCAAGGGGCCCCTGCCCAAAGGGGACCAGAGGTTGTGACTGGGCAGCACTGGGTAGGGACTGGGCTCTTGCCACCGCAGCTGATGGCCCCGTGGTTAGAAGCAGGTCAGTGCTGTTAGCATGGCCGTGATGGGAGGGGCTGGTGAAGATGAGCTTCTGGCAGGGACAAAGGGACAGGCCAGGGCAGGAATGGGCACAGGCAGGAGACAGGCCAGCAGTCTGCTGGCGTGGTGGGACGGATGGTGGTGGCCATGCTTTGGTGACAAAGCCAGCGCATGGATGGCATCTTGCTGGCCTCCAGGCTCCTAGTAGTGCCATGTCCTGGCTTGTCCCAGCTGCAAGGGGCCAGGAGGGGGACCCAGTGATGATGCAGCTGTAGGAGCCATCTCCAGCCCCTTGGGGACCAGCTAGGGGGGAGCACGGGCCAGACTGGGTGACCACAGTCCACCACATGGGTGCCAGCGTCCAGCAGGGTCTGCTCCAAGAGGGAGGCAAGAATAAGGGGTAGGACAAGCCTCCATCTGCAGCCCGGGTTGCTGGGGACACCACTGCCAGCAGCCCCAGAAGCTGGGGAACGTGGTGGGGACACCACCAACTCAGTGGGGATGCCACCATGGGCTGGTCCTGCTGGGCAGCCCTAGGGGAGGAGCAGGCAGGAGCCACACGGTGCTGCCCAAGCTCATCTTCACCAACCACGGAGGAATGCGATGGGGTTACAGAGGTGTGGATTAGGCCAGAGTGAGTTGATCCAAACTGGGCTCTTTCTCCCCAAAATACGTAGCTGGCACAGGCAGGGGAAGGGGGGGAGGTGCCCACCCGCCCCACCAACTTACAGACTGGCGCATGCAGTAGAGGCATGGAGGACAGGCGGGCAGGGGAGATGGTGGGAAAGAAAAAGAAAATGTGAGCAAACAGAAAAAAAATCAAATCAGAAAAACAAACCAAAAAAACCACACAACACAGGGCGCATGTCAGTGCCAAGGCAGGAACCAGGGCAGTGCCCGCCACCGCCTGCAGCCAGACCCGTGCTCGCCGCTGGGCTCTCCCTCACCAGCACGCACTGAAACACAGACTTGGACCATCGTTACACCAGGTCACCGCCACTGGCTACCAGCACTTCCCCCTGGCCCCACTGCGCCACCCGCACAAGGGCACCCGCCAGGGTGGGTGTCCCATGGGGTGTCTTGATGCCACATGGAGCCCTGGTAAGCTGGCAGCTCCGCTCCGCTGCCTCTGCTCAGGCACCAGTGCCTGCAGCCCCAGCCAGAGCTCCAGCTACGTATCTCCAGGCACCCCCAGCTCTGGTCCCATCAATTTGTCACGTTGCCAAGGCCTCAGAGCCCACCCATAGACAGGTGTGGGGCTCCATACGGTGCATTTCCCCCCCCCAGCACCACAAGGAGCTCGGAAGCCCTTCCCAGAGCTGCTCCTCGGGCGCCCGGGGGGGACTGTGGCTGTCCCAGCACCACCCAGCTCCAGCTCCTTTCCCCCCCCAGAACACCCCTGTCAATGGCAGCCGCAGGCTGGTTGGTTCTGCCACCCCCAGGGGAGCACCCCCAGGCTGGGACTGACTCTGCATCTCTAACCCCACCATGTCTGCCCCACCAGCCCTCGGCTGCAGCCCCTGCCCAGCACTGTCCCCCCCAGAAAGCACCTCTGGGTCCCCACCAGCTGCCGCATCCCCCCACCCACCGCCAGGCTGTCCCCAGGGTGCTGGAGCAGCTCCCCAGAGCCTCAGGGTGTCCCCAGGTGTGGGTGCCCTGGACACCACCCTGCTGGCACTCACCTTCCTTCACAGGGATGGTTGGCTTCTTCTGCCGCAGCCCCAGGAGGATGAAGAAGAGCACCAGGGGGATGAAGATCTCAAAGGCCAGCACCCACTGGGGATGACACAAAACAAAGGGATCATGATGTTTGGGGACAGGATCCAGCTACCAAGGGCAGGACAGGGGTCCCCAGGGCCCCAGCGCAGTATGGCACTGTGCCTGCGCCTTGCAGGCTGTCCGGTGCCAGTGTTACAGCTCAGCCAGAGGCACACGGGTCTCCGGGCACCCCAGGATCTCCTGCTTGCACCCTGCCTGCTCCATCCTGCTCACGACACCTCAGGACAAGAGAAGGTACCACCAAGGGGATGGGCCCCTACTCCAGCAACGTAAACAGGGCGTCAGGGCTTCAGCCCAGCCCCGATGGGCCACCGCAGCTGGGGCTGCCCAGGGGAGGTGACCCCAAGTCCTTATGGCCAGCAAAGAGCTGCGGGCTCCTGTCCTGGCAGTGCCCTCACAGCTGGCAGCTGCCTGACATGACATCCCCCGCCACCTGTGTCACTGCTGGGTGCCACCAGTGGGGGCCATGCAGGGGCAGACCCCAACATCGTCAGGGCAAGCTTTGGTTTGGCTAGGCCCTGGCACTGGGTGCCCCTGGGGGCAGCATGGGGGGTCCCACCACCTGGTCTGTGCCCTCCCAGAAGGCTACGGCTGCGCAGGATTTCCACCAGCAGCATATGGCATTCACAGCAAATCCCCAGGAATCCCTGACCCCAATCGCGCAGGCAGCCCAGGCTGGGCTCCATGCCCAGAGGCCCTGAGGATGGGCGCATGGCACGCAGCCAGTGCGGCCGCTGCAGGTTTGCACCAGGCCACATCATGGCCCCATCGCCCCTGCTGCCACGTGGAGGGGAACTACTGTAGGTGGGGAAACTGAGGCACAGGGTGAGGTGAGCCAACCTCAGCTCGCTTCAGGGCCACATCAGACTCTGCGACCTGCTGTCACTGTGGGCAGGGGACACCTCAGCTCCACTGCTGGGAAGGTGCCCACTACAGCACTGGCACCTCCGACTGCACTCCTGCACCAGCCCAGCCATCCGCGGTGACCAGGCGCCAAAGAAGCATGCCAGCAGGGTGTGAAGAGAGGGCTTTAAAACGACAGGGGCTGCCTGGAAGGACACAGCTGGCAGCAGGTGACAAGGTCAGGCCCTCCTGTCCCTAACAGCGTCACCTCCACACTGGCCTCATCCAGGGGCTGCAAACGCTCTGCCAAAAAAGTCACAGCAGCCCAACAAAAGGCAGCGAGCAGAGGGACCCCCACACCCGAACCCCTACCAGCGTGTGGCTGCAGCACTCCGGTTGGCAGGGCTGTGGGACGAGCATGGCTGCACCCATGGGTGCCCCCAGTGCTGCCCTCCCCACTCCCAGAGCTGATTTTGGGGAGACAGAGACCAGAGAAAAAAGGGCTGGAGGGGATGGGGACAGCGAACACCCCAGGAGCAGTGCCAGGGGAATCCCCATCTGCCTGGCACCACCAGTCACAGGCACAGTCCTGGGTGTCACCATCGGTGGGGTGGCAAGGGACACCCCAACCCGCTCTGCCCGCCCCGTGGCTCCCACCCTGCTGCTCACACCCCCTCGCCTGTTTACCAAGTGCACAATTGGGCCTCTGTGCCTCAGCGCCTGTGGGACTGTCCCACAATGCCCACGCCGGGCTGTACCAGGCTCCCTTGGGGACTGTCAGGTCCTTGGTGGCAACAGGAGAGACCCGCTTGTTGTTATTCATTTTTTTTAAAGTGGGTCATTGACCTTTTGCTCGTCTCCTTCCCCAGAGACGTCCTCTGCCCCCGACCCCTCCTGCACTGCTGCACACCCCAGTGCCAGGGCAGGCTGTCCCCCACCACTGGCACCTGGGGTGACATGGCGATGGGCAGAGGTGGTGGCAGAGTGGGGCTCACCAGCCCACACCTCTGGGACTGATCCTGCACCTTTGGTCCCCAGAGTGAGGGGGGAAAGGCCGGGATCCAGGTGGCTAGGAAAGAAACAATGGGACAAGGAGGGGAGAAGGGCCTGTGCCTGCCAGCAGCTGGCCATGGCCTGCACTGGCCAGCGTGGTCTGTCCTGTCCTCTCACTCACCCTCCTCCTCACTCAGTGAGGGCTCCTGCACATATGCCTGGAGGGGGGCGCAGGTGCAGCACCCAGGGTGGGACACTGGTCCCAGGGCCCTTGCGCCCAGGTGACAGTGTCTGGGGAGCCACAGGCAGCTCCTGGGCAGTGGCGGAGCTGGGCTGCCAGAGGGACCCACCTCACAGCACCAGTTCACCTCCGCCTGCCGGAGAGGTGAGCAGAATGAGCCCACGGGTGCTGTTCAGGTTTGCATGGTCTGCCTGCTATCACCACGGATGGTGGGGCACGTGTGAGCCCACCAGGATCTCACGTTGAGCCCTACCATGGGCTGGACGCAGGGGCAGTGGGGTCCTGCCCCACCCCCCCAGCAAGGCAGGCAGAGCACGGCGGGCGCTGCCAGCAGGGAGCTGGCCCCAGGCAGGCAGCTCCCTGGCAGGGGGATGCTCAGCTCCCTGGAGCACCGGGCCAGCGACTCGACACCTGCATCCGCCCTCTGCCACACTGCGGGGAGCTGCAGGAAGGACGAGTCAGGTCGGGCATCACACAGCCCAAGCACGAGGCAGCAGGGCCACTCAGGGACGCACGGCTCCCACGCTGCCAGGCCAAAAGCACTGACAAGCTCCATGGAATGCAGCGAGGGCAAACAACTGGCCTGACATGGCGGTGCCACCATGCCCACCTTCCAGCCAGCACCAGGGGCAGCCAGGAGACGTGCTGAAGCCAGGGTTAGCATGGCCGCAGGCGCTGGGCTGTAGACTTTGGCAGGACAACTCCAACTGGAGTCCCCAGGACATGGCAGCATTCATGCCCCGACAGCCACGTTTGGGCACCCTCCATAGGTGCAGCCAGGCCAGGCGGAGGCAGCTGTGTCCATTGCCACCACCTAAAAGTCTGTGCCATCCCTCCTACTCGTTCCTAGGAGCGCCCCAAAGCTGCAGCCACCACCTTTGGCCAGCAGAGCCTGGCAGAGGGAGAACCAGGGGCTGGGGGCCCTCACCCAGAGACCCCTACTCTGGCAACGCCAGTGCTGCCCCCGCACCCCAAACCTGCCACGTCAGCCCCCCTCTCCCCATGGCCTGGCACCCATGTGGGGATTTACCGACCCCCTCACAGGTGAAGCAGCACCATGCACAGCCTGGGGCAAGCCCGGCCTCCCAAAACCCCCATCCTGCAGCCACCGGAAGACAGGGCAGGGTCTCCCCGCACTCCCTGGGGAGGCAGGAGCAGCTACCCGCTCCCTGCTGGCCTCTCATGCAGGTGCCGGCGCTGCCCACCGAGCCAGCAGCAGCGGGTGCCGGCCTGCAGGAGCCCCAAGGGACAGGGCTCAGCTCCCAGAGAATCAACACCCCAACTTTTCCAACAGCATTTTACATCTGGCAGAAATATCTTAAAACTTTTTGATGGTTGCAGACTTTAATTGTCACTCAGTACCCACTTACTTGCCCACAGCTGGGAAGTGCAGGCGGGTGAAGCTGTTGGTTGCTGGGTAAAGACGGAGTCAGTGGGTGAGCAAGGCCCCACAGCCGGGCAGACCCCGGGGCCAAGCCGAGCCCTCACCCCAGGCCAGTCTGCAGACACCTACCAAGGTCACTGCCTGCGCCCTCACCCACGGGGACAGCCAAGGCCTGGCCCCAGGGCCACCGACCCCCCAGCACTTTTGCTCAGTGCAAGTTGTGCCCCTCATCTCTTGTCCTACTGCCACCTGCCCCCAGCGAGGGCACATCCCCACCCCTCTCACCCGGCCCAGTGGCCCTGGCATGGTGGCCCAGGGACATTCCTCAGGGAAGCTGGAGGAGGAGGAAATCCCCACTGGGGTTTGCCAACACCTCTCCCGAGCCCAGTCCTGCTGTGCTGGAGCCAGGGGCCAGGGAGAGGCAAGTGCGGTTCTCCCCTGTGCTGGTCCCACAGTGCTGTGGCAGCTGGGCACCAGCGTGCCAGGCTCGAGGGGGCCACACCATTGGCAGCACCATGTCCCAGGACCATGCAGCAGTGCTCCTGACCGGCACACGGCACTGGGACATGGCCACCCTCCCGCCGGCACAAGATGCCCAGCCTCAGCACGGGCGGGATGGTGCTGGCAGCTGTAGTGTGGAGAAAGGTGCCAGCGGCCCCACAGCCTCTCCCTGCGGGCAGGGAGTGAGGCAGAGCCCTGCAGGCCTGTCAGCTCACAGCCACCCACCCTCCAAGCCACCAAGGCCACCAATCACTCTGCAACAGATGTCCTCGCAGCGAGCGGGTGCTCATGGGGACAGGGATGCTGCCTGGCACTGCCACACCAGCCTGGGCGTTTATCCCCCTGCCTCCCCCTCACCAGCTGCAAACATCAAGGGAGCAAAGAGCACCCTGAGCTGGGGCAGCGCCCGCCTGATCGATTCCTGCCGCCTGTCTGGCACCAGCCCCCACCCAGCAGGGCCTGGCAGCGCCCCCACCAGCCCGGGGTGCCCTGTCCCCCAGGGACACTGCACCCTGGTACAGGCACTGCTGCAGCAGGGACCCACTGCCTGGGTGAGCCCCTTCCTCCCCAATACCCCAGATTTCAGCCTTTCTTATTTGGCAGGCATCAGGGTCCCCCACCTCCACTCCTGGTGGCCGGGGAGGAAGGTCAGAGCTGCCAGGACAACTCCTTTGTGTGGTGGGAGCTTCCCAGCTCTTGGGCAAGGAGCAGAAGGCACAGGGTGAAGCAACCACACCACTGCCTGTCTCTCCCCTGCCCCATGTTCATTCTCCCCCCACCCCAGGGCCCATGCCATGGGAGCCCCACTGACACGCTGTGACACCAAAGCAGCACCCGGAGCCTCAACTCCTGCACGGCATTCCTCTGGAAGAGCCCCGAACCGCCAACAGTTCCCCAGGGCCAAACAAAACCCAGCAGCATGCTTCCATCACTGGCGCTTCAGAGCTGCGGCCGCCTTCCTGTCCCAAACGCGTGGGCACAGATAGCCACAGGGAAGGTAGCCAAACACCCTGAACAGTGTCTGTGGTAACTTTTGAGAGAGCACCTGTTAATTTTTCTTCCAATGTAGGTTTAAACCAGCTACCAAAAGTCATCAGGGAACTCATCCCTTAAGATACACACCACTGAGCTTACCCCTGCCCCAGCAGAGCCAAGGGAACACAGATGATGGCACAGCCTGCGCTGCCCAGGGCTGCCATCAGCACCCCAGTGACTGCCCACCCTCGGACACCCACAGCCCTGGCTGCCCTCCACCGGGAGACACTGATGCCGTTCTGCTCAGACCCCATTGCGCCAGGGCTCCTGTCTGAATTTCTGCCCTGGGAAGAATAAAACCACAACTAAATCCCACAGCAGCCCCCAGAACAGCTCAGCCCGGCTGGGCATGAGACCACCACAGAGGTGCCACCTCACAGAGGACAATGCCCAGCCATCACCCTCACCAGGCTGCAGGTGAGCTCATCTGGTGACAGAGGGGGTTACAGGAGTGGGTGACGTGGCGCCATAGGTCAGGAGCACACCTCTCTCGAAGGCCATCGCATCACACAGCCCCCCTGTACCCACCACTGCCACATCCTCAAGTGGACCAGCCAAGCCCTCACCAAGTGCCTGTGGACAAACTCTGTCCTGAAAATACTGCTGCACCTCTCCGCAACACTGCTCCCCAAACAGCCCTGGGGCCAGGGACGACAGGCATTCAGGGGCAGCGCAGGGGACTGGCCTCAGCTCTCCTGAGTCCCAGCCCAGTGCCCTCAGGCAGACATGAGGCGTTTGCTCCCCATCCCATCCCACAGCACTGGGGCCGCTGCTCTGCATGCTGCTGGGAGCAAAGCACACTGTGGTGTGGCATCTACTCCAGGGCAGCACCTCGTGGCACGGTGCTGTGCCAGTGCGCAGCTGCTGGCAAGGCAAGAGCATGGCACACACCATACTCCCTGTGAGGCTGGAAGAAGCCCAGCAACCCCCCGATTGGACCCCCAGCAGGGGAGGGGGTCTCATGCTTACCCCCCTCCCTGCTCCAATCCCCACAGTCTCAGCCAGATCAGGCCAGTGGGACAGGGCACTGGTTTCACTCGGTGGCCAGGGCAGAGATGCGCAGGGGGATGCACCCACACAGAGCAGGGCATGGGCTGACGAGGCTGGCACGGGGTCTGACCCTGCCCTGACCGGCCAGCGCTGGCAGAGCTGCTCCTGGGCTGCTGGGAGAGGGCAGTACTCCCCCAGGAGTGGGCAGGATGATGTCCCCCACGCAGACAGGGAGCACAAGGTGACTGTGGGCCTTGCACACAGCAGGAGCACAAAGGAAGTAGGTGACACACACAGGGCATGCACGTCCTTGGGCCACGGCTGCCCTGAACGCATCCATGAGCACCCACGGCATCAGGGGCAACTCTCCTCCCTGGCACACAGATGGTCCTCTGCACACCCCATCCACACACAGCATCACTGGGTGGGCAATGAGGTGCTGGTCCTTCCCCTGCCACCCTGCCTGCAGCAAGCAGGGCACGCCAGTGACAGTCCCCACACACGGGGGTGACTGGGCCTGGGCTCCTCATCCTCTTACAGCACACTGCACCCCCACGCTGCCCACAGGACTGGGGAGGGTCATGCAGAAATGGGTCCCCAAAAGACACATGCACCCCCAGGCTGTAACCCCACCAGCCACAGTGGCCAGCTCCGGGTTAGTTGCCAAGAGCTAGTGGATGCCAGGGTGTAACTGCCAGCGGCTCACCCCTGCAAGCAGGGGTCCATGGCACATTGCCACCGGGCAGCCCCTCACCGTGACCACGCAGCTGTACTTAGGGTAAGGAGCAGGGATGACTCAGCCGAAGAGCATCATCCCCCTCGCCCGTTTTGGGGGCGCCGGGGCTGCCCACGCAGCGGGCACCTGCCCACAGCCGGCCCAGGCGTCCCCCGGTGCGGTGGCCATGGGGACAGCACAGGGCCCGGTGCTGGCGAGGGAAAGCAGGCAGGATCAGGCCTGCAGGATATTTGGGAGGGGGAAGCAGAGAGAGCATCACCAGCTCGGGAGCAGCAGTTCGCTACCCTCCCCCACCCTCTAAAAATACCGGCGCCCAGCGCACCCTCCCCCTGCCCGCCGGGGCGCTGCGGGACGGGGACCCCCCCGGGCGGCCCCCCCGCCCGGCCGGCGGCAGGCAGGGCTGCCCGACACGGGCTTACGCCGCATCCGCGCCCCCGGCGCACCCTGCCACCTCTGCCACCCCCGGAAGGGGACCAGCCCCCCGGGACCCCTCCTCAGCCTCACGCCGGAGAGTGGGAGCAGGTTCGCCGCAGCCCACGGGGCAGAGGCAGCTCTGACCCACATAGGATTTGGAAACCTATTTATAGCCTGCGGATACCGAGGGCTCGGGGAAAGGGCTCCCAGCCCGGAGTGGGGCGGGCCTGGGGACAGGGCTGGCAAGTGCACGGCGCGTTTGGGCCCCGAGAACGGGCCGTGGCGGCGAGGGAGACGCTGCAGAGGGCGGAGGACTGGGTGGGCGCCCAGATCACGGCCCCGGCCCCGGCGCCCCCCGCAGCCGCAGGGCCCGGGCGGCCCACACGGGCACGGCGTAAGAGCGGGGCAGGAGAGACCCAACTGTTGCTGCCCTGGGGGTGGGGGAGCCACCGGGCCGGGACCCCGGCGGAGCGGGGGACCCGACCTGCCGGCAGCCGGGCACGGCGAGGGAGGAGGGCGGTCCCCGGCCGGTCCGGGGGCTCGCACCCGGCCGCCCCCTCGCTCCCCACGGCCCCACGGCGCAGACACGGACGGGCCCGCACCGCCCCCTCCGCGCCCTGCCCGGCCCCGGGCCTTGCCGCGGCCCCCGGCGCTGCGGCCGCCTAGGGCAGCTCCGGTCCCCCCGGCGCCCCCCCCGCCCGCTCACCGGGCTGCGCCGCTTCAGCGTCACGTTCTTCCAGAGCAGAAGATGGAGCTGGTGCAGGAACCCCATGGCCGGGCCCAGGCCCGGCCCCGCCGCAGGGCCCCCCCCCTGCTCGGCTCCGCCGATCACCCGCCGCCCACCGCCATGCCCCGCCACGGTACTACCACCACCGCCTTTGTCCGCAGCAGGCTGTGAGGGAGCGGGCCGGCCTCCGGCTCCGGCCCCGCCGCGCCCGGCCCGGCCCGGCCCGGCCCGGCCTTGCGCAGCACCGCCCCCGGCCCAGGGCCGTCCCCCCTGCCGCCGCCCCTTAAAGGCACCACCGGGAGCCCAGCCCGGAGCCCAGAGGTCCGGCCCGGCTCAGACGCTACCGTCTTCCCACCGGGGACCCGCCGCCGGGCGGGCGCTCGGTGGTGGATCCCGCCCCTCCCAGGGAAAGCGGCGGCCTCGGCCCCCGCCTCTCCCCGGTACGGTCTGTCCGGGAGCGGGGCTGCTGCCCGGGGGAGCTGTTGGGTCGGGGGAACCCGCCGTCCCCAGGAGCTGCCCGCGGAGCGGCCTCTGCTCCTCCCCAAGCCGGAGACACAGAGCGGTGCCCCCAGCTGAGCCTCTCCCCCACCGTTGCCCCTTCAGGACAGACGTGCGTCCGGGGGCCCGTGGTTGCGGCGGCCTGCGTGCAAGGGGAGCATTGCTGTCCCCACGTGCTGGCTGCTGCCTGCCCTCCTCGGGCCCAGCTGCTCGCAGCTCCTGCCCAACCGATCCCACGGACAATTGGTGGGGTGTCCACAGGTGTCCTTGGAGATGACCAACCTGACAAGCTGTACCCCCAGCCCAGCTGTGACCCCAGGGCTGGGAAGGATGCCCTCAGCAACAGTAAGCACTGAGCCAGGCCAGCTCTCCATTCATCCTTCCTTTCTTCCTACCTTCCTTCCTTTCATTCTTCCTCCCTTCATTCTATCTTCCCTTCTTTCCATCCTTCCTTGAACACTTTGAATCACAGAATGGGTTGGAAGGGGCCTTAAAGCCCATCCAGTGCCACCCCCTGCCCTGGGCAGGGACACCTCCCACCAGACCAGGCTGCTCCAAGCCCCGTCCAACCTGGCCTTGAACCCCTCCAGGGATGGGGCAGCCACAGCTTCTCTGGGCAACCTGGGCCAGGGGCTCACTGCCCTCACAGCAAAGGATTTCTGCCTGAGATCTCAGCTAAATCTCCCCTCTTTCAGTTTAAAACCCTTCCCCCTCGTCCCATGGCTCCCCTCCCTGATCCAGAGTCCCTCCCCAACTTTCCTGGAGCCCCTTTAGGGACTGGCAGGGGCTGGAAGGTCTCCCCGGAGCCTTCTCTTCTCCAGGCTGAACCCCCCCAGCTCTCTCAGCCTGTCCTCACAGCAGAGGGGCTCCAGCCCTCCGATCATCTTCGTGGCCTCCTCTGGCCCCACTCCAGCAGCTCCGTGACCTTCTGATGTTGGTGGCCCCAGATGCAGTTTCCATCTTGCCATCCTTCCTTCTTTCCTCCCATCCCTCCCTCCATCCCTCATTTTGTCCTTCCCTCCCTCCCTCTTCCATTCCTCAGGTTCTCTTATTTTCTCGACCTGTCCCTCCCTCCCTCATGGCTGTCCATAGCCCCCTCTCTCCTTTGCCTCCTCTCCTGCACCAATCTTTAACCATCTCTGTCCCCAGGCTGCTTTCAGGGCCAAGTGCAGCCGGGAGCTGTGAATAACTCCTTTGGCTGCCCCAGCCCCAAGTGGTGTTGCTAAGGGTGACTACGTTTTGGGCAGGCTCTGCGACAGCTGCCTGGGCACTAACAAAAGCTCCCCTTGTCCTGTCACAAAGCGCCATTATTCAGAAAACTTCTGGGTGAAACATTGTGCCGAGGTAAGGGAGGACAAGGGATACCCGGGTGGAGGCGGTGGTGGAGAGGCACAGCGTGGCCTGGCCCTGTGCTCCAGGGCGGGTGGCCGTTTGGGAAGGGCTGTGGGGTCTTCCCGGTGGCAAGAGGAGCTGGGCAGGGGGTGGGCCAGGGCTGGCTGAGCCCCTTTCCACCTATGCCCCGCTGGCACAAGTAATGCGGGGGCAGCTGCACCAGGATGACACCAGGGCTTGCTGGTGTTTCTCCGGCTTTGAAATGCCGGAGAGATCTGGTGTCAAGACCATGGGGGTTCAGCCAACCCTGGACTTGGCTCCTGCAGTGGCTTTTAGTTGGTCCCTGGGGAAGGAGGAATGTGTGCACCCTTGGTTCCTCCCGGAGGACTGCATGTGGGTTGTCCCCAGCTCACGCTAGAAACAGCTCAAAACCCCTCCCCTGCAGCAGAGAGGGTCCCCAGCGCAGGGGGGCGCAGAGGAGAGGGTCATGGCTAGGGCCGTGGGCTCAAAGCCCTGGACCCGGGTCTCCTGCCTCCCTCCCTCCTGTTGCCCTTGGGTGGGTCTTGGTGAGCTTTGCGGCTCGTCTACTGCTTGGCACGACCACAAAACCCCGTGAGGGGCCAGCGAGAGACAGACCCAGCAATGTGCCATGGGGCAGCACAGCCCCGAGGACCCAGTGGCCCATCTCCTCCAAGGACCTGAGGCCCTGAGCACCTCTCAGGGGACTTCCTCGTGGGATGGCCAAGCTCCTCCAACTGTGTGGGGTCATCTGCAGGTGGCAGCACCCACCCACACAAAGCTCCCTGCCCTGTGCTGGTGCATTACTGGATGGTCCCATTGCCTGGCCCCAGGCACTGGGGGCTCCTGCCCAGCACACCTGGGCAGAGCTGGCCCCAGCTCCCAGCCCAGCTTCGAGCTGCAGCACTCTGCTGCCCCCTCCCTAGGCTGTGGGGGTCAGGGTGCCAGGATGCACCAGCTGCAAGTACCCCCCAAGCATTGTCCCTGCTGCCAGCGCGTCCTGGGGCAGCACCTGGGAGTGACAGCAACAAGTGCCAGGGAAAAGCTCCCTCATACTCCGCCATCCATCCTGCATCTCCCGTGGAAACCTTGTGGTCACTGCTGTCCCCAGTGCTGTCCTCTGCGGAGGGCAATGGCCCCTTCCTGTGTGGACCCAGTCCCCAGGGCTGTGCAGGGGGGGGACAGGGACAGCAGCGGGGACAATACTGACAGCTCCAGCCAGGCAGGGAGCGCTGCCTTCGGCTGGCAGGGCTGGGGCAGGCCAGGCTGGGAACAACACCCTGCAGGCTGTGCAGCACCCGGTGTCTGGGCTCTCAGTCACGCAGGGGAAGAAATGCAGAAAAGGGGTGAGAGAAGATAACAGGAAACAGGGGACATGGCTGGGCAGGAAAAACAACCCAGCCCAGAGCTGCAGTTGGCCTCCAAGGGCTCCTGCGGTGACACTGAAACCACAGAGCCCTGCTATACCCCAGCGGTGGCATGGCGCTGTGCCAAGCCATTGCCCAGCTCCTCACCTCGCTGCCAATGCTCCAGCCATCCTTGCTCTCTGGATCCGGGCAGCTGGCAGGAGCAAGGGTGCAGGGGGGGTGCAGTCCCCAGAGCTGCTCAAGCAGCCTGAGGGACCCCCAGGGAGCAGTTTGGGGTCCCACTCCCAGCTCTGTGTGTGCCCCTGCCAGCCCCAGGGACAGTGCTGCACACTGCGGAGCTCCCCTCCCTGATGCTGCCTCAGTTTCCCCATCTCTATTCCCCTGACAGGGCTTTGTGGGAGACTTGGTGCCCGGACAGCAGCGCCAGCAAGGGAAACAACCAGGCGTGTGGCCAGACCAGGATGCGGGCAGGTCCACAGCCCGCTTCCCATTTTGGCAAAAGGCACCCCAGCCAGGGCAGGTGCCCGGGGCTCGGCAGCTCCTGGGTGCTGCCATGCCACGTCAGCTGATGGTTGCAAGATGAGTCAGTGGGAGCCAAAGTCAGGCTGGCATCCTGTTTTCAACCATTCTGCGGGTGGCAGACGGGAAGCACCTTGGCAAGGCTGAGGGTAGGGCCCTGTCTGCACTGGTCCAGCGCAGGCAGGGCATTTGGACCCCTGGCACATGGACCCAGGCATGGCACCGGCTCCTTCCCAGCCCCTGCCGAGAGGGAATTGCCCACCACTGCAGTTGGCAGTGCCAGGCTGGGGCTCTGGGACTCCATCCCCACCAGCTCCTCCATGGGTGGCAGCAAATGCTGAGGAAGCGCTGAGTTCCCATCCGAGCCGAATGAGCATCTCGCTCTTTGGCTGCTCCTGGGTGATTTCAGAGGGAGCTGCGTGTGCCAGGGGTGTGCAGCCAGGCCTCACAATCCTGCTTTTGAGAATAATAATAATAATAATAGTATTAGTGGTCTCAGCAAAAGAGTATTTGTGGCTATTCTTTGGCACAAAGCCGCCCTCTAGCAGAGCTGCCCCGTGGGCTCGGCACAGCCCCCCTGTGCAGCGTTATCCCGTGCATGGCCATGGCTCTGTCAGGCAAAGCGGGCATGGGCACCTTGGCAAACTGCAGCCCGGCCGAGGCACTGGGGCTCTGGCTGGCAGCTGGGATGGGAGAGGCGCTTGGCAGAAATGAGTCAGGATTTCGGCTCGGTTTCAAACCTGGCACCCGGGAAACCGCTTTGGGGAGCTGAGATCCCATGTGGGGCCACGTGCACCTACTCCAAGGAGCCACAGCCTGGCCAGAGACTGGCGAGGGAAGCACATGGGGATGCGCAGGAACAGAGCTGTGAGCAGTACCCGCGCCGGGAGCCTTTCCTGGGGGTGCCAGGGCACTGCTGTGGGGCAGCACCTGCCACAGTGTGTGTGCTGCGTAACAGCGTCCCACCCTGGCGTGGGGGCACACAACTGGCTGGGGGCACACACCCAGCCATGTGCAGCACCCAGCCGTGGGGCAGTCACAGGGTATGCACTAGCCATGGGCACTTACCCATCCATGAGGCACCCACATATCTATGGGGCTCGTACTCAGCCATGTAGCACCCACCCATCCATGGGTCGCTCACACAGCGGTGGGGCACCCACTCAGCCACAGTGCACCCATCTCACTATGGGGTGTGCACCCAGCCATGGGGCACCCTCTCACATATGGGACACGCACGAGCTGTGAGGCATCCACCAGCCATGGGACACCCACCCAGTCACAGGGCACACACCCAGCTGTGGGGCACCCACCCAGCCATGGGCATGCACCTGCCCCTGGGGCACATACCCAGCCGTGGGTCACATCACTGCCTGCGCGGCACAGGGGAAGTGCTGGGAGCGGGCTGTGCCAGCTGCCACATGCAGCAGGAAGGACCCGCCATGGGGCCGGGACGAGGCAAAACCACAGAAAAGAGGAAGCCCTCAAGTGCCCCAGCCCAGCGCTGGCAGCTGCCTGGGCAGACGCACGCAGGCACCTCGCACGCCGCCACGCCGGCCCTTCCCCGGTAAGTCTGAGCTCAGCTGTGGGGAGAGGGGCTGAGAAACAGGTTGGCTCCTGGCACTGCTGGAGTGCGGTGTCCCCTCCCAGAGCATCCTCAAAGCGGGGGGAGCATCCCCGCTGCTGGGGGCGGTGTGCAGGGGGACCCCAAACACCAGCGTGCAGTGCAGGGAGCTGGCAAAACTTTCCCAACACTCCCTGCTTCAGATTCCAGGTTTTTCCAGAGCCTAAACTTAGCTTGTGTATTTTAGCAGGACAGATGGAGCAGGCCAAGGCAGAGAAGGGATTTTTCACAGCAAAGCTGCGGTGGTGGGGGTGGGAAAGCAGGGCGCTGCTCTCCAGGAGGCTCCAAAGTTGCAGAGGAACCCTCACAGCCCTGGCTGGCAGAGGGGCTCGGGCAGCCAACGCTTGTTCAGAGGTTACCTCAAAAGGGAAACTGCCTTTGGTGCTGAATGCCACAGGCAGCCCATGGGTGCTGAGCCCTGTGCCTGGGACCAACACTCCCAGGTGGGCTCGAGCTGGTGGCCAGTCCCCAGCGCGGCCAAATGTCCCCCTTGCCGGCCCCACCACTGCTCCGTTCCCATCAGAGCATCTCGTGGCTGGGGTTCCCATACACCTGTGGGCTGAGCCCCAAACGGCTCCCTGCCTGTACTGCTCTGCCCACCCTGCCCACGGGGCACTGGCCCACTGGGACACCCTGAAAATAAAATAGTGTTTGGGGCACCAAGGCTGCAAGCTCCCAGCCTGCTGGGGCTCCCTGTGCCCTCGGTGGCTGGGGAGAGCCCCCCGAGCCTAAGGAGAGCCCCCTGAGTCTGGGGAGAGTCCTGCCATCGCCATAGGAGGGTGCTGGAGTGAGGGGGCACTTCTCGGGCAGGACACTCCAGTCTGGCCCTGAGCAGGGTTTCAGACTTCCCAGTCACTCCCAGGGGCACCCAGGTTTGCAGCTGGGGCCTCACCGTGGGGTTATTCAGGCAGGACTTCGGGTGTTCCCCCTTGCCCTTTGGTGCGTGGCCCTACCCTGCAGACACCCAGGCACCATTCTTTGGAGCCTGGCTGCGGCAAGGCTGGCTGCATTTCAGCCTTGACCTGCCCTGGGGAAAGCAAGAAGTGGGACCATGGCTGTTTTTCAGGTGGGGAAACTGAGGCACAGAGCAAGTACCAAGGGCTGTGTCCCTCGTGCATGTAATGGAGAGCAGCACCAGGCAGCTGGGGCGGGGGGGCGGGTGGCTGCTGCCCATTGGCTCTGCCCCCCTTCAGCAGCATCCCTGCTTGCCCCGGCAATGGGGACATGGGAGGGTGACACAAAGCCACCATGATGTGACACTAGGTGCATGGGGCACCCTGAGGGGAAGCAGGGGCCAGCAGAGGGGCCAGGGGTGACACTGCGGCTCAGGTTTTGTGGAGAAGCCCTTTCTCCATTTCCACCAGCCCCAGTGCCTCCCCACCACCCCTCGCCCCCAGCAAGCTGAGCTAACGGCCCTTGGTGGCCTCTCCTCTCCCCCAGGCATCAGCTCTGCCACTGGAGGTGACAGCCAGCCCAGCAGCATGCCCCGGGCATTGCCACTGCCACGGCCACTGTGGGGCCGGCCCAGCACAAAGGCAGTGGTCACCGCCGGGGTGTTTATAACCACCCTGTGGAAACTGAAGTTCTTCCTCAACCCCTCCGAGGTCTCCGGAGAAGCCCCCAAGCACACTGAGCCACTGGTGGTCCTGGTGTGGAAATGGCCCTCGAAGCAGGTCCCCAGCATCAGCGGGGACGTTTGCCGTGAGCTCTACGGCATCATGGGCTGCTGGCTCACCATGGAGCGGCAGCTCCTGGGCCAGGCAAACGTGGTGGTGTTCCCCCACGCCAGGCTCCAGCCCGGCAGAGACAGGCTGCCCACGGAGAGGCCACCAGGGCAGAACTGGGTGTGGGTCTCCCTGGAGTCCCCCTCCAACACTAAAGCTCTAGCGGGATGGAACCAGACCTTCAACTGGGTGATGACCTACAGACAGGACTCAGACATCTTCATCCCCTATGGGAAGCTTGTGCCAAACCAGTCAGCCACCGTGAACATCCCCAGAAAGACCAACTTGGTGTCCTGGGTTATCAGCAACTACCACAGGACTCAGAAAAGAGCTGAAGTCTACAAAAACCTCTCCAGGTACCTCCACGTGAACATATACGGGAAAGCAAACAAAAAGCCTCTTTGCAAGGACTGTCTCTTGCCAACTACATCCAAGTCCAAGTTCTACCTGGCCTTCGAGAACTCCATCCACCAGGACTACATCACCGAGAAGCTCTGGAGGAACTCGCTGATGGCCGGCACTGTGCCTGTGGTGCTGGGGCCTCCCCGGGCCAACTATGAGCAGTTCATTCCTGCAGACTCCTTCATTCACGTCGATGACTTCAGTTCCCTGGCAGAGCTGGCCACCTTCCTGAAGACAATGAACTCCAGCCGCTACCAGCAGTTCTTTGCCTGGCAGAAGAGGTACAGTGTGAAGCTCTATGCCGACTGGAGGGAGCGGATCTGCACTATCTGCACCGTCTACCCCAGCCTGCCCCGTGGCCGTGTCTATCCCAACCTGGAGAGCTGGTTCAACACCTAGCGCGGGGCTGGGGCGTGCTGGGACCACCAGGGACGCATCTGGGCAGAGGATACTGGGGGTGAGGGGAGCATGGGGCACCCTCCTACAGCCCGGGACGTGGGGCAGGGAGGGATGTGGGAGCCCCAACTGCTCCTCCCAGCCCAGCTGTTGCCACACTGGGACCTTGAGCAACCCTGGGTGACTTAATTTCTTGCAAAACAGGACTAACCCCCCCGTCCCCACCCCCAGGTCCGACACTGACCTACCTCACCAGGGTGCTGGCAGGACGAGAGGGTGCTTTGGAAATAAATGACACAGTGCTGCAGAGGCTTTGCCTGTGCCACAGGGGCGGGGCTGGGCTGGGCAGGGGGGTGCTGAGGGGCTCAGGGCTTCCCCAGCCTTCCCTGTGATCGCTCTGTGCCCCCCCCCAGCACCTTCTGCTGAGTGGCAAAGCCCTGGTGGCAGAGGCCCCATGGTGGCTGGGGTGGAGGAGCCAAGCTTGGGCAGCTGGGGGGGCCTGGTGCCCACGGCAGGGACGGAGAGCACAGCCTCCACTCCCCGGCACAGCCCGGCAGCACCCATTTCCCCCACCCACCCCCACCCTTGGGCTGTGGGTGTCACCATGCTGGCGAGGACCGGCAGGACAGCGGATGCTCTCGAGAGCAATCTCAGCCTGCTCAGTGCCAGGCCGAGGTGGAGGGATGCTGCGGTTTCTCGCTCTGCTGCTGGCACGCCTGCCCTGCTGCCGCAGGAAGCCAGCGAGGTGCAGGCGGTCGGAGCCATGGCCAGAGCCTCGCTGCGAGGCTGGAGCAAAGCCGGTCCCATGGGCTCCCCTCAGCACCAGCAGCCACCTCCGTGTGCCCTGGGCACTGCCAAGCCCCTGCGCACCCTGCACTGCACATGCACCGTGGGCACCCGCGCTGCCAGCACCCTGCAGTGCCAGACCCTGTGCCATGCAACACGCCACGCTGTGGGCACCCTGCACCATGTACACACCCTGCACCCTGGGGACCTTGCACAGAGACACCTGCACTGTGGGCACCCTGCGCCCTGGGCATGGGCAATGCCCAGACACCTGAAGGGGAAGCACCCATCTGGTGGCAGATGTTGGCTTTGGGTGACAGGACCAGGGGGTGGGACACAACTGCTCCATCCATGCCTTCCTCTGGGCCCCTCAGCTCGGTGCCATCAACCCCTGATAAAAACGACTAATTTTGTCCCACGTTTCCCCTGATTTCCTTCACTGCAGCCCCAAAGTTGCCCGACCTCACCCTTGCCACCCCGCAAGCTGCCTGCTTCCCTCCGGGACGTGCTCCCCGTGCTGGGGGTGCAGCCGTGTGGCAACACCCTCTCAGCAGAGGGGACATTCCTGACCCGAGCTGGCACTTCACTGCGTCCCCAGCTCAGCCCTCGCTGGATCACAGTTTGACAGGCACGCCGCGCTCTTCTCATTTCTGTGGTTTCTGATTTCCGTCCTGTTTTTTATTCTGGGTCAACAGAAAATGGAGCAGGAGGGGCGCTGAGCACCCACAGGCAGGGTGCTGGGGCAGGGGGATTTGGCGGTGCTGGGGTTCCTGCCTGGCTGACCTTTTGCTGGAGCAGGAAATCAGGCAGTGGAAATGCAGAGAAGCAAACCTCAAGGTGACATCCTTCCCAAGCTTTCTGCTGCTGACCCAGCCCCCGGCACCCCCAGACCACCCGCCCCCAAAGTGACAGGCAGCCAAGGGGGGACAGCTGCCAGCGGGTGCCGTGCCCGGCTGTGCACCCACCCTGTGGGCAGGCAGGGACGTGGCCCTGTGTACCCAGGCACTGGGGAGCAGGCGGGGACGCAGGGCAAGGCAAGGGGATCCTGCCCATGGGGCTGGCACCCAGCCTGGCGCGTGCCCCGAAGTGGCACAGGATCCGAGGTGCCCTGTGAGCAGCCGCCCACAGTCACCCCGCTCCTGCCTGGCCCGCACGGCTGCAGGCCGGCCCAAGAGCAAACCTCTCCTTTACTGGCAGCCAAGCTGAAAAAGGGGATTTTCAGAAGTTTCCCTGCAGGTTTGGTCATTTCATTGCTTCTGCTCAGGGGAAAAATCCCACGGGGGCACAGGCTGGTGGCAAACTGGGCTGCAGCAGCGACACCATGCAGAGAGAGGTGTCACCCCACCAGACACTCGCTTCTCCCAGCTGGGCTGGCACCAGCCCCACGGCCACTGCCAGGCTGCCTCAGGCGCACCACGCACAAAGGAGCATCCCTCACCCGGCCGTGCCATGCTGGCAGCCCCATGGCGAGGACAGCCCAGGCTTCCCATCCCTCTCCCCTGCCCACCCCGGGGCTGGAGCAGCCTGCAAGTGAGATCCCGCTAGGCTTCCACCCTTCTCAAAGCAGCTAGGGAAAAACCAGCTCAAGCCGGGTGGAAGGTGACATCCACCCCACTCCTGACCACCTCTGCTCTGGGGCGGGGACAGCCCCGACAAGCTGGTGTCCCTCCAGGGCCAAGCTGTCACCATTCCTGGTAGCGGGTCAGGTTGCAGGCAGCCAAGAGCTGGGTGTTGGTTGCATGATGGGGACAGATCAGCCCTATTTGGGTGCACCAGTCCGGCCCCACCGTGCCCCCACACACAGCCAAACCCCCACTGCTGGGCTGCCTGGCGCCATGCAGGAGCAGGGGTGCAAGGGAGGCAAGGAAAGGGTTAAACTCATTCTCATGCCCCAAAGAACCGAGATTTATTAAATTGCCAGAAGGAATGTGATTAAGGGAAAAAAAAAAATATAAAAATCATCATCAACTACAGCAGGCTCAAAGGCACGGGGGTGCTAGCAGCATGGACAGGATGGTGTCAGCCCCCCTGGGCTGGGGCAGAGGGACAATGTCTGGAGAGCGGGGAGGGCACAGGGGACACAGCCTGCCCAGGGGCGGGTGAAGCTCTCCTGTGCCGCGGGGAGAGGGGCGCTGGGGAGCTCAGCTCCAGCCCCATGCGCTGGCCCTCAGCTCCCCCCGGCTGCCTGGGAGGGTGGGCAGAGCCACCGGGGACCCCGGCCCTGGGCACAGCGCCCCAGCCCCACTCCATGTGACAGGGAGGGGGCACCTGGGGAACTAGTAATCACTACAAAGAGTTTTACTTTTTAAAAACTACAACCAAAAACCATATAAAAAAATAATAAAACCACCCCCTCCCTCCCCCCCCCCCCCCCAAAGAACTAAAAAATGCTTTTTTCTGGGTCTTGCGGGAGAGCAGCTTGGCTGGGCTGGGGCAGGCTCAGTGCCCCGGGGACACAAGGCTTCAGTGGGGTGCAGTGGGGCAGAAGCAGCTGCCCCCCAAGAGGTTGGAGGGGGGCCAACACTTCTGGGACCAGTAAACTCACATAACTGGGAAGCGCTGGGAGCAGCCGCAGAGAGCAGGCACCATTCCTGTGCCAGGCTCCCAGCCCTTCCCCTGCCCCTCGCACCCAGAAAGCCCTGAGGCAGCCCTGGGGGCGGGAGCGGGGCCGTGCACGTGCCTTCTCGGGGCGAAGCAGGGGGGGAGCTGCCCCCAGAGAGCCAGCCCAGCCCCACCGCCAGCCCCCGGTTCAGTGGTTGCTGTTGCTCATGGAGAGCCCAGGCTGCAGCGCTTGAGGGAACATCTCGGCTTTGTGGAAGGGTGGCATGTAGACGGGCGGGGAGGGCGCCAGGCTGTAGCCCTGGGACGTCACCGGGATGGGCAGGCTGGGAGTCACCAGGGACTGGTTCATGTCGTACATCACTCCCTCCGCCTCGTTGCCAAAGGGCAGCAGCAGCCGTTTGCCTTTCTGACGCCGGTTGCAGAACCAGACCCGCACCACCTGCGAGGGAGGGGACATGGGGACAGGTGAGGAGGTGAGCCCAGGCACTGTGTGCCTCACAAGCAGACCCTTCTGCTGGCGGCATCTCCACAGCACCCTGACCCGCCAGCACAGCACCCTCCCTGCCACAGCTCCTCCTAGAGCTGGGCTCACACGGGCTGATGGTGGCTACCAGCCCCAGCGACTCTCCTACAACTTCCACTATCAAACTGGCCTCATGCAGGTGCTTTGGGCACCCACCCCACAAACCTTCCCAACCTACATCTTTGTCCAGGTTGAGGTCCTCGGCGATCTGCGAGATCTCCTGAGGACTGGGCTTCACGCACTTGCGGAAGAAGCTCTCCAGCGTGCCCTTCACATTGGTCTCAATGCTGGTTCTGCGTTTTCTCTTCCGGGCTTGGGCCAACACTTGCTCTGCATTGCACATCTGGAAATGAGAGAGGCCAGACTTGGTCACAGGACTGGCAATGCTCCCACCAGGCTCTGGGCATACGTGCGGCTGGCAACAGAGGCCTAGAAGGGATGGTGACAGGCTTTGTCCCTGTGGCTGGAACACTGACACTTTGTCCCTGTGAAACACTGGCCTAGGTTGCCCAGAGAGGGGGTGGAGGCCCCATCCCTGGAGACATTCAAGGCCAGGCTGGATGAGGCTCTGAGCAACCTGATCTAGTTGAAGATGTCCCTGCTGACTGCAGGGGGTGGGACTAGATGGACTTTAGAGGTCCCTTCCAACCCAACACATTCTGTGATTCTATGAATGTCTACTGACTGTCACCCCACTGCAACTGGGGCCATTCCCAGTCTCCCAGCAGTGCCTGTAGCTGGGACGGGAGGGTTGGGCACGTTTTCCTACATCCCTCCAGGCTCCCCAGGGAGCAGCAAGCTGCACCTCCTACTCATCCAGGACCTGGCTGCTCTGAGCCGGGAGCTGCCACAGTTGTCACAAAGTGTCTGGGGGGGTTTGTGCTCCCGCCAGCATGGCAGAAGGTGACACGCAGTGGTTCCCCTCACAACCAGACTGAAGCCGTGGCAGCGAGATGCTGCTATGGCATGGGACGCCTGCTGCTCCCCTCTCCTCTCCCAAAAGGCACGCGTCAAAGGGAGAAGCTGCAGCGTGCTGGCTCGGTGGGGTCCGGTGACCCCGCGTCCCGGCCCTCCCCAGCCCCCTACCTCTTGCATGTTGTCCGTGTTCTCCGCCTCGTTGAGCCAACGCTGCAGCAGCGGCTTCAGCTTGCACATGTTCTTGAAGCTGAGCTGAAGCGCTTCGAAGCGGCAGATGGTCGTCTGGCTGAACATCTTCCCTGCGCGGGCAGGCAGGACGTCAGGTCACGCATCGGTCCTGCCCCCCACCACCAGCCCCCCAGGATCCCCCCTCCAGTGTCCCCTGTCCCTGGGAATAGGGGACCACAAAAGGCATTCTCCTGCTGTTTCAGCAAGGATTTAAAGCACTGAAACGAATAAGAAGCTGTAGGTATTTTAAAGCAGTTTCTTGTTATCAAACCCCTCCAGCCTGAGTGAGTACTTAACAGGGCTGGGAGCCCCAGGAGCCCCGGGGCCGGTGCTCACCGCCTCCTTTGCAGGTCGTTAAGGAGCACAAATCCCTATTCCCAGGTGTTCCATCCCCCTCCCGGGCCCCTCCCTTCCCCCCGGGTGTGGGGGGGAGACGAGGATCCCCACCGGACCCTTACCATAGAGGGTGCCCAGAGCCAGCCCCACATCAGCCTGGGTGAAGCCCAGCATGATGCGCTTGTGCTTGAGGTCCTTGGCGAACTGCTCCAGCTCTTCCGAGGTTGGGGCATCCTGGCAGGGCAGAGACAAACTGAGAGGGGACAACTGGCAACCCGGGGCTGCCAAGAGCGGAGCCCGTCGGTGCGTTGTGGTCAGCGTGAGATGGGGACAGGAGAGGGCTCAGCCCTGACACCCACCAGCCGCTGCCACCTCTGGGCAATGCGGTCCTTGGGTGATGGGGTGGGTGCCAGAAGGGTTTTCCCCAACCACTGAACAAGGGGCTCTGCTCAGGGACCCCAAAGTGCCTCCACCTCACCCTGCCCAACGCGGGGCCCCCTAAACACCCCCCCGACCACGGCACACCACCCAGCTCACACCACGCTGGTGTGACAGAGGCCCAGGGTGGCACAAGGACCCGGGGACAGAAAGCAGGTCCCGGGAGTATTCTGAGCTCCTGATCTGCCCGAACGTGCCCTGGGAGTGTCCCCTGTGCCCCCAGGCTCAGACCCTCGTAGCCTGACCAGAGGCAGCATTGACGGACATATTTGCCGATGGTCCCAGCATCACCCCACTCCCACGACACGTCCCCACAGGCTCCGCTGTCCCGGGGCGTGGGCACCCACCTCCGCACGGCTCTCGGGCATGGGGCAGCCCCTCGCCAGCCCCGCTCCCGCCTGTGCCCGCGGCAGGTGAAATGGCTCAGATGAGCCAACGATGAAAGCGCCCGTGATTCGAGCATAATTCGGGATTCAAACACTTCTCTGCCACAGACAAAAAAAAAAAAAAAGCCCTTTCCCTGCTGGAAAGCTGCTTCCCCTTCCTCCCTGCAGCGCAGCCAACTGCTGCGGGGGCATTTTGCTATCTTTTCCCCGATTTCCACATTTGCAGCACAATTTCGGATTTTACAGACGTCTCTCCTGCCAACAAGCCTCCGTTTTTAATCCCTGGCGTACAGCGGCAGCAAGAAGACCGGAGCATCCCTGCCACGGCGAACCCTTACCCCGCCCTCAGCCGGGAAAAGCCATTCCTCCTGCCCCCTGCCCGGCGCGGCAGGCTGCCCCCCGGGGTCCCGCATCCCCACGCTCCCATCGTGACGTGCGTGGGAGCTCCTGAATCCCCACGGCACATACCCGGCACAGCGCCGCACAAACCCACCCAACACACCCGCAACAGCTCGCAGGAACCTCGCACCAAACCCCGGCATCATCTGCCGCTGCTACCCCCGAGGCGTGTTTGCCTGAGAAGGACGGGCTTATGCTATACCACGATTTAAAAATATTAAAACCAAACACAAAATATAGCTGCCAGTAATGCTGGTAACTACCCTTGCCACCCCCTCCGCCTCCGGGCTGGCTCTGCCCGCGCCCCGACAGCCCTCGGTGCCCGCGGAGCCCCGGCCGGGAAAGCGGCGGCCGTCCCCTCCCGGCCGAGGGCGGAGGGGGCTGCCAGGAGCTGGGTGGGCCGCGCTGCCTGCCCCGGGCTTCCCCCCGAGCCGGGCTGCGGCCTCGTGTAGGAGGGACGACGGCCAGCACGACCGCAAGCTCCTCTCCGAGTCCTCCAAACCATCTCTCTCACCCTAAAGCAGCCTCCCCGAAGCGCTCCCCGACCCAGCCGGGCCGAGCCCGGCGCTGGGCACAGGCAGAACGGCACCGGCGGGGTCCCTGCCTGCCCCTGCCCGGCCGGGCCGACGATGCCCCCGGGTGGCCAGGCAGCTCCCCGCCCCGACGGGGCGGCCGGCAGCGAACCCCATCTGCGCTCCCTGCCTCCGCAGGGCGCCGGGGCAGGGAGAGCAGCGCGGTGCCTCCGGAGGCGGAGGGCGGCGGGGCAGGGCAGCCCGTCCCCGTCCCGTCGAGTCTCACCTCGTCGCCGCTGTCGCTGGAGTGTCCGCCCTCGCTGGCGGCGCCGCTGGAGCTGCCGCTGCTGCCCAGCCCGGAGAGGCCGCCGGAGCCCGGCTGCAGGGCGGCGGGGCAGAGCTGGGGGCCGGGGAAGGCAGCGGCGGCGGGGCCGGGGAAGGGCGGGCCGGGCAGGGCGGCGTTGGCGGCGCTGGGGGCGGCGGGCCCGGCCCACGGCGGTGCGGGCCAGGCGGGCCCGCAGCAGCCGGCGGCGCGGGGCTCCGGCGAGGGCTGGCGGCAGGGCCGGCCCGGGCGCGCCTCCGCCTTGGCGGGCGGCCCGGCGGGGGGGGGCAGCCAGGCGCGGGGCGGCGGCGGGTCGCGGGCGGCCTCGGGCTCGGCGGCGAAGGGGAAGAAGAGCGGCTGGGCGGCCGCCCCGTCGAAGCCGCCGCGGGGAAAGGGCGGCCCGGCGTCGGGCAGGAGGCCGAAGGGGGCGGCCGGCAGCCCCCCGTCCGGGCTGAACATGCTGCCCGCCGCCCTAGGGCTCCATGCGGGGGCTGCGGGGCTCGGCCCGGCCGCCCGCCGGCCGCTGCCTCCCTCCTGCGGCGCCGCTGGGGTCTCTGAGGGCGGCGAGGCCGGTCCGGGTCGGGCCGGGCCGTATGGAAATGGGCCCCGGCCCCCATTGGCCCCGCACCGGTGGGTCGGGCGTGAACTTGATCCCCGAGCCGGGGGGAGGTGGTGTGGGGGGGACACCCGGGGGGGAAAGTGCGATGAGAAGGGGGGGCTGCGGCCTCCCCCCGCACCCGTCTTCTCGGGCCGCGGGAGGAGAGGCCCGGGGCCGGGCGAGGGACCCTGCTGCGGGGTGTCGCACCCCCCGCACAGCTCGGGGGTGCTCGGTGGGGCCCGCGCGTCTCCACATGTTGGGGCAGCATCAGCCCCAGGGTCTCCCCACCTGGGAACTCCCCAGTGCCGCAGGGCCTGGGCACGGGCAGGGAACTGGGATTGCTCGGGGAAACGGGGGCAGCCAAGGCCGGGGGCGCAGGCGGGGATGGCAGCCTGCCCGGGGCCGCAGCAGCCGCTGGACAAGGCCCGGGGACGCTGGTGCCATGGTGCAGCGGGAGGGCTGGACAAGGGCTCGGCCATCACCTCTCGCCCCCCTGCTCCGCCTGGTCCCGGCGGCTGACCCTTACGGCTCCGTGGGGAGCCCTGCAGAGCACCCCATGGACAAAGCTGGGGCTCACCGGCTACCTCACACTCCCACTGCCCCTCTCCTCTCCCTCGCCCCGAAGAGGAAGGCCGTGCCTCGGAGGGATCGTGTCCTTCCCGGTGCCGGTGGAGGCCCCCGGAGCTCTGGGTGTGGCGCGGGAGGGTTGATTGCAGCCCTGGCTATCAGCCCCATCTGCTCCACAATGGAGCGCGCTTGATGTTTTCTCTATCTTCAGGGCTTTCCTCTCACGCTGCCTTGCACAATGGCGCTATCGGGGCCGGCTCCAGGTATTTCCCCCTTCCCTCCCTCCTGCCCCGGCACCGGGAGCTTCCCCGATCCTGGGCTCTGCCGGGATCTGTCTGCCCGATGCCGGCTCCCGGGTACAGGGCACGGGCGCGGCGCGGGCACCCCTGGCTCCGGCTGGAGCAGGGCGAGGGGCGATCCCGCTGCCAGCGCTGCTCCCTGTTTATTAACCCGGATTACTGGGAACCTGCGGCCGTCTCGCACTGGAGATATGCCGAAGAGATAGAATGGAGAAGCCTCCCCCCCGGGGTGGGATGGGGACGGGGCTACTGGTGGGACTGGGGGAAAGTGCCTGATGCTGGTTACGAAGCACTTGCTTTGGCTCCCGAGAGGGCTGGCACCCAGGGACTGGCACCCCGGGGCTGGCATTCAGGGACTCGTACCCAGGGGTTGACACCCAAGGACTCCTGTGCAGGGACTGGCACCCAGTGCCAGTAGCAGCCCCCAGCCCAGCACGTGGTACTGCCGCACATTGAGGGCAGTGGAACATTTCCTCCCTAGTACTGATATTCCTTTAAATTAAAAAAAAAAAAATGACCAAGAGGATGAGCATGAGCTGGAATTAAAGCCCCTTCCTGATGCCTGACTGGGCATGTGCTGGGCTGCCTGTGCCAGCTGTGCCAGACTGCTCTGGGGAGGGAGAGCAGCCCAGGAAAATGACCTGAGGATGCAAAAAGCTCATCAGCGGGGACTTGGGCAACCCCGAATGAGCCCCCAGCCCTGGGACCTGCTTGGGGGGAACCGCTGCCCAGACTTGGTGAGGCACCTTCCCCTGTGGCACTGGGTTACGCCATGCCGAGGGGAGAGCCAGGCCCTGGGACATGCTGCCAGGGATGCCGGCACCCCAGTGCCATGCAGGCAGGGCTGCCCTGCTACCTGCCCCACTGCCTACCCCACTGCTTGCCCCACGGCCTGCCTGCTGCCTACCCTGCTGTCTGCCCCCGTCTGCCCCCCTCTCTGCGCCGCTGCCTACTCACTGCCTGCTCTGCTGTCTGCCCCGCTGCCTGCCCTGCTGCCTACTCACTGCCTGCTCTGCTGTCTGCCCCGCTGCCTGCCCTGCTGCCTACTCACTGCCTGCTCTGCTGTTGCCTGCCCCATTGCCTGCCCCGCTGCCTGCCCACTGCCGGCGGGCAGAGGAAGTCTCGCTGCGGGACTCCAATCGCAGCCATCAGCCCTGCTCCTCCCGGACTCCCGCTGCGGCCCAGAGTTTCAGAAGATCCTTGGCCGGGCAGTAACTCCCTCTCCCTTTGATTTATTGTTCCCCGGCAGGACCCCCTCCTCCTGCCAACCTGCTCTTTCTCTCCATCCCCCCAGGAAGCCCCCCAGCCCGCCAAGGCCTCAAACGCATTCCTGCTCCCTTTCATATACAGGCAGAGGGGAAGGGAGACGTTGACTTTGAACTGGCCCCTTTGTAGGAGCGGGGCCCATTGTGGCAGTGATGGTTTTACTTGGGGGATGTGGAGGGAGTCAGTGGGGTTGCTCGGTGTGTGCCCCCCCATACATTTCAATGGGGCAAGTTTGGGGGGGCTGTGTGAGGTGCCCAGTTGTTGTGTGGGGTCATCGTGCACCGATGGCCAGGGCTTGGCCATCCATCTCCTTCAGGGGAGAGCCTCTCCTCGCCTGCTCCAGAAGGAGGAAGGATGCATTCCTCCATCACCCCCGTGTCTGGAGCCTGATCATGCTCCAGGCTCAGGCCCAGCTCTGCGGTCTGCAACCTGCCAGGGATGGGTGGGATCCTGCTAGGAAAAGGGGAGCCGAGAGAAATGCGTTTGTCCTCCCCAGTTTGCTGAGATGGCAGCAGGCTGGGGGGGGGCGGAGGGGACGGGATGACAGAGATGGAAATCTGCTGTTTTGGCAGGGGTTTGGCTCAGAGACAAGATTTTGAGAGAGCATCTGACCACAGATGATGTTTTATTCACCTCAGCTCACCCTCTGTCCTGGGACAGGTGATGGAGGAGCCACCATCAGGCTGTGCTGGATCATACTGAGGTTCGTGCCTAAGGCAATGGCAGCCTGGTGGGCTGCAGCCCCACACACAGGGGGTCAGGGCCCCCCAGTCAGGAGCCGGCCGCAGTCTGCACCCCAGGGCTGGGCAGCGGGTTCAGCTTCAGGAGCTCTGTCCCTGGGAGGAACACCAAAGCTCCTCCATGGCACTGTGGTTTGCTCAGCCACTGGCCTGGGTGGGTGGCATGGAGGGATGGTGCTTCCAAACCCGTCTGAGATGTCCAAATCCTGGAGGATGGTTTGGTCCAGATCTCATTAAAAAGACCTCTGCATTACAGAGCCCGGGGTGTAATTTGGGTATTGCCCACATCACCACAGTGCCCGACCACACCAGCTGGTCCTTCCTGCTGTTTTACAGCTGGAGAAACTGAGGCACGGACAGGCTGGGGCTGAGCACAGACCCTGCCCCAAGCCCCAGGCTATCCTGGGATGTCTGCAGCACAGACATGGTGTCTCAGGACAAATGACTCTTCCATGCCCGAACATGCGGTGGGGACATGGCTTCCTGGGGGCCCTGTGTGAGAGGGTCTTCCCGGGAGGAGCTGCTGGGTCTTACCCAACGCTAGAGCTTCCTGGGCGCGCTCCGAGAGGCCTCTGGGCTCTGAGAGCAAAGGAAGGACAAATGTGGGGACCTTGGAGAGGGGGGGGTGCAAGGCTGGGTTCCCCCAGGGGTGAGCCTTTGGGTGGTCCCAGGGGATCCAGGACGCCAGGAGCCCTGGGGCCAGCCAGGAGCAGGGCTGAGCGGAGCATCCCCAAGGGTGCCCGGGCGCTTGAGCGGTGAGTCAGCACCCACCCACCCTCCCGCTGCCGAAACCAGGAGGAGACGAGATTGTATCAGCCTGATGGGGGGCTGGCGGGATCAAAGGGCCGGGAGAGGAGCTCCGGCTCCACACAATGGGGGGACACGATAGCCCTTATCTGCTGGCCCCACCGAGGTGCGAAGGGCCCCGTCCCGGGGACAAGGGGGGCGGGTGGGCGCTGGGTGCTGCAGGGCTGGGTGCAGGTGGACGCAGCCGGGGGCTCCCACCCAACCCTGGGGGCTCCCACCCAACCCTTCACGGGAGAAACCTCTCCGGGCAAACACGGAGAAGCCAGAAAATGAACTCTGGTTCTTAGTGGGACTGGGAAAACTCTTGGGAAAGGTCTGGCAGCTACTCCAGCTGTGGGAGCAGGATGGCTGCTCCCGCTGTTCCCTGGGGAATGTTTTGGGATGGGGGACCTCCACGGCACCCTCTCTCCCTGTCCCCCACCCTGTGTCCCCCCCCCGCCCCCCACTGCCAAGAGGAGCGCTCTGAGCCGAGGGCCCTGCAAGGCGAGCCTGGCCCCACACCACACACTCGCATGGGTCTCAAACATGATCGTTTAATAAAATCTCCTTTTAAAAGAACTACAATTCATACAACGAGGGGTGCAGGGAGGAGGGCAGCAGCCCACGGGTGGGGGAGCGGAGTACGGGGAGAGGATCTGTGCAGTGATGGCCTTTGCCAGCAGCCCCACCAGGGACGGTCCCACACCACCACCGCTCAGGGCACAGGGCCCTGCCTGCCCTGCCTGCACATGCAACGGCTTCTGAGCGTGCAATGGCCCTCCTGTGTGTAAGAGGCCACCCCTGTGCAAGCGTGCAACAGGTCCCCTGTGGCCGTGACAGTCCACGCCAGGGTCTGGACATGAAGTCACATCTGTGAAAAGCAACCCAAAGCTCATCCCAGGCTTTATGCTGGAGGGGTCATGGCCAACTCACCGGGGAGGCTTTGGGGAACGGCACTGGGCTCTGAGCAAAGACTTGTCGGTGGGGGCTGGTGAACCTGGACACAGACACAGGCAGTGGAGGGGTGCAGGGGCCTCTGGAGCCCGGAGGTGGCTGGGATGGAGCAGCAGAGACCGTGTCCTGACACAGAAGGATGCCCGAAGAGGGTGCCAGCCGGGCTCTGCAGGGATGCTGCAAAAGGCATGGGCTCCATGGGGCAGAGAAGCAGCGCAGCAAAGCCGCTGTGCCTTGGCTACCTGTCCTGGCCTCCTGAGCCCCCACCAGTCTCACTCCTTCCTGCCCCATGGCCACACAGGCTTCAAAACAAAACCGTGAGCCTCTTCTGAGCATTCACCCCATGAAGGGCTGGGGTGAGAGCCCAGCTGGCACCCAGGGCTGCCACGAGGAAATCCTCTGCTGGCACAGCCTGGCATGGCGTCTCCGGCCACAGCAGCATCGGGACTGTCTGTGCGCTGGGTCCTCCGGGGACCAGCACCCCTGGAAGGGGATGGAGCCAGCACAGGGGCCAGGGCAGAGCCGCTGCTCCTGGCCGGGCACGGCACAGGGTGGCACTGAAGGTGCATCCCAGGGAGCAATGCCAGTGCCTGCCCGAGCCCGTGCCCGCTCCTGCCCACGGTCCTGGAGCAGGGCCTTGCTGCCAGGAGCTGCATGGGCTGGGGAGGAAGGGGCAGACCGGGCACTAGAGCCTTTAGCGATGCCACCTGCTCCAGGGAAAGTCTCCCTCCCTGGCAGAGGGGCTCTGGGCAGGATGGCAGCCCTGACGACCTCCCCTGCAGACATGAGCGTGCCCAGACTCCCCTGGCCCTTCTCCTGCTCTCCAAATCCCTCTCCAGCCTCTTCCCAGCTGCTGTTGCATCAGCCCAGCTGCAGCCAGGGCAGCGGCCAAATGCAAAGAGACAACACTGCGGACCCCCCAGTTTCTGTGCCGCTCCCCCCCACGGGGCTGGCCTGTCGCCGAGAGCAGCGAGTGAAGGGCAAGGCAGGGATGCGATCACAGCAGCAAAGAGGACAAGGACGCTGGAAACGGGGGCGATCCCCCCTGCCATAGCTGTTAGTGGGTGTTTATTGGGCAGGCGTCGAACAGTCTGGCAGAGTGGGGTCCGCGCCCCTTCGCCCGGCTGCGGGTGCCCCTCCGGCGTGGCGGCCGCGCTGGGCTCCGGCATTGGGCGTACAGTCCACAGCGAGCTCGGGCGGAGGAGAGGAGGGGTGTTACTGGTGCGACTTGGGGTTGGAGGGGTGTAAGGAGGAGTCGTCAAACAGCGGGTTCCTCACTTCCATTTCTCCGGTCTGTGGTGGCGGAGGGAGCGGGATGGGGGGAAGGAAAAGGCAGGAGGTCAGAAACAGGTGGGGGTTGAGCCGCCCTGTCCCTAGTCTGAACCCCAGCCCCAGCAGGGAGGAGGGAGGATGAGGGGGACCTCGTGGGCTGGGATGGGGTGACACACACCGGGACCCTGCCATCACCCCTGGAAAGGCGCTGCCTCCCCGCCAGGAGCGGCTGGGGATGCTGGGATGGGATGCTGGTGTGTAAAACCCATGGCCCCGGCTGGGATGGGACGACCCAGCCTGGCCGGGGACCCCAGAACAGGACCCCCAGCCTGGCTGGCAGGAATGGGGCTCCTTGCCCAGACTGCCTGCTTGCCATCAAGTGCCCTTTAATGGGCCTGTAAAGACCTAATGATGACCCTTAATCTGGGCCCTGATGGCCGGGCTCCGCAGCCATTACCATGTGAAAGGCTCTTTTCAGGTCTCTTTGTGCTCTTTGTACCCAGGGCTGTTAGGAGCTGCCCTTCCCCAGGGTCCCCCGCCAGCCAGGAAAGGGGACCCCTGGCTTTGAGGGGTCGCAGGTCACCAGTCCAGGTGCTGGGGAGGCACCAGGACGAGCTCCCCTGTCCCAGTGCCGAAGAGCCCGAGGTGACCATGTCCCTAGCACCGCAGGGATGGCGGGCTCGGTCTGCCAAGGGCTCCAGCTCTCCACTCCCAGAGCCATGGGGCAGCGCTCCCCAGGGAATGGCCCCGTGCTGGAGCACCCATGGCAGGGCACCCGCTCCTGCCAAATGGAGAGTTCCGGTGAGACCTGGCCAGGCCAGGGACACCTCAGGGTTTGACGAAGGACGGGTTTAAAAGGCTCCTCGTATGGAACTACACATCCCAGGCAGTGCTGGATCCCACTCTGCATGCACAGGGTCCCCATGGCTACCCCACAGCCGCCGTACCGGAGCCAGCCCAGGACACTCGTACACAGTGAAGTCTCCATCCTCATTCTCCTCGTCGGAGGATGCCGAGTCCGGCAGCTTGGGCTCCTCTTTATGCCTGAGGGGAGAGGATGCAGAGAGGTGAAGTCCAAGGGGATGATTAACAGCACCCTAGTTAGTGGCAGGGGCATGGACCAGCAACCACATCTGCTGCCTGCGCCCGGGGCTGCTTACTTCTCCATGGAGAGCATCTGCTGCTTTTGGTGCTGGTAGTGGTACATCTGGGCACTCTGAGCCAGGGTCTTGTCCCCAGGCTGCGGAGAGAGCAAGGACAGGCATGGAGGCCGGTCTCTGGAGAGCCCCCAGCCTGGCTGGCGGGTGTCCCTCCGCTGTGTTGGAAGCCCCTCAAGCAGAGCCCACGCCTGACCCCAGTACCAAACACCCCACAAGGAGGGACGTGGGCACCTTACCGAGATCTTGTCGTAGGGCAGGGGGCTGGCCACTCGCTGTGCCGAGTAGTCTGCTTTCTGTGCCAGCCTGACCTCCTTCTGCAGCCTGCCAGGGGAGAGGAGAGAGGTCGGCAGGAGCCACTGGAGCAGATGACTCCAAACAGGAGCCAGTGACCCTCTGGGGGCGCTCAGTCCTCCCACGCACACCCCTGTTCCCTGCGATGGCACCCACGATGGGTGGCATCTCCAGGCCAGGTGGCCCTGCACATGCGCAGGGACCTCATCATGGCCACCTCCATCCCACTGGGCCTGGGCACGAGGCACCAACACAACGGGGGTGTCAGCACCTGGCACTGCAGCGATGCCCGAACCAGGTGCCACCCCCTCCCAGGAGTCATGGCTTATGCCTGGCACAGGGGTGTCCCACCGCTGTCCTCCAGCCCCGACTGGCCAACGCCGTACCCTGGTGGCCATGGCATATCTGCAGGGGACTGGCAAGGGCAGCTAGTGCCTCTCCTCCAAACCCTGCCATACGCCTGGGAAGCACAGGAACAAGGTCCCAGGGGCACACGGACGCTGAGGGACTGGCTGGCACCAGCAGTATCCGGCTCACCTGCACCAGCAGACCGCAGCCACGATCAGCGCCGAGATCCCGGCCACTGTGCACACCACAATCAGCCCTGCAGAGGAGGAGGGGGACACAGAGGGACAGCGGGTGAGCCCAGTGGCACGGTGCCACCAGCCCACACTTCTCTGGGGAGGACGTGAAACCCCCTCCCACGAGCCGCCTGTCCCCAGGGCCTCACCAAGCACCACGTTGTCATTTGAAGGGATGGGAGACGCCTCCACCGGGTACTTCGGGACCGCGGTGCCAGTGGAGGTGGGGAGGGTGGCCGCTGCCTTGCTGCCGGCGGCATCCCGCTGCAGAATTCCCTCTCTCAGCCCGCTGGCCACACGCTGTCTGCCACCGGCAGGGACTGGGGTGGCTGCAGGAGAAGGTAGGGCCATGAGCAAAGCAGCACCCAGGCATCTCTGGGGGGCAAACCAGCCTGGGGCGCAGGGTCTGGCTGCCACAGGGTGCCCGGCACTGCTGCAGAGAGCGGCGGGAGCAGGGGAGCAGGCACTTACTCCTGGGCTTGCCATCCCACAGCAGCTGGGGGCGAGGAGCCTCCTGCCTGGCCAGCACATCTGCCAGAAAATCGATTTCTGCCTCCAACCTGGGAACAGACGTTCGCCCTGCGCCGGGAGAGAGTGGGCGTCAGACGGGCACCCCAGGATGCGGCTGTGTGCCCAGCCCCGGGGATGGACCCGACATCCCCCCAAGAAGGGGCTCACATCCCAGCATGAGCAAATGCAGGTGGTTTGGAGTCCAGCCCCACTCTGACGCAGCCCCCCCAGCACAGCGGCGGTCCCAAAGCCCAGATGTGGGATCTGCACATGTCTTCGCTGCTTTTTGCCCCACAAACGTTGGAGGCTGCAGGAGCAACAGCAGCCGTGGCTGCCTCTGTGCCAGAGCCCGTGGGTCCTGCAGAGCACCCGCTGCCCAGGAGCTGCCCTGAGCGAGAAGGGACACGAGCTGGCCCAGGAGGGACACCGCACAGCTGCCCTGCTGCTGCAGGGTGCACGGGGCAGCGCTGGCAGGGCGAATCGCAGACCAGCTGTGGGCAGCGTGGCCATTTCAAGAGCAGGGAGGGGACACCTGGATGCTGGCTGTCACCCCAAATTATTCTGTATGGCCCAGGGGGCTGGAGCCGCCCCAGAGCAGGGCTCGTTGGGGGCTGTTCAGGACCTGGTGGGAGCCCTCCTTCCAGCTGGGAGGCTGGTTTCTGCCCCACACCCGTCAGGATGCTGCCCCTCTGGGGGTCAGGGTGCCCCATGCAGCGAGGACGACCAGGTGTCCCCAGGGGCTGGCTGGGCCCAGAGGTGGCTGCCCCAGCCTGTGCCCCAGCACAGTGCACGCCAGGGACCCACAAAGGGCCAGGGGCCCCTGTGGTGTGGGGCACAGGCAGGATCCCCCCCCCCAGCCCGGGGACGCCCACCCGGGAGGTGACGGCGCAGAGCAGGAGGGGACCCACCATCCCCAGGCTCCCAGGGCAGAGTCAGGCTCTGCTGCTCACCGCTCCGCTTTTAACAGGATTAAACTCAACTTCAAAGGCAGGAGACGTCCCTGTCCCCATCCCCTCTCCCTCCGCCCCCACACTGCTGTATTCAGGCTGTCCCCAGCAGGAAGCCCTGGAGGGTAAATCAAGACATACAAAGGCAGGGTGGTACAGCAGCTTGCTTCCCAGATAATTCAAGGTTACAACAATTACAGCTCCTCTTGAATCTGCCCTTGGTCCGAATGTTTGGAAATAAACCCCAGTTCCCCCCAGAGCCAGGCACAAAGGCCACTTGGGCACTCTGTGACTCAGAGCCACACAAGCCAAAAACCGATTTTACTTGACACCTTTGCTTTAAACAAGTGTATGAAGAGCCACTGTCCCCGGCTGCCTGTGTCCCCTGTCTCTCCAGACCCCCCCAGACTCCTGTCCTCGGCAGCGGACAGTGTGCCGCCTGCTCCATGCGCCCCGGGTCTCCCCGGCTCTTTGCACCCCATTATTTGCACAGCAGTGACACGGTCACGTGGTGCCAGGTTTGGGGACGTGCCAGTAGCATCAAGCCCAATGGGTGAGCGCAATGGTGCCAAGGTGCCAGTACGGGGCCAGGCTCTTCTGATGGGCAGAGGAGCTGGCATGGGACTGAGCGTGACAGCCCTTTGCCCCATGGGGACAGCCCAGTATGGGGACATCCTGGTGCCCAGGATGGGGACAGCCTGGCTCTAGTTCCCCACTGCACTCAGGGAAAGGCCTGTCCCCATTCCCATGGGACCCAGGGGACAGCCCTGCCCATGCCCACGTGCGTCGCCATCGGGCCTGGGGGAATGGGGCTGTGTTGGTGCCACCATGGTGCACAGCCCAGCCCCTGCCCCAATGTCCCTTGGCCTCAGGCAGACGTGGCTGCAACAGCCAATGCTTCAGGAAGATGAACGCGATGTGGCTGGAAAAGGAAAAAAAAAGCTGGGAAACCATCCAGGAGCAGCTCCCAGGTCACTCTGAGCCTCCTCCTGTGTGAAGCGGCACAAAGAAAACCAAGGCAGCCATGCCATTTGGTGGGGTTTGGTGTTGCCGGCAGTGCCCGGGCTATGCCACTCGCCTGCGTCCATCAGCTGTATCCCGAGTTCCCTTTCAGCGGCTAAAAGCTCCTGCACCCCTGTTTTGTTTGACAGCTGAGATGTGCCCCCAGTGACACGACATCTGCCACCCCACAACATGTGTGGGGCAGAAGCAGCCTGGTACCGACGGCTGGCTCCTGCTGGGCACAGCGGGCGGGCGGCACGCTGGCCGGGGCTGCTCCCCAGGGAACAGGGGGCTGGGGCTGCCCCCAATTCTGGCCCGGCTGCCCCGCGCCCTGTCTCTTGCTGCCAGAGGAGCAGAGATGGGGGCGCTCCCAGAGGGGCCCCCCTCCTGGCTGCAGCGAGGTGGGCATGCTGGGCTGGTGCAGAGGGCACGCAGAGCTTGCAGCGGGCTGGCACAGGGCACGGGTGCCCTCTCATGGCAGGTCCCCCCACCTGCCCGCAGCAGGGAGGGCATGGCCAGGCTGGCACGCAGCACCCCAGCCTGGCTGCTCTCCCCGACCCCTCCCCAGGGGCTCCAGGGCTCAGCCCTCGGATGCTCCCAGGGGTCTCACCCGCCACCATGACTGGTTTGGGGACAGCGGGGAGAAGAAGGGACACGTGCAGCTTCTGTCCCAGGCAGAGGAAACCCGATGCAGACAGTCTCCACAGGAGGGCACAAAATTCCTACAAACCCACTTATTTCTCTAGTCCTACCCCAGGACGGTCGATGCCCTGCTGGCTGCTGGCAGCACAGCAAGCGGGGAGGGGGGAACCCCCAGGTCCACAAGCCAGGACTCCCTCCCCCCACCCCTCCCTTCCCAAAGAGCTTCCTGCAGCCCCAGGGGACTCAGCCCCGCTTCCCCACGCAGGCAGGAGCAGGGATGGGACCCACCAACCCAAACCACATCATGCAAACCTATGGCGGCACGCTCCAATGGCACGCAGCCCTGTGGTGTTGGCAGTGTTTCGGGGGGCTCAGCCCGCCTGCCCGGCTGAAGCAGCTGCGGGACGCTCCGCATCACCAGCTCCTGCGCATCCCATCTCACCTCCGCGCCAGTGCTGTGCCGGGTATGCCGTGACACCCACGCATGCCGTCACCAAAGGCAGGAACACGCTGCTCACGTGCATGGCCCTCCCGAGACCCCAAGATGACAGCTTTTCGCCCCAAAAAAGCTGCTCTCGGCGCCTGCCTGCAGGGGTATGCCGGGGAAGAGGAGCCCTGAGCGCTGCCCACGCTTCTGCCAGGAGCTGCAACCAATTGCGGGGACGAGCACGGTGGCAGCTGGGATCCCGGGCTCGGCGTCACCGGCAGTCACAAGCGGCTCAAGGATGCCTAACCCTTTAAAGGGGCTGCCCACGCAGCTCCACTGCGTGGGCAGCCCCTTTAAAGGGTTAGGCATCCTTGAGCCACAGCAACCCCCCCCACCACCACCATTTGCATTGCATCCCCAAAAAAGTGTGGCTATCGCAGCCCTTCTGCATCCTCGCAGGCTTCCCCGGTTGCACCTGGATGCTGCTGCCGGAGCGAGGGACAGGCAGGATGCAAAAGCACCCGCGGAAAAAAATCAGGTGCCAAAAGACGCTGGGCATCCTCAGGATGCATGCTAAAATAGAGCATTCAGGAGGGAAGCCTGCCTGTTGTTTTTTTTTTTCCCCTGTACCCACACTTTTGCTACCAGAAGGTGGTGGCATTGCTTGAGACGACAGGCCGGGGCTGGGAGAGCCCCTGGGATGGTCTCCATCCTCCCAGCATCCTCTCAGAGGATGCTACTGCGGTTCCGCATCGCCCTGACAAAGCCAGGAGAGGATGCTACCATGGTCCCAGAGGAGCTGGGAGAGGATGTTACTTGCACTCCTGCATCCCTCTGCCAAACCAGGCAAAGATGCTACCGTGGCCGCATCTCCCTGCCGAAGCCGGGATGGAGCTGGGTTGCTATGGAGATGCCAGCGCATGTGCAGCCCTTCCGAGAGGGGAATTTGCTCTCAAGACTTCATGTTAAAAAATAAACCACAAAGCGCTGTTAAAGCCATTCAGTGCCCGCAGATGTGGAGCCATCTGCCTGTCGGACCCCTGCTCACGGCCGAACGCCAAGCCTGGACCCCATCCCTGTACCATCTCCTCTCCTGGACCCCATCCCCTGCAGCCATCGCCCCTGTTTCAGCGCAGCCCGGCCCCTCCGCCCGAGAGCCAAAGGGCTGTGCAGAGCCAGGGCCCCGCTTTGGGGATCTCCCCTCTGATTCAAATGGTGATCCTCCTGCCAGGAGGCTGACGGCATGAAGGGCACGGTGGGCTCTGCCACCCCCCCCATGCGCCCACCTACTGCAAAGCTGTAGCTGAGCCACGGGCAAAGGGCAGCTCTGGCAGCACCCCAGAGGGACCCCAAACCTGCTACAGACACAGGAACCAGAACACAAAGCAACACCCCCCCCACCAAAGCCCAGAGGACCCCTCCATGCAGGCAGCAGCTTGGGTGCAGGGGGACGAACCCCCCTGTGTGTTTTCAGCCCCCAGGCCCTGAAGTGGGGGCGAGGGGCTGCGGTGGGGGCTGTGCTGGTGGGGATGCTGCCTGGCGAGCACCAGCTCAGCCCCACACCAGGGCCAGGCAATGCTGTGGGGTGCCTACTGCGGGCAGGAGCCAGGCTCCAGGAGGGACCATGGGCTCTGCCTGCTACGGAGAAACCAACCCCCCCTTAGAGGGAAGTTTTGGGGACAGCAGGAGCAAAAAGCAGGCAGAGAAGTGTGGGCTGAAGGAAAGATGCTGATGCACTTTGCAGCAGGCACAGGGGTGGTTCGGACGTGCTTGAGAGCCCCCACCCCACACCCAGGCGCTCCACAGCAGAATCCCCCCAGGAGTGGTCTGCAAGGGCACGGCAAGGTCCTGGCTCCTTCCCCCTGAACAGAGGCTGCTCCACGTTAGTTAGAGCAAAAATAATTGGGTTGGAGCCATAATTGCAGTTGTAATTCACCTGCTTGTTAAATCTGCAAGAAAACCCATGAGGTGGGGGTCACAGAAACAGCTCTGCCCACAGCGTTCCAAGCCATGTGAAGAATCGAGGGTCACCCTAAAAAATGCCCGTGCCCGGCCCCCAGCACCACCCGTGCAGCCCAGCCGGGGCGCGGGTGCCGCGGCTGTACCGTGAGCACCCTCCACACACCGCGGCAGTGGGTGGGGGAGCTCTGCGCGGGGTGACACGGGTGGCTGCTCCCTGGGGACACCCTGCCCGCCCCTCTGCCCACTGGCCCAGTGCAGCCCCCCGGGCTGCCAGAGCCCCCCGAATCCCTCAGGGAAGGAGCAGGGCAATAACACCCCGTGCCCTTGTCCGCAGGGCAGGGCTCCTACCCCATGCCGCTGTCTCCGTCCCTCATGCATGGATGCTGGGCACCACCAGAGGAGGAGACGGCAGACCCAAACCACAGCCCAACATCTCAAACCAACATGAACCAGCTGTTGAGATCCCACCACGGGCATGGCTCAGCCCTGGGAGAGGTGAGGCCACTGGCACATGTGCCTCGGCCATGGGGCCAGCACGAGCCACAGCTCCAGGCACCAAAAGCCACTACCCTGCTCCTGCAAAGCCTGGGGCTCTGCGCGGCCACGTCCCCTACTCCGAAAAGCCCCTATCCCAGAGCACCCCAGCAGCCACCAGGGTCCTCGCCTGTCCCTGGGCTCCTGGGCACCCCTGGGTGCTGGCAGGGCCCGTGGCACATGCAGTCACCGGCGTGGCTGCAGGATGCACAGGGAGTGGCGTGGGTCTGCACGCTCCCTGCCAGCCCCAAAACCACCCCACAACTGCGGTGAGCCGAGGCTTGGGGTGAGAGACAGCAGAGCTGCTGTCCCCAGGGAGACATGGCTGCTGTGGAGAGGAGAAGTGAGAGGACGGGGAGGCAGGGGGCTGCGGGGGCAGGGGGCTGCCCTGAGGCACGGGAACCATCTGCAGAGGTGCGTCACAGGTTTGCAGGCAGGTTGCAGGCAGGTTTGCAGGCAGGGGGGGTCACAGAAGGGGCGGCTGCAGGGGAGGTGAACCTACCGCTGGGTGAGAGCTGCTTCTGGATGCATCGCCCGTGGTCGTCCTCCTGGAAGGGGGGCAGGCAGGGGCCACAGGCGCCCGACCCCGGCGGGCAGAACTCCCGGCGTTGCAGGGCACAGTCCAGGCTCCGGGGACACGACACTGCTGCGGGGACAGGAGAAAACAGGTCAGGACGAGGAGAGAGGTCAAACGCTCCCTGTGGCCTCTTGGCGTGGGACGCAGCTGCCCCGGCCCCACCTGCGGAGGGCAGGTCCCCCTGTGGCTAATGGGTGCAGATTTGCTTCACCAGAGCTGCCTCTCGGTCCCCCTCTCCCTAAGCAAAGTCATTACTGACTGCAATTAAGCATGGGCTCTAATGACCTGACAATTGGCCTCCATGATCTTCATGGGTCCCCTGCACAGGACCCCAAATCCCAGGATGCCACTGTCCCATGGGACAACCCAAGCCCCAGGCTGCCACCATCCATCCCCTGGGATGCCCCAAGTCCCAGGGAGTCACCATCCCACAGGACACCATGAGCCCCAGGATGTCACCATCCCGTGGGATGCCCCAAGCCCCAGGATGCTGCAGGACACCCCGAGTCCCGCTGAGCTGGCAGTCATGAGGGTCTCCAGCCCCTGCCTGCACCGTGCAGCTGGCGGCTGAAATCCAACCAACACAAACTGATGCTTGTGTGGTAGCTGTCAAATAAAAAAACCCCACCAAATGACCCCCCCAAAGCCTCATCATGGCTGTGACAGGTCATCACAGGCAGCAGCAGCTTCAGTTTCCATCCTTTTGACATAGCGACAGTGGAAAATGGAGGGACCCAGCACTCCACCAGCAACACACCACGGCCCAAACCTCCTTCGTGGCTTTACTGGGCATCTCACTTTCCTGTCAGACCCAGGGACCTCTCCAGTACCTGGGGACAGGCATGAGCCCCCCACGCTCTGACCTCATCTGGACCCAACATGCTGGTGACACTGTGGCAGCCTGCCATGGCCAGGAGCAGCCCCGGTCCTCCCCCAGCCTGCCTCAAGCCAGTGGGACCTTCTGCGGGGACACAAAGTCCCCAGGTCCTATGCAAAGCCGAGTCCTGAGACCAGGTGATGGTGGTAAACCATGTGCGGAGATGGAGAGAGGAACTGTGACCAGCCAGGACAGTGAAACGCAGGGCCAGCGCACAGGTCTCACCTGCGAACGCAGGGATATGGGGACATGCTGGGGTCCTGGCTTTCAGCGACAGCAGCAGGAGCCACTGCTGGGGACGGTGACACCGCTGGCACTGCGGGGCATGAGCACGGATGTTCCTCCCTCACGAGCTGGTGGCAGCGTGGAGCCAGGTACCACACAGTGCGCTGGTGTCCTGGGATGGGCACAGCTGGGTGGGGTGCACAGCTGGGTGGGGGTGCATAGCTGGGTGGGGTGTATAGCTGGGTGGGGTGCACAGCTGGATGGGGTGTATAGCTGGATGGGGTGTATAGCTGGATGGGGGTGTCCAGCTGGGTGGGGTGCACAGCTGGATGGGGTGTATAGCTGGATGGAGTGTACAGCTGAATGGAGTGTACAGCTGGATGGAGTTCACAGCTGGATGGGGGTGCAGTACATAGCTGCCCAAGCCCTGCTCTTCACCCCACCGCCCTTGGCCATGCCTGCACCTTTCCCGCAGGCAGCAGCAGGCAGGAGAGCCCACGCGGATCCCCAGCGGGTGCAGGGCCAGCCCTGGCCGCCCCCGGCCAGCGGTGAGTCACTGCAGGAGCCGGCTGCCGGCGCCGTCCCACGTCCCTGAGCCATCCCTGCCAGCCCTTGCCCACCCACGCCGACACTGTGGGCAAAGTGCCCGCTGTCTCCCATTGCCATGCCCTGGGCGATGGCAGCAGTGGGGACAGCCTGGGTGCAGCATGGCACCGAGCACCCCATGAGAAGGGGCACCCCAACTCTGGGGGCTTTCCCAAGCATCTCCATCCCTGCAGCATATCAGTGGTGAGGGGGGCAGCCGCTGCCATGCCCAGGTGTGGCACAGTGGAGAGACCCAGCACAGGATGGAGCTGCCAAGACGTGAAGCTCCAGGGCCACCATGGCAGCTCTGCTCCCCCAACCAGGGCATGGGCGCAAAGCAGGATGCCACCCCAAAGCAACAAGTGTGCGATACCACCCCAAAGGAGCACACACAGGATGCCACCCACAGCAAATCCCCCTTTGCATGGCCCTATTTCACCATTGAACTGCTCATCAGGGGGTCCGACCTCTACTGACAGCCCCCAGACTGCGCCCAGAGCCCTCCCCACTGCACCCCACAGGGCATCCCATTCATTTGACAGCGCCAAAGAAGGGCAGAGCTGCCCTTGCTGCAGTGGTTTCTCTAGCGGGCAGGGTTTTCTCACCAGCTGCAATTAGGGCAGCAATTAGGGTTGGCTGAACCCTGCACCAGGTACAGCAGCCTGGAGGGGATTCACTCGGGGCGGGGGGCAGAGCCCCCCATGCCTGCAGGAGCCGGGTTTGCTCCCTGGGGACAGCATGGGGCTTGGCCAGGTGGCTGAGGGAGAATTAACGCTTAACAGGAAAATAATCAGGCATTTAAGTACAGAAATCAGACTCAGCTGCTCGCTTCACCCACCTTGGGCTCGCTCTCAAGGCCACTTTGTTTAAAAATCACAATCCAGCCAAAACACACAGCCGCTCAGGGGCAGGAGGAGGTGTTTGCACCGCACAGCCCCGGGAGTGGGGACATGCCACATCCCTGTGCGACACTGGAGGGGGACACACTGGAGACCCCTGCCTGTGCAATGGACCCACGGAAACACGTCTCCCCAAACCAGGCGCTGCCAAAAGCTGGTCACTGGCAGGAGGAAGCCACCCCAGTACAGGTCACTCAGCACTTGGGGCCACGCAGCACCATGAGACCCCAGTGTAACCCTCGGAGCCACCTTGGAGCCACCTCAGGCAGCAGGAGGGGTGACAGGGAGGCAGCCCCGAGCCAGTGCCCAGCAACTGCTTAAATAAACCCCAGCCTGGAATATATAAAAGGTCGTTATCTCTGTTTGAGGAATGAGCTGTGCTTGCCCAGCTGTCAGGGGCTGGGATTAGGAGCGAGACAGGCGGGCACTGATCTAATTAAGCTCCCCATGTGTAATCAATCGTTGTTTAGCGAGCAGATATCACCGCGTGGGCACCCTGCAGAGTGAGGGTGCTTGTGGGAGTTTTGCCACTCTCTGAGTCTTTGAGCCTCACCAGCTGGGCTGGTGGGAGTGGGCACTTCTATGCTGTGGCAGGGACTGAGCACCGCGTGTGCTGGCACCCAGGAGCCATGCAACATGTCTAACCCTGACCGCCACCACCCTGGGAACTGGGCTTCGGGCTGGGACAAGTTGCTGGTGCTGGAGAAGGCAGGGTGGCTCCACGCAGGCAGGAGCCCAAGGCCAATGGGCAAGCGGGACACCGTGCAGCTGGCACGGAAAGACAAACAGTGGGTGAGCCCGAGCTGGGGGTGCGTGGGAGCAGGAACAGGAACAGCCCTGTGCGCAGGAGGACACTCTGGTGTGCAAGCTCTGAGGTGTGTGCACACACGGACACCCCCTGGACAGGTTATCCTGGGGGGAAAGCTCAGCACAGCATCCCCAGCCCTGGGGACCCACCTGGGGAGAGCTGTGCTGGGCATGCGGGGTGCGCCCCAACAGGAGCGGGGTGCCGGTGGCAGGGGGTGCCGGTGGCAGGGGTGCCTGCTGCACCCCTCTGAACGCCACAGGGTCCAGTAGTGTCTCGCCACGGCCAGGCAGGGCATGGAGCTGCTGGCACTCACGGCCCTGGGTGAAGCTGTTTTTCAACACTCATGCCAAAACATACAGGTGAAAAAGAAACAAAAATAAAACTGAGGAGGACATCCGGGGTGGCTGGGAAGGCAAGAACTGCCCCCACTGCATCACTGCTGCAGATAGAGAGATAAAAGTTAACGTAAGAGGATAATTAATTAGCACTGAGCACTGGTCCGAGTGCTTACGCTCCGTGCACTGGCACTGCCAACGCCCAGCCTGCCGGCTGACGGGGCCGCGGTGCCAGCGACATGAGCTGGCAGAGCCCACTGGGCATCAGCTGCAGCAGAGCCGCGGGCACGGGGCTCACACTGCCGCCGGAGCAGCCTGCCCCAGGCCACGGGATCTGACACAGCACGGCAGCAAGATATGGCGCCTGGAGGGGGACGGTCACTGAGCCTGGGCACAGGGCCCCACCAGGCGTGGGGAGTTTGGGGGTGCCCGGGGAGCAGGGGTGCAGGTCTGTGCTCCCGTGCCGAGCCTCTGCGTGCTGGCGCGCAGCCGCAGCCAAGGGTACGGTGGAGCACTGGCAGCCCCGGCCCTGAAGTGGCGTGTGTGGTGTCTGCCAGCCCCACTCCAAGGTCATTCCTCCTCCTCCAGCCAGGTGATGTGGGACCTGCCTGCAGCCTGCCGGCACCCCCAGCTTCCCCTGGGAGCTGGCACCCCCTGAGGCTCTCCTCCCAGCTCTGAAGGGCTGCAGCCAGCCCTGGGCAGGCAGGCAGCCGCCCCACATCACATGCCAGCCCCCGAGGTCTCGCTTCTCTCCGCCCCACAGCCTCCCCGGGGCAGGGGCAGACGCTCCTGCCCAGCAGCAGGCAGGAGCTGGGGGGCCGAGACCCCCTGAAAGCCCCATCCCTGCTCCCCCCGTGCCCAGGGACACAGGCCCCGGGGTGAGCCAGGCGGTCGCCAGCAGCCATGGTAACACAGCGAAAGCCGGGCTGGATGGTTGGGGTTGCTTCAGCCCTGGCACCGACCACAGGTGATACGCACTGACCACGGGTGACATGCACTGACTGCGGGACCGACACCGACCACAGGTGACACACACTGACCACAGGACAGACACCAAGCCAGCGGCCCTGAGCCCTGCTGGGCTCCCCAACCCGGCTGCATCCCCCTTCCCTGCTGCTTCTTGCACGTGAGAGCACGGAAGGGAGCAGGGCTCCAGGCAGGGCCGTATCCCTGGGAGTGAACCCCCTCCCTGGGCACAGCCGCCGGCACCACGACCCCAGCCAGCATGGCTCTACCACCGCTCCGGCAGCCCCCGCGGGAGCTCTGCCGCTGCCTGCAGCCACTCACGTCACCGCCGTGCTCCTGCCCCTGAAAATGCAGCAGACGGAGACCCCTCCTGCGCACGGAGGCGGCTGAGCGGGGCTCTCCGCAAACGCAGACCCTGGCACAGCAGGAGCAGGGGGGATGCTGGCCATGTCAGGCCACTCATCGGGATGGAGGATGTGGCACAGCCCCTCCCGCCACCCCTTCCTGCCGCAGCACCAGCGCGTGCCGGCCCACCCGAGAGCACTCCACAGCCCAAAGTGCTTGTTTGCTTTTTGCTTCGGCAGGTTTGTCCAGGAAAAGGCCACGTGCCGCCGGGCTTCCCGTCCCCAAGGCCACCGGGGCTCGTGTCCCAGCTTCCAGCTTTTCTGGTTCAGCTGGGTGGGCGCTGAGGCCTGGCCTAGCTGATAAAGCACGCCGGCAGAGACGGTCCCCAGCAGAGCTTACGTCACGGCCAAGGGACAGTGCCAGCATCCCTGTGCCGCAGGCTGAGGGACAGGGCTGTCCCCGCAGTGACACCCCCGCAGCATCCCCCCTGCCCCCCAGCACATGCCTCGGCTGCACCCTGCTCACACCCGTCTCGCTGGCAGCGTCCCCACCCAGGAATGCCAGAAAACGCTAACATGGGCAGTCACCCGGGTAAAATGCCACTGCTGGCAGCTTCCGAGCCCCCAGCCCTGGCAGGCGCTGCCCGCTGGAGCCCCGGCACGCAGGCAGCGCAGGCAGCGCAGGCAGCGTGGTGTGCGCCTGGTGCTGGAAGAGACCGACCGAGCGTGGAGTGGGCAAGGGGCTGCAAAGAGAGGGACAGAGGGGCTGTGTGGCAGACGAGACGGGAGCTGTGCCCAGGAGAGCTGCCCGCTGCAGCCCTGAGGCCACCACAATGGGCTCCCAGCTTCAGTGCCAAGGGGGGCCAGGAGGGGCTGAGCCAGGGGTGGGGGACGCCAAACCCTTGGCAACCCCAAACACTTCACCTCCCCAACTGCCAGCGTCACCCCGGAGCCCATCCCCCCTCTAGAACAGACCCTGTCTACATGCACCCCAAAATCTCAGGCTGCTGCTGTGATCCGGGCTGGGGGAAGGGGGAGAGCAGGCAGTCCCCCCCCGCCAGGCCGAGGGAGTGGGACTTTGTGTCATTGCTACTCAAAGCCCCTGTTCCCCGCTCTGGCAACCCACCTGGCGCCACAGGGGAAGAGCTGGATTGATGGGCACTGCGGGGAGATGGCACCTGGACGGATGGAAACAGCTCTGGAAAACGGCACCCCCACCAGGAGGTGGCAGAGGACATGACCCCCTTGCCTGCGGCAGGCGAGGGGGCACCAAAACTGAGTGAGACCCCCCGAGTCCCCCAGTCCAGCTATCCCTGAGCACTGCCAGCTCCGGCCCCAGCTCGCTGCCGCCTTCTAGCTGCTCAGGGCTGTGCCGCCTCCGGGAGGGTGACATGCGGCATCGCCACTGTGCTGCACCCCAGCAGTGCCAGGGCTGTCTCCAGCCACAAGGACTTTGCCTCAGACGGTCAGGAAGAGAAGAAAGAATTTAAAAAAAGAAAAAAGAGAAACAGATGCCATACGCCATTTCCCCAGTGCTGCCCACCCAAATCTGCACTGGTGCTGCATCGCCAGCCCCGGCTCGGCTGTGTGTGTGCTCACCCGCGCTGGGGACCCCAGGCTGTCCCCAATGCCACCCCCTGCCAAAAGGCACCTTGCTGTTCTTTGCAGCTCAAACCACCTGCTTTCAGTCGTGTTTATCAGGTTTTGCTCACATAAATACCAACAGGCTTTGTACCTGCCCAGAGCCCGCTGGGGCTGGGCAGGGGCTGGGTTTTATTAAATTCTTTTTTTACTGGCTGTGCTCAGAGGTTTGGCACAGCCCGACGGGCCAAACAGCCGGTGGCCAGGGCCGAGGTGCAGGGTGCTACCGCCAGCGGGTTCCTGGGGCCGGCCCCGCGCAGGTGTGCGAATGCCGGGTGCGTAGCGTGGCGGCTCCACCAGCAAGGGGGATCCCTCCTCGCCTCCCCGCGGTGCTCTGGGACACCCCGATGGGCAGCGCGGCACAGTGCTGGACCCTGGCTGTGCCAGCATTGCAGTGGATGGGCAATCCTGGCACCACCGTCGTGCCTGCCCTGGAGCGTGCTATGCCCTGCGGTGCAGAGGGTTTTACAGCTCTGCTCCGAGCACAGACCCACCTGAGGCCCTGAGCAGCCTCGAGGGACGGGCTAGTGTCCAGCTCCCTCCTCCTGGCACTGACCCATCAGCAGGGCAGCACCCACAGCCTGCCAGGGCGCCCACCTGCCCGGTGACCACGGCACAGCAGAGCCATGGCCACCAGCCAGCTCCCCCTGCAGAGCCATCGCTGCCGGCAGGGAGGTGGGAGACGCCAGCCCACTTCCCCCAGCTGAGCAGCCGCCAGGCCAAGGGCCAGCACAGCCCCGCCGGCACAGCTCAGCCGTCTGCGGGCAGCTGCACACTCCCTCATGCTCCCACTGCCGGGCTGGGAATAAAACCCCGGAGCAGCTCCCCGGCGAAGCACCGCTGCGCCCAGCAGGGCCAGATGCTCTTTGGCAAAGCCAGAGCCCTCCCACACCTCGCTGCGTCCCACGCCACCAAGGAGACATTTTGCAGCCTTGGGTAACGAGGCACCAGCACGATTTCACCGATTAAACACCCTTGAGCAGCTGGGAGGTGGCAGCGGCACCGGCTGCTTCACTCTGAGTGGGGAGTCCGTCTGTCCTGCCCCCACCCTCCACCCCACACCTGGCACCGGCCTCAGCACTCCCACCTTGAGATGGGTTTGGGGACACGGCCACTTATCGACAGGTCCTGGGGGCTACAGGGGCTGACCCTTATGGCTTCCCAACGGCTCGTGAGCGGGGAGCCCTGGGCAGGCAGCCCATGTCCTGGCAGACATGCAAGGCAAGAGGTAGGCGGAAAAGCAGGGGCTGCATCACCCCACCCTGCCCAGGCTGCGCCTGCGCTGACTCAGCCACCACCAGCAATAGAGACCTGCGGGACATCGCGTCCCACAGGGGCAGAGAGCCCAGAAAAAGGGGGGAGCCCGGGAGCCCAGAAAATGGGGAGCTCATGGGATGCACAGCCGCATCCCAGGGATGCTCATGAATGCTCCTGGAAAAGGGCTGCCGATGGTGCTGAAATAGCTGGACCTGGAGACTTCTTTTGGATTTTATCCCCCGCAGGAGGTGGCTGGCTCAGGGAAACCCTCTCCTTTCCAGCCAGGAAGCCAAGAATTACAGCTGCAGGTTGGGTCACACCATGGGCAGCTCACCACGGCCGCCCCCTCTCCCGGCTTAGTGGGTGGCTGGGAAATAATCCCCGGCAGATGTGAGATGATGAGCTCCCTGAGGCAGAGTTGCTCCTCCCACACGCGAGAGCTACAGGGTGCTCTCCGGAGTGCTCCTCTGCCGAGCCCAGGCAGCACCCATGGGTGCTACGGGTGCGCAGCCAGAGCAGTGCCTTCCCCACCTTTTGCCCTCCACCTCTATCGCCATCTCCTTTCTACAGGAAGGGACCAGGGCCAGGAGCCCGGGGAATCCCTGTGCTGCGAAGTGCCAGCATCCCCGCCAGCACGCCAGCTGACATGTCACCTCTCCTGTCACCCGCCTGAAGACCCACCAAAGAGCAAACCTCCCTCCCACAAAAACTTTGGCCCCCTCCATCCGTGTGGAAGAGACCCCAGCAACACGCCACGGGTTGCACGGGTTAGGGTGGGCAGCTGCCAGAGCACAGTGCTCCGGGACAGGAAGAGGCATGGACCGGCATCTGCGCTTCCTTCCTCCAATTCAAAGTGCACTCCAGGCACTTAATGGCCAGTTTCTCGCCATTGCAATTATCATTAGCTCATGAAGCGGCTAATTACAGGCCTGCTGCCGCCATTCGGTGCTTTGGTCACCCCCACGGCAGCGGCGGTCGGTAGAGCCCAGACACGGGCGGGAGATGCCCGTCACTGGGGCCATGCCCCGGGGGGCAGCTGGCTCGGGGGAGCGCCGGCACGCATCGGGGGCCAGAGCCAGAGCCCCCATGGGGACGAAGCACCAGGGCACTGTGTTTATGGGATTAATGCAGGGATGGGACCAATGGCAGCTCCTGTCCCCAGTGCCCAGGGACCCAGCGCATTGCGCCTGGGGAGAGGCCACCCTGTCACCCCTCCTGTCCCCAGCACCCCCATCACCCTTCCCGTCCCCAGCACCCCATTACCCCTCCTATCCACAACATCCCCATCACCCCTCTTGTCCCCAGCAACCCCATCAACCTTCCTGTTCCCAGTGCCCCCAGCATGCTATCACCCTTCCTGTCCCCAGTGTCTCCGTATCCCTCCTGTCCCCACCACACCAGCCACCCCATGATCCCTCCTGTCCCCATCGTCCCTACCACACTGTCACCCCTCCTGTCCCTGGCACCCCTCCTATCCCCAACATCCCCATCACCCCTCTAGTCCCCAGCACCATCAGCCTCCCTGTCTCCAGTGCCCCTATCACGCTGTCACCCCTCCTGTCCCCAGCAGCCACATAACCCCTCCTGTCCCCAGCGCTCCCCCATAAGCGCACGGCAGAGCTAAGCCGATTACCTCCCTTAATACCCCCATGGCCCAGAACAGCCGTTTCAGGCCGACGTCCTGGACTCATCTCCCCCTCGGCACTGCGGGAAGGGCCCAGGCACCCCTGGGGAGGGATGGGCTCTGCGGGGCCATGGCAGCCCCGGGGAGCCCCCTCTGGGCAGCGCAGCCCGGGGATGTCCTGCTCCCAACCCTCGAGACCACCCGTGGATCCCAAACCTGTGCCCGGGGCTGCCAGGGAAATTGCGGATCTGAAAGGCCTGATCCTGCACAGCACAACCCCAGCATCTCCCATGCTGCGGGACCGTGGTGTCCCCTCCCCGAGCTCCAGCTGTCCCCACACCAGCACCCACAGGGCACGGCTGGGCACACGCGGGTTTGCGGGTCCCCAGCAAGCTGCAGCGAAAGGAGAGGAGGGACTTTCACCGCATCCCTCCCATAAACCATAAACTCTTCCTTGATGCTGACCACATCAGGAACTGGGATGATGGAGATCAGGGACCTCTTCCCATCCTTTACCCCTCACCCGACCTTCAGGTCCCTGGCGCAGGTACCGACCCGCGGAGCCCCGTGGGACACCCACGCACCAGCTCCCCACCTCTCGCTTGCCCACAAGGGCTCCTTTCTCCCGGTGGGAGCCAGCCGAGCAAACACCACTCCAGAGAACGTGGGGAGAATGTCATCTCCAGGAATAAAATCGCACAGAATATTAAACTTGGGAGCAACGCGCAGCTCCCAGGGGGGCGGCACTCCAGCTGCCGCGCGGGAAACATGGTCTGCACCGGCATGGCAGAGGACACCCCCGGGGGGCTCGAAGGGAGCGGGTGGCTGCATGCCGCTGAGCGTGACCATTGCCCACCATCGCCCAGCGCTGCCAGGGGGACTCAGACGACCTTCTCTGTGTCTCAAGAAAAAGCTGGGGCTGGAAATATCGGCTTTCTGCAGACAAACCCATGCAACATTGGAGGGCTCGGAGACCACCCCCTGCTCGCCCCCGGGCAGAGCCCTGGGAGCGCTGCAGGGCAGTCAGACCCTGGCAAGTGCCACGGGCGCAGCACCGGCCACCACTGCCATGCTCCCAGGAGGGACTGGGAGCTGCCCCAGCTTCCGTGTTCCCGACAATGGTTGCCAGTGACAGACACTGCAGAGCTGGGGCAACCGGTGACAGCACCAGCATCTGTGCTCCCACCCGCATCCCTGAGGAGCAGCACGAGGAGGAAAGGCAGCGAGGAGCCGGCAGTTCACATGTGGCCAAATGGGTCACTTGGACCAGAAAGAACCGCTCGTTTTCTGCCGAACAGCTTCCCTGGGTGTTTCTGATGCGACATGCTGGATGCAGCCACAGGGCCGGGGTTTTCAGGGTTATTAAAAACAGAGGTTCTCACCCATCATCCCATTTGGAAAATCTTTTTTTGTTTATAATAACAATAATAGATTAAATTTGGCAACCAAATTACTCAAGAAGGGGTGAGAAGTCTGACTCTTACTAATGCTCCAGGAAATGCAGCCAGAAAACAGGCGAGGAAGCGTTTCTGCCTGAAGCCAGGTGCACTGGGTAGAGACACATGGGGAAAAAACACAACTAAGGAGAACCAACCAAAACTAAACCACTGGCCACATCACCTCCAAAGCTGGCTGCTGCCCTTCCTCCAGCTCAGATCAGGCCCTGGGCAAGACAAGGATGTCCCTGTGCCATGTGCCACTGTGTCCTGGGAGATGGCAACTATTGCAGGGACCGCCGGGTTGCAGCGCTGGCAGATGAAGGTGGGGAGGAGGTGATGCCAGCCCCCGTTTGAAGCTTTGCTGAAGCCACAGAGGCAGGAGGACGTGGGTACGGTGATCCGGGACCTTCTCCCCTAGCTCTCTCCTCACCAGGAGCCAGCTTCACCGGCATGCCCCACAGCAGGAGCTGCCTCTGGCCCTGCCACCTCCAACTCACAGCTGTCCCCAGAAAAAGCCGAGCTCTGCCCCATCCACCCAGGAAGGAAAATTATAAAACAGGAAGAAACAGCCAACGTTTCCCCTGCCCCGCCACACTTGGAAGGCTGCGGGAACAGGACAGTGACTCCTTTCCCTGCCCAGCCATCCCAGGGATGCTCCTCCAGGCACCCCAGCCATGCCCGGGATGCTCCTCCAGCCATGCCCAGGAGAACTCAGCCCAGAGCTCCCCAGTGCTGTGTCCCACACAAACCCGACCTCCTGGCAGTGGGATGCTGCCATCGGCATTTCCAGGCAGTACGACAATGTGATTGGAAACAGCGCAAAGAAACCCTTCCCAGCCTTTGCAAAGAGGCTGAGCCATCCATCCCAACCCAGCTTGTGCTGAGAGTGTGAGATAATCCAGCGCCGGAGCAGGCTGCTGCCGGCGGAGCGAGACCCCTCTACGCTTGCCTTGTCCCCAGCAGCCCCCTGGGACTGGGAAGGGAGGGGAAGGGAAATCTCTGCTACCTGCCCCCCACCACAGCCCACGGGCGCAGCGCCCCTCAAGGGGTCCCTCACAGCAGCACTGCCAGGCCAGCTCATCCCCCTGCCCAGCCCCTTAAATTCGGAGGCAGTGGAGATTATGCTGGATCTCCAGTGGCTGCATCAGAGCCGCAAGGATCTCCTTCCTCCCATGGCAGCCTGCGTCACCAGTACCCCTGGCCAGGCCACCCTGGCCTCAGCACGCGGGAAGAGGGAGAGCGCAGGAGCATCTCCACCTCCGCCTCCGGCCCCCTAGCATGGAAAGACCCGGATGTTTTGAACCGCTGGGAGATTTAAATAAAATATTGCACCTTCTTGCCCTGCTACAGAGCAGGCAGGAGCACGGCAAGGCCGCACCGTCCCTGGCTGACGGCAGGAGGACTGCCTGGCGTCTGCCCCACCAGCTAGCCGAAGCAGGGAGAACAATATCGGATCTGCAAACAATGCTGGGAGCGAGGAGGAGCTCCCTGGCGCCTGCGACCAGCGAGGCGGAAAGCACCTGCCCGGAGCCAGGCCGTCCTGCTGGCAGGGCCACCGCACCTCCCTGCCCATGCCCCCACGGCGCAGGCAGAGGTGGGCAGCCCCAGGTTTCCTGGCAGGCAGCAATGCTCGGGGCCTGTTGGGGTTTTCAGAGGGTTGGTGTTTACACCCACCGTGGCCCCGCACACCCTGGCAGTGGGCACAGAGCAAGGGGACACAGCACACGTCCAGTGCCAGACCCGCTGGGAGGGGAAAGGCACTAACCTAGACCCCCAAACTAAAAAACCCCCAAACCAAACCCTCCATCCCTAAAACAACCCTTAAGAAAACAGCAAGAAGGCCGAAGGCAGTGCTGCTGGGAGAGAACCAAAAGCCACGCATTTTTTCTGCCCTGTGAGAGCGAAGAAATGCCTCCGTCACCCATCCTGCCCCCGGCGCGATGCTGCTGCTGCTGCCCTCGAGGGAGCGGCTCCAGCCCAGTGAGCAACTGGGGTGCTCCCGGCCTGGCACAGCCTCCCGGCAGCTCCATCAGATGCCTCGGTCACCACAGCGGCTTCGTTTGAGGATTTTTTTTGTTTGTTTTGGTGTTTGTTTTTTTTTTTTACACACCCCCCCGCCCCCCAAGAAAAGTGCTTCACCAGGACCGCTCCCACAAGTCCGCAGTCTCTCCCCAGTCCAGGATCAGGCCCCATATCCCTGGGTCCCTCCTGCCACCCCAAACCGCTGCCGGGGACCAGTCCCGCGCCGGTGCCACCCACTGTCAGGGCCTCTGCCATGGCGCGGCGCTGCCCGTCCCCGCGGAGCGCTGCGGGGCCTGGCCGGGAGCCGCGGGGGGGGGCGAGAGAAACCCCGTGGAGGGGGTTTCGGGGGGTGGGGTGGGGGGAACCACGGTCCGTTTGCCACCTTACTTTCAGGCCGTGGGGATGCGTGGACCACGCTGCCTGGGGGAAGGATGCTGAGCGGCCCCTACCCCACAGCAGCTTCCCGGCCTCCCCCGCAACGCTGAACGGGGTGGGGGGGGGGGCGTGGGGAGCACGGGACCCACTGCCCCCTCCCCGGGGTGGGTGCTGGGGGACCCACGTCTGCCCTGGTGGGAGTGGGGATGGGACAACAACCGCACCGGGTGGAGCCAGGCGTGTCCCCTGAGACGAGCATCCACGGGGAGGGGGGGACATCAAACGGGGAGTGTGTGGAGGGGGGTGTCGCGGGTGGAAAGGCAGACGCACTCACCGGCGCGGGCGAGGCGCAGGCGGGAGGCCCCGAGGGCGGCGAGAAGCAGCAGCAGCAGCGGGGCCCGGGCCGCCACCATCCTCCACGGACACGGGCGGGCGTGGGGACCGCGGCGGCTGCGGGCGGTGGCGGCGGGGCGGGGCCCGGCGGTGGCGGCGGAGCCCAACCGCGGGCCCCGCCCCCACCGCCGGGCCCCGGCCCCGCCGAGCCCCGCCCCTTCTGCATGTGCAGAAATCATGGAATGGTTTGGGTTGGAAGGGACCTTAAAGCCCACCCAGTGCCACCCCTGCCCTGGGCAGGGACACCTCCCACCAGCCCAGGCTGCTCCAAGCCCCGTCCAACCTGGCCTTGAGCCCCTCCAGGGATGGGGCAGCCACAGCTTCTCTGGGCAACCTGGGCCAGGGGCTCACCACCCTCAGAGTGAAAAAATTCTTCCTAATATCTAAATCTCCGCTCTTCCAGTTTGAAGCCATTACCCCTTATACTATCACTACATGCCCTCATAAAAAGTTCCTCCCCAGCTTTCCTGGAGCCCCTTTAGGGACTGGAAGGGGCTGGAAGGTCTCCCCGGAGCCTTCTCTTCTCCAGGCTGAACCCCCCCAGCTCTCTCAGCCTGTCCTCACAGCAGAGGGGCTCCAGCCCTTGGATCATCTCTGGCGCCTCCTCTGGCCCCGCTCCAACAGATCCATGTCCTTCTTGTGCTGAGGGCTCCAGCGCTGGACACAGCACTCCAGGTGGGGTCTCACCAGAGCAGAGTACAGGGGCAGAATCCCCTCCCTCGCCCTGCTGCCCACGCTTCTTTTGATGCAGCCCAGGATGTGATTCACCTTCTGGGCTGCAAGCATGCGTTGTTGACTCAAATATAAAATTGACCAGTTTAAAAATTACTCTAAGGCTCTTTAAGCATTTTTTTTTTTGTACCGAGGGTGATCCTGCTCTCCCCAGCTATCAAGAAATCCCATAAGCAGAAACGCAACCTGCACACAGAGACAGGGGCAGCAGAGATGGTGTTTCTGCTCAGCTCCAGGAACACAGAGGTCGGGGGAAGGCGATGGGTGCTGGGACCCGGTTGATGCTCCAGTCCCTCAGGAGTGGCATGAACTGGGGGTGAGGGGCTGGGAAATGCACCACTGGTGTAGTGGTGTCATGCAAGATTCCCAATCTTGTGACCCAGGTTTGATGGTTGGACTCGATGATCTGAAAGGTCCCTTCCAACCTAGACAATTCTATGATTCTGTGAAAACCCGCATGCGGGTCAGGTCATGCTGGTGCAATGCCTGGGATGATGGCAGGAGGTGTCATGTCCCTGCCTGCCAGGCAGCCGCGACACCTGACTGCGAGCACTGAGTTTGTCAGGCCTCAGCTGCAGCCACTGGCCTTGGATAGAGCTGTGCATGGCCGAAACACCCCCTCCTTTCCCGGTCACAGCCACATCCCCATGTCCCTGTGGCCTGAGCTCCCTTCCGAACCCTGTTCACATATGCTGGATCAGTCTCACGTCTGAGGATTTGTTTTCCAACCCTCCTCGAAGCGCAAAACTCCCAGCCGGCTGCAGGACAGCGGGTTGGTTCTTGGTGGAGACGTGCCTCCACAGCCGCCGCCCTGGGAACACCCCACACACACTCCCATCATGCCAACCGCCGTGTCTGGCAGGGATGACAGGTTACCATCCCCGGTGTCCCCGTGTGCTGCAGAGCTGCTCAGGGCTGCCTGAAGGTTTCCCCTGCAGGGGCAGGGGATGCTGAGACAGGCAGCTTTGCAGGCTCCAGGCATCCGATCTCCAGCCCCGTGCTTCAGGCATAGACCTGAGCCCTTGGCAAACAAGCAAGAGACGACACGATGCTCGATGGGACCTGCTGTCTAGGCTCCTGCTGGCTGCCATGTGCTGACATTTCAGTCCCCAATTCCGGGTGGAGGGATTCCCATGGCCGGCGCCCCGCCACGTGGCTGGGCTCAGCCCCAGCCGGCAGCGCTCGCGGCGGGAGCCCCATTAGAGCGTCAGTGGTGCCCTGGCAGGCTGTCAGTTTGCTCCATGGCTTTCCAAGGTTTGCTGAGCGCGGGTGGCCGGGGGTGCGGCATGCCGGGGACGCTGGGCTGGGCTTTGGCAGGGGCTGCCACCTGCCCGCAGTTCTTGCTGCCACCAAGGCTGTGTAGGAAGGTGCAGGCAGAGATGGGTGACAGCATGGCATAGGGCCAGCCGTGGGGACAACGCTCTTTGCAGCCTTGTCATCTGCCTCCAGAAGAATAGATATCTCTTGAAATTTTCTTTCTTCCTTAATTTCCTTGGCCTTTTGCTCCTGCCAGCTGTCTGGGCAAGCCCGGGATTTTACTTCAAAAGGAAAGGCCCTGCATTTCCTTTGCTCTCTAATTTGCTGGAGCTCTGTACTTATTAATTGCTTCTCAATTTTGAGATGCGCCTCTGGGACCAGCAAGCGAAAAAAGTGGTTTTTCTGGGCTTTATCTGGGCTCAGCCTCTTCCCAGAATGGTGTTTCAGGCGGGGTGTCACTTTTGGGCTGTTTTTGGCAGTTGTGCTGGGAGTCCCTGTGCCCATGGCTCCAGCTGGGAGGGTGGGAAAATGCTGGGGGCTTGTCCCAGCCCCAGGATGGGAGAGATGGAATTCTGGCTCACCTGCTCCAATGACGAGGTACGCTCCTCTGCAAAGACAAGGAGGGATGAGGCTCGTCTCCTGCTCCAGAGAGGAGACCGAGGAGTAACGTGGCACTGAGGAAAGCTGCACAGCACCCACCTGGAGGGATGCGCAGGCTAAAATCCCCTGTGGAGCCCAGCTGGCAGCAATGGTTCTGCCTCATGCACCGGGCACTGCCTGCAAGGGCTGAGCCTGCTCAGGGCGTCCCAGGGCACCGCCACCCTGGCTGTTGGGCCGTGCTCCTCGTGGTCCTCAGTGCAGCACCACGGGAAGGTGCCAAAAATCACCCCTTGCTGCTGGCCACATCTGTGCTCCGTGTGAGAGCCGAGGGCAGGCACCCCCGGGCAAGGAGGGCCCAGGGACAGGGGCTGCTGGTTGGTCGCACTGGCTTTGGGCAGCGCAATCACCTCCTCCTTGGGAAATCTCGTCTGGCTCGTGGTGTCTCTGAATTTCTCTGTCACGCTGGGTTTCACTTCAGTGTCTCTGCCTGCAGGGACAGGGCTGTGGCTGCAGCCTGGCCAAATGTCCCCAAACCTCCTCCTCCCATGGGGGTGGCACCAGGAGCACTTTGGGGGTCCCATACAGACCTGCCAGAGCATCCAGCCCCCCAACACCACCGGAGCAGTGGGACAAACAGCAGCTCTTGTCCCACTGGGCTTGTTGGAGAGTCTGTCCCCAACATCCCTCACCTTCCCAGACATCTCTGTGCCTTTTTGTGCTTCCTCTGACACTTTCTGCAGAGGAACAGCACTGAGATGCTCAGCTCCCGGTATTGCCAGATGGTGGTGTGACTGGAGTCTTCTGTATTGACCAAGCCACAGCTGGTGGAACCTCTCCCTGCAGGAGAAAGCGGTGGGATGTTTTAGATGGGGTTTGGTGAGGGGATGAGCTCAGGACATCACCTCCCTCTGGGATGCAGGCTGAGCCTCCTTGTGCTTGGGGTTCCTGGTGCTCCAGCAGCTCCCGGAGCCTCAGGCACCTCTGGGCTGTCACATACTTTCTCACATCTTGCCTGCCTGGGCTTCACCCTGCCCCCCTCCTCTGCCCCCCGACATCCAACCCCTCCACCCTACCCACCTGTACCCCTCCTTGACACCCCTCACACCCAGCATCCCCTGCATACCCAGCACCCCTCCACTGCGCCTCTTGCACATCTCTTACCCCCCTCCATCACCCCCTGTACACCCTACACCCCCCGAGCACCTCTCTGCGCCCCTGACCGAGTCCCTGAAGTCCCTCTCACTGCCTCCCTTCTCCCTATCCGTCCCCACCACCTCCACCTTCGCATAACATGGGACCTCCTCACATGCCAGCCTTGTCCCCGGGACTGCCCGTGCCTCTCTCCTGGCTGTGGGACACTGTCACTTCCAGCCCCCCCAACCCAGATGCCTCCCTGTGGACCTGGGACCACCCGGGGCTGCAGACCCCTAAACCATTGGTTCTTACCATGCTTCTGAGAAGCATCACTTTTTTCCTCCAGACCATATCAGGGCTCCAAAGCCCTGAAAAGACTGAAGGAAGTAATTTATTTAGTCCTGGGAACAAGGTATGCTTTTAACAGCCCAAATCTGCAAGCTTTATGTCCCTCCCTCCATGGGGGACTTGCTGGGACTAAACTGCACCAAGAGAGAGGCTGGAGTCCCCCAGCACCGCATCTCACATGCTGGAGGTTGGGGCTCTCTGGGGATGCTCCTGAACAACCTCTCCTTCAACTAACCCAGCACGGGCCCTCACTGATGACCGGGCACGCAGGTAGACCAGTGTGCTCACAGCCACCACACTGCCTCTCCTGGGACACACTGTGATGTGGCCCCGTCGTGCCTCACAGCAAAGGGACCTTTCTGCCCCAGATGGCATCACCCACAAATCCTGACTCCAGCATGCTCCACAGAGAGAGCTGGAGAGCCTGGAGGGTGCGTGGGGCTGGGCTGGGACCTGGGCAGGGCTCCCTGTGCCTGGGTGGAGATGTTCACAGGGCAGCACGGTTATCTGAAGGGTCTGGTCTGGGGAGCCCAGGGAATCATAGAATGGTTTGGGTTGGAAGGGACCTTAGAGCCCACCCAGTGCCACCCCCTGCCCTGGGCAGGGACACCTCCCACCAGCCCAGGCTGCTCCAAGCCCCGTCCAACCTGGCCTTGAACCCCTCCAGGGATGGGGCAGCCACAGCTTCTCTGGGCAACCTGGGCCAGGGGCTCACCATCTGCACAGCAAAGAATTTCTTCCTGATATCCAATCTAAATCTCCCCTCTTTCAGTTTGAAACCGTTCCCCCTCCTCCTATCACTACACTCCCTGATCCAGAGTCCCTCCCCATCTCTCCTGTAGGCCCCCTTCAGGGACTGGAAGGGGCTCTAAGGTCTCCCCGGAGCCTTCTCTTCTCCAGGCTGAACCCCCCCAGCTCTCTCAGCCTGTCCTCACAGCAGAGGGGCTCCAGCCCTCGGATCATCTTCGTGGCCTCCTCTGGCCCCACTCCAACAGGTCCATGTCCTTCTTGTGCTGAGGGCTCCAGCGCTGGACACAGCACTCCAGGTGGGGTCTCCCCCGAGTGGAGCAGAGGGGCAGAATCCCCTCCCTCACCCTGCTGCCCACGCTTCTTTTGATGCAGCCCAAGATGCGGGTGGCTTTCTGGGCTGCAAGCGTGCATTGCCGGCTCGTGTTGAGAACACATTGGAACACGGCATGGAAATCACTAGATCCCCATGATTCTGTTATTTGTGGTAGCACCTGAAACTGCCACCTACACAGTGGGGAATAGCTTTCATCAATGTTCGTGCCATGGTTCTGGGCGGGGGGAGAAGCCCTGCTGTTGGCTCAGGTCCCATCTCTGTCCTTGCGCTCCCCTGGTACTTATGGGAGTTTGTGTATTGACTGGGTTGATCAGGTTTTTTTAAAACCGTCATCCTCTGCTCGCATCCTGCAGGTCTGGAGAGCAAATGAAGACCACTGGACTCCAGTTGATGGCATGCAAAGCTCTCAGCTTTCCCAGTGAGCCTTCTCAAAAAGCAGCTCAGGAGGTCATTTGGTTGCTCCAGCCCAAGCAGCTTCTGAGGGAGGTGTGAAGCTGCAGCTGGGGCTTGAGTTCAGGCAATTCTGATTAGAAACAAGGTATAATTAGCAATGTCAGGGGTGGCTGGGAGCAAAGTGTCAAGGGAATGCTAAAATTTCTATCCCCCATCATCATCTAACCAAGACTGGACACCTTTCTTGGAGGAACAAGGTCATCACCCAATTAATTGGGCTGGATGCAGACGTAATGGGGGAGGATCCTCTGGGCAGTGCTAGACAAAAGAAGCTAATTTTCTCATCAGGTCTTCAAAGGATGTGAAACCACATCAGCCATCTCCACTGAGAAGAAGTGCAGTTGATTTTGGCCTCTCTTCTCAGACATGCTTAGAATGGGGACTGAGGACAGTCCTGCAGAGGTAAATGTAGATTAAATACAAAGGAGTCTAATTCTGGGATTCTCCAATCCCTGACGCTGCCCACTTGAAGGTGCTGTACAAACACCCAGGGATGAATTAATTCTCTGACTCCACCTGTAACCCGAAGGAGCAAACGTCCCCCATGGGCCAGGGGGTTCCTGGCACAGTCCTTTGCTCCATTTTTGCCAAACTGGGCTGTACCTCAAGTCCCCATTGGCATCAGGAGCAGCCGTTGGACATCTCCTGCCTGGGCGCAGAGCTCTGGCCCAGCGGCCCCTCTGGTCTCACCTCTTGAAGTCTCCAGCCACATGGAAGGTGTTCCCATGTCCACCATAGATTTCTGCAGTTGGTTGGTCACCATTCCAGGTTGGAGGCGAGAGACCCGCTCTTGACAGCTCTGCTCCGTGCACACAATCAGCACATGGGCATTACCAGGTGGGGAAGCAGCCACCCCCAGGGACCTGCGTCATTCTTCCTTTCTGTACTTTATGAAGAACTCAAGAACTAACTGAGGCGAAGAGCAAAAAGGAGAGGAAACCTCAGCAGAAGCCAAACCAAATTAGAAGATTTGCACTGACACTTACCCAGGAATTAAAGTTCTGATGATTATTTCACCATCACAGTGAAACATAGTTCTCAGAGACATCTTCCCATTTTTCTTGAGGTCTTTGATCCAACTGGAGTGGGAAGCTGTGGTGATGGTACACCACTTCCCAGTGAGCTAGAGAGAATGGCTCCGCACTGATTAATGTGGAGAGCAAGGAGCAGGAAACCCCCGCTCCCTCCTCTGCCCATGCTGCTGACAGGTGGACAAGCATCTCTTCTGCCAGGCGGAGCAGCCATCTGCAATACAGAGCTAACCAGATGCAGGATCCACTTGGCCAAACCCAGGTCCGTGACCCTCACTGGCCTGCTTTCTCCGCCACTAAAGTGTTCATGCACCCGAATGTTGTGCCATCGAATGCTGGGAGGCCTGAGGGACTCTGACTTCAGCAGGAACTGAGCTCCTTGCAAAAACAGGCAGGTGGGTTTCGTCTGACCTCTGGTCCCTCAGGGAGACAGTGTCCAAGCAAGGCATCTTCCCCGTCCTCCACCATGGGAATGCCCTCCATCAGCATTACCAGCTCTCCATCAAAACGTTCTTGCAGAAGGATTTTTGCCCGGGCCTGAAGCACCAATGGAAGTGCCAACTTCAGGAGCAAGAAAATGACTTTCACCTTCAGCACACCCAAAAAAGATGAGCTTCGGAGGCAGCTCCCAGCATTTGTCCCTGCACCTGGATCCTCGGCGGCAGCAGAGCAAACCCTCTCCTTTCCCCATCTGCGGGACGGTTGGTGCATCGTTAGCTGGGTTCTCCCTGCAGCTGAACAGCGTGCTCCTGCTGAGCAGCTGAGACAGAGCGATCCCACGGGTCCTCTGCCAGAGGGCAGGGAGAAGGGGGCGAGACATTCCCTGACAGCTCCACCCCACCGACGTTTTCTGTGGGGTCAAAGCAAGAGGCTCCAGAGTGATGGAGAGACCCAGACAAGCTCCTTGGCACCCTGGGGTGCATCCCACCTGGTGCCAGGGACTGGATATGTTCCGTCTGCGTAAGTGATCCCCATTTCATCCCTAAATCTTCCTTTGCTGTGGGTGAAGCTTCACTCCCCGAGGCTCGTTCTTTCTCAGACGTGGTGGTATAGAGCAGCACACTCCAAAATTTTCCAATTGCACAACCTCATCAGTGAAAAACACTGGAGTGTGCACCCCCAATATATGTATATTTATTCATAAATTATATTCATGTACACAATAATAGAAATTTTAAAAGGATGAGATAAAGATTAAATAAACTCTAGTTTTAAAATATTAATTTATTTTATTTATTAATAGTATAATGGTTTATTTATTAATGGTATAATTTAATTATAATTAAAAATACTTTCTTGCTGCACCCCAATAGATTGTCTTGCGCACCCCCTGGGGTGTGTGCCCCCTGCTTCAGAGACCACTGCTCTGGAGAAAGCAGTGATCTTCCCTGACACATAAACCTGATAAAAGCTATACATGTTTCTTTTATCCCTAGTGATGCTTCTGGTCTTTACAGCAAGCTCTGTTGGACCATATCGTGGTGTGGTCTCACCCGTCGGTGTCACGAGCTGATGAAGGCTGAGCACGGAGCACACTCAGGACTTGCGGTGCCCGACCCTTCCCTGCCACAGGGGCTGCCCGTCCTCTTTCCCTGCCTGCCACCCCCAGAGGTGCCCACCCGGCCGAAGACTGACACAGCTACGACTGGCAGGAGCAGTCAGGAGCTCACAGGTTTCCCTGTCAGCAGAGAGAGCAGAGGGGTGGAGGATGGCTCTGGCTCACCCTGCCCTGGGGACCGTGGGTGGGAAGGGATGTGAAATTCCTGTTTTATTTCCAAAGGACCTGCTGATTTTGTACATGTCCTAAAAACTGGGTTCCCCAGTTGGCCTTGCCTTGTCCGTGTGCTCTGGCAGGACGTGTTTCTTCCTCACCTGAGTGGGATAAAGCATGTTGGGTTCCTATTGGGAAATCCTTGGCTCCATCAGGGACCGGGGTGTTTCCAATCACAGAAAACCAATTCCCATTATTTCTGCTAACTAGGAGTCTTACAGAGCCTTATTTGTAAAGAAATCCCAATGCAGCCTTCAGCTGAGGTCCAAGATGGACGTGTTTTGCAGTGCCTGTAGGCATATCTTCTTGCACACATTGAGCAGTGGTCACAGCATCCTTTCACACCTCTTTATTTACAACCACCAGGTAGCACCTTCCTGGCTCCGTGTGCTGCTGAGAGCCCCTGAACCCTTCCTGAAGGCACATCAGGAGCCAGATTGATCTGGTCTCCCAGACGTGTTCGGGTACCACACACGCTCCTGCTTTATCGCCACCATGTTGCATGTGGAAGCAATTCACCGTCCCCAGGATTAGCTTTGACTCCTGAAACTACAAAGATCAATCCCCTGACAATGGTTTTCCTACTTATACATATTTTCTTGCATTAAAGGAAAGGCATCCGGCTCTGCAGTGTCTGCAAGTCCAGCCCAGAAAAGATTATCCACCACTTAAAAGGAGATGCAAACAGCCGGGCATTACTGCTGTGCTTTGCACGGTGTTTCACCTCAGAAAAGGCTCTGCTGAGGAATAAAAGCTCTTCCCAGAAAGCCTGACAAAGTCCTGCTGTAGATAAATGATGAAAAAAAATAAGGCTCACCAAGGGTACCGTCACAGCAAAGCCAGTACAGCTTCTCTACCTGAGCAGTACCTATTTTTTAGGAGAAAAGTTCCCAGAATTACTTATTGGGAGAATTCCTGTGGCCAAGCAGTCAGCAATTTTACAAAATCCCCTCCTAGTCTATTCGGGTCTCCATCCTCCTGCCACTGGTCCAAGAGGGTGAAGATCTCTGCCATGCTCCACGCTGGGAGGACGGTACCCAGCTCCTGATACTCAAGCCCCGTCCAACCTGGCCTTGAACCCCTCCAGGGATGGGGCAGCCACAGCTTCTCTGGGCAACCTGGGCCAGGGGATCACCACTCATCATCACTCACAGCAAAGAATTTCTGCCTGATATCCAATCTAAATCTCCCCTCTTTCAGTGTAAAACCGTTACCCCTCATCCTATCCTTACACTCCCTGATCCAGAGTCCCTCCCCATCTCTCCTGTAGGCCCCCTTCAGGGACTGGAAGGGGCTCTAAGGTCTCCCCGGAGCCTTCTCTTCTCCAGGCTGAACCCCCCCAGCTCTCTCAGCCTGTCCTCACAGCAGAGGGGCTCCAGCCCTCGGATCATCTTTGTGGCCTCCTCTGGCCCCACTCCAACAGGTCCATGTCCTTCTTGTGCTGAGGGCTCCAGCGCTGGACACAGCACTCCAGGTGGGGTCTCCCCCGAGTGGAGCAGAGGGGCAGAATCCCCCCCTCGCCCTGCTGGCCACGCTTCTTTGGATGCAGCCCAGGATGCGGGGGGTTTCTGGGCTGCCAGCACACCTTGTTGGCTCGTGTTGAGCTTCTCGTCCACCAGCACCCCCAAGTCCCTCTCCTCAGGGCTGCTCTCAATCCATTCTCCACCCAACCTGTGTTTGTACCTGTGATTGCCCTGACCCAGGTGCAGGACCTTGCACTTGGCCTGGCTGAACTTCATGAGGTTCACACAGGTCCCTGCCCAGGGCAGGGGGGTTGGAACAAGATGATCTTTAAGGTCCCTTCCAACCCAAACCATTCTATGTTTCTATGATTCTATGAGAGAGCGCTCACCTGCCAGGATCATCTCTGCCTGAGATGGACTTCCTGAGGCTGGCAGTGCCAGTTCAAGCCAGTTGTATGAGGGGCTCCCAGACACAAAGGGAGATGGTGCTGTGCTGTAGGTACCAAGCCCTCGGGTCCCCACCAGGCAATAATGGTTCTGAGCATTGGATGTGCTGGTCAGGGAGAGCAAGGAACTGCTGGCTGTGTCCCCACCAGCACCATACAGCACCGCCTGACTGTGAGCCCCAGACCCCTCGTGTGTTGGGTCACCGAGGGACATATCCCTGCCATGGACACCTATAACACCCCCCTGTTGAGGGTTTTCCTTATGGCCCCTTTGACCTCGCTGTTTCTCAAGCTGTAGATGATGGGGTTGAGCATGGGGGTCACAACAGCATATAGCAGGGCAAGCACCTCATCCATCTCCTTGGAGCTGCTGGAGTGAGGCACCAGGTACACAACGGCCCCAGCGCCGAAGAACAAGGACACCACGGTCAGGTGGGAGGTGCAGGTGGCAAAGGCCCTCTGTGTCCCTGCTCCCTTCTGGAGGACAGCCCCGATGATATGAACGTATGACACGAGAGTAAGGAGGAAAGAGCCCACCGCTATAGTCACAGCTAAAATGTACAAGGTGACCTTGTTGAGGGGAGCATTCGGGCTGCAGGACACCTTCAGCAAGAATGGCACCTCGCAGAACAAGTGGTCGATCATGTTGGATCCACAGAAGGGCAAGCGGGCTGTGAGGAAGGCCTGGATCAGAGATGAGAAGGAGCCGCTCAGCCACGAAATGGCCACTAAGCAGTGGCACATCTTCTTGCTCATGAGCGCTGGGTAGTGGAGGGGGTGGCAGATGGCCAGGTACCGATCATAGGCCATGGCAGCCAGGAGCATGCACTCGGAGCCCCCAAAGCAAAGGAAGAAGTAGATCTGTGTGATGCAGCCCACAAAGGAGATTGTCCTCTGCGGTGAGAAGGAGTCTCTAAGGATCTTGGGGAGGGTGACAGAGGAGTAGCAGATGTCCAGGAAGGAGAGGTGTCCCAAAAAGAAATACATGGGGGAGTGTAAGTGGGCGTCCAGCCAGACGAGGGTCACGATGAGCAAGTTCCCAAGCACCGTCACCAGGTAAACGAGTGAGAAGCACAGGCAGAGGGTCACCTGTGCTCTGTAGGCACTGGAAAACCCCAAGAGAAGGAACACGGTGGGGCTGCTGAGGTTTCCCCGCTGCAGGGACTCAGGGCTCATCTACAGGGAGAGCAGGAGGAGATAAGGACAGGCAGAAGCGGGGTGAGCACTCACCCCTGCCGTGGGGCATCACCAGCTCTGCTGCACGGTGGGCTGAAGCCATGACTCTGCCCCGGTACCCCTCACACCTTACTCCAGGGGCTCGGGGGGACAGGGGATATGCCTGTGGGGGCAGATGGCGGGTCTCAGCCCACAGGGTTTGATCCTCAAAGCAACCCCCAACTCTGTGTTACCTGAAGGACACCAGAGAGAGGTGGGACCTCACCACTGCAGTCAGTAAGGATCCCAGGGACTGCTAAATGAGGGCAGACAAGAGCAGGTCCTCTCCTCCCTCCAGGTTTCCTGGGCTGCAACTGGAACATGGTCTAAAGATCCCACAAAACATCCAATGTGACGGGTTGGACCCTGCCTCGCTGAACAGTTGCTGCCCTTCACGGGAGCAAACTATGTTTACACCGTTAGTGAAGATACAGAAAGGTCTCCTGCTTCCCCTCTCCACAAAAAAAAAAAAAAAGAAATTGTTAAAAGTTGCAGAGAAAGGTGTCTGCTTGCAAATACTGCACTGTAGATGTTAGACTTGTGCTCACATCTAGAAAGCAATGTAAGGGAGGGTCCTCTGAGAGATCTTGGGAGGAACAGAAAGGCATCTGAAGGTGATGGTGTAATTCAAGCAGGTTTGAGGGTGTCAAGGAAAAGCAGAGCCAGTAGCCTTCAGGAAAAGGGAAACACTCTGAATCTCATGAGAAACTGGAGCTCAGGGATAAAATAAGACGAGATACAGAAGATTTTGAGTGTCAACCTAAAGCTACTGAATCCCCGGGAAGAGCACTAAGGAGATGCTCAGAGATTCACGCAAGCCTGCAAGAAGATGTTAGTGCTGACAGAGCTGTCACCAGGTCCTTCCAGGGAGAAGCGTGGGAGCATCTGCCGGGTGCGAAGAGGAGGTGGTGCCAGGCTGAGAAGACTTGAGCACCCTCAAATGGCGTTGCAAGCTCCCTCCAAGAGGGAACAAGGACAACTCCACCACGCTGGGGATGTGCTCCACAAGCTCCAGGGATGGGCAGTGGATTTGTGCTGGTGCCCAGCAGTCGGGGTGGGTGTGTGAGCAGGGAGGGAGGGAGGAGCAGCCAGCCCAAGGAAGGGAGAAGCCTTCAGGGATCTGATGCCAGGCTTTGAGCCTCGAAGGGAATGGAGGTCGAAGCAGAGGCATGTGCAGGAAGAGTAGGAGCTGGTAAACAAGGGCAGGACCACAGAGGGAAGGGAAGCACCTGCAGGGATAAGAACATCTGGGAGAGCGGTACGGGCAGTAAAAAGCTGGTGTCCCCTCTAGCTCAGGAAGAGCAGTTGGTCCATAGGAAATAACACAAATGATTGTGGCCTCATGCAAAGCTGGTATGAAGGGACTGCAATTACTAAGATGTTCCCAGAGGTCAGAGAAATAGCTGGTGTGACCAGAGCAGAGGCAATGGAGAACGCAGGAGAGGGTAAGAAAGGGAGGCGAGGAGGAAGGGCAGAACAGCACAAGACTTTGAGAGGCACCATCAAAAGATCTTCCTGGATCTAAATTGCCTTGAGAAGGAGGGAAAGGAAGATCTGCCCGGAGCGTGCTGGGAGCCTGTCACAGATCCCCCATCTGGGCTGGGGTGAGGACAAAGCCCCAGAAGAGAAGTTCTTCCAGGAAGAGTAACTCTTTGGGGGAGTGGTGGTGTTATAAATCACAGGCTTGTCTCTAATGGTCATTCCAGATATCCTTGGATATGACATCTCACATATCTCTTCACCAGGTCACAGCATGAAGCAAGCTGATGGGGTATTTTTTGTACCTGTTCCTGAAAAATAGGCTGTTTTTAGAAGAGGTATTTGAGAAAATAACTTCAGCTAGAGTAGGCGTGAGTCAATGCCATTTTGCGTAAATGGGAAGATCAATAGGAGCAGATTGGTGGCTGTAGCTGTGAACAAGCACAAATCAGGACAAGTGAGGGGAGCTGGTTACTGCAGCTGGGCACATTTCGGAAGCCGAGTATGCAAACGTAGAAAAGAGCTGGGACTTCATGAAAGAAAAGGTGCAAAACCCAGCTAAAAGCTCCCTTTCGAGCACAAGGGAGGGGCTGGCGGAGCAGGGCTTCTCCTCTAGAAAATTAGTATCATATATACACCAAGGAGGATATTTGGAAAGAGTGGAAAATCTGCAAGGGAAGAAAAGAGCCTGAAAAGTGGTAAGCAAAGTCTGCGCTGAAAGATGAAGGAGTGCAGGGAGACTGTGAAAATTGCTTGTCGTGTTATGAGTTTAATATATGCCCTTCGGTCACGTAGTTGAAGGACAGGCAACCCCTCAGTGCTGCTCAGTTCAGTGCCCTGGAAGTCAGACGTTGCCCACTCCCAGTTTTCCGGGAGGACAATGACAATTTATGGCAAATGCAGGGTGACTAGGTGACAACATGGGGGCGTGGGGATGACGGGAGGAGAGTCTTCAGAGGTTTGCTGCACGTCAGCAGGGCTACGGGAAGGGAGCATGGAAGGAAGAGTGAATGCTGCTTCTTCTGCAGCGAGGGTGCAAAGCGTCTCCATGATGGAGGCTAAGTCCAATGGGAGAAGAGGAATCCAGCATCAGGCATTTGCAAGGCTTTAGGGGAAAGAAAATGAAAGAAAGCTAGTGGGCACAGGAGTTCTGGGACTCTGGAGCAGTCTGCCTGCCTATAGGGTCCTCGGATGGAGAGCCAGTGGCTCAGTCAGCCCAGGGGATTCCTGAGTCATGAGATGCCAAACTGGCCATGGGGACAACGGAAAGGTTTCCAGTCCATGTGGGAAAATACTGATGCTGTGGTAGGTTAGTGAGACCTCGCCGGGTGGTACGCAGGGAGCAGGGAGCCCACTTGAGGAGGATGAAGTCAAGCTGGGCTGCCAGGATTCCTGGAGAGGGGAGAGTCCATCAGAGAGGACACGGCACAACATGGTCAGCCCAGAGAAGGAAAGCCAAGCAGGGAGGTGACTGTGGCATCAGGGAGCTCAAGCATGCTGCTGTGAGTAACCCTGGCACAGGTAAGCCTGTAAGAACTAGCAGCTTAAACCCAATTTCAAAAATGACTTTGAGCCAGGAATCATCTCCTTAGAACTAGTGCACCAGGGTTTGGACAAGGAGCCAAGGTCTCACATCCTGCCTTCTCAAGAGGTTTGGGGACCCAAACTGCTCACATCATGGGGCAAAGGTAGGAGGGGTTTTGGTTCCTAAATCTTTGTCACCACTGAAAACTTTTCTCTTTACCTAAAATTAACCTGTTCTAAGTATAAGTAGGTGTCCTCTGAGCCTTTGCACTGGTTTAATGAAGCAGAGGTGGAAAACTACATGCCTGGTTCACCTGGAAGTTGGCACACAGATGCCCTGGGGAGGGCACCCGCCCCCAGCTCCCTCCCTGTGCCCCATGGCCTCACCAGAACCAGGGCCAAACCCAGGATCCACTCTCCCCAGGGCATTGCCACAGCCTAAGCTACCAGAAAACCAGCTTGTCATCTCCGGCACCTGTTGCCTCCCTGGGATGTGGAGGGGGCAGGCAGGACGAGGCGTGGCAGACCTTGTGTGTCCCCAGCAGCGCCCACGAGCCAGGGGAGGAGATGTCAAAGGTGGTGTGTGACCGGGACACAAGTGGCATCTTCATTTCATTTTCCAATAACTGTAGGGGTTTGCAATTAAATCTGCTCATCTGATAGTCACTAGCTGGATGATCAGCCAGTCATTGGAAGTGTCTGTTTGCCTTTCTGCTAATTAAATTGCATTTGATTTGCAATAAAATCTAATACGAGACAAGTGAGCTCGAGGTAGATGCGGGAGCAGCTGATGGGCGCTGCTCTATGCGAAGCACAGGCCAACGCCATGGTCTCGCTGGGTTCATAGGGTTGCATCCCAGGCAGAGCAGGAGTGCCATCGGGAAGTGGGCTGTGGCACAGGCAAACAAGGGACATGCCTGCAGCCGGGCAGAGCCGTGTTTGCAGTAGGGGCAGGGCTCCTGCGTGCTGCGGGTGGGTGAGCTGCGGGCTGTGAACTTTGAGACACGTACCAGGCACCCGGGTGCTCATCTGGCTGCCGTGAGAAGGGCTGCAAGGACACCACGTCTGCTGGTCGCGGGAGAGGGGCATACAGAGCCGGCCTCACGGCCCCCGGCGTAGGGCTGACTCCTTCCCTTCTCAATCCTACAGCTGTCCTGCCATCGAGCACTCACCCTGCACAGACGTCGGGGACTCCAGTGACCCAGCACCTGCATGGCTTACCTTGAGAAGATGCTTTCTCTTGTCACACCAGGTGTGTCTGGCAGCACCAGCTGTTTGGGACACGGAGGTGATTTCAATACACTCCTGGGAGGCACCTGGGAAAAGATCCCCTGTTACAGCACGGTCTGTAATTGCTCCACACAGCCCCTGGGGCACGGTGCTTTGGGATGCTGTGGGAGCAGGGAAGCACATTGCGAGAGAATAGGGTGTGCCAAGTGCTGTGCTCAGGGCCCGACTGCGGACACCCCCTGAGGGGTGCTCCAGCAGCACCCCCACACAGAAGGCCCCAAACCTCCAGGGGCCGGGACTGGAGGGCAGGTCTGAAGTTGTTTTTGAACTTCTCAGCAGCTAGAGAGACCCAGAGCAGTGGTCCTGCAGCAGAGCTGGAGCAGCACAGTGGGCTCTGCAGACAAAGTGGCTCAGAAACACCCTGAAGCAAGAGCCTGAGTCCGGGAATATGTCAGAGTTTGGCTCTTCGGCCTGTGCTTTCCTTTTCTAGCTTCTTTTCCCCACTTTTGCAACCGAGAATGTACCTCCTGGATTTGCTGGATAACCTTGTTTTTTTCGAGATGAGCTCATTTGGATTTAAGAGTGACTTAAGGGGCTCTAGCAAGAGTAAGGTGTCCTGTTTCTCTGAACAGCTGCTTGGACACCTTCCACCTCTGAGAAATTTGGGAATCTGGAAGGGATGTTTCCCTCCAGATGCACCAATCTGCAAAGGTCAGTGTGGGGCCTGAGAGCACCCACGACTTTGGGGAGGGGAGAGCGATGGGGACGCTGGCCAGAAAGATCTCCCTGGTGCGGCATTTCTCCCTGCCCCCCTGACTCGACCCCTCTTCCCACTCTCAGCCCACACAAGTGCGTTTTGGAGCCTAAAGCCTCCCTCCTTCTGTCTCACCACAGCAGCCTCAGCCTTTCCCCACTCTGCCCGCAGGGCTCCAGAGGCAGCGCAGAGGAGGGCACGGGGCAGAGGAGGGAGGGCTGAGGGCACACTGAGAGCACATGTGGTAGGAGTGGGCGTCTTCCCTGGTACTGGCCACAATTATAATTAATTTAGGGCTACCAAGACGCTGAGGGGACTGGAACACCTCTCTTAGGAAGAAAGGCTGAGGGATTTGGGTCTCTTCAGTCTGGAAAAAAGACGACTGAGGGGGACTCTTATCAACGCTTATAAATACTGAAAAGGGGGTGTCAGGAGGATGGGGCCAGGCTCTTCTCAGTGGTGCCCAGGGACAGGACAAGGGGCAACGGGCACAGACTTGACCATGGGAAGTTCCACCTCAACATGAGGAGGAACTTCTTTGCTGTGAGGGTGGCAGAGCCCTGGCACAGGCTGCCCAGAGAGGTGGGGGAGTCTCCGTCTCTGGAGACATTCCAGCCCCGCCTGGACGCGTTCCTGTGCCCCCTGCTCTGGGTGACCCTGCTCTGGCCGGGGGTGGGACTGGGTGATCTCCAGAGGTCCCTTCCAACCCCTGCCAGTCTGGGATTCTGTGTTTTATAATGAATAAATAATCTCTATGAGCAGGCAGTGCTCAGGTGGCTGTGTTCTGCTGGGTTCCTCGTTATCAGTCCTTTTTGCGTATCTCCATGGCCCAGGGAGCCACAGGAGGATCTCGGTTGGAAGGTACCCCAGGGGTCTCTGGTCCTGCCCCCGCTCAGAGCAGGGCCAGCTTTAAAGCAGGTCAGGTTGCTTGGGGACTTGTCCACCTCCGTTTAGATACCTCCAAGGATGGGGATCCCACCATGTCTTGGAGACCAAGCCATATGAGGAGAGGCTGAGGGAGCTGGGCATGTTTAGTTTGGAGAAGAGGAGGCCGAGGGGAGACCTCATTGTCCTCTTCAGCTACCTGAGAGAAGGGTGTAGAGAGGTGGGTGTTGGCCTCTTCTCCCAGGTGAATAATGACAGGACCAGAGGAAATGGTCTGAAGCTGCGGCAGGGGAGGTTTAGATTAGATATTAGGAAGAATTACTTTACCGAAAGAGTGGTCAGGCACTGGAACAGCCTGCCCAGGGAGGTGGTTGAGTCACCATCCCTAGAGGTATTCAAGAAACGTGTAGATTTGGCACTTCAGGGCATGCTCTAGTGAGAGATTGTAGGGGTTTTTTTTGTGTGTGTGTGTATGGTTGGACTCGATGATCTCAAAGGTCCTTTCCAACCATGAAGATTCTATGATTCTATGTTTCTGGACACGTGCCCTAGTGCAGGACCACCTTCATGATGAAGAACTTTCTCCTTTTGTCCTGATGGAGTTTGCTGTGTTGCAGCTGCTGCCCGTTGCCCTTCATCCTACCACTGAGCACTCCAGGAAGAGTCTGGCTGTGTCTTCTCCAGATCCTCCCTGAGGCAGGTGGAGACAGCAGCCCGATGTCTCCTTTGACATCTCTCTGAAGGCTGGACCAGCCCACCTCCCTCAGCCTCTCCTTGTACGTGCTGTGCTCCAGGCCCTGACCAGCTTCATGTCCTCCACTGGCCTCTCCGGGGTTTGTCACAGCCTTTCTTGTACTGGGGACCCCTCAATTGGGCCCAGCTCTCCCAGCACAGTCCCACAAGTGCTGCCTCAAGCCGATGGCTGCCCTTCACTAACCCAGACTAGGGTGGATCTGGCTGCAAAGGCACTCTGCTGGCTGATGTTCAGCTTGTTGCCCACTGGAGTCGCAGGGCTTTCCCTGCACACTGCTCAGTCTGCCCAGCTGCACAGGGTTAGCGCAGCCCAGCACAGGACTCTGCCTTTGCCTGGGCTGAACACCAGGAGGTTTGTGCTACCCCATTCTGGGGCTGCTGAGGCCTCTCTGAATGGCAGCTCCAGCATAACAACCTCTCCCCAAAGCTGTGTTGTCCCCAGGAGGTACATCATCACTGGTACTGGGCATTGCTGGGACTGATGCATCTTCACACATTTCAGGAGATGCTGACCCTGGCAGCTTGGGAAGTCCCCAGCCACATTGCTTCCCACCTTCGGGCCACCAGACACTTCCCATCAGCCATGCTGGGTCAGCCAGTCATGGAGCCAGGGTAGAAAACCATGTCCTGAGATGATCCAGGCTGAAAACAGGCACATGGTCTCAACAGCTTTCAACACCTGGGGAAGCAGGAACATCCAAAGCCATTTGCGTTTCGGGTGCCAGTGCCTCGTGAGGCTGTGTCCCAAAGAGCACCATGCTGCCCCAGCGTCACCAAGTGTTTTTCTTCACTTTTAATGAGTCTCAGTTGGTGTCATTAAAAGTTTCTGAACTTCTGTAATCTTAACTTCTGAAAAGGCTCCAGGGGGCTTGTTGCACCACAGCAGTGCCTGGGGACAGGAACTATATTTGCCCCTTCTCAAAACAGGGAGCAAAACCAGTGGGGCTCAGACCAGTTCAGAGGTCTCTACGAGCAGTAATTGGCAATTTAGAGGTGGCTCGATCCAACCCATGGGAATTAAAATCGTTTATGCCTGTGCTATCGAGAGCCAATGCCCATCGCTCAGATCCCAGGGAGGGGCTGCCCCAAGGGTGGAGGGTGAGGATGGCTCAGCTGGGCTGGCACCCCGCAGGCCCCATGTCCAGTGGCTTTTGGGGAACCCCATGGTCTCACTCAACACCATCCAAGACGGACGGACAAGACCTGATGACTGCATGTTGTTGGAGGGACGCCTGCTGCGGTGACGGTACCGGCAGCTGATGATGGTGGTGCCAGCACCCGTCACACACAAAGGGACATCCACGAGGCTCTTACACATGGTTGCTCCAGGCAGATTGGATGGGCACCCATGGGCTTAGGTTTTTTCGATGGCCAAGAGCCCACAGCTGCTCCTGAGCAGCAAGCGGGACCTGGCTCATGGGCTGAAATCAAAACACCATTCTTGTGACACTTAGAACTGGAGACCATCAAATACAGTCGCATTTAAAAGGGGAAAAAATGGAAAGTCAAGAGGATTAAATATCACATATGGCACAGAGATTGTCAGAAAAGGCCAGCTTAGCTTCACTCTGAGTGCTTAAGCTGATATTAGCAAATGCAAACCCTAAACAACGTTACATGGGGAAAGCCTAAATGGAAGCCAGCATGATTAAATCAATTTGAAGGAGTCGATAAGAAATAAGATAAATGTTGTCAAACTTGCTGAAGCTGCACCCGCATGAGGACAGTAAAATGACCTCGGGTAAGTCAACTGGCAAAATGTAAGATGAACAGAGAAGACACCAGAATTTGTCCCCTTGCTCCTCTACTCCGAGGAATGACACCTGCACTTACATATATTCCTTTCTTCAAAAGCACCAGGAGCAGGAAATGTTTGGCCTGTATCCAGTAGAGTGATTATTCAAAAAAAAAAAAAAAAAAAAGAAATAGTAAAAATAGAAAAGTGAAGAAACTCTGCATCCACCTTGGCTGAGGAGGAGCTTTGGTGGACCCCCAGGCCAAATGATCTCTTTTGCGAACACTTGAAAAAGCCTGTCCTACCAATGCAGAAGTGACAGTGCAAGTAAGACAGAGGAGACGACATTTCCAGTCAAAGTAAATCAGGTATGAAACGCAAACTTTTCACTGCAGCTTGTCATCCGCTGCTTAGACTCACCTGTGCTACCTCTAGTTTTCAACAGAAGACTGGAAGAAGCAAATATGATGGCTTTTAAAGAGGTTGTCAGAGGTAAAGAGACTACAGACAGGTAGATCTACTATGCAGTGTGGGCAGATAGAGAGAGCAGTTGCAATAAATGTCTGACCTGGCTGATGTATGGACAAATTATGTCACAATGGAGACTGAATCCAACTTTTGCACAGGAAAACTGCACCTTAGAAATACTATTTCTGGAGGAGTCAGCAAGATATGGGTGTCAGACATCCCCTGGTCAGCTGAGAAGGGTCTTCATCAAAGCTTGCAGAGGACAAGCTGCCATAGACTAGGGAGGAAGATCCTCATTTTGATAAAAGAGTGGCTGAGAGAGAGAGAAAGGGAGGAAGATCACCCCGGGAGCTCATTGTGCCAACGGGCATCTTGTAAAACATCTCATCCATGTGCAGCAGATGCCAAAGGTGTCAGGTGCAGCATGAGAAGAGAAGACTGGGGAACAGGACAAGGCACCATGTAAATCTAAGCTGTACCCACATCTGTCCAGACGGGTAGACGTCTAGGTAGGGTCACCCAGCCCCAGCAGGGACATGGCCTAAACAGGGGAGGGAGAGAGAAGGATGAGAGGCACAGCTGGAGCGCGAGGAGACCTGTTAAAGATTTAAGATCTGGAACAGCAGGAGGTGGATGAATAGAGATAGAGAAGATAGTCTCACATCACCAGCAAGCACCGCAGCCATCGGCTGTGAGTCTTCAAATTGCTCCTCATACACCAAGGGCTGGTCCAGCACCTCCCTTGCCCCAACACCCCTCTGCTCTCTCCAGTAGCCGGTTGGGACCTGGGTGCCTGGACTTATCTCCGCTGCACCCACCCGGTCCCTGCCAGCCCGTCTCACCAGTGCGGTCCCACAACACCTGGCGAAGGAGCTGCAGGAGACACCCCTGCGACCAGCGAAAGGGAGCGCAGAGATGGGCGGTGAAGCTCCTTGCTGCAGGTTGCCACCAGTGCCAAAAGGGTGCCTCACCCCAGGAAGCCCTTCAACATTCAGGGAAGAAAAGTCCATCTCATTAAATTTATGAAGACATCTGGCCAGGTTTGCTGGGGGGATAAGGGGGGACAGCAACAACTCTCTTTTCACCCTGTCCCTGCATGCTTCTCCGTGCCCCGGTACCTGCCTGTAGTTGAAGGCAGGGTGCTGGGAGAGGGGCTGCGCCGGCCAAGGAGCATTGGGTGAGCAGCAGGGACAGGGACAGGCTTGATGGGAGGGCTGCGGTGGGGATCCCCTGCCTGCTCTGCATGGAAGGGACTCACACCCAGAAAAGATCTGAAATTGCAGCCTGGGTGCATCCTGCTCCAGGGCATGGGGAGAAAACAGATGGACAACAGGAGGAGTGGAAAATGTCGGTGGCAAAGAGAAATGATCTCATCGCTGTTTGGCAGGGTGATGGCTGCACACGGCAGGAAGGAAATATTTGGCTGGAACATGATGTGGAGACACCGGGACTCCCCGTCACACAAAGCCCTTTGTGAAAGGCGTTGCTGGCAGCAGGATGTTTCCATCTGCATCGATCCATATACCAAAAACAAGCCTTGAGGCAAAGCTGCGTGTGGGCCTGGTGCTCTTGGGAGCACGGCAAATGCTGAACTGTTCCAGTGCAAACTGCTGGTGAGAATTCCTGGTAGAAATGCTGGGCTCCTTCCAAAGAGGGTGGAGATGGCGCTGGGTTGGGAATTTCCAGTATGGTCCCTTGCCCTGCCACAGCCGGGATGTGTCCATCTCTCTTTCCCTCTCAGCACCAAGGCCAGGAAGGGACAGTTTCCCAAATGTATTTTCCCAGTCCTTGGGAGGAGAAAGAAGTACCTGGAAATGTCCCTAGGTGCTCAGATGCTGGGACAACACCTTCCTGGAGTACCTGCTACTGTCACGCAGCAATGGAGCAGATCCCGAGCTGAAATGATTTCCTGGGTAACTGGCCAGGCTGGCCAGGGACGGGCAAGGTGGAAAGGCCGTCAGAGAGGATTTTGGAGGAACTTCCTTTTCCAGGAGAGGCACAAGCTCCCTCATGCCCTGTCAGACCTCAGTGCCTGAAAGCACTGGAAGAGCCTTTGGAGATGAGCACGCATGAGGTGCTGGGGCTGTGGTTTCTCCTGGGTGGATTTGGGGGCCTGGACAGAGCAGGAAGGGAAGGATGGAGTGGGATTTCAGAAATATAAATTAAAAGCAAGACAGTCTCTGGAGGCAGATATCCACCACCACCATAATCTGACTCTGGGGTGGGCTTTCTCCGCATGGTGCGCAAGGGCAGAGACCACGCACAGCCCCACACCTGTGCTCTGGGTTTGGGTCTGGAGCAGTCAGACACCCACCTCCCACCAGGGCACGGAGGGGTCCCAAAGCTGAGTCTTGCCCCTGCCTTGGCCCAGCCTGAGCGGGCGGACGAGCAGGGCTCCAGGGGGGCAGAAGGCTGCAATGGCAGCAGGGTGAGTGCAGGGAAGGTGGGTTGGATGGTGGCGGTAGCTGCAGCCCTCCAAACTCCAATTTAATCTCTGTGACCAAGTCCCATGGCCTTTCTCCACTGTTCTCCTCATGGCCACGGGATTTCCAGCCTCACTGCACCCCTCGCCTCACCTCTGCCCGGCCATGGTCCTGTCCCACAGGAGGCACCCAGGAGGCAAAATCCTGGTGGACTCTGAAAATGCCCGCGCTTGGGTGAGCTCAGTCCAGGAGCACCCCTGGCTGCTCACCATCCCCAGACTCCAGGAGGACAACAGAAGGGACCACATGCCCAAGCACCCCAGGTTCTCCCCAGACAGCTACACGAAGCTGCGGGGTGTTTCTGTTTATTTGGCAAAAAGCAGGGACTGCGCGCCGGAGGAGCAGGAGGTGTGTCAGGGCCTTGACCACCAAGCTTGGAAGAGGGATGGCAGAGCAGCAGCCTGGAGCTTCAGAGGATGGGTCTTGCATTGCTCAGCAGGAGCATCCACCAGCCAGCCTGCACCTCCTAGAAAACAGCCGGGAGAGGTGGGCTAAGTATTTGGGGTGAGAAGGCCAACACAGAGGGCCCAGCAGGGCTTTCCACCAGGATCAGTGCTTTCTTCTCCAGTTATCTCCAGCTCTGTAGGGTGAGCCATCTCCAGCAATGGATTTCTAGCTACCCCCTACTACTGAATGTGCACTGGTATGGTGGGAAATCACGTGCCAGGGTGGGCCAACAACAACCACATTTTGTGTGGTGAGACACCAACCCAACCTCTGGCTGGTTTTGCCAGTCCACAACCCTGAGGTCCCTCTGGCAAGAGCCGGTGTCCTGGCCTTTGCTGCTGGATGAGCTCTGCAGCTGTTTCTCCACGGAACCAGTGGTTTTGGTGCAAGTGCCCCTGCTCACTGCTGGCAGCTGCACCCTGGGGGTCCCCGCTGCAGAGCAGCTTCAAAGGGAACAGTCCTACCTGGGTGCAAGCTCCATCACAAGTCTGAACAACTCGGCCCTCAGAGTAATTCCAGGCGTTCATGGTGGCCCTTGCTGGGGCACCATGGGGCAGAATTTCCAGCTGAGGACATTGCAAACACCGCGTTGCACAGCAGCAACTCACCTACAGGTCATTGAGGCTGCATTCCTCTGTGGAAACAAAGAGAAGGGCTGAGACCGGGGCTTGGTCTGGCTGGCCGCATTTAGCACCCAAAATAGACAACCCAGGAATGAACTTGAGCAAGGTGAAAGCCACAATGTGCCAAACCGGAGCGCTTTCTCCTGCCATCTCAGACCACAAAGTGGTGGCAGTGATGGGCCAAGCTGGTCCCTGCAGGCACGTCCTGGCTCCCTGTATTGACCAAGCCAGCCTTACAGTGCTGGGCAGTGCTCACCTTGGCTGGGCAGCATCTTGATCATCTCATCGGTAAAGCTCTTCTCCCTTGCAAGCTTCTTAAACTGTGCTGTCATTTTGGGGCTCGCCTCCTGGGTTCTGCCTAAAGGCAAAGACACGAGTTAGCTCCAGGCTGTGACCTGTCCCTGCATCTCCTGGGCAGATGGTGAGCACACCCAGGCAAGGATGGGATGGATGGTGGTCCCTGGGAGAGGGCTGGAGGCAGCGGTGGAGATCCTGGAGAGTGGTGGTGGGCAGGCATAGGAGACAGCCCTCCCAGGGGACAGAATGAAGTGGAGATCCTGGCACCAGCACCGCGTCTCTTCTCTTGGTTCCTACCCCACCTTGCAGCAGGACCCCCACTCCTCGCCCATTTCACCCAGAGACCATGGCTGTGGAGTCCCAGCACAGTGCAGAAGCCTGAGCCCAGCCTCCCCTGCCAGCCCCCAATCGCTGCCCCTTTCCCTGCCCCGCTCCTGCACCAGGCAAGAGGTGCCGGCAGGAGGGCAGTGGTGAGGAGGGGTCTCTCGGGACACCGCCAAGCACCCCAACACCTCCAAGCTGTTCACCCCCGTCAGACCGTCACTGCTACGCACTGTAGAGCCTCAGCATGTGAAAGGTCTTTCCATCCTTCACTCTGGAGGCAAAGATAACTGCATACGTCTTGCCATCGCTATCCACCACCTGCACTGTTTTGTTGCCTCGCTCTGCAAAAGGACATGGAGGAAAGCGAAAAATTAATTACCCCCCACCCCCCGAGAGCTCCCACGCTGCAAAAGGGCCGTAAGAGTGTGAATCAGGATGCCAGGGCCAGGTCCACCCAGCACGTCTGTCTTCTCTGTCTCCCCCTCCTGGTTTTTCCTCTTGCTAGGGCTCCTCTGGAAGCCTGGGGGAGCTCACAGGTCACACAGCATGGCAGAGGGATGGGAACGTGAACAGAGGAGGCTCTGGGGATGGTCACTACGGGCAGCTGAGTAGCCCGGCCAGTGTCAGACTACCTCTTGGGCTGGGGATGGTGGGAAACCGCTCTTCCTTCAACCCTTGGGAGCATCCATCCACAGCCCCATTGCAGAATGAACCTGCTTTTCCCCAGGGTTTAAGCTTGATCTGAACGTGTCTGTCGTATCCCAGAATGGCTACCCAGGGGGAAGGAGTGGGGAATCCACCATGTTAGAGGGTCACCAGCTCTGGCATGGACCAGCCTTGTCCTGCAGCTGGTGACCAGCCGCAGAGGGACGTCTCACCCCAGGACCTCAGGAGATGCAGACGGGCACCCCTGAGGGCCACGTCCCCAGGGAAAACCAGCTGCTTCAGACAGGCATGAGGGGCAGTGCTCCCACCCCATCCTGGGGCTCGGGCTCCCCCCACTCACCGGGGCTGTAGTATTCACCCATGACACCTGTTTGCTTGTAGATCGCCTCTGATTTCTTACACCCCTCCAGGCTGCAAAACAGTGAAGGAATCGCTAGCTGGGGTGAAGTGACCCCCCTTCCCCTCCCCTGGGGATGCTGGCTCCGGGGTTGTGACCCCAAACGTAGGACTTGCTGTTCAGGGATGAGATGGTGTGGCCAGGGCATGCCACACTTGGAGCAATGGGTGCCTGGGTTGGCAGGGCACAGTGCTGGCACCCAAGGGCCACCCCGTGGGGTGACATGCTCTGAGCTGGTGGGATGAGGCTGGTTCTGCTGGGAAAGCTTTAATCGCAGGGTCCCTTATCATCCCTGCTGGGAGTGGTGGGGTGCCTGAGCCCCCATGGTGGGACCACCCCTGGCTGGTGCTACCCTGAGCCTGCCTGGCCTGCCCTGAAGAAGGGGGTCCCTACAACGCAGCTCTCCTGAACCCCTGTTTCAAACCATGGGGCTGGTGGCCCTGCCTCACCCCCTGCCCAGGGCTTTGGTGGGTGCTTTGGAGGCACCCAGGTGGAGACCCATCAGTGAAGGTCCAGGGAGGAGGTTGGACAGCGAAGCCCATGGAGGAAAGCACTTGGCACTTACGTGGGAATTGCAAAGGAGACCTTCAGGTCACCCTCCCCCAGGACCACGATGGTGGCCATCCTCATCTTCAGCTCGTCCTTCTTTCGGAGGTAGCTCTCGGAGTCAGAGGCCAGAGCAATGATGTACCATTTCCCCTCAATCTGGCAGTGAGGGTGAGCTGTGAGTACAGAGGAGCAGGCAGGGGCCATCCCCTTCTTGGGGACTGCACCAGGACACCCTCAGGCCATGGGAAACCCTCATCCCCTCTGGCTACTGAAATCCCTGCTGGGGCACCTACACTGGAGCTGGGTGACTGCCCTCACCTAGGTGTGACAGCAGAGCCAGCAGTGGCTGCGGTATCCCCAGCCACCCCCGGTACCCAAACACCTCTCCAGCCCCCACCCTGGTGACTGGAAGGCACACACCCACCCTCCCTTCCCTGGGATGCTGCGGATCACCTGGCTCTTGTCCAGCGCTGCAGTGCCGGGGTCCTCAGCCTCCACGCACAGCAAGCAGAGCAGGGCCAGCCCCAGGCTCAGCCCCACGGTCCTCATCTCGCCGCAGCCTCCTCTGACTTCGCCAACGGGATGGAGAGTCGTGCCGGGCCTGCTGGCTTTATGACACCGTGCTCTCCCCCTCTCCACCCGCCCCAGCGGTGCTGCGTGCTGAGCTGCACGGGTAACGCTGCTGGAGTTGCCTTGGGCAAGGTGGTGGTTTCGAAAGGCTGAAGTCACCCCGGGGTAAACAGCGTCCAGTCTCATGGAAGAAGGAAAGTGCCTGCAAGCCCTGGAGGGTTGCAGGAGCTGTTGCACCAGTGCTGAAATTTAGGACTTTCCCGGTTTCTTTAGTCACTTGTGGAAGAACAAAGAGAGCTTTTGTTTCCTGGCTCGCTGATGGAGGGCTGACAGGAGGAACAGGGAGGTCCTTCCTGGCAGGGGCTGCTGCAGCACCATCACCCAGTGACCCATCACGAAGGGGCTCAGTGACCTGTACTCTGGCCAGGCTGGCATCTGCCCCAAGGCTGCCGCTGGGATCGTGCCCGAGCCCGGGTGCCCGCATGCCACCAGCTTGGCCTGAGCCCTGGTGCCGGCGCAGACTCGCCCCCCAGCTCCGTGTACTTGGGCTCCACGGAGTGGGACACACCTGGAGCAGGGCAGGCAGAAGAAGGGGTTCACGTCACTGTGGGAGTGTCCCCTGCTTTCCAGGGTGTGATGTCCCCCCGTGCCCTGGCTCTGGCGAGCTCCTGGGGTCACAGTCCTGAAAAGTTTGTGCTGCTCCCTCTCAGTCTGGCTGGGCACGGAGGGACCCCCGCTCTGGGGCAGGGGGGCAGTGGGGGGGACCAGGGGCTGCCTCTGCTGCACAGGAGGTGGAGGGGGATGGAGGAAGAGTGCTGGCTGCCCTTGGGGCTCATTGCAGCGTGGTCCTACCCTGGTGAGTGGGCAGATGGGGGCACCAAGGGGTCCGGGGACAGGCATGGGGGTCCCAGTCCTGCCATGCATTTACCCTGGGCAGCCCCAGCACAGCCCCCACTCCTGGCCGGGTGGTCCTGGGGGGAACTGAGCAGGGAATGGGGTGTCTTGGGGACAAGCTGGTGCTGGGAGGCAGAGCCTGTGCCGGCAGGGCTGGGCAGCCTGACCGCTTACCCTGCGCCCACCCAGCCGAGCTGCGCCAGCCCCTCTTCATCCCAGCTGGATTCTCCCCTGCCCGCATCTCTGGTGGCTGCCCCCCTGTACCTTCACCATCCTCTGCTCCCCACGCTGGGCACAGCCAGCAATGCAGCAGAGGAGCCCCCCATTGCCCCGGGGTGCTGAGACGAAGGGTTGGCTCCAGGACCGCTGGGCGCAGGGTGGCTGGGGACCCTGGCAGCACCCCTGCTCCTGCCAACAAAAGCACCAAGTTCTGGGGCAGATTCTGCACCTATTTATTTAGAAGGGCGAGGTGTGATACTGGCATGGGGCAGCAGGTCTGGCAGAGCCCTGCCGGGGTGGATGGGAAAGGGCACCACAGATGGGGGAGCAGAGCCCGGGTCCCACCAGGTCTGGAGGACACACGGCCCTGGCGTTGGCTCCTTCAGCTGCAGGGAGGCAGGACAGACGGATGACCGTTAGAGCAGGGGAAAGCTGATGTGATGCAGAGCGCCGAGGCAGGGGCAGCTCCCTGGGGGGCTGTGAGTCCCTGCTCAGCCCAGGCCATGCTGGGAAGGAGACCCAGCTTCCACCGGCCACGCTCACCTGATATCCTTGGTGCATTGATCTGTTGAAAAGCAGAGAGGGGTGAGCATGCCATGGGCACTGCCCTGAGCCCCCCACAGCATCCCCACGCAGGGGGGCCGCGCATGCCACCCCGCACCCTCATGGCACTCACCCGACTTGGGCAGGATGGCCACCATGTCCTGGGTCAGGCCCATGGTGGGCACGAGCTCCTTGAACTTCTGCAGGAGCTGGGGGCTGGCGTCCTGCTCCCTCGCTGCAGCCAGACACCCAAAGTGGGGGCTGGTGAGTGGGGGGGGGGGAACCTGGCAGCGAGCCCCGCGCTGGGGGTCTGGCTCCCACAGGGTAGCAATGGGACCCCCGGGAAGGGCAAAGGAGAAGCCATGGAGGTGCAGGGTGGGCACCGGGCACGCCACAGCTGCCCTGGGCTGGCAGCAAAGGGGCACAAAGCCCTTGGGACGGGTGACCCACCTACCTGGGGTGGCATGGGGTGGGTGGGGGTCTGCAGCCAGGCTGACACACTGTGGGGGGGGCCTTCAGTTCAAACCGCAATCAACCAGGGGCATTTTTAGTGCAAGATTTCATTCACCCCAAAATGAATTCCCTGGGGGTGCCTGGGTGCCAGCATGTTGGGTCCCAATGTGGTGGCCCACAGTGGTGGCAGAGAGCCCAGCCCCTGCCTCCCCCAGTGCCTGTCCCCCCCTGCCCCCAGGGAGCCATGGGTGCCCATCCCCGCTCCTGACACCCACTGAGGAGCTGCAGTGCACTGTGGGGCTCCTCCCCACTCCGCTTGAACTCCTGCACGATGGCGTAGCCGCTGTAGTCCGTCTCCATCACACGCAGGTCTCCCATCTCTTGTGCTGTTAATGGACCCCACACGGTGCCCAGTCTGGCAATGCAGTGCAGCCCAGGCACCTCTGCGGCCCTCACTGGGGCTCACAGCTCAGGACCTGAGCCCCGGGTTTGCCCGAGGAGGGGTCTGAGAAGGGAACCCCTGTGCGATCCGGTGGAGCTGGGCACCCGCCCGCAGCACGGCCTCTCGCCGCACGATGGAGGCAGAGGGGCCAAACCCGCCTCCCGCTGCCCCCCGGGCATGGGGGACCAGTGACGGACCCATTTCAGGGTGCCCGTAGCTCCGACCCCCCCAAGCCCACACATACCCATGTAGTGCCCTGCCTGCCCACTTCGCTGGAAGAGCAGCTCAAACTTTTGGCATTTGTCTGCCCTGGAAAAGGAAAATGGAAACAGCAAACACGGCTGGACGCCACGTGGGAGGGCAGCGGGGTGAGGGGCAGGGGGGACTCCCCCTGCCCGGGGGACACGCTGTGGTGCAGGAAGGACTGGGTGCGCGGGGCAGTGGATCTGTGGGACGATGCTCCTCACCCAGTCACCTTGGTGGGGAGGGGAGTCCCTTGCCCCAAGTGGGGAACAATGAGCAGGACAATGGGCACTCACAGGGGCCAGATGAGCTTCAGAGCCAGGTCCCCCTCCGGCATGAAGCTGGCGATGGTGATGGATGACTTCATCCCATCCTTCATCTTCAGGAACACAGAGCTGTTGGAAGCAATGGCTGCGACATGCCACATCCCTGCAAACTGCAGCAGGACATCACCGGTGGGGTTTGGGAAAGCCATGGGGACCTGCCACCCACCAGCGTGCGGAACACCCTATCCTGCCCAATGCCAGGAAGGGGGGTCAGTGCCTGGCCCATGTTCCCTGGGGAAACGCCACACAGTCCGGGGCATCACAGCCCCAGGTGTTCGTGTCCCTGTAGCAGGGCCACCACTGGGTCTGGCCACAGCAGGCAGGAGCTGGTGGGGACTAACCCAACTTTGCTCAGGGCTGGGACCGGGGGGTGCCTGGGGGTGCCCAGCCGTGCCTGGGGACGCAGCACGGGCACCTGTCCCAGGAGGACCAGCCCGGGGGCACCCCATGCCATTACCTTCTCGATGTCGAAGCCTGGCTGCACGGGGACCTCAGCCCCCGCCGGCAGCAGGCAGAGCAGGGCCAGTGCCAGGCTGGGCAGCACCACCATCATCATCCTTGCTCCGGGGGCTGGATGCAGGCAGGAAAGGCTGCATGGACCTGCCTCTTCCTGCACCCACCTTTATAGCCCCTGCTGCTGGCAGCACCCCCTGCCCACCCCCACTTTATGCAACAGGTTACACAAGAGCAGGGATAACTTGTACCCGTGTTAGGTGACAGTGTTGGCCCATTCCCCCTCTAATTGCCCTGTCCCGAATGAATGCAGCCTTGTGTGAGCCCCAGCCCAGAGCACGTCAGGGACTTGGTGATGCCCTGTGCCTGGTGCCGTGTCTGGGGAGGGGGCTGAGGGTGCCCCCAGTGCCCCACTCTGGGTTGTTGCCTGCTGGTCCCAGGGTCTGGCAGTACTGGGACGGATCCTGCCTCAAGGGGGAGGATGACTGAGCCCGTGTTTCAGCCTGGGGTTGAGCTGCAGTCCAGTGCCCCCCAGAACGGGTTGTGGCTTCCCAGACTGCTGGCAGTGGGCACAGACCCCGCTCGCAGCAATCGTCTGGGCTCATGGCACAGAGAGCAGGCGGGCAGCCAGGGCTGAGCCACATCCAGTGTTCACAGCCGTTGCCCCGGTTCATGTCCATCCTGACCCCACATTTTTGGAGAGACCCCCCCGTGCCTGCCCATTGCCCCATCCCCATGCTGCCAGCCTGCTCCCTGGAGGGGAAACTGAGGCAGGGGGGCTGGGGCAGACGAGATCTCCCAGCAGGTCCCAGCCCCGGGGACGCCTCCTCCCTGGACAAGGCAGGTTTCGTGGCCAGGCAGCACCACGGCGCAGGGCTGCGACTGCACACACGGTCCCAGCCCGGTGGCCCACGGCCAGGAGTGGCAATCGGCCCTGACCCCTGAGGCCAGCCCCAGCCCAGCCCACTGCCACTGGCCCTGCTCCCCTCTCCCCACCGCCCCATCGGGGCTCCCCATAATGACCCAGCAGACAAGGGCGGGGGGGCTGGTTTTATATGGGCTTTAATGGGGATGGGGGTGCAGGTGTGGGGTGTGAAGGTGGGGAGCAAAGGCTGCTGCAGTCCTGGGGGTGTGCTGGGGACAGGACGGGATGGGGCTCGCGGTGCTCTTGGGCTCTGGCGGGCAGCAGCTGGCGGGTCTGCCTGGAAGACACGGGGAGGGGGCCAAGCATGGCTGAGCTGGGGGAGACAGGGAGACACTCAGGGGGACGCTCAGGGGGACACGGGCCCTGCCAGCCTCTCACTGAGTGGGTGGGCACCCACCACCCAGGTCCTGGGGCAATAAAAGAGCCCCCATAGGGCCGGGGTGGGGGATCCCCAGCAGAGGTAAGGGGGAGCCCAGCCAGAGGAGCAGCCTGGGGGGGCCAGGAAGGGGATGGGGGCTCTGCAGGGTGAAGCGGCTCTGAGCACCCCTGTGCCCCCCTGTAGGGCTGGTGTGAGCCCCAGCAAAGGCAGGACTCACCTAGGCAGCGTCCGCCATGCATTTGTCTGCAGGAGGGAGAAAAGCAGAGGTCAGCTCATCCAGGGGCTGGGGGGGCTGCTGACCCCCCCTCTGCCCAGCGGCATCCCAGGGCTGGCCCCGTGCCGGCCCCACAGGGAGGCAGGCAGAAGGCAGGAGGGTCTCCTCCCTCTTAACCCCCCTGGTTGACTGCCTGTTCCCCACCATCCCCCTGCCCCTCCAGCTCTCACCCGTCCGGGGCAGGATGAGGATCTCTTCGTCCATCAGGCCCTGCTCCTTGGAGAACTGAATGAATCTCTCCAGGCGGTCGGGACTGAGCTCCTTTGTCCGGCCTGCAGCCGAGAGCAGGGTGAGAGGCAGCCCCCCCTCACCCCTGTGAGGGGTCACACTGCCCCGGGGTGCGGGCAGCCCAGCAAGGGACAGGCTCCCCATGAAGGGGGTCCTGACCCAGCCACCCCACGGGTCACCCCAGCTTGGGAAATGCTGCTGCCCTTCTCCCATGGGAGAGACCCCCCACCGAGGGCATCCCTGGGGGTCTTGGGGGGTGATGGGGTAGGCGACATGGGGGTCCCAGGGCAGACGTACTGTAGAGCAGCACCATGGTGGAGGAGCCGGTGCTCTTGGAGATCTGGGTGGCCACCAAGGCATACTCCTCGTAGTTGGTCTCCACCACGTGGATGTCGTGCTTGCTGCCCCAGCCTGCAGGAGACAGGGAGGGCATGGCTCAGCCCCGGACAGCCGAGCCAGCCCCGCGGTGCTCTGGTGGGAGCAGGAGCAGGGACAGGAGACAGCAGGGCTGGGCTGGGGGCATGTCAGGGGCTGCCCCGCAGGAGGACAGGCTGGGAGCCGGGCACGCACGTGGGCTGGTGTAGCTGAACCGCCCCGGCTGCTCTGTCTTGGTGTAGAGGCTGTTCCTCCTCTCGCACTGGTCACCCCTGGGGAGCGCGGCACAAGGACATCAGAGGGGCCAGGGGGGACACCCCAGCCCCAGGCATGGCACCCCCTGCTCGCCCACCCGCTTCCCATGCCCATACTTGGGGTAGGTGGAGGTGACTTCCAGGTTCCCGTCTGCGGTGGCAGAGATGACCGTGGTGCACATCTTCATCAGGTGCCTCTTCTCCTTGAACCAGTTGGAGTTGGAGGCCAGGCCGATGCTGTACCATCTCCCTGTCAGCTGCACACAACCTCCGCTCAGTCCCCGGACGGACAGAGACCCCTGTCTCGCCCCTCAGCTACCCACCAGCCCCGGCCAGGCCACCGTCCCCCTCCCCTGGCAGCCTGTGCCCCATGGCAGGACAGCATCCTGGGGTCCTCGTCCCCCAGGGAGCTGCTACAGCTCTCGGTGTTCACAAAACCCAGCAGCCAGGAAAGCCCTGGTTTACCATATGCCCTTCACTCCCAGTACCCAGGGGGTTTCCTTCCTCTTCGCCCCAAGCCCAGGGAGGTGGTGACAGGACCGCCTGGCACTCAGATGCCATTTGCATCCATCCAGGGGCACGAGGAGGGGTCAGAACCCTGGCACCAGCATGGCTCATCCCAGCCTGGTCCCCAGGGCCACCGCCTCAGTGCACCCGGAGGGGAGCTGTCAGCCTTGGAGATGGCTGTGCTGGGACACCCTGGCAGGACATGCCAGACCCCATCCCTGCAGAATGTGCCTCCATCCCCATCACCTCCCTGGGGTGGCTCTGTCACCCTGGACCCCTCCGGGGGTTCCCTGGAGGAGCAGGCAGCGTGGCCCCCGCCCTGGCTTGGTGGGACCTGAGGGCTGTGGGGCTGAGACGCCAGCGTGCAGCCAGGCTGGGGCTGTCCTGTCTGGGTCCTGCCCATCATGGGGCGAGGAAGGGGAGTGTGAGCACCCTGAGCATGCCAGCACCTGCGGGCTGGGAGGGCAGAGGGGTGTGTGGGACCCCCCAGCACAGCAGCCCTTGGTTTTTTGGGACCCTGTACTGGGGGGAGATGGGGTCTGGGATGGGGAGAGGGGTCCATGACCCATCTCCGCGCTGCCTGTCAAATTGAGCTTGCTTTTCTCAGTCTCCCCTACAAAATCCCTGTGCATCTACAGCCACCCCACGGCACAGCAGACAGCCCGGTCCCACACCTGCTCGGTCCTGCCCCACAGGCTGGAGCCTGGATCCTGCATCCCCTCTGGAGCCACCAAACCCAGGTGCCGGGGGCTCCCCAGGGATGGGGGGCTGCGGGTGCACCGGCCACCCTGCCCCTCCCAGTGCCCGGGCCAGCCTGGCCCCAAATCCACCTGCAACACCATCTCCGCACATTTTCAGGTCGAGGATCCCCCAAAATGCCCCGAACCCCCCCACAGGTGATGCTGGCTGGGCTGGGTCACCTTGTCCTGCTGGAAGTCAGTTTGCACGGGGACGCCGTCCTGTGCGCGCAGTGCCCCGAGCAGGGCCAGCCCCAGGATGCTGAGCAGCGTGGCGTGCATGTCTCCTCCGAGCCGAGCCGAGCCGAGCCGAGCCGAGCCAGAGGAGCAGGCGGAGTGCTGCAGTGCCGGAGAGCCCGGCAGGCCCCTATTTATGGGCTGGCTGCATGGTGGCCCCCAGGGGGCCAGCCCTGCCTCCCCCCGTGCCGTTATGCAAGCGAGAGCAGGGGCAAGCGCCCAAGCCAAAGGGCAGGCGGGGGAACCTGCAAGCGTTTCCCTCTTGTTGATATGACATGTTTGCTTCGAAGCGCCAAACTGCTCCACAGCAAAAATACAGCTTTCAGCCAGCGCGGTGGCTGTCCCTGCCCCCAGCGCTGCAGAGCCAGGGGCCGGCGCAGGCAGCTGGGGTGGCCCCCAGGCATGGGACCAGGGCCAGGATGGGGGGCCAGGGCTTGCTGGCTGCCTCCTCCTTGCAGGACGGCCTCACTCAGACCCAGAGAGGGGCCCAAGCGAGGTGGAGGGAATGTCAAGTGCCTGCCAGGTCCTGATCCAACCCATGGGACTCACGGGCACCTGTGGGTGCTCCTACGGGACCACCCCCCTGCCCTGACCCAAGTCCCTCCATCACCCAAGGAAGCATCTCAGCTGGCCCTGCCACCCATGGGGGTGACTTCCATCCAGATGCAGCTCCAGTGCACTCTGATGGCGAGCTGGGAGGCTGGGGGTATTGGGGGGCAGCCAGACCCTTGCCTTGGGCAACCCTGATACCCAGCTCCCTGGGGACCAGCATGCAGCCAGATGGATACCCCCCCCCTGCCCCTGCCACCCTGCACCCTTTGCCAAGAGGGGCTGGGAGACATCCTCCCACTTGGTTTGGGGTCACCAGCAGGTGCTGAGCTGCCCCCCCCCTTAATCTGGGGAGACCCTGAGCACCCGCAGGCTGGAGGTGAGTGCTGGGTGTCAGCCGCCGCAGCCATGGCTGTGGCAGGGTTTGGGCAGGGCTGGCCGCGCAGGGCAGAACATCAGCCCTGCGGCTCTCCCCGCAGCGCGGCCCTGCCAAGGTGCTTTACGTAAGGAGCCTGTTTTCACAACAGCTGGTTTTTTCCCCTGGCAGCCCCCCCTGCCTGCACCCCCGCCCCCCCCCCCGGCACATTCCCTTCCCCGCACCCAGCTGTGAACCCGGCCTGCCCCTGCACCCCACGCGCTGGGGCGGCCCCAGCTCCGCGGATTTATTAAAACAAAACAAAAAGCTGAGCCAGGCAGGACTGAGCATCACGAGAGCACAGCTGGGCCCCCCCTGGCGCTGGGCTGGGGGCTCTGCCTCTGTCCGAGCCCACCTGTGGGGTGCAGGGTGCCAGGCAGAGCCCTCTCCATCGCACATCAGATGCACGGAGCACCCATGGGTGTCACTGCGGTTCTGCGCTGGGACAGGGACACAAAACTCCCCCCCCCGCTGCCTGGGTACCCCGGCTCCCTGCCCTGCCCAGGCAGCAGGAGGGGGTGCCCAGGCGGTGCCCGCTCTCCCGGCTCCACTGGGGGTGGCAAAGCAGAGGCACAGCCCAAGGAGCTGGGTGGCAAAGCTGGGTGCAAGCTCAGGAGAGTGGGGGCATGTGGGGGCACACGGGGGCACCGGCGGCAGCGTGGGGCAGGCTAAGCCCGCTCCGGGGCAGGACGGAGGTACCCGGGCTGTGGATCACTGCGGTGCCCAGCCACAGACCCTTAGGCACAACCCAGGCGTTTGGGTTCAGGCCAGCTAAATGTGGGCTGGGCTGAGCCGGGTGCAGGGGGGAACCTGAGGACCAGCCCAGCTCTCCTGGGTGGGAGGGCAGGGCTGCCCATCGCCCCCCATCGCCCCGCCACCGCTCCACCACAGTGTGGCCACTTGTGGGGTGTGGGTGGGTGCAGGGCAGAAAGCAAGCCGTATCCGTAACACCCTGCCGGCGGGCTCTTGTGGGTGGCCTGGGGGGGGTCCGCGAGCGCGGACGGACACCACTGCCCTGCATGCGGGCAGCGGGGACAGGGCTGGCTTGGGGCGTGTCACGTGGCGGTCCCTTACATAAGTCCCTGATAAACAACATGTGTTACCAGTTTCCGCTACGATTGCAAAACGCTGGTGCTGGGGGCAGAGGGCTGCTCCTTGCCCCGGGGGCTGCGGGGTGCCCACGGGGGCTGCTCCCCGTCCCCCCCCCCCTCCACTGCCCAGTTGGCACTGGGGAGTTGGCACCACTCACCCAAAACACCCAAGCGCAGGGCAGCACGGCCTCAGCCAGGCTGGGCATGCAGGGGAGAGGGCTCCTGCAAGGGGCTGCAGCCCCTCTCCCCTGGTTGCACCCCTGGTCGCACCCCTGGTCCAAGCCCCCACTGCCCCCGCAGCGCACTCAGGGCACATGAGGGACGTCCCCTGCCTGGCTCTCCAGCTGGGTGCGGGCTGGGCAGGCTTTGGGATGCAGGTGGGGATCCGGGCCCGGCAGCAGCCCCTTGGGCAACAGGGTCGGCAGGCCTGGGGCAGGGGAATGGGGTGTTCTGCTGCCCCAGAGGCGCTGGGGATGGGAAGTAGGACCACTGCGGGGCTGAGGTTTCCTCCTCTGGGATCTCCTGGCTTGTCCCAGAGAAGAGCTGATCCTGTGCCGGTTCCCAGCACCCGCCAAGCCCCTGCGGCCCCATGGCACCCAACACCATGCTGTTCCCCACACTGTGCTGGGTGCTCAGGGCTTTCTCTCACTCACCAGCCAGACTCACGTGCACTATGTCACCCAAGAGTAAATCAGGAACTGCCACAACCCTGTGGTTGGGGGGAGGCTCAGGGAGAGGATGATGGAGCTGAGGGAGGGGGCTGGCTGGCCCCCAAGCACCCCCAGCACCCCCTGGCCAGGAGCACAGTGCCAGGACACCAGCAGTCTTGGGGTGCGGGCAGTGCCAGCTTTCTCCTGGGGCAGATCAAGGGGTGACGTGCCTGGACACAGACTCCTCTGAGGCATTTATTGGGGTGTCACTGACTGCCACAGGCCACTGGGGCGCAGAGCAGAGGGGTGACACAAAGCTGTGGAGGGACAGGACAAGGACAGGCATGGCTGCCAGCACAGCTGGAGGAGCCGGGGAGCCCCAGGGCTGGCTCCAGGACTGTGGAGCAGCAGCAGGGTCTTCCCAAACCCCAGCTTGGTCCTGCGTGGCCATGGGCGGCTGGATGAGGCGAGGGCTGAGCTCTGGGGACCTTCTGCACTTACGGTTTTGTTTCTGGAAGGGGAAGAGAAGTGCCGAGGGGCTGGGGAGATGTCCGAGCCCAGCACCAGGGCTGGGGACCCACCTCTGCCTCCCCAGGCACCAATGACAAGTGGTGGAGCTGTCACTGGGGTGCCTGATCCTCACCCCGGGGCATCCCTGTCCCAGAACACCCCATCTCAGACCAGCCCCCACCCCAGGAAACACCAATATAGACCCCACTAAGCCCAGCCTGACCCATGTGGGGGGCAAACGGGGCTTTCCTTTGCCAGGGGGCATCTGATGCCCATTCTGGGTGATGGTCTGCCACCTCCTCGCCCCACACAAGGGCATGGACGGACCCTGTCCTGGGGGATGGTCTGGCATGGGCTCCCCGTGCCAGGGCAGCCCCCCTGGGGCAGGACCACATGGCCATGGTGTGGTGTGCGTCTGGCCCGGTGTGCCCAGCCCACAGCCGGGCAGGGTGGTGCCCATGGTGGGGCCAAGCTTGGCACGTGGGGGTCCCACCGCATTGCCCGGGACCCACAACTCACCATCAAGGATGTGAAACTCATCTGCGGAGTCGCAAAATCCTGCAAGAGAGAGAGCCCAGGGCGGTCACCCTGCCTGGGCACCTGGGACCCCCAAGCCCTGCATCCCAGGGACACTGTGGGGCACAGCCCAGTCCTTGCACCTTGCATCTTTATCCCTGGGGTGGCCACAGCATGGGGACAGACCCCACACGTAGCCCTACTGTGGGTGACATGGGGCCACAAGCTGCTCAAACCTGTGTGGATGTGCCTCCCCCTCCCCACACCAGAGGGGCTGGACCCCAGGCCCTGCTGCCAGGCCCCTCCTGGACACAGCCCTGGCTGCAGGGGCCCCGTGCTCCCAGGGGATTGTGTGCCACCCACCATATTGGGGGAAGTAGTAGGTCACGTCTTCGTTCAGGCCCACAGCCGTGACACGCTGCTCGAACTTGTCCGTGACATCGTCACTGACCTGGCTGGTCCGTCCTGCATGGGGAGGGAGACGCTGTCACCAGCCGTGAGCTCTGCCTCAAAGCCCCCTCATGCCCCCCACGGCAAGGCTTGGGGCCAAGGGGTCTTTCAGCTCAGAGAAGCTGATTACCAGCTCCCCCCTCACCCCCCTGCAGCGCTTGGGGACAAAACTCTCCATCTGAGAGATGCTCCCCCCTGAGCCTAGCACGGGTTTTCCACCTCTCTGCCACCCCTGTCCCTCATCTGCCATGAGTCCCCCAGCACCGACGCACCGTAGAGCTTGACAGAGATGCTCTGGCCCTTCTGGTAATAGAGGATGGCGTAGGTGCTGTAATCTGTCTCACTCACCACCATGTCCACTTTGCTGCCATAGCCACGGCCTGGGACAGAGTGAGAACAGCCCCAGTTAGTCCCATTTAACCCTGGTTAGCCCCAGTACTGTCCAGGGGCCTCACTTCACCATGAGTGGGGTATACAAGGGGTGAAAATCAGGGCCAGAGCAGGTGCAGCCCCATGGGGTGCCATTCCACACCACCATGATGGCATTTGTCACTGTGGCACTTTGAGATCCCAGAGGTGGGATACTGGGAGGGCACTGGTACCAAAGCCCTGCTGAGAGGCAGAGTGGGGGGCTCCAGCTCCGCAGTCCCCACAGCCCCCACACCACTCCAGCCCGGCCTCCCTCACCCTTCAAGAGAAAGCGTCCACAGGCCTGGGTGGGGAGGTAGCGCTGACGGATTTCCCAGCACATCCCATCCCTGTATGGGGAGAGGAGGAAGCTGTGGGCGCAGGCTGGGAGGATCCAGCCCAGGCCCCCTCCCGCCCCACTTGCCTGGGCACACACGGTATCTTTTTTCTCAGGGCATCCCTGGGGAGATGCTGCAAAGAGATGTCTCAGAGCCCCATGGAGACACAGCGAGAGACGCAGAGCCCAAAAACTCACTGAGCCTGAGGGGTCCCTGCCCCCTCCCTGCAGCTCTGAGCCTGGCTCAGCTCCTCAGAACCCCCCAGGCTGGCGAGCAGCACCCATGGATGTGCTGAAGATCCCCCTCCTCAGCCGTGCTGTGGCTGGGATGGCCCCCAAAAGCTTGTTCCTGGCTGGGTGCCCATGGAGCAACCATGTGCCAGATCAGCGCCTCGGTTTCCCCAGCCTGGCTTCCCCCCCACCCTGCCCAGCCTGGGCAGCCCAAGGCTGGTGGCCATGTGGGTGGCAGGGTGCCAGCCTGCTGTGGCCAGGGCTTTTCCCACAAAACATCCCAGGGGAGATCCCACCCACACTTTGCTCCCAGGCAGCTCTCTCCTCCTTGGGGCCTGTGGCCAGGGCAATGGCTCTGCTCGGACCTGCCTGCAGCGTCCCTCTTCCATCCAGCATCCCCATCCCAGGGCGCTGGCCCTGCTCCAACCCACCTGCAGCGTCCCTGTCCCATCCAGCATCTCCATCCGGGGATGCTGGCCCTGCTTCAACCTGCCTGCAGCGTCCCTGTCCCATCCAGCATCCCCGTCCCAGGGCACTGGCCCTGCTCCAACCTGCCTGGCGCGTCCCCATCCCACCCAGTGTCCCTGTGCCCATCCCAGGGCACCAGCCCTGCTCCAATCTGCCTGCAGTGTCCCCGTCCCTGCCTGCGGCCCTACTGGCTGGCAGCACTCACAGCTTCCTGAAGGTGCTGATGGCCAGGCTCTGCCCGTCCAGGATGGTCACCATCACTGTGGTGGCCTCCAGCTGGTAGCTGTGCTCTGCCAGGTAGTTGCAGTGGGAGGCCATGCCGACCAGGAACCACCTCCCTGCAAGCTGCATGGCACAGGGGTGGCACCAGGTCTGCTGGGCCACTGCCTCAAAGTGCCACCACCCCGCTGCCCCGAGCACCCACCACCCTGAGCACCCTTCTTCTGTGCCATCTCTGCTCGCTTGGCACCTCTGCCACAGCCCGGCCCCTTGGCCTGCCCACGGGGCACAAGGAGCTGGCGGGTGGGACAGAGCAGGACAGACAGGCACCTGGCATGGGGACAGGATGGAGCAGGGGGACTGTGGGGAGGGGTGTCCAAGGCATCGCCCCACACTGCCAGGGAGGCTGCGAGCACCCCGGTGCAGCTCTGGGTGTGTGGTGGGCGAGCACCCTGCTCCCATGTCCGCACCCTGCAGCCCCAGCTCAACCTGTGCCCGGCGGAGGCTGCGCCCAGCGCTGTGCCCAGCACCGCGCCCAGCACCGCGGGGGGACACAAGTGCCCAACCCCAACCCCAGAACAGCTGCACCGGCCCCGGGGCGAGGATGGAGGGGGCTGCAGGAGCCGGGCTCTGGCTAGACAGCAGCGGGCCAGGACGGGGGTCCCTGCCGAGGCTTCGGCCCCTGGCCTGCCCTGTGGGCAGCTCTGTGGGCAGCGGTGGGGGACCAAGCTGGGACTGGGGGTGCGCTGGGGGGGCTGGGCTGGGGGAGCGGCTGGTGGGGCAGGTCTGAAGGGGGATGCCCTGGGGTCAGACCCGGAGGGGGATACGTAGGGGGATGGGCTGCAGCCCCCCCCCCCCCCTCCCTGCACCCCAGGCCCGCCGGGGCGGGGGACAGCCGGGTGCCCCCGGCCCCTCACCTGGGGGAGGCTGAGATCCTCCTGAGCCGCCACCTTCTCCAGCGGGCTCTGGGCAGGGGGCAGCCGCCCCTGCTGCCCCTGGCCCTGCCCCAGCGCCGGCGGGGCCGTGAGGAGCAGGCTGAGGAGCAGCAGGGTGCCCAGGGCCGCCATGGTGCCGGGCTGGCGGGGACCGCTCTGCCGGGAAGCGGCGGGGTCAGGCAGGCAGGGTGGCCGGGATGGAGCCGGGCCAAGCGAGGGCCTCGGGCAGCTGCAGGCCGGGACGGCCGGGGTCAAGGCCGGGGTCAACGCTGGAGCCGGGGGTCCCCATGGGCCGGGCCGGGCCGGGTGGGTCCCGATCCCCGGGGGTTGCGATCCCGCGGGTCCCCCCAGAGCCCCGGGGGTCCCGGGCAGCCCCGACCCCGCGCTGCGGAGGCGGGGGCTGTTCGGGAGGGGCGGGGCCTGTTCGAGAGGGGCGGGGCCTGTTCGGAAGGGGGCGGTGCCTGACCAGACGGGGCGGGGCTTGAAGGAGGCGGGGCCTGACCGGGCCGGGCGGGGCGAGGCGGGGCGGAGCGGTCGCCATAGGTGAGCGAGCGTGCCGCGCTCGGCTAGCTGCGCCTAGGGCGGGGTGGGGAGCTCTGGATTTGATCTCTCAGGCCTGCGGCGGAAAGCGGCGCGGTGATTGGCGGAGGGGGAGCACCACCGAGAGGGGAGGCCAGAGCGGCGGGTGCCTGCTGCAGCGGAAGCGCGGGGCGGGGAGGCCGGAAGCGCGGCGGGAGGAGGCGGGGGCAGCGGGGCGCTGGAGCCGCCGAGGTGCCGTGAGGAGCGGGGGCGGCCCGGGGCGGGGGTGCCGGAGGTGCCACTGGTGCCACGGGCCCCCGGGGCGGGTGCGGGCCCGGGCCCACCGGTGCGGGGCTGCGGGCGGCCGAGCCGGGCCGGGCCTCATCCCCCGTTTGCTTCCAGGCGCGGCGGCAGAATGACACGATGGACGCGGGCGGCGGCCCCCTCCTTCCCGACAGCGTCCTCTACGAGATCTTCCTCTACCTGGACCACGTAGACGTGCTCTCGGTGGGGCTGGTGTGCCAGCAGTGGCACGCCGTGGCCCGCGACGAGTTCCTCTGGAAGGAGCTCTTCTACCGCTACTACCGCGTCTCCCGGGAGGTGCCCCGGCACCCAGGTGCGCTGGCGGGGGGGAAGGGGCTGGCGGGGCTGCTGCAGGGCTGCCGGCCTGCCTCGGCCGGCCGAGCGGGCAGGGTGACGGTGCCAGGCCGGGGGCTGCTCCCTGAACGACGGCCCCGAACCCTCCCTGCCCTGAGGCCAGAGGGGAAAATCCTTCCCCCCGTCTGCTGCTCAGCCCTCTGTCCTCTGGTGTCACGGCTGACAAAGCCACTAAACCATATCATGTTAGCAGTTCTACATGCTTGGGTGGTGGTGTGCTCATGAAGGGCTCTGGAACTGCCCAAACCCTTCAGAAAGAGGCATCAGATAGTTGAAAATGCTTTGATTTTCCCTTTCTCACAGAAAGGTGGTCTCAGCTCTCTCTGGGCAGATGTTCTCTGGTAGCCACTGCACAGCTTGTCTGGGCACTGTTGCTGAGGGAGATCCCGAGGAGACACAGTGAGTCACTGTGCTGCCACCTCACAGCCTAGTTGGATTCCATGATAATCACTGCTGGCTTTTCCTGATCAGGACCTCACAGCAAGCCTCTGCTTCAGGCTCTGTCCCTTTTTCATCTGGACTAGGAAGAGCTGCAGGTGCACATTAGCTGATCAAACCATTTCCATAAGAGGTAGGCAGCAGCTGCAACCTGGCTGTGGAGGGAGAACGAGTGTGCCTGCTGCCTGGAGAGGGAGATGGGCATGCGGCCATTTAATTGTACAGTGGGCAAATGCTAAGGCAGTAGCTGACCCACTTTGCGAGGGCAGGTTGGACTTGATCTTGGCCTCAGCGTGCAGTGGGAAAATGACCCATTAACAGTCAGCATCAACTGAGCCTGGCAGGGCCTTCCCTGGATAGAGCTTTCGGCAGTCTCGGTGGCAGTAGTTTTCTGCTCCCTGCTGAGTATCAGGTGCTGGAAGGGGTTTGGTGCAATCTGGAAGGGTAACACAACGCTGTCGCACCAGCTGAGACAGGCCTTGGGGACCTGCCGACAGGAGTCCTTGCTGCCAAGGTGGGTCTTTCTTGAAGGCTGAAAAGCCCATTCCCAGCATGCTGTGGAGGTTTGGAGTGGGACTGTACTCCATCCTCCACCCCAGGGATGTGCACGGCACTCCCAGCAGTGGCCACAGCAGAGTGAATTGGCTTTTTCCACTCAAGTTGCAGTTGCCACAGAAGAAATGCCAAGGATCAAGCAGTAGGGAGTCTGTCTCCCTGCAGTGGGTGCACCCACTAGTGCAAAAGGGCCCTGAGAAGAGATGAGGTGTGGATGGGACGACTCAGGCTGCGTGACTTCACTTGCGCAGACCCTGGAGCTCCATGGGGTTGAGGACATCATCTTTAGGTTTTATCTGAGGCTCTTTGACCAGGCTGATTCGCTTCCAGCCTCCTGGAGTTAGTCAGTAAGCTACTAGCCCTGTTCTTTAGCACTAATCGGGATTGAGCAGTTGGTGTAACTCAGTAATGTATTTGGGCACCTCCCAGGCTGCACTTCTGGAGCTGTGAAAATCCTCCATGAGGCAGCAGGAGCAGGGGATAGCTGGCAGGCCCAGAAACGGGCTGAAGCGGGAGTTTGGGGAAATCCTCTGCCAACCTGCCTGCCCTGGGCAGCTCTGTTGGGAATGGCATCCAGTGGGTCTTGTAAGAGAAAATGTTGGGGTTGCTTGGCCAGATGGGATCTGTCCAGACTGCTTCCCAGACGGATGGGCTGGGACCAAGAGCTTCAGAGAGGGATGAAACCCTTTGCCTAGAGAGCAATGGTGGGATATCTTGGCAGCAAGCTGCTCCCTGCCTGCAGGAGCAGGTGCCTCCTAGGCTGCAGCAAGTTCCAAAAAACCCTTCACTTCTGTTCAGCGTAACTAGGGAAATTGGCCCTTATCCATATACGTGCATAATCCTCTTTGCTTCCTCGGGATTTGCTGTTGCAAGAAGTCTGTAGGCTGCCTTACTGGGCACTTTGTTAAAAATCCTCCTTATGTGTCTCTTTATTAGGTGTCAGCGTGACTTCTGCGAGTGTGCTCAAGGCTTTTCTACTGCAGCACTCCTCTTCTGTCCTGGCACCCTGCGTCCAGCTCCCCTCTCTTGTTTTCTCTACTCCTGTCTCATAGAGATGGTTTTTCCTGGTCTTGTACCCTTTCTGGAACCTTCTTAATTCTGTGTTAGACAAGATAAAGATAATCAGAGCAGAGCCCGGTACCCTGAGGAGCAGCTTCCCTCTCATCACATGATAGATTTGTTTGCGTTGTGCTGGAGCACGTCTGCAGTTCCGATGGCTGTTTTGTCCTGAGCAAGGCTTTTGTTAGATAGCTGACAGCTATGCCCTGGATGTTTCTTGCAGTGGCTGTACTGGTTTAAAAAGTAGTGGTACAGTGTGGAATTGTGCGTTTACTGGAAGAAAACATTTTCTGTGTGTGGGAGTGGGGAAGCTACTGAGAAAAATATTAAGCCCCGCTAACGCGGGTGAAGCTGTAGGGACCTTGGCCCCAGCAGAGCTCCTGGCATTGCCAGCGGCAGGCATGACCATGCTTTGTTAAAGACTGATTCTGCGGCTTCTGTGTTTAGCTCAGGGCTGTTGCTTCCCTCCACTTACATTCCTGTCCCGTGTCCCTGCTCGTGTGTTACAGCTGCCGTCTCCTGGTATGATGAGTTCCAGAGGCTCTACGACACCATCCCTTGCGTGGAAGTGCAGGCCCTGAAGGAGCACAATGACCAGGTTTTGCACCTCAGCTTCTCCCACTCTGGCTGTTTGTTTGCATCATGCTCCAAAGACTGTACCGTCAAGGTAAAGTGGCAGCCTCCTCTGCACAACCCTTCTGGCTTTGATTTAGTGGGGCTTAGCCACGAAAGCAGCCTTTAGGAAGTCTGTGGAGAGGAGAGGTTTGACCAGGTGTCCCCGGACTTAGGCCAGTTCCTGTAGATGCTGAGTTGTTCTCAAAGCGACAGAACTAATGACTCTTGCAAATGTAGCCTTGAGGGCTGTGGCTTCCAGCTCTAGCCCGCATGAAGGTGGCCGAGGTGCGTGCCTGGCTCTGGCTGCTTTCTAGGTGTGAATCAGTCCCCTGTTGTGCCGTGGGTCTAACAAAGAGTGCAGAGATAATGATCCACTGCAGAAGTTCTTGCGTGAGGGGTTGTCTTGGGAGAAATCTCTCTGAACATGCTGAAAAATCCATCTGTGACAGTACCATTTGCTGCCTGAACACCTTCCCCACTGGCTGATGGGAAAGCAGTCCTGCATTCAGCCGCTCTCCAAAGCTGTTGGCCGTTTTCTGTCAGGGGAATTGACAAGGAATTCAGGACTGGGGCACAGTTAAATAGGATCTTTGATATTACTTTTTTTTCTTGTCCTGGTGAGTGCTGGCAGAACAAAAAAAGTGGAACCACTCTGAGGCTTCTCCACAGCTTCCTGACTGTTTGTCTATCTGTCTGTAGATCTGGAGCAATGAGTTGGACATATCCCTGCAGCACAGCTCCAACATGAGGCCATACAACTGGAGCTACACACAGTTCTCCCAGTTCAACTCCGATGACTCCCTCCTTTTGGTGTCAGGTGTCTTTGTGGGGCCTCACAACTCCTCGTCAGGAGAGATTGCCGTAATCAGCATGGGTAAATACCACCCTTGCCTTTACTGGGGCTTCCTGGGAGGTGTGAAATGGTGGGTGCTGGACTCCCTTCCTCTTCAGGTGTGCAGTGGCTTGACCTCTGCTTGTCCTGCATTCCACCATCTGTGCAAAGGGGTCCCAATCATAGTTTCACAGGGTAAACCTTCCGGATAGCCTTAGCTCTGCTCAGGTCAGCATGTCATCACCTAAAGGCAGCGTGGCATATATTTATTCTCACTTAACTTCTGTTCTAAGCAACAGTCTGGGCAAGGCAAGAGTTATCTGCGTTACCTGTTGTCTTGAAGCCACCATTTCTGACTCAAGTGGTGCTAGTCCCACCCTGAGGTCTCATGTGGCTTTCTGAAGTGCATTCATCTGGGTCTGCTTCACCTCTTCTGCTGCAGTTCCGTGAAACTTGCTAATCCCAACTGTGTTATCTCTTGCTGTCTCTGTGCAACAGTCCCATTGTACCAAAAAATGAGGGGTGCTGCTAATTGCACAGCTGTCTTGCTCAGAAAGCCCCTGAGCCCCATGGAGGGGAGTGAAGAAGTTCTGTACGTGTTTGGCTTGTTCTTGTCCCTGGGGTTTCTGCTTTGGGCCATGCTTGGAGAAAGGCCGTGAGGTTAGATTGCACTCTGGTCTGGCTTTGCCTGGCTGCCCTTTTTTTTTTTTTGTTTCCCTTGTGCATGCTCTCTCCACGCATCTCTGTAGAAGAGAGAAATAATCTATCTTCATAGTAGCGACTGGAACTGGGTGGTGGTTGGGCAGTGTCCGCTCAGCTTGTGGTGGAGATGCTGCATCAGTGCCTCTCCTGCGGAGACTTGAATCCACTTCTCATGTCTTCTGCCACGGTTTCTCCAGAGCCCCTGCCAGAAGCCATCGCCTCACTCTTGTGTTTCCCCTCCCTTCCAGAGAACTTCACACTGCTTTCCAGGGTAAGGAACAAACCCTATGATGTGTTTGGCTGCTGGCTGAATGAAACCAACTTGATATCTGGCAATCTGCATCGGATTGGGCGTATAACCTCCTGCTCTGTGCTGTGGCTGAACAACGCTTTCCAGGTGAGATGCCTTTGTTCCAGCTCCACAGGCAGTGCAGCTTCCTGCTGGCTCCTGGGGGAGGAAAAGCTGTGGAGGAGGTGTGAGCGGGGAAGAATGGCCCAGTCCTCCTGCCCTCCCTGTTTGTCTCCTCTGACTTGCCCTCAGGATCTTGAGCTTGAGGCAACGCTTGCCTGAGGTTTCTCCATGCTCAGTGTTATGTTGCAATATTTTAATTCTACCCCCAGATTCCATTAACTCTTGCCCCATTAATTGGGATGAGGACTTGATTGCAGTGCCCTAGAGCGTGTGTTGCTCAACAGGAGAGTGGTTGAACGACAGCAGGGTTGCTGAGGTCCTTGATAGTATGAAGCTGGGCCTGGGACAGCTGTAGTCTGGCATGTGTCTGAGCAATGGCCATTCTCCCACTTGGCAGCTTAGTGCATTGTTCCGAGGAGCTGGAGGCAGCTGAGAGGCTGAGCTCAGCCCTGCCTGTCCTTGCTGACATTTATGTGGGCCAGGTGCTGTCTCTTACGCTGTGATGAGACCTGGAGATCAGTGTGTGCTGGCCTTAGACTGCTGGTTTGCTGCTTTTTCGTTCTCTGGCACTTGTGCTGCTCGGACACGTTCCTCTTCCATGTTTTGCCTCTGTCTCAATGTCACAGCTGCACATCCTGGTGTTTTGTGGTTTTTAACGTGATTGATGCTGACACCAGGTGAAATCCCCCGGTAGCAGAGACCCTTCCCATAACCACTTCTCTGTGCTGTGCTGACACTACAGTGTTAACTCTTCCATCTCCAGGAGGTGAGGAAGGACCTTGCCTGCTTTGACAAGGGGTGTTGAAGTCCAGCTGCAGGCTGCCAGAGCAGTTAGGCAGGAAGAGACCTGCTTGTGTTTGGGAGCAGATAACCAGGCTGGTCCTGCTGAGGGGTACAGGCAGACTTTAGGAGTGCAGAGGTCCTCTGCTGCTTGTAGGACAGCAGGATGGCACTTCACGCTGCACCTGTGTTTATCGCAGAGGCCTGTTCCTGAAATTCTTGTAAAGCACCGAGCAGTGACAGATAATGACCTCAGGCAGGGAAGTGGCAGCAAGGCTGCCAGGCCTCTGTGTTTCCCACTCCACTGTTGTCTGCCTGCAGGAGCTTTTGTCTCGGTGTGCCCACCTCCAAGATGGGAAGGAGTGTAAAAAAGCTGGCCAGCCTCTTGGGCCAGTTCTCATGGTCAGTGTTCCATGCAGCAGTGTGAAGAGAGGTCGGGGTGTGGCTGGTGTCCACTGTGGGGGCTCAAGGTCTGGGCAGGTGGTTCTTGGTTTGAGCTGTAGGAGTGACCCTCCAGTGAGGTGGTTCCTGCTTACTTCTCCCTTCTGCTTGCAGGGCATAGAGTCCGAGAATGTGAATGTAGTGAAGAGACTCTTCAAAATCCAGAACCTGAATGCCAGCACTATCCGGACTGTGATGGTGGCTGACTGCAGCCGGTATGATTCCCCAGACCTGCTCCTGGACTACGAGGAGCAGCTAGCTGCTTCCTCCACCTCCACCTGCCCAGTCTTTGATCTTGGCAGTGACAGTGAGGAAGAGGAGGCCAAGCCCAAGCAGACTCCGGAGCCAGCAGTACAGGAATTGCCGGATGAAGGGGGTGTGACAGCAGAGGATGGGCTGCAGCAGTTCTTCGATGATATCATGGAGGGCCGAGTGAGGCCTGCCATGACCGAGACAGAGTTGGAGACAAAGGTGGCTGAGCTGTTTGTACGCAGCAGAACTAAACCGCCTGAGCTGAACCTGCTCTCCACGGACAGCAACAGCAAGACAAAATACTTAATCTTCACCACAGGATGCCTCACCTACTCCCCACACCAGATAGGTAAGGCTGTGGTCTGAGCCCAGGGCATGCCAGTTTCCCTGGGGTGTGGGCTGCAGCTACACTCTGAATTTGAATCTGGAAAAGACCTGGTTTATTTGCTGCCTGTTTGTGGTGAGTGAGTTGCAGTTCTGCTCAGGCCGATGGATTCTTGATACGGGAGGTTTTTGAGATGCCCTGGTCACTGAAGGGGGTTCCACCCCACAAGCCTGAGGCTTTTGTTGCTACCAGGCTTGACACATGGGCAAACAAGAAAGTCATGGCGAGGGCTGAGCAGAAGATCAAGAAGGAACTCCTGACTTAAGGACATCAGCCACAAGTTGCACACAAGTGGGTGGATGTGAAGGGCAGTGGTTGCCCTGATGGGCGCATGTGGAAGGGCCTCAGCCCTATTGTCTTGTGGGGGTCAAGAGGGCATCGGGGCAAGGCTGGTTTGAGCACCTTGGAGTTCCTGTGTGTGGTGTTTGTGCAGTGCTCCTCAGCGCTGGGAGACAGAGCCCTGCCTGCCCCAGTGCATCGCCTGCCTCTCCCACTGTGTGTGACCCCCCTGCATCACTTGGCCTTTCAGCCTTAGCGAGACACTTGGGCACCCCTGTTTTGGTATTGGAGAGCTTTCACAGTGGGTTGTTAGCTGCCTCAGCAGGTCCATGGCAAGCTGATCCCAGGCGGCTTGCTGGTGCTCAGCCTCCTTCCCCAGTGGGGTACAAGGGGCAGTAGTTGCAGCACAAGCCAGGCAATGGCGCTGCTGGTGACCTTTTTCTGGGTTAGGACTTCCCTTGCTCATCTGGGGCTCTCTGGTTGAGGCACTGGGACTAGCAGAGTCTGAATTTATAGGAAATAAAAGTGCAGTGATGAGCAGAAGCAGGTAGTCTGGGTGCTTCTCCAAAAGCCCCTAAAGCTAGCAGAGAATTTCAGTGGAAAGGACTAGACAGATCAGTAGAAACATGGGGAGGGAAGGAGAGCTGCCTCTAGGCACAAAGACTCTTCTGTAAAGCCAGACGGTTTCAGTTCCTTTTGCTGCTCGCACAATTACAGCCTTACTTTCCTGCCCTTCTAACCTTCCTGTTCCTTGGTCCTGCACCAGTACAGCCCAGTAAGGTAGGGAAAGGCAGCTTCCAAAGCTGTAGGCAACTTAGAGAAGAGTCACTTGGTCTTTGCCCACCCAAGTTAGGAATGTGACCTGGACTGAGAGTAGCTCTGCTCCTGTCTGTGTCCGGGTCTGCAGACAGATGTGGTGGACCTTGGCCTGCCTGGGGACGCACGGCGGGTGGTCTGCCCTGCCTCAGCCCTGTCAGCAGCGCTGCATCCTGACCCGCCGGCCTGAGCAAACGCTGCCTCACAGGCTGGAACCTGCAGTGCGCGAAGGCAAAGCGTGGCACAGAGGCGGCGTCTGCCTTTGGACTCCGCCGACTTCCAGCGCAGCCTCCCAGGGCCGTGGGTTTTGGTGCCTTTGAACTCCAGTGACTCCCTGGCCGGCAGCCAGTGCCCGCGGCACAGACTGGCTGTTCGGAGGGATGAACCCTGGCTCAGCTCCTCTCCCAGCCATGAGTCACTGCAAAATGTTATGTTTGCCCATCAGTTTGTGTGTCAAACCGGCCTTTGTGCATCTGCTGTCTGCCCCCGAGGAACTGGTACTTGAAAGAGCTCGCTGTTGTGCTCGTCTCTCGCCAGGCTGCTGGGCTGGAGCTGCTGGTGGGAGCCGCGCTCCCGGCTGCTGGGCATTGGTGCTATCTTGCCTGATCTGCTGCACACCGGCACTTCTGCAGGAGTTTCCTTTGAGCTCCTGTCTCCCTTGTGCAGGTGGCAGGCTTGAGTCACGGGCAAAGCTGCCTGTTCTACTACTTTGTGCGTGGGGAGGCCGCGTAGCTGAGTTTGGAACTGGGAGTGTAGCTGTGGAAATGAGGATGAAGGTGCTGGCAAGCAATGCCAGTTGGGTGGAAGAATGAAGGTCCTGTCCTGAAGGTCCTGAGCTGCCCAGGTTCAGATGCGGTGATGTTGTGAAGGGCCTTGGACTTGAGGTGCAGCGTGGTGTCACCCTGACCTTGTTGGTGTGCAGGAAAGAGCTAAAATGAAGGGTGTTCAGCAGCGATTTTCTCGGAGAGGCGATGGGATGGGCCGTCTTCCAGCTCCTCTTGGAGCTGCTGAGGATTAAGCCCGTGTGTGCCCAGGAGCTGCTGAGGCTCACAGGAGTCCTCCAGGAACTGCTGTTGATGGTTTGTGTTTGGGACCTCTGTCTAGAGCTGAAGGGGAGAGGGCTTCACCCATAGCACGTGATTCGGGAAGTTCAAAAGCTGTAGAGCCCAGTTTGGGTTTAAACCCCTCTTCTTGGAGCTTTTTGGGGCTGACCCCCGCCTATGCTTGACAGTGGCAGGGGAAAGCCCTGCCACAGCCAGTGCGTCTGCTGGGCCTTCTCCGGGCTGGGTATTGCAGGAAATGGGCCCAGCCCAAGGATTCATTTTGGAGAAAAACCTTTCTGCAACCAGAGTGCCGCATCTTCCTTGTGCTCTGACGCACGCTGCGGGCTGGGCTCAGAGCGAGGTGCGGCTGCAGCAGCCGGGTTGGCAGCTGGGCATCTCCCTGGCTGGGGTAGAATGTGCCAGCGTGTCCCTTACGGGCAGCGTCCTGGCCAAAAGCACCGCTTGCGAGAGCTGGAAGGAGGCCGGCAGGGACAGCAGCCTGTCGTGGTCCTCAACTAGCGAGCCAGTTCTCCTTTCTTAGCAGCACAAAGGGAAGCCCCATCTTGAAGCCTGGGGACTTCCACCAGCCCCGCTGTCTGCTAGCAGCAGCCTGCAGAACCGCCTGATTCTGCTTTCTGTCCCCAAGGGATTAAAAGGATCCTGCCCCATCAGATGACGACTGCTGGGCCGGTGCTCGGGGAGGAGAGGCGCTCGGATGAGTTCTTTGACTCACTGGATCACGTCATCGACATCCATGGGCACATCATCGGGATGGGCCTGTCCCCTGACCACAGGTGAGCGCGGTGGGGCGGCAGTGCTGGCCTCGGACACTGCGGGGGGTGGGCGACAGCTGCTTAGGGGCTTTGGGGGGAGAACCGGAGAAGAAATGACTGCAGTGGATGGAGCAGGCTGTCTGCATAGGCCGCTCTGCTTGTTCACATCCTGTTTATGCCCTAGTGCTGATGCCATGTGTCACCACCCGAGCACTTCCCCAGACCTGCTTTGTCCCTTCCCAGGGCAGGGGGTTGGAACTAGCTGATCTTTAAGGTCCCTTCCAACTCTAACCATTCTATGATTCCGTCTCCGCAGGAATGCTTTCCTCCTGCTGTGCTGCTGAGCCTGGTTCAGGATAGGATCAGGCAAGGACCACTGTAAGAGCTCCTGGTGGAGCTGCTCACCTTAATCTGTCTTGTCCCTGAGGCAGATGGATAGGCCACCATCCTTAAAGTTTGTTTACCTCACCCCTAGGGCCCACTGTCCCAGCTGTGGTGGCCCTTTCCTTTCCAAACAGGGTAAGAAGTGGTTCAGCAACACGTCCCTGTGCTTCAACCTGGGCTTCAGGGAGCAGAGCTGCAGGTTGTTAAGGAGCAGAGGAACTGCTCGGTCCCTGCCCTGCCCGGCTGCACTGCGCAGTCACAGCTGGGGCTCTGTGAGCTTTGTTGCACGTGGCGAGGTGCAGCGTAACTCTCTGCTCCCCTCCCCAAGGTACCTGTATGTGAACAGCCGTGCCTGGCCTCGGGACTGCGTCATCTCCGACCCGATGCAGCCGCCCCCTATCGCCGAGGAGATTGATCTCCACGTCTTCGACCTGAAGACAATGAAGGAGGTGAAAAGAGCCCTCCGGGCTCATCGGGCCTACACACCCAACGAGGAGTGCTTCTTCATCTTCCTGGATGTCAGCAGGGACTTCGTAGCAAGGTGTGGGGCGATGGCGGGGGGGCAGGGTCCTGCCCCCGTGTCCGGGAGGCCCTTGGGGCCAGTGCTGCGGGGTGGCTTGTGCAAGCAGGGCTGGTCCGGCTGCTGGAAACTCCCGTATGTTGTGAGCAGAGCAGGAAACGGGAGGTTTGGAAAGAGCAGAGGGACTGAATCAGAGGCTGCTGATAAAGGCTGTGTGCCCTGGTCCTGTTGTGAAATCAGTGAGCAAAGGGGAAATCTGGGGCTGTGGCACGTTTGGCAGGGGATGGCAAATGCCCTTCTTGAGGGGCTGCAGGCAGCAGGTGCCATGGAGTGAGCTGAAGGGGCTCTTCAGACAGCCCGGAGGGAGCCGGCCTGCCCAGGCTGAAGCTCCTGGGTGATGGGGCTGCAGATGGAGGCTGGGGCACCCTCTGTCTGTGCAGAAGGAAGGGGGTTGGGAGCAGCAGGTTGTCGAGGCTGCTGGGGTGACGTCCTTACTGCTGTCTTGTCTGCCACAGTGGGGCAGAGGATCGCCATGGCTACATCTGGGACCGGCACTATAACATCTGCCTGGCCAAACTGCAGCACGACAACGTGGTCAACTCGGTGGCGTTCAGCCCGGTGGAGCAGGAGCTGCTCCTGACAGCCAGCGATGACACCACCATCAAGGTGTGGCGCTCCCCTCGCGCAGTGCGCATCCAGCAGGCCAGGAAACCCCGGCCCAGGAAACTGCTCTTCTCCTGGCTCATGAATCAGAAAAGCTGAACCCAGGTACACCTGCTCCTGCAGCCACCGGGCTGCAGCCACCTCCTCTGGAGCTTGCAGAGCTTTGAGCCCTGCACAACAGACGAGCTCTGGGCGCACACATCCCATCTGCTGAGTCAGGAGAGACCCTGGCAGCGGGAACTGCTTCCTCCTTGGAGCATCCGCTTCAAAGACAGAGTGTAAGAGCCGAGGGCCCGTTCCTGGGCCTGGTAGGCAGCAGCCCGAGCTGGTCACTGCAGGGCAGGCGCCCCACAGCTTCTCACGAACGCTGCTACTTGGTCACAGCTCTCTGGGTGAGCGTTGGTCTCTGAGAACAGACTGAGACGCGTCTCCAGGTTTGTACTGGGTGAGCTGGGGACGTGGCTGACCTGGCTGGGAGCTGCCGGCCGCAGAGCACTTGGCAGAAGCGGCAGTACAGTGCTGTGCTGCCTTACTGCAGGACTCTTTTAATATAGTAGTTTTATTAATGTTTGTTTGTCCCAAACCTCCACAGGCAACTCATCTGGCTGCTGGGTAACGCCGAGTGCCTCTTCCCCCACAGCACCTTGGCCTCAGGGGGCAGCAGGGACGGGAGGGCAGCAAGGGGGCAGCAGGGGAGGCAGGGCTGGGGGCCTCGCTGGCATCTCATGTGGCCCCTTGGGACGCAGCCAGTGCCCCGTCGATGCCTTCTGTTAGAACTACGTGTTGATATCGCCAGTTTCCAAACTTGAGAGCAGGAAGGGTTGGTGGTAACATGGTGCTGGCTTTTCCTCTGTCTTCCTTGCCTAAGTAGCACTTAAATAAGCTATGGCGTCGGTAACCTATTTATTCTAGGGGATGTGCTGTCCCTTCCCGAGGGGGCAGCCATGAGGATGGCTGGTGGGTCTCGTGGTCACCTCCCTCCCATGCTACTCAAGTTGTGGCACTTCAGGGTCTCTTGGTATGTTCTCCAGGTATTCACCCATAGGTGCCCAGGGGAAACCAGCCCTCCTCTGCCTGAAGTGACAGTTGAATAAGCTTCCTTCCACCTGGAATGACTTGCTGGGGGTTCGGTGGCCAGCTTCTCCGGGGACCCCTCCAAGGGTGGAGCTGGCTCACTTGAAGCAATTACGAACTCGGTGGTGTTTATTCTGTATCTGTCCCTGACGCTTTTCTCCCTCTAGCAGCTACCCAAATGTAAGAGTCTAAAATTAAGCTCCTAACCTTGACCTGGCCCAGATGGTCGGGGCTGGCGGTGGCCCCAGGAGTTGCAGTTGCTCCTGGCAGGGGGGGCTCTGGGCTGTGTCTGGGAAGGAGCCAGGTCCCAGGCAGGGGCTGGGGGAGGCATTTCAGGCTCCTCTGGGAGCACTGGGGGCAGCTGTCTGTGCCACTCACAGCCTTGGGTTGCAAATACTAGACTTAACGGAGGCAGCAGATACTGTCTCGATATACACTGATGGCTTTAACAGCTCCTCTGGCCCTTGGCAGGAGGGTTTGTACCCTGGGTCTGCTCTGCCCCAGCAGATGCCTGTGGCTTTATCCAAAACCCCTGTACTCAGGTTTTCTGTCATTGTAGGACTTCCAGAAACAATGGAGTCCTTCACGGCTGTGTGTGCACACAGGATCCCCATCCAGCTCTGTCCAGTCATACAGCAAAGGAGCAGCCTTTACCTTCTTCCCTCCCCCCCCCCCACCCCCCAAGATTGTGAAATCTGTTCTCCTTGACTCGGTGTAGTAGTGAGCCAGGCACTGAGGGTTTATGTTTGTACCGAGTTTTGCTCTTCACTATGGCATCGAATAAATATTCTGCTAAAGCATCTCTGCAATGTTAATTTGTTTTTCTGAGTGCTGTTCTTCTACTAAAGCAGAACTGAAGCCAGACGTGTCAAACAACTGCTGTGCCTGCGTCCCTGCGGGGCTCCAGAGGTAGCTGACCAACTCACATTATCTGCCCTGGGCCGTGCAGGCAGCGAGCTCTAAAACAGGAGCAGAGGACAGAGGCAGAGAATTGCCCAAATCGTCTTTGCCCTCAGGGAGGACAGGACAGCCCTGCACCAGGGGAGCAGCAGCTCCTGGCAGCCTGGGGAAAGCTCTTCTCTGCCAAGTGCCACAGGCTCCAGGACAGGCCGGGGGCTGGAGCATCCTGGCTTCTCGCTGTTGCTCCATGGTTTCTAAGCACTAACAGACACTGCAGGTAAGTGGGCAGCAAGCCCCAGGGACAGCCCTGTGGTGCTGGTAGCAATTCCTGTGCTGCAGCAGCATGAGTGTCCCCTTAGAGCCTCTTGCTCTTTGGTGCATCGTGGGGCAGCTGCACCTGCGTGAAGTGGGTCTGGCTGCACCCAGGAGGGGACAGGCCCCTTTGGGTACCCTCCTATTTGTCTTCTGCAGCCGTGCGCTGCTCCCCAGCCCCTCAGCTGGTGCTGCAGCTCTGGGGGGGGCAGGAGAGGGGCTCCTGCAAGGACGGTGAGAACAGCGCAGGCACTTGGCTCCCACGAGCCTGTCCTAGAGTAACTCTGCAGCTGCTTTATTATTCAGCACCAGCGTGTTAACGTGTTGCATTTGCCTCTGCAGTTGTTCGGCAGCTCCCTGCTGCTGGTGAAGCTGCCCCGTCCCTGCTCCCACCAGTCCTGTGCCCCCTGGTACTGGTGACGCTCCAGCAGCAAGGCTGGGGCTGCATCACCCCTGCCCCCCCCAAGAGCTCCTTCCCCGCCTGCTGCAGCACCCTGCTTTGGTGCTGGGCAACCCCCCCAGGCTGCAGCGTTCCGGCTGGGAGGCAGGAGCTGAGGAAAGCTCCCAGCACAGAAATAAACCCCCACCCCGAGGGGCTCCTACCCCTGCTCCTCCTCCAGCCCCCAACTCCCCTGGGTTCTACGAGGATGCTCTTCCAACTGCTTTTATTAGTGGTTTTGACCATATTACATCCTCAAGAAAAAAAAAAAGTTACTTCACAGTACTAGGCTGAGATGGGTATTCTCCAATAGTTGTGGTCAAAAGGGGAAAAAAAAAACCAAACACGCACAAAAAAAAAAAAAAAATCCAGCGGTGGCTTACGCCGAGCACTGTGTGCCAGCCGGGCTGGCAGAGCTGTGCCCAGGAAGGGACCGTACCCCCCCACTGCAGCGCACGGGCTGCTGCAAGGGACACGCGCAACAACTGCCACTGCACACTCCAGAGCTGCTAAAAAAGGGAAAAGGGCCAGAAAGTGGTGTCAGCACCAGATCTGTCCCTGCTCTGCCAGGCGTGAGGGAAGGGGAGCACCACAGCTAGTAAAAGCGTCTGTCGCAGGGGCTTGCCTGCGGTGCCGTGCCATGTCCCTCCGACAGCAGCACAGCCCCGCGTCCCCGCCACAGGCTGGATGGGATCAGCCTGATCACTGCTCACAGCACAGTCTCCCACCCATCTTCCAGTCTCCTGCTGGGGCAGCAGGACCAGCACCCCCACCCACAATAGCCCAGACTCCTCCAGCTGAGCCAGCGTCCTCACAGTCCCCCCCAGCACCCCTTGGCCAGAGCCACCCGGCCCTGCTGTAGGCAGTGGGGGGGTCCAGCACCCCAGGAGCAAAGAGTCACATCAACTCAGATGAAGCTTCCTCCCACCATGTAACAACACTTAATTCCCAGTGGCTACGTGAGCAGAACTGATTTTCCTCCCCCTTTCCAGATCTTTCCCGGCCTCTGTGGGGCTGGGAGCTCCCTGGGGCCTGGCTGGGGAGTGCTGTCACGGGTAGCAGCAGGGCTCAGGCTTTTTGTTTCCTCCTAAGGCAACAGAGCGAGAGCGGCAACACAGGGGTGATCCCTCCCCCAGGCCAGGCACAAAGGAAGGGTCCTGCCTCCTCTCTCCCACCGCCGAGAAGAGCCAGGGCTCCTGGGGGCTGCAACAAGGCCGGGCGCAGGCAGCTGTTGGCCCCACGCGGCTGCAGGTCAGAAGAGCTCCCAAGCAACCTGCCCCCCCGGCTGCCACAGGCTCCTGTCCCCCTCCTCAAAACAGCAGCGTCTGCCTCCAGCCACAGCCTCTGCACACAACAGGTATGATCAGATCCACACCGAGACTTTATAGTGGGGCTCAAAGGTCATCCCAGCACCCATCCACAGCCAGGGAGAGCCCCCGGCCACTGCAGCACCCTTGGGTGCAGCTACCCAACAGCCTGGAGAAGGACATGGTGGACGCCCCGAGCTCCCCATGAGCAATCAGGACAGTGCCACCAGGCAGGGAGCGGGGGAACAGCCAGCCCCGGCAGGACTCCCCGGGCCCCGGCTGAGTGACAGCTCGTCACGGGGGTGGCTGGGCCAGAGCAGAGGGGGAAGCAGAACACAAACACGGAGGGCTCTGCACTCATCAGGCTGGGTGCCAAGCAGGGAGCTGCTGGCAGAGAGGGACTTCAGGCCTTCCTCCACCATGGCCACTGTGCCCCACTGAGGGTGATCCATGGCGACCATGAGCATGAAGATGGTGACCATGCTCCAGCGTTGCTGCCTGCCCTCCTGGCCGGGTGCTGGACAGGATCCCGGTCTGTTATTGCAAGGTGGGCTCAGCAGCCGGCTCCTGGGACCAACAAGACCCCTCCTGGGGCGCGTTGCGATGCTGACACAGGTGAGGGGAGCCCAGGCAGAGAAGGCAGCAAAGCCTCAGAGCCCAGCGCAGCCAACTGCCTGCCCAGAGCTACTCATGGCCACAACCAACCAACTCCAGAAGGACCAGCCGGCCACAACGTAGGGACGTAGCAGCAGCTTCTTCTCCACAAACAGAGACTTTCTCACAAGTGCTGAACACTTGCTGCCCAGAAGGGAGCAGTGCCAGGAGCCCAGGGACAAAAAGGGGTCAGCAAGCTTCACTTGGGGACTTCCTCAGCCCCCCCAAGTCCTACCCAGGTGGCTGCAGGCTCTGTGAGGGGCCAAGCAGAGAGAGCACGGCCCTGTGCAATGACAAGGAACTGGCAGGCAGCCAAGGGAAGGACGGGGGAAAAGCTGTGGCTGGTGGGCAAGGTGGGCCCTGGGGAGGAGCCGCCCACCGTACAGGTGGACCAGAGACATGTCACATCTGTTAGTGCTGCAGCCAGGAAGGTGACAGTGCCCGTGGGGATGGATGGCGGCAGAGCAGGTACAGACAGCAGCAGAGCCGTGTCTGTGCTCAGCGGCTGGAGGGGGCCCTGGCAAGGCAGGTGTGCCTGCGCTGCTGCAGCTGAAAGCCAGGACAGGAGCATCCGTGTGTGAGTAAAGACAGGTTCCAGCACAGCCACCACCCGGCCCAGCGCTGCTCAGGTGCAGGCAGGCAGAGAATGGGCAGGGTCTGGCTAAAAACCCACCTGGGGCTCCCAGGGTTCAGGGACCTGAAGTCCTGCACTGAGCCCTGCATCACCCTCATCTCCCAGGGCAGGATGGGCAGTCACCAGGGAAAATTCACTCCTCTTTCACTGTGGGCATCCCTGGTGCTGCCCCACGCTCCATCTTTGGCAGTGGGCACTGCCTGCCCCGTCCCGCGCTGCTCAGAGCACAAACCACCCATCAAACACACAGCGAGGGCCAGGCGTGGGGTACCACTCCCCCGCCTGCCACACAGCAGGGCTCAGCACCTGGCTCTGCAGGCACCAATGGTGTCAAAACAGCTGTAAAACATTTCACAGCTCTCTCGCCCGCCTTGCACTGAGTCTGCCACGCACCCTTCCCGTCCACCGAGGCACAGAGCTGCCAGCAGTGCAGAGCAATGGTGCCGCTGCACACACAAAACTTCCAGGAACACAGAGATCTCTGAAGAAAATCCTAGACAGCTGAGCCAAACATCCACTCGAGGTGGTGCTCGGGCAGGCCGAACCCTTGTTTTACTACACAGCACTGAGGATGTGCACTAAACTGGTAGAGCAAGAGCTGCACTGGTTTCCACTGGGAGCCCAGACAGCAGCAGTTCAGACACCCAAGTCCCTGCAGAAGATCTTCTTGTACCCCGCAGACTGTGAACGTCCACCCAAACCTCTTCTCAGGGAAGGTCTCTCTGACACCAGGGAAGAGGGTTCCCATCAGACACCTCGTTTCCACTCAGAGCGAAGGTCCCATTCTGGGAAGGGCTTTTGCCCCCTCCTTGCTCCAAGCACTGCCAGAAGTGCAGCACCAGAGGGGGATGCCCCACTCGGGGCTGGCTCTGTGTTCACTGCTCCCGGAGGTGAGGAGGGTTAGAGGCCCGTGAGATCAACGATGGCTTTAATAAAGATGGCGTCATCACGCACGTAGGAGTTCTTGGCTTCCATCACCGAGACGGGGCAGAACAGCGGGCAGCCGCTGGCAATGTTCATTTCCGTGATGGGTCGCTGAAAGGAGGAGGACGTCACGTCGGGTCGGAAGGCGTCGATGATGTGCTCCCGGTTGTTCTGATCCAGGAGCATCAGGGTTACCTGAGGGGAAACATGAAAATGTACAAGAGTGGATGAATAAAAAGCACGTGGAAACCCAGCCCTGTGACTGCTCACTTGAAGCCTGCGAAATGTGCAAGTACCAACGCAACCACAGCCACATCACATGCCTACAAATCTGAGAAATGCCTGTAAGCAGGGTCAGCCCAGAACTTCATCTCGGTGACATTTTGTAGAAACCTTCCCACATCCTGCCCTGTCACTGGAAACTGCTGTGTGGCAGCACAGGACTGTCAGACCGACTCTGAAAACCTACAACCGGCCAGCGTGGCATTTGCTCCCAACACCAATACACCACGCAGGTATTTCATTAAGTCACAGAGTTGCCGTCCCCCTGTGAAAAAAGGCGTCCCCTTCTCTCTGCATCAGGACTTCACCCACTCAGCCTCAAAGCGTTTCGCAAACCTGCCGTGTCTGGGAACAGCAATCCGAGCTTCTGATGACAAGTGAGCATTGGCTGCACCCCAAGCACCAAGGCTACAAAAACCTTCCTTCACCCCGAATTCATGCAGAGGCTCCGCTCACTTTCCAAACCCGCTGCTGCTCCCCTGCTGCAGCCTCTGCCGTCTCATGCCCCTGCCCTGTAGCACGCTCGGTGCTTTCAATACAACTGGGGAATCCCCGGGGCAGCCGACATATCAAAGTCCTTCCTTTGCAAAGCAAGAACAACAGCTTCTGCTTGCTAAGTAGGCCAGACCAACGATGCCCAGCTCCAGTAGGTGGAAAACTAGAGAGGCGCATTGCTGGACATAGTGGGCTTCATCCCAAACCTACCTTCTGGTTGAAGGGCCACCGCAGAAGCGCATCGTTGGGTCCTTTCATCACCACAAAGAACAGGGACAGATGGGTCCCACGCCCGGTGCCGTCCCCGTTCAGGTAAACACGCAGACACATCTTGTAGCCATACTTGCTTGTGTAGAAAGCTATCGGAGTTGCAAAAGAGACACAGTCAGTGTCAAACCCAGCAAAGCCTGGCACCAGCAGGTTCCTTTGAACTCTGAGGACTCTAAAGTTTGGATCACGGAAGAAGCCAGGTCTGTGTCTTAAAATACCTGCACCACAGAGGTGGTCTGGGAAGCCACCAGGTACAAACAACAGTCAGATGCCATCTTAGACTGGCCTGGGGACAGCCAGAGATCGGGCAGCCACAAGGCCCTGATCCAGCCGAGACGCAGAGCGCTGCAGCACAGAGCAGGGCACCAGCCAGCCCCTAGGGCTCCCCCCCAGCCACCGCAGGCACTGCGGGACTCGGTGCACTTCTATAAACAGGCAGACTGGCACTAGGGAGATACTGTGCTCTTCCACAGGGAGAGGAGCAAGAGATCAGGGCTTTGTCACCCGCTTCCCTCCTGGCACTCCCTGACTTGCTTCTTCCAGTCCTTCTCCACCAAAAGACTTTCAGGGCAGATGCCACCCTCTGCTAGTCCAAGCAGCACATTCTCACCACCCACCCGGGGCTTCTCAGCATTCCTGTAACCCTGTGAACACAAAACCAGGTGGGCCACTGGAGGAAGGACGGCCCCAGCGCGGTGGGAGTACCCAGGAGAAGGCACCAGGCAGTTGGAGTGCTAAACACCTTGCGCACCACGCCGCCAGCTCAAACCAGAGATCAGGGCATGCTGCTTCCCACCGGCCTGAGCAAAGGCAAAGTGCATCAGAAGGGAAGCAAAAGTCCCAGAAAGCCACCCCCGGTGTCTGACAGCCAGCAGCAGGTGGCTTTCCAGCAGGAGCGTCACTTCAGACTGTCCCAGCTCATGCCCCTGATGAACACTTCTCACACGGATTTGCATATTTTGAACTCCCATTTTGCCCTTTGCAAAATCCTGTGGCAGTCACGTCCTCACAACACAAGCAAGTGCTAACTCTGCTTCCTTTAACACTGATTTCATTTGGTATTTCCTTGTCCTTACATTTAAATGCAAACCAAAGAATTATACCCATTTCCCTTTTGGAACTTTCATCCCATTCACAACCTAGACCTCTCTCCTCTCATCTCTCCCGTTCCCAGACTGAGCAGCACTAGTCTATTTGCTTCACTTTCTAAGACTAAAAAAACCCACCTCCACAAGAAATATTTGTTTCTCAATCTAATTTTCTCAGCTAAAGCAGCACCAGAATGAGGATCTCTCATCTAAATGACACAATCGACTACTGTAGGAAACAAGGCCTTGTACTTTGCACTTGTAAGACAGAGTTCTGCCTTTTCCAGAGGCAGTCCCAGCACTGGGCAGAGGAGCCCACACCTTACAGTCCCTCCAGTCACGTACAAGATGGTCATGAGCAGATTGCAGAGATCAACCAGCAACACAAAACATGGTCTGTGGCCTGCAAAGTAGTTTTTCCTTTGATGGAAGAGTTGATAAAAGCCCTGAGCCCTGCCTTTGCTGCCCTGCGGGGCATGGAGACCAGCTGACACGCAGCATGGAGGAGGCACCAGCAACCACGAGCTGCAGTCCCGGGAGGAACCGTGCCTTCAGAGAACGGCCGATAAAACATCTGGGCATACAAAGTCTCTTGCATTCAGAGAGGTTTCACCCCTCTCCCTCCCTTTGGCTGACTCTGATACTTAACCCTCCACCAGCTGACTTGATTCTCCAACCTAGAAAAACAAATTCCACCCCATCGTGGGGACCCCAGGCGGCACCAGCCCATGGAGGGGCCTGAGGAGCCCCCAAGCTGGGGCACAGGGAGCTGGGACACACATGGCCAGAGGACAAGACTTGGCTCCCTCCAAACTGCAGCCCCTGGGGACACGCAGGTCAAGCAGCTCTCGAGCACGGTGCAGAAGATGGAGAGGATGCAAGATTTAAGCTCCTCTCTCTAAGCCAAACAAAATAGATTTGAAGCAGATTTATCGGCCTTGGGAAAAGGAAGGAAGTGCTGCCCGTCCCGAAGGGGACGCTGCACAGGGGTTTTCCACGGCTGCTGCTGACTTTGAAAAGGAAATGCTAATTGCATGCGCACAGTTTCAGTAGCAGTTTAGTTCCCCTCAAGAAGGGGAATCCTTTTTTTCTTTTCAGTTTTTCAAGAGAAAAAGGACAGCCTTCACCCAGAAAACAGATTTTAAAGTAGTTTTAAAAATCCAATTGCTTTTATCTTGTGGCCCAGGCACAGCCTGCTTTTTCACAGCACCAGGAGGCAGGAGGAAGGTACATGCTCAAGGTTTGTGTGCAGCTCTGGGCATCATGAAAAAGCTCTCCGGTACCTCAGATCCAAGCGATTCCTGCTCAGGCAAACACAAACTCCCCTCCTCAACCATTCTGTTGCGAGGTAAGATCCCCACTGAGCAATGACATTGTGTGAAGAGATGGTTTCACCTTACAGCGGCAAGCCTGGGAAGCACTTTCCCACACAAACAAGCCAAATCATGACCTACTGCTCACTGTCCAAGATTTCCTTTTTTAAGAACAGGAAGAACAGCGCTGGGCTGGGGCAGCTCTATCTAACATATTCAAACACTTTCCTAGGTATGGTTTGGGCTTTATTTAGACATAGTCTCTTGCACCATCATGGTTTAGGTACTAAAATATATTTCGGGGGCGCTAGTATATATTTCCTCCCTTCCTTAACCATTTTATCGCTGTTTTTATGATCTCTGAGTATTTTAATTCTAACTAAAGGGTTATTCAGGGCTATTCCAGAGCTAAGAGGGTTACATTCTCCATTATGAGAAACTAAAAAGGTCTTCTGCCATCAAAAAAGCACCTCTTTCAGCAGCAGTTTAATTTAGCCCAATGTTAAAAAAAAAAAAAAAAGGCGGTTCAGGCTCCACAGGAGAAAGGGGGACAGAAGTTGTGACAGAAGACAGAACACCTGAACGGCCACCATCTCCCCTGCTAAGGGCACCGCTACAAATCCCACACCCAGCTGAGACGCAAAAGGCTTTTGCAATTTTGGGGGCAATAACCTGGAGAGAAGATCGCAGGAGAGCGGCCTGTGATTGCCTCCTGACGCTTCCTGGCAAATTCTGTTATCTTCCAGATGAAAACACCGTCGTAGGTAGAAGCTTCCATGTTGCGGATCTTTTCCTCCATCTCAGCCATGGCCAGATCTTTGAGCCCGATGCTCCTTTCCAGCTGCCGGACCTGCTCAGTGGGACACACGGTGCAGCCTGGTTAAAACACGTACTGCTGTGAGACCCAAGAAAGCCAGCAGACACCAGCATCCCCTTCGGGATGACTCTTTAGTGCGAGACCTTCTCCGGAACTGACAGGGATCACGGGAGAGAGAAATTTAGCATTGTAAGCCAATTCACTGAAGGGTCCTTTTGAACCCTGCCATTATGCATTGACACAACTCAGTGCTTGAGCTGGAAACTCTCCCACAGCGAATAGAGAAATTCTCCCAATGAGCAGCTCTGTTATGTTAGCAGCACGAGAAGTGAGGATGGTGGGGAAAAAAACAACCCAGCATTGTGACAAAACTAGATTGAGAAAGAGAAGAGCCTACACGCAGCCAACAGGTCTCCAGAGGGCAAATCACTGCTAGCTAACATAGGGTCACACCAGTTTGGGCAGGCCCCTTGCAGGGGGAGCACAGGTACCCCCAGCTGCAGCGCTCAGCGGGGACCGTGCTGGAGCATACTGGTGGGGGCAGCTGCCTCACACCTCCAGACTGTGCTCGGCACTACGCTGTAGCGCAGCATCAATGACGACACTCCTTTTGAAGGTCTGGAAGGTGAGCAGCCCCACGGATTCAGAGAGATCCAGGGAAAGGCTGGGTGCTCTGTCTCTCATTGGAAAACTTCACCTAGGAAAAACATCTCGGTGTCTGCATAACTTGATTACTAATAGAGATCTCAACGCTTTATGCATGTCAATTTAATTCCCATCTTTTCCAGGAAACTTTTGAGGGTTGGGCACAGGCAGAAACGATATTTTAGATCTGCGGAGTTTCAGGGCCAGGCGGTGAAGCTTTGCTAGCCAGTAACATGGAAAGGAAACCAAAAAAAGTCTCTACTCTGAGTGCTGGAAAGCCCAAGCCAGTGGTTACACACCTTGTTACTCAGTGTTTCGATTTTCTCCTGGTCTAGTCTATGTTGCCGACTGTAGGCTTCGGCTGTTAGAGACACTCTTTCCACCTCCCGATTGAGCACGCAGACAATGTTCTCAAAGGTCACCGTTTTCCTCTCAAGGGCCTCACACCTTCCCAAGAGCTCCAGGGACCTGGAGAGCTCTGACTCCGAGCACAGAGAGTTTGCTGCCAGTAGTGGGGAGTTGTTTTGCGACGAGGAAAGGGTAGGAAGGGGCTTCAGGTCTCCAGACCCAGCCTTGAGGCTGAGCACAAAACTCAGTAGCATGTAGAGATGCTCCGCCAAACACTTGCTTTCGTGTTCTGGCAGCTTTTCATTTTCCACCTACATGAAGAGAAATATATCCCCCTTTCAGCAAGCTCAATCTACGCTGTCACCATCCACAGAACAAATTCCTCCTCTCGAAGTCACAAAGTTAGCTTTAAATTATAAAGGGGAAAAACCAAAGAAAAATAGTTAAAAAAACTGGTTTGGGGGTGGGTGGGGTGGTGGTGTTTGTTTTAGAAATGCAGCAAATCACATACAATGGCAGATGCTTAACATTTCCCCATCTTTCCTCCATTGCTTCCCAAAAGGGCTCTCTCAGATGCACTTAACAGCACCAAGGGACAAAGCCTCACATAGTCCCCCTGAGGAGGGATTTATGTGAACATCACCAGTAGGAGCTGGGAAAACTAAGCCACATGGAGAAATACAGCCTGGCCCAAGCTCTAGCAAGAGCTGTGCTTACAGCAGTGTAATCACCAGAGTCTCAAAGCACTCCGGGTGTTCCTCAAGAAGGATGAGGTTTCCTTCCACATTAAGTTCATTCTCTGGATACCCAAACCCTGGAGAGCAGATGATGTTAAGCTCCATTTGCAAAGGGTGTGAAACACCACTTTGTTCAGATACCTGAATGCAAACGTGTAACAGTTTGGGCGACAGCAATTTGCAGGTTAACTCCAACACTGGAGCTGAAAACAAGTCCCAAGATAAACATCAACAGACAAGCCCTTACCACCTCAGCGCATCCGACAACCTCAAATCTGCAAGGCACTTTAGATCTGCCACAAGTCTTCACATGGTCCCGAAACTAGAAAGCAAGGCAGGCAGCGTTAGATCTTATGTGTTCCCAGTAGCTCCCTTTCCATCTCGCTGACATCTAGGAAACAGAAGACTATCTCAGGAATGCCCAAGCCATCGCTAATCACTGGCTGCCAAAGCGTGTGGTTAAACCTGGACACTGCCTACCACAGGTATGCCTTTCACTGTGATATAAATACAGCGCTGACACCTGGAAGGAAGTATTATTTCTCTTGATGGCTAAGAGGTCTCTCTTCTTACCTGCACATGCAAGAAAGAAGCAGCAAACAGCACAGGTACACGTTATGGATGCTGAGCAAGAAGCTTCATGGAGGGCAGAGGAAGGGGAGGCGTGAGGAACAACCCCAGGAAACAGCCATTTCATTTTGTGCGCTTCATGTAACCCTGCTCGGGACGTGCCACAGCTGGGTATTTTTACTTCCCACTATGCATTATAAATCTGAGAACAAAAATCTTCACAGTGGTCCCGCCTAAGTATTTATAGTGATTCTTGCAGGTCTACCTGTGCAAGGGAAGATGCTCTGCTGGGCCCAGCATCCCCTCGCTGGGGTGCCGAAGGACACCGCACTCAGCCACCTCTCATGGCAGCTGCCACAAAGAACCAAGGCCAACGATGGATATTCCTATGGAGAAGTGCCACGAACCCCCCAACCACCAAGATGACTCGTTTGGGTTCCCACACAGTGCATGATTAATGCTAACAAGCACTGGCACATTACCCTCTTGTTTTTGATATACCTCTCATCATCAGATGTCAGTGGTCTGTTCTGAACAACCACCATATTCCACATTTAACACCTACATCTGCTACGACAGATGTCAATTAAAACTGTTTTTAAACCACTTTTTTAAAAAGCTTCTAGATCCATCTGGCTTGCTTAATGAGTCAGGTTACTCAGAGTTACAATGGCTGCAGCTAATCCACAAAAGTTTGGGGAGAGATAAAAGCGGGAGTTAATATGTAAACAAAGCACAGATCATCTATGGGAATCCTACGAGCCTAGGCTCTGCTGGGCTCCAGCTCCAGCCTGCACACCAGCAGATCTGGATCCCAAGGTCCCGGCATGAAGCCCTTCGTTACGCTGCCCATTTTGAAGAACTCTCTGCTCATCTTTTTGATGCTTTTGTCCCTCTTGTCCTGCTAAAGGGCCTTTTGCAACAGCGCTACTAAAAATATTTGCCTGTAGCAGGCAGCATGGTTTCAGACGAACGTGCTTTTCAAAGATGTTTCCCAAAACTTTGACATTCAGACTTTTGAGCCTTGCCCCAGGAGCCAGCAGCATGGAGGCCCTATAGATTCCATTACATGATGAATTAGAAATAAATTACTTTAGCTGGAGAAGGGCTCCCTTTCCATAATTGCAGCAGTGGTCGATATGGTTGTTTACACAGGACATAAGCACCCTTCAAACCCACGGGCGTGCTTTTCCCATGGAGGCTCTCCACCCAAACATGGCCAATGCCGCTCGAAGGGAGGTGGCGGCAGCAGCATGAACACAAAGCTACAAGTGCCAATGAGTCACGTTCACTCACACCCTACCAGTGTTTTGAGCCTTATGGAAAGGTCACATCTGTACTAACGGCTGCCACTTAATTGTTTTCCCCCACTCCACTCTCTAACGGTCTTTGGTTTTCCTCCCCGCTCCGAGAATGTTGGTGTCAGCCCACCAAGACCCCAACCGCCACCGCGGTTCACCGACAGTCACCTTCTCCCTGGGAATCTTCTTCCCACAGCCTTCGCAAGTCAGCGGAAATTCAGGGCAGACTTCGTCATGAGCCTGTAAAGCAATTGACAGGAGAATAGTTGGTGCTCTAAATCAAAGCTCTGGTAAGGTTATATGATGAGTACAATTCAATAGGGGTAGTTTTATACTTTATTACAGAAGAGCGCTGTATTCTACCAACCTATACTCAAATCCTGGTCATGCTGATAATTTTGCATGCTGACTCATTTGTGAGATCTCCAGGTCTACAGAATTTTGGGTGCCTATGTAGCCTCAGCCTCAACTTAAAAGCTGCTATAATAATTTAAAAAAAAAAATAAAACTACTGCTTTGATGGAGAAGATAATCAAACAGGAAACTCCATTTATGGCTCTGCCAGGAAAACACACGCTCAGGCAGGTTGAGTGAAGTAAGCCACTATCTCAGCAAGACAATTTGTATAATTTTTCCACTGTAATGGTTAGCAGCCAGCTCAAGTATGAACCCATAGCCTACTCATCACACGCTGGGCTGAGCTGTCTGATAGTATCTTCACATTCAAATCAGAAAACCATTTTTCAAACAGAAGCAAAAATATTTTAAAACCGTTTCATTTAATAGCTCCTGCACACAAGCACCCACCCCTGCAGCACCCGCGGTGGCCAGAGGAGCTGAACAAACAATCAGGGCAATGTGATAACTCTGTCCTCAGCAGACACTAGGGCCAGGGATACCAGCTAAACTGGGAATGCGAGAATGTGCCTCCGCGTTCTGTGTCATCTCCGCACTCCTTAAACTGTCTCTTTACACATCAACCAGTTGGAACAAGGCATCCTAAATCCCATGAACACGCAGTTCAAATTTCAGATTAAAAGATAAGAGCACTGAAGTATCCTGCCATGGTAGTAACAGGAAAAAAAGCAGAAACATTTATTCTTTATTAAAACAAGTTACTCTCTGAAGGGGGGAACATGCACAAACTTAAATACCGTCACCACATCAGAAACTGGAAAGTGAAACCCATTAGTGGCTCAGCTTTGGCTTCTTAGTTACTCTCTCCTTTTTATACTTTAAATGAGTAATCAGACTCAAAGCCGCCCTGTGCTGTGCCTGGAAAAGTGATGGGCCAGCCCGGGCTGGGCACTGCTGCTGCAGAGGCGGCGGCTGAGCACCCTCCTTCATCCCACTCGGAGGGGCTGAACCCTTTCCTCTACCCACCTACTGCTCTCATGTTCTAGAAACACCTGATAGCATCTTCCCCACGACCCACAAAACGCTGGCATAAAAATAGCCGGTCTGGCTGAAGGAAGGAAACGTCACTGTGGAGACTATTTAAAAAGGGAGTATTTAAAACTCACATTCTCCCGTGCCAACGCGCTAGGCGTGGAATCACCCCCCCTTCTGCGCTCCCCACCTCCCAGCACTCATCTTCCATCCCGACTCCATGCTGCGCCACGATGTGCCGCCCCACATGCGGGCTGCCCTGCAAAGCGTGCCCAGCCTGCAGAAGAGGAGGGAAACCAGCCCCACACAGCTACACTGAAAGTGCAACTGGGCTGTATGTAAATTGAGATACCCAGAAGCATCGGCTTTAACCAGCACAGCTCCAAACCTCCAGACAAGCAGTTTTGTATAAACAGTTTCAGGCTCTGCTGGAATCCCCTGTTCCTTCCCCTCTACGCGGGTGTCTAAGAGACGGATGGTGTTGCTGCTGGAAGAAATCCACCCCACCCAGGAGCCAGAGAGCAGGGGTTGGCATTCCAGCCCGATGTGCCACACTTCCCCAGGAATGGGTCAATCCTCCTGTTTACACCTTTCCCAAACCCACATCCATGAGCTTCTGCAGCAGGGATGAGCATCTCTGACATTCAAGCATTCACTGTGAATCAGGCAGCTTTGGACAGCCATCCCTGTGAGGAGGGCTAGGCGAGAGCAGGGTCACTCTCCCAGAGTGAACCTGTGCTGGAAATCAAGTCAGATGGGGGTTGGGGAGAGGGGATGGCAAGAGAAGAATTAAAGTGGAGCTGGAATGCAACGGTCTGGCTCAGACCTTCAGGGCCACTCTCCAGTTACCTCAGAACCAACTTCTCACCCAGCAGCTGTAAACCGAGGCACGAACCAGCCTGCAGCACCCAACAGGAGGAAAATCAAACTGGGCAGAGTTAACAGCCTGCACAGCAACACCTCGCTCTTCCCACTCGATTAAAACCAAACCTGCCAATTGATCCGCACTTCAATTTTGCTCCCTAAAAATAAACAGCAAGACAACCCAGCAGCAGCCTGTACATCACACGCCACCATCAGAACAGGCGATTCTCTGGGAGCCCACCTGGGAGACTGGAAAACCAGACACCACCACTGCATTCAGAAGGACCAGGGCAGCCTACGAGCACTTGTGGGTACCCCTGTGGCCACTCAGCCCTCAGCACCTCCTCGTGCTCCTCTACGGAGCAGTGCCGAGGGGCTGAGCCCTCCTCCCCTTACTCGTAGGCCTGCTGGTGAACAGAGCTGCCTGTGCCCACGCCGTAACTCTCCTACCTCAGCACCAGGGAAGCAGAAAAGTGATCTGCAGTATCTGCAGTTGAGGTTTCTCTCAGGGATCACCCCTTACACCCCTAGCACTCGGTCAGCAGGAAGGGGCTGTTCTTTCATGGCAGCTCTGCGACAGCAAGGGGAGCACCGTCCAATGTGGCCGTGCAGAAAAGTGCAGGCACACAGAGGGAAAGAGCGGGATTTAATAACAGCAGCTGATCCCTGGAAGACATAATGATCATTTCTTAAGGAATGCCGGGATGAGCTGCTCTGCTGCACCTGCATAAGTAAGACAAAAGGGAAAACTGCAGTTTAATCTGATCGCCGTTTCACCTCTCAGGGTTTCGTTAAATTTGCCTTGAACTACGGAAGAGGCTACCACTGAAAATTGTAATCCCTGCACTGCGGTGGCAGAGCAGGAGGTGTACCCGCTCCCCAGCTGCCCTGCTTATACCCTGCCGTATCAGTACACGTCCGTTTTTATGGAGGTCTTGCAGCCGCGTTGGGAAATCCGTAAGCGTGACACAACACTCCTCCTACGCTCAGAGGCAAGGTGGGCTGAGAAAAGCAACCTTTGAAACAGCTGCTGCCTGGGCTCTGCCAGGGCCCTGCAGGAAGGGCATCGCCAAGGGCAGGGCGCGCAGAGGGACGAGGCACAGCACAAGAGGCTTGGTGCACAGCGCAGCTCTTCCGCAGACACTCTTGGCTGGTCGACCTTTGAAAGTCAGTCTGTTAGTGCCCTCTGAGCACAGCAACAGCAACCGTAAGCACAGACGGGGCTGAAAGGCTTGGCAGCAGGAAGGGAGCAACAAAAAGAACAATGAACAGGACAGCAGAGGACAGCCAGCTGAAGTGGCACAGGGCACACCGGAGTGCTGTCAGGGCCTTGGCAGTCCCCAGCCCTGGCACTGCTGTGTCCAGCACATGGCTCCTTTGGCATCTGAGCCTGGCTACAAGAAAAAGGGTAGGTCCACGGAATTGTAGAAAAAACACTGAAAACGGGTAACAGTGTAAGAGAAGCCTGCCTAGGTTTCAAGGGAAACTGAATCCCTTGCACCAAGGAGCATGAGCTGCTTTGTGCACCTCTGCCAGGTCCCCCGGGGCTCCGGAGCCCCCAAGACGGGAATGTGGCACACAACACAGGTACTTTGGGGTGTCCTGCTCCTCTGAAGTCAACACACCCCTCCCTGCTGCGTCTCCTCCTCGTCAGGGGAGTCCTAAGGCTGGTGTTAAGCCAGGCCTGCTCCAAGCTTTCCCCACACGGCTGGGCCGGGCTACCACACACACGGTCCTTGTGCTGTTGCATGGAGCCCAGCAACATGGGGCTGGAAAGCAGGAACCCAGTCCTTAATTCACAGTGACAACTGGGAACGTGAGATTTCTGAGACACGACCACCTGGCGCCAGACACAAACTGCTCCCTTTGCTGGGACATGCTGGTGACAGGGATCCAAGAAAGTTCACTTGGCATTATCACGAATAATTAAACCTCAAAGAAAGCGTCAAATCCAGAGATTAAGTTCCCATCAGTAACTGCTTGTGGGGCATGCATATGGCAGCGATGGCATGGGAAACCAGCCTTTGCTGTCTAACGCCACAGCGTCCATATGAGTTAAGGCCAAAAACTGGCAGAAGAGATGTCAGGGGTTCCCGGGGGCCTCGCTCATGGCTCTGTTCAGAAACAGCAGAACAACCTCTGCTTTCAGCTTTCTACGGCTCTGTTCATCAGCTCTTAGGGCTGATTAGACAGACATTTGATTTGGGGTTTATTGGTAGAGGGACATCAAGGCAGCGTTCCTTGCATCGCAGACAGATGTGAAAGCAAGAGCAGGTTTTGAAGAAGGCCGAAGGTACAAGAAATGTTTGAAAGCAGCAGCAGGTTTGCTACCATTTCCTAAAAGACTCTGCCTTTCCCTGGATGCTTTGAACTACAGGAGCATGAGGCAGTGGGATGCTCCATAATGCTTTCTCCAAATCCCTCCATCATCCCAGAGGAACGATTTTCCTAGGGAGACTGTATCCTGAAATGGAGCCACAGAGCATTGTAGATAAGCCTGAGTCTGAACCTGACATGGCCCCACGGCTAGCTGAAGCCCATGCGCCACTCTCCCTCACCTCAGATGTGGCTAGCTGCATTGCAAAACAAAAAGACTAAATCCGCTTGCCAAGGAAATTAAAAATTATGGTGTTGGGACTACAGCTGGTTGACGCATAAGGGAAGTTCAAAGCAGTCGGGAACATCAGATCAGAGATAACTCCATAGGTCTTCTAGGCTACAATTAACAGTTACAGTCACAGTCGTGTGAAAAATACCCGAGACGTGCTGCTCATACCTAATGAGGTCACTGCTTGAGAACAACCTGTCACCGGGGAGCAAATACCAATCATACCATCACACTAATGATGCCAGGCGCTGGCACTGATCTGGATTCACCTGCAGTAGTTATTTCTGACAGCCGACCGCTGTCGTTAGCTGCAGGAGATGCTGTAGTGTTGACAGCTGTGCTTCAAGCACACTGAAAGCACTGTCTGTGCTAACCAGGTCTCTCCATCCTAAAGAGATCTGCCCCCCTTCCAGCTTCACCTTAATCGTTCAGAGCAAAAGGGCAGCCGCTCAGTGGTCTGCCTGACCTTCATATCAGAAAGGGCGATGTTGACAGCGGTCAGGCTCTGCGGGCTGCAGATGGTGGGCAGGGGCAATGTCGACTCCTTTGCCTCGCAGGCAGCGTGGAGGTGTGGGCTGTGAACAGAAGGACTGTGACAGCACGAGGCTGAGAACACCACTGGCAACCAGGAAAGGGGAGATGAGACAAAAATCAGAACCGGGACCGGTGTCTTTCACATGCTGGAGAAGTCAAGGCTGAGGTGAGTGGCTTGATTTCAAACCTGATCTCTCTAGGTTGTCAGAGTTGGAAGTGCCTCTGTACCTGTTACCCAAGGGTGCGTGATCATGGCTTTGGCTGCTGCTGGATACCCAGAGCTGAAGGAACATCTCCCTGGGTGTGAAATGCTGCCCCACAACCCCCAAAGCTGCACTCATGCTGAGGGGTTTCACCGTGGCTTAGAAGGGACAGACAGCACTCACCTCAGCTTCAAAGCTCACGACTTACAGCTTTCCACTTTCCAAGGGGCAGATGCCAAAACTGTTAATGAGGTGGGCCACCACAAGAAGGCTGAGCTGTTTTTAGAAGCTCAGAGCAGACCCTCTACAGCCGGGGCTTTCCAACCCCCTCCCACGTGCGCTCTCTGGCACTCCCCATGGCTTACCTCCCACCACGGGCTTGGATGGGAAACCGCCTCGTGTCTGGGCAGCCAGCTACAGAGACTCTACTGCAGGGACTGTAAGGGAGGCTGGGTTTTGTGTGGGGACTCTGGAAAGTAAAGGTGTGTCAGATCCCTTTTCCCAAAGCAGGAGGTCCTTTTTGGTCACCTGCACGTGCAAGTCAGGGATCCTCCCACAAGAAAGTGATCCAGTCCTGGGGCAAACTGCTGATCAGACTGGAGACTGGCTGCAAACTGCGCTTCAACACCACACCGTAACTTGGAGCCAAAACCTTCAGAAAAAGACAATAAACGCTGTACCTGATTTTAAAAGGAAGGCTGGTCGCCCTGCTACAGCATCATCAAGTGTGCTTGTCACAGTGCTTAAAATGCCATATGCCATGCAGACAACGCTGCTGTAAAACAATCAGAAGTACACTTCGGAGGCAACAGGAGCTTGTGTTCTAAGCAATGTGCAAAAGCCTGAAGCTGAAAACCACCAACAAAACTATTGGGGTATTCCTGGGACACAGATGGAAAGGGGAGGCATGAAACAGTGAAGCACCACGAAGCAGGAGGACTCCCTGGCTCAGGGCCCCCAGCAGCATTTCTGAAGAGAGGTAGTTTTCTCTACACGAGGTGTAGCAGGGCTTCTCCAACATCTCCCAGTAGGAACACTGGGCAAGAAGGGACTGCCCAGTCATCTTGTGCTCTGGGCCCCAGGAAGCTGTGTAGCTCAGGAGATGCAGACATACTCTCCAACACCACAGGCTTTGGGGTAATATCATTTAAGTTCTGAGTTTTGCATCTTCCACAGCCTTCCAGGCTTCAACTGAAGTGAACTCTTCAAAACCATGGTGACAACTGACTACAAGGAAATCGCATCCCTTTCAGTTTGCGTTAGGATAGGTTATCACCACAGATGACAGTCACCCAACCTCATCAGCTGAGCTCATCTGTTTTCCTAGAAACCATCCCTCCCAACTTAGTTTAAATACTGCTGTCAGGATTAAGCTTAAAACTTAGTTCTCCTTCCAAAACTTAGGCAATGCCATTTCCTTATGTCTCAAATAATTCTGTACCTGCTGAGATGACCGGGGTATAGTTAAAACCCCTGTCTGGGTAAGAAATGGAAATGCCAAGGCTGCCCACGTGAACACCCCTCTGCAGCCTCCTCCTCCCATCCCAGTCCTGGTGGGGGGCAAAGGAGTTGGCGGTATGAAAAGCATAAATAAAAAGTCTATGAGAACTGAAGATATGTTGATAAAACAGAAGAGAGACACAGGCAACTGGAGGTACTGCAAGGAAAGAAAAGAAAGGCTCCAGGGCTGAGAAACCACAAACTCCCTCTACCTGGCTATCACAGAGCATGTTTTCTTGGTGCTTCCTTTTGCTCCAACAGGCTAGTTTTAGTTTCTGTGACCCTCCTCACACTTTCCACCTGAATCTAAAGGCTCCTGCCCACAGCCTGCTTTTCTGTATGCACATTCAGGCAGACTCATCAGGAGAAGAGGTTACTGATTAAAAGGAAAAACCCTGCAGCCCCACCACAAACTGCGTTATCTGAATGCCATTACATATTTACGATATTTACAAAGTCAGAAAAATGCACTTATAAACCCAGACATGTTCTAAGCACTTAAACATTTCATACGCTTCACACAGCTTTAAGCAGAAGTGCAAGTCATGTCCAAGCAGATTGCACTCTTTCAGTTTTGGATGTCCCTTTGAGACCTGAACTTTGTTCTGCCTGAACAGAAAGCAAAACTGAGATCAGTTTTGTTAATTTTTTTTTTTTTAAGAACTAGAGCTTTTCAGATGCAGAACATTTTTTTCCTTGTACATGCCCTGATAAGATTAACAAACCAGAAGTGACAGTATCTCTTGATATGTAAGTGGATAGCAGCTGAGTAAGTCTCTCTCAGTACGAACACAGGATTTTTAAATTAGAAAACAATGAATTCGCTCTTAGGGACTTTCCATGTCCTGTCGGAAATAGCACAGCAAGGGACTTTCCATAGTGGGAGCACTGAGCTGCTGCGGGACGTTACAGACATTGCTGGCTACAGATGCAACCGTACCGCAGGAGGCAACCTCTACCTTGTGGCACTAAGCCAACAAGCCCAGCCGTAAGGCAGGGTTCAGCGTTAGTCCACGGTACCAAGAGACACTCTGGGCTAACACGGTCCTTTGACGCCTCCTTTCACCAGCCCTCCTCAGCCACACATACCATCTCCTAAGCTCCGATCACATGAGGACAGCCAGGCCTGATTAAATGCCCCAGCTCTTTGGCAGGCAGTTGGGAGGAGAGATAACACAAGCCAAACCCTGCCTCCTCCCACCACTTCCCAGGAAAGGATCAGCTTTTCCCAAGAGGGCACAAAATACCCTCACCCCCACCGGACTGAATGCACCCACAGTAGGCAGAGAGACAAGCTCAACCCCAGGACGAACCAATTCGCACTGCTCAAAATCCCTGCTCCCGTTCATCACGTAGAACCGCCACCAGCGCTGCAGACCCAAGCACTCTGGAGCTGCACCTCTATGAAACATACTGTTTTAGCAAAACACCTAAACGGGACCTTTTGAGGATTAGGTGGAGAGTAAAAAAAAGAGGGACAACCTTATCAGTTCAGACGCTTTTACGCAGTTGTGTGTAAGATCCCAGAGCATCACAGGCACACGCAAGGCAGACTTAGCCCAGGACAGTTCACTGTCCTTTTGAACTTCTAGTGCGAGTCCTGGCTGGACTCAAGCCCGTGTTCAAACACTTGTAAGACCATGCAGGCAGGACCTCTGGCAGCTGATGATTTTTGCTGAGTCCTGCAGGAACTCTTTAATTTTTTTTTAATTTTTTTTGTAAACACAGGAGGAAAAGTTCCGAAGAGCTCATCAGCCACAGCACAATCAGTAGCATTGGAAGCTGCTGACAAATATAATTTTATTTAGTCTAACAGAGATGAGCTCACTTACTACAATCCCCATTTTGAACACTGCAGTGGGCATCAGACTTCTAGTCACTGGTCATCAGCAGAAATTAAAGCGTGGGTCAGACAATCTGCAGGCACCAACAGCACAGCCTGAACCTGGAACCTCTGTAAAACACGCTGTAGCCTGAAATACAACTCCCAAACTCTGCTGCACCAGGGTGAAGCTTTTAACTTGACATTCACTCAGTCATACATCCACACCATGAGCCACTTCAGCTATGAACGAGCGTTTCACTGCAGCAGAACCATTTAGCACCCTACATCCCCTCATCTTTTGAGCTGAACTTTCAGTGTAAAGAAGCAGAAGGTTCTAGACAGCAGGACAAGGAGCAGAGGCGCAGAAGCATCTCTCTGTACCAGGCTCGGTGAGCTAGGCAGAACACTCAGGTGTGATCCACAGCTGCTGTTTCTTCCTGCCACCTTGCAGTGGCATTGCAAAGAGAATCTAAACATCAGCCTAGACAGAGTGAGGTTAAACCCTTTCGTGATACCCATCTCAGTTGCCAACACAGCTCCATGAACGACAGGGCTACAATCTTTACCTTTGGCAAGTGTTAGAAGGAAATAAAATTTATTCCTCCTATCTCAAGCCCCTCCACGTGGTGATTCTTCCATTCCAAGAGGTATGACAAAGCTGTCTTTCAGGAGCACCAAAGCTTCACAGGTCAATAAACATTCACTACTAACTGCTAGTGCATTTTAACGATGCAAATTGCCACAGCAGAGCTGACTGGTTGGAAAGCCCAGGGAAGGATGTGGCCCACTGCCACCTGCAGCAAGAAGACACTTCTCAGGAGGCACGTTAGGTGTACACATGCTAAAGACCAAACGCCCAGAGCCACGAAAAGAAGGCCTAGATTAAAGAGTTGATAGGCTTCTCGGGAAGAGTAGGGTTGGAAAAACCATCCTGTCCAGCAGCTCATGGCCCAGAACAGCTCGGAGAGACGGCTGGCCAGCCCATGACCAATGCCCAGCCCCACTGCCCTGGTAGCCATGGGGGCAGCTGGCCGGAAATAGGATTGTGGCCAGGCTGCTTTCCCCAAGCTTATGGGTCTGAAGTAGGTTTTAGGTTCACATATCACAGAGAACTTCACAACAAGTTCATGGCACAGCACAGTTTCTTGACAGTTCACTTGTCTTTTATAGCAGAAAGGAGTAGGAGAGAGCGCGGGTGGCTACCACCATGGAGGGACGTGCTTGGTGCCCGCAGTCACAAGCAAATCTGAAATTGTTTCTGTTCAGCCTGTGCCCTCAGCTGAGCCAGGTTTGTCTGCCCTGCTAAGAAACCTCTCCAGCTCCCAGTGAAGTCCAGGGAGGTGAAAGCTCCGACCACCACTGCCAGTGTCAGCAGACAAGGGAAACCACCTGAGCCTGCCCCAAACACAGAGGAAAGAAAAAGGACGCAGACATCGAAAGCCTTGCTTTCACCTTTACCTCGTATTCTTTAATAGTCCCCTTCCAAGTGCAGCCACTGTTAATACAGACAGCAGGCAGACTTTCCACCTCCCGGCGAGCTGCGTTGTCTGGGAAAGCCTAAAATGGAAAAAACAAGCAAACCACAAAAATTACTGAGGGGTTGCAGTTTTAGTCCAGTCTCTTAGTTCTTTATTATGACTTTATTAAGGCTCCTCCCAGGCCAGTTGCGACATCACATCCTCAGAGATGTGTTAATGGCAAACAAATCATTATTACAGCATTTAAGTAGGCTACCACTACATTAACGTGACCTGGATTTTAGAAGCTGGGGAGTCCACCACATTAATCATAACTCTTACTACTGAAGAAAATGTTTCCTAGGAATAAGGGATTCTCAGAACTTGAGTTTTAAACAAAAACTGGAAATGGTATTAATGACATCAGTCAGCTGCTTTATTTTTTAAAATGCATTTTTACTTACCGAGCTTGTTTCCAAAATAGAAATTCCTTCTTCATATATTCCTTCCTGAATACAGCTGGCACACTTTTGAGGTCCAGCGCTAGCAAACAGAAAAATAATCATCAAACACAAGAAAAAGAGACTGATTTATGATCTAACGACAAAAGGATTTCTGGTACCTTGTTAAAATTACAGCACTTTCTCATTTTTAAAACAACAGATTTAGCCTTTGCTCAGGTGTATTTTTGACACCCATTTCTGATTCTATATTTTTTTCTTCTCCCAATTAACCACTCTATTCAACTTCCCTCACTTAAAGGCAAGAGTGAGCCAGGACACGAGGAACCTTTTCTGCAAGCCAGCGTGTGCTTAAACTTCTCACATTTTGACACAACCACCACATCATGATTTTTAGGAGGCAGTTCCTTCAGGAGCTGTGCCGAAGACTGAAAGAGATGGGTGATCCACCTGGATTGTTTTTGCTGTTCAGGTGGCAATCTGGGAGATTCTGGAAAAGGGAACTTTGAGGCAACTCCCGGAACAATAAAACCAAGTCAGAGATTACACATTCCCTTACGGAAGGCCTGATGCTGAACCTCAGGGATTAAACACAGCTCCCTCACCAAGAAGGTCTAGAAAATGAGACTTTTCTCTCATTTTTTTTGCTTGAAAATGCCTTTTCAAGCTTTTTGTCTTCAGACTGAAGGCACAAAAGTTACCTTATAATTTTCTTCAGACAATAGGAACAGTAGCGATGTCCACACTGAGCTTGAAATGGCCTCCTCAATATATTCTTGCAATCGGAACAGAGGTATTTGACCTCCAGCTTAGTTCCCAGGATCTCCTTTGCAAATCCAGGCTGGTTTAGATCCAAAGAGCCAGGTGGAGTAGAGTTTGCTGCTGCCATGTGAACAAAAAATTCTGGCTGTATCTCCAGAGCCTGAAAATAAACATATTTTCCCGGGGTGATTATAATTGGATGATGGTAATTTTTCACATAAACTGTATTTACTCGCAGTGTATTACACCGGCCCCCAACACACCAATGTAAACGACAAGCCTGCCTCCACCTAGTTAAAACCACAGAAAGGAACGTTACAGTTAATTTTAGAATTAAATCCAGAATAAAGAGTGGATAGACCTCACTAACCGCCCCCCCCCCCCCCCCCAGTTTATTTAAAATGCAGCCTGAAATCAAGGGTCCTGGCCCAAAACAAGGTAAAAACCCGTCATAAAGTCGTCCTGGAACATAAATAAATCGCCTCAGCCCACCCGCAGGCGCCGAGCGCGGTAACCACAGCTTCCCACCGCTTGTTTTTCCCACGTCACTTGCCCAAAAGGACCGTAATTCTGCTCAAAACCAAGCCGCTCCCAGGGCTCTGACAGCCCCCACCGCCCGTACCGGGAGGAACGTCTCCCGGGCTGCCAGCCGCTGGCGGAGCTTCCCCGCACCAGTGCAACCCCCGGGGAGCCGGGCCCGCTGCCGCCCCCCCCCGCGGTGCGGCCCGACCTGGCCCGCCGTGAGGAGAAGCCGCAGCCCGGGACGGGCCCGAGACAGGACCAGGGGGCTAGGGCGGGGCGGCTGGCCCGCCCGCCTCCGCCACGACACCCCCACCCCCCCGGGCCCGTCCCGGGCCCGGTCCCGCACTCACCGGCCGCCTCCGTCCGCGCCCCGCACCGGAAGCACCCTCCAGGCCCCGCCCACCGGACACGTGTAGGAAGCCGCGCCCCCTCCGGGCACCTAGCAACGGGCCCGCCTAGCAACGGCCTCGCCTGGAGACGGGAGGGGCGGGGCCTCCGGTGTCACCGCCCCCTCCCGGCAGTGTCACACCCCCCCCATAGTGTCACCCATCCCTGTCACCCCCGGACACACCCACAGTGTCACCTGCCCGTCACCCCTCAGTCACCCCACTGCCACTTCCTCTCAGCATTCCCCTTCCATCCCCAGTGTCACCTACCACTGTCACCCTGACAGTGTCACCTATCCCTGTCACCTCCAGTCACTCCCCCAGTGTCACCCACCCCCATCACCCCGAGTGTTACCTACCCCTGTCACCCTCAGTGTCACCTACCCCAGTCACTCCCCCAGGGTCACCTATCCCTGTCACCCCTGGACACCCCACAGTGTCACCTAACCCTGTCACCTCCAGTCAGTCCCCCACTGTCACACACCCCTGTCACCCCCATGCACTCCCAGTGTCACCTACCCCTGTCACCCCCCCAGCGTCACCTACCACTGTCTCTCACACTCACTCCCCAGTGTCACCTATCCCTGTCACCTCCATTCCCAGCGTCACCTACCCCTGTCACCCCCCCAGCATCACCTACCACTGTCACTCACACTCACTCCCCAGTGTCACCTATCCCTGTCACCCCCACACTGTCACCTATCCCTATCACCTATCCCTGTCACCCCCCAGTGTCACCCACCCCCATCACCCCCAGTGTTACCTGCCCCTGTCACCCCTCAGTCATGCCACTGTCACCTCCCCCCAGCACTCCCTTTCTACCCCCAGTATCACCCATCCCTGTCACCCCCAGTCACTCCCCCAGGGCCACCTACCTGTGTCATCCACACACTGTCACCTATCCCTGTCACCCCTGGACACCCCACAGTGTCACCTACCCGTGTCAACCCCCAGTGTCACCTACCCCTGCCACCTCCAGTCACTCCCCCAGTGTCACCCACCCCCATCACCCCTACTCACCCACAGTGTCACCTACCCCTGTTACCACCAGTCACTCCCCATCACCTCTCCATCACTAATGCCCTCAGACACCCTCCACCCAGTGTCACCTCCCCTCAGCACCCCCCTGTCACCCTCACCCACAATGTCACCACTCCCCTGTCACCCCCTCAGTCATCCCCTGTCATCCCCGTCCTCTGTCACCTTTCCCTGCCACTGTCTCCCTCCCTCCCCGGTCCCCCTCGCCCCCCGCCATAGCTCCGTCTCAGTCCCCTGGGACCCCTTTGCCCACCCCCCGCCTGCCGGTGGGGGACCCAGAGGGACAGCGGTGCTGGCCTGGGGGCACCCTGACCCCCACCCCGGGGACCCACCCTATTTTAAGGCACATTTGGCCATTTTGGGTGGCACTGGGCACCCACTTACCTGCATGCAGAGCGCCATAGCAGCCCCGCAGCACCCGCTCGGCAGGGACCAGAGACTGGAGCCGCGGGGACAGATGGGTGACAGCGGGCGGGCTGCGGTTTTGTCACAAAAAAAAATAAAGGTGACGTCGGGGGAAATGCAGCTGCGGCGGTGAGGTCAGCACCAGGGGCTTTTCGCAGGGGAACTTGACGGACAAATGTCACAGTGGCAGGGTTTGTCACTAGGGGTCCCCAGCCTGTGTGTCCCCTGGCCCGGCTCGCACGCCAGGGGCTGCCGGAGCCCCCCCCGACGAGGCAGCACCAGAGCTTGGGGGCTTCACGGCCTCCTGCATCACGCTGCTCTAGTTCTCACCGCACGGGGAATTCACCCGGCGCCAGGGAAATCCTCCCCGGTCAGAGCCAGGCGCCACCAGCTGGGCGCTACCCCCAGAGGAGCAGCCACGACGTCCCTCCCGGTAGCCCCCGCTGCGAGAGCGGAGCAGGGAGGCCAGCCGGGGTGGCTCACAGTGGCCCACCGCAGGTGAGCCCAGGGAGGCACCAAGCCCTTCACACAGGGCTGTGGGCTGCTGAGATGCTCCCCATAGGGCTGGTATGAGTGACCAGGGGGACAGCCATGGGGACAAGGGACACGGTGCATCCATGCCCACATGGTGGCACTGGCATGGGCAATGCTTCGCTCACTGCGCTGCAACATCCCTTTTTCCCAGCACAGCGCTCTGGGAAAGCGAGTGTGAAAACCTCCCCGCTGCCAAAGCTCTGGGCTGGCTGGTGTGACTCAGGGAAGACAAGCCCCCATCCCGCTCCGGCAGCACTGGTGACCCCGGGGCCCTGCCAGGCAGGACACGCTCTGCCCAAAAAGGAAGAGCCATCAGTAACGCAGGAACCGCCTGGGTCTGCTCCCAACACAGCCCAGCTTCCACCGCACACCCAGCGGAACACAGCACCGCGCCTCACCAACCTCCCACCGCCACATCCCAAAGCCGCTCCCTCCTGTCTCCCAGGTGCCCAGAGCTGGGCACGAGGTGGAGACAGACACCATGGACCCATGGGGCAGAGGGGAACCCCCCCACGCCCCCAGCACCCCATTTCTGAGCAACGTCTGGATCACCCGGCTGCTCCTCCCGCGTTTCGCTATGAGGACCTGCAAAACCACCGCCCAGGGGAGTTAACTCCTAGCCCCTCTACCATGCCCCTCGTTTCAGAAATGACGAAAGCGAGTGGCTCGGGTTTTCCCGCCTTTAGTGCAGAACTTTTTGTGTGATTCAGACGCAGACTTGAGGGATTTTATTGTCTCCCAGCTGAAAGGGCAAGGACACTGCTGTCTTTCAGAGGCAGAGCTTCCATAGAATTGTTTGGGTTGGAAGGGACCTTAAAGCCCACCCAGTGCCACCCCCTGCCCGGGGCAGGGACACCTCCCACCAGACCAGGTTGCTCCAAGCCCCGTCCAACCTGGCCTTGAGCCCCTCCAGGGATGGGGCAGCCACAGCTTCTCTGGGCAACCTGGGCCAGGGGCTCACCACCCTCACAGCCAAGAATTTCTTCCTCATATCTCACCTCAATCTCCCCTCTTTCAGTGTAAAACCCTTCCCCCTTGTCCCATGGCTCCCCTCCCTGCTCCAGAGTCCCTCCCCAGCTTTCCTGGAGCCCCTTTAGGGACTGGCAGGGGCTGGAAGGTCTCCCCGGAGCCTTCTCTTCTCCAGGCTGAATCCCCCCAGCTCTCTCAGCCTGTCCTCACAGCAGAGGGGCTCCAGCCTTCCCAGCATCTCCGGGGCCTCCTCTGGCCCCACTCCAACAGCTCCGTGTCCTTCTGCTGTTGGTGCCCCAGAGCTGGAGGCAGCACTGCAGGGGGGTCTCCCCCGAGCGGAGCAGAGGGGCAGAATCCCCCCCCTGCCCTGCTGCCCACGCTGCTGGGGATGCAGCCCGGGGTGCGGGGGGTTTCTGGGCCGCCAGCGCACGTTGCCGGCTCACGGCCAGCTTTTCACCCCCCAACACTCCCGAGTCCCTCTCGGCGGGGTCTCTCCGTCCCTTCCCCTCCCCGCCCCCTCACCCACGGCCTCACGCCGGTTTCCTGCCAAACGGACACAAACTGGTGAATTTTGCCGCCAAGCGACCGCCGCGCCGCGTCGGACACCGGAGCGGCCACCCCCACCCGAGGGCCGGGTCTCCCCGGGGAGCGGGACTGCGCCTGCTCCGCCTTGCCCGAGGGGAACCCCGGTCCCCGGGAAGGACGGGCCTTCCCGTGACACCCGCCTCATCCACCGGCGGGCAGTGGAAATGCGCTCCCCCGCAGCAGGCCCCACACTCCCCCTGCGCGGAGGTATGGGGCGGGCGGGAAGGCCCCACGCCGCCTTCCCCCGCCGGCTGCCGCCCAGGCGGGCCCTCGGCGCCCGGGGCCACCCGGAGACCGAGGCAGCAAGGAGCGGGCGGAGACCGCCATGGCGTCCCTACCCGCCGCGAAACACCGACACAGCTCATACTCGGCTCCGCCCAGCCGGGCGCGGCTATTGGTCAACAATTCTGACAGCGCCGCAAGCTCAGCCAGTCCCTTCTCGGCATTGGTTTATTGGCGGCAGCAGGAGCCTCTCAGAGTGCACGGCCGCGTGCCCGCCCACCTCCAGCCTGGCGTCTACACTAACCAATCGAATAGCGAATAGTCTGATTGCTAGTTCTCTCTGCCTATTACGAGTAAGAGCGTCACGCCTGGCTCGCCCGCCAGTGAGTGCCCTCCGTTCCTGAGTGGCGTGCGCGCCGCCCTATCGACGAGCGCGACGGCCGGCGGGGGGCGGGCGTTGGGCTGCGGGCGCCCCCCTCCCCACAGTCTCCTGAGCGGCGGGCGCAGCGGCGGGCGCAGCGGCGGGTGGGGTTGGTGCCGGTGCCATGGCGGAGAGCGACTGGGATACGGTCACGGTGCTGCGCAAAAAGGGCCCCAGCGCGGCTCAGGCCAAGTCCAAGCAGGTCAGCGGGGGACTGGCGGCGGGGAGTGGCCTAGACTTTAGGCCGCAGGCTCGCCCGGGTCTCGGCCGCAGGCTTGGCCTGCGGCCGAGACCCGGGCGAGCCTGCGGCCCATGCTGAGGGGGCGACTCCGGGTAGCGAAGCCCTCACCTCGGCCCCTTTTCCCCTCCCCAGGCCATCTTGGCGGCCCAGCGGCGCGGAGAGGACGTGGAGACCTCCAAGAAGTGTGGGTATCCCGTGGCCTGGCTCCCCCTCAGCCCGGGGGGGGAGGGCTATAGAAGGCAGCACACCCCCTTCCAGCTAAGCTAAAAGTTGTTCTAATTGGGTCTGCGTAGAGCTGAGAATCACTGGAAAGGGGGGGGGGCAGCGCCCTAGGGAAAAGGGGGAGCGCTCCCTTGTAGCCAGCTCTGAGTTTCTGGTTGCCCAGAGCTGAGCGCTGGCTAGTGTCTGCAGAGGTCTTGGAAGAGCTTTCGTGATCACAAAACTCCCGATTTTTGCAGCTTATTTCTCTTGTTGATAACATATGCTTAAGGATTTCAGTGACTGCATATTTTCCTCCTTTAAAAATTCCCTGTTTTCTGTCCAAGGTAAATTATCAGGCCCTCTCCCTGTAGGGATGAGATTATGATGGTTGGAAATAAAGAAACAGACGATCTTTGCACAAGGTTTTAGTCAGCTTTATCAAGAGACTGAATGTTAGAGACTAATGTGAGAGAAAGGATCCAAACTATGACTTAAATACTGTAACTAATGAGACAAAACAAACAGCATGTTTTTGAACCTCGGGCTTTCAGCAAAGCTAAGTAGGGTTAAAGTTTACATATAAAAGGCATAAGAAAATTTATTAAAAGCCCCTTATTCATACTGCATTATACCTGAGCAAACAAGATACAAGTTCAAATATTAGCCTCCACACATGCCATAGCACAAACGTGTGTGTCTGGAATAGTTTGAATATTAAATCCGCAAGCAGTAGCAAGATCTTGCCTATCTGGAGTGAAGTTCAGATGTGAAGTAGCAAAAGGGGAGGGCTCTGCATGGCTGTGTTTAGACATTGGCATCAATGGGATTAAGATAACATGTTCTCTGGTGGACAGGATCTGGTTGAGATTAGTGCAAATGTTGGCATGTTGAAATCTTGAAAGCTCTGTGGGACCCTGGGCAGCTGAGTGCTTAGAAAAAGCGTTTTGATACTTTTTGGCGCAGCTCTGAGCCTTATTTTGTTTGTCCTTGGTTTGTTTTTTTTTTTTTGTTCTTGCTTTGAATGATAGGGGCAGCAGGCCAAAACAAACAACACTTTATTACAAAGAACACAGCCAAGCTCGACCGAGAAACAGAAGAGCTGCACCATGACAGAGTTCCGCTGGAGGTGGGCAAAGTGATCCAGCAGGGCCGACAGAGCAAGGGCATGACGCAGAAGGACTTGGCCACAGTAAGTATGGCCCGGCGCCTGCCAGCCTCTGCTCTCGCTCTCCTGAGGCAGGTTTAGGTACCTCGAGGCAAAGGTGGACACTTTTCCCGTCCCCTGATGGGCAGCTGCAGTGGGATGGTATCATGAGCAGCAAGTTTGGTGAACGCAACATCTCTGATGCCTGATCTCCAGGCAACATTAGTCATCTGGGAGATGTTTTAGGGGTTTATCTGTGCAGGCCTTGAACACCTGCTTGGAGACGGGGCATTACTGCGGCTGGTGAGCTGGTAGGAGGCTTTTTTTTCCCCTCTGCTCCCATCAACTCACAACTGCCATGAGGTTTTTGTGTACCATCTGGGTCTGTTGCAGCATTCAGGAGCTCACTGCTCTCTTAAGGAATAGCAATATGTAGTGCTGCTGTTCCTCCTGGGAGGCTGAGGGAGGTAGGAGTCTGTCCATGATTGGTGTCAGCGTCGCTGTGACACTCAAATAGTGTAGGGAGGTGATAGTGGTGATGGAGTAAGCCTGGAAGTAGCACTCTGTCTTCCGATCCTCGCATAATTAGAGGCTGTTACTTATCTGTGTGAGTTGTGGGGGATTGGTGCTGAGTGTTTGCTGTGTATGGAGCCAGTGTTTAAGATGCATCCTCTCTTCTTAGAAAATCAATGAAAAGCCACAAGTTATTGCTGACTACGAATCAGGAAGAGCAATCCCCAATAACCAGGTTATGGGCAAGATTGAAAGAGCCATTGGTAAGTTAAGAAAGGAGATGTCAAAAATAATGACAATGTTTTCGGTGCCTAGGAGGGATGTTTTGGTTTACCTTACTTATATTTTCCACGTCAGGAAGTTGCTTGGCTGTGGGTGTGGTGTCAGTAAGCTGTGTTCTGGTAACACTTGGGTCTGCTGACTGAAACCAGAACTCAGAGCTCTTCTTTCCTTTGTTCTTCATGTGTGGAGCCGTGCCCTGGGGACCACCCCTGTGTGCTTCCCCCCCAAAATCAATGAGATACTGAGATCCGTGAAGGCCTGATTATCCTTGGGAAGGTATCTTGCAGCCACTGGTGTTGATGTTACTCTCCTAGGCTGGTTCAGATACTGTTCTCTGGGAAGACGGTGCACAAGCGAGAGTTGGAGCTTTGTCTGAAAATAGTCTGGTGCTCCTAGAAACTAAAGCAGGCTTCTCCCTAACTCTGGTTCCCCTGCCCTCTTTTTTGGATGTTTTCTTCTTATAGCAAAAATACGAGGAAATAAAATTACCGGGTGGATGGTGGAGTGCTGATGGCAGCTGATGGTGTTCGTCTCCTTTGTCTTATTCCAGGCCTTAAACTGCGTGGGAAGGATATTGGAAAACCGCTGGAAACCGGCCCCAAAGGGAAATGACACCAAAGCCTCGAAATCAGTTTGTCCAGACTGATCTCGTCTGGCTGGTTCTCCTTAACCACCAGAATCTCTCTTCGTATTGCCAAGCTGAACAAGAGGGTTTCAGACTTGCTTTGGGGGGGAAATCTGCCGAATCTGTACCTGCTGTAAAAAGGCAACCTTAAAGAAGCGATTTTCCTGATTTTGTTTTTCCTTCCTCCTTTCCAGAGATTGAGGAACTAAACCCAAAAAAATACCGCATCTGAAAAACATGTGCGTCTTGGTGTTTAGAAGCAGCTAATGTTAAGACACTTGGGGTGGTCTGAAATGCGATCATTTAATTGGAAAAATTTGTGGGACGGGTGGGATATATTATATATAAATAATTTGGGAGAGTTGGGGGTTGATCAGTGTCTGCATTTGAAACGATGACTCAGTCACTGCATCACAATGACATTTTTGTTTGTTCCTTCCAGCCTGTTTTAAAGAGATCTATAATAAAGTTTGATACCCTTCAGTTGCACAGGGTACTTGCTGCGTGTTTACCAGCTGGCAGTAAATTTTTGTTCTGTGGTGTGAGTGGAGCTGCAGCACCCTCTTCCTTTGGGAAGCATAATTAGTGGGACTACCTGGAGCGTCTGGGGCATGGGCGGGTGCTGTTGCAGCTTTCCTGGGTGCTCTGCCCCTTTCCCCAGCAGTGAGGACTGCAGCTTTGGCTGGTGGCCCAGAGATGAAATCAGTCCTGTGGTTTTATCATGTGTGGAGGGGAGTGGAGCCTGTGGGGTTCTACAGAGCGAGGTGGATGTGGACACGCTTGGTTGGGCGTTTCCATGAAGCCAGAGCCCTCCTCATCTCTCGCCTCTGCCCTTACCTGACTCCCACAAGCACAATGAGCTGGGGGCTCATTCCTGTGGGCCAGTGCCGTGGTGGAGCTGTAGGGACAGTGCTTGGTGACCGTGTGGCGTAACCTAAGTGGGACAGAGCTGAAGGGAGAGTTGTCTGTGGCAGGGCGAGAGGAAAAACAGGCTTCGGTGGCAAACCAGGAAAGCAGGACACCCTGATGCCCTCTGGATGAGCTCGGGGGTTTGAGCCAATCCCCTAATGAGGATGTGAACCGGTCTGGCTGCTGTTGTTCTTTGGTGGCGGGTTTGGCCAGGGGCTGCTTAGGGCTGCACAGAATTAAATTAAGTTTTGAAAGCTGGGGAGGGGGAAGAGAGGGGTCCTGGGCTTAGGGCGGCCCAGGTGCAGGTGTGGGTGCCCTGGCCCTGAGCCCAGCCAGCGCCTCAGGAACATCTTTCTTTTTCCCAATGACCTTTGAATGCAAATTATCAAGAACCTTTGAAAGGCATGTGGGTGGTGCGGTGGTAGGTGGGCACAAATGCAGTGGGGTCAGGGCTGCGTGGTGCCCCCGCTCTGCTCCCTGCCCCCCTCAAACCCAGCAGAGGCCCTGGGCTTCCTCCCTGTGGCGGCTCTGTGCCCTGGGAGCTCTTGTGCCTAATTCCGGGTATGGGAAGGAGCTCATGCCCTGTGCAGCACCTGCTGATCTGCCCAGACCTGCGGGGGGCCAGGACAGTGCACTTCACCATGGCCAGGACCCTGCTCGGATGTGGTTGGCCACTGCAAGGAACTCCTGCTGACAGCGCCTGGCAAAGTATAGGCATGTCACTACGCCTTGGTGCAGAAAATTCTTGTTACAAAAAACAATGCTTTTCCCGAGCAATGGAGGTAGTGGAGGCAGTGGCATGTCCCTCGGCAGGGCTGGCACCCCGGGGTGAGCGCCCACTGCAGCTCCCCGATGTTGGATGCTGAGAGCCGGAGGCGGCTGCTGGAGTGTGGGGTCTTGCTGGAGGGATGCTCTGCCCTGCATACGCCTCGCAGGCGTGAGTAGGCAATTAACTGCTGCTGGCTTGTTATTTCAAACGTCATTCCCCTCTTTTGGCTCTGGAGATATAATGACCTTGTCCTGTAAAGAAAGGTGAATGGGAATCGGTTACAGTAAGCGTAGGCTGTGTCTAATTTGAAATACAAGGACTTCTTCCAGGCTGCAGAGGGGAGAACCCATGTGCTGACCAACCAGCAGAGGAACCAAACCCCCCAGCATGCCCGAGGGGCTCCATGCCCTCCTTGGGGGTCAGTCCTGGGGCCAGTGGCTCTGCTGGGGATTACGTGGCACCAAACTCGTTAAGGGAAACTGTGGCTTAAGCTGCTTCTCACGGTTTTAAGTTGCTGGCTTGAAAAGAATGAGCAATGTTTGCATGACCTGCTCCCTGCAGGGCTCTGGGGAGGAGGATCGCAGCCTCAGCTCTTTCTGGAGCAACTGCCTGATGGCAGCAGCAGTGTCTCTGGGTCAGTCCTACAGCTTGGGGTCACTTGTTAGCAAGCAACCAGATAAGAGGCAGAGCCCTTTGCACCTCCCTGACATGTTGGCAGAGTGCGGGCTCAGGGGGAGCCTGCCAGGATTTGCTGAGCTTTTAGGAAAATGCTGTTTTGGCGCAGCTGGGGGCAAGCAGGAGAGCCCTTCACCCCTGTCCTTACATCTCGAAAAGTGATGTTGTCGAAGCCCTGGGGAGCGTTGCTCTCTGCTGGCATCCCGCTTGCTGGCCCTCGCTGCTTCAGCCAGTACCAGCCTCCGGCGGCCACCAGCGCCAGGATGATGATGGCCAGGAGGAGACCGAGCACCACCTGTGCCACAAAGCTGCTGGAGGATTTCTCTGCAGGGAGAAGAGATGCTGCCAGGCCCAACTCACCAGGAGAGCTGGGTCCTGCACCCCTCAGCGCCAGCACTCCAAGCAGCGATGGATTGACCTTTCACAGCCAGAACCGCACCTTCCACTGGCACCTCGGGGCTGGAATGGCAGCCCCCCCCAGAGCTGTACACAATGTCATCCAGTGCCACTGTCCCCTCCATTGGCCACCTCTGTGTTGTGATCTCAAAGATGACCTGTGGGGGGAGATGGGATATGGGGGGTGATGTCTGGGGAGGGCACCCCACAGCCCCAGAGGGCACCCTGCACCCCAGGGCCACCCCACTCACCTGGAACTCGCTGTGGCTCTGCACAGGCACCATGCCGCTCCGCCAGCCCCGGCTCTGGTGCCCCGCCACGCTCCACACCGTGCGCTGCCCCGCTGCGCTGTGCAGCCTCACCCGCAGCTCCCCACAGGCTGCAACGTGGAGGGGGACAGGCACCCTGGCATCCCTGCAGCCCCCCAAGAGCCACTGGGCCCTCCTGGCCGTGCCATCCTCCCCTGGGATGGCAGCACCCAGCAGGAATGGCCATCCCTACCGCCCAGCCGGAGCTGAACTGCAGCATCCATGGTAGCGTAGGTGGGGAGGGTGTTTGCAGCCCCTGACCAAGCCCCATCGTGGGCTCCTGACACCCTCCCCAGGGACAGCCCCCCCTCCCTGCCCCTGCGGTGCTTACAGAGGTGCTCCGGGATGTCCATGTGGTACCAGAACCGCAGGCAGGAGTTGGCAGCAGCAGGCAGGTGCTGGCTCTCCAGCCGGGCAGTGGTGCCCCCCGAGCCCAGCACGCTGGTGTCGAAGTGCACGTAGTGACCTGGACAGGTAGGAACAGAGCACAGGGTGTCCCCTTGTCCTGCAGCACCCTCCCCACATGTTCTGCTCCCCCACAAAATGCCCAGAGCAATGCCTGGAGGATTGCAACCCCCCCCAGCCCCACTCCCTTTGGGACCGATCCATCTCTCTCAGGCAAGGAGGGGCAGGGATGCTGTGGAGCAAGGCCCCCTAGGATGCACTGCGGGCAGGGGATGACATTCATGGGTGACTCCATCCATCCCCAGCTCTTCTTCCTTCCCCCAGCCGTGCCAGGGTGCCCTGGGAGGGATGTGTGTCTCCTACCATCCCTTGTGCCCAGGGTGTGATCCTGTTCGGGGCCGGGGTACTTGACAAGGGGCACTCCACTCTTCCAGCCCCAGGCGAAGATGTGCAGGCGGGGGTCCAAGGGGCTGCTCCAGCCGCACATGTCCCGCTCGAAGTCACAGGACGCTGGGAGAAAAGGGAGGCTGTGATGCACCCAGCAGTGTGGGTACCCACTGCCCTGTGCTACCTGGTGGGAGACAGGGCATCTGCGGGGGGGGGAGAGCATCCCCCAGGCCCCTCCCCACCACCCCCAGCTTTGGGCCAGGCCAAGCTCGGGGCAGGAGCAGGGCGCCTGGTGGCCACTGCAAAGCCGTGATGCATGGGACGGGCTGTCCCCATCTCCACAGCCGTGTGCCCCCATGGGGTGCCCCGTCCCCCCCGGGCTGGTCCATGGTGCTCCTGTGGTGTGGACTCTCACCTGGCTCGGGGCAGGCTCCGTCCGAAACATGCAGGTCATCCAGCGCGATGTACCCACGGTCGCCCCCAGCTCCCACCGCCTCAAATGTGGCCTGCCGGAGGGGTGGGCAGGGTGGGACACTGAGCCTGGCACCTGCCATGCTCCCCTTGTTACCGCGGCCTGCCCTGCTCCCCGCCGTGAGGTCCCCAGCACCCTGCCCCATCTCACCTGCCAGTCCCCATCCAGCTGGATGGTGACGTGGCCGCGGTGCCAGGCATCCCCCACCATGGTGCTCATGCTCATCACCTTCCTCTTCACCCCGCTCTGCTCCACGAAGACGTTGAGAGATCCTGCCCAGGGCACCCATCATGGAGGGGGGGTTCCAGGCTGTAGGCCATGTGGGACCCCCACTCATCCAGAGATTCCCCTGGGGGCCTCACGGTGGGTCATGGCACTCACCTGGGGTCCCAGCACTCAGCTGGTACCAGAAGGCCAGGCACTGGGTGGGTGCAGAGGGCTGGTAGGGCCGGGAGGTGAGGGCAGCCGTGCTCCCCGCAGGCAGGGAGCCCCTGCCTGTGCTCACCACCATGTAATGGCCTGTGGGGAGAGAAGCCCCCACACCATCAACCCCGTCCCTGGGGCAGCACCAGGGGACTGCTGGGGCTGGGGTCCCCCCCAGGTCGGGGATCTCCCCCAGGTTTGGGGAGCCCCATACAGTAGTGCCTTCTGCATGTCCTGGGCAGGGCGGGCAGGCAGGGTGCTCAGGGCAGGCAGCAGGGCTCCATCAGAGCCCTGGGAAGCTGTGACCCTCGTACCTGTGGCGGTGCCAGTGGTGTGGTCGGCCGCGGGACCAGTGGTGGTGCCGGTGCCGTTGCTCTGCCGCAGCCAGGAACGTGGCTCGCTGGCTGCCAGCCCGCAGGCATCCGCCTCGAAGGAGCAGGAGAGCTCGGCCCCGCAGGGCCCCACCGTCAGCGCCAGGTCGTCCAGCGCCACATCCCCCAGGAACCCATCCCGCAGGGCCTCGAAGGCCACCTGCCACCCAGACGGCAGTGTCAGATGGCCCCGCGCCCCGCTGTCACCCAGGGGCATGTGGGGGATGCAGCCCTCACCCGGTACTGCCGCTGGCCCGTGGCAGGCAGAGTGGCCTGTCCACGGTGCCAGATGCTGCCCTGGGTCCCCCGCCGGGTCCACAGCACCGTCTCCTCCGCTCCCTCCAGCCGCAGCTTGAGGTTCAGGGTGCCTGGGCAGAGGGGAGTGTCAGGCAGCCGTCCTGCACCCCTCGGGGACCTCGCGGTCCCCAGGGGAGCGGAGCCTGGCTGGGGCATCCCTGGGAGGATGCCACGGGGCTCCATACCGATCTGTGGGCCAGCCAGGCGGTACCAGAAGGAGAGGCAGCGTGGGGCAGTGGCGGGCTGCTGGCGGTAGGTGACGAGCTGCGCCCGCTGCCCACGGCTCCACGGCGCAGAGGGATCCGCAGCCAAGAAATAGCCTGAGTGTTGGGGACAGCCAAGGTGGAGGGGACATGGACATGGGTGCCCTGAGTTGCAACACCCGCACCCCAGATCCGGGTGCCTCTGGGCTGCCCCAGCCGAGCTTGCCTGACAGGCATGGGGCTGCTTGGGGTGCGCAGGGCACATCCCAGCCCTGGGGATGGGAGGTTGAGGGCTGCCCAGGGTCCCCGGGAGAGGAGCCAGCCCCTTACCTGAGCCAGTGGTGTGGTCAGAGCCCTGCCCCTGCCCCGTGCCATGGACCCATTTGAAGTCGCTGGACTGATCCTGGTACCAGCCACACATGTGCCTCTCGAAGTTGCAGGACAGCTCTGGCAGGAGAGAGGTGACCATGGAGGGAGAGGGAGTAGAGATAAGGCACCCCAAAAGCAAACAGGTCCCCAAAATATCCCTTTCCCTCTGCTCCCTGGCCCCACTCCCCAAGTTCATCCCGTGCAAGTGCCCTGGGGCAGGGTGGGTGCTCAGGACTTCTGCACCTCGGTCCTGTCTCTGGGCTGGGGACAGAGTGACAGTCACCAGGCAGTCCCTGTGGGAGCAGCACCCATCTCTGCGGGTGGGGGGTCGGGGTCCCCCCTGCCCACATCCGCCCTCCCTGCCCATGTGCCCCTGGCTGTACCCGCAGCCTCCAATGGCACCACGTCGGGGTGGCACTGCACGAATGTCACATTGTTGATGGCGGCGCTCCCCAAGCCCTGCAGATCCACCAGCCCCAGCAGCTCGACCTGTGGGCGGTGTGGTGGCGGTGAGACCCAGGGTGCCTGTCAGCGCCAGCACTGCCCTGCCAGTAGCCAACGAGGCTGGTCCCTGTGCCCCTGGGTGCACCTGGAAGGGCCGTGTCCTCTCCCCCAGCAGGATGTGAACGTGTCCCTCAGCTGTGCCAGCATGTCCCTGTGTGTGCCAAGCCAGGTGGGTGGTGCCAGTGGTGTCATCTGTGATGCTGACGGCAAGGAAGCCTGGGCAGGAGAGATGGTGTGGATGCTGCAGGGACCAGCAGGCCCCAGCCACCCCCTGGAGCTCCCCCAGTGCCTCGGCACCTGCCCAGCCCATGGCCACAGGGGACAAGGGTGGGGACAGGGACACCCTGGCTCCAGGACAGTGTGATGGGGCAGAGCAGGGCTAGGAGAGCCAGCAAAGGCAGGGAGGCGTGGGGGGCTCTGCCCTTTGCCAGGGTGGAACAGGGAGCGGGCAGGGGACCCCGGGGCCAGGCGCGGGGGTTACCCTGGGGGCTGTGGTGGATGCGGTAGCTCATCTCCATGGCGCAGGCAGGGCCAGAGGGGCCGAGCAGAGGTGTGCGTGCCTTGGCAGCAGCCATCACTTGTCCTTCTCCTGCCTGGAGGGCCAGGAAAGCACCTGGGCACAGAAACAACCTGAGAGGTCAGGGCAGGGGCCCTGCGTCCCTGTCAGCACCCCAGCCCAGCACCCTGCCTGGGCATCACCCCCCACCTCCCACGATGGCACCCGCCTACCCCAGTGGGCAGGAGCATGGGGTCCCTGCACCCTGGGAGTCCCTGCGGCGCTGGGGACCAAAGTGCATTTTCTCGGTGGTGGGAACAGCCTCACCTGTGAGGACGGTGTTGGCAGCCTCGGTGGCCCTCTGCACGCCCCAGCGCAGCCGCCCCACGCTGACGTCGTGCCAGTCCCCTGGCCCCCGCCTCAAAGGTGGTGGCTCCTGCAAAAACGCAGGCTCAACCCCATCGGGCCACTGTGTTTCCCAGGGGCTGCATGGGCACCCATGTCCCCCGGCCATGCCAAGGAGTGCCCAGGTCACTCTGCCCTGGTCCCCTGCGCTGCCTGGCTACCGGCGAGCTGGGGGTCGCCTGTGGCTCTCACCACAGCGCTTCTCGTTGGAGCCGTCAGCACACGTCTCAGCGAAGTCGCAGGCCAGCTCCGTGCTGATGCAGTCCCTGCTGTCACAGGCCACCTCCTCGGCCGTGCAGGGGGTGGCACGTGTCTGGCTCGGCAGCGTGGTCGAGGTCTTGTCTGATGGTGAAACACCCTGGGCTGGAGAGCAGTGGTGAAAGGGACCGGCAGCGTCACTGGTGTCACCCCTTCAAGCCGTGGTCCCCTGTCCCTGTCCCCGACCATCTCCCTGCTCTCCCTGTCCCCCAGATCCATCCCTGCCCTGCCCTGCCTGCTGCCACCAGATGAAGGGGACAGAGGGGGCTGATGGTAGCTGCTTGTGTGACACGGCAGCAGGTTTTGGCACAGGGGATGGAATGTAACAGCTGCAGGACAAGGACACCAGGCAACCTGGGCTGCAAGCCCCAGGGCAAGTGCTTGCCATGCTGTGCCCAGGATGGTGACCATGATGAGCAGAGGGACAGGCAGACCCTGCAGTTGGTCCTTTAGGGATGGTGCCATGGGCACAAGACACCTGGGGACCACTACCCACGCTGGAGCAGGGGTGGGGGACAGCCACCCTCCAGCTCACCCTGCTTGTGCACGCAGCCTGGAGAGAGGATCAGGTCATCGATGGCCACAGTCCCAGCGCCGCTGGCCACCCCCTCGATCAGCACCTGCAGGGAAGCACCGTGCCAGCAACATCAACATGGGGTCTGCACAAATACAGAGGGGACAGGCAATGGCGCTGGGCACGGGGGGGCACTGGGGAGCCACGGGACAGGGGGAACACAGCTCCTTTGATTGGCCAACACAGCTTCCCCCGGGAAGGGGCTCGGTGGCAGCAGGGGCGATGCCACAGCTGGAAGGGGTGCGTGGGGTAGGCTTGGGGTGATGGTGCTGCCCCTGCACACAGCCATGGCTGCAGCTGCCCAGGGGTGCTGTTGGGTGCCCTCAGCGTGCCACTGGGGTGCCCTCCAGAGCCAGCTGGGAGGGGGTCCAGGGGTGGGGGTGGCCACGGGGCACAGCAGACAGGACGGTGGGAAGGCATGAGGGGACACGGGGTGGATGAAGACACCCCCCATCCCCTTCCAGTGGGGTGGTCCCTGGCTGGGGGTTCTGGTAGGGGGATTTGTAGGTGTGGGCACAGGGACACAAGGGTGCCTTATGCCAGCACCAGGAAGGTCAACCCCTACTCCTGGTCCTATGGGTGCACACTGGGGGTGACCCTGTGCCCTCTGTGTCCCTTGCCCTGCAGGCAGCCCAGCTCGCGCCCAGCATGGTGCCAGCCCACCTTGAAGGTCTTGGTCACGTTGAAGTCCACTCTCTCCCGGACCCAGGAGCTGCCCAGGTCCCCCATCCTCTCCCTCACCAGGTGCTTGGTGGAGTCGGTCACATAGGAGATGCTGAGGCTGCTGGTGGCTGAGCCATGGAGGTGGCAGTACAGCACAAGCTGGGGAGGGGAGGGGGGGGGAGTGAGCCCCAAAGCCCTGGGCAGGGGTACACAGCCCCCTGCATCCCACAGAGCAGCTGCCACCCCACCGAATGCTGACAAAGGTGGGGCTGAAGGAGCTCAGAGCTCCCATCAGGCACCAGAGAAGTCACCAAACCACCCCCAAAAACCCTCTGCCCATCCCCAGCAAAGGGCCAACCGCAGCCCCAGCCCTGTGCGGGGGTCATCACGGCTGAGGACCCTGTTGCCTGCCACCACTGTGCCCACACAGGCTGTGACGCGGAATCCCGTCTGTGACTCACGGAGCAGGAGCTGGTGGCCTGGAAAAAGGGACTGCTGAGCTGTGCTGTGCCGCTGGCCCCCATGGCCGAGGTGTTGCCCACATGGAGGAAAAAACCTGTGGGAGATGCCGGGCAGAAGCTGAGTGGTGCTGGGCCAGGTGTGCAGGTACAAGGTGCTGTTTTCCCAGCAGCAGCCTTAAGACAAGCCCAGGCACATGTTAGCCCAGGGGCTAGAGGCCATGTCTACCCCGGGGACCCTGGGGTGCCAGTGCCTGGCCACGTACCTGCCCTGCTGTTCCTGCTGTGGTCACGGGGGGGGATGCTGTACCCAGTCCCCAGGCTCAGGCTCGTTTTCCTCTCCCACTTTGTCTGCCTGTCCTCTGCCTTCCAGATGCAGAGATCTTCCTCAAAGGAGCAGCGGGCAAAGTTCTCTGCAGGGAGGGAAGCAGAGCAGAGTGACCCAGGGAGGTCCCTGTGATGGGCTGACCCCTCCATAAAACCATCAGGGTGATTTTGTCCCTTTGGCCACACAGCCATGGGGCAGAGCTGAGGTGACCTCTGCCAGCCCCACATCCCGGCTTTGCCCCGCCAGGGCAGACCCTCAGCCTGGCCGTGCGGTCAGGGGGCCGGTCCCGGGGCCAGGGATGCTCACTGCACTGCATGGGGTCCTCATCCGAGCCATCTCCGCAGTCATCAGTGCCGTCGCAGAAGCGGTGCTGTGCCAGGCAGGACCCCCAGCCACAGTGTCTCTCCTCTGCCCTGCAGACCTGCTGCCCAGGCTCTGGGGCGGTGGGACACACTGTCAACACCCGGCCAGCCCCATGGGGACTCCAGCACATGCTGGGCTCCCCCCACATCCTTCCCTGGGTTGCTTGAGGGACAGGGTTTGCTACCTGCCCCATGCCCTGGCCAGACAGATGCACCCAAGACACAGCGGGCAGCAGGAGAGCTCCCCCAGGTGCAATGTCCAGACCAGTTTCCCTGGGGATCCCGGCTGGTGTCTCACCCCTGTGAACGAGGGACTCACCCTGCAAGCCGCAGTTCATGAAGATGATGTCGTCGAGAGCCAGCTGTGCCCCGCACGCCGGCGGTTGTGTCAGGGAGAAGCTGAGCTGCCAACAAGATGCCAGGGATGGCACGAGCTGAGCATCTGCCCAAGCTCCCCAGACATCCTTAATTCCTGGTGAGGGACAGGGAGGCAGTGCCCGGGTACCAACACGGCCCGTTCTCACCTGGAACTGCCCCGTGATCCGGCCCGGGTAGGCGACCAGCTGGTGCCAGCCCTCACCTCCACGCCCGGGGCTCTGCCACAGCCCCACCACCTCATCCCTGTATGCCATGGCCAGGCGCAGCACCGGCTGCTCCGTCTGGTTGAGCCCTGTGGGGAGCCCCAAAACATGGCCCTCGGCAGTGGGCACCTTGGGGTACCCATGGGGACTAACTGAGCCCTGCCCCCTCTGGGGACCAGAGCCAGGACCCCCAGGTCCTGCCAGCTCTGTGTGCAGAGCATGGAGAGGTGAGTGGGATGGCAAGGACCCATCTTGATGTGCTGGTGGCTCTGTCCCTGCCATGGGGGCAGGTGGTCCCGTCCCTCCCCACTGCCCCCCATTGTCACCTCCCTGTGCCCAGTTCCCCGAGACCCAGCCATGCCCGCCATGGGCACCCTCACCGCTTCCCGAGAGGTGGTACCAGGCCCTGATCTCACACGTGGCGGCCGCTTCCCACATCACCGGTGACCTGAGCCACGCCATGGCCGTGGTCTTTGCCGGGGGGGACACAGTCACCATGAACCACCCTGGTGAGGGCAGAGAGCAGAGCGGGGGCTGCAGCCCCATGGGATGGCACCAGAGTCATGGCCAACAGAGTTCCTGCCCCACCATGGGTCTGCTCCGACAAGGATGGGTGTCCCAGCACCCTGGCTTCAGGGCACCCATGGGTGCCCGGAGCCCACTCACCAGCCAAGCAGCTCCCACTTACCCAGGTCGGTGCCCATGGTGTGGTCTGAGTGGGGCCCCGTGTCCCATGCAGCCAGGCTGGCCCTGCCCCGCACCCATCTGTAAGTCGAGGTGCTCACGTCCTGCCAGCCGCAATTGCCTTCCTCGAAATCGCAGGTGAAAGGGGTGCCCAGCACCGCTGAGCCCCGCAGGTACCCTGAGGCCGGGCAGACAGGGTGTCAGGGCAGGGCTGGGTCCACCCTGCACCCACCCTGGGGACCTGCACCCACTCCAGGGACCTGCGGCTACCCTGTGGTCCTGCACCCATCCTGGGGTCCTGCACCCACCCTGGGGATCTGCACCCACCCCAGGGACCCGCGGCTACCCTGGGGTCCTGTACCCATCCTGGGTAGCTGCACCTCCCCAGGGGACTTGTGCCCATCCCAGGGACCTGCATCCTCCCTGGGGTCCTGCACCCACCCTGGGGACCTGCACCCATGGTGCCCCCATCTCCACTGCAATCTCTTGCCCCAGGAGCAGGGTCTGGGAGCAGGGCCGGGGGGAGCAGGGGGCCCAGGCACTCACCGCACTGGTTCTCATCGGAGCAGTCGCTGCAGTCGCAGACGAAGTTGCAGAGCTGCTCGGCTGCGCTGCTGCAGCTGTTGACAACCATGGACCAACTGGGGAGGATGGTCCCAGCTACGAGAGAGACAACGTGGCTGAAAACCTGTTGAGGATCCAGGCTCAGTGCCCACAGCAGGTGACAGAGGGCACACATGACTTACAGGTGACATTTGTCTGGGGTCCCCACTTTGGGACTCTGCCGGGGGGGCACTGAGCTCTCAGCAGCAGCAGCCCTTGGTCGGGACACCCACACCCCACTCCTCCCATACCTCCACCTTTGCCATGTCCCATCACCAGCCCCGCTCCTGCACGCCCTCATGGTGCCAGAGCCTGCTGGGGCTGGTGCACTGACCCTCTGGTCTGCTCTATCACACCCCTGCTCTGAATCTTGGCACCCGTTTTGGGGGAAACAGGAAAATTTGGTCATATTCCTCCCCATGCTGAGCAAAGCCATTGGCAATACCCAGCCCAGTGCTGGCTTGCCCCGGGGAATGTAGGGCTGAGCTTCGCCAGCGGAGCCCAAAGCAGGGTTTTGCTGGGCTGCATCTGCCGCAGACCCTCCAGGACAGCACAGCCGCCCCTGGAGCTGGGGAAAGCGGCGATCCCCATGGGAGTCCACATTGGGGAAGGACAGAGCAGAGCAGCCAGCGTCACAGCCCCTTCCCTCCCCCCAGCGCGACCCCATGTCAGCAGAGCTCACCCAGCAGCAGCAGCAGGAGGGAGAACACCACTTGCCCGGCCATCTGGGCCTCCGGGCCGTGGCAAGGGTAAAACAGAGCCCAGAGAGGCACAGGGCCAGTGGGGAGGCCACACCGTGAGCCCAGGGCTGGAATCTGCCCCGTGTTGGACTTCAGCCCCACCGTTATCAGCTTCCCAGCCCCAGCAGTGGGTTTATGGCAAGGTGGTTTGCTGGGCTGGGACAGGTCACCCATGGTCCTGCTGCCCAGCACCGCTGCCAGCATCACAGGCAGCGAGCTGGCAGCTGTGTGTCCACAGGGGACCTTCGACTGCTTTTCCCCACCGAACTCCTCTTTTCCAGCCCCTCTTTTCCAACCCGGCTGAGATGCTGATGCTGCTCTGCCCGGGATGGGGCCAGCTTGCATGGTCTGGTGGCACAAACCAGCTCGGTGAGGGAAAAGGCCACTTCTTCCTGCTGAGTCAGCCATGCTGCCAGTCCTGGGGGAGAAGCTGGCACCTCTGCCAGGAGTGTGGGGGCCATGCGGTGCCAGCTGCCTGGGCTGTGTCGTGCCTGACCACAGGGAGAAACAGTCCCTGAGCATAAGGAGCAGCAGGAGAGCCTTGGGACACAGGGCATGGGCTGGCAGCTGGGTGCAGCCCAGCCAGGGAGGGCAGCTGTGCTGGGCGAAGTGGGAATGGGGTGCCAGGAGTGACCCTGAGCCCGGAAAGGTATAAATGGGTCATGATGCACTCGGGCAATGGAGAGCCACAGCAGGCAGGATCCTTAGGACTGGGGGTGTTTAGGCATAAAAATGTTGGAGCTTTGAATTCAGAACAAAACTCCAGCTGTCTGGAGACTTGGGACAGGCTGGGAGAGGAGGCAGGGACAAGGAGGACACACAGGAGGAACAGCCTGTCCCAGCACCCAGCTGAGCTGTCTTTGCCAAAAGCTGGGGCTCCAGCCAAGCCTAGGCACCTGCCAGGGCAGTCGCCAGGGACCACCCAGGGGCAGGCAGGAGGGGGGTCCCATCCTGCCCAGCCCAGGCAGAGCAGCCAGGCAGCCCTGTGTTCCTGCTGCTCCACGCGGTCTGTGCAGCAGTCACTTTGGGAGGGTGCCCAGGCTGGCGCAGAGCCTGGCAGGCTTCCCGCAGCCCTCCTTCCCCAGCCTCTGGCTGCCTCTCCCCAGCCCATACCCTCTCCCCAGCCTCAGCAGGCAGCTCCTGGCCCTGGAGACACAGAGGTGCTATCAGCGGGGCCAGCCCTCACCCCTACCTGCACCGCTCCATCTGGCAGGAGCATCTCAGCACCGAGCTCATGGCTGCTGCCGGGCAAAGGGGCACAGCTCTAAGGCCACAACCAGGTCACTCCTGGGGGAAATCAACCCCGGCAGAGCCCCAGTATGGGCTGTTCAGTCTGGAAGAAGCATGGCTTGGCAGCCAGAGCCCCCACAGGGCACCACCAGGGCTGCCTGGTGATGGCAGCCACTGCCCCAGCCTCAGTTTCCCCACCTGGGCAGGGGAAGCTGCTGCCAGGACCCGCGGGGCTGGGACTGTCCCAGGGGAGCTCTCCTGCCAGCAGCCCCCATACCCGGAGACGGGCCCCCGTTGCTGAGGGCTGAGCGTGGAGGTTTCTCCCCTCCTAGTCAGTGGCCTTGGACAGCAGATTGCAGCGCGATTGCATCAGACGCAGTAAAATACAGGGTTCAGCTCCTTCCCCCAGCGTGAGCTGTGGCGGGCGGAGCCTGGCAACCCTGTGCCCTCCCAGCCTGGGCACCCAGGGCCAGCAGCAGCTGCAGGCAGGACCCTGCCCTTCCCTGGAAACCTGGCAGGCACCAAACTGACCAGGAGCCAGCACCACAGCCTCCGGCAAAGCAGCCACCAGCCTCCTGGGCACCACAGGCAGAGCATCTCCAGCAGCTCTGAGCCCTCCCCTCTGCACGGGGGAGGCACAGGGGGATGCTGGGCCCCCAGTATGAGAGATGTGGGTGTACTGGAGCAGATCCAGCTGCGGCCATGACAACGATGAAGGGACTGGACTTCCCGGGGGGGTTGTCACCCATGTGTATAAAGACCTGACGGGAGGGAGCACAGAGAAGGACCCAGCCTCTTCTGAGCAGCTGGTGCCCCATGAAGGACGAGAGACAAGAACAAAGCGACACCATTAAACACCACTTCATCTTAAGAAAAAAAACTTTTTTCCTGTGAGGGTCGTCAAAACCAGAGCAGGTTGCCCAGGCTGCTGTGGCGTCTCGATCTGTGAAGACGCCCAAAACCCACCTGGCCACGGCCCTGAGCAACCTGCTGGAGCTGGCTCGGCTGGGGCTGGGGGATGGACAGGACATCTCCAAGGTGCCTCCAAGCTCTGTGATTCTGTGACTCAAAGGGAAGCTGTGCTGTTCCATGTGACCAATGCAAGGCAATCAGCCCTGCCCCCCACCCCAGGTTTTGTCACCTAACAGCCACCAGTGTTCAGTGCATGCACAACCGTTGGGTGACATTCACCCCAGCATGGGGGAGATGGTCAACACCCTGCAGGAGGTAAGGTCTAGGCACAGCAGAGCTAGTGCTTTTTCTAGAGGCCCAGTGCAACCTCATGTGTGTTCAGGGTACCTGGGCTTAGCCCCCAGGTTTCTTCCCCCTTGCAGGGCTGGTGATGGCTTTGGGCACTATCCTCCACAGAGGACACAGCTCCAGCCCTGAGCCACCAGCCAGGCAGTGAGCCCTGCACCCCCAGCCCGGCCCATGAAGGTCATCACCTGCCTTTTGAGTCTGGGGCAGGACACCGGGCACAGGGGCTGAAGCAGGTCGTGCTAATCCTGTACAGCCCTGGGCACAGAGAAACCGTCTCCCAGGCAGGAGCTGGGAGCACACAGGATCGCAGCGTGACAAAGGAAATGGGGCTGGGACCAGGGGAGGTTAGGTTCCTCCAGCCCCAGCCTTGTATGGGACAGCCGTTGAGCAATCCACCCGGCCAACCCGACCTGCACATCTCCCCCAAGCTCTCCTGCCACTGAAGGCTCCAGCAGCTTTTCCCAGTCTCCCCATCCTGCTCCTCACTGAAGTACAAACAAAGAGTCTCCTTGGAAAATACTGAGGGGCAGGAGCCAGCCCTGGCCATCTGGAGGGCTGAAGTCAAGGAGGATGCTCTAGCTCAAGGTGTGACCACCTGCTGGCGTGGGAATGGTCACATTCTTCCACACCACGCTCCTGGGCAGCTCGGCTCCCCTCCAGCAGGAGATGAGAGTGGTCCTTCCCCTGGGACCACCCTGCCCTTCCCTCCACCAGGCGTAGGGACCCAGCGCTTTCTCCTCATCTGCCTCAGCCCTTCCCAAGGCAAATCCTGACACACCTTCTGCTGTCCCCAACCTAGACCCTGCCAGCTCCGGGGTAAGGCCCTCCAAGAGGGACTGCAAACCTGGGGGGGTCATTCCTGCTGTGAGGGGGTGCAACCCAGACCCGGGGAGCCATGAAGGTGTGACCACACAAGCAGCTGTACTCCCCGTCGCGTTTAATTCTCACATACATGTGGGATAAACCCCCTCGCCACCGGGGAGGCCAGGGCAGGGCACCCACCGGCTTCACCAAGGCTTTGCTGCGCTGTGCCAGGGAGGCGGGGAGCACCCACGGTGCGTGGGAAGTCCAGAGACAGCGGAGAACAGGCAAGTTCAACACAAAGGAAAACCAGGAGAGCCCAGAGTGCTGCCAAGCACGGGGAGCCTGCTGCCACCACCCCGACGCTGGATCCAGCTGCACCAGCTCCAGGCTGGTGCCAATGCCATTACCCAGCCAGAGCGAGTCAGTAGCCTTCATCCGCCCAGGTGATCTCGTAGTCTGGATACTTGGCTTTCAGCTTCTCCGTAGTCACAGCATGGTCCGCTCGCCCAAATCCCTGGCAGAAGAGAGAGGGTCTGAAGGAGAGCTGGTGCGGTTATGACCCACAGGAGAGCTCAGCGAACCCCTGGGGAGGCTCAACACAACTCAAGGCTCCGGCAGCGGCAGACGCCGCTGAGCCCGTGTCTCTGAGAGACCACTCGGCTCCAGCCCCTGCGCGGCAGCGGCTCAGTGGCAGGCAGCTCAGCCTGCTCCGGCTGCCAGAGGCCAACAGCACCTGGGCAGGGGCACGGTGCCACCCCAACGCTGGGAAAGCCGGTGTCGGGGTGCAGGCAGAGGGACGCCGAGGGGACACGGCCACCCCCAGTGCCGGCCGGCAGCACCGGTGCCTCCGGCTCCCGAGGGACGCGGTGCCAGTTGGGCCATGCGCGGTGGGAGCGCTGCGGAGGCTTGTGCCGCCGCCGGGAGGCAGGAGCCGCGCCCACGGGGGGCCCCCCCGCCTCGCCGCCCCCGGCTTACCACCGAGTACCCGTAGACGTGGATCTTCCTCTCCTCGGGGCGGTGGGAGAGGCGGCCGCCCCCCAGGCACTCGCAGACCAGGCCCTGCTGCGCCAGCTCCTCCGCCGTCCGCTCGAACAGGTCGGCTGCGGGGGGAGGGAGCCGTGGGGTGGGGATCCGCGGGGGGAGGACGGGGACCCGCCGCCCACGGACGGGCCCCCCCGGGGCGGGACCCTCGCCGGCTCCCAGGGCCCGGCCGCTCCCCCCGATGCCGCCCCCGAGACGCCGCCCGCCCGCCCGCCCCGCGCCCCTCACCCCTCACCATGGTACTCGGCCCAGCCGTGGCCGCGCACGACGTCCTTCCCGGGCCCGCCGGCCGCGCGCACGCGCACCAGCACGTACTTGAAGACGCCGCCGCCGTCGTCGATCTCCACCTCCGGCACCCGCGAGAGCGCCTCCGCCATCGCGCCCGCCCCGCCGCGCGCCCCGCCTTTTCCGCCGTCGCGACCAACCAGCGCCCGGCACCGCCCCGGGGCACCGCCCACATCCGGGGGCGGAGCCCGGCCCGGAACGGGGGGAGCGGCGCTGGGCTGGGCGGGGCGGGGCGGGGCGGGGCCGGGATGTGGTGCGGGGGCGGTGGAGAGCGGGGTTGGAGCTGGTGGTGCCGCTGCCCGCGGTTCTGCCCCCCACCCATCTTCCCTGACACCCCTTGGGCAGCCCCAGACCCCCGGGCCCGCCGCCGTCGCTCGCCCCCCGCTGCCCCTCTGCGGCCGTTAGACCCCCCTGCCGTGCTAGCCCCGAGCAGGCGCTTCACCCCGAGGCCCCCCCCCACCCCGGGCCAGGCCTGGCCCCGCGCCCGTGTCAGCACCCAGGGACAGCCCCCCCCCCGCCCCTGCCCCTTACGGGGTTCCGGGAGTGCCTTAAGCCGCCCTCACAGGGTCCCCCTGCACCCGAGGACCGTACAGTGACGCGCTCCGGACACAGACGCTGCAGCGACGGAGACCCTGTGCAGCCCAGGACCCCCCCGCCAAGCCCGTGGGGCCACTGCTGCAGACACTGTGGGGCCACCAGCAGCACCATGGGACCCCGGGCGCTGGGGGGGGTGGGGGGAGCTCTGGGTGCGCAGGCAGAGGGGTGGGCAGAGGCCAGGGGGGCCCGGGGTGCCCCTGCCCTGGCCAAGCACTGCTCACCCCCGAGGGCTCTGTGGGGTCCTGCCAGGGTGCTGGCTGGGACCTGTGCCCCACAGCACACCTCGGCCCCCGCTCCCCTCACCCCACGGCCTCCCCCAGCTCACCCCCCCACCGCTCTGGCTGCTGCCCCCCCAGCCGACACCAGACCCCCACAGCCCATGGCAGCCCCCTGCCCTCAGTGCCACATCTGAGAGGGGGTTCCCGTCCCTCTGTGATGACGGGGCAACACCTATCTACAAAGTGGGGTGGCCCGGGGGTGCCGGGGGGGTCCCCACCCCACATTCACATGATGTCATCCAGGAGGTTGGGGCTGGCCACCCAGTCAAGGGTACGGGGCTCGGAGGCTGCCATGATCATGCACATGAACTGTTTGCCCGTCCTCTTGTCGATGGGGTAGATGGTGGTGGGGGTGAAGCGCTTGTTGCTCTCCACGAAGTCGCAGAGCTGCTCATAGACGGCAGGGAACTCATGCCGCAGGAAGACGCCACGGATGCGCAGCTCCCGCTGGATGTTGATGAAGCAGACCTCCCGCGCTTTGCGGCCCTCCTCCCCCTCCTTGTCAATGTCCGTTGTGCCAGGCGGCGGTGTCAGGATCAATGTCTCCATGTCCCGCTCCTTCTTCAGGATCTTCTTCTCAGGGCTGGAGGAGGCTAAGGCCACCTTGGCGTATTTCCTGACCGTCGGCACCTGCATCTTTGGCGACGGCCTCTCTGGCACTTTTTGGGTGACGGCCACGGTTACATTCAGGAGGAAACATTCGTCGGGGTCATACTGGTTGCCCGTCTCCCGCAGTTCCCGGGCATACTCCCCCAGGTTGTCCGAGTAGCTCTCCAGCTCCCGCAGGGACAGGTAGGTGGGGGACATCAGCAGGCTCTCCAGCCCGAACTGGAGGAAGTTCTCAGCCGAGCCGGCATTAGGGAAGCCCAGGAAAAGGACGCCACGGCCGCGGGAGAGGTAGCCCACCTTGGCGATGCGTGAGAAGGCCTTGTGTACCTCGGTGTTCTCCCGGCAGAACTGCAGGACGTGGCGGCAGACGCTACCCACGCGCCCATAGACACAGCTCTCCTTGTGCGTGTCCCAGTCCTCGCGGCGGCAGTGCCGGGAGCAGTAATAGGTGTAGCAGCTGTGGCATGACTTGAAGTAGAGGCAGGCGTTGAACATGGTCTCTGTGCGTCGGCACTTGGCGTTGGAGCACATCATCATGTCGTCCTCCTCCGCGCTTAGGTCAGGCGAGCAGTTCTCCGGCGACTTCTCGAAGGGGCCGACGGACAGCGGGGCGGGCGGGGGGCGCAGGGCACCAGCGCGGGAGCTGGGACCAGGCTGCTCCTTCGTGGGTCGGGGTCCCTCGGGCACGCTGGGGGTGACCCTCCTGCCCTCACCCCGCCGGAGGGGCCCCGGGGCGCTGCTGTTCAGGAGCTGCTTGAGCTGCTCAGCGAGACTGTCCCTGTCTCCAGCACGATGGCCCGGTGCTGGCTTGTAATCGATGACGAGGTCAGTAATGAGCTCATCCAGCTGCTCCAGGCTGCGCTGGCGTCCTGAGCTGCTCTCCCTGGGGACAGGCTGCGGGGCGCAGGGCACGGCGTAGGGACCGCGCTCCCGCCCTGTGTCCAGCATGTCCCAGCTGGCTGAGCGCCTCTCGCTCCTGCCCAGCCCGTCAGCACGGATGTCGTTGTCGGTGATGGTGATCTCCGGTGTGACGTACCAGGAGCGGCCCGGGGGACCGCGGCCACCATCGGCGTGCATCCTCTCGAGGATGGAGCTCTCTGAGAGGGACAGGGCAGCGTAGCGCTTGGGCGAGCTCGAGAGGTTGATCACCACCGGCTGCCGACGCTCCTCGGGGGATAAGGCACGGTGCTGCTCCTGGGCGAGCAGGTTCTCGTAGCTGCGCCCGCGCTGCAGGACCTCCTCCCTGCGCGCCGCCGGCGCCAGGATGTTATCCCAGGATTTGGAGTAGTGCTGGCTCTCCCGGCCCAGCCGCGGGGGGGTTACGCCGTAGCTGGCATGCCAGGAGGAGAGCATGGCCTCACGCCCGGCTGGCTGTGGGGTGAAGCGTGACACCTGCAAGGTCTGGTAGGGCAGCACGCCCCGCTCGGGGCTGTACCAGTCGCTGAAGTGCAAGGGCTGGGCACTGCGGGGTGGGGGGCACGTCCGCGACAGCACCTCCCGCTCACGGTACTTCCCATAGTCCTCAGCGTAGAAGACCCGGGCAGAGGAGCCGAGGGCCGGGTACGTCCGGGTGTCCTCGGCATAGACGGTTTTGACGGGGGTGCTGCGGGGGGCGTAGAAGCGGGGCTCATCCCCATAGAAGGTGCGGGCGGGCGCCTCCTGCACTGGGTAGCCCCGCGCCTCCTCCACATACAACGTCCGGGGTGGCACCGTGTGGACAGCGGCTTTGGCCGGGTCCTCACCATAAAAGTGCTGGGGGATGCTGTGGCGGGCGGGGTAGGGGTAGCTGGTGTAGCCAGAGCTGCGGAGGGGCATGGCGGGGCTGGGGCACCGTGCTGGCTCCTCTGCGTAGAAGAACTTGGCGGGGACGCTGGGGGCTGAGAAGGTCATGCAGCCCCTCTCGGGGTACTCCCTGAACTCTCGCGAGGCCGGCACCGGCACCGTCTGGTATGCCAGCATCCGGGGGTCCGCCTCATAGTACTCGCTGGGGTAGGACAGGAGCGGGGGGTCCCCGCTGTAGGAGTCGCTGGGGGTGGGCGTGCGGGACATGGACACCTGCCTGCTCCCAGGCACCGCCAGGCTGCGGGCAGCCCCGGGGGCGTGGGGCCAGCGCGGTGGCTCCTGCCGGTTCTGGGCTGCCCGCAGGCTGCGCGCTGCATGCACCAGCACCGCCTCGTCCGGCTTGATGTCCACCCGGCACTTGACGTGGGGGCTGGCACCCACCACCTTGGCACCTGGCCCCTCCTCGAAGCAGTTGCTGCCCAGGCAGAGCGGGGAGATGCGGCTGACGCTGCTGCGCTGCGGCTGCAGCTTGATGGGGTGCACCTCGTTAGCCAGCGCCCGCAGGGGGACCTGGCTCTCACGGCGCGGTGAGGGCTCAGGGCGGGAGGGCTCCCGTGCCACCCGCAGTGCCTCCCGCCCGCGCCGGGCCAGTGGCGGCGACGCTGAGACAGCGATGGGCACTGGGGTGAAGGTGGACTTCACCCGTGGTGCGCTCTTTGAGCGAGCGCGCCGCTTCGCCTCACTCCTCGGCTGGGAGGCTCTGCCGGCATACGGGTCTGGCTTTGGCGGTGCCTGCCTGCCCGGTGGCCCCAGCGTGGGCTCGGGGGTGCCAGGGGGTGGGCAGGGGCGCTCCATGGCTGGGGGGCTGCCCAGGTGCTCGTCCAGCGACTCGAGGAAGTCAAAGCTCCTGCAATGGCGCTTGTTGAAGGGCTGCGTCTCGCGGGACAGGGATGAGGACATGGAGGCGTCACATTGTGCCAAGGGCTGGCAGACGATCGAATCCCTGGGGGCTGCGGTGGCCACCTTTATGTCTTGGTACACCGTAGACACCAGGATGTCAGGTGGGTCCGTTCGTGTCATTTTAAAAGCGACTCTTCTCCTGCCAGCTCCCCTTCAGACGGCCTCAGAGGAAGGCAGCCGGCCCTGCAAGAGAACAGATGAGGTGCCTAAATCACGGCGGGGACCACAGGGAGTCGCAATGGCATAGGATAAATCCTCCCAGCACGGGGCAGGGTTTGGCCACCTCTTCAGAAATGGGGGTTTGGGGGCGTCCCAGCCTCCGCCGCTGCTAATAGTCAGATCCCAACTTGGGGAAGACGCTGGAAAAAGGTTCCAAATCCAGGGTGCAAATAACAGAGTGGATGGGAGGACACCCCTGGGTGCGCTGGGCACGGCAGGGCAGCCGGGGAGGGGTCCCAGCTCACTACAGTGGGAGGAGGCCACCAACCGCTGTGCCCCTCTTCCTGGGGTGCCGGACACGGGGACCCTCTTGCAGCATCATGGGAAATGGCAGCTGTGAACAGGGCTGCGGGGACTCAGCCCCAGGGATTTCCATGGTGGATGGGGAAACGCGTGCCCAGCCCCCCCACTGTGAGCATCCCAGTGGCCATGGGGGTCTCCTGGGACCATGCGTGCCCACATCCCAGCACCAGCATTGTAGGCAGTGCAGGCAGGAGCATCACGTATCGGTGGGTACCATGAGCACCCATCGTGGCGGCCAGGAAGCCCACACAGCTCTGGGGGGGCAGGAGCCGTACCCCCTCCCTGTGGCAGCTGCACCCACCACGGCCCACAAACGCCCACGCGGGGTGCCAGCAGTCCCTGTGGCTTGCAGCCACATCGCTCCCTGGGGCTCCTCCGGACTGGCACAGGCAGCAGCAGGGGTTGGCAGAGGGGTGCTGTGGTGGGTGCCCCAACCCCGCGTGCCAGCGGCAGCTCCTCCATAGCTTCCCACCGCTCTGAGCGGGACAGAGCAGGGTCCCTCCGCAATAGCCCCGTGCTGGAGGGGCTGTGCTGGCTCAGCGCTCGCTGGCTTTGTCCTTTCCCATGTCCTGTGTCCGGGACACATCTCTGGGGCTGGAGAATGAGTGGGACAGCACCCATGGGACACGGGGTCTGGCACCCACTGTGCACCCAGCGCCATGCACCCCACCTGCTCTGGGATGATCCTGCATGGGGGGGCTGGGGTGGGCAGAGTCCCCCAGCTGTGTGACAAGGGGGGACATCGGCACAAGCCCCCGGAGTGACCTGAGGAGCAGAGGAGGTGGTTTGCCCACAGGATGTGGTGGGTTGTGGCACTGATCTTCACTGACAGCCCAGTGAGAGCCGGTTGCAGGCTGCTGCGGGCACCACGCGGATGTACAACTGGCTCTGCCCACAGCAGGGACACCCGCCTGGCTTTAATGCTTATCACATCCTATGAGGGTTTGGGGTTTTTGGCCACCTGGCCAAGGGGCCTGGGAGCGCAGGTGGGTGCCAGCTGCTCCATGGAACAGTAAAGGTGCACGGTAAAGGCCAGCAAAAGACATTTGGCTTTAAACAGCAGCAGAGGACCACAGGGAATGTGTTGCTGGGAGAAAAGGAACAGACTTTATTAGGCAAGAAGCAGTATTGACTACACAGAGATGGGGGGGGGGGCTTGGGTCCCCCCTCATTACCAGGATAAAGCCCCGTCTCACCCCAAAGCTGGGGGGGATGGACGCTGGAGCTGAGGGGAAGCCGGAAGGTTAGGGGTCCCTGGCAGGGCTGTGGGGCCCAGTGGCCGGGGAGAGCTTGATGGCAGGAGGAGATGGGGATCCCAGTACCTCCAGGGCAGGGGGGGCAGGTTTGCACCCATAGCGGCGGCTCAGCATCGCCCTTGCTGCGTTACAGCACTTGGGAGCTGGGGCAGATCCAGGAGGGCAGCACCCCAAACCATGGCGATGCCAACAGTGGCGTTAGGGAGCCCATCCCTGTGGTGTCAGGGCAGCTGGTGGGCAGGGAACCATGGCCCAGGGTCCTACCTGGTCCGGTGGCAGCAGGGAGGGGGTGGGTGGGCTGAGCTGGCCGAGGGCCCCGCCACGGCTCCATCCCAGCGCTGCAAAATAAAAGAGGCACGTGAGGGTCCTGGGAAACCCCCGGCCATGGCGGGGGGGTGGTGCCAGGGCCACGAGGTGCCTTGGGGAGACATCAGACAACCCAGGAGCCCCTACAGCCTCAGCCCTGCTGAGCCAAACTGAACTGAAGCCCAGTGAGGCCACCGTGTGCATCCCTGTGCCCTGGGGACCTGGGCACTGTGTTCCACGGGCACCAGTATGTCCCCCACCCACCCCGACAGCACCCCGCTGCCCACAGAGCCACACAAGGCCGTGGCGGTGGGGGGACACGGGGACAGCACGATGTTGGCATCCCCAGCGCTGCCTGGGGTTGCCATGGTTTCTCCAAATTATTCCTCCTCTGCGAGGACAGCGTGGGTGCATGGGGAGGCTGCCGGGGCGGCGGTGCTGCAAGGGGCCGGGGGGAGCCAGGGCTTTGCAGCACTGCAGGGAGAGCGGAGCACCCGCAAAGCCACCAGCACCCTCTGCCCATTGGAGGGGCAGAGCCGGGATGGCCCCACCAACACTGCCGGTGCCTGGTGCCACCACACTCCCACACCCTGTGTGCCCCCGACACTGAGTCCCCTCCACAGGGAGAGGATTTGGTGCCCCCTCCCTTCTCCTACCCCCAGCTGGTGGGTACCGGGTGCCCCGCTTCACCCCCAGCCCTACCCTCTCTCGGTGGGCACCAGTGTCCCTGCCCAGGGTCTCTGTGCTGTGTCACCCTGGGGTTGCTGACACCAGCTGGCAGCGCCTGGGGGCACATGGACCCTGGGGACAGAGCCAGCCCCATGCCCACATCCCTAACCCCAGGAGGACCCAGGTGGTTTGTCACAGAGCCCCCTGTGCCCCCACTGCTGGGCAGGACACAAGGACACCTCTGCCCAGCCTGTCCCAGGCACAGCAGCTCCCCGTCAGCACACCCACAGCGTCGCTGAGGGGCACCCAGCAGGACCCCCCGTCTCCGTGCCAGCCCACAGACTTGACCTGGCACCGCTGCAGAGCCTGGTGACACCCACACACCTCCACCCCACTCAGCACCCAGCCCTGCACCCACCGATGCCTGTGGGACCCTGCCCGCAGGCGGGGACTGCCCTCACTCCCAGCCCAGCACCCCACAACGCCCCACACTGCTCCCGCTGCGCCGTATGTGAGCACCCGGCCTCCAGCAGCTCCAGCCCGTGGGAGCAGCATGAGGGTGCTGTGGGCTGGGAGCGACCCCAGGCTGCCAGAGGGGCCCATGGGAGGCTGCCAGGAACTGGGTCGCTGCCTGCATGCGACACGTGCGGGCTGTGCCGTGCCCTGCCAGTGCACACTGCGCTGCCCGCAGCACCCTGCCTGCGCGCTGACCACCCCCCCACACCACTGCCTGCCCCATGCCCACGGCGAGGGTGCTGCCTGCCTGCTCTGCACCGAGTGCCCTGCCAGGGCAGTGCCTGCAGCCTGCCCCTGCAGTGCCTGCACGCACTGCACTGGGCACACTGCCCACACGCTGCACGCACTGTGCTGAGCACTGCCAGGGCGCTGCCCCACACGCTGCCCTATGCACTGCCAGCACTCTGCCCGCACGCTGCCCATTCACTGCACGGAGCATGCTGCCAGGGCACTGCCTGACGTGCTGGCAGCTCGCTGTCCCCACGCTGCCTGTCATTGCTCCACGCTGCCTGCCCACGCCACCCTGCCAGTGCACTGCCCCACAGCCTGCCCACGCTGCACTGAGCACTGCCAGGGCACCACCAGCTTGCTGCCTGCCCCACGCACACAGCAAGGGTGCTGCCTGCACACACGGCCCTGTGTGCACTGCCAGTGCGCTGCCCCATGCATGCTGCCCAGGCTTTGCTGCGCACCCTGCCAGCACGCTGCCTGCGCGCACTGCATGGGGCACGCTGCCAGCACGCTGCCTACACATGCAGTGCGCTGAGCACGCTGCCACTGCACCACGTCGCAGGCAGTCCGAGCATGCTGCCAGCGCACACTGCGCTGCACTGAGCTCACTGCCGGCGCGCGGCCCCACGGACACTGCCAGCGCGCTGCCAGCACCCACATTGCCCTGAGCATGCTGGCAGTGCCCACATCTGGAAACAGGGCCAGGGCAGCATCTTGCATGCCCTGTGACCACCATGCTTGTGCAGATGACGTCAAAGGCAGCTCCAGCGCACTGCCACAGGTGCAGTGCCTGTACACGCTGCACCACGGGCACTGCCAGCCCACGGCCCTGCGCAGGCCTGTGTGTTCCCTGTGCGTGCTGGGAGGGCACACGCTACCCACGCACTGCCCGCAGGGAGGGAGCCCACCGCACCCCTGGCCCCTGCCCTATGTATGTGGCAGACACCTCCCTCTCTGTGCCATACAGTGCCCTGTGGCCCCATGGCATTGCCCCCCCACGCATATCGCACTGTCCCTCCCCACAACCCCTGTACCCCCCCAGCCCTGTGCCCCTGCCCATGCCTCCCAGCCTGTGCGCCCCTGGCATCCTCCACATCCCCTCAGCCTGTGCCCTGAGCCCCCCAGGCTTCCTGCACACACGGCTGCTCGGCCACAGCCCCCCCGGGTGCCCCAGCACCCTTTGCCCTGCCTTCACCCCTGGAGGGGCTCATGCTGCCGGGGGGAGCAGCCTCCCCCAGCCCCAGCCCAGGAGGGTACCCCCAAGTGCTGGTGCCCAGATGAGGGGGAGCAGCCCCCCAGGGGCAGCACTGGATGCCCCGATCCCCAGCGCCCCCCGGCCCCCCCCCCGGAGGGGCACCCACAGACAGGCCGGGCCGGGGGCTGGGGGCACCGCGGGTGGGTTTGCAGAGCCCAGGCCGGGTGGGAGGTGCGTGGGGTGGCCCCGGGGGAGGCGGCCGCGGGGAGCGGGGCTGTCCCGGGCGCTGCCGCCGTAGCGGCCCGCAGACCCCAGGGCGGCAGCCCCGGGCACCCCCCCCTCCACCCCGCTGCGCACCGGCACCGGGCGGCACTGGGCGGTACCGGGCCCGCTGGGCCGCGCAGGGCGCTGAGCCCGCCCCGGGGCCGGCATCGCCGGGGACCGGGGGAAGATGGCCCGGCCCGGGCACTGCGGTGGGATGGGATGGAGGAGAGATGGGATGGGGATGGGGGACACGGGGCGATGGGGACACGGGAGGGATGAAGGACACGGGGCGATGGGGATGGGGGACACGGGGGGGGATGGGGTGCGATGCGTTGGGATGACTTGGCTCCGGGGCACGGGATGGGAATGGCCCCGGGGGGCCTGGAAGAATGGGATGGGGTGGCACAGGGGGATGGGATGGGGACGGGGATATGGGACACGGGGGGGGGGAATGGGGGGGAATGGGGGGATGGGATGGGATGGCCCGGGAGGGTCTCGGGGAGATGGGATGGGGATGTGGAACGCGCGGGGATGAGATGGGGGCTCGGGGGGGGGGGGCATGGGGGGATGTGATGCGATGCGATGGGCCGGGGGGGCGCGGGGGTGGCCCGGCCTGGGTGCCCCGGCAGTACGACAGGCCCCAGCCCCCTGCCCGGGCCCCCCTTACCTGCTCCGCGCCCGCCGCCCCGGTGGCCCCCCTGCCGCATCCCCGCCGCCGCCGCCGCGCTAGGCTCGGGCTGCGGTGGCCATGGCCCGGCCCGGCTCCGCCCGATCCGGCACGGCACGGCACGGCACGGCTCGGCACGGCTCGGCTCGGCTCGGCTCGGCTCGGCTCGGCTCGGCTCGACTCGGCTCGGCCCGACGCTCCACCGCGGCCGCCCGGCTCCGCCGCCGCTTGTTTTCCCATAAATACGGCAGGCGGAGTTACCGCCGGGGCCGGGACCGGGACCGGGAGCCTCCCACCGGCGCCGCCCCCAGCCCCGGTCCTCATCACCGGTCCCCGGTCCCCGGCCCGGCTGCACTCGGCCCCGGCCTCCATCCCGCCCCCGCAGCATCCCCCGCCCCACTGCGGGACCCCCCGCGCAGGGTCCGGGGGACCCCCGGCGCCCCGTGCCCCTCTCCCGGTGCCACCCCTCCGGGGGCTCCCCCATGCCCTCCCCGGCGGGGAGCCGTGCCATCGCGGGTCCCTGCCCTCGTCCCGGCAGCCCCCCAGTGCCAGGAACCCCCCAGGCCCGTCCCCACTGGCACCACGTCCCGCCTGACCTTGGCACATGGCGGCCCTGCCTGCCCGTGGCCAACTGGGCAGCGAAATCCCCGATAAGCTCCTCCGCGGAGTGGCCTGGTTTTCCCAGAAGCGCCAGGGCTGTCTCTGCCTGCAGCGGACGGAGCCCCACGGGGGGATGCTCAGCGATGCAAAGGGCAATGTGCTGAGATGGGCAAAGGCGGCATCTGATGGCTCTTGGCACATGATGCCAACACCGGAACTCTGCCTCAGTTTCCCCATCTTCCACCTCCTCAAGCCAGTCTCCGCTGCCCACAGCACCAAAAGGCACCACCAGGGCCAAGGGTCCCGGCACCCCACCAAGGGGTCTTGGGTGCTGGGGACCCACCAGGAGCTCACGCACCTCCAAGCCCAGAGCTGAGGTCTGCTGCCCTCCACGTGTCTGCATGGCGGGTGTGTACCGAGATTTGCTTGGTTTCAAAACCCTCTGTAGGCAAGACCCTGCCCTCCCTCCACTGTGGCACCAGGAGCATCCTTCCACGGTCTCCCGTGTCTGCACTGGCCAGAGGAGCTCTGGGGGGAGCATGGGGGCTGCAGCTCACTGGTGTAACCACAACTCCCGCAGGAACACAGCCCGAGCTGACACATTTTGCCCCAAAATGCCCCCTGTGCTCCCAGGGATGCTTTGGGCACCGCTGAGCCCACTGGGGCCAGAAGCACCTGCCCAGCCTGGGACCAGGCTGAGCCCCAGGAATTCATTGCACAGATGAGCGGGATGTGATGGCTGTGGGGGGGAGATGGGGAGCAGGGTCAGCGTGTCCCTGCTGCACAGATAGGGCCAAGTGGCCCCCCCCACGGGCTCTGGGGCCCTGCTCAGACGGGCCCTGCCGTCCCCCCAGCACTTCCATTTTCCTCCCTGCAGGATGCAGTGCTCAGGCTGACAGTTTGGCCGTTCCCACTGCCCCCGACTTCCTGCCCCTGCAGCCCCCGCGGCCCCCGCGGCCACCACCGCAGTGCTCCATCTGCTCCCTGCCTGCTGCCGGCCCTGGGCCAGCCAGCACCGTGCCAGAGCTGAGCACTGACAAGACTCGTGACATATTGGCTGATGCACGTGGGAGCGCGGGGCAGGCCAGCTCGCTGGCCAGGGGGTATCAGGGCCCAGCATCCTCCATGGATGCAGTCACCCATGGGACACAGCAGCCCAGGGAATGTGTGGCGTCCCGGAGTGGGGAGTGCTGCTGCCAGGTGGGCACAGAGAGGCCCGCCCCGAGGGCTTCCCCCTTGGTGCCACCCTCTGCCCATGCAGCCATGGCCCTGGGTGACAGCTGTGTAGAGCTCCGTGCTTTGGGGTGGCCACGAGGACTTGGTTGCCTAAGAGCAGGGGATGAGTGGGTTGGACTGTGTCCCCTGAGCCCCACGGTGAGGGGTGGTGGGACTATCTGCTCCCCCCGTGCGGCTGCTATTTTAGGCTGGGAAGTGCTGAGGGATCCAGCTGGATCACGGGCACGTCTCCATGCCACCAGAGATGGCAGCGCCATGGCATGTGCTGGGGCTCTGGACACTGGGGCTGTGGACAGGACACCTCCTCCTCCTCCTCCTCTTCCTCCCCAAGCCAGGGGCAGCCTGGGGGAGAGGAGAAGGGGAAGATCCCTCGGGAGGAGGGAGCCGGAGGCCATGACTGTGCTGGCCTGTCAGGGCTTGCTAGGAGCCAGGCAGAGGGGCTCTGGCAGCCGCTGACACCTTTCCCTGAGCACCAACCGGCTGTTGGTTGGGCAGTGGCGCCCCCAGGCACCCAGTCTGGGGCACCCAGGGAGCCCGACACCGTGGGCACCGATGAGCCCTGGGGTGGCCCTTGGACGGGGTGGGGGGCTGCACCCTGGATTTGTGCCCGCTCCCCACAGGGGTGGCAGCCCCTTGGATGGAGGGGCACCCTTGGCCAGTGCCGGCAGCGGGGAGGGATGGGACTGTCCCCTACCCCTGCGCAGAGGACGGTGGTGTTGGGTCCCTGCCATGGCTGTGCAGGTCTGGGCTTGTCCCCAGCCCGGCTGCCAGGGGCCCCTGTCCTGCCGGTAGGGGACACGCGAGTGGCCAGAGGGATGACACAAGCCGGAACTCATTCCCGCAGCCCTGCAAGGAAAACACCAGCCTGGCACCTGTCCCCAGCAGGAGCAGGTCCTGTCCCCACATCTGGGACGCATGGCCTCGCTGCCCTGCTGTGGCTTGCCAGGGGCAGGAGCAGCCAGGCTGAACCGGTGTGGGGCAAACCCCCTCCTCTGCCGGGATTTCTGCCTGCTCGGTGCTGGGTCCCCCCAAGCCCAACAGGGAGTGGAGCCGAGCTGTGAGCTGCAGCCCCGTGACTCAGTTTCCCCACCAGTAGCATACTCCTGTCCCACTCCCTGCTGATGGTGGCTGGGGAGAATCCCCCCCCGTGCCATGCAAGTGGCTGTAGCCATAGCTGTTCATGCTAATCACTCACCGCCTGATGGTGTGTGCGGTGCCGCGACGTACCGTGGCTCTGCCGGGGGGACAGGGGTGGTGGGCAGCACAGGCTGGGGCTGAGGGCTTGGTTTGTGCATCTCCCTGTCACCGCACACAGTGTGTTCCCGGTCACGGTGTCTGTGTACCACAGACTCAGCTCTGCTGTGCCCTGGCCAAGGGAGAAACTGAGGCACAGAGGAACAACGTGCCCACAGGTCACACCGGGCGTCCATGGTGACGCTGGACTCTCGGCCAGCCCCAAAGCAGGACAGACCTCAGCTTGGGGGGACGCAGGTGGTCACATCTGTCCTACACAGCCTGTGAGGCTGGGGGCATGGGGGTGCATCTTGACCTCCAAGGGCTGGTCCAGCTGGGCAGGACCCATGGGGCCAGTCCCCCTGTCCCCCCACTCCTGCACCGCTGTACACAGGGTGCTCAGTGCCCCCCACTGCCCCGTGAGGCCCGTACCTCCCCTCCCTGCGCAGGGCCACGCGGTCATCGAGATGTCCCCTTGAGGAGAGAGCGGCTGGGATGTCCCGCCGCGCAGGGGTGACCTGCAGGGCTGGGCTGGGCTGGCCCACCACACTGGGGCTACGCAGAGAGCGGGGAACACAGGGCCGGAGGAGGACGCAGACAGGCAGCGCCTGTGCCACCCACCACCCCTGTCCTCGAAGGCCACCCCCCCATCCCGCTGTGGCTGCTGCGGAGCTGGGTGCCTCCTCGCTGCCATTCTGCTGGCGGTGATGGGGTAACCAAGAGCCCTGCGCTGTCCCCAGCTCTCCCGCACATCTTCACTGGTGCCTCCTTCCCACCAGCGTGTCCCCACAGGTGCCAGGGGGCGGCTGTGGGGTGAGGCGGCAGAGCCAGCCCAGCACCACCCGGCAGGAAAAGGGAAAAAACCCGAAGGTTTTGGGGCTGGCCGGTTTCACCAGCCCCTGCCCGGCCCCGAGCCCCGCTCGCACCCCACTGGTGAGATTCAACACCCACCTGGCTCAGGGTATCAACTCTCCTGAGCACTGGCCCCTGGGCCCCCTGGTGCAGCTCAGAGCAGGAAGGGGCCACCCAAAGCGGGGTCCGCCCACATGTGCCCCGGGACACTGATACCCCCCCCAAACCTGCTGGGCCAAGGGCTCTCCTGGCCCTGGCTCCACTGTCACTCTGGGAGTGGGACTCGCTGAGCCAGAGCAGCGTGTCAAGGGACAGGGGAGGCTGGTGGGAAGCACACAGACATGGGTGGATGACGACAGCTCTGGCTGTGCCAGTACAGGCCAGTTTCGAAGCTAGAAAGACCTTTCTGGGCATTTGGAAAAGGCCAGGAGAGGCAGAGCCTTGCCAGGGAAGCAGGTACAGGCAGGAGGAGGCAGGCAGTGAGGGAAGACTCCAATAAGGGGGTTCCCAGGATGCCCCTGGCCCCACATGGGCAGCGGGACTGGGGAACCGGTGTGGTGGGACAGGGGAACCCCAGCACAGCCCACTGCAAGGGAGCAAACAGCCAATTCCTCAGAGAAGCTCAGAAAGCAACTGGGGAAAACCAGTTTGAAGGATGTTAAACACAAAGCAACGCTGCCCACCTCTGCCACGTGTGCTGGGCTAATCATCAAGCGAGGGCAAAGTGGCACAGCCTCCCCCAGACGGATGCGCCTTGTGCTGAAGCTGCAAACCCATTTGCTCATCCCGATGGACTGGGCAGCCCAGCCGGTGACAGTCACGCTCCAGGACCTGCTCAGCAAGAGACAACAGGCTGGCAGATGCCAAGCAGCTGGCAGGTCCCAAAAATGCCCAGCATGGGGAGACGGGGGCCAAGCCACCCCACCACGGGACGCCCCGGCAAGCCCAGGGGACAGGGCAGGCTAGTTCTGCCCCGGCGGTACTCTGGGACAGCACACGTGTGACGTGGTGGGTCCCTGCTGCCAGCTCAGGACCTGCTGCTGCCTGGCACAGAGATTCCCATGTTGGTTTTGTTGGCAAAGGGCTGGGCAGCCCGGATGGCATGGCAGCAAGTCGAGGGAGGCGAGCAGCCCCGGTGCGGGCTGGGCAGCTCAGCACGGGGATGCAATGGGAAGCGACAGTGCGGTGCAGGCTGCTGGCAGCCTGTCCTCGGGGCCACCCGTGAGACGGAGCCCGGCGTCAGGGCAATTGCACCCGCGAGGTGACGGCTCGGCGAGAAACGGGGCCGGGGTACAACTCGAGTCGAGCGTGAGCAGCTCTGGTGGGGCAGGCGAGGAGACGGCTTCTGGGTCTCACTGGGCTTCCTGGACGCAGCAGACATCGGCACAACCCCACTGTGCAGCTGTAGGAGCGGGCCGGGTTTCTGTACCAAGCATCGAGAGGCGATGCAGGATCCGTGCCCTGCCACCCTTTGCCAGGTGGGCAGGGGGCTACCAGCCCCCGGGCTCAGCGCGTGACTCCCCACGGCTGCTGCAGTCACTGAAGCAGAGTTTACCACAGTGAGGGCTCCAGCACTGGGGGAATGGCATGAAGCATCCCAAAACAGGGGTGGAGGGCTGTGGCACCCACTTATGGCCACCCTACAGGAAGTGGGAGTGATGGGCACCCAGTGCCTTGCCATGCCCCCAGGGGCCCAGCGGAGAGCCCATCTGGGACCTGCATGTGACATGGATGGCACCGAGAAGGTGTCAGGGATGCTGCGTGATGCCCCACTCCCTCTCAGGCTGCTGAATTTACAGCAGGGATTAATATTTGATACCTTCCCTTCGCCCCAGGCTCATCATTCCCCAGTTGCCATCCTCACCGCGTGGGCAGCCAGGGCAGGCGGTGCACTGCGTTGGGGAACAGAACATCTGGTGTGGGGCTACCAGAGCGGCTTTGGGGTGGCCGGAGCTGGGGGCTGGCAGCCTTCACACCCTCTCCCCTGCCCACAGGAAAGGGAGGAGATGAGGACGGCACAGGCAGGTCTGGGGGGCATGGCAGGGCAGGACAGCGGATGGGCACGGGGAAGACCTCTCCCCTCACCACCCCAGTGCAGGCAGCACCACTGCAAGCTGCGGCAAAATCCCCCGTTTCCAAGGCAATGTGGGGATCCCACAGCTGAGAGCAGGCAGGATGCTCGCTGCTGCCCTGCCTGCCCACTTGCTTGCCCCCCGCTGCTGCCTGCTGGCCACCCTGCAGCTGGGGGCAATGCTCGCATTTCCCTGAGTGAGGAGCAGCCATGACGCCCGGCTGGGTGCAGGGCGGCTCTCCTCTCCTGCCATCTTCTCTCCTCCTCTTTCCCTCGCATCGCCTCCCTTCCCTCAGCTCTGGAACAAGGGGGAGCCAGGCCCCGCTGCCCGCTTCAGGGGCTGGGGAGGGAGCTGGAGCCTGCCCCGCTGCCCCCAACGGCTTCGGTGGCAGAAGAGGGTGAGCGTGAAGTCTGTAAAACAGCTGCTGGTTGAGGGTCCCTGTCTCTAAAGAGGGTTGTGAACCCCACGTTCCTGTCTGCCTCCTTGGGAACGACGCGTTGGTCCCCAAAGGCGGGCTGGCAATGAGTCTTGAGCCTGAGCACAGGGCATCCATCTGCTGACCCTCAGCAGTGCTGGAGGCAAGACACCCGTTTGAGGTGCCCTCTCCCCCCATGGTGCCCACGGGGAGGGGGCTCAGCAATGCCCTGCCAGCGGGATGCAGCCCTGCCGTGCGGTGGGAGCTGTGCCTCCACAGCCCAGGCAGAGCGGCCAGCACCAGCTCTGGGCACGGCTACCAGGCACCGCTCCAGCTTGCCCAAGCAGTGCCACACGCCAGCACCACTCGCTCATGAACCCCCGAAGCCATCAGCCCCCTGCAGCGACACACGAACTGACCTCCTCGGTGCTGGCCTGGTGACCCTGACATCAGGCAGTGCCCCAGGAGCGGGGCCAGGCAGGGAGCCCACCACCTTGTGCCCTTCCATGGAGCCGTTCGCTGCCAATGGCACAAGAAGGGGTGTTTCTCCTACCAGCTCTGGGGAAAAGCCTGCTCTTTTCCCAGCCTGCTGGCTCCTTCCCGCAGCCACTCTGCAGACGCCAGCACAGTCTCCATCTGCAGCTGCCACTCAGGCCAAACCTCAGGTGCAGGCAGAGCTACGCTGTGCCGACACCATGCTGGAGCAGGAGAGGCATGCGGGAGAGGAGAGACCGGCATCTCTCAGGTGTCCCCCGCCACTGGGAGACACAGTACCCTCCTCCTCCTCCTCCTCCTCCTCCTCCTCCTCCCATCTCACCTCTGCCGTGATGGAAAGCCATGCCACTGCTTCCCCTCCTTGCTGCCGCCGTAAGGCAGAGGTTGCCAACAATTTGGAACTAACCAGGAGTTTCACAGGTTCACAGGCTGGCTGGCTGCCCCACGGCAGAGCTAGCTCCAGGCAAAGCACACGTGGACACAGGTAACACCTGCTTTAACCCAAAACGGTGCCCTGGTTTCCCACAGGCTGCTCTGTGCCTGGACCTGCAGCATTAGCCACCACACCACGTCTCACCTGACCAAGGTCTGCCTGAGCCTCGGGGACACGCCGGGTTCCGCTGCGACAGCTCGCTGAAGGAGCCAGGGGATTATTTATTTCCCTTTGCTCAGCAACCTCCCTGCGATGGGGCTGAAAGACGAAGACGATACTCACTGTGAGCCGCCCTAGGGCCGGGAACACCTGGGACATGCCTGAGATGCTGAAGGCTTGTTTTGGAGGCAAACCCACAAGTTAAAAAGGCGCAGCCACTTGCCCTGGTATCTGTAAGCAGCAGACTGAGCCAACACTGGATTAATTATATTATGCCATGATTGAGACTGTTGCTAGGTTACAGCAACCGGTCCCTAAGCCCATCCTACTGCAGGATTTCCCCAGAATCGCTCGTTTGCGAGCTCAGGGGCATCCCAGGAGGACAGGCAAGCATTGCGGCCTCTCCCAGAAGCAGGACCCTGCAGCGGGGAAGCTGCGGGCAGCACACCCATCCCTGCCCCCCGCCCAGCCCCCTGCCTCGCTGCCCTCCCTTCAGCTCTGCCCGGCGCCTGTCGCTGCCCCGGTGTTTGTCTGGCCCCGCAGCACCTCCCGGAGCCTGCGGCTGCTCTCAGGGGCTCCTCCAAGAGCACCTGCAAGTTCCCACACTCCTTTTGTGTCCTGCTAAAACCTGAGTTTCCATGACCTTTTCATGTTCACTGCTGGGGGGAAGGAAGCAAGTTCCTACCCTGCACCTTGGCAAGCCAGGGAAAAACTTGTTATGACCTTATGGGAACAACAGGAATGGAGTGAAGCTCAGTCCCTCAAAGGGCAGGACTGCTGCACTCCTTGCACGTGGCCCTTGTCATAAATGATGGGGAATGACGAAGACCTGGTGCACCGGTGAGCCAGCTTCTAGCTACAAGTCCTCAGCGGGATGCAGCTGTGCAAAAGGCCAGCCCCACCTCAGGCTGCAGCAGGAGACGTATTGTACGGGAATCATTAAGTACCAGCCTGGCATGACCTCATCTGGACTGGCACGGCCACAGAAAGATGAACTGGAAGGGGGCCGGTGCCAAGGAGGGCTGCTAGCCCAGCCGGGGGACAGCCTGTCCAGCACAACAAAGGCAGAGCAGGGATACGAGCCCCGGCCGCACAGGGGTAGGAGCGGGGAGTGGTATTTAAACAACAGTGCTGGCAAAGGAACAAACTGGCTAGGAATAAATCTGGATGGCAATGACCAGACTGCTCCCGAGGCAGAAGACCAATGGACAGTTTCCCACAGGGAGCTGGTTTGGGGTGGTGAGAGCTGCAAAATCCAGTCAGTGTGTCCTTGTGCTCTTTTTCTACCTGGTATTTTGACAATGGGGTGGAGGGAGCCATCGGTTGGGTATCAAGAGACGTGTCCTTTTGGCACAGGCTGTGCCATGCTGGGCTGTGGTATACGGCTCAGCAGCAGTGCTAAGCAGCTTGATTCTTTTGCAGGGATGAGTTTTGTGACAGCCATGAACACAGATTAACATCAGCAAAAGCGTTAGGAAGCAGGGATGGCCGCCTGTGCTAAGGAGACTTGGGCCACCAGGAGAAAGGTTCTGTGAACACGCTGCCTTTGCACAGGAGGAATCCGTGAAGAGAGAACGTGCAAGCACAGCAGAGGCAGCTCCAGGCCACGCAGGTGCAGGTGAGCTGGAAGGTCTTGCTGAAATTGGCTCCTGGATGGGGAGCCACAGGGATGCCGGCACAGAAGGTGACTGGGAAGCCTGCAGAGATCAAAATGTCAGTCTGCTCTCGGAGTACGACTTCACCCACTTCTTGTCACAGCAGCAGCTGCATCAAGTCACGTGCCAGGAGTTGCCAAGAGTGACAGGAGCTGGTAACCGTCACACTGGATCGTCCCACTCCAGGTACGGGTACAGCAAGGAACACTCTCCAAACAAACACCAGGCCAACAGCTCCCATTCACGTCTCGGGTTAGCAGCAGAGCCCTGGCGGTCCTAGCTGGGATGCTACACACGCTGCCCACAAAGCAGACACGCGACTGCTGCAGATGAGGGATAAATGCCTCGTCCCCTCTCTGGGAGGGCTGCCAGACTAGGCGGATGCTCCAGTGAGTGGAGGCTGCTCCTCAGGCAGCTCTTGCCCCGCACCCCACAGAGGCTGGCCAGCGGCCCAGTGATCCCGGCGGGAAGACACAGCAGGTGGGAACAGGGGACCTTGGTGTTACCTCTCATGACTCATCATATATGCTCTGGCTTCAAGCTGGCCCAGTGGGAGCCAAGATGCAATCGTACCGTGGCTGTGGGCCCTGCAGATCCCAAGGCAGGGGAGCACGTGCCTCCAGCAACAGCCCCCGAGGACAGGGCTCCCTTTGCTGCGCTCGGGATGCAGGCCCAGCTGGCAGGTACAAACGCAGTGATAAATTTGCACTTCTCCCTCCTCCTGCTCTAAACCGACCGAGACCTTGTAGAGCACACAGCTCTGGCCAGCCTTAACCGCAAGAAATTGCAGCTCCTCAGCCTCAAGCTCTTGATTTTTTTTTTATGGCTGACTGATACACCCAAAAGCAAATACACTGGTACCTCCAGAGATGCTCGTGGGAACTATTTATATCGATGTGATCCTGCAGAAGCTTCCCCATAATGACAGGCACGTACACATACTTTTTATATTTAGCCTATTTGAAAGACTGGGCATGGGAGAGCCCAGCTCAGACAAGGTCTGTTTCTTTCCCCCCTCGCTCACCCTTGCCAGCGCTGGATTACACCTTGTGCTGCAGCCCCAACCAGTTCAGTACTCCCTGAAAAACGGGAAAGTCTAGCTCTAAAAAGTGCCTTTTTCCTGCTCTTCCCTTCCATGCTCCCATCTCACCCACCGGGTGGGATTTCTCTGGCCCTGCTGCCAAAGCCAAAACATGCCACACACCCTCCTGGGGCTCTAGTGTAAGTAAAGAGAGCTCCCGCATCTGCTTTTCTCTTTTAAAGGAGTATTTTGGAACACGATGACTCATCTTGGCTTGTTTTTGTCTCAGCTCCTTGCACTGACAAGGAACACGAGCCGCAGGGAGTGTAAAGGCTCCCACAGTGGTCAAATCTGGCCCAGGTGAAAGACAAACCAATGCCAACATCAGTGTTTCCAGGGGACCCGCCGCCCATACGGCCTTCTGCTCACCACGGGCTGTGCTCGCGAGGAAGCAGAGCTGAACGAAAACGCTGCCTCCCTTACGCTGCATGAAACAGCTCTCTCAGGACAGACCTCCTTTTTGGGGAAAGAACTCATGGGTTTTACGTTCAACCTGTTTTTTTTTTTTAGGTGAATGATTTTTAATTTAGCACCCCGTTCCACAAAGCGTAAGAACGCAGCAGTACGAGGAAGGGGCAAGTAGGACGATGCCCTTCTGTGAAACAGCCCTGGAGTGACATGCAGCTCCCGAGCCCAGGTGGACACGCTTGTGGTGGAGAAGAAGATGTGCAGAGGCAGTTGTACAACAGAGCTTTATAGTCAGAATGAATTGTACCAGGTTTTTTCGATGCAAAATGGAACATGACCCAAAATCTTCACAGAACAGAAGCGCTTTCAGGAAGGCAGCCAGCCGAAGCTCCAACACCTGCCTGCCTTTTCGCAAGAGAAGCCTCACACTGGTCGTGTCCCAATCCTCTTTTTCCTCCTCAGACGTGCAAAGTTTGAACTGTCCCATGCAATTTCCCTACAGTGTCACATGAAATGTAGTAATGCTCAGAGAAGTAGGCAAATGCTAATGGCAAACAGACCTGAACAATATACTGCTCATGCAGCAAAAAAACCAGGTTGTTTTATAGGGCAACAGTTACAAGTGTATCTTGGGGTCTAGGGGAAAGAAAAAGAAAAATGGAGCAGGGAACTGCCTGTGGTTCTAGACATCTCTGGAGTGAGTAACGGCTCAAAAGAACACCTTGCTTTATAGAGTTGTAGAAGGAAACCCCAGTTTGGATTTCATGGTTGACATTTTACAACAAAAAGGGGAGAGGGAGAACAAAACCAAACCTCAAATCAACCTGCAAGCAACACGGTAATGTAATGCACAGATCCTCAAGGGAGCTTCACCACCTGAGCTGCCAAAGGGACACCAGAACCAAACCAGAAGGGGGTATGGAGAACTAACAAGCTCCATCAGACACAGGGGCTGCTCACTCAGACACAGCGAGTGCAAAGGGCCGGCCTGTAGTGCCCATCCAATGGCAACCAAAACTGCTGAGCAGGCACGAATCCATGGGTCCATGTTCAAAGCAAAAATTAAAAGGCTTCCCAAACTCACGGGGCAGGAGGAGGCTCTCCACGTGGGCAGGGAAGGGCAGCACGTTGGCTGCTGGGAGGCTCGGCCCAGGAAACGCAGCTGCAGTATGGACAGAAGCTGGACCAGGAAGGATGCTGTCTGAGCTACAGTGGTTGTCCCTCTCAGTGCAGAGAGGCAGCCCATGTTTTACAGCGTGACTGTAAAATGCCTGAGAAGCAAATGCCTTGCCGTGCTAACACTTCCCTGGAGACAGTTCTGAAGCTCTGGATATCTTCATTTCCACATGAGAGTCATGTCCCTGAGAGGTACTGAAGGGAGGGGATTCTAGTATATGCAAATTCAAGGGCGGGAAATGCAGAAAAGCACAGATTTTTCTCTCTTTTTCAGGTTATCTTTGCACTTTGCATTGTTTTCCCAAACTGCATAGCAGCTTACGTGTAGTGTCTGAGACACTGGGGCCACGGAAATCAATGGGGCTTTATGAATTCCAACAGCAGCACCAGTGAGTGCTAATTAAGCTGCTGTGCAGAAAGGTCCTGTTCAAAGGACTCCAAAATCACACGCACTCTCTCTCCTGGCCCTGCGGCTGCTGTTATAGAGAGCTGTACCATAGCATGATCTGCTTCATTTAAAGCTCATCAACTGCTGGGTGGAGCAATGGCCAATACCATCTTTCTCATTAAAAATATAGGAAGGATAAAACGTTAAAGACTTGAGACAGGCGAGCACGATGTGTTCATGCGGCATGTTTTGTTGCACTCCTCTTAACAAGACAGGAATTTCAGGTGTGCAGGAGTGGAATATAGCAGGGGCGGAGCAGGAGGCAGGTCCCCTTCGCCTCCCACAGCCTGCCGGCGACCGACGGGGCATCTCTGGAAGGAGAAAAAACAACAGCCTGGAAGGGGGCCTGGGAACCGTGCCCTGAACCTTCCCCTTACACTCAAGTACATCTCAGCTGGATTTTCGTCATGTAACGAACGCACCAGAACAGCACACGCAGATGTAAAGCTTTTGTTTTGCCAGCTCTGTTTTGAGAGAATATACAGCAAATGGTCAAAGCTTTACACATCTGCACCTGGTCTGGTGTGACTCGTAAGAAAAGATGGAGACAGCCACAACAGAAGAGTCCACTGTGCGTACATGCAGCCAGCCTACAGCTCCTCATAGTCCCCACCTCCTCGCGGCTTGCTCGTGCTGGCTCCTCCTCCTCCAAGAAAAGCCTCAAGTTCATCTATCTCATTGTTTTTCTCCTTGCTCTTCTTTTTCTTTTTCTTTTTCTCCTCTTTGCTCTCCTCCTTCTCTTTGCTCTTCTTGTGTTTGCTCTTCTTTTTCACAGACTTCTCCTCTTCCTGCAAAATGAGAAAATTTGGATTAGTAAATCCTCTGAGGATGCCAATAACCCAGCACATATCACCCCGACACTTGGCTCTGATGGGAACCTGACTAAGGGTTAAGCATCCACTACCAAGACTGGCTTGGAGTTCATTCCAGAAGACCCTTCTGCGAGTTTGGACAGAAGAGAAGCAAGACCATCTGGTTTATACGTAGCAGTGGTCTGTCAGGCAGTTTGTGCCTGACAATACCCCAGTATTGGACAGGCAGAAATGTCAAAGACAAAGCCTCCTGCAGACTTCCCTCGCCGCCTCTGAGATTAGGTCTGCCAGGGACACCCCTCTGCTTGGAAAAAGTCATGGTGCTATCCACAGACTCGGCCCAGCAGAGATGCACCGCTCTATTTAATCCTGTATTTCACAAACTCACACACTGCCTTTTCACAATTCAGCTGTTCTGAAAGCTTGCTTTTAAGCTGCAAGAGGGTAATGGTCTGCAGAGCCTGGGTGGCAGAGAGCCAGCTGCAGGACGGGAGAATGGAAGGAAGCCCACCAGGTACATAGAGCATGCTGTAGAAGACCACCCCTCTCCTTGGCTGGTAGATAATATGGCAAGTCAGCTCTGAGGAATTAAATAGTACCTCTTTGCTTTTCTTCTTCTTCTTCTTTTTCTCCTTAGAAGTTTGTTTATCTGTTCAAACAAAAAAACCCGAACATTGTTTTTAATCAATTAAACTGTAAGAGATGCAATTCTGCCCTGCCCCGATTCCTGAGAACAAAATGCTCCATCCTGGAGCCATGTGCAAAGGCAATCCCGACTCCTCAGGACAAGCTATGCCCCTTCAGAAACCAACACAAGCCCCTGCAGTCACACCCTAATTTAACCAGATACACCTAGTTTAATTATAAGCATTGCATTATTTATGTTATTCTGTGTTATGAACGCTGACCTGGTTGTTCACTGTATCACAGCTACTAAGAAACAAGTACAGAGACCAGCTCTACAAACGGGTCCAAAGGCCAAACTGGGGACCAGATTATTATTTCCAGAACTAGAATGAGCTTCTGGGAACAACTTCCCTCTGACTAAATACTTGAAGGCAGACAGAACTCCCAGCAGGCACTGTTTGTGCTCCTGTGAGTCGAGCCGGTAATGGAAGGACCATTCCAGAGCCGGTGCCAACAGATGGGAGCACCCTAGCAGGCCAAGACCCCCCGTTCTTCACGCTGTGCACAGAAATTATATCACCATGAGGCCAAAGCGCCAGTGCTCTCGCCCTGGTCCTGTAGCCACTGGGGTGGCTACTTTCACAGTATTGAATGAGTCCCAGAGTCCATCACTGTCAAATAATTTGTCCCAGGTTATTGCGGTTGATGACTTGGCTGCTAATTAGACTGCTGAACGTCCACTGCCTTGCACAAGAACTCCTTGAACAGAAGAATATCTACTTGGCTATTTCACAGGAGGGTTTATAACTGCACCACGTTTCACGTGTGGTATTTGATTGCCAACCTTACCTACACATTCTTTTCCTTGGTTGATCTGTAAATACTTCTCCAGCCAAGGAGAAGTCTAATTGCTGGTCAAGCTCCAACCGACTGACTATCAAAACACACTTTTATATTTATCCCAGAAAGAGGAGACAGGAGAAACCCACATTGAATTATTAAAGATGCTAAACTGAAGTTAAATTATTGACCTGGGCCTCTGCAGATGCACTTCTAGCTATTTCAAGCTGTGCTGTTCAGCAACTGAAGGCGACAAGCTGACGAAGCCATCGCAGGCTGTGACACCTTGCTTACACTTTCGGAATAGCTATTCAAAGAGATCTCTCTCTGGTGCTGCTTACAGCTTTTTCTCTCTTTAAGTCTTTAACTTCTCATCTTTCGTGGTGACATCAGGGGCAGATCTATAGGAAGCTGCTTTGCAGTAATGCCAAGACAGCAGAAATTATTTGCACGAGTAAGATTTGTTCCCTCAAGGGATGGGAATAAAAAAAAAAAGCCCGAGGAATGCTTAGGTTGTGATCAGAACCCAATCCCACCTTTCCCCAAAATAGAAGAGCAAATTGGCAGGGTATGTCAGAGCATTTTGCTCAAATTGATCCAAATTCTTGAGGGGGTGGACACTGCAACGCTGAGCACCACTTCCCAGGCAGGCAAGGCTAAGCAGGAAGCCTTATACAGGAGCAGCTTGTGAAAGATGTGCTCCTGCTTCCAGCTGTGACAGAAATAATACATGGCTGAAGCCACGGACAAGCCCGGTTTCCCCCCTCCCCATGGGGAAAAACTTAAAGAAAGTTATTTGTGCTATGTTAAACCACATTAAAGACTCACACAGGGCATTGCACGAAGTTACAGGGTATTTTATTTAGTGCAAACTGGTTTGCTAACACCCTGGGATCATTTTGGAAAGAACAGATGCCTGACAAACAAAATCAGCAAGAGTGGAAACAAGGTGTGACTTTTACCTTCCTCACTGCTCTCCTTGGGACCAGCTTCTTCCAAACCCAAACCAAAGAGATCTGCATCATTTTTCAGTTTAAAGGAGTGGACTGTTGATTTCACAGGCTGGGGTGGCTTTGCCAACGAGGTATCATCATCAGATATTTCAGAAAGATCTTCCCGGACCGGGAATTCATCCTGGAGACAAGAACAGACAACACAGACCAATCTTTCAACCAAAATCTCTAGGTGTGTTTTGTATACAAAGACGTCAGATGTCAGCACGCAGGGAGGAGGGAAGGCAGTCACAGCTGAACTGAGCCGTTATTGCCTGGCGATCAATGCCCTTGATCTTATAAGCTCTATCTATTTCTTGCCTCGGTAAAATGTCTCGGTAGCATTGGTACTGGAAAGTGTGCTCTCATAACATAAAATTTGTGCTACCAAAATCAAATTTCTGATATAAAGGGATTAAATGAGACTTTCCACACTGTTAGCTCGACAGCATCAGCCTCTAACCGCCCTAGAGAGGCACCTCTTGTTTGGGGAAAATCAAATCCAACAGGCTGAAAACTCACCTCCAGACCTGACAGACAAAACCTTTTCCCTGTGCACCTCCTTGGCGTCTCGCATACCAGAGGCAACGTGCAGCAGGGCCAAGGAAGTGGCCTGTGTTGGCAGAATAATTCCCTTCATCAAGTCAAAAGGGAATGTGCTCCCAGGGCAAATTTGCCCCTTCAATGTGGGCTAAAAACCAGGATGCTGCAGAGACTGGATATCACCCAAAAATCCTCTTTCTCTGCATGACGGGAAGGGAAATGAAGTTTAATGATCTTCTGATACCTGCCAACTGATCCTCTTCAGAATTTGTTAACCACTCTTTCTTTCTATCCTCCACACTGACCAAACACGGCCTCGCTCTGCTGCTGACCCAGGCAATGCCCCCTCCTCCTTGCTAATGGTGGTGTTTTCACTGCTTTGCCTGACCCGTAAACCTTGGACTTGAAAAGCATTTACAAGTTGTGGGGCATCTCCCTGACACTGTCGCAATGGCCAACTCCCTCACAAATCCCATTTCTCATCACCACATGCTAAAGAGAAGTAAACTTGCTGCAAATACTTTTGCTTTCATATTAAAGTGCCAGGAAAAGCAGGTCCTGAAACTGCTAAATGGATGGAAAATTCCTTAATAAACAGCACGACACACAGGCAAGGTCAAAAAAACTGGGACAACTGTCCTTTCTGCAGGATTCTGGAATGATGCAAACAATAAAACACTCCTGAATGCCAGCTAACCAAGACACCAGGAGTAACCCTGAACAACAACTGCCCATCCTGAATCACGGAGAGCAGTTTCTAGAGATTTCTCTGCTGGCTGCAAGTATGGATCACCGAAATCAGGGATATCTACAGCCACAGCAGCAAGCTCCTACCAGCCCAGAGAAGACCTTGTGTTGCCTGCACGTTGAACACAGGATGGGTGCAGAGGGGATCCTGCTGCGCTGTGTCTCTGAGCAGACACCGCAGGCAGCACTGCGCAACTGCCCCAGTGTTCCGTGTCACAGAGACATCACAGCTGACCTGGCTGCACTGGAAAGGCCTTCTCCGGCAGATTTTCCTACTTCAGTAAGGAGTTTGCCAAGCAAATTTTGTTATGGCCTTTGGCTGCTGCATTGACCGCAGAGTGCTCACTTGTTCTCTCTCTCTGGCACGCACACACTTTGACATGTTAAACTTTGGGTGAAAAACCATTAGCTTTGTATTTTATACCTTCCACACTGCTGGACTGACCGTGCTTTGGACTTACTGAGAGTAAATACCACATTAGAACCCATAAGCACAAGCCTTCTTGCTGTGTGGCTTCAACAATCGGAGCACTAGCGGGTTTGTGCTTCTATCAGTCTCTTCAGATTGCTTAGCACCTGACCTGCTGTGACTGCCGCTGCGAGATGGGAGAGCAGATGAAAGCTCTGCTTAGTGAGATGTCTCAATGCTTCAAGCTCAGCTTCGCAGCAGCACACAGCGATTCATGCGTGTTATTTACCATTTTCTTCTTCTGGCTGTCAGAATCCTCACTTTCGAAGTCTGGGTCATCCATAACAAACGAGAGCATCTGAGTAGCTATTGGTCCCTCTTGATCACTGTCAGACTCCTCAGGCTTCTCCTCTTTGACCACTTTCTGCTTGAGAGCGTGTCCTTTGCTTTGGGAAGTGGTCTTTGGGGCCTGGGCTGCCGCTGGGGTGGCGGTAGCAGGAGCTGGCAGGCTCGTGTTGAGCTTGCTGCTACCGTTTCTTTCGGACCCAGAACGTGGAGGTAAACTGTCAGGAGGCTTCGGGTCAGTTGCTTTGGTCAAAATTGCTTCACTCTGGGGTTTCAGAGAATTTCTGGAAGACCTGAGAAGAAAGAAACAAATTGTCAGAGCCTGTCCACACTCCCACTCTGTGGAGCAAAGCACAAACACCAATTAATAGCTGTGCCTGCCTCAAGGGCTGCAACGAGCATCTCAACGGGAGAGGCAGTTCATCCTAGGGGAACGTGTGTTCAAACACACACCGCTCTGAGGTTGAAGATGACCCTGGTGTCCCTGTGGATGCTGATGCACAGGTGCCTGTGCCAGTGGGCAACGCCTGACTATCACACACAGGATGTGGTACGGGGAGAACATGATCCAGTTCATCGTTCTCCAGCACAAGGTGTGGTGAATGACTTCCACTCCCTTCACCACAAGACTCGGCTCCTCGGTCCTCACATGGCTATGAGCAGACATTCAGGCACTCAGTTACAGTTTCTTGTTCAAACTTGAGAAAAAGGTTGGGCCATTCCCAAACAGAAACGTACCAGCGACCACAGGAGCATGGTGCTCAAAGGCATGCTGCCCAGATGTGGAGCAGAAAACACTGCAAAAAGCAGTCACACCTCAAGGTGTGACTCGAGCACCAGCTCACAGCTCAGGGAACCACCTGACAGAGACACCAGAATTTCCCAGAGGCCGCACAGAAGTCAGTGGTAGGACCGAGAAGAGGCCCAACTTTGCCGGCACAACCCCACACTTCAGGCTGTGCTTCGTACCTTTTTTTTTCCTGCTCCATGTCAATGTCGTCACCAGGTATGAGTAGGACCTTAGAGTCCTTCATCTCTTCCTCTTCCTCCTCACTGGAGAGGGTGACGTTCTTGCTGGGCACTCGCTCTGCTGCCAGCATAGGTCTGCTGGGGATTTTGTCATCCAGATCCAGGTCATCTTGGAAACCTGCCACCATGGGGTTCCCGCCGGGTGCCTCTCCATCGCTGCAAAATAGACAATGATCAGACCCAGCACCCCCAGGATGTGCTAGGACAGATGTGCCTCCCCTTGAAAGCAGACTGCTTCTTGCCTGGCTTTTCCGGCCAGCTTCAGGGTCAACATCCCTCAGCCCTGCAGCTGCCCCGCCAGCCCTCCCCCTCCACCCTGCCCAGCCGCCGCCCCAGCCAGGCTGGCCCTGCGCCCTGCGGGGCTGGCACAAGCCCTCGACAAAACGGGCCACCAAAAGATGTGTCACCCAGTGGCTGCTACTGCTCAAGCTGAAAATAAGTGGCTGGAAAAGGTGAGTCTCAGTGCTACAGAGCTGCCTGTTGCTTCAGCTCTATCAGAACATCTCTGGTCCAACACGCAAGGATCAGCCAATTAAGCCGTGGGAACTGCCTGCCTTAATCCCCACATCCTGTAATTAAACCTGATCATATACTGCCACCGCTATGGGAATTCACTTGCAGCTATTAGCTTCCTGGAATTATTTTTGTTTCTCTGGTGCTCCCTGAAGCAGGCAGCTACCCAGACACCATAGCCATGCTTTAACATTCCTCAAATTAAATTAACCTAAGGACACGCTTTTAGAGCTAGGAGTCTGTCAGCCTCCCTGGACCTAACACAGTTATGTGTTCAGAGGCATCTGATCAAGAGCTTTGCAGCTGAAATTACTGGCTGAGGATTCTTGTCTGAATGTCCCCAGGAATCAAAGATTTTTATACTTTCTGAAGGATTTGCTCATGTCAGGAACTAAGTATTTTGCCCAGTTACAGCTGATGAGCCTTCGCATTACCTTTCCTCATTCTATTTGCTTTATCTGCAACAGATATCCGGTTCCTTCCTGATAGCCTACCATGCACAAGAGTGACCGTAAATTAATGACTCGATACGGATTGTACAAACACAGCCTTAATTTTTATGCAGAGACAAAAAAAATGATTATAGCTTGAAGCAGATTAGATTTTAGAAGCACAAAAGGAATCACAAAACCCTAAAATCTTTGATCTGGAAGAAACTGGTGTTCCCAGTCCCCACCACATGGCCAGCACTGGAAGAGACAGTGGAGCATGGTGTGCTGATGGGATGAGAAATGCCAAGGCCCTAACACAGTCCAGCTGATTGCACTACTCACTCTGGCTCTTCTCATGGCTGGCTACTGGTTTAAAAGTTAGTTTTAAAGAATTGATACATCTGCCAACAGATAATGGAGTTATTTGTGACATATGGGACACCACGCTTACCACAATCGGTGCAGCACACTGAGCGCGACTACCACCAACGCTTGTCTGGGTCAGAGCGCTAAGACCAGGGCCAACACCCACCCCCTCCTTCTGCTTTTGCTCTGGATCCCTCTGCTGTCAGGACTCCCAGTGCAGCTCCCAGCTAGGCAGAGGCAGGCTGTTGAAGAGCCGCTTCATCATTAACACTGCTGCTCTCATACCGAGCCAGAAAGGAGGCACACAGCCTGTCCCACATAAAGGAGAAGACTGGTGCCCAAAACAGCCGCCAAGGCTGGAGGAATTACAAGTGAGCGATTTCTGAGCTCTGTGAAGCACTGGCAGGGTTTCCTCTTGAAATGTGCTGAAAGGAAAATGGAGCTGTGTCCTAAAAATGGCAGGATATTATTCTGAAGTAGTGACACTGCATTTCTTTAACACATCACTGCTCTATTAAGCAGTGACTCTTCAGAGACTGCTGCCACTGTCCTTCTACCACACACCATACAAGACTTGCAGCTGTTAAAGCATTCCCAGTCTGAACAGACCATCCACGTGTGTACACACACCCGCACAAAGTGGGTCATCTCCCTTTGCAGTGAATAAACTGCCTCCATCTATAACTTCCACGCAAATCCTTGAGCGACAGCTTAAGAGCAAAGCAATGGAGTGAATATACATCAGGAAAATCATTGCTGCGATATAAACAAGGTCTGACAATGCAAAATTAGTATCAGCTTGTGGTCCTGAGGTTCCAGCTGGAAGGAATTCAGAGCATGCAAAAACAAGCACGTTGCACCACTCTCCGACACCTGAGCCGCTGCCAAGCCTGCGTTAGTGTTGAGCCAACGTGTTCACAGGTGCAGGTACCCACCAAAAATGATGCCGAGGTCTGCATCTGAGCTACTGATCAAAGAGCATGTCGGGGTTTCCTCAGCGAGCCCTCCGTCGTGTACACAGAACAGCTGCTGGTGATGAAAGAAATCCTGCTGCAACTTGAGCACACGGTCTCCAACCCCGACTGACCGTGTTCCACCAGCCCTGCTGTGTGGCCAGCGGAGACAGCCCTGAGGGCAGCCAGCAGAATCCTCTTGCCACATCAGTTTTTGGGGCTAGAGAAAGAGGAAAAACCCAAACTCTAATCAAGCAGGTAAGCTATGGGAATCACATGCCACAGAAGGAGCCTGTGTGACTATATTCTAGAGATGAGGGTCTTCTGGTGTGACCCAAACAGTGTCCTCAGCTTCCCTCACTTGGTCTAGCACAGCTGGGTACCGCTATATAAAGAAGAGATGCTACAGAAGCAAAGAACCAGTTCAAAGCCCTTCAGATGTAAGGAACAAGGAAATCTAATCAATGTTTAAGAAAAACATCTAGTGATGCTGAGAAGACAGATCGTGAATACTGTTAGGTACAGCCCACCCACAAACCTAGGCCAGCCTGACCCAGCAGGAGGGAAAAGGGGAGCCCATTTGGAGCCAGATGAGCTCCTCTGGTGCAGTCACACACACACACTGGCTCAGTGTATGAGGCTAAAGAGCAGCAAATTAAGTTCTGAAACAGCAAATTGGGAGCTTGAACTGCCTTCCTAATTAACTGGTAAAGAAACTGATTTTGTGAGTTCTCTTTATTGCAAGCCAGAGAACTGTAACACGCCATTAAACAAAACCCAGGACTCCATTAATGTCTGTAGATCTGCGCTGGGATTTAGCTACAGCAACACCATGAGACGTCAGTAAGTGCTGGAAGCCTCAGCAGTCTTCTGATCTTTGGGCAAGAGCAGCCTTGTTCCACAGGCATGAGCTCATGCCTCACAGCGAGCACACTTAAGAAAAAAAAAGTGTTTTTTTCCTAACATTACTGCTCCATGTCAACTCTTGCCCCATGGTTTAGAGATGTTATGGAGTAGGGAATGAGAAGTTCACACGAATTCTCTACGTCAACAAAACGAACAAGAAATACCAGACTTTACCACCTCTTTCTGAAGCTCAGAAAAGCAAACAAGTTCTTACAAAGGGAAGCAAACGCAGCCCCGAGCTCAGGAAGCCATTCAGTCGCACAGCGTAACATCCTGCTTCCAACAGAGCAGAACCTTCCCCGTGTCCCGAGGAGCAGCCCTCTATGTGAGAGCAGCTGGAGTGCGTGGAGCTCTGCCTGGGCAGGGATGAGAGGCCGCTGTGAGGACCCAAGAGACGACAGGGTGACACTATGGTGGGTGCCTGCTACAGGCTGCCTGACCAGGAAGAACAAGTGGACCAGGCCCTCTCTAAAAAGACAGGAGCAGCTTCATGTTTGCAGGCCCTGGTCCTCATGGACTTTGACCACCCCCATATCTGCTGGAGGGACAAGACATTAGGACATAAGCAGTCCAGGAGGTTCCTGGAGAGCATTAGTGATAACTTCCTCCTCCGAGTGATAGAGGAGTCAATGAGGAGAGGTGCTTGCTGGACCTCATACCCACAAAAAATGAGGAAGCCCCACACTGGGAAGGAGAAGGCCAAAGGCAGCCTTGGTGGAGTTCAGGATCCCGAGGGCAGGGAGGAGGGTAAGAAGCAAGCTGGACTTCAGGAGAGCCTCTTCCAAGATCTGCCTGGAAGAGTCCTGTGAGATAAGGCCCTGGAGGGAAGAAGGGCCCAAGAAAGCCGGTTAATATTCAAGGACTGCCTCCTCCAAGCTCAACAGTGGTCCATCCCAACGTATAAGGAATCAGGCAAAAATGCTGGGAGGCCTGCATGAATGAACAAGGAGCTCCTGGACAAACTCAAACACAAAAAGGAAGCATACAGGGGATGGATGCAAGGATGGGTGACCTGGGAGGAATACAGAGACATCGTCTGAGCACCCAGGGATGAAATCCGGAAAGAAAAGCCCAAAGGGAACTGAATCTGGCCAGGGATGTCAAGGACATGAAGAAAGGCTTCTGAAAGCACACAGATAACAAAACGAAGACTAGGGAAAACCCAGGCACATTGCTGAATGAGAAGGGGGACCTGGTTACACAGGCCATGGAAAAGCCCGAAGTACTGAATGCCACCTTTGGCTCAGTCTTCACTAGCAAGACCGGTCTTCAGGAATCCCAGGTCCCAGAGACCAGGGGGATAATGTGGAGGAAGGAAAATGCACCTTTGGTGGAAGAGGATCAGATCAGGGATCCTGGACAAAGCAAAACTGGACATACATAAGTCCATGGGCCCTGATGGAATGCACCCACGAGTGCTGAGGGAGCTGGCAGATGTTATTGCAAGGCCACTCTTGATAAACTTTGATCAATTACGGCGACTGGGAGAAGTACCTGAAGAGGAAAGCAAATGCTACTCAAGAAGGGCAAGAAGAAGGACCCAGAGAACTACAGCCCAGTCAACCTCATCTTGATCCCTGAGGTGGTGATGGAACAGCTAGTCCTGCAAACTATTTCCAGGCACATGAGTGACATGAAAATCATCAGGAGCAGCATGTATAGATTTACCAAGGGCACGGCATGCTCGATCAACTTGATAAAAGTCTATGATGCAATAGCTGGCCTGGTAGGTGAGGGGAGGGCAGCGGTACCTGGACTTCAGTAAGGTCTTTGACACTGTCTCCAATAAAATCCTTGTAGGGAAGCTGTTGATGTACAGGCTGGATGAGCAGACAGTGAGGTGGACTGAAAACTGGCTGAATGGACAGGGCCAGAGGGTGGTGATCAGTAGCATGAAGTCTAGTTGGATGCCAGTAACTAGTGGTGTACTCCAGGGATCAATACAGGGCCCAGTCATGTTTATCATCTTCATTAATGATCTGGATGATGAGGCAGGGTGTACCCTCAACAAGGTTGCAGATGACACCAAACTGGGAGGCGTGACTGATGCACCAGAGGGATGTGCTGCCACCCAGAGAGACCTCGTCAGGCTGGAGAAATGGGCTGACAGGAACCCAACAAGCTCAACAAGGGGAAGTGCTAAGTCCTGCCCCTGGGGAGGAACAACCCCAAGCACCGATGTATGCTGGGGCCACCCAGCTGGACTGCAGCTTGGCAGAAGAGGGTCTGGGGGTCCCAGTTGAACATAAGCCAGCAAGGTGCCTCTGCCACAAAGAAAGCTAATGGTATCCTGGGCTGCATTAGGCAAAGTATTGCCAGCAGGCTGAAGGAGGTGATCCTTCCCCTCTGCTCAGCACTGGTGAGGCCACATCTGGAGTGCCGTGGCCAGGCCTGGGCGCTCCTCAGTACACGAGAGACGTGTATACCGGAGAGAGGCCACGAAGGGCAATGAAGATGACAAGGCCAGGCTGGATGGGCCTTTGAGCAACCAGGTCTAGTGGGCGGTGACCCTGCCCATGGCAGGGGAGTTGAGACTAGATGATCTTAAGGTCCCTTCCAACCCAAACCATTCTGTGATTCTATGAAGTGACTGGAGCATCTCTCACATGAGGGCTGGCACTGCTTAGCCTAGATGTGGTGGGTTGACCCTGGCTGGATGCCAGATGCCCACCAAAGACACTCTATCACTCCTCTCAGCTAGACAGCGGAGACAAAATATAACAAAAGACTTGTGGGTCGAGATAAGGACAGTGAAAGATCATTCACCAATTACCATCATGGGCAAAACAGACTTGATTTTGGGAAAATTAATTTAGTTTATCACCAATCAAATCGGTCGGATAATGAGAAAATAAAAACTAAATCTTCAAACACCTTCCCCGCACCCCTCCCTTCCTCCTGGGCTCAACTTTACTCCTGAATTCTCTACCTTCTCCCCCACAGCGGCACAGGGGGATGGGGAACAGGGGTTGTGGTCAGTTCATCACATGTTGTTTCTGCCGCTTCTTCCCCCTCGGGAGGAAGACTCCTCATGCTCTTCCCCTGCTCCAGCGTGGGGTTCCTCCCACGGGAGACACTCCTCCACAAACTTCTCCAACGTGAGTCCTTCCCACGGGCTGCAGTTCTTCACAAACTGCTCCAGCGTGGGCGCCTTCCGCAGGGTGCAGCGCTTACAGGAGCAGACTGCTCCAGCATGGGTCCCCTGTGGGATCACAAGTCCTGCCAGCAAACCTGCTCCAGTGTGGGCTCCTCTCTCCACGGGTCCACAGGTCCTGCCAGGAGCCTGCGCCAGTGTGGGCTTCCCACAGGGTCACAGCCACCTCTGTGCATACCCCTGCTCCAGTGTGGGGTCCTCCATGGGGTGCAGGTGGATATCTGCTCCACCATGGACCTCCACGGGCTGCAGGGGGACAACCTGCTGCACCATGGTCTGCACCACAGGCTGCAGAAGAATCTTTGCTCCAGCACCTGGAGCACCTCCTCTTCTCCTTCATTGACCTGGGGGTCTGCAGAGTCATTCCTCTCACATATGTTTACTCCTCCCTTCTGTTGCACAGGTTTGCAGGCTTTTTTTTCCCCTTCTTAAATACGTTATCCCAGAGGTGCTACCAGCGTTGCTGATGGGCTCAGCCTTGGCCAGCGGCAGGTCCATCTTGGAGCCAGCTGGCATTGGCTCTGTTGCCACAGGGGAAACTTCTAGCAGCTTCTCACAGAAGCCCCTGTAGCCCTCCAGCTACCAAAACCTTGCCACGCAAACCCAATACACTTGAGAAGAGAAGGCTTGGGGGAACCTTAGCAACGTATTTAAATATCTGAAGGAGGGTGCAAAGAAGATGCAGCCAAACTCTGTTCAGTGCTGCCCAACAACAGGACAAGAGGCAACAGGCACAAACTGAAACACAGGAGGTTCCCTATGAACATCAGGAAATGCTTTTTCCACTGTGGGGGTGACTGAGCACTGGCATAGGTTAGAAAGGTTGTGGAGTCTCAATTCATGGAGATATTCAAAAGCCATCTGGACATGGTCCTGGGCAACCAGCTCCAGGTGGTGCTGGCTGAGCAGGGAGGTTGGACCTCCAGAGGTGTCTTCCAGCCTCAACCACTCTGTGATTCTGTGAATGTAGCTATCTCTGCTTCACGCGTGAAACGCACTGTGCACTGAGGTGTTCTCACATGAGCCAACTCCAAGACTTGCTTACGGACAGCCAGGCAATCCCTCTTATTTGGGTAAGAGAAGTAACGTCACAAATTCTCAACACACAGCCTGCTCTTCTGCCACATGTTCAATGGCTCTTCAGTTTCGTAGCTTACACTTGGTTACAGCACACCCAGAAGAAATGCCGGCAAGCTGTGTAAGCTTAACACTCAGATAAAACGTTCAGGAGACCTGAACGCATCTCTCTAGTATGTTCTCAGACTTTGTTCAGATGCAAGAGGAAAACAGCTTCCGGCATTTCATTTTTTAAAGCCAATAAAATCTCCATTAGGTTTGAGTGGTTTCACAGGAGAACTTTTGTGTTCTTTAGTTCAGAGATAAATTTCTGCAGCAGTAGATTTTGTTGCAACTACAACAACCTACTCACTGCAGTAGAAGCTGATTATTAGGGACGGTGCTCACAGAGCTCTTACGTTGCTCCTGGGCATCATGGGGTTGTAACCAGCATCTGAAGGAAATCAATTATTGCAGGTGATGGTCAGAACCACATCTACACCTCTGGATTTCAGCACATCTGGCTTATTGTGGTAGGTCCTTTTTGGCAAGAAACAGAAGGTAAAATTGTCGGACCGCTGAGAAAACTCTGTGAACTACAAAAGAAACCAGAGCAAGACATGGATGCCAAGCTGCAGAGAAATAATGAGCATCCGAATTTGAAGGGATGCACTGCAAGGTCTTCTCCTAGGGAAACCGAGCTGTTCTAACTGCAGATGGTTACCACTGTCATCAATGGATGAAGCTGTGAATAAGTGTCCTCTCTGTGAAAGCCCAAAGGTGTCTCTTTTTCTGCCCCCACCAGCTCATATACACTGCAAAGCTACCAAGACTGGGGACAGAGCGCAGAAGGGAATCATAGCAGCCAAAACAGGACAACTCTACAACCAAGGAGCAGGGCTTCTGCACCACTGTTGGAGATGTTTGGCTTTTTGTACAGTTTAACACCTGTTTGCTTCCAGTGACCGACGTCCTGGAGAAGAGGAGCATTTGTTAAACACCCAACCTCCTACCCACGGCCAGAACCGCAGCTAAAGAGCGCAAAGGGCAGCCCAGGACCCAGTCCTTCAGCAAACCCCAGGAAGGTCAGGCTTCTTTCTCCTGACATTCACTTGTTAAACACAGAAAAATATCCCAGCTGAGGCTAGCATGCTTCTAGCAATTGCCTGACTCCCCTCCCCTCCCCTCCCCTCCCCTTCCCTTCCCTTCCCTTCCCTTCCCTTCCCTTCCCTTCCCTTCCCTTCCCTTCCCTTCCCTTCCCTTTTCTCTTCTTTTCTTTTCTTTTCTTTGAACATCCACGTGTTCTGCCATCACAAGGGATGATCATTCAGGCTGACCTGCATTAGACAGGCATTGAGCCTCACACACAGCATTGATTTCAAGTTGTTGTGGTTGAGCTAGAGAACACTGAATCACGACAAAGATGTCAAAAGATGCAGAATCCACCACATTGCCAGATGAGCTGTATCAGCGTTTAGTTACTCTCCTGGTTAATCCAGTGTTGATGACAAGAGGCAGCAGGCAAGGCGTATTCTAAGCAGAGGGATGCAGAGCCTGTGAGTACGCTTAGGTCACGTCTTAAGTGACAGTCTGCTTTCAGACAGTTTGCTGCACATCCTCTTGTCTGAGCAGCTCAGTACACATAATCCCTTTTCCCTCTTTTTGGTTAAAAAACACCAAAGCCAGGAAGAAAAAAATAAAAAAAGAAAAGAAAAAAAAAGACAATCCAGCCTACAGCACAAGCACATCTCTGCCATTTGGAGGACAGAATTATATAATCACAGGTTAGGGCTGGAAGGGACATTTAAAGGCCACCTAGTCCAACCCCCCTGCTGTGGGCAGGGGCGTCTTCAACTAGATGGTTGCTCAGAGCCCCGTCCAACCTGACCATGAATGTTTCCAGGGATGGGGCCTCCACCACCTCTCTGGGCAACCTGGGACAGGGGCTCACCACCCTCAGTGTAAAACATTTCTTCCTTATATCTATCTAGTCTAAATGCACTGCCTTTTAGTTTAAAACCATTACTCCTTGTCCTCTCGCAACAGGCCCTGCTAAAAAGCGTGTCCCCATCTTTCTTACAAGCCCCCTTTAAGTACTGAAAGGCTGCAATAAGGTCTCCCCGGAGCCTTCTCTTCTCCAGGCTGAACCCCCCCAGCTCTCGCAGCCTGTCCTCACAGCAGAGGGGCTCCAGCCCTCCCAGCATCTCCGGGGCCTCCTCTGGCCCCGCTCCAACAGCTCCGTGTCCTTCTGCTGTTGGTGCCCCAGAGCTGGAGGCAGCACTGCAGGGGGGTCTCCCCCGAGCGGAGCAGAGGGGCAGAATCCCCCCCTCGCCCTGCTGCCCACGCTGCTGGGGATGCAGCCCGGGGTGCGGGGGGTTTCTGGGCTGCCAGCGCACGTTGCCAGCTCACGGCCAGCTTTTCACCCATCCTCCCCCAGCACCCCCAAGCCCTTCTCGGCAGGGCTGCTCTCCATCGCTCCATCCCCAGCCTGTGCTGGGACTGGGGGTTGTCCCATCCTGGGTGCAGGACCCTGCACTTGGCCTTGTTGAACCTCATGAGGTTCACACAGGGCCACTTCTCCAGCCTGTCCAGGTCCCTCTGGATGGCATCCTGTCCCTCAGGCACGTCAACCACACCACTCACCTTGGTATCAACTGCAAATGAGCTGAGGGTGCACTCGATTGCACTATGTCATTGATGAAGATATTAAAAAGTACTGGTCCCAAAACACACCCCTGAGGGACACCACTTGTGACTGATCTCCATCCGAACATTGAGCCATTGACCACTACTCTCTGGATGTGATCATCCAGCCAATTCCTTATCCAGTGAACAGTCCACCCATCAAATCCGTATCTCTCTGATTTAGAGAGAAAATGCTGGGAATGAACATTTGAAATGGACAGAGAAAAAGAAAAGCATCTAAGACAGAAAATGGAATCTGCAGGCAAGCATTCAATGACACTCCCAAGGGAGGACGACTCTCTACATCCTTCCCTCCAGAATCCCATTGAGCCACGGAGTGCCCCCAGATGTCCTCCAACAAACACAAACCCCTTTATAATGCCTTAGGAATGGCAGTACCAGGCCACAAAGGAACTTGGCCATGCTTTGGGCCTCTGCAGCAGGTGCACTGTGTTCCAGCAAGAACCTCAAATGTTTCAGCACATTTGGCCAGAAAGGAAATCCCTTCCTGACCCAAAGCAACCCAGTGGATTAACGCTGAGCATGAAAGCAAGACAGCAAAAACATGAAGGTGGTAACTAGCTTTTACTGCTGTTCCTCATTCCCAGGGAGCAGTGTGTATTGTTAAATGGAAGACAGTGAACGCTACGACTGACTTTACCACAGACAGAAAGGCCTAGGGGCAGCTAATTGCTCTGGAATCACTTTCGGAACAGTTGCAACAGGTTAGCCAGGCCTGACTCATCATCCAGGGATGTCCCTGTCTCACCCTCCCTCCATCCTCCTTGACTTACCTTTCACTATCAACACCGTGTTTAGTCTGTGGTTTCCCTTTGTCCTTCTGTGGGGTTGGGTCTTCTAGAAAGCTGTGGTCCAGGCTGTCATCAGGAACAAAGTCCTCCACGCTCTGTACTTTTGCAGGGGCTTCAGGGTGGGCAGGAGGAGTGGCAGCAGCAGGATCTGCATTAGCAGCAGTAGTCGTAAAACACATGGTTCACCACAAGCAAGACAGAAATTTGCTTTTTACAGATCTTCCCTGCCCAGGGTGGCAGCAGCCATGAAGCAGAACCTTGGCTGCACAGCAAGGGAAGAGGAAGGGTATGAACAGGATACTCAAACCTGTCCGGAATCTTGCATGAAGGCATTCACAGACCACACACAGCCGCTGCGGTTTAAAATGCACCTGACCCAGGCCCTCAAATAGACTGAAAAACTCGATGACTCTGTTCTACAGTGACTGCTACGACTGACGATACCACTGCCAGATGTTGTAACTATGCTGTGTGCACCGCTCATGACTCTCTTATCTTTTCCAGACTGTTCAGCTCACCCCCTCGCCTCCTCTTGCCTTTTCAACTCTAACTGTCAAAGGCAGGATTTTTCACGCTGTGCTTTTAGATGCCCTGTGTAACCAAAAGCTCAAGAGCTACTGCAAATAGAGACCTGCTTTAATACAGCTTATTTGTAGAGCCACCGTTACCCATCTTCAAGGTATCATAATGAAATCTCATGAAATTAGCATAACCAAGAAGCCTAACACAATTAACCTTTGCAGAATTTGCAATATTCAATGCTTTTCTTCTGCCTGGACTGCACCTCACCTCTAGGCTCTTTTCTTTTGGGTGAACAAGATCTGTATATTTTCCTCTAGATTTTACTCTACTAGTACAGCTTTCGGATCACTTTTGCATACAAATAACATTATTAGTAATGCCATAGAGCAGCGTTGGTGTACAAAAAAACACAGCCAAAAGAATTACTACTGCAAGACTTGAAGGGAAAGCTTAAATAGCAGCTCCCTTAAAAAACAAGTATTACTTTGTGACAGTGATTTTTCAACTGCTTTCCAATTAGCTAGTCCCTAGGTATGTTCCAGCAGAGGTGCAGACCCTTGGCACACTACATAAACTTAGTAACACTGACAGACCAGCTTCTCCTAGTTACTTTTTGCAAACTTCCTAAAAAGCTCCCTTGAGATAGCAGGACTGCAGGCCGTAAGCCTAAAACAGTTCTCAAGCTAAGTGACAGATTTAAAAAAAAAAAAAAAAGGAAAAGAAAAAAAAAAACCAAACCCCAAAGACTGTAACACTGGTAGTAGACCACATGTCTTTTTTCTACATATCCATATGACAAAGGGGTTTTTATTGACAAGGGATTTCTAGCATTTGCTCCTCTTTGCTTGTTTCTGGGTAGGAAGAGTCACCAACAAACCGAAATGGGTGCATTGTGTCATACCTGGTAACAGATTCAGGATGCAGAACACTGTGTGCAGATCTAAAACTGAAAGATTTCAACATCTGAAACTGCAAACTGTGTTCCCAGCACCTCCTCCTTTCTTTCTGTGGGTGTCTCGAGAGTGCTGTGAGCTCTAGGGACTGACAGTTTGAGAGGGAAGGTATTTCCAAAGGGTGATTCAAACCATGTCATGCTAATGATTTTTAGGCAGTGCCAGCTCTGCAGCTCCAGTTAGCTTCGCAAACAAAGCGCATGTGACAGGCAAATTAAGGTCCAGATCAGCAAAAGTGCATGCAACAAAACCCTCGATGCCCCTGTCCTGCAACTCGGTCAGGCAGGGGTTTGGACTGAGCGCTGCGCTGCTCTGCTCCATTGTGTACTAGCACTGAGGAAGAAGTCGAGGTGGGCTGCCCTCCTCCTCAGCTCATCTCTGAAGGAGCATATTTCCCCGGAGGGGAATCTGCTGCAAAGCCTGGACTTATGTGATCATTTCTGGCTGAATAACCTTTAAAACCAGCACTCCGCTATTCTCACTAACACACAGGAGCCCCTTTGAGCTGCCAGACTCTTGTGAAGACAGAGCTTCAAATAGCTTCTCTAACAATTTCTCTTGCTATTCAAGAGGCGTATGTGCTCCCAGTAAGAAGGTGACAGTTATTTTATTAACGTGCCCTGCGTGTTCAGTACCTTCCTCCTGAAGCATGCCACAGCCACCACCCAGCTGGCTGGACACTGCCCCCATCCAAGCTCAGCACAGAGACAAACCAAAGCACCACTCAGGAGAAAAATAGAGAGTGACAACGCAGCTCTCCTTGGCCACACACCGCACACACACAGGGCCTGTGCTCTTCAGACACCTGTCTGCTCAGCCTCTTGCAGGGAAAAAATGGAAGGAAAACAGAGAAGCACCCGCAGGTGACACCCTGCCCAGATGCTGCACTCCAGCACCTACCTGGCTGGGGAGGAGAGGGCTCTGACGCAGGAGACGTCCCAAACAGACGGGAAATAATGCTGCGCTTGGGCGGTGGGACTGCAGGTGGAGGCGCTGGGGAGGTTGTAGCTGGCGGAGGCGCGTGTGGCTGCTGGGCCTCGGGTGCAGGCACTGGTGAGAAAGATGCAGGGGGTTCAGGAGAGATGGTGGAGCTTGTGGAAAGCGGCTGCAGTGGCTGTGGGGTGCTGGGGCTGGAGCTGCCCGTCGATGTGGAGCTCGGAGGTACGATGGGTGACTGGGAGCCAGAGGAAGGGCTCTGCCCGTTAGTTGTTAGTGGCGACGTGTGTCCTCGACTTCGGGCTTCCATCATTTCAAGGAAGCTGCAGGGAAGATAAATTGCAAATATAAGGAATGGAGAAAACATGCTCCACAGAGCACTGAGCGCGATGCTGGGCTGCTCTGGCTCTGAGCTGAGCTGGGAGGGTAGAGGTCTGCTCTCGGTGATGCTGTGACTCCCTTAGCCGCAATAAATCTGGTTCACCTACGTGAGCTAAACTCACCCGATCTGCATCGAGGTGTGGAGAATCCCAACCTGCTATGCACCGCAGGATGACACCTACATTTGCAGTGCTGCTGGCAACTCCCTGGATAGACAGACTATAACAATATGCCAGGGCTTGAAACACAACCTTAAGTTAGTTCTTGGACATATGTCTCTAAGGGAGTAAGTGCTACAGGAACAGCACATTTTTAGATTGTATAGAACAGATCAGAGTGTTCAAGAAAACTCAAATGCTATAAAAACCTCTCCTTTCAGCCAAGAATGGATTTGCGAGGAGGATCCTTGAGCGTCAAAAGAAAAGAGCTATCCAGAGGGCTCACAGAGGACTGACTGCGATTATCCTCCTCACCATGCGCAGATACACAGGCAGCCCCCCCTGCACACTCCCCCTCTGCGCGGGAGGCAGCGGAGCCAAGCAGCAGAAGCTCTGAAGCAAGTTGTGGTCCTGGCTGGATTCCTGACCAGAAATAAAGCCTGTACCGCTACAGAGGGTGAAATGCCCTAGCCTTTACAAAAAGCAAAGCAAGCCTGATGCTGCTGCAGCCTCCTTCTGCAGCCTGTTTGGATAGCAGCATGTTCACAAGCTGTATGCAAAGAAACACTGACAGAAAGCCAGGCTTTCACTATGAAATGGTCTCAAAATAAGATCTGCTACATGTCGCACATCTGGGAGATATAAAAAGGACACCCACAGTGAAGTATCATGTATAAAATCTAGCATGTCATGGTCTTGCCTCTTGTTTCATTAAGCCTAATGAACCCAGAGCACAGAGGCTCTGGGTTCATCTGCTTCTGCAAGTTGGACTCAGTTGTGCTCCAGGCAATGAGTGTGTCAAAACAGAGACTCCTCTCCCATGCAGAGCACGACCTCGTCCTTCAGGGACTTGAGCCAGCCAGACCCCTCCGCTGGAACGACTGCTAAGCAGAAAGCAAACAGCAGGGGCTAAAAGACTCTAAACCCCTTTGAGATATCACTTTCTATTTTAAGGAGCAACCTGATATACTTTTAAGGAACAAACTAATACACTTTGCGACCAGCAGTATCTGGAGCCCTAGGGAACAACACTCCCAGGAAGCTGTAACTCAAATTGGAAAACCAGGAGTCCTTCCTAACTAAGGAACTGGCTAAAGTGGAGATAAAGGGTAGCACTAAAAAGCAGTATTAGCAGTACAGAGTTCCTCCAGGATTAGCCTTGAGATATAGTTCAGTATTTCAATGAAGTGGCACAGAGATTAGGGAAAATGCTCATGGGGTTGTGAGTTGTGAGGCAGCATCAACAGAGAGGCCAGGGACAAGATATAGAAAGAACTGGATGATCCCGAGTAACAGAAATGGGAAGAAATTCCGCATTAGAAAGGAAATGGTCCTCTGCTCAAGGGCTAGGAAACAAGTGTTCTTGCTCCAAGTTCACCACAAGCGAATGGCCAGGCAAGACTTGTCTCACTCATTCCAGAAGAGCGGACTAAAGGCTGCTGTCGCAACGCTGCCTGGCAGGAGCAGAAAAGGAGCCTGGCTGTCTCACGGTGTCCACTGCCTGTCCCCCGGGACCGCTGTCATGGCACCCAAATCAGTGCCATGCTGTGGTAGCCTCACTGATGCTTCCACTGGGATCTGGGGCAAGGCTTATATGCTTATCCACCCAGCAGCCTGGCTGCAACAAAACAAGCTCCCAGCAGAGCTGAGATCAGAGCATTCATTCCAGCATCCTCCCTCCCAGGGGACTAGTAGCTGGGGTGAGCTGTGCGACAACGCATTCCACTGAAAATGATGCATGGTTTGTCACGCACCAAAGAGAAAACATAAAGGAGCTTAACTCTTGCACTGAGCTCTGTGGAGACTGCATCAGGTTTGTCTGGAAGGCGCACAATGCATCACACACACCACAAAAATATCACGGTGTATTTTTAATGCATCGTTGTCACTGTGCTGCAGGGCTGAGCAGTCGCCCGTCACTGCTTTCTTGAGGAGGGGGTCACCATCCATGCCACTGAGCATCCCTGGAGGCACACTACACACGGCATCTGTGGTGAGGGAAAGATAAACCAAGGGCACCTGCAATTCAGCCCTTGTCCAACAAAGCAAATGCTCCGAACCCACAAAGCCATGTGAATTGCTATGGCCTGAAAAGCCGTCCATGAGACTTGCCTGCACAGGATGTGCAGCTCTGCAGATCCACACCAGAAGCACTGAGTGCTAAATTTTGTCATCCCTCCCCTCCGACCTTTGATTCAGGGCTCCTGGCGAGCCGAAGGCAGGATGGCTGAATAGCTCTGCTTTGTGATATTCATCCCTCCTCCTCCCAAGCCCTACTCAGGGTTAAAGACTCCTGCCTCCCAACTGTGAACACAGATTAATCCCAGCTGATCTACATGCACCTCTGTTCCTGTTTATAGCAACAGCGATCCTGGCTGGAAGGTCTGCAAGCTTGGGCACTGCCGTATCCAGCATCCCAGACACTGATGCCAGCACTGCTCACTCTCCCGGCGGAGCTGAGCTCTCTGGCTGCTTATGCGAGCACCGAAATCACCAACGCTACAGGAAAACAGAACTGAACAACCTCTGAGTCTCTGATCAGGATGCTGAGTCCCACCATCAAAGCAACTGGGTGACTCAGGTAGGGTAAGATGATTGTACACTGAAGACAAAGGATCAAGGATCCTGTATGAAGGACACACAAAGTACATATATAGTAATTTTAGGATGCAGAATATGAAGCTCCAAGAGTCCTTAAAGCTGGACCCAACACAGTGCAGGACATCCTTTACAATATGGGGGTATTTGAAGATTTACTGTACTTCGTAGGACCAAAGCTGCCTGTTTTGGAAACAACCTGCTTTGTTCTGGGCAAGTAGCCAGCTCCAGAGGGAGGGAGGACTGCGACTACCACCTGTTTCTCCTGCAGAAACACATGAATTTTAAGAGCTGGAGGGAAAAAATGCTACATGACTCAAGTATAAAGAGTATCATCCTTCCCTCCAGCTCAGCTAGTCTGGAGAGCAACACATGCAGGCTTTTTCTGCACCTGCTCCTATGCCTTGCTCACCTACATTATGTGAAGGGCATAAGAACACGTTATTTTTAGGAGAAAGACAGAATGGTTATTCGGGGACAGCACGACACAGGCTCTGACCCCAGCACAGCACCAAGGAGAGCTGTGGCACGTGTGCTTCGTGTCACCTTCCTCATCCCCAACCAGACACGTGGGCCAAGCTCTGTGCTGTGTACCATGACACCAGGGAAATCAGGATGGTTGGATACTGGTTTTACACAGGCTGCATAAACCAGCTCTGCTGAGCTTTCATATTCGTATCTTCTTCCGTGAAAGAGGTGGGCGGAAAAACAGCATACATGAAAACGCTGCCAGCAAGCCCTCAGTAATTTCCAGGGTGGAGGTGTCTCAGCATCCTCCACGCTTTGAAAATACTACATAATGCATGAATGCTTTCTCTGGCTTTACGCACACTCTGCAGAGGCACAAGCGGGGCTGTTTTGGGAACGCACGAGGACAAGCCTGCCACGTGTCTGGTTTTTCTCATATTCTATACAATCTGGCCACTGTGTTCCTTGTTCTATGATTTTGCCAGTCCTTTGCAAAAGGACTCACTCAAAATCTTACTGTGAAACAAGCAGCTTCGCTAGGTGCAGCAGAGCAGGTCCCATCAACGCACAAGCTGAAGTCGTGCTGAGACCTGAGTGCATGTGTTCTGGCCAGGATTGAGACTCAGCAAACGTGCCACCCCAGTCCTGATGGGTTATCTGTCCTCACCCACGTGGGCTCCTCGTTTGCTTTTCAATCCTTCCACTTCAGACCAAGCCACAAGTCCACATCCTCAAAATCCCTGAATAGCTCACTGCCAGTTGGACCCGCTCGCAAGAGGAGACTCCTATGCAATTTAAAGATGAACATACTCAGTGGGAACAAAAATTCATCAGGGCCTGAGGTTCCTGTTGCTCTTCTCCCAGAGGAAGCAAAAAAAAGCACAAAAGGGCTTGTTAGCCCCACAGTTCCTAAAACTGTCAGTGCTCATGTTCATTTACTGCTGAAGATGGGAGCAGCCTGAAGCTTTCTGGCTCCTGGTTCTAATGTGCTGGGATCAATTTTTCAAATTTATTTCATGTGGCAAGAAATGCTTTGGGTTATTTTATTAATTGTGAAGATGAAGATTAATAGGCCGTGTGACATCAATTTAACTGGGGTCACTGAGGGTTAGATTTCCACATGTTTGTTTTGGGCTGGTTAAAGGTACCGAACCGATTCCCCGCTAAGCCCAGGGCCCTGACTCCATTGCCAAGTGCAGTCGCATCCTGCTGCCCAGGCCTCGGAGAGCACAGCCCCTCCCGAGAGCTCCTCAGGTTTTCCACTTGACACAAAATGGATGCAGTTAACCCCCCCTCCACAACACACTGGACACGCTCCACGCTCTCCACTTCTCTAGCAAGGTCAATGACGATAGGGTTAGCTGCAATTAATTCCCAATGCAGCCCCACACAAAACACTTGTCCTAGAGTCCCATCACACTGGCTCCTGATCTGTCTGATGGTAACAGGGATTCACAGCAAGCGGGAACGATAAAGGTGGGGCAAGGGGAAGGGACAGCAAAAGTGGTTTTACTTTCCTAACTGGTAATTCAGTCTTTAGGCAGTGTGATTCTGTACTTCAATGTAGCTGAAGATACAGGAGAACAGCTCGAGCGGCAGGTCCTGCTGCCAGACAGCCCCGGTGTTACTCAGCACCACGGTATTCGCAAAATTACGAGCTCTGCTCAATGTGGAAAAAACAAACAAGTAAATAAACCCCCCAAACCCAATCAATGACTTCATAGCAAATAAAGCTGTCTAACGCAGGCAGTGTGTGTCCCAAAAGAAGAGTCCTCATCAGGAGAGAGCAAATGCCTTTCTGCAGTCACCGGTCCATCATCTTCCCCACCTGGACTATCCAGGGTCACCTGAGAAGGCAGACGACAGCCGGATGGCACCGCGGGGAAAGGACCCAGAAGGTCCTCCATCACCAGGCAAACCTGGGCCAGGTCCTGCCGCTGCAGAAGTCGCAGCGTGGATCATACAGCGCCTCAGAAAACCCAAAGTTCAACTGCTTTGAATATATTTTTACAAACTAACAGTTTGCATAAGAGCTGTTAAACACAAGGAGTAAATGATCTGAAAATTCATTTCTCATGAACAATTCCTGTGAAGAAGTTGGACTTCACGTGCTTATGAATCGAACAATCACACAGTAGTTTACAGATGACAATTCCCTGAAGCTTCTCAAAATTGAGTGTGGAAGAAGATGGAATATCTCACAAAGAATAACTTAAGTATTCCTTTTGTCTAACTTACATTAATCCCTAGGGGAAAAAAAAAAAGTTAATTCAAAGAGAGCTGATTACTTAACCCTTGAAATTAAATTTGGCCTTTTGATACAAAAAAAAGAGTAACACTAGAAAAAATGCAGTCAAATGTAGAAGCTCATGAAAACCATGCATTAAATCTGCTTCTTACTAACTTTTGCGAAATGTTTCCACCAGCAGCGTATTCTTGAAAAAAAGTAATATGCAGGAAGAGCTTCCACAATTTCCCCAAAACTATTTCTCTAAGTGCACCGTTCAGTGAGGGAACAGGCACACTGAGCATGAAAAGTTTTCCTTGTGACAGAAGACAAGCTGCGTACAATTAAAGATGGAAAAATTGAGCAAATTAAGTACAAATTCAAAACAGAGTTAAAAAAAAAAAAGTTATTGTTGTTTGTTTAATTAGAATTCAGGAACTCCAAAAGGGATGAAATTTGCCAGCATGGAAAATGTAGAATCTGAGAAACCACCGGGAAAGTAGGAGAGCAAGAGAGGTGGCAGGCAGAGAGGAGACAGCCCAGGGAAAGAGCTGGAAGCCCCTCTCTGTGCCAGAGAGTGGCAGAGCCCTGGCAGCGGAGGAGCAGCGTTGTGTGCCACCTCGTGTCTTCTCCGGGAGCCACATTTGGGAGCAATGACAGCTCGTCCTCGGGTACCCAGCTGCAGCAGGAGCAAGAGATCTCGTGCTCTTTCTGTTCTCACTGATCCAAATTTAGCCTCGGTCATTGTGACGGGGCAGCTCCTGGATGCACACAGGGGTGAATGAAATAACCGGGATGTCCCAGCGCTGTCACCTTGCCTTGCTCCACGGTCTGATTTTATGGCAGGAGAGCAGGAATTGCCTCGGAGGAGGTGCAGCAGCAACTACACCACAGCCTGCGGACACCTCTCCTCGCTGCGCAACTCGTGCTGACCAACAGCAGAAATACAAGAGTGTCTCAATCGAAGCCACCAAGGCCAGGGCTGCACATGTGCCGGGGTCACCAAGTCACACTGCACCAACATAGATGCTGTATACAACAAGGTGAGCGTCGGAGGACAACACACCAGGTGCTCATTTTGACATCCACAACAGTAGCATGTCAAACGTGATAATCCCGAAATGATGGGCATCTGACAGGTATGGATGCAAGGACCTTCCCAAGCTCTAATGACGAGCACTGCAGCCTGCAGACCTGCCTCACAACTGCAAGCTCTAATTGCCACCAAGCACAGTCACTGTGTGCACAGATACTCTGTTCACCAGCCTGTGCTTTTACTAAGAATCAGAACTTTACCCAAACCAGAGCTCCCTGCCACGTGAATGTGGTTTTTTCTTTAAATTGGGACTTTGGCTAAAGGACTCGAGCTTGAAAAGCTCCTGCAGGGATAAAAAATGAATGTATGAAGAGTATACTTTTCAGTTCGGGGGCTGAAGTAACCTCTCTGCAGCTTACCTGCTTCAAAGAGGTGCCACTGAAACAGACACGGGGTTCAGAATAAAGCCTCAAAAATCCTAAAATAGCACTCTATTAGTCAGTGTGGTCAAAGTACTTAGACGTGACATGGCCCGATGCTTTTCTTCTGGGATCAGCGGCTCAATCCAGGAAGCATCCGGGGACATTTTAAAGACCTTTCTATAAAGAAGCGTTATTTTCTGAAAGCAAAAAGCATTGGGCTCAGTACGGACGTAAATGTGCAGCTGCTGAAGGGAAAGCAGAAGCTGGCCAGCTGCATAAAAATGTCAGTTTATTCACTAAACTGGAATCCTAGGGGAAAGTCTTGCTTTGAACATTTTAGTGACTCCTCTTCTGTCAGGTACTAAGGTATTTTTTATGCCATGTTAAGCGAATTAGGCAGCCTAATCACGCCATTAACCCCCTGCAGTGCCAGCCCTCCCCAGCAGCTGGGCAGCCCTTTCCTGCAGCAGGAGACGGGCAGCTGCTCACCCAGCCGGGCAACGGGCATCTTCAGGTGCACGCACCCCATCCTGCTCCGCCTGTGCTCACACGTGGGCCCAATGTTCATTTGGGTTTGGAGTTTCTGCAGGTGACTAAGGGGCTTCTATTGAGGTGATGCTTGCGACCCATCAACTGGCCCAAAAGGCAAAACCATGCCTTCGGATTTGGTAGTGCACAGTGCCTCAAGCAACGTGACCTGTCTGGCCCCAGGATTATGGATGCTACCGCACTGCAAATGATAGTCTTTAGTAATCACAGTATTTCTGCAGGAGCATGCACCCAGAAAGGGTACTCTCTGGCAGTGGAAGCACACCAGTGTTATAAAATGGTGTACGCTGGTGTGGTTACACTGGATGGGACGATCCAGTCCAATACCCATCACTGGAACTAGGACTCCTTGCCATCCCAGCTCTGCCAGCACCACACTGCTGCTGCTTGCTTTAAGCTCTGGTGGTAAGCAGATGCTTCTCAGAGCCAGCCCAGCTCAGATTAACCCAGAAGCAGAGATGGCAGAAGGCAGTTCTCTGCTGGATTTGCGAGCTGAAGCGGCACATGCAAGGGTCCAGCAAATGCTAAAGCTGGTGTAAGGGTGAGAGGTGACGAAACATCAAAACCTTCTGGTCTAAGTTTGGAACAGCTCTGCCAACTCTTGATTCTTCTTAAGTTATCTTCCCATTACTGATGCAGTATAAACAAAAGTACTGGAAAACAGTCTGACAGCCCAGCCCACACAACCCAGTCCTTTGAGTAGGGACATCAAGAGAATCTCTGAAGGCATTAGGAGACTAACCAGTCCCTAAGGAAAGGACTGAGGTGAACGCTCTGGTAACAGTACTGCTTTGTGTGTACAGGGGGGTATCTCAGTGTTCTCACAAGGGAAAACACACTGCCCAAGGTTACAGAACCTGAAACTTGGTCTGAAAAATGCTTGTTAAAATGGCTGTGCATGAATATTTCATAATCATCGACTCCAACTTCCAAATAAAGCTGCCTGTTAAGAATCTTTTTCCAATTTCATTCTGTGGTTGACTTTTCTGGCTTGCACACCACTGCAAGAAAGACCTTGCAATGGGAATTCACAGAACACATTTGTCAACAACATACAAATCTGAAGAGATTCCTGTTCCCTGTGCTACAGATATACTGGCTTTGTAAGGCTAAATCTGGAAAATGCTCATTTCAAGCAGCAAGCAAACAGATAGGACACCCAACACACACAAGGCAGCAGGAACTAGCCACTATCTCAAACCAGAAATGCACTGAGGAGTCCAGAAGTATTCAAAGGGAACAAAACACAACAGTGTTGTTGCTATTACTTTGTGCCTGTCACAAGGCACACAACACACAGGAATGCAATAGCCAAAAGAAGGGGATCCAACTTGTGCGCTGAGCAGTAGAGAGATGGAAAATATCCCCTTTCAGCACCAGAGGCTGCAACATACTTATCCAGAGTCCCGCCAGCATGTGCTGCCTCCAGGCGTGCTGCTCAGCTCCACCTCCACTGCCCTCCCGAAGATCACGTGCCTGAAGGAACCAGACCCTTTCACAGGGACCCCCAAGTGCATGCTTAATTTCATCTGATGCCACTTAAAAGTGATATTTTACAAGATTCAAAGAAACCCTAAATGTCAGTCACTGGACCTCTCAAGTCCAGCCACATGCCATAGCTGGGGCTGCCCAACATTTGTGTGACACTTAGACTGCAACAAAACAGTTAGAAAAGATGGCTCAATGACATACAGTTCGTAGTTTTGATCTTCTGTCTCTTGCTGCACTGACAGCTCCTCCAAAGTTGCATCAATATCCAGCTGATTCGTCTCCAGCTGCCGCAGCAACGTCTCCCTCTGAAGAAAGGAAAACAAGCTGGGTCTGAGCAGGAAGGGTCATTGCAAGAGATCTCTGTGCTCACGGGGTGCAGCGAGATCTTGTGTCACCACTCTCCCCGCAGCAATCAATTAAACAGGAGCTTTGGTCCCTCTCACGGTGTTCGGTTTAAATACAGAAGCACAAAGGGAAGCTGAAGCAGTACCAAAAGTACGTTAATCCAGAAAGTCTGTGTGTAAGAAAGTAATTTGTTCTGCGAGAGGTACTCAGCCATAAATCAATAACGTGTGATTTTCAGACACAGCACGCCAGCTGCATTTGGAGAACAGTACCAATCCCTGCGGAGAACAGAGGTGCAATCCATTCATTCTCATCTTTTATTCATCCCTGTGCTAACGAAGTCCCTCTGTGAGTAGGACGCAGCTGATGCAAAACCTCACAATAATTTTCTTTTTACTGTCAGGATAGGTGAGCGAGCACAACCTGTCAACTCGGTGGACTTTTAGAAGTCACTGCCCCTCTGCCTTCAGGTGCTGCCCCACAGGTGGGGGACAGACCCTCCAGGCCAGCTGCAGCGTGCAGTGAGTGAGTTGGCTTCACTAATGTACCACGGGGTAGCTAAATTCAGTCCTTCCCTTTCCACACTTCCAACAGAATTCAAGCAAAAACCTCAGCTGAGGGGAAGTGCTGGCTTAAAAGGCCCAACATCAATTGCAAATGGTCATGGGACACTCCTCCAGATAGCCCGGATGGCAACGAGAAGAGATTAATAACCACAGCATTACACTGAGCCTGCGCGGGCAGGGCCAGCTCCGTGGCTCACCCAGCACTGGCCTCCTCGCCCCTCTGCCCAGTGGCCCTGGCTCTGTGCCGGCTCCGAGCCACAGGGCTAACACAGCGTCCACTGCAGCAGAAACAGGCTTCGGGATCCCCTGGGCAAGACTAGAGCTGTCTGTGGCCACAGTCCCCCTCCACGGCCTCATCCCCCCTGCTTGGCCGCAGTCGCACAGCTGGGCACTGCCAGCCTCCCGGGGAGGCTCGCAGCACGGGGCACGCCAGGCACTTCACACACCGAATTCTGGAGTCAAAAGTCAGGGTGCTCAGCATCTGCACGTGTCAATCCTCCCTCTCCCACCGTCTGCATGCCCGGTGGCACGGGAAGCAGGGACAGCTTGTGCTGGGATGAGTCCGATGGCACTCGGTGCTGCACAGCGGGGCCACCACACCTCGGGTGGCCAGGCTGCACCTCTGCCCAGACAGGAGGGGACGGGACAGAAACCCCACGTCTCCTCCAAGCTGAAAAGGTTTTTGCTTTTACTACTGCCTTACGCTCAACATGCATTCAGGTTTTCTACTTCGATAACTATTTTTAAGTTTAGCATCAATAACTGCAATGAATTTTTAATTCTGTGTTTGAAAACACATGTGCTTGCTGCAAAAAAATTCCATAATCTACCACATAATTTACAGAATAAAATCCTCATGGGAAGATAAACATGGAGCGGGGCCAGAGGAGGCCCCGGAGATGCTGGGAGGGCTGGAGCCCCTCTGCTGTGAGGACAGGCTGAGAGAGCTGGGGGGGTTCATCCTGGAGAAGAGAAGGCTCCGGGGAGACCTTAGAGCCCCTTCCAGTCCCTGAAGGGGCTCCAGGAAAGCTGGGGAGGGACTCTGGATCAGGGAGGGGAGCCATAGGATGAGGGGGGACAGTTTTAAACTGGAAGAGGGGAGATTTAGATGAGATATTAGGGAGAAATTCTTTGCTGTGAGGGTGGTGAGCCCCTGGCCCAGGTTGCCCAGAGAAGCTGTGGCTGCCCCATCCCTGGAGGGGTTCAAGGCCAGGTTGGACGGGAGCTTGGAGCAACCTGGGCTGGTGGGAGGTGTCCCTGCCCAGGGCAGGGGTGGCACTGGGTGGGTTTTAAGGTCCCTTCCAACCCAACTGTGATTCCACGATTTGGATAAAGCAAAGGCATTCTGTATTCATGTACATGTACTGTTGACAGTGCAGTTTTGTAGACACGACAACTTTGGAGCTATCAAGAAAACGCACAAATTTAAAGAGCAAGTATCTCATCTGCCTTCCATAAAACACACCACTCTCCTCTGCCCAGGGGAGCAGTCAGGGCACAGACTGAGTCCTCCGTGGAGCAGGCTTAACCATAACTTAAATTAGTAAACAAGGTTTAAGTAATTTTTATTTTGTATATTTATAAGATTGGGTGATTAATAATAGTTGATAAGCTTTCAGCATGCTAATTTACTGGAAGATACAGTCTTTCTTGAAATTTAAAAGCTTCTATGATCACTTCAGCTAATTTACTGCTTCCAAGGCATTTAGATTCTTCATTTTTACCTTTGTTATTGAGAGCTTGGACTGATCCATACCTCCCTTGCTAGGTAATTTTTATTCATCATATTCATAAGCTCTATACAGATGGAAGCTTGACTTCAATTAACATGTATAGAAAGAATTATGAAGTCATTAGTTAACCTGAATTCCCTTTATTGTGGCATACAGACAACAAAATTTCAGCAAAACATGCTATACATACTTAACCTTGCCACACTAAACAGAAATACTAATCAAGACTAAGCAGTAATTCTAGCTTTTAGAATTCAAATTCTAGACTGTAGAATTCAAGAAACTCAAGACTTCGGAAGTAATAGATTTCATCCTTTTATGTTATTCATACAGTGTAAGCAAAAATGAGACAAAAAAGAGCATTTTTTTTTTTTGCTTCCTTGTCCTCAGGTTCCTAACAGGAGTGAAATAAATGCTGACCAAATTAGCTGAGTAAACAGAGACAGAAGGGCTGCTGCTCTCCAGTGCTCACCTTAGGCACTGAGATAATGGCTTTTATTAAACAAATGCTTTGCCATTCCTCATCCTTTGGCAGCAAGACATATACCAGAGTTGTATTTATTTAAATTGTCACAGATTACAGTAAATTAAGAACTTCAATATAATTAAGAGAGAGCTGCATTTAGTTTTGTAAAAATTCATCACTAATAATGGACTTCCAAATACTTAAAAAATAAATTCTATTTTACCATGCTGGTATTAAAATATTAAAGAAACGGCTTATTTTTAGCAATGACCCAAAAGAAGGGAATAAATCATGTGCTACAGACCAGTGCTTTGGCTGACTGCCACTTTCAAGTGCTTCCTGGGAAAAGGCAATTTCAGCTGTCTGCAGAATTCTGTCTCCTTCCAGTGCAGCGTCCGAAGGCCGGGTTGACCTGATCACATTTGCACATTCTGTGGACCACCAACACTACCTACAGCCAAACCGCCCTCCCAGGTTTGACAATCCTTCCCCTGGAAAGGAACTGATAAATAATTGACGAGCCCGGGCTGCTAGAGGGGACGTGCTCTATCCCGGGGGTATGAATTTCAGCCACCGCTTTCTTTATGAAAGATGCATGAATGGAAGCTGAAGACAGAAATGTGCAACTTAAAACCACTGCTCCAAACACCAACTCCACTAAAGGACAGCATGGAATCTCGCATACAGCTGAACGACTCCCCGTCCCCTTGGGAGCTGCGAGAGGGCAGGCTGAGGAACACAGAGAAACCCCAGAGGTCAACTGAGACTGATTAAATCATACGTGTATTGAATACCTGGGCGCATTCCTCTCCTTTAACCCTGCTTTGCACCAAAGTACCAGGGAAACCATTCCTTTCTGGAGCCTGTTACTGGCAAGAATACCTTATACCTTCTCTCTGAAGGTATAAGCAGAATCTTTAGGAATTAAGTCTAGCTGTGATTTTCCTACGAATGTTACCATCATGCTGCAAGGTGGTTAATCAGGCCCAGCAGGGCCAGCCCTGGCTCCCCATCCCTCAAAGGCACGGCTCCCAGCGGGTCTCCAGGAGCAGCAGAACGCCCAGAGCCACCCAGCAGCAGCTACTGCAGAGCGGCATGATGCTCTTCTAATAAACCTGCGGCATAAATGCCGCATAATGCAAGTGGCATTGGAAAAACTAAGTGCAGCACATCTCAGCTGAAGATTCACATAAAGTCCCAAAGCCTGGGTGGAAGCACCCAAAAGCCTCCAAATTTGCAGTGTCACCTGCCTCGGCAGAGACTGGCAAGGCCAGGGATCTCCTGCACACCAGAGAGAAATGAAAGAAGCCTTCTCCACGTTGGATCCCACACTGTGATGTCTATGAGAATGCACAGAACAGCACCTGCCTCCAGTCCCTGTATGAGCACTGAGCTGCAGGAATTAGTTATGGCTTTGCTGTTTTAAAGGAAAATCCAGGCAGCTGTGATCTGACCACTCTCTCCTTGAATGACAGACACAGGACGACCTCCTCCACTGCTACCTTCTGTGTCGAGGTACAAAGAACGGAGCAAATTATTCACAAGCATAGTTCACATGTGCCCTTCCAAATCTCCCCCTGCGTGTTTTGGGAACTAAACTGCAATGAGAAGTCTTTTTAGGTTTGTTTCTGCAGTGCTGAAGTATTTGATTACATTACACGAGGTTGCAGTTACATTACACAGGTTGCCCAGAGAAGCTGTGGCTGCCCCATCCCTGGAGGGGTTCAAGGCCAGGTTGGACGGGGCTTGGAGCAACCTGGGCTGGTGGGAGGTGTCCCTGCCCAGGGCAGGGGTGGCACTGGGTGGGCTTTAAGGTCCCTTCCAACCCAAATCATTCTGTGATTCTATGAAGAACACAGGATTCTGGGGGTCTTATTATGTGGCACCTGCACCGTTTAGACTACTCCCCGTGGCACCCCGAGCAGCAGAACAAATGTGGGCTGGTTAACCCATTTCCCTCACCTCTCCCAAGCAACTGCCACTGGAATCTCCAAACAACTAAAGGTTGTAACAGATTTATTTTTATCATTTCCCTAAAGACCAAGATTTGTCCAAGAAGTTCTCTGGCTTTGGGGACAATTACCTTATCTAAGTGTCCTAATTGCCTTCAGTCTCAGATTAATAGATCATGTTTACTTATACGCCGCACATTTAAACGAAAGGTCCCCTAAGGCTCGCATCCTAAAGATGCTCCAAAGCAAAGCCGATACTACAAATGCTTCGGCATTTCCTGCTTATAACTACAGCTAGGGAAATTACTGTATATACTGATTATTAACAGTATCATTACAAGCAGCTTCCAGAAACAAATCTGGCAGGAAGGCTGTGCTTTGTCTCTTATCAACATGTATTTGAGAAACAAAAGGAGAGATCTACAAAACCGACAAAAGTAACCTGGGAACTAATTATTCCGCATGACTTCCACAAGACATCACTTCACCATTAGGAGCCAAGGTTATAAACCCAAACATTTAACCAACACCATGCTGGTAGATTTCAATCTTCTCCACTAAGCAGCAAGTTGGGTTTATATCTCCGATTCCTACAACATTCTCCTCAAAAATCTATTGCTTGACTTGTTTTACTGGGTTTTTTACACATTCAATTTTCTTAACCTGGTTCTTTCTGCTCCACAGCCTGAGGCCATGGTAACATCCACTAATACATCCGCACTTCTTCTGAACTTGCATTTCAGTGGGGATTATCTCTATAAAAATACACACAGACACTTCAGTTACCAGTGAAAGTAATATGAAAGTTGATCAAGATCAACTGCCTGTTTTTTTCCATCCAAAAGAGAACAACAATACAACATCATACGTATCCCCAAAAAGCGTATGATGTTGATCCCAAAGGACTCCTGTGTAATCACCCCAAAAGGTCCTCTTCTAAAGCACCAGAGCTGAGAACTCCACCCTTCTGGGCCCATTTGGCCTTTGCTTTTCCACTCAGCCCACCCAAGAAACCTCCATTATGAAGGAAATAGGAGACTTAGATCTATGGGCACAGGATCCAAGCAGACTAGTTACCAGCAGGCAAAGACAGTTGTCCCTGAACTGTTCAGTTCATGACCAAATCTCTCCTCATCTGAGTTTTAATTGAACAGAATTTAAACAAGAATGTTTGAACAAGAAGTTGAACAAATGCGTGTATGTAACATTTTTGCCTTGGTACCTACACCACTGGACGCAGTTTTCCTGCTGGTGTTATTCAACAACTCGGATCCTTTCTCCAGAGGTAAGCATTTGCGAACACAGCAGAGAAGAGTCCTCTCACAAGCAGAGACATGTTGAAGTCACAGGCACTAAGGTACTGACATAATTTTGTTAACAACTCTTACAAAAACAAAAATCTACCCAGGGTCCTTTAACAACGAAAGCAACCCCAAATACCAAATTCCCAGCTTAGAGACAATGAATCTGTCTCACCCGCCCAGCACAGCAGGGAAACACCCTCTCTCTTACCTGCAGCTGCAAGAAGGGGATGTTGAAGAACTTGTGCAGGTACTTGAGGCCAAAGCTGTTCTTCATGGAAGACTCAGCGTAGCGAAAATACGAGGAGCCGGGAGGCCTGTCTCAACCAGAGAGAGAGAGAGAAGAAAACTGTACAAAGGCCACAGACTGTGTACACACAGAAGAGGCACTTGCTGAACTACATACCACGAACAATCCTCATTTACAAGCCAACCCCTCAATCCCCAAATGTAGGCTAGCAGGTCATTCTGCTAGGGACTCCTTATTTTGTTTACAGACCAAATTCACACTTTGTTCCTCCAGAAGGGTGGCACAACGCGGCTGCTGTTGTGTTGCAGCGTCATGAGGCTGCCAGACTAAGGAATACTATGTCAGGCCACTGGGCCATTGGTTTACTAAACTAGGGGTTCAGTGAAGGTTTTGGTTTAAAACCACAAACAGACCTACATTAAGTCATAAGCATCAGTAGTGGGCATGAAACTCAGCTAAGTCAAATACAGAGATGAACCTGTAAAGAAGTTATTACATTACAGAATCGAACCTTAAAACTGACACCATTTCTGTGTGCCTGACACAGGTACAAACAACTAAGAAATGAAAAAATGCCTTAAAAACATAAAACCGCACAAAAAGGTACAATCTACTGAATCCTGAACAACAAATAATATTTTATATTAAATAACAGAGAGCCTCAGATCTCTGCATAAGGGAAAACCTTGCCTGGCTGGCAAGGGAGGCGTATGACTTGGCTGTGCCCAGCAAGTGCTGCATGGAATGCTCTCAGAGGAAGAGCAAGGAAGCCAGCTGCACTAGCTGCCTCTCTTCTAGCAGAATTATTTGGAGGAGGGAACAGTTGCACTGCAGGGAGAGGATTTTTTCACAAGAGAAGGACTATCCAGAAAGAAGACAACTTCTTGGGAAGAGTAGTTCTGAAAGGCACATGCCAACAGGTGCTCACTGTTTCCAGGAATATAGCTAACAACCTGCCTGGTACAGGCTGCTAGATCAAAGAGCCCATCGCGCAAACTGAAGCTGCTGTGTGAGACACTTGGAGATCTGAAAGCCCAAAAGCTAGGCACAGGGTCAGAGGATGACCATGGCGTGCATCTCAAACACGGCAGCAATACAGTTATCTACAGGTGATGAGAGAGTAGCCGAGGTCTGCTCCCCCCCCACAGCCTGGTGACTGTGGTGCCATCCTACCTGTTCAGATTGTCGATGAGGTCCCGCACATCGCCAGGCAGAATGACCCGGTGCTCCCCCATGTCTCGGTAATTCCCAAGCACGCACACTGGAACGTGGGTCGGCACTTTGGGAAGCTCCCTCAGAATATAGTTAAATGTCCTTCACCACAGGAGAGAGAGATAAAGGCAGATGAGTGGGAAAATCATTCTGTGAGCAGTTTCATGCACAAATCACAGGGAAAAAGAAAACTAAGTAAGAATTTTTTTCCAAAATCCTTCCAAAACTGTGGCTTCTTTGCCCCCCTCAAACAAATACATGAACTGTAAACATGTTTGTATCATTCTTCATTAAAAAAAAAAAAAAGTTCAATAATCCACTTCCACCAGCAACCTCACATCTCCTACAGCAATATTTCCTTCAGTCCTACAAAACTGTGGGGTCGGCAGAAAGAAAGGATTCCCTCCCTCCAGCTGTCACAGGCTCACTGACCCACACCAAACCTGTAAAACACAAGGTTAAATATGAAGCAGGAACTCTTACCACCTCCTCTTTCCATTCTGGCTTCCGTATGTCTCTCACCCTCCTCAGCAGACGTGCAAAATGAACAGATTATTATTTCTGTACACTGCTGCAGCCTAGGGCCTCTGAATAATCCTCACTAATCCCAGTCTTCCTGGGAATTTCTCACAAGCATTTCCCTTTCCCTTGTGTTCTGGAGAGCAGGGGTTTGTAACATGCCCAGCATACTTTGCACCTGTGACAGCGCTAATTATCAAGCCTCAAACAGCCCCATATCAGAAACTGCAGCGCACAAGCCCACAGGGAGACCGCTTGTGTGAAACAAGCCCAGGAGAGGAGTATGTTAGAAGACATGTCAGAAGATAAAGCTATTGTTTTCAAGGATACAAGCCTGCTTCAACTCATTAGGCTGGTTATCAGCTCCAGAGTCCATCTGGGAATCAAGAAGCCTAGAAGTCGTTTGTTTTCACCATGCTGCTGAAGGTATCTTACCACTGTTTGGTAATGTCAAACATCATCACTACGCCATTGCAGTTTTTATAGACATCCAGGAACTCTGCATCCAGAGCCATTTCTGACTCTGCCTGAGGAAATAAAAGGCAAAAGACGCAGTAAATAACTTGATTCAACTTCAGGCTGGTACAGAACACAGCTGACACAGGGCCGAATAGGCAAACTTTCTGAAGTGACAGAAACGGTAAGAAGCATCTGTGGATTTCACATCATCATCATTTAAGCAAGACACCTGGTGGTTCACAGCCCCCACTGCCCACAGGAGCAGGATGTGAAGCACCTGACAGTCTCTGAAAAAAAGGTGTCTGACAGCAAATGCTAAAACCCACCCCCTCCTCTTTCCCCTGTGCCCCCAAATCCAGCGTTGACAAGGTAACTCCATATAAGCGACAGGACGCAGGACAGAGGTCACAGCTCCCCTTCCATCTCTTTGCCGACCCAAATGTTGACTGTACTTCTGTTGCTTCCAGTGTATAAAGCCAGGATGTGTCTCCTGAGTTTCTCCCCTGCAGGGCTGAAAGTATTTGCTGATTTGCTTTTCATCATTTGGACTCTGCATGCTGCAAAGTACAGTACTAGTACTCTACTGTACTCAACCTCCAAGGCTCCTGCTGCAATTTGATGCCTACGGAATAATTCTCACTCATTTCCCGGGAGTGAAAAACACATTGAGATTTGGGAAGGAAGGAGCAGCTGTGATATCTGTTCTCATAGAGGGTTTTTCCCCACAGGAGAAAATTTTGAAAGAAAAGTCCCCATATCTGACCACACAGGTTGAGCAGGACTGACACCCTGCTGAACGAGGCAACTCTTCACAGCCCTGACTCACCCCCAGAACCGAGTGCTCAGCTCTCCGCACATCAGTGCTGCTGCCATTCCCATCAGCTTCAACAAAGTGGTTACTGAGCCAGTACCAGGACACCGTCTGTGCGCTGAGCCCCAAAGGGCACTGACTCAGAAACAGGAGCAATAAAGCTCTTTAAGAGCTGCAGCAGAGATCATGGGATCAAGTGCCTTTAAACTGAATTTTTCCTGAGGATAAAATTGTACGTATTTTGAAAGAGGTGCCCTGAAGCACACTGGCAACCCAAACGCAGTTTGGGGAAGCGGCAGTATGGTCTCCCATAGGGCACTTGGATCTTCTGCTGTAGAACAAAAGGACACACATTTGTGCAAGAACCTTGAGGAAGCCGCTCTGTTTACTTTTACACAGTAGGTAGCACTTCTATTGCCCCTTCCTCCTCTGCATTTCAAAGGGTGTTAAAAGGTAATTGTTAGCCCAGTTTCAAGGAGCAGCCAGAGAGCGTGGCATCAAGTGACCTCTTCAGGTCTCACCAGAAGTCCACTACAAAAGAACTTAGTGCCACTGAGGGTGTGCAGACAGGTACAAAGCTATTGAGTAAACATCTGGGGCACAGTCATTCCCAAAAGACAGAAGGGAAAACAGCAGGGAAGTTATGGTGAGGGCACGAACAAGGATAAAATGCACCGGCAGAAGAGTGAAGAGCATCAGGGATCAGATTGCCACTCAACTGCCTGCCGGGACAGCCTGAAAGCGGAAACAAATACAGAACTTACTCTCCATGGACCACAGGTGGACTAGAGGCCTCCTGCTAAGAGGCAGACATCTGCGTTAAAGGTGACTCACCTCCTGAGGGTCATTTTCCAGCTTCAAACCATCTCCTCGTTTTTTGCATTTTCCTTAAAAAGAATTGTAAAAGAAAAAAAAAAAACAAACAAGCATTACACTGGGCAGAGAACTCCAGGATGGGCAGGACCACAGCATTTTGAATATGACCTTAAAGCAGACCCAACTTCTACTAGAAGCATGGGGAATGAGGAGGGGTGGGACAGGCATGCCTTGCTGAAAAATGCCAGCTACCCTGTTCAAGAATACCAGCTTGAATAATTCAAAGATGAACAGGAAGAAAGTCTGGAGCAGCTTAAACCATGCACTTCACAGCATAAAGTCACAATGACTGAATAATACAGGGTTTGGTGCACTCCCTGACCACAACGGGAAGCTGATTTGTTACACTTTTTGTTGCATTACTGTTGAAGGAACAGAAGATTGTTATGACTGACCAGCACCACTACACACGCAGCCTTCCTGAGATGCTATGACGTTGCTGTGCTGTGTCACTGACCTGAAGCGAGCAGTCTTGGCAATAAACGTCATCTCAGAGCCCAGTGGGTGCTTTGGGCTGACTTGTGACCCAAAAAAAAGGGGTGGCAGGAGACTATGAGAATTTAACAGCCAAAAGACAGACTGAACTTATACAAGGGGAAATCTAAGCAAAAGCAAATAAACTGTATCGAGGGGGGAGGCGGAGAAGTGGAGGAGAGACAGCCTACACCTGCATGAAAGGCCAGAGCCAGAGGGTCAGGTCTGGTCATCACCAGCAACGGTGCAGAAAGGAAATCCTGGAGATGCACCACCCACAGCCACACGCTCCAGCGACACGTGCACAGAAATAAGCTAGAGGACAGATCACAGGGAAGTGCAAGAGGCAACAGGCTAAACACTTGGAAAAGACACCAGAAAGCCACTATAGAGACTTGCCCTGCAGTGCCACAGCCACAATCCCACCTGGAGGAAACCACAGGTTTCTCTCCAAATCGTCTGCTTCTTCTAAGGCATATGCTAAAATACAGCCCTTAAACTTAAAGAGCAGACCCCCTGAGACTTCTCCCTTTTCCTACAGCTTCAATAAGCACTGGGTAAGTTCACAAACTGACATTTTACAGTACCACTGGCATTTGACTCAGCACCCCCAGAAAAGGAGTCGGTGTTTTTAAACCTCAGGCTCCCTGAAAATTTTGCTTTACATCACTTACGCTGCAATCCTGTTTCCAAATCTTAACACCTGCAGCCACAGCAGCCAGAGAAGATGACACCATGTACCTGCACCCAGGATTAGCAGAGGGGCTGTCGGCTAATGTGATTTTCTGTTGTAGCCACTCAGCACTAATTGCTGGGAGCCTGTATGCCAGAGTGACAACATCTTTCACCTTGTGCTGAAGAAGTTCAGTGTGGACATGCCATGAAAGATCTGTCTTTGCCCCCAGGTATAGAGTTTAAACTCTATTTGTGTACAGCAGTTTCCAGAGTTTTATCAAATGACGAGCACTGCACAATGCGTTAACCCCGCAAGATAGAGTTGTTTTACAGACATCAAATATCTTCCAGATGTTACTGACAGCAATTAAGAACTGTATTTCTGAATTAACTTGGTTCCATATTTTCTTAGTCTAAATAATGACGAGTTAACTAAATTATAATGGCAGAGTCTTAGAATTCCTTCTCATAATTTCTAGAAATTCCCCGTGTCACCAACAACAGAACGTGTCGGCAGCTCAGATGCACCCACAAAAAACCCTCCCCTTGACTCTTTCCATAGACTGCAACACAGGGATCAAAACAGTTTCTGCCAAGTATTCAACACGGAGCACCTACTTGTAAAATTTGTGGTTCTGCCAGATGCTGCATGTGAAACAGTGTGTTACATTCCTTTTGCACAGAAGGATAAATAGTTATGAAATATTGAGTTACTCATGAAACTTTTAATGCTGCAGGATACAGCAGCAGATTCCAGTCCGTACACCCTGACAGTGTCTGGTGGGTGCTTCAGTGCAGCACTGCAAAATGTTTGCCACCCTTGTGTCATCTTGCTGGTGACATCTGAAAGTAGCAGAAATATTAATCCTGATCCTTCCCTGTTTATGCACCATTTTTCCCTGGAGGATCCAAGCATGGGCTCTGATTTTTCCCAGTGCAACTGAAGGTGTGGGATGTCTAGGACTTGTGTGCCTTTTCCTACTTCAATTACATTCATTTCAAGTCAGTAGCATTTGTGTGGCTTCTCTGACTGTCAAAACATCCCTATTTCTGCAGTTACTGCTAAATTCTACTTGGCATGACCTGAATTTCTAGGCATTAAAACAGAAGCCCGAGCAACCACAAATACTCTTGCTAAGTCCTCTCGTCTTGAGCCATCAAGGTAACCTGGACGCATGTACAGCCAATGCTTTGAGACTGAATTTAGACTCACAGGCCTCTCCCTGCTTATGGCTTTATGTGTGTAGCAAGAGGAATGAGTAATATTCTTATATTCTTACGTGGTGCTCATCACTGCTGTAAAGGAGGTCATCTACAAAGGAGTAACAGAGCTGAAAAGCGCATGTGTGTACGTATTCATGCACAGTGGCTATTTTTGGAACCAAAACTGCAGGATGAGCCAGATAAAGACAAGGTGTATGTAGTGAAAAGATGTAATACAGCCTGTAAAGCCAAGTGCACAATGAAGCTTGTGTTGTTATATGAACGAGGTCCTGTCTTCAAGGTTGCACTGATGTGTGATCTAGGAGCCTCAATTAGAAAGCAAGGGTCTTGCGTTGCGATTCTTCTCTACCTAGAACGATGACTGCTCCTTATTTCCAGGCACAATAGCAACACTGAAACCAAATAACCTTCCAGCAGTGGCCCAAAGGCTACACAACAATTCTTTCTGAACACCAGAAGACTTGGTTCACAGCCAGCACCTGTGAGCCTCTGCACCTCTCGGAACCATCAGTTTTGTTGCAGGACAGCAAGGATTCAGCACAGCTTGCCAATAAACCTTGTCCACAGCGTGAGGGAGATGCTTCTCTTTACCATTCAAAAATACATATCTAGAATATTTGCACCCCCAGTGTTATCTATCTTACGACACCTGAAAATAACAGAAATATTAATTCTGTTCTTTCCTCCTCCTTGCAGCACACCTCTGGGAGGGAGAGAGGTGAAGAGGCAGGGAAAGGAAAGGAATATCCAATATGGGGGAAAGAATTCATGCTATTTTGGGGGCCATGGAAAAAAATACGGTTTCATCCCTTCAGGTAGTGTGTGGGAAAAGATACAGAAACCAAACCAGCAGGAGTTACAAGACAGGAGGCCAGAACTGTTCCTGAATCACCTGCATCCAAGCAGCTTCTTTGCATTCAGGATCTGTTACAGCTTTATGACCTGCAGTAGTTACACAACTTGCTGCACAGCCAGAAGGATGAGTCAGGACTGTGACTTGTGCTGAGAGATATCTTTCCTGTGTTCTGTTAATCCCAAGGGCAGCAAAGGAGATGGTATTTACTCCACACACCACACAAAATTCAATACAATCCATAGCTGTGGGCAAGCTCTACTTGTTAAGATTTTAACAAATGGCATCATTACACAAATGAGCCCCGCTGTCAGAGCGGGCCCAAGGAGAACCCAGCAGGCTCTGGTGAGTCTGCACATTGCAAAATAAGAAATCCCAGAGAGTCAAGGAAAAGGTAAGAGGAGCAGTACAGGATAGCGGTTGTCATTTCCCCCTGCTTCAGCGCACTAACCAGCCTCACAGGTTTTAAGCTTTCACAACAAATCTCCCCACACTTCCAAATTAACATCTCTCTGCTAAACAAATGATGCCAAGGCAGCAGCCACCAGCCAGGCAGGGCCAAACGAGCTGCCTCCTGCCCTCCTGGAACGGTCTGGAGGGAAAAATCAGAGCACGCTGCTGAACTACCAAGGCTGGGGAGGCACGCTGCTGGTAAGCACGAGGAGAAAGGCCGCTTAGTAAAACCATATTTAGCTTCAGTACGTGAAGTTTTTCAGGGTGCAACTTACTAAGTTTCCCCAAATCCTCCAGTGCATGTTCACCCCGAGACATGACGAAGGGCAGCAATGCATAGCAGAGAAGAGGCTGAAGCTGCTTTACAAGACTGAAGTTGGAAACTGCAGTTTATGGATATATCTTTTTAGACAGTCTAGTTACATCCCCACATCAGGCTTTCAGTACATTTTCAAACACCTTAATTTAAATAGAGGTCTCTTAATTTTCTCTAACAAGGAACAATTCTTCCAAAAATGGGAAAACATTGGCAAAAAAATTTAGCCTGGAAAACAACGTATGTCGAAATGCATTTTTTGGCAGTTTCAAATCCAGCCTGACAAAGGCAGCATTCTGCACAACTCTAAATATGCACATTAGCCAGGATCTGGTAGGCAAGGGAAAAAAAGGAGGATCAGGTCTTGTCAGCGCTTGCTGCAGCAGCACTGGATACTCCACTACTAAAAGTCTACAGTCTAGATCAGTGTTGCTCTCACCAAAAGCATCACGCAGGAGGATTTTTTGTCCTAAGCACACAGAAGGAAGAACAAAAATGTCATGAAATAACATTAAGACGAAAGTTAGATATGAGCAAGCTCTTAATGGTTAATTTGCACGTTTTCCTAAAGTTGTACTTATCAAGAACCCACACTGCTATGGCAACAGGGAAGGATTTGATTTTGTTAGATCTGAATTTTTACTCTGCATTGATTAAGTACATTTGATTACATACAAATACATATCTGTGGTCCATAAGTAGTGATCTTAACACAATGAGCTTTATTTCAAAAGAATATGAAGTGGAGAGAAGAGAGTCCCTTGAGATTTCTGACACATGCTCCACTGTCAGAAATGAAAGCAGTATCAGAAGAGCTGTTATCAACATCTGCACGTATCAAATCTGATCCGTTTTGCCAAAAAAAATGACAAGTCTCCAGTTGAGAAGATGACTCTGCTCAGAGAAGCTATTCACAGACATGAATGCTGGAACCACATGAGTCCCAAATTAACTGTCTATCTATTCATATCAAAGTTGCAAGGCAGCGAGAAAACAGATGTTTTGCTCAGATTCCAGCCCTGCACATCTTATCCCAGGATCTGAAAGCCAAACTGCAATCAGACTGACTTCAGCAGTAACTCTGGCCTAAGAAGGGTTTTGTCTACACTGTGAAAACTGGTGTTTAAGAGAATAAAAAGATAAAGCACCCAGGATTTTCATTTAAAGTTACTGGCTCAAGTTTAACCTAAAGGCTCCATTATGCATGTGAACTAGAGCTGCTATCTTTAATTATCTGTGCTTTTGTACTATTTTAAATACAATTTAGCCAACACAAAAAATTAATTTTCTCTCTTTCCCACCCCCTCTTACACTTAACTTCTTATTTTTCAGTGTTACCGTGTGTGTAAGTTGCACAGATGGTACAGAGGGGGTAATGCCCCTGGGATGCAGGTCTGCTGAGGGATGTGTGCCAGCCCAGGTTCTAGCGAAGGCTGCGGGAAAGGGATCAGCAGCCAAAACATAGAAGTTTAAGTTTCAATGACTGCGGTCAACAGATCTGACTGACGGACACACACAAACAAGGAGCACAACCCACAGAGCAAGAGCTGCTCACTCGTAGGCTGCTTTCCTGACCATACTCGCACTTTAAAGCGGGAGCCTGGCTGGTACAAAATGCCTCATAAGAGCCAAAACAATATTTGCATTCGGGGCTACGGAATGGGCTGTTAAGATTTACATCTAATCCCCAGCCCCTTCGAGCAACAGATTCCACTGCATCCAGAGTTGCACTGCATCCAGATTGCCTCTTCACATATGTTTTGGGGATTTGTTTTTATTTTTTTATAAAATAGAACTTTATACTCTGACTAAAATTGAAAATTAATGAAAAATGTATTTATACAACGTAATACTTTCCTTGGCTAAGCATTTAGAAAAGATTTTGGATTAAATATATTGCATTTTCCGTCCTAAGTGAATTTAAGTAATTGGCTTCTCTTTTATCCTTCCCTCCTACATACATTATTCATTGCAGATTAACATTTTATCAATTTAACAATAGCATTCCTTTACAAAAAACAGCTCGGCAACAACTTTTATAAACAGAACAAACAACTCAGTAGCTGTCTAAACATATATAAAACTATAAAGGAGAGAAGATGAAGTTTACAGTAAAGTTCAGAGAATCTGAATACACTGAGCAGCAGGCTGTTTCATCTGTCACGGAGCATGTGAAACGACTGCTTCCCAATAGCGGGTTTGATCTGAAGTTCAGACTGCGAATAATGGGCTCTAGCACAGAAGACTCCTCTCTCCTTTCCGTATTTTTTCAGGAATTAGCATCCGTGCACTTGAAAAAAGTAAGCACAGATGTTTTTCTAAAGTAGAAGTAGGTAGTTCCGAATTTCATGTAAGTTTCTAATTAAATTTGAGAAAGAACAATGAATCTCCATTAGAAAGGAAGTTACAATCCTTACCTTTGTCAACTACATCCCAGACTTCAACTTTAACAATGTCGTCAGTGGCTAAAAGCACAAGAACACAAAGCGTTAGAAGGGGGTTTCAGTAAAATGACCAACAGCCAACGCTCACCACAGAGAGCCCCACCCAAAGCCAACGCTGTCAGAGATCAATGTCAACGGAAAAGCAATTCTCGAGTCAGTTAAAAGAAAATCCAAACATAACACGAAGGCCCACTGTTGAAGGTGCAAGTTGTACACCAAAACCATGCTATCTAAAAAACTTCTTAAAGACTCTTAGTCACATAAATGATAGCTAGATTTCCTCGATGTTTTATGTCAGATTTGAAGCATATTATAAATATTTAGTGTGGATTCTTTTCATAACATACAGAGGTTTCATATTCTTTTAAAAAAGATACAAATTTAATTTGGAGAATAAAGCCTGGTCTGCAAGCAAGGCATACAACTGAAAAAAAGGAATATACACATTTAAGAAAGATCAGCCTTCCTACTAGCATCTTCATGTGAATGTGACAAACAGTCCCGCAGCTACAGAAATCCACCCTCTCTGCAAATTTCAAGTCGCATTTTGTGAAAAATAAGACATTACTAACAATTTTGCCTCTTAACGAGCTGTGGTATCAGTAAATTATAAGCAGCAACATGTATTTGAGTTTCCAAAATCTGAAGCAAGACAACCAAATCTCTAACTACAGAGACACTCCTGCCGGTACTGACAGCGAGCAGTGAAACATTCAGATGGCAGGAGGGATGAGCAGCTTTGCTTAGATGTTTCTGTTGAATGCAAATAAGCAGTCTGGTCTTCCAAAAATTATTCCAAGAAACAATTGCTTTTTGGAAAAGGTATAGGCTACAAGGCAAAAGCTTGCACTTGGAGCAGCTCTGAACATAAAGCAATGGAACAGGCGGATAATGTCTCAGAGTAGAAAATAATCTCCTAGGATGGCATGAGAATTCAGCTAAGCCTCACTGTCAAGCCAGGAAACGTTTCCTCTAGAGAATTCACTGTTGGCTAAACTTAAATGTTTCAAAATATTGTAAAGACAGATTATGAATAAAGGAAAACTTTGATCCTCTGCTTCTGGAGAAAAATTCTATGTTACATTTATGCATGAAGCAAAGTCAGCCCCTGTTTTTCCTCACAGCAACTCCCGCGTATCTTCCACATCGCCAGCAGGGCAGCGGGGCACGGGTGGAACCAGAGACTTGCCCAGGCTCAGCCCAGCCAGTGCCTCAGGCTCAGAGGGGACTGCAAACACAACAGCAGCCTGCAGTCCTAACACCTCCGTTCAAACCATCACACTCCCCAAATTACTTCTGTCCCTGAATATTTCTACAGACCATCAGGCCAGCTACGGCTGAAGTCCAGCCACTCCCCATCGCTCGCTCTCCTGGCACCCAGCTGTACAGCTGGCTACTCACACCCAGGCACTGGCACCCCTGCGACAGGCGCTGCTGGAGTCCATGGTCCATCTGGGGTGCGCTGTGACCCTGCAGGTGCTGGGACACAGATCGGCTAGTGGAGTTCTGCCCCCAAATTCATCCCCTGCAGGCGGGACTGGCAGTGCTGCTGCTGGCCCTGAAGGACAAGGGGATGGTCAGACCAGCAATCCATCTCGGCAACAGTCAAGGACAGATGTTTTCCTTTCTCAGATGGCAAACTTCGCAGGGGCACAGGCAGAGTCCAGAGCGCTGCTTGTTCTTTCCAGCAGCGCCATGCAAAGCAGGACCTAAACACTAACAAGACGCTTCCACAGAGAAGCTGGAACCCCATTCCAATCCTTGGCATGACGTGCAAGAGGTGACCCGGTACCCAGCACTGAGACTTTGCACCCGAACTCCTGAAATCTCCACCTCCTTACCCTAGCACCAAATACACCCTCGGTTAAGATCTGTTCTTGCTGCTGAGTGATTTCTGCAGTACTGACAGCAGAACCCCCAGACAGCCGAGGGGCTGAACCCTTTGACCCAGAAAGATCTGTTCTACACCCTTTTATCTGAGGGGAAGCACAGAATTTCAAAAAGAACCTGACTGCACAAGATCCAAGAAAACCATTTTTCCACATGGATTTTTTTTTTTTTCCTCGTAGCCATTAAGTTCTTCCTTTTCATCACCAGCTCCATTCCTGATTATCCTGAACACACAAGAGGATAATTACTTTAGTGCTGCTGTGTTGGCTTTGGTATGACTCACACAGAGCAGTATTTCACCTTAATGGCTTTGGATGGCACATTGCAGCAAAAAAAAAAAAAGAGTGCCAATTCATCCTTCTAAGTCTTTAACTTGGATTAGCAGAAACCATGGATGAAACCACTCAAAAGATCTGTACTCAGTTGCAATTTGGCTCAGTACTCTGTAGCCAGCGACCTTGCTTTCTCAAAAAACAGTGGAGAGAGGTGAGAAGACTCCAATCGCAAGAAAGCTCATTTAAAAATAAGAATCATTGCTTTATGGGTGGGTTCCTCACCAGGAATTCACAGGCCCTCGGACATATTTACTCTCCTGCAATTATATGATTCAATTCATACGATTTAGACCACAGATTCTACAGGGCAGAGCAGCTCTGCCATTCCTCACACCCATCTATAAACCATTCAGAGTATCTGAACAGAGGTATTTGCCAATTTTTATTTCAGACTCCCTTTCTGAGACTGCCAAACTAGCAGAATCTAAACAAGCATTCGTTAGGGTCAGGAATGGTAACTCCTTACTTGGACACAAAAATGACAAATATCCATTACAGAGACAATTGGAACAGAAAAGTAATTCTGTTCATTCTAAGTAGGAAGAAATAACTCACACTCCCTCTATTAATTCCTCCAGCATAAAATTTCTGGAGATATGACAAGGTGTTACATTCCACATGTGAAATTTAAATCTTCTAATACCAGACAATGTAAGCATCCTTCAATATTTGACAGCCATGTAATTAACATCCGTAAATATTTGCTGCCAGCTACCTCATAGTATTTATTCAAGGTAGCTCGAGAGCATGACCACAGGAAAAACAAACTGTATTTTTCCTGTACAGATTAACTCAGCCAACAGGGCGGTAATTAGATCTGAGCCAATTTCTCAGAGTGCCCACATCACCCATCTCGGATGGAAAGTTTTCACAGCAGGAAACAGACCTTACACTGTTTCTAAAAAAGAGGGCTATTTTTTAAAACAAGTTTTAAGAACGTCAACGGAAATTTTCCTATACTGCTGGAAATTATTACTGAGAAAATAATACAGTGTTTTACAATGTAAAGGAAACAGAAATGAAAGGCACAATATCATGTACAGCCTTACAGATACTTAGACTAACTCAGCAACACTTCACCTTGAAAAATATGTACACTAACCAGCAAGCTCTACAGAAACATATCACATCAGCACTAGAAATAACAAATACACCTGCAGTTACCAACACACAGACAAGCCAGCCTCATGTGTAGCCATTTTCTACCCCAGGGTTGCATCCACGTTGAAAAAGCCAGTGCCCAAGTCTCAGCTCAGTAAAAGAACATACAGTCCCTACAATATGCAGAGACGTGAAAGACGACTAGATCTCTCTACACACGGAACAGTCTCCAAACACCTTTTTGCATGTATACAGAAACCCGTACGCGTGCATTTTGTATGCCTGCTCATGTATACAAAAACAATTAGGTATGAATAAGCCTCTTAGAAATCAAATGCCAGACTCCCAGGCTGTATTTACAGACAGTACTTCTATTACCTACGCTGATTAGCGAGGAAACTGAACTCTGAAGTTTTTACTGATGATATTGCAGAAAACCACAATTAATATTCAGTGCACTCTTTAGACTTGGATATCTAAGAAAGAGGTATTTCATTTCATGATCACAAGAAAACAGAGTTCAGGATCATGGGTAGTACGCACAAAACAACAAGTAGCATTGCAACCTTGGACTTCAGGAGGGCTAACTTTGACCTCTTCAAGAAACTGCTTGGAGAGATCCCATGGGCTAGGGCTCTGGAAGGTAGGGGTGCTCAAGAGAGCTGGTTGATATTCAAACACCACTTTCTCCAAGCTCACAATCGGTGCATCCCTAAGAGCAAGAAATCGGCCAAGGGAAGCAGGAGACCTGCATGGCTGAGCTGGGAGCTTCTGAAAAAGCTCAAGTGGAAGAAGGAAGTTTACAGCACGTGAAAGAAGGGACTGACCACTTGGGAAGATTACAAGAATGCTGCCAGAGCGTGCAGGGATAAAACTAGGATAGCCAAGACCTCCTTGGAATTAAACCCAGCTAGGGATGTCAAGGTCAACAGGAAGGGTTTCTTCAAGTATATTGGAGGCAAAAGGAAAACTAGAGAAAATGTGGGCCCGCTACGGAATGCGACAGGAGCCATGGTGACGGAGGATGCAGAGAAGGCAGAGTTACTGAATGCTGCCTTTGCTTCGGTCTTTACTGCTCAGGCCCTCAGGAGTCCCAGACTTTGGAGGTAACAGGGAAAGTCTGGACGAAGGAAGACTTCCCCTTGGTTGAGGAGGATCAAGTTAGAGATCAGTTAAGTAAACTGGATATCCACAAGTCCATGGGTCCTGATGGGATGCACCCAAGAGTGCTGAGGGACCTGGCAGAAGTCATTGCTGGGCTACCCTCCATCATCTTTGAAAGGTCCTGGAGAACAGGCATGGTGCCTGAGGACTGGAGGAAAGCCAATCTCACTCCAGTCTTCAAAAAGGGCAAGAACGAAGACCTAGGAAACTACGGGCCGGTCAGCCTCACCTCCATCCCTGGAAAGATGATGGAACAGCTCGTTGAGTGTCATCTGAAAGCATGTGGAGAAAAAGAAAGCTATTGGAAGTAGCCAACACGATTCACCAAGGGAAAATCATGTCTGACTAATCCAATAGCATTCTACGATGGCATGACTGGATGGATAGATGAGGGGAGGGCAGTGGGTGTTGTCTACCTTGACTTCAGCAAGGCTTTCAACACAGCCTCACACAGCATCCTCATAGGGAAGCTTAGGAAGTGTGGGTTAGATGAATGGACAGTGGGGTGGATTGAAAACTGGTTGAAAGACAGAGCTCAGAGGGTCGTGATTAGGGGCACAGAGCCTAGTTGGAGGTCACTGACAAGTGGTGTTCTCCAGGGGTCAGTACTGGGTCCAGTCCTCTTCAATATATTCATCAATGACCTGGACAGAGGGACAGAGAGCACCCTCAGCAGGTTTGCTGATGACACAAAGCTGAGAGGGGTGGCCGACACACCAGAAAGCTGTGCTGCCATACAGAGAGAGCTGGGGGGAGAGAAACCTTATGAAATTCAACAAGGGCAAGTGTAGGGTGCTGCACCTGGGGAGGAATAACCCCCCACACCAGGACAGGTTGGGGGCTGACCTGCTGGAGAGCAGCTCTGTGGAAAGAGACCTGGGAGTCCTGGTGGACAACGGGATGACCATGAGCCAGCGATGGGCCCTTGTGGCCAAAAAGGCAAATGGCATCCTGGGGTGCACCAAGAAGAGTGTGGCCAGCAGGTGGAGGGAGGTCATCCTCCCCCTCTGCTCTGCCCTGGGGAGGCCACATCTGGAGCACTGGGTCCAGTTTTGGGCTCCCCGGTTCAAGAAGGACAGGGAACTGCTGGAGAGGGGACAGCAAAGGGCTACCAAGATGCTGAGGGGACTGGAACACCTCTCTTATGAGGAAAGGCTGAGGGATTTGGGTCTCTTCAGTCTGGAAAAAAGACGACTGAGGGGGGATCTCATCAACGCTTATAAATACTGAAAGGGGGGGTGTCAGGAGGATGGGGCCAGGCTCTTCTCAGTGGTGCCCAGGGACAGGACAAGGGGTAACGGGCACAAACTTGACCATGGGAAGTTCCACCTCAACATGAGGAGGAACTTCTTTGCTGTGAGGGTGGCAGAGCCCTGGCACAGGCTGCCCAGAGAGGTGGTGGAGTCTCCGTCTCTGAAGACATTCCAACCCCGCCTGGACGCGTTCCTGTGCCACCTGCTCTGGGTGACCCTGCTCTGGCAGGGGGTTGGACGGGATGATCTCCAGAGGTCCCTTCCAACCCCTGCCAGTCTGGGATTGCTTACTCTGATCTAAGTCTGTTTAGGCTGAAGCACTCAAGTTTGATTCTGGAGATAGTTTCCATCATCCAAATGACTTGTAAGCTCTATGTTCACCCATCAATAACTGATGTGCTGATATTCTGAGAAAGAGAAGGAGGAGTGTGGGGTAAGGATGCCACACCTGAAATACATCATGCCAGAGGTTTCGCTGCAGTTATTAGTACTACATTCATTTTTTAAACATCACCTTCACCAGTTACAGGATGCTCTTTATATTTTAATCAGTAAAAAACTAGTTTGCACCACGCTATTCACTTCTATGTAACAGTAACACCAAAAGCAGGGTTAGCCTCAGAGACATATTTCTGTAATAAGCCTGTTTGCATTAACAAGTCAAGTGTATCACAAATATTTCAAATCTTTTGGATCACCTATTAAACACTTTCCTTGAATTGTGGCTTCGAAAGACCTATCCATTAGCACTTATAACATATAGTTTCTGAGTAAAGCTTTTAAAAACACAACTGAGAAACTGTGAATAATAAATTAAAATAACAAGAGTGATGAGAGATCATTTTATCTCCCAAGCAGACACAGAAGAAGCAAACAAGGCTGCAGCAGAATTTCTACCCCCAAGGCACTGTCCCATGACCGTCATTCCCTCCACTCCCTTCCATCTTACTTTTATAATTCCAGTGGATGCTGGTGACTTGGATCTCCTGAGTTGGAATATATTCCTCAATGAATTTCTTTCCCTGCAGTCGGTGCCAGAGTGTGGTTTTCCCAGTGTTCCTGTCCCCTCGGATGACAATTTTCACTGGGGAAAAGAGCAAACAGACAAATAAAGTTGATTAAAAACAAATCGAAGAATGCTGTGAAAAGCATGTTAACTTTTTGCAAGCATTATTCAGACATAATTAGTTCTCCTATATTACACAGGCATAGATGGGGTTTGTTAAAAAACATGAGCCTCGGTCATTAAAATTAGCGCTTATTCAGCTGCTCACACTAGCTCAGCAGAAAGAACCAACATCAAGATTGAATCTCTAGACTCTGCACAACTTCAGCCAGCTGAGTGTCCATTCCTTCCATCCTCCTGCCTTCTCTACCTCTATCTAGCCCGTACTCCCATTCTGCCATACCCTGTTCCTTTGCCAGCCTTTTGTGCCAGGCTTCTCCTTCAATTACCTCCTCTATCATTCCCATTTCTCCTTAAACACTTCTCATTCCTTGAGAAAATACTCACTTCCTAGATCCACTTGCCCCAAGTCTCTGAAAACTCAAGGACCGGTTCTCAGCGGAGCCAATGAGGCTGGGTCCTGTGTTCAGAGGTGCTGCTCCCTACATCCCCCAGGGGTGCGACTCTGAACCCCGGCAGCAGTGAAACCGTTCTGGGATGGGTTTGGAGAGCTGAGAGGCAGCTTCTGGTGAACACCACTGCAGAGTTAAGCTGCCATTGCTCCCAGCTATCCCCAGCTTTCTTGCACTGGGGCAGCAGCCCCTTTTCCAGGGGAAGCAGAACAAGACTGTGTATTGGTGCTCCAGCTCACAGCCCAGATGGTCTGAGGCGAGGAGGCAATCCTCAGCAGGGACAAGGGACAAGGCAGTGAATGTTCACAGGAGTCTATCTTAAACTACCTCCGATAAATTCACTGAACTGCCTCTATTGATAGCCACAGTTCGATTCCAATTAAATCAAAATCAGTCTATGTTACATGCTTAGAAGCAAGCTAAACTGAACCAAAACAAGCATGCCCCTTTGGGGACATACACTCACTTAAATAACAGTGAAATAAAACCAAGAGAAACTGCATCTCTGAGGTCCCCTGTGTGTCAGAGGGACAGTCTCTACCACAGGAGCCAGCCCTTAGCTGGTTTCAGGTGCAGGTGTGCTGATGGCACTTGGCATTCTCAGAATCTGCAGCCTCAGGTAAAGGCACAACAGCCCCATTTCCACCGACCAGCCTCGCATCGGCTCATCTACCAGCACGCGCCTCTGCTTCCACACGTGCTTGTACCCGCTGCGAGGAAAGCCAGTCAATGGAGAAACTCATTCAGTCCCTCCCAAAGAAGTGTCCAATGTACCAACTGTACACAAGCCTGCAAAGTAACTTATGTAGCAATTAATATCATGAACTTTCCACAGTCTACCCTAATGTTACCATTTTCTTTCTGAAAACAGCATGTGTTGTTTTCTAAATTTTCTGTTACATTAAAGGATGGGGTTTTTTTAAATACCATCCCTGTTTCAAGTGGCAACCACAAGGCTATTAGGAAACATAAGCTGACTTGAACAGAATTTTTATGCTTGCATTTTGAATAGGAGCTATTATCCCCTAGAAAATGGGCCACTCAGAGGCATCTAATGGCAGATTCAGGTGATGAGCATTAGGTTGTGCATCATCATTTGGGCAAGGAAATCTCAGACTGAAGGCTGCCTTCTGTTGTAACTCAGGAGCTATTGCAGGCATTTCAGAGAAAAGTTTAAGAGGTAAACTTTAAGGTATGTGCTGGTTTTGGCTGGGACAGAGGTAATTTTCTTCGTAGTAGCCAGTATGGGGCTGGTTTGGATTTGTGCTGGAAACAGCGTTGATAACACAGGGATGTTTTAGTTATTGCTGAGCGGTGCTGGCACAGCATCAAGGCCTTTTCTGCCTCTCACCAGCGAGGGCTGGGGGCGCACAGAAAGCTGGGAGGGGACACAGCCAGGACAGCTGACCCCAGCTGCCCAAAGGCTGTCCCACACCACAGAGCATCGTGCTCGGCATGGAAAGCTGGGGGAAGGAGAAGGAAGGGGGGGGACGTTTGGAGTGATGGCATTTGCCTTCCCAAGTCATCGTTACGCATGATGGAGCCTGGCTTTCCTGGAGATGGCTGAACACCTGCCTGCGATGGGGAGCAGTGAGTGAATTTCTTGCTTTGCTTTGCTGGTGCACAGCTTTTGCTTTCCCTATTAAACTGTCTTTATCTCAACCCATGAGTTTCTTCAGTTTTACCCTTCTGATTCTCTCCCCCATCCCACCAGGGGCAAGTGAGCGAGCGGCTGCATGGTGTTTGGTTGCCAGCTGGTGTTAAACTGTGACAAGGTAAAACAGACAACACTACAAAGCCTGTGGAACAGTTTTGTCTGGTGAAATTTTGTGCTGCAGTTTCACTGTGCTTTTGCTGCTGTACACTGAGACGTACTGTTGTTTATTCTTTTACAAAGTTACTTATTAAAATAGCAAAAGGATAACAAAGGCAAAAATGAACATAGTATTTATAGGCTGACTTCATTTGCAGGTCTCAGTGCATCTCTGCAGGGACAACAAACCACGTCCTGCATTTCCTGTCACTCTCTGTGTGATTCTGTTTCCTACTTACAGTGAAACAATCAATGCTGGGTTCCTTTGATTTTTCTGAATTAATGCAGCAAGTCCATGGCACAGGCAGAATGAGATTTCATTTGCCCCATTTAAAACCCAAGGCTTTCTAAATGCTCTCACTGCCTACCTTAGAGCACCATTTTAAAATTCATATTCCCCCACGAAGCACAGCATGAGATACCGAAACAGTGAGTTTTAAGGGACAAATGGACCCTCCCTTAAATACTTAGGCCGCTCTCAAGGTACACTCTCAGGATCACTGCCAGACGACTTCACTGTGAGCTCTCCCCAGAAGGGGTGATCCTACCTCCCCTGGGACCTTCCTAGTGCCAAGAGCATTATTTACACAGCTACACATTGAGTCGGATCAAGGAACTGAACGAGCTGAAAACTAACCCCAAAATTATTCCTTTTCAGTTTTCTTCTCTAGCTCAAGTGCCCAGCTGCAGGAGCAGTAGGAGCAGCACACAGGAGGCATGGCTGGAATGGCAAGGAGACCATCCCACCCCTGAGCAGCTCATGTTCAGATCAACGCAAGGTGTTTGTGGCACCACATGCTCAGTTTCAACAGGTCCAATGGCCCTTTGCAGCTTCAGCACTCTCTGTATTAGGATCTCTTACCTCCTACACAGTGCATGAGTTTTCACTGACTTTTTTCCTGAAGAAAGAAAAAATCTTTAAAAACAGAACAGGAGGAAGGCAGGTAATGTAAATCATTTTTAGCAAAACAAAATCTGTATTTGGGACTTGGCTGGGGCAGGTGTACTCAATGACAGCCATCTTCAAGACAGGAAGAGTTGAGTGAGCTTCAGGGTGCAGCCAGGCAGGTACATCACAGGCCTGGGCTGTCTCTGAATGCAGAAAAAGAACCAGTAATTATGGGTGAGGTTAGTACCGTTACCTACGGGACAGTAACAATCGCTGCCTTATTTTGATTTTAAGTTAAATCAGTACTTACTGCAACAGCCATAGGTTTGTGGCAAAGACAGGAAAGTTATCTGTGGGAAGAACAGTAGGGATGTGGAATAGGTCAAGATGAGAGGAATCATAGAATCACATATTGCTTTATTCATATTGTCACTGCATCAGGACAAATAGAGGGATTTCCACTCTCCAGATGAGGAAATGGAAGCAGAGCAGTGAAGATACAGGCCCAGAGTGCAGGTCTCAGATCAACTCAGGACACTGCAGCAACTAAGGATCTCAGACCTCACAGCAAAGATCCCCAAACTTCTCTGCTAATAACCCCCATACAGAGGGTAATAACCTTGCCCTCATTAAGGTCTTTGGGACTATGACTACAAGGCTGCAATTCAAATGCTTTAAGCTGGTTCTGCTGCCAAAAGCAGCACACCTGCTCTGCAGGCACCCCCAACCACGCTTCCCCAGGGGGAAGAGGCCAGACAGCAGTCAAAGCAGGTTTGCCACAAGGTGCAAAAACACCCGCATCAGAAAACAGGAGAAGGTGCGAAGCAGCAGGACGAGGGGAAGCCTTTCTTTTCGGAGTAGTGCTGAATGAAAACACTTAAAACTACAGAGTCTGGGAACTACTACTCTCAAACAACACAAAAGAAGTAAGGACTATAATGATTATCAAAAGGATACATGGTATTAATTTTGTCTTTTAAAGCACATTTTAGGCAGAAAAGTAATAAGGGGAGGGACTGAGGGAAATCCTGGAGCTACTGCCCTGGGTATTTCAGCATTGGTGACTGTCACGGGCAGGCTGCAGCTGCCCAGAGGAGAGCAGCCCATGCTCCAGGCACACGCAGCGGTGGGGTTTGTCACCTGGTGAGCACACTGGGTGCAGCGTCAAGAATAAAGCCCAAAGCAGGCAGCATGCTGTGTTCTGGGCAACAGGATGGATGGATCTGAACCTTTAGCACTTCCACATCGTTTGCTCCTGTCACTGATCACCAATGGATAACTCCCAGGGAATCCTCTTGCCAGTGCAACCCAGCCAGAATCCTTCCTTTCATCCTTGTTTGCCCATCATTGCCTTACATGAACTTCCACATTTGAGTAACCTGGTGCTGGTACTTCCTTCTGTAATTTGTGTTGTAATTTGTTTAAACGAGCACCGCTGCCAAAGGAATGAGATCCACCTCACTTGCTCTCCACTAAGCCCACTTGCTCTGGCCTGTGCTACCCTCCCTGGGCTACTACAGCTACCCGAATGGTGATCAGCAGACCTGACCCAAGTTTTCACAAAGACTGGTTCCCATACTTGGAACCATGATCTCCCATAAACATCCAAGCCATTCCATGCGTGGTACAGACCCACATCATTTTCATCTCTGTACCTTCCATAGCGCTCAGGGAACTCTGGTGTTATTTGGGCCATGGTATGTAAAATACAGGAGCTCTGTGCAGATGATAAAGAGAGCAAACAAGGAGTGTGTGTGCTGGGAATGCAATATGAAAATGTTTTTGTTTGAAATAGGATGTCCCATGAAGAGGACGTGACTGCTGCCAAGGGCTAATACTGGCCTTTGCTCTCATCGTTTCATTGGAAATCTAAAGCTGCTCACCCTGCAACACTCTTCCTTTTGAAAACTTAGCTGAGTGGGAGAGAGACTGTCAAAATCAATCATTTTGGTTCAACTTAGAGGTGCATACTACCCAGTGCTTTTAATCCTCAGCTTGTAATCCTTAGAACACCACACCATCTTCAGTGTCACCTCAAACCAGGGGGCTGTCTGGTTACAAAACGTACTTGCCAGCTGTGAAGGCTGGCACAGCATGGCATGTTCTGAGCCCTGCAGTGAGGCACCGAGAGCCAGGTGATAAGGCCATTTACTGCCCGCTTTATCAGCGAGCAACTCAAGGCATTCTCAGCACACTAAATATACTTCTGGGAAGGAAATGGGCTTTAGTTCACAGCCAGTAATGGTCTACAAAAGCAAGGAAACATTTCTGTAAAACAAGTAACCACAGCACCCTTTGGTTTAGGTTCAGGCAACTGCAGGAGCACAGAGTTTCAAAGATCTGTAGGTGTTAGTGGTGGCTACAAAACACCTTTTGCACTCCTCTGCTGAATGTCACACATTTGGGAAGAAAGGAGGATTTGCAGCTCTGCCCTTCCTGAGCAATGGCCCTTGTAATGACATTCCTTCACAGCCCACCTTCACCTCAGACCATAACCTCACTGTGCTGGAACCTGACCCTCTCTCCAGTGCCACGGCTGTGTAGGGTACTTGGAAGCCCTTTTGTAATCCTGCCTGTATCTCCTATAAATATTATATAACAGTGATCCGGGAAAAGTTACTATGGAGATTGGAAAGCTTCCTTTATGGCAGTGACTGAAAGCTGCAGTTTTAGTCCAGACATGAAAGCAATAACTGAACACAAATCCTGATAAAACAGGGCACGAACCAAAAAGCTTTCCCAAGGCTTTCGGTAACGAGACAAAAAGCAGCCAAGCTACAGTTGGTAGCTCAGCTGCTGGCATTTTTGGCCTTGCTGCATTAATGGCAAGTAGGTACATATCCACGCAGGTTCATTGACAGCACGTCAACACGTCCTCGTCGACTGCTGTGCCAGCAGGATGCAGCTGATCCATACTATCCGCAGCACAAACGTTCACTCCCTGAAAAGTCAACTCTGTTCTCCTACATAATTCACAAGCTGGTATGAGCTACCTGATCTCAACACGTACCAGCATGTGGATGCGTTCTGGTCTGTGGGCTGCACGAAGCCTCTGCACAGATCAGTGGTCTTTAACATCTCCAGGTACGTGTTTAACCACGCAGTGCTGTATTCCAAAGCATAATAGTTTCAACCGCACCCCGTGCCCTTCACTGGAAATAAAGTCTCTTAACAACACTGTGCTTCTGTTCACATTCCTGACTGCTTGCTAAGACGCTAATTTTCTAAATTAAGCACTACTAGCTTATCTAACAGATGCACAATGGACAAAGGCACCAAATGCTCTCCCTAGTATAGCACAGAGCTTCAAAACATACCCATTCAAAAGCCCAGTCAACAGTGATAATACTAAGAAAAGCAAAAAAACCCAACCCCAAACCCCAAAGTGCACACCTCTCCCTTCATATTCTCTTTCAGATTAAGATCCAACATAAGCTCTATTCCTCCAACACGTGTGCCTTTGCAGAATGTATTCAATGCCACGTTTACAAATCAGTCTCCTTCTAAACCACCAGCCTCTCGGCCTTCTGCAATCTGACTTCCCTGTCCACCTGGATCCACACAGACGAGCTGATACTCGCAGCGCTCTCTGGTACCATCTCTATTTTCAGCAAGGATGACATAACTACCATCCCCATCTCACAATTGTTATTTTAGGATGTATTTCACATACTTGCAGTGCCCTCCTAAAACATTAGAAATAACCTTTACTGAGGATCAAGGGAAAAAGGCAATCCTGAGCCTCAACACTGAAAGGAAAAAAATTCTAAAAATGTTCCCTGAGAAAAAAGCAAACGTATCAGTTGCAGAAACAGATAGTCAGAATGAAATTATGTACCAAGGGCATGTAAAAGCATACATCACTCCCCTTGTATTGAAGCCTGGCAGGGCAGAGCTTTTCAATAGACCCTTATCATATAACCACTAGAGCTTAATTATAAATACCATTATCCTGGGCTGCAGGGAAGGTCACCCACACACTCAGGGGAGTCACTCTCTTGATGGTTTAACTGACAAAAATTGATTTACAAGGAATTCTCTCTTGTGCCAGTCAGCGGAAAGCAGGCAGCCATTCAGGACATCTGCTGACTGGGGACACTGCTGCACTACAGGTTCCTGAGTCCCGCACAGAAAGAGAAAAGTTTCCCATCCCTCCTGCCTCCCATGCTTCCGCAAGCTCTAACATTTCATTGCAAACTTGGCTTTGGGCAAATACTGGCAAAAGCACCACACGCACAACGAAAGCATATGCATGTCACAGTCCCACCACGCTATGGGGCATCAGATGGGCCACACCGATACATCTCGCCTCCCGCCCGGGGCCAGCCGTGGCCCCCGCCAGACCCCCCGAACCTGGGCTCCGACTCACTGTTATACTGGACTCCCTTGGCAAACCTCCTCTGCAGAGCCTGGTTCATGGACTGCAGCCCCGCAGGGATATTCTTGTCTCTGACCGGAGTCTGGTCCGAGCCCACCAGCTTCTTCAGGGCCGAGAACATCTTTCTGGTCCCACACCTGCACCACCACCTGCGGGAAAAGGGCCGCTGCGCCGCGGATCAGGGGCAGGGCGGCCCCGGGGCAGGGGGCATCGGGGGGGCTCACGGCGGCGCGGGAAAATCAGGGCTGGGGCAGGGCTGGGCCGGCCATGAGGGGCCTCCCGGGCTCGGCAGGGCGGAGGTGTGCGGGCTCGGCGTGGCCCGGCCCGCAGCGGCGGGGAGGGGGCTCAGCCGGGGCCCCGCCGTGTGCCGGGGTGCGGGGTGCTAACCGGGCATGGCCCGGGACCGGGGCGGCGCGGGGAGACGGGGGGGCTCCTGCCGGCGGCAGTGTGGCCGGGGCGGCGGCTCAGCCCCGCCGGGCGCCGCCGCTGGGGGCCGGGCGCGGGGAGCGGAGGCGGCACGGGGCTACCGCCGCCGCCGCCATCTTGCCTCTTCCGCCTCGCCGCCGGGGGACGGGGCGCACGCGGCGCCGAGTACGGCGGCCGCCAGGGGCCAGCAGGGCGCGGAGCGCGGCCGGCGGCGGGACCCGCGCCTACCCTTGGCCCGCCCTGGGCGCGCCCCCAGGACCCCTGTGACCCCCCACGGCCCCTCGTAACCCTTCCCGGGCCTCCATATGTACCCCCATAACCCCCGTCACCCCCTCCTGGGCCCCTCATGGCTCCCTGAGACCCTTGCAGACCCCTCATGTGAGCTTCATGGCTCCTCTGCCTGGGACCCGTGGGAACCCAGTAACCCCCTCCTGGGACCGCCATAGCTGCCCCGTGACCCCCATAACCCAGATAATCCTCTCATGCCACCCTCCCCCGCCCCCAGCACCCCGGAGCCCCCCAAAACACTTCTAATTCCCTCCTGGGACCCCCACCTGTGAACCCCGTAACCCTTGTAATCCCCTCCTGGGACCACTATAGACCCCCAAATCCCTGTAGTCCTCTCCTGGGACCTCTATAGCCCCCTGTGATCCCCACAACCCCTGTAATCCCCTCCTGTGACACCCCCATTTTACCCCTGTGACACTCACAACCCCGTAATTCCCTCCTGTGAGCCCAAATAATCCCCCTGTAACCCATTATAACATCTGTAACTCCCTGCTGTGACCCACCACAGAGCCCTGTGACCCCTAAACCCCACTGTCCCCTCGTATGACCCCTCAGGTTCCCCTCTGTTGCCCTTGGTGTGACCCCCCTCTGTGATCCCCATCCCTCTCCATGATCCCTACCTGGGCCCATGACTGCCCCCCTGGCCCCACCATGCCCTTCCTACTATGACCTCCATGCAGCAGCAATTATTGCTCCTGCCACCCCCTTCCCAGCTGCCCACCACCGGTCCTCGGGAGATGGGGGGCTGAACCCCACCCAGCAGGACGCCCTGAGCCCCCCAGTGCCCCGTTGGCCAGCCCAGCACGGCGTGGGCAGAGGGCAGCTGAGGCAGGCAGAGAGACTCAGTGGGGACCCCCCAGCAGCCCCACAAAGCAGGGGAACACACCATTGGGGAGGCCAGCGAGGACCACACAGTGTCCTCTGCCCCTCCTGGACACCCCACCCTGCTCCCCACCAGCTTGAGGATGGACACTGGGCTCATTGGTCACATTAGAGACATTTACTGCTGGAGGCATCTCCTGTGACGCTGCCGGTAGTTCCTGGCACCCTCCTGCCAGGCCCCAGTGCTGGGTGCCGGCAGCTCGTCCTCCACCCATGTCAGTTTGACAGATGCAGAAATTCCTCATCCTCTGCAAGTGGAGAGACACATGGAGTGACGGACGGACCCACAGAGCTCCTCCTAGCCCCACGGACAGATGGCGATGGCTGATGCTTCCCACTTTGTCCCTGCTGTCAGTGATGCAGAGAAGTGGTCCGGACCCTCTATGCACCCCCATGCTGTCCTGGGATGTCACTTTACATCCTATCACCCACAATGGTGGCATTAATGAACTTTATATTGGTGACAGGGGTAATAAAAGATGGGCTCTGCGCTAAGACACGCTACTCTGGCCCCATTTCCCATCCATGGGGCATGGTGAGCACCCAGCTCGTGCCCCACAGGACGAGCCCGGGGCTGGCTGTGGTTGAAGACTGTTGAGCTTGCCCCTCTTTGTGGGAAGATTTTCCCCGTCACACTCCTGAAAACCTGCTGGTCCATCCATCACAAGGGCTGAGCAGTACCCATTGTGTCTCCCAAGGAGGTTCAATATGGAAACCCCTGTGATGACTAGAGCTGGAAGGTCTGTCAGGCATTGCATGGAGGGTACATCCCTGGCGGGGACCCTGGTTTGGTCCTTATTTGGTGTCGGGGTCCCTACAGCCCCCCAAATCTTTCAGCCACTCTTCCCTCAGCAGCATCTTCTCCTTGGGGCTGTTGCCTCCGCTGCTCCCCACTGCACCCCAGCCTGCTCGGGGCCATTTCCTGTTTTATCAAGACCATTTGAAGTTCAGTTGTGGCCTCAGTACGTCTGCAGCCTACACAGTCCCCCTGTGTGATACTGCCTATAGATTAATGACCATGTTCCTCAGTTCATCAGAGTCCCTGACCCAGGACAGCCCCATCCTGAACCCACACAGATCCAGGACAGCCCCATCCCAAGACCCACCCCAGATCCAGGACAGCCTCATTCCAACCCCAGGCAGACCCAGCACACCCAGACCCAGCCCGGAGCAGGACAGGAGATGGTGCAGGCTGCTGCCCTGGGTCCCCCAGCACAACACGGTGTGGTGCAGGCAGGGTGCGGGCAGGGTGGGGGTACCTGCCAGCGAAGGAGCCCCGCAGTACTCCTTGCACTCCTTCTCCGAGTAGAACTGGTTCCCGTTACCCTTGCAGCCTCCGTAGCTGAACGTGATGCACTTGCCCTGAGTGGCGTCGAAGGCCCAGCGTGTCACCGGCTTCTGGCAGGGTCCCTGGACGATGGGCAGCCTGCAGGCAGCTGTGGGGACAAGGGGCTACCCTGAGGGCAGGGGTTCAGGGCCCCCACACCTCCCACATGGATGCTGGACACGTGGGGTCTCTCTCAGATCCCCTCTGATGCCTCAGCAAAGGCACCTCCCATGCCCACACCCCACCGGCATGTCTCCTGGTGGTCCTGCTCACCCTCGGTCCGGCACGCCTGCAGGCACTCCTTCTCCGAGTAGAAGTTGTTGCCATTGCCCAGACAGCCGCCGTAGAGGAAGGATTCACAGGCCATGGAGGAGGAGTTGTAGAAGAAGCGGGAGAGCATCCCGCTGCAGGGCCCAGGGTCCCGGCTCAGCCGGCAGGAGTCTGGGGATGAGCGCAGCATGGGCTGTCACAGGCAAACAGGGATGTAGGGCAGGGGGACACCCCATGCAGACCCCATCCCCTGGGACGTACCTTCCTTATTGCCGATGTAAGGGGGCAGGGGTCCCGCGGCCGAGCCCTCCTCGGGGGGCAGGACTGCTCTCCGCGCCCTCTGCACGGGGAAGGAAGCACAGAGCTGCTGTCAGCCCCTGCCCGTGGGACCTGCTGCCCACCCCATCACCCCTGGATCCCTGATGGCCCCAGGATGGGCAATGGTGGGGGCAGCTCTTCTGGGTGCTGCAGCCCATCCAGGCTCCAACCCTCCTCGGTGCTGCCAGCACATCATTGATCTTGGGTCAACAGGCTGTGATCCCTCCCCACATCATGGTCTTCCCAGCACTGTGCTCATCATGGGTGGGCACCGGGATCATGTATTTTGAATAAAGACACCCAAATTGCCCCAGTCATGCCCTGTGCAGGGGACATGTCTCTGCTCTCGCTGCTGTAAGGTGGTGTGTTACCTGCTCTTGAGTCTACTGCGTTGTTTCTCCTATGAAAGTCCCACTCCCTCTTGAAAATCCTTCTAAACTCAACCCTGTTGGGTGACTGTAGCTGAAGGATCAGTGGGGCACTGAGCTGCCTCCCCATCCCTGAAGGGGGGGTCCACGTCATGACTGGAGCACCCAGCCAGGCAAGGAGACATCAGGCTCCACATGCAGCAACTTTCACCCCGTGAAAAAAAATCAGAGTAGGAAAGGACCATTGCCTTCCACTTGGAAATGAGCCCTAGTGCCCACCTGGCCCCAGGACCCTCACCCTGCAGCCCGTGCCTGCCTATGCCCCCATCCTCGCAGGCAAAGCCCATCAGCAGAGATGAAAAAGCATCTCCCAGGGCAGTCAGCAGAGCCGCTGCCCAAACAATGTGTCCTGCCCACAGAGCCTGGTCCCTGGACACCTGGTCTCCAGTAGGTTTGGCTTGGAGGGGATGTCCCCAGCCATCTCAGGAGGTCCCGGGCTGCACCACTCACCTGGGAGGCAGCTGCAGTCTCCTGAGGAATGCATTCACCTGGCCCAGATGACAGGAGAGAAGATCAGCAGCATGAGAGGGGAGGCACCCTGACACACTCATCTCACTGTGGTGCTGCACTGTGCAAACACAGGACCCCAGGGAAAGGGATGCCCCCCCAGTTTCACCCCAACATTCTTCCCTTCTTGCTGCTTTCCACCTCACACTTACAGGAGCATCACCCTGAAATCCCCATGCCCACCTCCATCATGCTAGCACCTTCTGAACCCCAGGCTGAGCAAGAAGCTCCTCAGGTCCTGGGAGCACCCAGTCATGGGGTCTTGAGTGTCCCTGGGTGTCCTGCGTCCTTGTTCCAGTACAGTGTTGTGGGGTGCGCTGACCTAACAGCCCAGCAAGGACCCCACTGACTGGAAGCTGGTGGAAGCCTGATACATGGCCTTGTCTTTTTCCCATCCCACCCTACCAAAGCCCTCCTCTCTCCTCCCTCCATCCTGACTGTCCCCCCTTCTCCCCAGCCTTGCGCACCAAGAAGGAACAGCCCCAGTGCTCTGGCATTCTGGGGGGACAGGCAATGGAAGAAGTGCCTCGTGGTGGGTTACCTCTGTTGGCCAGGATGAAGATGGAGTCCGCGGGGATGCCCATCTCTAGAGCCAGCTGCTGGAAAGACTCGATGAGGTCCTCCCGCAGCTCTGGGTTCCTCCCTGGGCAAGGGAACAGGCTGTGAACAGGGTTGGGGACTGCATGCAGTCCCCCAACCACCCACCGACCTGCAGAGCTCAGGCAGCTACAGGCAAGCCCAGTACCAGCCTCCTGATCCTACCCAACCCCTCCTCTGTTGTTCTTGACCAGCCTTGAGCAAGGGCTCAGACAAAGTGGTTTTAATGTTTTTCAATCACAAAAGACAGCATCTCCTGCCACTTCAGGGTTTCTTCCAAGCATATGTTGCCGCCTTCAACCTAAACAATGGGCTGGTTTGGATGGTCACTGTATGATGTGGCTTTAAGCTGAGCCACAAGACTCAATCTCTGCAGTGCTGAAGATGAACTGGTCCAAAGCACCACTTCCGAAGCCATGGTTGGGTGCCTCAAGGCCAAGGGACCTGAGGGACCATTGGGTAGTGTTTCTGAGCTGTATTGGTCCACTCCAGAGCCTGATTGCCCTCAAGGACCATAGCCAGACGTACCGTACAGCTTCAGGGTGGTGCTTGGGCCAAAACTACTTTTCTTCTTCATCAGAATGACAGCATATTCTTCATAATTGGTGCGGAGCACGTAGGACCGGATAGACACATCCCATTCTGGTGAGACAGAGACACAGGGAACATCATTCCTGTCCCTTGGGGAGAAACGGGGCAGTGTAGGGCAATCCCAGAGCTGGGGGCTGAAATCAGACAGCTAATTCAAGAAAATAGCTGATTTTTGGCAAGCGGACTCTGATACAACCCCAAGTCCCTTTAGGCTCACCAGCCTCTTCTTGGTCGAGGGGATTGGAAACCAAGGGTTGCGGACAACTGAGACACCACCAACACTCCTGAGATGTGGCTGGTGGGATCCTGCACCAACTTGGGCCCTTGAGGACAGGAGGGATCTGCTGGAACGTCTCATAATCCTGTGCCTATGCAGGGACAGTGGTGAGACAGCCCCTATCCTCAAACTTCACCCCATACCTTGGCTGGAAATGACCCAAACTGTGGAGTAGTTTCTGAGCCCTGCTCTCCCGAACCGTGGCACTGGTTCCCATCACCCAGCCATGCCACAGCTCTTGTGGATGAGCGGGTCAGCAACGAGCCCAACTTACTGGGGTTGTAGTAGGTGTATTTGCCGGGAGTGCTGGTTTTCAGGTACTCTCCTGAGATACGTGTGCAGTCACCTTGCCTGGAGGGAGGAGGAAAACAAGCAGCTGCTTGGAGTGATCGTTTTTCTGGTTATTGCACAAAAATCATGTCTGAGGCACCAAGGCCATAGCACAGGACCCCTGAAATCCCCCTGGGTGTTTGAGCCCAACCCAGCCCCTCCTCAGGGCTCTGATGCCAGCCAGGGCAAGCAACTCCCGTGTCTTGTCCCATCCCCTGGGAGACCCCGCACCCCTGGGTGGGGTGGCTTTGGGGGAGGCTCAAGCACCCACGGCAGTGCCCCTACCGCAGCCGGGTGCTGGCGGTGCTGATCTGGTCATTGTTGGGGCCAGGGCCCAGCACCAGCGTGCCCATGCTGAACTTCTCCTTGTAGTTCTTCATCCACGTACAGGTCGTGCCGATGGCGATGTCGTACCACTTCCCGTACATCTGCGGGGAGAAGAAAGGGACATCACCACCAGCCCTTTCCACCGAGGTAGGGCACCTCCTTGTTTCCTGCAGAGCTGAAATATTCCTGGCCCAGAGAGAACCAGGGGGATGATGGTGCAGGGTGCCAAGGCCAGAGCTGCCACACGATTTGGGAAGCGGATCAGCATGAAGCAGGATTTTCCTGGGTTCCCTGACCACCAGGCAGGGTTGGAGGCATCAGGCTGGCATCTCCCCATGTTTCCCAGGGGACCCCAGACCCAGGCACACGTGTGGGGCTGCGCAGGGCCTGTCAGGGGACAGGGTTGTCTGCGGGAGATCTCCCTGGCACACTGCATCCTGCACGAATTCTGCTCGCTGGGGCTGCCCGCGGGCCCTGCCAGCCCCTCTTAGGCTGGGTGGATCAACAGACATCTCACGGGATTCACCGGCCCCAGCCACTCGGGCTCAGGTTGCCCAGCTGAGGTGTTTGCCGGGCTGAGGCCATCCCAACCGCCAGAGCTGGTGGGGTGGCACCCCAGGAAGGACACGCTGCCAATGCCTGTCCCACAGAACCTGACATGGGCATGGGTAAATATCTCCCTCCTTTCTGGAGGAGAAGAAAATAAAGCTTTCCCCTATCCCTTCTGCCCCAGAATTAAGGGACCGCAAGCCGCCATTACCCGCTCAGCCTCAAAATTCTCCTGCACTTGGATATCCTCATCCTGGTCCCCGATGGGGGTCCCGCTGGCCACGGCAAAGAGGAGGAGGGAAAGGAGACCCCAAAACATTGTGACTGGTGGCTTCAGAGCGCTCCTGAGCCCCAGCGCACCCGCGGGATCCCGGACTCTGTGCTGTCCCCACTGCGCAGCAGCGTGACCTTCAGACTGCGGCCAGCGGGGCTGGCCAGCTCGGCTGGGGGGGGCTGCTGGGGGGGCGTGGGGCAGCTGGTGGCCCTGCACGGCCCCGGCCACATGGGCCTCGGCAGCGGTGCGGATTTGCAGAGAGCTGACATGGGGTGCAGGAGGGGAGACGAGCACCCTCCTGCTGCGCCAGGCTGAGCTCCTCACCCTCCCCGGTTCCTACACAACTGCTTGGCCCAGACATGGGGCCAGGACCTGCTTGTCTCCTTTATTCTACCTTGGGATCCATATTCCTACTCTGGCATCCTGCAAAGAGCCTGCAAAGAGCCCCAGCCCTGACAGCCCAGCCCAGCCCTGTGGAGAGGAGAGGACTGAGGGGTCCCCAGCGCTCACCCCAGGCCGCCTGACCCTGACCACTGTCCGCAGGGAGCAGAGCCCATGCTGCCTGCTCCCCTTTTGGACCCCCTTCCCTGGGGGTCCCAAGCCAGTGGCCAATGCCTGGGTGTCACCCATCCTACAGCCGAGGATCCGCAGGCCCGGCAGGCGTGGGTGGTGCTGGGCATGCCATCCCTCCACTGTTTGCCTTTGCAGGATGATTAACTGAAACCAAACAGCCCAGGAGAAATGGCAAACAGAGCAAAGGGCAGGAGCCCCTCTGCGGGTCAGCCCCCAGCCCAATATTTGCAGAGAAGGACCGGAGCCGGAGGCACATTTGCAGGAGGCGGCTGGACTTTCACCCCTCCTCTCCACCGCAGGCCACCAGCGGACCCTTTGCACAGGACCCATGGATGCACTGCCCCACCAGCACGAGCTGTGGAGGAGGCCGTGGCCTGGGCATCTCATCAATCACACATGTCTTCGTGTCACATCTGGGGCGTTCTCGGGAGCAAGGGGGACCTCTGGACATGGGACAGAGACCCCTTTAATCAACCCACCTCATTAACCCGCCCCGTGCTTCTCTCTATCTGGAGGAGCACCCCCGCACCCCCCGGTCCAGAAGCAGCGCTGGGCTCCAGCCCCCCGAGGCTGTGGGACGCCGGGGCTGTCCCCGGGGTCCCTCCCCACGCAGGGGTCCCGCTGCCCCCGGCCCCGCCGGCGCTAGGTGGCAGCCGGCGGTAAGGAATGACAGCCCGGCCCCGCTCCGGTCCCCGCCGCGCTGCAGCCTCGTCGGGCGGGGGGACACCGCTGTGCCCCCCGGGGCGGCCCTTCCTCCGGCGCCGGGGCCGGGACAGGGCCCCGGGCAGCGGGGGCAGCGGGGACCGACAGTGACGGGCAGTGGGGGCTGGCGACGATGGGCAGTGGGAACCAGTGGTGATGGTGGCAGGGACTGGCAATGATGGGCAGTGGGGACCGTCAGCGATGGTAGAGGGGGCTGGCAATGACGGGCAGGTGGGGACTGGCAGTGATGGGCAGTGGGGACCAGCCCCGGGAGCTTTGCAAAGCATGACGGGCTGTTGAGTGCTGGCAGCGGGGCCGGAGCCCTGTGCTGTCGGGGGGCAGGCAATAGGCAATGGCCAGCGAGGCAGGACCGGCTGCCCGTGCACTGCTCATGCGGGAATGGGCCTTCCCATATCACTGGTGCACAGAAATGCCCTGTGGGGGCAAATGCGCCCAAACAGTGACAGTTCCAAGTGTGAACAACGCAGGACATGCTCCTAAATATCCTCTTTGGGGACCAGTCTGCTTTACTGGGAGCACACGTGCCCCATGCTGGGACCTGGCTGGGGAGGGAGGAGGATGTGTGACCCTGGCATCAGTTGTCCTTCCTGCAGCTGCTGCTCGACTCCTCTCCTCCCACCGCTGGTGCTGGGGGGAAGTGGAGGGAGCTGCTCCCTTACAAAGGATGAAGCTGGAGAAGCTGCAGGCCTGGGCACATCCAGCCCCATCCTCTCCTTTTCTGTACGCATGAGCATAGCATGTGGCTGCAACCACAGGCCCGTGGGCACCATCCTCGCTGGGAAAGCTGGGGAGCAGCTGTACTGGCTGCAAAACTCAGCTCGTGCATGTGTCCTGTATTGAGAAAGGCGAGGGAGGTGGTGCCCCCATCCCCTTCTTCACTTCTGAAAACACACTCACTGTCCCCATACCCATCCCTGAGGCTGTGGCAGCGTTTGTGCCAGGATCACTTAATGGCTGCTTTGGCTGGGATGGGGACGGAGAAACCCCCCCAGACTGCCAGAGCACAGGGCTGCGATGGAGCCTCTGCGGGGCACGGCTCTCCAGAGAGGGGGCTGCTGGGGTCCCAGGCAGGGCAGCCCCAGGGAGCATCCGCCAGAACAGGCGGCTCCGGGTGCCCAGGGAGGGACGTTCCTGCGGATTGCTCTGGCCAGGAGACAAGGCAGCAGCGGTCCTGCGGGAGCTGTGGGGCGCGAGCAGCTGCCAATTTGCAGGAAGTTTAGAAAACGCTTTGGTTTCAAACCAGTTTGGGCAGAAACCAAATGTAGGGAGAAACCAGCAGAAAATTCCTGCAGACCAAATTCCCCTGTCCCCACTGGCACTGAGAGGCTCCAGCCCCCAGAACCCCCCAGTGCGGGGGCGCAGTGGGGCGGGCACGGGGGCAGGAGACACAGCAGAACCTGAGGGACCACCAGCACCATGAGCGGTGCCCCAGGGCCCCATGGCCTGAGCGGGTGCCTGGGGCCACATCAGGCAGGGTCCTGCAGAGGTGAGGGCCACCAGGATTCAGCGTCCAGCAGCGGAAAAAGAAGATGATATTTATTTACAGGGGCCTGGTTCCCCTCCTCTCCCACTCCCCACTGTCTGTGTTATAGGCTAGAGGAGACATCCCTGCCTAGTCCTTTCAGTGTCCCTCTATGGACCTGGTGTCCACAAGCTTGTCCACTCCCTTTCTGAACCAGTGTTGCCTGGCTCCTTTTCCCCCATGGTAGCAAGCTCTACACATTCAAACCCCAGTATGTAAAGAAGTTTTATCTTTGTTTTAAACCCCTCACTTGCTGGCACTCCTTTCTCCAAGGATTGCTGGAGAACTACAGATTCATGCTCATCTTGTCCACCAAGACTTTGCAAGCCTCAGTCATATCCTCTCTTGGTCTTCCCCTTTCCAAACAGGGGATTCTCAGCCTTTCCAATCCCCTCTCGCATGACAGGCGCTTCATCTCCTTGGTTATTACAGAGCAAGTTCAGAGAAAGTCAACTCCTCTATCTCCTTCTTGATCTGTGAAAACCAGAGCTCAAGCACCCAAGATGAGGGCTCATCAAGGTTTTCTACAGTTTCTACAAACCACTTTCCGTCTTGTTGCCAACACTCTTCTTCATCACGCAACATTTTGATGACTTTTTTTGGCTGCTGCTGCCAATTAGCAGTTCTCTGAAATCACCAGGTCAGTGATGGCTCCGAGCTCTCCTCCTGAGTTTAACCACTTGTCCCGAGCTCCATGCCAATGCCCCGCCCTGGTTGCTTCTCCCTTGGAACATCACCTTCATTCCTCCACACCAAAGCTCTCCTCCTGCCTCTACGCCCCTCGGTTTTGTGAGATCCTTCTGAAACTCCTTGCCACCAACACAGCCTTTGGCCATCCAGAAGAGCTCAGAGTCATCCATGAACCTGAAGATTTCCCTGTTCACTCCCTTCTCCCGGGGATGTATGAAGGTGTCAAATATAAAACTGGTCCCAGGGCTGGTCCCTGGGGCACCCCACTGCTGACTGTCCTCCATCCTGATGAGTGACCATTCAGCCCCATATGTTGCTTCTGATCCTTCAGCCACCTTTCAGTTCATGGAAGAGCCTTTCTTCTGCTCCCACAGCAAGTTTGTTTCTTTAATAACCTGTGGCGTGGCACCTCATCAGAAGCTTTCTGACAATCCAGACAGATAATGTCCTCTGGATCCTCTGTATTTGAGACAGAGTCCCCCCTTGCAGGAGATCTGCCAGCTTCTGCCCAGCTCCATGTTCAGCCACACACTCCACAATCCCATCCTTCTGCGCAGGCTCTGCTCTCTTACTTGTGCTACAGCAATGAGAATCTCCATGTTTTCACTCCTGTTTGCAGAGCTGAAAGTTTCACTGTCCACCAGCCTGCTGCCCAGTTGTAAGGAGAGTTTCCACACGGCAGCCTCTGTGGTTTATCATATAAGTTGTCCACAGACATGAGTAAACACCATCTGTTCTGGGGACGTGCTCATAGCCAGCTTGTCCCATCAGTCTGGGGCTTCCTCTAGATTTACTTCAAATTGATCTGGCTCCTCTGAACGACCTGCTGAGCACGTGTGCCGGGCCTGGGCTCTCCCCACCACTGCTGGCCAACATGGGAAAACACTGAGCTGCTTCGTGGGGCCTCATCATCCTGGAGGTCCCATTAGACCCTGAGCATCCCCTCAGCCCTTAGTTGGCTTTCTGCCTTTTGGTGGTTTAAGGGCATGTTCTTCAAACAGCTGTAGCATCTTTTTCAGGGGGCTCCACATGCCCATTTTTAGCTTTTTAGCTTCAGGTTTCCAGAAGAACTGCCACGTTTTGCGGACTTTCCTGTTCTCTCCTAGACAAGCTTTCCATTTCCAAAACATCAGTGTTTTCCACAGTACCTCCAGTCAACTCTCCCATCAAACTGGGAGCTGGGCTGTTCAACCACCTGATTTTCTTTTTGAATTGTTGCACACTTTTTACCCAAGCTTCTCAGGGCCTATTTAACATAACCTTCAGGTTATATTTAGGATCTTGGGTTTGGGGTATTTGTTGATAGTATGCCCCATTTCTACACACTTCCTTTTCCTGAACTTATTATGGGATATACCTGGCCCTCTCTGTCCCGCTGCACTGTTACACCTGGTAGTGCTGTGCCTTTTACTATGGAGCAGTTCCCCTGGTGCCTCTTCCACCAGGTCCCAAGCACTCAAGATCCACCCAGAACAGGATCTTTGTGATGAGGATCTTGGAGTCTTGTTGCTCCAAGAGGCTTCATTTACTGCACCCACAAATCCTACCTCTGCATCTCGTCTTGACGAAGCTGGTCTCTATATGGGGGAAGTGACCTTCCACCTCCACTGTCTGAGCTTGCACGTTCTCTAGTCCCACTTAATATTTCCAGATGACTTATTGTTCTCCTTGTGTGCAATCTGAATTTTACATTTTTATTATTAGAGCCTGGAATTTTCACCTGCAAAGATGCCTTCAAGCACTTTTTCCTGTACTGTTTCACTGTATATAACCCCTTCCTAACCATACCCCTCCTCTGTCACGCCTATGAAGCTGGTAACTGGGGCATCATCACACCTTGGTGGTTACCCTCCTTCCCCCAGGTCTCTTTGTCCTGGTGTACGGTGCCATCGTGTGCTGCCAAGCTTTCCATTTCGCCTTGTGCTCCCAGCACTGGTGTGAAAGCTTTTCCAGTTGCTCCTGGGCCAGCTGTCCGGCAGCGTCAGGGCTCAGCACCCTTCGCTTTTGCTTCGTGTCCTCCAAACGCTCTGAACATCCAGATCCTGGTTTGTGTCCCAAATGCCTTTTTGTCCCCCCGCTGTGGTTACGCTCCCGTCTGTCTGCCCAGGCTGTGGCCTGGGGAAGGTCTCTGTTTGCATTTGATCAGGGCTGGTCAAGTTATGGTTTTAAAATAGCTGCAGTTATGACTTTAAACAAAGACCTGCCAGGAAGGGAGTTGAGGCTGCAGGCACACGGGCTGGGTTTCAGGGGGTGGTGTGTCCCACAGCCCTTCTGCCCAGGAACAGCATGGGATGCTCATGCTCTGCAGTGGGTTTCCTTTCTGTGCTCCACAAACCTGCCTCTCCTCCTTCTTCATCTCCTTCTCCTTCTCCTCCCTGTCTGCTGGGTGCTCCTTACCTTGGGGGCTCTGCTCCTACCCCAAGGTTTTTGTCACCCCTCATTGCAGCCGTGGCAAGGGGAGTCTCTGGGCCTTGTAATGAGGGTGAACACCCCACAGCATTTTTGGGGCTGGTCAGGAGACCTGCTGGAGGCTTGGGCCATGCTCAGCAGGCATCTCCCCTGCTTCAGAGGCTGGTTAGTATGCCAGGTGCTGCCTGCCTCTCCTTGCACTGGGCTTGCCAGACCCATGCCAGACAAGATGGTAGGCAGGGATGGTGGTACAGGGTGGGTGAGATGAGGACTTGCAAGGGCGCATGGGTATCATGGAGATCTCAGGTAATGCTCCCTTGTGTCCTATGGGTCACGGAGTGCCTGGGAGCACATTGTGGGATGAGGACGAGCTGTAGGACAAGAGCAGGCAGGACCTCCAGCATGGCCAGCACATCTCTGATGCTCTTCAGAAAGAACAGTTGAATGTTCAGCAAAGGGCAGAGCAGAGGCGGGCAAAGGCTGGGCTGGGCAGGGAAGTGCAACCCAGATCTGGGGACTGTGACAGGCACAAATCACCCAGGCTCACAGAAGGCAGAGTTGTCCCTGATGGAGATGGGCTGGGACTGGCTTCATCTGTGGCCCAGGCACTCATGTCCTGCTCCTGGAGTGTCCCTGGGCACTCACCACCCATCAAAGCTGGATGGCAGCTGTGGACCTGTTGGTGCAGACCTGCTGGGCTGCTGATTGGTGGCACATGACCCATGGTGGCCTGTGTCCCAAGGTTTATGCTCAGCCACATCTGGGTACATGGGACAGCAAGAGGGATGGATGGTAGAGCAAGAAGGCTGCTGGGATAGCTGGCTGTCTAGAGCCCCAAGGCTGCACATCTGCCCTTTGGGACACCCCTGGAGCTGGCTGCATGGGTGCAGGACAGAAGCTCCACCTGGGGTGGAACCATCCACCTGATGGGGTGGCACTTGGAGCAGGGTCTCAGGGTGGAGGTGGCATGGCCGTGTGTCTGTCTGGGAGGTGTGGTAGTATCCTTGGTTCAGGGTGGGATGTCACAGGGTGCCTCTATGTGGTGTCTGTGCCTTGAGCTGCCTGGTCACTGTGTCTCCAGCCAGCAGCATCAGCCCAGGCACCTCCATCCCCAGAGATGTGGGGACACTTGCCCATCCACCATGCGTGCCCGGGGAACGAAGCCACTTTGTCCCCATCACATCCCAGCTCCCCATCCCCGAGCTGCCTGCTGCTCCGGCTGCCCAGCCGTACAGATGGCTTCTCCACCGTGCCGGGTCGCAGCCTCCACCTTCACGTGCTGCTGCTTTTTGTGTCCCTTCTCGCTGCGCGTCGGCCTCAACCCGTCCCTCCCGCCCGCGCCCCCCACCACAGCCCCCACCAGAGGCAGCCACACACACAAGTGAACTTTTCTGCGTTTTCCAGCAATTAAAAAGAATAAAGCAACAGTTGTCTCCAGGCAGGGCATGGATCCTGGTGACCCTGATTTTCTGTGTGGCTGGGCAGGGTGAATGGGGCTATTGAAACCCCGATGACTGGCATCTCCACTCCAGGATTGTCTCCCCTTCCAAGTCCCCCTCCCCGCGCTCTCCTCCTCCCTACCCTCCTCCCCGCTTTTAATTTCCTTCCTGGAGAGAGCTGCTCATCCCCTTCCCATTGGCCAAAGGCCTGAAAGGGAATGGAGGAGACAAGGGAAGGATTAAAGACGCTCTGCTTAGGAGCAGGCAGCCTGAATACAAGATGCACCGGCTGGGAAAGAATGGGGGCTTAGTGGGGCACCAGATCAGACCCGCCTCCGCTGCATTCAGCCCGACCTGCATTCCTGCATTGCTAAGCAGGGACCTTTCTCCCTGGCCAGCCCATCAGAGGGACGCCCTGGACCCCTGTCCCACCTGCCACTGCAGGTAGACCTTCCCGGGACAGTCCCACCATGATGCATTCCCTTGGGATGCAGCCACATTGGGAGACAGCAGCACTAGGGTGCTTGTATGTCCCTTGGGTCAGCCCCGTGAGGATGAAGAGGCAGCTGGGGCATTCCTTGGACCAGTCTGGGAGCCAAGTGGGGCAATTCGGGTCTCCGCAGCCCTTGCTGTGGCAGACCTATGGGCTTCATCCTGCAGGATTGGAGTTTAAGGCCACCATTGCTTCCGTGCTCAGAGGAAGGCTGGAGTCTGCAGCAGGGCTGGGCCTGTGCTTGTCCTCCCGGAGAAGGGCTGGGGCACTTCCAGCCACAGCCTTGGTGTCAGAGATGGTCGTGCCCCACTGCTTGTCAACCATGTTCTCTCAGACACAGAAGACCCCTCAAAAAAATCCATGGGTGTTCATTGCCCTTTTAGCCCCTCCTATAGCCATGCAGTTTGAGGTGCAGATGGGGCATGGTGGCTTGGATTCACCCCTCCCACTGATCCCATTTACCCCATTCCACAGCGTGTGCGTGACAAAGGACTTGTCACACTCCAGGCTTTGGGCTTCTCCAAGGGCAGGTCTGAGATAGGGTGGATTTTGCTGCTGGAGCTGCTCCTTGGGAGGGGCTGGAACAGAGCAGGGTGGTGGGAGCATGGTCTTGGGGTTGCACTAGGAATGAGGGCCTCCAAGGGCAATGGTGGGCAATGGCCACCTATGACTGACCAAACCACGGGGAGTCACCTGGGAGTAGGACTGTGGGCACCCTCCGTGCCAGGTCAACCCTCCATGTCTTGTCTCAGATGAGGAGCAGGTAGGAGTGAGTCACCTGCTCAGGGTAGTCCAGGATTGGTGCCCACTGTCTCTGCACAAGGACATCCCCTTGCCAAGGCAAGGCCAGTCCACCAAAGCTGGGACAGCATAGCCCCCTCTGTGCTATTAGCATGCTGGGTCAATCCTTAGTGCTTGCACACACGAGTTCCCCATGGTTGGGACGGAAACACCTCCCTTCTGTGTGAACTGGGAATACAAGGCTGAGACTCCTGGCTTGTGCTGGTTTCCTTCACAGGACAGAGGGAGGTTGTTCTCAGAAACTTCTCCAGGTCCCTGCTGACATTCACACCAGAGAGCTCTGTTTTCTGGTGGAGCCCAACAAGGTCCCACAGTGAGCAAGAGGCTTCCAGGCTGAGAAGCTGGTGGTCTGCCGTGGGGAGCAAGGACGGAGTGGGTAAGCAAAGTCCTTCAGCCCCAAAGAATCAGCTGTGAAGGCACCCCTGGGGTCCCACACTGCCAGGAGCATCCCAGGGAGCCCAGGTTCCCATGCAAAGAGACACCTCAGGGCACTACACACACAGCTTTTGGGGCCCTGCACTGCAGTCTGAGCTCCCATGTCCGATGTCCCATGTCCCATGTCCCATATCCCATGTCCCATGTCCCATATCCCGTGTAGTTGTTAATGTCATTTTAGGTTTCCTTAGGGTTGTCCCACCTCTCCTCATCTTCTGATCTAGATCTCTTGCTGGCCTGGTCCCTCACACATCCCAAAGAGATGCAGCACCTGCAATGGTCAGGACGGAGCCCTGGTGACCTGCAGGAGTCCAGGGTGGGATATGGCTGAGTGCATGGAGGTGGCCTGCCAGGGTAGCCTCAATCACCTTCCAGACTCTTGATTGTATTGATACAGAACAGGACTCAGGCATCATAAGACAGCCACCTTGTGCCAGCTGAGATGCCCCAGGGTGCCCAAGACATATGTGCAAGTCCAGAAGATGGGATGGCCTCCAGACCCTGGGGCAGAGGCCAGGCAAGGTCACCTCAGGCAGCAGAAGGAGCTTAGGTGTAAGTGCTGCCCTCCCTCCCTGGCTTTCACAGCCAAAGAAGGAGCTCAGACACCACCTTGGGTGGACATCCCAAGGTCAGAGCTGAGTCCCACCCTGCTGACCAAGCTGTGCAGGCAGGGTCCCAGTTCTTGCTGCCTCCTGAGCACCGCATGTGACCATCACAGTCTCCATGTTCCAGCTGTCATCGCTCAGACAGCTTCAACCCTCATGTTAGAATCCATGATTTTAAAACATTTTTCAATATTTGGTACTAAAAGCCCCATCTCCTGGAGTCCTGCGACTCCAGCACAAACTTGGTACCAGAAAAGAGCATGAAATCCTTCCTGGGGGTGTGTCTCCATTTCCACCCCAGAAGGCAGAAGAAAGTGCCCATCTATTCCTCCTCCATAGAAGAGTCACATCCCTTCAAGCATCCCACCACCTGCCACCAGCCTCAACAGTTGACACGGAGTCCACCTAGACGGCCACCTCCATCACTGTATCCTCTCACGGAAAAGGTCTGAGGGCTTTGCGCCAGAAAACTGCCCTGACTCTAGGGCAAAATAGGCGAAATGGGTAGGAAATCATCAGTTTTGGCATAAGGGACCTCTGTTATCAGCATGAGGCACCTGCCGCACTGGGTGAGTACCAGCCGTGGTGAGGCAGAGGTGGCTGGTCCTCGCTCAGGGGCTGGTGGGCACGCCACAGTGGCCCTGGGCTCTGCCTGGCCCTGCAGGAGCCCTCTCCCTTCTCACCCTTCACCAAGACCAGGAGCTCTGCCTTTGGGAAGATGTCTGTGGGAGATCTTTGGGTGTTCCCATTACCCCATCACTGCCGTAAGACCCCCCAGTGCTGTCAACGGGCAGGAGACGCGGTGGGGGTGTCCCCACCTTGTTGCTCCCCCAGACTCTCCCGTCCCATGCGGTTCCCATCCAGCCTGTGCTGCCTGCAGAAACCAGGAGCTCCATCCTGACGGAGGAGCCCAAGGGTCCCAGGTGGGGAAAAAAGCTGAAGCACAGGTGAAAGGCAACTCATCTCCCTGTGTGGTGGCCGGGGGGCTTTTGTCCTTCTTCCGCCGTGCCGAGGAGCTGGAGCCTGGCGTTTCCCAGCCCACGGCAGACGCAGCCCCTGGGCAGCCTGACGGCGATGGAGAGCCCGGGATGGAGAGGAACCACGGGGCTTTCTCTTTAATGCAATGCTATGAATACTCGAGGTCTTTCTGCTCACTGTTTAATGGATTTGAATGTGAAAAGGTGGTGGAATTGGGAAGAGGGGAAGAGAGGGGGGAGGCCAGGCCTCTTTGTTCAGGGGTGCTGCTCCAGCCTTGGATTTATTTAGCATTTGGAGGGCTCTGGGGTCTTTCTCTCCTCCCCAGCCACTGCAAAGGCTCGCTCCCTTTTTTGCCTTATGCTTATTAGCATAGCAGCTGCTCCGGGAGAGGGGCTAGGCAAGAGAAAAGGATAGAGGCGTCCGGGAAATGAATAGCTTAAAAGGACACAGGTTTTGAATGAGGGGGAGTCGTGAGTGGAAAAGGGGACGGGGGGGCGGCTCAGAGTTGTCACCGTAGCTGTGAATGTGAGCAGGGTGAAATGCGAGGACCCGCCGGGGATGGTTGCCCCAGCTGGGCACTGCGCCAGGGGACAAGGGCCTGATCCTGGCACTGCGGAGCGAGGCCAGCACTGCCCCATGCCCCCCAGCTTGCGGGGACATGCAGGGCAGTGGGTGCTGGGCCGGCACCCTCCTGCCCCCCCAGCCCTGCTGCCCCGGGCCACCCTGCGCCTCTCTTCCTGCAGGGACTTCAGCTGCCCCAGCCCCTGTGGCCGGGATGGGGGGTCCCTCAGCTGTGACCTCCAGACTGAAACATCCAGGGAGAGATTCCAGTAAGTGTCGCAGCAACTGGTAGTTCCCAGAGGTGTTGGGCAGCTGCAGGACCCGACCCCTCTCCGTGGGGCAGGGATGGGGCAGCAACCAAGTGCACGCAGCCAGTGCCTCCGGCTCCTCCACCCACTCCCCAGCAGAGCCCTCCAGCCACACGATGACTCTTTTACACAGAGTTGAAGGAAATCAGGTGTCCAGGGAGCTGCCACACCTCTGGCAGAGGGACAACCACACTGAGACATGCCAGTGAGAGCTCCCGAGCAAGCAGGGGTGTGCGGGCAGAGGGCTGGTCCTGGGCAGAAAACCTGAGAGAGAGCTGGGCACATTCGGAGTCCACGTGTGCAATGGCATCGTGTGTAATAACATTGCCCTTGACTGGGCATGTGTGACAAGTGTTTTTTCAGCTGGAGAAAACAAGGAAAGAGGTGTCAGTGCACTGCCAGGGGTGAGAGGAGGCTGCAGAGGTACTGTTTCCAGGCAGAATTCTCCTTGTTTTTATAATCTATTCAGAGCCAGGAGTGTGCTTGTTGTGCCCTCACCTTTCAGGGCACAAACCACCCGCCCCAGGTACTGCTCAGCCTCGCGCTGCCCCACCAACACATCGCAGAGGCTGAGCGGAGTGGGCACTGCTGCTCAGCCGATGTCCCCTCAGGCCATGGCTCTGCATGGGCCAGACCTGCCTCTCCTCTGTGCCACGCAGGAGAATCTGCCGGCACCCGTCTGCCAGGCTCCCCGGGGTCCTCCACGTTTGTGGCAGGGCTGGCACCACGGGAGGTCAGCAGAGCCAGCCATGCTGTCAGCACGGCCATCCTGCCCAGGCTAAATGTGAAGTGAGTTGGGGCTGAGCTGGGTCAGCCATGGGTAGGATGGATTTGTCAGTGAGTGAGCGCTGGCTGTGGCCAAGGACAGCCCGACATGCACTGCCCTGCCGGAGGGGCTGAAGCCAAGAGCCGATGCTCGCGGCTGGGTTTCTGTGCCCCTCTAGGCTACTCTGGGCTGCCAGGGCCACTGGCCGGACCATGAGGGGAAAGGGAAGGCGCCTTCTGGGGAGCCCCTTCCTAAGAAGCAGCAGTAGGACATCTCCAGCTCAGCCGGACCAAGGTCTGCCACCTCGCGAGGGTGCGGCTGGAGGTGCTGCTCTCCTCAGAGACCACTCCCAGCCACAGAACGGTGTTGGATTCAGGCTGAACAAGGAGTTTCCAATTAAAACAGTTGTCCCAAACACCCTCCAGCCTGCCAACTGTCCAGCTTTGCCTCTGTCCGTTCTTCTACCCATCCCTCTGTCCATCCCCAGCCATGCCTCTATTCCCCCATCCCTCCCCAGCCACCCCCACCATCCCTCAATTCCTCTGTCCCTCCATGTTCCCAGCAACCCCCCCAACCCTCCCCAGTCATTCCCCATCTGAGCAGCCTTCCACCCTGCCAGACCCAAGCCCCATCCACCGTCCTGCCCAAAACAAGCCAAACCAGGATGTTCCCCTGGTTGGTCATTTCTTTGGTCCAGGACGAGAAACCTGCTAACGTGAGGAAGTCAAAACCTACATTGCACCTGCAGGTCTGTGTCCCACCCGGTGTGAGACCCAGGGGTCACCTCTCCCTGTGCACTCCGTGCTGGGCACCCTGAGAGACCGGTGCCTGTGGTCACACTGGGACATGGCAGCTGAAGAGTTTCTGAGAAGACACTTCTCCTGCACACACGATGGAGCAGTGGGAGGTGTGCTGCCACCAAGGAGAAGCAGGAGCCACCTGTGGTCCCTGTGCTGGCACATCCCAGGCCTGGGAGCATCCCTGGGGGGACACAGCCCCCCGAGCATGGAGGTCTGCAGAGTGACAGTGACTTTAGGCCATGGGGGCTTGGCACTGAAACCACCGCACCCACCTTGCGGCAGGGCATGGGGGTCGTGCACGCTGCAGGAAGACCCCAAACCAGCTCCATGCTGCAGGAAGGGGGTGCCCAGCTCCAGCTCCAGCATGGGAAGGATTCTGGGGGCCGGAACCTTTGCACCGAGTCCCAGCACCAAACACAGCAGCGGCACTGGGGCAGCGGCGAAACAGGTTGAAACCCTGAGCTGCCCTGTCCCACACCATGCGCTGCAGACCTCCGGTGCTGCCACCCCCAGCCTGCCTGGCCACCCCCTCCCACCCCCTCACCCACGCCAAGGGGCTCACCCTGAAGGTGGGGATGGAGCCCACAAAGCATCAAGAAGGGGCAAAATAGAAGGCTGGAAAAGAGGGCAGCCTGGCCAGCCAGACCGAGCCACCGGCTCCTCCCCAGCTCCAAACAGTAGTCAATTGTGATCTTTTTTTTTTTAAAAAAAGGTAACTCCTATTCGGATCTGCAGGCTGCGGCATTATCATAGTCATACAAGGGCCCAACAAAGCATCTATTTAAAATGTACTGAATTTTGATCACAGCCCATCCCCTCTCACTCGCCTGCTCGCCGTCTTTCTTTCTCATTCATTACTTACTGTGTTAAGCTCCCTGAAATTCAAATAAAATCCCACCTCCTCCCCCCCCATCCATATGCGTTAGTCGATTCAGCTCCATTGGCTGGGCTTGACGGATGAAGGGCAATAGAAGAGAAGACAAAGCTGTCAAACCTCGCCGGGCTGTGTTGACTTCCCATCGCCCCCACGGCCGGAGGGGAGCCCGATCCATCTGGTTTGGAGTCAGTAGCACAAACAAAAGCAAAAGACAATGGCAGGAAGCACTTGAAAGTTCAAATTCTTGCTTTGGTTTCTCCTGGAACAACAGCACCTACGTAATGTGGCTGGCGGACAATAATGCACAGCCAGGGACACGCAAAAATGCCAGAAGAATGTGCTTACGCGACCAAACGATCCAATATTTTTGTTTTATTGGAACAGAAATAGAAAAGGCGGAGAAAAAAAAAAAAGGGAAAAAAAAGCAAGTCTTTGGAGTTCCTAGATTTCTTGGATGGGGTTTCTGTAGAGTGGAGAGCCGTGGCGCAGGGTGGCCAGGGGCCGTGCAGGGCTCAGCCCCAGGGGATCGGGGTTCAGCTGCACCCTCGGCATGTCCCTGCTGTGGGGGCCATCACGCGTGGGAGCCCAGGGACGCAGGGTGGCACCGTGGGCACTGGGCTCAGTGCTGGAGGCAGGGGGGCATTCACCACCCAGCCCAAATCCCCTGCAAAGGGGCTGCTGCAGGCCCCAGCCCACTCCGTCCACCCCAGGGAGAGAGGAGCTGTGTGCCGAAATGGTGCGTTTCCTCAGAAAAATCCCTCCTTGTGGTTGTGGCCGGCCCAGCCCACCTGGCTGAAGCCCCAGGACAAGGTGAAGAGGGAGAAGCCATGGGGCTGAGGTGACCGGGGCTGACCCAAAGCGGGTGCCTGGACGGGGTTTTGCAGCATCCTGAGCACCCGCAGTGTAGTCCCACAGCACCCCAGCCCTGGGGAGCACCAGTTTGGTGGCACTCACGGGCGGGTCGGTGTCACGCAGCGCCCACGTAGGACAAAATTGTACCGCATGAGGAGAAGGGAGCAGTGCTCACCCCACATACACGTCCCACTGATTTGGCCACAGTCAGCGGCTGCAACAAGCCTCCAGGTGATAAACCCACAGGACCACCAGCATTTGCGACTGATGGTTTTGGCATCACCCTTTTTTCCCTGTTAAAAACCAGCCGGGATGGTCGGTGCCCATCTCATCCGTGCTGGGCTGATGCCTGGCCAGGCTGCGTGTGCCCAGGGCACCCAGGGGCCGCCGGCTGTGTCTGCCCCAGGCACCCTCCCACCCCAGCACTGGGTGGCACCGGGCTTGGCGCATTGGGGTTGAGGTTGGACAACCCGGAAAGGTCACACCTCCGGGTCTGCTCCCCACTGCCATTTGCAGGACAGCCCTCCTGGCATCCCTGGGAACCCATGGCCCAGAGCCAAACTGGGCATGGCACAAATTTCCCAAAGATTTGGGCGCTTCCAGAGCTGGCAAAATTATCGACATGGAAAAAGCCTCATCCAAAAGCCCACACTGCTTTCAGTGAGGGAGGCTTGCTTGCACCCTTCCCTCAAAGCCCTGGCTGCGGGCAGGACCCCAGTGCAGACACGGGGCTGCCTCTGCTCTTCCCACTTCCTGGGGAAGCGGATGGATCCCACCTGGAAAACCTCTAAGGTGCAGGGCTCAGCCTGCTTTTGGGCAACGGCCTGCTCTGAGCCACGCAAGAGGATGGAGATCCCACATCGACTCTCACCCCATGCCCCTTCCAGGGGACGGCTGAAGCAACCCCCAGACTGCCAGCAGCTCCTATTTGGAGGTGACCCCATCCTCACAGCCCAAGGGCTTGATAAGGACCAAGCCACCTCAAACCCTTGCTGGGGCCTGGGCTAGGCTGAGAAAGCCTGGGAAGGGTTGCAGGGAGCCATGGGGTGGCTCAGCTGGGGCTGCAGACCCAAACCACACACCCCATGGTCCATGGAAGCGGTCCCAGGACTGGCCACAGAGCTCCCACCTCACTCCCTTGGGGCAAGTAGCTTCTGCAGGAACAGCCCAAACCCCACATGCCCGGTCCAGCACCAGGCCTTGGTCTGAGCCATGCCCCCTCCACCGGCCTCCACACGCTGGGATGAGGCAAGCCAGAACCCCCCCCCCAGCCCCAGGGAAGGGACTGGCAGGGGCTGCATGCTCCAGCAGCCCCCCCAAGATTCCCCCCCAACCACCATCCTGTGGGGGTGTCTTTAACCCCAGAAGAGCTGCAGGTTCAGACACTGAAACAAGGACCTGGGGGACATGGCTAGCCACCCCCCACCATGGGAGCCACCCAACATCACCCATAACCATGTGAGAAAGAACAAACGAAAAAGCCATTTTCATGTTTTTTTTTTTTTATAAAAAGATCAATGAAAAATTTATTTATAAATTTCGCACTCTGGGGCTACATGTCTATATCATACACTCAGGAATATGCTGTACTGTACAGACTTTATCCAGTTAGAAATGATCATATAGTGACCCACATACAGCTTCAATATAAGCCTAAAAATTCTTAACATTAATTAACATAATTAAAAAAGGTATTCGCATCTAAAGAAAAATCTACAGAAAAACTCCTTTCTGGAGCAATCTGTGCATCAGCTTCAATGTCTGCTTATTTCACTGACATTATCAATATATTCTTCTTACAAAAATAATAATAATAATTAAAAAGATGACTGCCAGAAGGCGACCAGTCATGCACGAAAGAGCCTCCCCCACCTGCCTCTATTTTTTTTTTCTTGTACTCCCCGTTTTGGCGTGAAGGGTCAGCAGCACGATGAGCCAACAAGGGGGGTGGGGGGACCCTCATTTCAATTTGAATCAATCTGCATCCCTTTTACTTCTCAGGATCAAGAGAGACGCGGGGTGTGGGGGTTGCATAGAAAATTGAAACTCTAGGGACTAGGAAGGGCAGCAGCTTTTCAGTAAAATACAAAGGGATGTAAAAATACATCAACTCACAATTTCAGAGCAAACCCCCTTCCCCAACGTACAGTTTCCCAAAATCTCAGCATGTCTAAAGCTCCAGGAGGCTGGAAAGGAACAATACTTTTCTTAAACAACTCACCCAGCAAATCACACAGGAGATTCACAGTCTTAATAGGTATTTTATAAAAATATAAATATGGGTTACATCATGTTGTCTTTACAACACTGGACAGAGCTCCCTTTAGACTGGGTTTATAACCAAGATATCTTTTTAAAAATCCATCTAGAACTTGGCTTTACAATACACTTTTTAATATCATGTCATAAATGTTATGACATTTCATTGTGGCAAATCCATTTAGTAAAAAAAAAAATAATAAATGTGCAACCATCTGGTAACGACGATAAAACCTCACTAGAAAAGATCTTGTTCCCACCCCGTAACTATCGCACAGAAGCACCAGTGGAAGTGCTGGACACCCCCTTCCATGCTCACAGAAAGACTTCGGCCAAGCAGTTCCTTGCAAATTACAGCATTAACAGTAGACGCTTTCGACAGGGCTTTCTTTCTTTCTTTTTTCCTTTTTCTTCTTTACATCTGGAGCTTTAAAAAAAAAATCATCTCGAGTTGTTGAAATAGAGAAAACCAAAATCAAACTGTAGGTGAAACCATCAGAGACAAAGCAGAATATTCAGTGCAATGGGAAATAATCATGGCAGACTCAAGTTTTTTTTTAGTTTTAAGACTAGGAAAACAAACAAACAAAAAAGCGTATTTCCCAAACCATATTTTTGAAACACTCACCACCATTTTCAAACAAAACCAAGCTCACAGTCTTCACCCACAAATATATACATACATGATAAATAGTTAAGACACAACCCAAATAAACCAGCAGGTAACTATTTTCTTTTTTTTTTTTTTTTTTAATCGTAATGGTTTGGATGCAGGGAGCAAGAGAGGAAAGAGCAGGGAGACGGCAGTGATACGGATGGTTTTAGTGCAGACGAAGAGAAGAGGGCTGAAAGACCAGCAGGAGAAAGGAGACTTCTGAAATTTTCCGCATTTTCCAAATGGATGTTCTTGTGCCATAGCAATAAAAAGCAGCATTTGCGATTATACGTGCAGTCACTTCAAAATGCGACCAGGTGGCTTTCTCTTCTTCCTCCCTTTCTTTTATAAATATATATATTTAGGCATATATATATAATATAAAAGGCGGGTGAATCTACATAAGTCAAATGAATCGTTCTGCATTGAGAAGTGTTATCCAAGTTTCACCAAAAGAAAAAAAAGTTCCCAAACTATTTTCAGTAGTTTTCCGGCATCTCTCTAGGCAGCAGAGAGCGCTCGCGCCCCTTTTCTGTGCAAAAGCAAATCCTCTGCCTCTAGAGTTTGTTTCACTTTTTTAAAAAAAAAAAAAAAGTCCAGGATTTGCTAATCCCCCTTTACACACAAAACCAGAAGGATTCAATGTCTTTTCCTGGGATCTCACGCGTGCTAAACGGATCGGAGGAGCGGGTGAGGACGCAGACTTCCTTCGGACACCCAAAAAAAAAAAAAAAAGAAAACCAAAAAACCCAACGCAACAGAACACACACACAAAAAAAAGGGGTGAGAAAACCGGGTCTGTCATATTCCAATGGAGTCGCCTCGGAAAGAAAAAAAATAAATCAGCGGTGGGCAAACAGTTGGAGAAAATCGGGATGGGAGGAAGGCTTCCCTGCTCTTCCTCGCCGGGGAAGGGCGGCGGGAGCCCCGGTCCGGCCCGGGCAGCGCTCCCGGGGCCGGCCCCGCTCCGGGGGCACCGGGGGGAGCGTTGAAATGAACTCGGTTCTGAGCCAGAATACTTTAAGTCGGAGGGAGCGAGGAGGGAGGATTAAATATTAGCGGGGGGGGACGGGGACGGGGGGACGGGGACGGGGCAGCCCTTAAAGCATCTGTCCAGATGTCAAACTGAAACCGTGAATACTGTGAGTGCAGCCGAGGTAGATGGAGGAAAAAAAAACAAAAACAAACCACATTACAGTAGGAAAACAACCCTTGGAAGGAGGGAAAAAAATATTTAAAAAATAAAATTTAAAAGCAGGCGAACGGTGGCGTGTTTTGCGTGGGGCCCCAAATCTTCGCCAAACGACCCCGGCGCGGGGGTGGGAGCAGCTTCGGCGGCCGGGGGAGCTGGGGAGGGATGGGGGGGGCGCGGCGCCGGCATCACCGGGCGCCGGCGGAGTATTTGGCCTTGGTGATCAGGTAGAGGACGATGTCCTGGTGGCCCCCGAAGGCGGCGATGTGCAGGGCGCTCCAGCCGTCCCGGTTGGCCAGGCGGATGTCGGCGCCGAACTTGACCAGGAGCTTGACCAGCTCCAGGTTGCCGTCGATGACGGACTGGTGCAGCGCCGTCTGCCCCTCGGGCCCGAAGGAGTTGACGTTGAACTCGCAGTTCGTCATGTTCTGCAGCAGCGACTGCAGCTCCTTGGTGTTGCCGCGCCGCACCGCCTCCTGGAAGACGCGCTGGCTGGGCGGCGGCGCGGCCACCGCCGACACCTCGCTCTGGCTCATGCCGCCCCTCAGGCCCCGCCGCCCCGCATGGACGGCGCCGCCTCCGCCCGCCCGGGCATGCGGCGCTGCTGGCGGGTGCTGCCGCCGCGACCACCGCGCTGCCGCCGCCGCCGCTCCGCCGCCGCGCCCGGGCCCCTCTGGAGCGCAGCCGGCCTCGCGCGCGCCTTTTACCCGCCCTTTTATTTGCATAACAATGGCACGGCCGTGACGCCGCGGCGGAGGGGGCGGGGCACCGCCGCCGCGCGCCCGTTGGAAGGCGCGGGCGGGGAAAGGGGCGGGGACGCTGCGGGAAGCCACGCCCTCTGGGGGGGGAGCCGGAGGGGGCGTGCCCGGCCCGGGGCTCCGGTCGGCTCCGCCCCGTGAAGTCCGGCCCGGCTCGGTATGGCCCGCCTCGGTATAGCCCGGCATGGCCCGACCCGGCTCCGCTGGGCCCGGCGCGGCCCGGCCCGGCCCGGCTCGGTAAAGTCTGGCATGGTCCGGCTCGGTTCGGCTCGGCACGGCCAGGTTCCGGCCCGGCTCGGCTCGGCTCGGTGTGGTCGGGCATGGCCCGCTGCGGCCCGCCTCGGTCTCCCCCGGCCCGGCGCGCCGTGACCGCAGGCAGGGGGCACCACCGCCCAGCCCGTGTCGAGCCGCGCCGTGCCGCAGCGGGCCGTGCCGGGCCGTACCGTACCGTGCCGGGCCGAGCTGAGCCGCGCCGTGCCAGGCGGCCGCCGCCGCCGCCACCGCCGCCCGCCTCCCCCCGCAGCGCCCGTCCCGACCCCCCCCGCGCCCCCCCTCACCCCCAGCCGGGAGCCGCTGGCCCCGAACCCCGCGGGGTCACCGAGGTGCTGTGCGGGGGTGTGTGTGGGTGTGGGGGTGTGTGTGTATTGCAAATACCCTCAAATTTGGGGTGACACCATTTTGCTGTGGGTTTGCTTCCCCGTGAGGAGAGGGATGGGGGGATTCAGCCCCACAGGAACCGGCCCCTCCAGGGGCGCGCAGTGGGGGTCGCACGAGGTTTCAGGGATCCACGGGTGGGATTCACCTGGGGGGGCAAGAAGACACAGCCCCCACCAGCCCTGGAGTGACTCAGTTTGGTCACACGGGGCTTTCTCTGAGGTCGGATCCGCTGCCCAGCCGATGACCAACTCCCGGTGCGGGAGCACTGGGAGGTGTGTGTGACATAGCGGGAAAGCAGGAAAATGGGCAAAAAGGTACCAAAAATAGTGCATCAACCCCAAAACATGCTGGAGGGGCCCTCCCTGCGCCCGTTTGGCCCGCAGGGAGCAAACGGCGGAGGCTGGGTGGGAAGTGGCGTCCCCCGTCCGGCACTCGCTGCATCTGCTGGGCATTTGGTCGGCTGGAGCAGGGCAGGAGGTGCAGGAAGAAAGGAAGAACGTGTCGTAAAATGAGGTGACAGCAGCCACGCCGAGGGCAGCTGGCCAGCAAGCTGCTGTCACCTGGCCATGCCGGCATGTCCATTTGGGGATAGAAAGGGAAAAATCATCCAATTGCTAAATTCTCCCCCAGTGGATGAAACACGCCATCTCGGAGCCGTCCACCACATGGCTGGAGGACAGTGGCCCTGAGCTCAGGGCATGACTCACCCGATGGCGTAGTCCTGGGGCTTTTCCCTGGAGCTGGTGGGACTCTGCTCCTGCCCTGCCCTCACCAGTCCTTTGTTGGAGGAGGTGAAACCAACCTGGGTAGGGCTGGAGGGAGCTGGCGAAGCAGCTCCTGCTTCTCTTTTTCTAAGGCCGTTTCTGCAGTTAGTTTTTCTCATCCCCATCCTCGTCCCCATTTCCATTCCTGTCCCATTCCCATCTCTACACTCATCCCCATGTCCATGCCCATCTCCCCATCTCAATCTCATCCCCACCTCCACCCTCGTCCCATGGCCACCCCACCTTTGTCCCCATCCAATCCCTGTCCATCCTATCCCCATCCCCATCCCCACCCATATCCATCCCAATCCTCATCTATTCCCCATGCCCATCCCATCCCAATCCCTGTCCCATCTCTATCTCCATCCCATCCCCATCCATCCTGGTCTGGTCTCCATGTCTCACCCCCTTTGGTTTTCCTGAGCCAGAGCTCTCACAGTTGCAGCTTTAACACCAGCGCATTGAAGCACGTGGTTCTCGTGGAAAAGGGAGGATTGGGACATGGCTGCGGTCGGGGGCTTACGGCTGGCACAGCACCGCGGCTGCAGCTGTGGCCGGGCTGCAGGCACTCCCTTTCTGGTGTCCTGTATTTGTGCAGCTTCTCCCAGGACATCCCCGTGCCACCGAGGCGTGGAGCCCCCACAGTGCTGGCACAGGGCATGGAGGTGTGCTTGGCATCCACGTGCGGCCACAGGAGCCAGGTTTTCCCAAGGAGCCACCCTCTGCCTGTCCCATCCCCCTGAGGGCCCCATCCGGGGCAGGAGGTGGTGGCTCTGGCCCCCATCACCCCAGCCATGGTGGCAATGGGGGACACCAGTGACAATCCCTGCCCTCCTCTTCCCCATGTCGCCTTGCCAAGGTGAGTGCTGGGACGTGCAGGGACTCATGGTGACTGACGGGAGTTATGGCTGAGCCCGGCGGCCCGGCACAGCCCGGCACTGCAGACAGCTGCACCACACAGGCCACGGCAGCCAGTCACCGTTCCCCAGCACCAAACCTGGCAAACCCATCACGGCAAAGGGGGCAAAGGGAAAGCAGCAGGTCATGCGGCGGTTCTGCCGGAGCCGGGTGGCATGGTGGTTGTGGTGGGCTGGGGGTCAGGGTCCGCTCCTGCCAGCTCACCCTTCCTTCCCCTCCTAAATGTCCCAGCGCAGTGGATTTTGTGCATTTACGGGCCGTATCCTGCGAGCTGTGGAGCCCTCTTTAGCGAGCCGTGGGAGAGTGGGAATTGCTCACACCTCCCCGGTCTGGGGCTTGGCCAGGGTTACATCCTCGCAAGCAAATCTGCGTTTGCCAGTGACACTGGTGAGAAAAATAAAGCGCCCGGGCAGGGACCCAGCCATGCAAATGTTCAGGGCTGGCAGGTGGGGGCAGGACTCGGCCTGGGAACGGCGCCAGAGAGGGAGGGAAAATAGCAAAAAAAATCAACAACAAAAAAAAAGGAAAATAAAAAGGCAATTTTGAAACCCTGCATTTCAGCTTCGATTTGTGCCCTAGCTCTGTAACCGGAGAGGAGCCGGGTGCGGTGGTTCGGCCTCTCCGCACGGCTGGGGCTGCCCACTGGCCGGCGAGGGGCCGGGGGGGCTGGCGATGGGTGCTGGAAGACCCCTGTCCATCCACCCGGCACTCGCTTGGTGGGGCCCTGCAAAACCAGTAGTCCCACCCAGTGATTTATCTGCTCTCTTCTGAGAAGAGGGGAAGCTGCGGCGAGTGCCGGAGGTGCAGACACGACGGGAGGCGGGGAGAGGGACCCGGCGCTGTGATGCCTTTAGCAAACGGTCACGCCGAGAGGCACAGACCAAATTTCCCCTCCTCAAGAGACACGATGACCAAATTTCCCCTGGCTCATGAGAGGCAAGAGGAGAAGGGACAGCTGCCGCCAGCATTGCTGGAGAGGCTCAGAGCCGCCCCGGCACGTTGGGCTGGGCACGTTGCAGCCCTCTTCCAAAAAAGCCAAGCAGGCAGTGCCCGTCCTCTGGACCAGGCAGACAAGCCAGCGAGAGTCCAGCCACCCCCGGAGGCCTCCTTGAAGGGAGCTGGAGAGCCGGGGGGACGGATCCGGGGCAGGCGGCGAGGGGGCGTGCCCCCAGTTAATTCATTAAAATGTGTCGGAGAGCGTGGGAAAGACGAGAGCTTTTCTTCCCAGCACAGAGCCCCAGCGAAAGGCGCGCGAGGGAGAGCCACCCGCCTGCTCGGCTCCCCGCGCGCCGGGAGGAAGCGCGAAGGTTTCCTCCGCTGCCGGCCCCGCCGGTGCTTTGCCTCCCGGCTTTTTGGCAAAACGGTTTGCCGGAGCCCCGGTGGGGAAATGCCAGGCTCGGCCAACGTCGCCTACCTGGTCGCGGGGATGCGGGGCTGAGGGGCTGGGGGCTGCGGCCGCTGGGTGGAAATGGTCTCCCTTGCAGAGATCCACATTCGGGAGGGAGGAGAATGGACCCCCGACCCACGGGGCTGCTTTTGGCAAGGGAGCAGCAGGGAAGGGGCTGTGGTGGGGGGGCGTCTCAGGGGAAAATGCAGCAAAACCTTCCTCTGTGCTGCCTGAGAGCTTGCAGTGGGGGCAAGCAGGGGCACGGCTGTGCTACAGGCTTCACACTCTCCCCATGCAGGTAACATGGGCACATCCCAACCGTGAACCTTCAGCAACACCGAGGCAGTGACTTAGGGGGGGCCGGTCCCCTGCCAGGTGGAAAGCTCCCGAGGCCAGGAGCCGAGGTTTGCAAGAGAAACCTTGTGCTCGTGCAGCAGGGACACGTGTGTGGGTGCCCCGTGTCCTCTGCAGGGAGCAAAGCACCACGAGCAAAGCTCTCTTGGGTGGTTTGGGGAAGCTGTGGGGACAAGGGGAGGCTCCATCCTTCTGGGATACCTGCACTGTGGAGGCCACCACGGCAACGTGGGGTGGGACTGCCACTTCCCGCGGATATCACCATGGATGCTGCTGTGCATGTTCCCTCCCTCCCAGCCTGTGACAAACAGGATTTAAACCCTGGGTGAGACTCGAGCATGGTCACAACCCTATGTGTGGTTGTTGTCTTCGGGGACATGCAGGTGGGGACATCCTTGGCCCCACGGCTGGAGGACCCCGACTCCCCGCAGGGGCCATGGTGACATGGTGCCGGGCTGTGCGGGTTGGGTGGTCACACCGTGGTTTGGCCTTTTGATCATTCCACTGGCCCTTTTCAGACTTCACCCTGCTGGAAATGCTGCAGCTCTTTCGATGTTCAAACCCTGCCTGTAGCCTGCAGCCTCCATATCTGACAGTGGGAAAATGCTGTTCAGGCAAAAGGCCACCAACTGGGACAGCCTTGGAGGTGGAGAGCTGCTCCTGTCCTGCCCAGGGCCACAGGCAGGGCTCCCCAGCTGTGCCGGTGCCCGGGCCACCCCGTGGCATCACCTTGGCTGATGTCCCTGCCACAGCCGAGCACACATGCACCAACTTGCCTTGGCTCGAGCCCATGTCTCCTGAGACACGCGGTCCCTGGGGCTGCTGGCTGACTGTGCTGCGTGGTCATTCCTTTGCGGCAGCGGCGGGGATGGGGGTGCATCACCCCACTGCTCCCACCGTATGGTTCTCCCGGGAGACAGGATACAGCCCATTGGGACTGGCCTGGGGACCCAATGACAGCTCCATGGGGACGTCCATGGGATCAAGGCAGTCTGGGGGGATGACACAGCCATAACCCCCGTGGCACACACGGCGAGGCACGCCTGGCGAGTGGCTGGAAGCTCATTTGCCTGAGAGTCATGCCCACATATTGGCAGGCTCTTGAGAAGGGTCTGGTCCCAGGCTATTTCCCAGGGAGCAAACATCCTCCCAATGCAAATCGCCCTCCTCACGTGGCACCGACACCTCTCTCCTCATCTTCCCCCAGCGAGGGGCCAGCAGCGGTGACCCCCGGCCTGTGGGAGCAGCGTTTCCACGGTGTGGGGCAGCAAAAGGGCCAGAGCTTGCCGCCAGCCTCAGGCTTGTCAGCCCTGGGTCCGTGCCCAGAAACACGCCAGTTTGTTTGAAAACAGCAGCCAAGCAACTGGGAGCTTGATCAGAGCATCCGGCTGGAGGAGCAGCTCGCATCGAGGATGGGCAGTGGTACAGCCCTCACCCTCCTCCTCCTCCCCTGCCTTGCCGGCTGCCTCAGGGACTGACCAGCCCTAATTCAAGGCACAAAGTCACGCCAGGGAAAACCGAGCTGATTTCTCTGAGCCAGTCAAATATGCGGCGAGGTTTCCGCTCCAGATTACAGGAGGAAGGAAGTTTGCTCGGAAGGGGATGGGGATAAGGTGGGGGAGAAGGGAGGGAAGCGCATTCCTGCCTGATGAGGAACAATGTTGATATATTCATTTGTAAACTAAAGCTGGCCTGAGCGCCAAACACCTTGTCCCCATCAAACTCCAAAGGATATGTGAGAAGTACACAAGGCAAGGAGAGGAACCGGCCTGATATCCGATGCAGTGTGTGATTTCCCAAGGCCAAGAGATGCTGCTCATTCAGGTCTCATTCAGGCTGGTGTGATAAAGCAGAGATAAAACTCTTCCCCAGTGCTGTTTTATCACAGGATCCCCTGTGATCGCATCCTGTAAGGCAGGGCCAGGAGCTGAGCGCAGGCGGAGCGGCTGGGGGGTGGAGGGGCTCTTGGCGCGGGCAGCCCACCCGGAGCTTGCATCCCTGCCGGAGCACTGCGGGAGCTGCCCTTCCAACACATGATCAAACAGCTCCATAAAACCATGGAGGGCTCATTACTGCCCTAATAAATGTTAAACATTAGTATGGCACAGACAATGGGATTTTTTAGTTATTTTTTTTTCTAAAGTAGCCATATAGGGAAACAATATTGTAGACTGATTAAAAAGCTGGTTTAATTCCCTTTGATCTGTATCCACCATTCAAAACTGGACAATTTATTACTTCCTGGATGCTGCTCAAGGCCGGTCTGATGTGGAGTTTGATGTTGACTGTGTCTGTGACTGGACGTGACCTCGCTGCACAGATCCCACCTCGGCATCACCTCCTGTGGGCAGCAGAAAGGGAGAGGTGCTGTGCTGGGTCTCAGCCATGTCCCCAGGAGCTGGGTGAGACCCCCTGGGAGCTGCTTCGTGCCATGCCCACGCGTACACATGACCTGCCGGTGTCTGCCCTGGGCTGGTCTTCTCCTAATACAAGCCCCCCTGCGGTGAGCCTGCCCAGCACCGCCCAGGCTGGAAGCGCAGGAGCCCCCCCTCAAACTGAGGGAGGTGGCAGGGAGACAAAGCCCTAGAGGTGGCCAGAAGGTGACCCTGCTGTCCCCAGGGATGAGAGGGAAGGGCCCAGTCCAGGCAGCTGTGTGGCCAGGAGCCATCCCCAGGGCAAGGGGCAGGGTCAGCGTGCCCCGCTGTCCCCCCACCAGCTCCCCTCCGCAGTGACAGTGGTGGCACACCAAGGTGAAACCACAGCTACAAAAATCCCAGTGAGCAAAGTCCAGAACTGCCCACAGGCTGGCTGGAAAGTGTTGTTTGGGAGGCTTGGGGCTGCAGCTCCAGCCTCCCGGCTCCCGGGTTGGGGGCTGGGGCCAGGATGACTCAGACGTTGGTGTGACTCAGAAGCTTCCCCCAAACAGGGTCTGGAGAGGTTGGTCTCATCACGCGGTGAAGCATGGCTCACAGTGGGGGCTGGCAGCATTCCTGCTTTGCTTCATCCCCAGCTTCTGGCCTCCCAGAGCAAACCCCAAAGCAGCAGGATGCTGACACACGGGTGAGTCTGTGCGGAGCCCAGGGGGCTCGGGCTGCTCGGCCTCCAGCGCTGGCAGTCCCACGCTCACCAGCTGGGGTGGCCCCACCAGTATCCTCCACCAGCGGCTGGCGTAGAGGGCTGCTAGCAAAGCATGAGCCTTGTCCTCCATCTGCTCAAAGAACACTCATTAGGGTCCCCGGGTGCTGCCCCAGGGGAGCTGGGGGCTGGTTGCCCACAAGGACATGGCAAGGCACAAGCCAGGAGTGTCACGGAAGAGGTGGCTTGTGCTGGAGAAGCCGATGGCTGTTTTGCAGAGCATTGAAGCTGCTGGCACCAGAGGTGTGTGAACATAAGGACATGCCAGTTCCAGGCATTGAACAGGTCAGCTGGACACACAGGGACAACAGGAAAACGCCCAGACCCAGAGCACCAGCCCAAGGCAGGATCATGGAATCATAGAATCATGGAATGGTTTGGGTTGGAGGGGACCTTGAAGATCATCTCGTTCCAAGCCCCCTGCCCTGGGCAGGGACACCTCCCACCAACCCAGGTTGCTCCAAGCCCTGTCCAACCCGGCCTTGAACCCCTCCAGGGATGGGGCCCGCAGATGTCCTCAAGGGGCCGGGTACAGCACCCTGCAGCTATGGGGCAGCCAATGTCCCAGGGCGCTGCTGTGGGTCCCTCAGCAGGGATCCCATGTGCCCCTTTCCACACATCTCCTGCCACCCAGCTCGGACACTTGAGGGCTCTGGGAAGGGCTTAAAGCAGAAGTGTCCTGGCAGCCTCAGGCAGCCTTCCTGTCCCTGCGCAGGGATGAGCAAGGACGGAGGGATGGAGAGCTCCAGTGCTGGTGGCACTGATGGATGAGGAAACACATGCTACAGTCCGTACTGCTGAGACTGCAGCCGGCACACTGGAAGCATCTCCGTCCAAGCATGTCAGTGTCCAAGCAAGGCCACTGTCCTGCCACAGCACCAGAAGCAACTCAGGCCAGAGAGACCTCAGCAGCTCAGGAAGGCACTGCTGCTGACACTGCCATTGGGAACAGGGGACAACTTAAACATCCACCCGTGACATAGAGGCAGAAAACCTGTTATCATGAGTGCCACTTCCTAGTGCCAAAGCCCTGCACCGACATGGGATCCAATACTGGGGCTCATCCTGATGGCCCAGGACAGGGTAATTGTGGCCCAAAGATGGGGAGGTTGGCCCAGGGCACGTAAAACCGGGGTCTGTGTCTCCAACTGACTGCATCATCGCCTGCAAAGTGGATATTTGGTCCCTCCGTGTACCAGTTTTCCAGGACCAGAAGCCCTACGAGCAATTCCCAGGGCATCAGGCGAGGTCCACTTAAAGATGCCAGTTGAGCAGTACACTTTATCCTCCACCATCACCAGCTGGCCCCAGACTGCTGCACCAGAAACAGGACAAAAATGGCCTGGGGGTAAAAGTGAAGAGGAAATTCCCATTTTAGATAAAGAGGGAATTAAGAAAAAACGCATTAACACCTAGAGGGAGTGCAGGGCTGGAAAAAGAGGACATGAAACACAATTCCTTCATGTTATATGCAAAAAATGTAGACAACTGAGGAGGGAAACAGAAAGAATCAATGCAAAAATGATGGCCACCGAGGGTGAGATCAGCAGAAAGCATTTTAATCCCATTAGAAGAAATAATCCCCATGGCTAGAGGTGTCAATGCGTGTGCAGAAAGGTGTGCCAGGCCCTGGGAGCCTCCAGCCAAGTGGGAAAATTGCTCTTTATCTTCTGCTTATCTCTGGATGAAGTAGCCATCTCCAGGGTAAATCAAGAGAGATGGGGAAGGAGGTGATAAAGATGGCGAGAAGGGAGTTTTTTTGCTCAAACGAACCATTTTTGGGTGGCAAGCTGTGGTGCCTTGCACCCACTGGCCTGGGAGGGTGAGTGGCCACCAGCCCCCAGGGAAGCCGGGCAGTGCCGTGGCACGGCTGGGCTGTGTGGGCTCGCTGGGTGACAGTCCCCCCGGAGACAGGGGACTAGAGGGGACAGATGTGACAGTCCCTGGCTGTGGCTCTGTGGGTAGCACAGAACCTGTCAGCACAGCTCTGTGGGGAGGAGAGGAGAGGAGAGGAGAGGAGAGGAGAGGAGAGGAGAGGAGAGGAGAGGAGAGAGGAGAGGAGAGGAGAAGGCGAGGCGAGGCGAGGCGAGGCGAGGCGAGGAGAGGAGAGGAGAGGAGAGGAGAGGAGAGGAGAGGAGAGGAGAGGAGAGGAGAGGAGAGGAGAGGAGAGGAGGCAGCAATTCCCCAGGGAAATCCCCCCAGACCCAGTGTCCCCATGTAGCCAAAGTCTCGACAGCCAGAGACGTGGTCCCCGAGCCCTCCACGCGTAGGGGCTGCACCATGCCAGGCATGGACATCTCTGGCATCAGAGAGGCTTCACTTTGTGACCCCCCAAAACCAGACTGGGAGGAGAGAAAAAGTGGATTGAGGACCAACCTGCAGCAGCCAGCGTCAAAATATTAACCACTGCAGTGCAGCACGTCTGTCACTCCACAAGCGGAGCAGTGGCCAGGGCCAGGGGGACTCGCTGGTGCATGGGCACAGTCTGGCAGACCCTGCTGTGATGATGATGGTGATGCTCAGCCGTGGAGCAGGCTTCCTCTCCAAGCTCCGCCAAGTCAAGCGCAGGGAAGGAGGGAAAATAACCCCCCCAAATCCCCTGAAAAATACAGAACCCCATAGCTGCTTCTGGCCAGAGCCAGACTCACACCTCAGTGTGTCCTGATGGGAAGGGAACAGGTTCAGCGTCCCCACCTCCACCAAAATGGGCCCTTAACTTTAAGCACACACAGGGGCAGCAGGGTGTGCTGCTGTGGTGACAGTCCCTGCCTTTGTGGTGCTGCTGGTGTCCACCTCGACTCTGTTCATCACTGATGAAGGAGTTGCGGTTATTTTACGCTTCCACCTGAAAGAAATGGGGCTCCGCAAAGGAGGGGCAGTGGGTGGCCCTGGCAGGGCTGCAAGAGAGATGGGGATGAAGGAGTGGGCATGGGGTGGGCACAGGGGTCCTGCTCCCCTCTGCCATCTTCTGATGGAAACCGGGATGAAATGGCACACTGTGACCATGGACGTGTCACCAGGGATGCTATGCCATGGTGGCATGGGGTCGTACCCATGGACGGGGCTCAGCAGGGACTGCTGGGGAGAGACAGGCACATTGTGGGGACAGTCACCTAATTCCCAGGCAGGAGCTCATGGGAAGAGGGATGTCTGAAGTGGGAAAAGTGCTTTTTTTTTTTGCCAAAGGGCTGAGCTGGGAGTGAGATGTCCCTGAGGGGTAAGGAGCCCCTGGCACTGCATGGCCAGGAGTGCTCGGAGAGGGAAAGCAAGTCTCGCGCTGCAGTGTAAGCTGCCTGGGCAGGCATTGCGCTGGCCCGTAAATGTCACATTTCAGCCAAGAGCCCCTCGGGCCCTCTCAGCAATAGCATCAGGGCCTGGCAGTTAACCTGGATTAGAGGAGGAATTTTGTAAATGCTCCTCAGTTGCAGGGTGGGGTGGTTTAAGCCTGTCCCTGGGCCAGGAGGCATCGGACGGCAGCGCCCGGAGCTGCGGGACCAACCTGGCTGGGCTCCTCGCCTGGCCTGGCCCCCCCCAGCCTCCTTGGGATGCTGGCTACTCCCGCTGGTGGCCTGGCGACGTTCCTGGCGACGCGGGACCAACCTGGCTGGGCTCCTCGCCTGGCCTGGCCCCCCCCAGCCTCCTTGGGATGCTGGCTACTCCCGCTGGTGGCCTGGCGACGTTCCTGGCGACGGTGGGACCACGCACTTTGCTGCCACTCCTGTGCAGGCCCTGCAGAGCCCCGAGCAGGGGGGCGGCTTGATGGACCCAGGCTGGGGGAGGCGGGCAGGTGGGTGCTGCTGACCCCCCAGGCTGGCAGGCTGCTGTGGCACTAGTGGGAGCCCCCCCCAGACTAGTCCGGCTCTGCTGGGGCATCCCTGGCTCCAGCAGGGGGTGATGTGGGTGCCAGCGGTCATCGTGGTGCACCCAGAGGCTTTCCTATGGCTGCCCAGCAGTGCTCAGCCCCCCCGGACCCCCACGCCTGCACCCACCCATCGCCCCCGAGGAATGCCGGGACACCTGCTGGGAGAGCAGGTCGGGGTGAGAGGGCATGCTGGGGTGGGTCATGGCGTGACACGTGTCCCACAGGCTGTGGAGTGCTCTGGGCACCGGAGATGCTCTCTCCCCTCTGCTGCTGAGGGGGATGCAGCTTCTGGCTGCCCGGCACGAGCAACCCGGCAGAGGCGCACTGGGGAAAGTGTGCTGGGCACTGATGGGTGCCACGGGGTCGGCACCTCCCCAGTGGCATTTTGGGGAGCTCTGTCTCCCTCTCGCCATGCCCAGCCTGGAGGGAGGCAGAAATAAAGCAAATGGTCCGTTCCCTGGCCACTTTCAATTTAATGATCTCATGGAGGCCATGTATTTTTGGACTGTCATGAAACACCAGTGCAAATGGGACAGTCCCCTTCACTGCGGACCCCAAAACAAGAGCACCCCCCTCCTTCCAGACTCACACCACAAACCCACAGCCCAAAATCTGCTGAGGTTCACCGGGGATCATGTCCCCTGCGGTCCCCGTCCTGTTGCGGAGCCATCCCGAGCCCCCGTGTCCCTCCTCAGCTCAGCTCGTAGATGCTCTGCTCATCCCCAGAGGTGACAAGAACATCTTGAAACTGGGAGACGACGCGTCCAAAATGGGACCCTTCCCAAAACACTTTCCCGCAGCAGGTGCAGCAGTAGAAGTCGGTGAGCTCAGCTTTGTCCAGCACCCCAGGGGGGATGGCACCAACCTGCAGGACCGTGCCCCCCACCAGCACCACGGATGCCCCGTGCTGTTCCGGCCCCTCCAGCCGCTCGCTGTGCGGGGTGGAACCGGGCTGGGCAGCGTCGCAGGCTGGCATGGCGGCATCGCAGCCTGGGCTGGGCTTCTCCTCGCTCCTTGCCAGGCAGCCTGCGGGGAGAGGAAACAGCAGATAAACCATCAGGCACTGGTGTGACGAGGGGGGTCTGTGCTCAGCCATGCGAATGATCCTTGTGAGGGGCCTATCATCCCTGCAGGGAGTCCAGGCTCTGCCCTGCATCCCGGGGAGGAGCATCCCATGAATCTGGGAGAAGGTGGCCACCAGCATCCACCAACTGCCTGCCCTGAGCATGGCATCCATGCAGCCTCCTGCTCCCTGGCAGCCGCCCGGCACCTCCTGCAGCTCCTTCGTTGCGTCCCAGAGCAGCCTGGGCAGCAGCAGGGGCTGCCGTGCTCTTGGGAGCTATTCCAGTCTGAGGAACTGCACCAGTGCTGCTGCTGTACTGAGTGCAGTGGTTTTGCCTCCCTGTTGCAGGTTGGGCAAGGCTGCTCTCCGAGACGGGACTGTGCCCCCTGGGCTGCATTACAGGGCAAGCAAACAGCAAGGGAAGCCTTTACTGCTGCTTTAATTAAAAAAAGTACCATTAATAGCTGTCTGCACTGCTCGTGACACCCAGAACTCTCCTGGCCTGCCCGGCGACACCAGGCGTTGGGGTATGTGTGACACCCATCTCCCATCACGCAGCCTGGGCAGGGGGCACTGTGGGGTGCCGTGTCCTTGAGCCCTGGCCCCGGGCAGGCGGATCGCTGCCATCACAAACTGAGCGCCACGAACCCCATGGCATTTTTGGCAGCTTGGTGCAGCTCTCACCGCCCGCGGTCGGGGCACGGCAGGTCGCTGGATCCGGGTGGCGGAAGCCGAGGGCTGAGCTGCCTCCCATCCATCAGGATGCCTGGCAGCCAGGGACACTGGCCACAGTTATTGCTGTGGGATGACTCATTTTTGGCAAGGGGAGGCACTTGTCCTGCCCAGGCATCAATTAAGACAACAACAGGCATCCTGCATCGCTCCAGTGGCACCTCTGGGGCATCCAGCCTGCCCCTTTAAAGGATCAGAGGGAGCCTGGTTGGGAGCCAGCTGTGCCGGAGAGGGACACAGCATTCCCGGACGGCTCCTCCCTGCATCCCAATGCTACCAGGAGCTGGGACATGCTCGGGATTATTGTGGGGGAAAGCAAGGTTGAGGACAGCCCTGGAACGACCACCTGGTCCCAGCAGAGCCACCTCACGTGGCGCGGCAGAGCCTGGACCCATCACCGCACAAGCAGAAAGAGCCACAGCCAGGGAGAGGTGCGGGAGGCTCAGCTTGCACCAGCCCCTGGTTCAGGGGGGCTCCCCAGAGCCCCCCCAAGACCTTCCACACCTCCTCAGAGGAGACACCCAGCCCAAGCTGGTGAGGCACGGGCATCCCCCCATTCCCAGCAGACCAACAGCCACGCTCAGGGTCAAGGCTGTTACTGGGGATGTTCTCAGGGTGCTGTTGCAGACCACCCCAGGCCACCACCTGGAGTGGCACAAGTTTGGGGAACACTGCCACAACAGGAGGGGAAGCAGCCCCAACCCCAGGCCCAGTCCCAGCCACCGGCCAAGAGCTGGGCTCACCATCGCTGCGCCCTGGGCCAGTGCCCCACAGCCCCGCTCGCAGATGTGCCTTTCCTTCATCCTCTGCCTCTGCTTGGGACACCAATGGCTATCCTTGGAGAAAAACCAGTGACCTCTGTTTCCCATTTTCTCCAATTTTTGGCATGTGGTGAAGCACCCAGGCTGCTCTCAGGAGATCCATGATGGCGCAGGGACCTGTAGGAAGAGCCCTGTTCCTGGGGGACATGGAGAAAGAGCCCTGTTCTTGGGGGACAGAGCCTGTCAAGCGGGTGGCAGATCCCTGTGGCAGGAGGCAGGGACCCTGCCCTCACCCTGTGTCTGCTCCCTCTGCCCTGTGCCACACAATGGCACGGGGTGGCCTCAGCCTGGGCATGCAGGGACTGGCTCGCTGAGGAGGCCGAGCTGCAGGATGCACCTCTCCAAGCACCTGCGCCACAGACTCCCTGCAAAACCCTGGGCCATCACTTCTTTTCCTTTGGTTTGTAACACACAGACACAAATCTGCCTTTCTTCCCCTTTTCTATTCATTGCGCCTGCTCTCCAGCACCAGACCCCTGCATCCCCCTCCACGACCCCAACGGGAGGGACCTGCACCTTGGCTGGGACTTTTAGATCCAACCGTAAGTGAAGAGACGCTGCCAGCAGCCAGCACCGATGTCCGACATCTTTCCCTGCTGTGGAGCTTAAAAATTTCCCCGTGTGACCTTGCAGCCCCCCAGCCCTGCCAGAGCCGGGGCAGGGACACTTGATGCTCCCGCAGCAATCTCTGGCAATCTGCTCTCCCTTCCGACACGCTCCATCAGCCATCCTGCTGCTGGTGGGCAAAGCAAACTGCAGACCCCCCCTGCCCTGCATGAAGTGGGAGTGGAACCGCCAGCTCCCCTAAACCCCCCAATCCCACCCCCCCGGGGCTCGTGAGAAAAAGGCAGGCAGGGAGGAAAAGTTCATCCCTTAAAAGCCTGGGGAGAGAAAGGCCGTGATGGTCACCCAGTAGTTCTGCCTTTCGCTTGCACCAGCCCCCTCCTAATTGTGGCTCTTCAAAGGGTTGAAAATGCTACATCACTTCAAAGTGACCATTTTTGAATGGGAGCTTGTAAAACCCCTTCTCCCCCTCCCACCAAATTCTTTCCAGGGCTTTTGAAGATGCCTGCGCCCCCCCTCGCTGCCACGGTGAAAGGGACACTGGCCGCCAGGCACAGGGTGCCAGCTGGGCACACAGCGAAAATTGTGCCGGGAAAAGGTCAGATCCCCCAGAAAAAAGGGGTTTTCCTGGGGAAAAGGGGGGGATTTTTTGAAAGAGGAGGGTTTTTTTGCCCCCTTGAGATGGGCAGAGCCTTCCCTGGCAGAGTCACTGCTCCTGCAGGCCTGCAGCCCAGCTCACTCCGATGCTGTGAACAGTGGAGTTACACTGGAGCCAGAGCGAAAGGCATGTGTGGGGTGCGTGGGGCTGAGTGGGGCCAAGCCCGTCCTTCCAACGTGCTGGGAGTTTTTCAGGCCTACGGCTTCCAGAGGTCTGTGACAGTTCGCACCAAAGGCTGGATTCCCACCGCATCTCCGTGGAGGAGAAATGAAAGCAATTCCTTACCAAATCAATTCGAAACACCTCTTGGGAACTAATAATCCCATTATAAAACATCTTGAAAATAAAAAGCCTTTTGCCTCTCACTCACCTCTCCCCCCTCTTGCCCGGGTCACCCTGGGGATGATGGAGCCCGATGCAGGGTTGAGCCCTGCAGCCCCCCAGCCCCCCGGGGCTGAGCACCCACACTTGTTAGTGCCGCAGAGCTCTGCAGGCAGCCAGGATAGTCCCCATCCTGCAATGCCATCCCCGGCCCGGCAGCCCTGCTCCGCATGGAGTGGTCTCCCCCTGCCCTCCCCACGTGCCCTGCCCTCACACGTGCTGCCCACCACAGCTCCAGCCCCTGCCCACCCCCGGGAATTAACACCCCACAGGAACAGCACAAACCGCTGCTGTTCCCACCCATGGACACGTCCCACCTCCCAGTGAGTGCTGCAGTGCCCAGGAGAAAGGGAATGCTGCAGGACACCAGTTCTGCTTATTTTGCATCAGTTCCTCCCCAGGCTGAGCAAGGTCACCCTCAGTGGTGGGATCCCACCTCTGCAGCCCAGGAGACATCCTCGTCACCCCGGCAGCAGCCCCGCTTTGTGCCCAAGCCACTGCCACACAGCCCAGAGCTCGGCTGGCCCCATACTCCACAAGGTGGGGAGCACCAAAGGCTGGATTCCCACCGCAGGAGCCCTGCCAGCCCGGGAGGGATCCCCTTCTTTGAGCCCCTGGCCCCCAGCACTGGGCAAAGACCCACAGCAAAGCCACATCTCACGCCCTGGGGCACTGCATGGTTCCTGGTGCCCACACACCAGGGGGCTTTTGCGTGCTCCACTGCTGGGTCCTGCCTGTAGATGCTGGGGCTGAGCCCAGCAGGAGGATGGGGGGCACGGCAGGGGCTGCCCGCAGTGGGCAGGGGGATGATCACCCTCCCCTGCCCACAGAGAGTCCCTTAGCGGTGCGGGGGTCATACTGAAAGGCCACCACAATGGTGACACTGATGACCCGTAGTCCCTACAGCCTGTTCTGTTGTCTGCAATGCAGGAATCCTGGTCAGCATTACTGGGACCCCCCAGTGTGGGATGGGGGGCATGGGAGGGCCCGGGAAGCTGGGAGAGAGCAGGATCAGGGCAAACCTCCTCTGAACCCGTGCCCATTCCCCTTTCCCAGACCACACAGCCCTGATTTGGCTGGAAACAACCCGTCCCCATGCGTGTGAGCCCTGGGCACCCTCAGGGTTTCAGTGTCGGGGCACTACCAGGTAACCCAGACTCCCCAGGGGAGGCGGATACTTCTGCACAAAATTCTGCCCCCCAGGCCCCATTTCTAGCCCACGTCCCTCTGTGTCACCCCAGTTAAGACCAGGGCCTTGGGGCGAGGAGCTGGGTGCTTGTCCCGGCTGGCTGGGGCGGCTCCGCAGCGGGAACCGGGAGGTGCTGGGGTCTGGCAGCGCTTGTGCAAGCTGAGAGCCCTGCTCCCAGCCCAGCAGCCGCACCCAGCTGTCATCGCAACCGCACACACGAGAGACTCGTCCATAATTAGGTAGTTAAGGCTGAGGTGTTTTGGAGAAAGCGCACATCGTAAAGGCTTTGCACAAGGCTGAAAGCAGACCTGGGAGCATTCTTGGAGTACAAAGGTGCATGGGAAACCTTGCCGCGGTGAGAGATCGAACCTGATAAAGAGGAGTTATGAGCCTGAGAAACACACTCAATTGCAGGGCACTGAAGATGCCTGGTTATCTTTTCCTCCTTGATAAGGCAGATAAGCAAAGGACAAAGGACCTGGGATTGTGCAACCTGGGCTGCAGCAGCCTGGCCATGATCTTAAGACATTCCCAGGGTGGAGGAGGTAGGATGAGCTCAAGGCAAGAGGCATCTTCAGTTGCCATCATCTCCCCATGCCGCTGTGGGAGAAAACCCTGCCGGCTCCCGCACCCAGCATCGGGCAGGAGCACCGAATGGTCCCTGGCTCCTTCCTGGGGAGCGTTTGGCACACCACCACTGTCAGCGGGTACATGCAGAGCTCTGCCAACCCGCAGCCACAAAAACATCCCTGGTTTCCCAGCCTGGCAGTGGTTTTTCATATGAGCAAGCGAAATTCTTCCGAAGAGGGCGAGCTGTCAGAGCGTGACCCAGCCAAGCCCGGGGGGGTGTTTCTGGCCAGTCTCACCACTGAAGCCCCCGGTCCCAGCCCTGCACTGCAGCTCCTTGGTCCCCATCCCTGCCCTGCTTGGGGACAGGTGTGAGGGTGACCCCATTACCCCACTGTTCCCCAGAAGGAAGAGAGTCGAAATGCATGGGCTTACCCGGTCTGAGGGTGAAGGACCAGTTGTTTTCATGTTTTGCAAAATGTTTCAGATGGCAAGGGGTGATTTTATGATTAAAACAGCCTTTTCTGTTTGGCAAATCCTAACCAGATCAAATGTGCTCCATCCTCGCCTTTCCCAGGGAACGGATTTCATCTGGCAGAGCATCCCCTGAGCACCGGGCCCTGTGCCAGCTGGTTTTACCACACTGAGTAAGCAAGAGGCTTCCCCAGGCCAGACAAGAGCCTGTGACACATCCCATCCCCCTGGGACATTTGGGAGCCCGCACGCTGCCAACGGCCTCCAGCCAGATCCCGTGCCATGTGGTGACCCACAGCCCTGCCGCCCCTCTCTGCCCCATCCGCTGCCCGCCCCAGGCACCTGAGCAGCTCAGAGCATCCCACTGGGAAAAGGCATCGCAGGGCAAAGCTGTCTGGGCTTGAAACTATTTCCAGCACTTCCATCAAAGCCCTTATGCAGGGCAAATGTGGCTGTGTCAGGGAAAATGTTCCCTAAAACCTGGGAAAGTCCTAGGTCCAAGTTGGAATGAGCTATTACAGGATGAATAATTTGCCTCTCAGCACTTGGAAGCCCTGCCATAAAAAAAACGGGAGCCAAATGGAGCAGCCAAAACATGAGCAGCCCAGGGCTGTCTGCAGGACCCCCAGGACTTGGGAGCATCTGGGCAGGCGCAGGCATATGTCAAGGGTTGGTCCTGCAGGATCCATCCCCATCCACAGCTGATGGTTGCCCCAGCACCATGGCTCCTGCTGCACCTGCCTGCTGCTCCCCAGAGAGGTGACACCCCCCAGGAGGTGGCTCCTTCCTGGCCTGGGAAGCAGAAGCGGGGAAAGGGCATTTTCTTGCCAAGCAGCAGCATCTGGACGTGGTCCTGGGGGTTAATCGCTGCGCGATGGCGTGAATGAGATGACACAGCCTGGGCTGGAGTCATGGAGCAGGGGCCAGTCTCGGTGCGGGTGAGCAGCTGGGGGCTGTGGGTGCTGAGCTCCCTGTGCCATGCGTTGGGCCATGGCCAAGGGCAGAGCAGGTCCCTACCACCAGCCCCCTCCAGAAGGAAAATGCGAAGGAAATAGGGGAACGATGGAGATTTTCCTTATGAACCCACTTCTCTGGCTGCCCATCCCATCCCACTGCCACTGCTGTCCCCACCAAGCGATGGCAGGACATTTGTCATCACACCCTTCCCCTGTTCCTCTTCCACAAAACTTCACCCAAAGTGGGACATTTTGGGGACAACCACGTTGAGCTCATGCTGACGCTCACAACCTCAGCAGTACCCAGCAGAATATAAACAGAAGCAGAAACACCAGGGTGGCTGAAGCCCCAGGGCACAGGGGACCTCCCTGGCAAGTCCCCAGGGGCCTTCACTTTGGCTTAGGTGTCACCTGCCCAGCGATGCCTTCTTGCACAGGAATCACACCTATTTTATGTCTTCCTTGCAGCAAAACACCAGCCCTCTGAGGATGTTGTGGCATCTTTGGTCCCCAACCACTCTGTGTTGGAGGATGCTCCACGACAGGGTCGTGCCTGACGTGTCTGGTGCAGGGTTCCCATCTGGTCCAGCAGACAGAGGTCCTTCCCCATGAGCCTCCCCCAGGGACACAGGGGACCTGGTGAGAGGCTGCATGGCACAACAGGGATATGGGCTGTTGCAGACATGGTGTAAAGGGTAGGGCACGGTGGTCCCTGAAGAATCTGCGTGGAGGAGCAATGGTGCCATGCGAGACCCCCCAGCTCCACCATCCCCGTCCTGAAGAGGGAAGGGGAAACCGCTCACACGGCTGAACGCAAACCACAGCATTTCTATTTCCCATACACTAGAACTGGCTGAACAGGCCCGGCTGGTCGCTGGGTACACACACAGCAAGTGCCCTCACCAGAGAAACTGCTGGGGAGGATGCCCCGGCCTTTCAGGAAGCGCAGCACTCCCAGGCTGCCTACACCATGGGAAAAGCCGCCCCACCATGTCCCTCATCCCCAGAGCCACGCGTGCGGTTCCCAGCAAAGCCACAGACGGCTGGGAGCACCTGTCAGCTGCCGCTTTGCGCTGCTCTCTCCTATCGAGCAGATGGGGAAACTGAGGCATGGCAAGCGATGCATGTGAGGGCCGGCGTCAGAGCCCAGGCTGGGTCGGAGCAGCGAGAGGGGCACATTTCCATCCTGTCACCAGTGTCACCGTCAAAACATGGCTCGCTGTGGGGAGGAGTGTGGGGGGGTCAATGCAGCTCAGGGCAGGGCATGGAGGAGCCTTCCCCGCCCCCCGAGCCCACCAGAGCCCTGCTGGAGCCTCACCAGACAGGCGGCACCAAGTCACTCCTCCTGCAGCCTGGCCTGGTTCAGGAGCCACTGTGCAGGTGAGAAAGGCCCCATTAGCAGCGCCAGCCGGGAGGCACTTCACAGCCTGAGCTGAGTTTTCCATGAGGCTGTGACTTGAGCCACTGCTGGCATGTCACCAAACCACCCCGGGCTGGGCAATCCCATGGGCTACCCACTGCCTTGCAGGGCAGCGCCGGGCAGCCGGGGGGTGGGCTTGGAGCCGTGCTTGGCGCGCACAAGCTCAACCAGGCACTAAGCGGGTTTGGAAGAGCTCTGCGAGTCCGCATCCAGCAGCAGGATGGTGGCAGAGGACCTCATTCCCTCTCTGAGAGATCCCCAGCCGGAGCAGGAGGGTCCCAGGTCACCAGTCCCAGGGCAGCGAGTCCCAGGTGGGAGGGGGCCAGGGTCGGAGCGTCACTCCCAGCTGTCGGTGCCCACCCACTTACCTGCGCCACTGTGCCCTGGCGCCTGCCTGCTGCCCTCCACCAGCTGCCTCATCCTCTCCCTCGTGACCTTCAGGTACTTGTTGCAGTTGCACACCTGGAAGAAGAGAGAGGGGGAGGTGGGTGAGATGGCGGCCGTGCTCCCCGGGCAGCTCCTGCCTGCCTGGAGTACACAGCCCTGCACCGGGCACCCTCGGCAGAGGCTGAGCATCCCCCAGTCGCAGGCATCGTGGCAGGGGGAAACTGGGGCAAGGTCTGTCCCACTGATGGGGGGAGGCAGAATGGCATTGGGCACAAATCTTTGGGTTCACAAGCCACAGGAACTTCCTCTCCAGAGGCACTCCATCTTTATGGTGCTTAGCCACATCTTCACATCAGGCTGCCGGTGCCACTGCCCGCCCCCAGCACACCTCACCCCCAGCCCTACACCATGCCAGAAAACACCAGAAGCGGAGGTTGCCATAAAACATCAAGCAGACACCCAAAGTCTGGGCTGAGGCTTCAAGGCTTGTTCTTTCTTGTCTCATAGGAGCTATGGAGGATGGTTGTAGACCCTGAGACACGCTGGGGTCCCGGCTGGCTCTGCTCCACCTGGCTCTGCCGTGGTACCACAAGCACCGAGTCCCAGTTTCTAACCCCACCTTTGGTTTGCCAGAATGCACCCAGAGAGGTCTCGGAGCGCCTGCACCCAGCGAGTGCTGGCCCTTGGGGAGCCAAACCCCTCAAGGAGCCCCCAGACCCCACCGCCGAGGAGCACCCGCAGCGGGCGCCTCAGGCTGAGCCCAGGGTGCAGCTGGCAGCTGAACGTGCTCACCCAGAAGCCATCGGCACTAAACCTCCCCGGTAGCATCGCAGCCGGCTCCCTGACAGCTTCGCTCTCCTCTCCCCATCCCTGCTTGGACGGGAGCTGGGTGCTGGGATGTGCCGCAACACCTTTCATCAGCTATTTGTTTTTAGGGGCTGTTTTCTGCTTGCAGACCGTTTCGAGCATGCTGCACCCAGGGCAAGCAGGGAGAGAGGTACATAACTTCACCGACCAGAACAAGTTCCCTGCCTGGGGCTTTGCTCCAAAGCCTGTTGAAACCAGAAAGGTTTCTCCACTTCCTGACCGGGCACCGGCACAGGCCCGCGGCGGCTCTGCTGGTTTGCGGCGTGTTAGCTGGAGCGGTGCTGGGTTCACGGCAAGGTGCAACGATGCCCCTTCTTCCCACATGGCTGCCTGAGGGACGCCGGGGGGAGGATAATTTGTTTGAAAACGAGCTCACCACCATGTCCCGGCTCTGCCCTGCAGCAGGAGGAGGTTATTTCCACCAGCATCCACAAAACCAGCACACGCTCCCCAGCCCGGGCATGATTTGGCCATAAAAGGATGCCCAGGCGTTGAGCCCTGAAACTGCACTGATCCAGCCCCGTGGAGCAGCAGCACAGACAGGCAGACATGGACAAGGCGCGATCTTGAAAACACCCAAATGACATGGAAGCTGCTGCACCACTTTTAAAATGCAATTTTGCAGCAATCCCCTGGATTTGACGGATGGAGCACTCGGAGGATAAGGAACTGGCTGGATGGTTGCACTCAAAGAGTTGCGGTCAATGGCTCAATGTCCAATTGGCAAGCAGTGACGAATGACGTTCCTCAAGGGTCGGTACAGGCACTAGTACTATTTAACATCTTTGTTGGCAACATGGACAGTGGGATTGAGGGCACCCTCAGCAAGTTTGCCGATGACACCAAGCTCTGTGGCGCAGCTCAGCGGAAAGGGATGCCATCCAGAGGGACCTGGGCAGGCCGAAGAGGTGGGTCTGTGTGAACCTCATGAAGTTCAACCAGGTCAAGTACGAGGTCCTGCACATGGGTCAGGGCAATCCCAGGTACAAACACAGGTTGGGCGGAGAATGGACTGAGAGCAGCCCTCAGGAGAAGGACTTGGGGGTGCTGGGAGGTGAAAAGCTGGCCGTGAACCAGCAATGTGCGCTGGCAGTCCAGAAACCCCCCGCACCCCGGGCTGCATCCCCAGCAGCATGGGCAGCAGGGCGAGGGGGGGATTCTGCCTCTCTGCTCCGCTCGGGGGAGACCCCCCTGCAGTGCTGCCTCCAGCTCTGGGGCACCAACAGCAGAAGGACACGGAGCTGTTGGAGTGGGGCCGGAGGAGGCGCCAGAGATGACCCAAGGGCTGGAGCCCCTCTGCTGTGAGGACAGGCTGAGAGAGCTGGGGGGGTTCAGCCTGGAGAAGAGAAGGCTCCGGGGAGACCTTCGAGCAGATTTCCAGTATCTGAAAGGGCTCTACAAGAAAGATGGCGAGGGGCTTTTTATAAGGACATGTAGTGATAGGATGAGGGGTAATGGCTTCAAACTGAAAGAGGGGAGATTTAGATTAGATATCAGGAAGAAATTCTTTGCTGTGAGGGTGGTGAGCCCCTGGCCCAGGTTGCCCAGAGAAGCTGTGGCTGCCCCATTCCTGGAGGGGTTCAAGGCCAGGTTGGACGGGGCTTGGAGCAACCTGGTCTGGTGGGAGGTTGCTCAGCTGGGTGACATACTGAGCTGCCACCCAGGATGGGCACAGAGAGAGCCACCTTGTCCCCATCCCTCCCTGCCAGGCATGTACACACACCCTGTGTGGGCACAGGCTCACCTCCCTTCCGTCACAAACACCAAACCCATCCTCATGCCCAGCACTGGCAGTTTGGAGCACGCCATGCTGTCTGGGCAGCGCTGCCAGTGTGCCAGGCATGGGCTCCTGCTCCCACTCGGGAACATGGAGCAACATTGATCAAATTTCTCTGCTCCTCTAAAATTCATCATCATTGTAAACTAGGGGCAACCACCTCCCTGGGCCAGGTACGCCCTGGCAGCCCAGGGGTAGCCTGGCATTTCCCACTTGCCCAGGGTTGCCAGACGCTTGCCGCAAGGCTCTGTGCCCCACACCATCTCCCCAGCCTCCGGCCCTTCGCCAGCGCCAGCTTCCCAACAACACGGGGCAGGCGCAGGAGCCAGGTAAGCCACTTAGCAGCAGTGCCAATTAGCTGTAATAAAAAATTGCAATTAATTTTTTTTAATGTCTTGCCAAAATGAGCCATCAGAAGAGACGAAGCGAATGGGGCAGCCTGCTGCCTCGACAGGCTGGGCTGATTGGCTACTGTGCAGGGGCCGATGGTGGCCTTGGGCTCGATGCTGGGCTCGTGCCTGGGGACACAGCTCCCCACAGCTTTCTGCACCTCAGTGCCACCGCCCGGGGGAGTGGAGCAGTTTTTTGCATGGGTCTGGCTTTTGTCTTAAGGGTAGGGAAGTGGGAAGCCTCTCTGCTGGGGAAGGGATGGGTTTTTCCTCCTTGGGAAGGTCTGGTTTCCCCAGCTCCACCGTGGCAGGATTACTTGTGGCCACCATGAAGCGGGGCAGATGTCAGGGCAAAAATCTTTGTGGCGGTGACACAGCAGGAGACGGGGACACTGCCTGGGGGTGCAGCCGCTGTGAGCAGCTATGACCCGACAGTGAAGGGCTTGGCTTCTCTCCCGCAACATCTCGGGGTCCCCTCAGCCCCTATGCCCATCTCGGGGTGGGGGTGGCAGCTTCTGCCCCACGCCCCAGCCCTGTCCTGGGAATGATGTGGGGAGCAGTCTGAGCCTGGGATCTCCGCTCATGCCGTCCTGCCCATCCACGCGGCTGGCTGGGCCACGGGGGAGAAAAGGGGTGAGTTCTGATTGGGAGGAGGGGACCAGGTGGCTGCAGCCCCCGCACACTCCGTAGCACCGCCCGGACCACCAGCACCTATGGTCCCACCACACAGCGGGGTGCCCCAGTGCCCCGAGGGATGTGGGTGACAGGGCAGCAGTGGGCACACCTCGGAGGAGGAGCAGCGCTGCCTTTCTCACGCTGGGGCAGCCCTTGCCAGCACATGCTTAGTCACTGGTAAATCCCAGCCTAGATCTGCTCTGCCCTCTGTGAAATGGATCTTGGCTGCACCCCCGCTGAAGCAATCCTGGCGCTCGGGAGCCATGGCGGGCGCGCTTTCCCACGGCAGCCTGGCTTCCAGCACCCCGTGTGAATCAGCCCCTTCCCGGGCAGGCGCTGGGTGCCCCCGCATGGCACACGTGCTGCCAGCCGGGCAAAGCCAGGGAGCACAGCCCCACTCCGATAGCCCTGTCCTGCGGCGAGGACAGTGCCTGGGCAGAGACGTCACAGGGGACAGCTGTGACATCTCCTCCTGCCTCCCCAGGCTCTGCTTGCCATGTCCACATCAAGGATGAGGAGCGGGTGTGACTCATCTCTGTGGTCCCCACTGTGGTCCCTCACTGTTGTCACCTCTCCCTGTGCCCATCTGGGTGTTCTGACCGAGGTGTCACACCCTGGTGCCAGGCACCGTCCTCCCGGCAGCCATGTGCTCCTGCTCCAGGACCTCGTGCCAGCACCCACCGCACCCAGAGAAACACTCTGCAGCCCAGCCTGCTCTGTGATGTCACCACTGAGAGCTGTGACACGGGGATTAGAAGGAGTGATGTCATTGGACCGGGACCATGATGTCACATCTCACTGTGATCACAGAATCACAGAATGGTTTGGGTTGGAAGGGACCTTAAAGATCATCCAGTGCCACCCCCTGCCCTGGGCAGGGACACCTCCCACCAGCCCAGGTTGCTCCAAGCCCCGTCCAACCTGGCCTTGAGCCCCTCCAGGGATGGGGCAGCCACAGCTTCTCTGGGCAACCTGGGCCAGGGGCTCACCACCCTCACAGCAAAGAATTTCTTCCCGAGATCTCATCTAAATCTCCCCTCTTTCAGTTTGAGGCCATTACCCCGTGTCCTATCATTACACTCCCTGACAAAGAGTCCCTCCCCATCTCTCCTGTAGGCCCCCTTCAGGGACTGGAAGGGGCTCTAAGGTCTCCCCGGAGCCTTCTCTTCTCCAGGCTGAACCCCCCCAGCTCTCTCAGCCTGTCCTCACAGCAGAGGGGCTCCAGCCCTCCCAGCATCTCCGTGGCCTCCTACGGCCCCGCTCCAACAGGTCCATGTCCTTCTTGTGCTGAGGGCTCCAGCGCTGGACACAGCACTCCAGGTGGGGTCTCACCAGAGCAGAGCAGAGGGGCAGAATCCCCTCTCCGGATCTGCTGGCCAGGCTTCTTTTGATGCAGCCCAGGATGTGTTTGGCTTTCTGGGCTGCCAGTGCACATTGTTGGTTTGTGTTGAGCTTCTCGTCCACCAGCACCCCCAAGTCCTTCTCCTGAGGGCTGCTCTCAAGCCATTCTCCATGGTGTCACAGCAGGAGAGCTGGCATGGATCTCTGTGTTGCTGTTGTCCCCGAGCATGGTGAGGTGCTTGTCCCCAGCCTGAGCCACCCTGGCCACGTGGGCAGCTGCTGAGTGAGGCTCTCCCAGCCTGCACGGCCTAGGAGGACAAGGCAGGTGAAACATCCTTTTGCAATACTGGCAGCCTGTCCAGTGGCTTGTTTTTGTTTAGGACGATCCCTGCCTCTCCCAGCCCTCCTGGGTGGGGATTTCACCAGCAGTGACGCACGAACCTCCTGGGACTTGAGGGACTGGATGCTTCAGCCTGGAGCTCCGGGGCCATCTCAGCATCCCATCCCCTTTCTGGGCCTCCACCCAGGAAGCTGAGAAGCTCAAAGAAAACTCGAGTCCAGCAGACAACAAAAGCCAAACCTTCTGGGACTCAAAAAGGGCCTGGGGAGCCAGTGTGAGTGTGGCCGAAGAGGGTGGTGTGAGCCCAGCTGGAGGTCCATAGGCTGGTGCCCCACACAGGTGGCAGATGAGCGGTTCAGACAGCAGTGGAGTCAGTTTTGCTCCTTCCTATGATACCCCTGAAAGCTGCATCTCCAAAGTGCTCCAAGCATCACCTTGGTGATGCTGAGCAATGCCCAGAGGAGCCACCCCCAAAATGGTCCCTGGGCTCGCAGGGCTCCTTCCGTCTGCTCTGCTGACAAACGTCACGGACCAGTGTCACTGAGGGATCTCCTTGGCAGGGGCTTTACTGGTGAGACACAACCCTCTGTCTGGAGAGCTTCTGGCTTGGGAAATCCTCAGTGTATCAAAATGAGCTGTAAAGGACAACAGTGCCCGGCGTGAACTCTTTGGGGCAATTCAGGGCAGCTCATGTCAGAACAATTCCTTGGGCGTTTTCTGCTCGCCATATCACAGGACTATCCAACAGCCACCTGGAGTGATATCTCTTTTCCTACACACCGCCTACCCTCTTCCCTTTCTCTCTTTCCCTCTCTCGGAGATGGATATCACCTGGTGAAAGGGCCACTCCTCCGGATGGAGGTTGCAATTCTCATTTCAGTTGTGAAAGCACAGTCCTTGAACATCCAAGAGTTTCCTTCAGGGACTTATCAAGACTAGAAACCTCCCCAGAACAGGCACACAGGCTGCTCGGGCTCAGCTAGCTATTTCCTCAGCACAGGTTGTCCCCGTGCAGGCTCCAAGCCCAGGAGTTACAGGCAGACAGGTCTGCCTCCAGCAGAGCGCCTGCCCATCACGCAGAGAGCACCCAGAACGGAGTGAGATGGTGGGAAGGGCAGTGAAAGAACACCAGGTAACAACCTCACAAATTCCAAACACAAGCCAGGAGCTGATCACACTCATCTGCCCATGTGTATATTTTCACACACTTTTACCAAGTCTCCAGCTCCTCCTTGCTGCACTCACAGCTTTGACCTTCAGACTCTCTCCTCTTCCTCCAGCAACGCTGTGGGCCAGATTCTTCTCTGCCCTGCAGTGCCTTCAAGGTCCGTGCACAAAAAGCAGAAACCTCAGCAATTTGACCCGGCAGAGCTTCCCACACCCTGCAGGTGCCAAGGCCAGACGAGGCGGCGAGTGTGGCCCCTGGGACAGCTGCACCTCCAAGGGGATTTTCAGAAAGCGGCTTCTGGGCTGTTTCCCTTCCCCTTTATGCCAAGAGCTTTTCTCATTGACCTTCTTATCACCAGTACCTGGGAATCGTAAAGGTGCACAGTGCTGCTCCTGCTCTGTTATAAATGGTCTAACGTCTGTCCTTGGGTACCAGCAAACCCATCCCAGCAGCAGATGACACACGTGGATGTGTTAACCTGGTCCTTCTGGGGAGCAGTGGCTCCTGGTGCACACAACGGTCCTGACTGGCCACCGACTCCTGGGCAGCCCTGTCTGCCAAGGACACGGTGAGATGGGCTGTGATGGTCCCACGTGGGAATGCTGGGCATCCGCCACCAGACCTGCCTAAGCAATGGCATTTTTATGGCCATCCAAGCTCAGTAACATGCTGCCAGTAGAAATATGGGGCAGCCGGTGGGTTCCTGGCATCGCACAGGGGCATTTTGGTTCACAAAGAGGGAAGGGCTCTGTTTATTGAATCATTAACATCACTTCCCTCATCGCCAGCCAGGTACTCTGAGAGGTCTCTTAGGCAAGTGCTGACCTAGCCCAACCCTGCTAAGCTGGTAAGATGACATGGGATCTCATGCCAGTCTCGTACAGCGTTCCCACTGCTTTCTCTGCTCCCGCTTTGCTATTAGTCATCCGTTTCTGGAAGGTTTCTCATGCATAATAAAGTGTTTCAACACTTGCATAAGCCAGCTCGTCTCATCAGGAGTGACCTGCTGCATTTCCCAATGCTTTCCCTAGGCAGTCCTTCCGACTGCCACGAAATACGGAGTAAAACATGAAGTTTTCTATCCCCCTCGGAGGCAAAAGGTGTGGGAAATCGAACAGATAAGAATGCCTTAATTAGTATCATTTGCATAAGCTCTGGGAAAAGCTCACCTGACAGCTAGAAGGGCCTCGCTTGTCTGGGAGCACGAACCACGGGCGCTGAAACGGGCAAACTAGCGGAGCTCTTCTGTTGACAAGATTGGGAAGATAGCAAAAATGGGGGGTCAGCCCCGGGGCACAAAAGTGGCCAGAGGTGACGGAGCCCTGGAGGTTTTGTGGGCACCCCAGATCCTGCTGCCTCCTTCTGGGGCCCCCCAGCTCCCGCTGGCTCCCTTTCGGGGTAACCCCCCCCTCTCCATTTTCACATGCCAGTTTGCAGCTGCTCCAAGTGAGAGAAAAGGATGCAATTCTGGGGTTGGAGGGGTCCGTCAGCTCCCCTGGAGAAGGGCAGGGGCGGGGGGAGAGGAGGAGAAGAAGCACAAGCACATCCTCAGATAACGCGCGGAGGTGCTGGAGAGGGCTCAGCACCCGGCAGGGATGGGAGCAGGGTTTGTGATCTCCGCTTCTCAGTGCACACACGCCCCCACGAGTGCTGCAGGTCCCTGACCACAAACCCCATCCCGCTGCCACCTCGCCGTCACGCTGCCTTGGGTAGTCGGCGCCTAATCGTCAGCGACACCGAAAGCCCTTTTCGGTACCTCAAGGCCTTTGCAGTGATGAGAATCTCACCCGACATTACACCTAAACCCACATGCAAAGCTGATTTTCCCAGGGGAAAAAAAAAATGACGCTCAACCCCCCCTCCTGCTGCACACATCCCCCCCCTCGGGTCCCTCTGTCTCCTCCAGCTGCCTTTCAGACGTCTCATGTCTCACTTGCTCATTTTCCCTCCCAGCTGGGCTGTGAGCTGCCCAGATGGGGGCTGAGCCCCTCTAAAAAGCTGGAGCTGCCACAGCACCCTTGACCCAACCTTCACCGTAGCCGCAAGTCCTGTTTATACAGCACCCAGCACAGCGGGGTGCTGCTCCGGGACAGGCTCCCAGCGCTTACAACAAGTTTAATAACAAAGCCAAACCAGTAATAACTGCCTTATAATGAGGTTACGCAGCATCCCCAAAGCCTTCATTTTAGGGTGAGCTCTGTGCCAGGAGCTGCCAGGGGCCGGTGGGTAAACCATCCCTTCCCACCCTCCTCCCTGCCCGACCGCTGCTGCCTCCGCTCCTCCAGCCCTATGCCAGCACTCTGCCTTTCTACCTGCCTAAATATGCTTTACATCCACCTTGGGGTTAGGGTTAACCCCTCTTGGATGTGCAAACACGCACTGTGTGACTCCAGGGCACACACCTCCCGCACCAGTCTGCTCCTGAGCCATCCCAAGGGAGCCTGCACCATGGCAGGGGAAGGGTTAACTTGCCCAGATCCCTGCAATGCAGCTCATTGTTGCTCCTCTTCATCAAGTCACTGGGTTCTATCCAGCTGGAGGTGAGAGCACAGCCCTTGGCTGGAGGGTGCTGGAGGCTGGTGAACGTGAGGGCTGGAAAACCCAACCCGACCCGAGCTCTGAACTCCCCCCAGTGCTGGAAACAGAGTGAGGGTCCACATCCCTCCAGCTTGTATTTGAAAGGGTCTCACCAGAAAACTATAATGCAGGTGGAAATCTGGCTACCAAGCATCCACCAGACCTTCAGGAGCATCTCGTTTTGGCACCAGAAGTGGAAAGGGTCACTGAGATACATTTTCTGACCGTGCAAGTCTGAGCCCTGGAAACTGCAAAAGACCAAAGCTTTTCTTTCTATAGACAAGTCCAACACTCACATCATTAACAGTCAGGCACGGCGCTGCTCTTTGTTACCCAAATGCAGGCTGGCCCTGCTGGAAGCTGAGTTTCCTGCCTGACCCAGGTCCCACGAAGCCCCAGTGCAGCAGGCAAGGCCTCGGCTCCGTTGCTGCACCCCCCTCCCGGTTGGACACGCAGCCGTACCGGGGGCTCCATCCTCCACTCCCGATTTTAGGCAAACTTTAGGAAATGATCTTTGTTATGTATTAAGACAACAGCTACCCTTATTTCTGCTCCTCCTGGCTTCCCCTGGCAGCTGTCCCTCCTGTGGTTGAGGTCCTGGGACCATCTGTATAACGTATGGCAGAGTTTCTCCCCTTGTGCTGTACTGAGCCCTCGAAGCTGTGTCTGGCTGGAAGCTGTGTCCCCAAAGCTCTCCGCTTTTCCCCAGAGCAGTTTTGAGCCCCGTACAAATGGCCGAGGCCCCCCTGGGCCAGGTGGCTGCATGGCTCTGCTCCTTCATGGCCATCTGGTCCACGAGCATCCTCACCCATATCCCCGCTGCCGCCTCCTCCGCCATCCCTGGGCAGTCCTGGGGGTGACATGGGCTGGTGCCCCCGGGACAGTGCAGCGGCAGAGCTGGGTGGTGACAGCAGCAGCCGGGGAAGTTGGGCTCATGTTTCAGCTTCTATTTTTGTCTGGGAACCCAAGTCTGCCCGCGGTGCAATGCGGAGGCCCCTGGGGGACGCGCTGCCTTCCCCAGCTGGAGCCAGATACCATCTGCGCACTACCTGCCCTTCCCTGTTGGCATGTCAGGCCTCCTGGTAGAGGGCAGCATCTTCTGAGGCAGCGGGACATCCCGCCTGCACCTCTGCCCCGTCCAGGGTGTGGTGTGGTGTGAGCGAAGGAGCTGGGGAGCAGAGCCACATCCTCCAGGCACAGCTCCCTGCAGGCCAGGCCCCCCTCTCTTCCAGCTGTGCTGAGGCTGGGAGCACTTCATCACAGCTAACCCTCCAGAGACACACAGCAGCCCTCTCGCATGCTCACCATGCCACCACCCTGGGCAGCAGCCAGATGCAGGTGTCCCTTCTCAAGCCTGGCCTTAAATCCACGCCACAAGGGTAGGATTCACCCCCCTGCCCAGAAGCAGCGGTTGAAGCTCAGCAGGATGAGCTTGGTCGCTGGAGCCGGGCTGGGGGTGATGAGGTGCCACCCCAGCTCAGCGCCCTGCAGCAACCCCTGCAATCCCAGCTGGCATGGTGTTACGCGAGATGTGCCTAAGGCTGTAGGGCTGCACCAGACCCATTGCTTTCTATTTACTAAAGCAAAAAAAAAAAAAAAGGTTTAGTGGACACAGTTGCAGAAAAATGTAAACTTGAGCAGCTCCAGCCTGAGAAGCTTGTCTAGCCTGCAGGTTGTCCCGGCCAGAGACTGCCTTCACCAAGCCAAGGGCAGGCTCCCCAGCACAGGAACAGGATTTTGGAGCCCGGCCCCTTGTCCTGGGCAATCACAGCAAGCATGGGGGCAAAGCCGGGAGGCGGCAAGACCCCCCCCCCCCCCATCCTGCCAGGCAGCGCCTGCTGCTTTAATTGGGGCGAGAATAGAAGCTGCAGCAGAAAACGGGAATATAAAAAAAAAAAAAAAAAAGCGTGAGAAAGGAAATCTGAGCAAGGCCTGGAGCAATCTAACCAATCCAGCGGAAACAATAGCCCAGGAAGAAAAACCAGTTCCTACACATAAGGTAGAATAGGCTGGGAACGGCTGGAGGAGGGGAGGGAGGCTCACCCCGAGCGCTCCCAGCCTGCAGAACAAGCCGGGCATTATGAGCTGCGGCTCCCGGGGCACCGTGCCCCCTTTCCCAGGGGCTCCGGGCAGCGCGGGGACGCCTGCCCAGCCCCCTGCCCTCACTGCTGCCCACACTGCTGCCTGCACTGCTGCCCAGTCCCCTGCCCTCGCTGCTGCCCTCACTGCTGCCCTCGCTGCTGCCCACACTGCTGCCCACACTGCTGCCCTCACTGCTGCCTGCACTGCTGCCCAGTCCCCTGCCCTCGCTGCTGCCCTCACTGCTGCCCTCGCTGCTGCCCACACTGCTGCCCACACTGCTGCCCTCACTGCTGCCTGCACTGCTGCCCACGCTGCTGCCCACACTGCTGCCCGCACTGCTGCCCGCACTGCTGCCCAACCCCCTGCCCTCACTGCTGCCCTCACTGCTGCCTGCACTGCTGCCCACACTGCTGCCCTCACTGCTGTCCGCACTGCTGCCTGCACTGCTGCCCTCGCTGCTGCCCTCACTGCTGCCTGCACTGCTGCCCAACCCCCTGCCCTCACTGCTGCCCTCACTGCTGCCCTCACTGCTGTCCGCACTGCTGCCCAACCCCCTGCCCTCACTGCTGCCCTCACTGCTGCCTGCACTGCTGCCTTCACTGCTGCCCTCACTGCTGCCCTCACTGCTGCCCTCACTGCTGTCCGCACTGCTGCCCAACCCCCTGCCCTCACTGCTGCCCTCACTGCTGCCTGCACTGCTGCCTTCACTGCTGCCCTCACTGCTGCCCTCACTGCTGCCGACGCTGCTGCCCAGCCCCCTGCCCTCACTGCTGCCCTCACTGCTGCCCTCACTGCTGCCTGCACTGCTGCCCTCACTGCTGCCCACACTGCTGCCCTCACTGCTGCCCTCACTGCTGCCTGCACTGCTGCCCTCGCTGCTGCCCTCACTGCTGCCTGCACTGCTGCCCTCACTGCTGCCCTCACTGCTGCCTGCACTGCTGCCCTCGCTGCTGCCTGCTGGGCTGGGGCCCAGGCTGCCTGCGGGTTTTGGGGGAAAACCCCTAATCCTGAGCGTGCGTCCCACAGCCCGGCTGGGCTGTCACCTGCCCCACTGGGATGGCCAGAGCCAAACAGTTCTCAACACCCTCCCAGAATCCCAGACTGGCAGGCGTTGGAAGGGACCTCTGGAGATCACCCAGTCCCACCCCCGGCCAGAGCAGGGTCACCCAGAGCAGGTGGCACAGGAACGCGTCCAGGCGGGGTTGGAATGTCTCCAGAGACGGAAACTCCACCACCTCTCTGGGCAGCCTGTGCCAGGGCTCTGCCACCCTCACAGGAAAGAAGTTCCTTCTCATGTTTAGGTGGAACTTCCTATGGTCAAGTTTGTGCCCGTTGCCCCTTGTCCTGTCGCCGGGCACCACTGAAAAGAGCCCGGCCCCATCCTCCCGACACCCCCCCTTTAGCTCTTGCTGAGCAGTGATGAGATCCCCCCTCAGTCTGCTCTTCTCCAGCTGAACAGCCCCCAGGCTCTCCGCCTTTCCTCAGCAGAGAGATGCTCCAGGCCCCTGACTGTCTTTGTGGCCTCCACTGGACTCTCTCCAGCAGTTCCCTGTCCTTCTTGAACCGGGGAGCCCAGAACTGGACCCAGTGCTCCAGGTGTGGCCTCCCCAGGGCAGAGCAGAGGGGGAGGATGACCTCCCTCCACCTGCTGGCCACACTCTTCTTGGTGCACCCCAGGATGCCATTGGCCTTCTTGGCCACAAGGGCACATTGCTGGCTCATGGTCACCCTGTTGTCCACCAGGACTCCCAGGTCTCTTTCCACAGAGCTGCTCTCCAGCAGGTCAGCCCCCAACCTGTCCTGGTGTGGGGGGTTATTCCTCCCCAGGTGCAGCACCCTACACTTATCATAGAATCATAGAATGTGTTGGGTTGGAAGGGACCTTGTTCCGGGACTTGACCTCGCTTGGCATGTCCAGGAGGAGCCAGAGGGAGGGAGGGCAAAGCTGTTCCCAGCATATTTTTCTGCTTTGACACACCTGCGAGCCCTCGGAGCACTGCAGCTGGGTGCCCAGCACCCTGCCAGCTCTCCAGCCTGCGTCCCTCGAGCAGCGGCACACAGGGCCAGCTTCTCCAGGTACCTGGCCAGGAGCAGCACAGGACGAGTGCACAGGGCAGGTGGAGGTTTCTGGGGGAGTGTGTCTCACCAGCCCTGATGCGTGGAGCAGTAAAAGCTGCCCTGGGGTACAATCTCGGCACTTAGCGAGGTCTCACAACTGGTTCAGGCTTTTGGTGCTGCCGGTCCGGAGCCTGGAAAAATCAGCTGTGGTGCAACTGCCTTGGACATGTGTAAGATGAGCCCCAGACCCCTGACATCCAAAGCCGGCCTTTAGTTTAATAAAGAAAAGCTCCTAAGACAGAGATACCACATTCGCAACACCTCAGACAGCTCGCCAGCAGCCTGACAAGGGAGGCACTTTGCGTCTTGGTCTCTGTGTTACCATCCGCCAAGTCCGGGAGAAACCCAATGGGCTCGCACAGCCCATTGCCAGGCACCGCTGTGCGACCCACACCATGGCGGCAGAGTTGGGGCTCCCTCCCTAAGATGGTCCCTTCCCAGCAGGGCAGGACTATGGGTGATGGGACCCTCATGCCCAGCTGACCTGCTGAGATCAGCTCCTCCTCACTCTGAGACAAAGATGCTGAAGGGGCAGCAGCATCCTCGGCAGCGTGGGAAGGGAGCTCCTGGAGAACCTGGGAGGCTCCTGGAGAACCTGGGAGGCTCCAGGTGTTTGCTGGCTCCTGCCTGTGCCTCAGAGGGTCCCCTGCAGAGCGGCTGCTCCTCTCGCCTGGGCAGCACCAACCCCCTGACGGAGCCTTGGCCTTCTTCTCCCACTGCCTGCCACCTGGTCACCTCATTCCCACCATGTCCAACCTGGTAACCCCACTCCCAGTCAATTCCAATCTGGTCACCCCATTCCCACCACTTCCAGCTTGGTCATCCCACACTGACCATCCCCACACCCATCAGCCCCACTCCCATCACCTCCAGTATGGTCACCCCACTCCCATCACATCCAGTATGGTCACCCACCCACTTCCATCACCCCCGCACTGATCATCTCCTCTCCAACCACTTCCACATGTATTTAACACCAAGCTCTTCCCTGGCCTGTTATTTCCCTCGTGCTCTGCTGTTCCACCTTGGGAGGCATTTCTGGCTCGCTCCTCTCCAGTTCACTCACTCGTTGCTCACATTCGCTCCGGGCTCTCTTGCCCTGCCAATGCTCACCCTGCAACCCAGCGCCAAGACCCTGCCTAACCCTTCTGAGAGCTCGTCACCAGCCACCCCACAGGGAACTCGCTTCTCCCTTCAGCTCCCTTCTGAGTCACTCCCAGCCACCTTCTCCTCTTGGATTTAGCAAAACCCACTCAGTCCTTTCAATTCATTCTCTTTTTCCCCCCAACCAAAGCTTTTGCAACATTTTTTTCTACTTTTGGGGAGCAGCTGAGCAGGCTGCTCCAGTGGCGCTACAACAGCAAAGCCAGACCTGTGCCCTGTGCTTCCACTCAGCCCTATGTCAAAAAGCCACGATGAGCAGAGACAGCCCATAAACAAACCCATTTCTGTCACACCCGGTGGCGTTGATAAGAAAAGGAGCAAAGCTCTGGCAGCATCTCAGCAGCCAGGGCTCCCTGATCCCGCACACAGGACAGTCCAAACTCCAACTCCAGCCTGGAGCCGCAGCCCCGTGGGGCTCAGGCAGCAGCAAACGCACCTGCACATGGATGGCAAATGGTTGAAAGCGGACTTGACGTTTTGCAGAACAGAAGGGGAAGGAGCGGTGCTGGGGATGGTGGGGAAATAACCTCCTGCAGGGCTCTGGCTGACAGCAGAGGTTTCCATCCTGCCTCTCAGCTCTGCGTGACGTTTGACAGGATGGGTTTGGCACAAGACAGTGCACCAAGGACCACCCCGAGCCCAGCGTGACAGCGATGCTGCTCCTGGTGGGCTGCTCCTGCAGCAGGTCCCTGCAGCCACCCGCCACCCTGGTCAGGCTGCTCTGCTGGCACTGGAAGGGGGCATGTGGCTCCTTCACCACTCAGGCCATGGGCTGAGGGACAGACGGTGCTCCCAGAACATGGGCCACTCATTTATCCTGGCGTCTTTGGGCAACGTACAGCAGCAGCCCAAGAGCCCCGTGAGAGTCTCATGCAGAGGCTGGCACCATTCCTCACCTCGGGGTGGTCCCCGTGACCATGGGACTGCTCCAAAGGCTGTCCCCCCTGGGCAACAAGGGGGTAGGGAAGGAGTCAGGCATGAAGGCCAGATTCTGCGTACCCTGACAGGGTACAAAAGGGCTGCACAACCCTTGCTTGGGTAACAAGGGCTCTGGGAATGAGCTGTGGCTTGGGACGTGCTGGCAGGGCTGGCAGGGAGTGTGCAGCCCTTGCACCGCCTGCCAGCCCTGGTGGAGATGACCCCGAGCACCCCCCCAGTGTCACCCCTGAACCCAGCCTGTCCCCTCCTGGGCACATTGGCTGTCACCAGATGGGCAAGGTGGCCCACAGCCGGATGGCGGCATGTGAGGCAGCATGTGTCACAACATGGCCAGACTCAGCAGGTCACTGCCCAACACCTTGGGGGGGTCAGGAGGGCTCTCGTGGGGCAGGCAGCAGCCCCAGGGTGGTGGGCGCTGGGCACAGGGCAGCAGGCAGCGTGCAGGCAGCAGGCAGGCAGAGAAGGGGGAGCGCTCGGAGGGCACGGGCAGCCCCTGCCTGCAGGTCCCACGGTGCGGTGGGTTTGTTTGCTCGGAGTCTCACTGCAGGTGTGCCGGGAGCCGGCAGCCGCCACGGCATGCCACGGCCCGGCCCTGCGGATGTGGCTTCTCACTCGCACGCAGCCGCCGCGCTGGCAGCAGCCACCCTTCCCTGGGGAGCTCCATGGTGCCCCCAAGGTGGCTCCATCTTTGGGCTCCGAGCTGGGATGCCTTCGGGCTGGATGCTGCCCCTTCTCTCGGGGCTGGGCACTTTCCATGTGCCCTGAGCTTATCCACACATCCCAGTGCCTGCCAGCAGCTGCCTGCTGCAGGCAGCCAGCGGGACCCTGCCTGCACACCCAGGGTCCTGCTTGGTGGCTCTGGAAAATGAAACCGTCACCCCATCGCGGGCAGAGCCCGCCATGACCCAGGGCCAGGGTACTGCTCCGAGAGGGGGCTTCGGGAGCAGAGCAGAGCGAGGGGCCCCTGTTTCCCCTTTGTTTCACTTGGCCACCATCCCCAGGTGGGACAGGAGGGACATCACGCACTCCACTCTGGTGGGAAGCCAGTGGTGGCAGGGATGCCCCACGTGGGCTCCACGGTGGCCAGGGGTGTGGAGATGGAGCAGATATTTGCCTTTTCGATGCAGTTGTTGCCTTACAATGAAGTTGGAACACGCTCTCCACCACACATGCTCTCAGGGCCCAGGTGGATCCACCTCTCCTGAGGTCACCTTATTTCCTGGGTGTCATTGCCACTGTGCTGTCCCCTGGGTCTCTGTGGAGGCAGGAGCTGCTCAGATGTTCCAGATGTGGAGGGACACCATGTCACCAGTGACCCCAGTTCAGGAGCAGACCTACCCATGAGCCATCCCAACTTTCCTCCTCTGCTGATGGAGATGCCCAGTCTCCCCAGGCTTCTCCTCGAAGCTCAAGATCTCACTTGACTCCTCTGCACCGTGAGCCAAGACTTGTCCTCGTCCTCACAGAGAGCATAAAAATCCCATGCTCTCACCTGCATTAGCTCAAACACAGGCCAAGGATGTTGGGGAGACAGTTGTTCTCGGTGCAGACCCTGCTCATCTTGCAGGGCCATTGGGACCAGGGAAGCTTCCTGACAAATGGAGCAGCAGTGGAGGGGACCACAGTGCTGGTGGTCATATGGCTCGGCCAGGATGTCACCATGGAAATGGCATGTCCTGCCAGTGAATTAGGTGACAGTCAGCCCCTCTGCACAACCCTCCCAGGCAGTGTGGGATGGTCCCTGCTGCAGATCATCCCTGTCACCATGCCTGGAAGAGGAGCGGGAGGTCCCCACCGCTCCTCCATGGCATCACCTACCAGCCTCGGAGCAAAGGTGTCAGCCTCTGCCTGCACTGCCTGCATGTCTGGTGCAGGACGGAGGAAAATGCGGGTGATAGGGAACAATTTTAACCCCCATAACCATGTTCCCAACCCATCCTGCCAGTGTCCTTCTCTCTAGACAGCCCCTGGCAGCGCTGAGACCAAGGCTGGTCACCTCTGGGACCGAAGCTGGATGGGTATGGCTGTAGGACTCACTGAATGAAGTATATGGGCCACGTGCTGCCACAAGGGCCCCAAACTGACTGAGAAACCTTTGGTAGAACAAGGGTGGAAAAAGCAGGGGTTTCAGTGAGGCCCAGGTTGGTGCCAAGCACCTTTGGAAGGCTCTGACCATCCAACGCAATGGTTGGCCATGGTGGTACAGCTCTCCCACGGGGGAGCAGATGTGAACCTGCACAGCTGGGCTCTGCCAGCATTTCCAGCACAGAGGAGCAGACAGGGAGCACCATCCCCTTTGAGAACAACCATGTGAGTTTCATCTTGAGGGAAAGCACCAGCTCTTGTAGGACTTTTCCAAAAGGATCCCCAAAAACAGTCCCAGAAAGAAGCCATGCAAGCTGCTAACTGGGACCTCCAAGGGGGAAGCCCCTGGGAGCAGTCTGGGGGATGAGCTGCTGCTGCTGGAGCAAGGAGAAACCCCAAGAGACCTCGTGCACCGATCCCCCGTGTTCCCAGCCTGACACCCCCCCGACGTGCTAACGTGACCCCAGCGTGTCGGTGACATGTGAGGTCACTGCGGTGAGACAGACGTGTTCCTGGGAGAGCACCAACACGTCCACGTCTTCCCACTGCAGCGGGGGGCCTGGGAAGCTACCTAGAGCATTGCACGCTTGTGTCATGCAAAAACAAGGTAAAAAGGGGGAATAATATACACAGAAACGTGGTATTTTTTTAGGCTTTTGCTGGACCCAAGGGATTTGCTCTCTACTGTTTTAGTGGCCAACTGGAGGAGTGAAAGCTGGGACAGATGGCAAGAAGAGTGATCCAGCCCCACCAAGCCTGGTTTTGCTCTTTCGTTGATGAAGAGGACACTGGCAGGCAAGTGGTGGCAAAACTTTAATTTCACCCCGCAGAAAAAATACCTGCCAGTGGAAAATGCTGCCGGGCTCTTTGTGGAGGTGAAGTCAGGGAAGGAAGGTGTGTGCTCCATTCCTCGCATTCCTCCCCAACTCCCGGTGGCCGCACTCCCCAGGTCCAGCCGGGTGCCCAGGGGGTGACGGAGAGGGCGGAGGATCCTGTCCCGCAGCCTCGCTGCCCCACCAGCTGGGCAGGACGCAGCAGCTTCCCTTCTCAGCACGGGGGAGAGGGATGGCACCTTGTTGGGGCCCAAGAAATGAAACCTTTGATCTACGTGGGCAACATCTTCAGAAACACTTGGGTGGGGGTCCCGCACAGGTGAACGCTGTGTCCCCGGGTGCCGTCCTGCTGCACCCCAGCGTCCTGCCATATGCACGGCTGTCACGTTGCATCCCTATGGCCACATGCCGGAGCCTGCTTCAGAGCAGGGCACCGTGGGCTCATCCAAATATCCAAGCGTAGCCAGTGGGATGCCCTCTCCTCCGGACACCCCGCATTGTCCCCTCTCCAACAACACCAAACACCAGAGGCAAAGCCATTGCGCTGCTGCGCACTGCTGTCCCTGCGCCGCCCCGGCTCCCTCCCGGGCACATGCGCGAGGGCACCGCGCCAACAGCTAATGGGAAAGTTCAGGGTCAGGGCGAGCCGCGGGGAGAGGCACATAAAGGGCTCATTGTGCGGCAGGTCTCCTTCGGCTCTGCTCATACAGGGCGAGCAGTTCAACAACAAAATGCAGCCCAGAAATATGACAAGACACCTTTTTCCCAGGCTGCTGTTAAACTCTAATTAAACATTTCAGCACACTCGAGCGAGGGAATGTCTGCTTCTCAGGCCCAGGCGATCTCAGCTGGAAAACATCTCCTCCGGTGCAAACAGGCTTGTGCAGGTTGACCCAGAAAGATGCCCCTTGGGCCCAGGGATGATGCAAACCCACAAACCGGGGTGGGCAACCTGCTCCCATCCACCCACCTTTGGGCCAGCAAGGGGACTACTTGCTGCACCCCTCTCCGGAGGACGGGGCCGGGCTGGGGCAGCCCAAGAAGGGGCTGTGCAGCCAGGCACACCGTGGGCAATGTCACCGCCGGCAGCCGCTGCCACTTCTCCCCGTCCCCAGTGTGGGAACTGGGAGTCCCTGCACCAAGGGAGCAATGTCCCAGGGAAGCAAGAGGCAGCGTTTGCACCCGTGTCAGCCCCATGCAATGGAGAGACAGGCGATAGCTGCTCCATCATAGCCCCAAATCTGGCCTTTACAACCCAGAACTTGCCCACCGATGAAAAAGGACCGTGACTCTGCCTTGCCCACAGTGCCTCAGGCAAGGTCAGTGCCTCTTCAGCCCATTGTCCCAGAAATACTTAATGTGATGCCTCACAGCAGCCATACAGCACAGCCCACATGCTCCGTCTTCAGATCTGGTAGGTTTTTGGATCTCAGCACCCCTATTTCAGTAAAGCAAATTCTTCTCATGGCCAGTCCCTGGGGCCACTGGTTCCCCTCCCCAGGCCCGGACCACAGTTCGGCTCCCCCGCTCCAGGGTTCGGATATTGAAAAACAATGCAATGGACAGGCAAAATGTTGGATTCTCATTCTTCGGTGCTTTGCGATACTGACCTGCAGGCACTCACCATCATCACACCTCGCTGTGACATTTTGGTTGGTCTTAAGCAACTGCTTTCCCAAGCTCCCCCATCCTACCCCCTGCAGCCTCCTCTACATCTGGGCAGGAAAATTGGGCTTAAGCCGCTTTTCTGTCCCCCCAGGGAAGCAGAGGTGCTCCCAGCTTTCGTTTGACCCAGAAATCTCCAACAGTCAGCAGGCTGGAGGAGATGACCAGCCTTGGGACAAAGGGGTCCCTGCGGAAAGCTCCAACCTGAAGCCCGTCTCCTTCCAAAATCCACCCTTTGCTTTCCTCTGGGTTTTCCGGGGAGCAGAGGACAGCCTGACCCCGCGAGCAGCCAGCCCCGATCCCCCGAGAGGGGTTTGCTGCTGGCCCAGCGTGCCTGTGGGGCCGTGCACCGCTGGGGAGGGCAGGGAGGCACTGCCACCAGCCTCGTGTCACCGCAAACCGAGATGCGGGAACCAGAGCACACGCTCTCCAAGCAGTGCTGGGCTGGAAAACCCAGCGAGGCCGGAGCTGGCATCCCGCTATTTCAAAGAACGAAGGAGAAAGAAAAGAGCACAGAAGAGCTGAGCAGTGAAGCCAGGCGCTGCTGGGAGCAAGGCGGGGCACAGGGACTCAGCCACTCAAAGTGAGCAGAGAGGGGCACGGCGGCTTGAAGACCCCCGCCATGCATCACCTGGAAGCCCAGGACGGGTATGGCGATGGGGAACCGGCAAAGCCCAGCAAGTGCCGCTAGAGCCAGCCCTCCCCATGTTATTAAACACTGGCTTTGGCCATTAGCTGCAGTAATTCCTCAGAACCTTGTTTCCAGCAGGCACATCCCGTATCTCCCAAAAACCCTCACTTGCTGCGATGCTCTGATGTCCGACCCAGCCACGCAGAGGGGACATGGTGGTGCTGACCTGCTGGCACCGCAGTAGCGCAGCCACCGCTTCGCAGCGTCCCTCATCCCCCCCGAGCACGGCCCAGTGGGAGCAGCATGCCGAGTACAGGTGGCTCCAGCTCGCCGGGGACTTGCAAGCTGGTGGTTTCCCACGTGCAACCTCAGTAAGAAACAGGTCACTCAAGACAGGATTACTACAAAAATCTGCCATTTCTAAGATTGCTAAGTAGTGGGAAGGTGTCTTGCCCCGAAAGGCTTGGAGCTGAGTGACTCCTGTGGATGACATTTGTAATTTGGCATCCCATGGGCGTGGAATTTGGCAAAACTGGTCTCTCCTGCTCCGAGGACATTCCAGCTCTCTGCATGGGCAGTCTGAATTGAACTCCCTCAATAAATACAGCAGCCGGGGGTTTAATCCAGCTTGGATCCCCACAGTTAGAAAAGCAGCAGCAGCAGCAGCGTGCTCCTTGGGGAGGCTCCCATCCCGCCCCGGCGAGGCTCCGTGTCCCCCGACATTGCCAGCACCGTGGTTCCTGCCACCAGGCAGGCCACCACCTCTGCGAAACCTCACCCTGGTCTCTGGACTGCCCGTACTGGGTGCTGTTACCCCGAGAAAATGGCAACAGCGACCTGTATCCGGGACCCCTCCGGGATGGCACGTGGCTGCGGACAGCTGACAGCTCTGGAGGGGGCCACAGCCACGCATGGGGGCTGTCCCCATGTGCCACACACTCGCAGAGCTCATCCCCCTCCTAAGCTGCTGCAGGAGGACGGCGATGGAGGCTGTAGTTAGGAAGGAATTTTGATATTTCTAGGAAAAGCAAGGCAGGGTGGCAGGGGCCTTAAATCCTCCCTGTGTGGCACCTAGGGTGTGCTGCGCTGCCCGAGCTCTGTGGGACACATCCAACCCTGAACCCTGCTCCACCGAGGACGCCCCATGGGGCACCATGAACTCCAGTCCTGGCACAGCCACAGCCACAAGGCAGCGAGGGAGGTGACAGCCATGGGGACGCAGGCGAAGGGCACCCATCGTCGGGGCACTGCACACACCATGGGGGCTCACCCCCACCTCCCAGCCCCGGGGACCATGTCCCCACCAGGCACTGTGACCCACAGCCTCCCCACACAGTCCACGGCTTGGGGAGATTTTGACACCGTGCGCTGGTGATAGGGGGCTGGATCCTGACTCATCATCCGACTGTTTCCCAGGTTCTTCCAGCAGCTGCCCCCGCCGCGAGGACGTGTGTGCTGATGGGATGGGATCCGGGCGCGAGAGGGAAGCGGGGACAAAGGCGCTGCACTGCGCTGCTACTCCTCCTCCCTGCTCTTGGCAGGGCCGGGGGACTCCGGCTGGGAAGGGAAAAGGTTCCCAGGGTGAAGGTGTTAAATACCCTTCTCCCGTGCTGCTGTCACCTCGCAGTCCCCGGGGTGTGAGAATCAGACTCTATTATCCCCTCATTAGGAACTAACATACTGTACTAACCTTTTCACATGAAAGCTACAGTCTGTTCGCCAACAAAAGCTGACGCTTGGTTCCCAGGAGTGGAAAAAAACCCAACCCCACAAGCACTTAGCGGAGGCTCTGGGACCAGCCGTCCCCGCTGGCTCTGCGCAGACCCTGCCGAGCCCCAGCGGATGCTCCGGGGGGAGGAAGGGACTCCGGGAGTCGGGGGGCAGCCGGGCACACAGCCCCAGTGGAGTGGAGCAGGGGAAGCTCCCCTTGGCCGAAGGGTCCTTATTCCAGATCCCAAGACGGCTGGGGTCCCCCGTGCCTGTCCCCCCCGGGGACGCATGGCTGGGGCTGTGGGTAGGCGTGCAAGGGGGACGCCCTCCCCTGGGGTTTACATTGCAGGGAGCCCTTCCCCATCAGGACACACTGCCCTGGTTGTCCTCTAGAGAGGGGTCCCAGGGCTGGCAGACCCCCTTCAGCTACCAGAGCCGCTCCAGCTCACCCCCAGGCTCCCCTGGGGTTGAGGGGGGGAGCAGTTTGCAGGACTTTGGTTCTTCCCACACCACTGACCAAAGCACGCTGGGATTTGCAAGAGCGGAAACTCCCACTTCTCTTCAGGCTACCCTGAGAGGTGGGAAGCAGGGTTGGAAAAGCGTCACTGCGCCATGGAAAAACTCATCTGCACAACACCTGGGGCCCCAGGTCAGCATCTAGAGCGGCCAGGCTTTAAGAGCACTGAGCACGGCAGGTGATGGCCTCCCTGGCCATGGGAACAGCAGGGACGGGACATGCATCACTGTAGACTACATCTCCTTGTCCCAGACATTGGCAGGCATCGCCTGAGAAGGTGAACACTTGGAGTAACATCCTCCTTGCTCAGGCTTTTAATTAAATGAGACCCACCTGGGGCAACAATTTGAGCTTCTGCCCATCACACACTGAGATAAAGATGGGGCTAGAGGAGAGGTCTTGAAATGAAAAGAGTTTTCCTGGTTTCTTCACTTTAAAAATATCTGCTCTGCTCCATTTATTGCTGGAGACCTCTGACAGCTTGGGGAAGTGGGCCTGAGAGGTGCCCAGGGCCACAGCAGGTGCCGAATGCCTGGGGACACAACCCTGCGGACACATCCCTGGGGACACATCCCTGCCTTCCCATGTGGCTGCGAGACACCACAAATTCCAGCTTCACTCACCACCTTGCACCTCAACCAGCTCCGTGCTTCTAACAAGGAAAGCAGGAGGAAGGAGGGATGCGTGCCCATTTTTTTCCTTCCCCCCCCCCGCCATTGATTCCTTTCCTGCCTCCACCTGCAGTCAGCTCCCTGTGAAGGCAGCTCCCTCCCTGACCCCACAACCTGCCCGTCCCTAAGGGCTGGGGGACTTTTCCATGTCCCCCAACTAGCCACTGGCTCCTTCCCAGTGCCCTGGCGTGGGGCAGGGATGGGGTGACCCTCTGCCCCCCCCATCTCCACCAGCTGGTCCTGTTGCAAAGAGGCGTGTGGTTTTTGCATTGCACACACATGTTTATTAGATCCTGGCCTGAGCCCACTAAGCTGTTTCACACAGGCCGCCAGTGACAGCCTCCCAAGCTGTTTCGCTGCCACGGGATGCTGCGAAGGTGTCAGCGGTGCTACACGCTGTTTTACAAAGTAATTGAATTAAAACTGGTGAAACGCTTCGGTGCTGCCTGGCTGCTCCTCTCGGCGGCGTGGCTGGGTGCAGCGGCCCGGAGTGGCCCGAAGCACACGCGGCTGCTCCCCAGGCTGCTCTTTTTGGAAGGTCACTTTTCTTCCCAGTTGCTGCAGTCAGATTTGGGTCATCAGGTTTGATCTAAACATGTCAGAGGAGTGGAATTCAGGGGGAAGCAGAAGCACGATAAATGCAGGCTATCTCCTGGTGCATTTCTGGGCTGGTTTCAAAAAGACTCTTGGTTCACTCGCGGTGTCTGGCAGACGGGCTGGGAGACCCGGCAGTGGGTTTAGTTCATGGTCTGACACAGGTGCCATGGTGCAGCCCGCCCACCGCACTGGCACCGACCACGGCAGCACCTCTGCACACATGTGTCCCTGTACTGGAGACGAGCCTGGGTGCGGTTTATCACCACCTGCCCCAGCTCAGAAGCACCTCTGAGCCACAAATCGAGCCAAGGCCACAGGCGTTAAGTTTTGTGCGAGGTGAGAAGCAATCCTTACCCAGCAGCCGGGGCGGATGAGGCAGGAGGAGGGAGAGCTGGCACAGAGGAGAGGCACAGAGCTGAGTCGGGGCCCTCGTCCCCAGGCTTCCTGCTGCCAACCCAATCCCACTGGTCCTGAAGAGGTTGGTGCTCTCCAGGGAGGGGCAGGCAGAGCACTGCCAAACTCACTGCAGCTGTGAGAGAGGAGCAGACAGGAAAGTTTGTCCGTCACCTTCAGCCCAGCCCGGCTCCCCAGCGCTCCTCCCCAGCTCCACACATTGAGAGGGTCCGGCGTGGGCAATGCGCAGCGTCGTCCGAGCAAGCCCGCTCGTCCCCAGGGTGGGCGGTAGCCCTGGACCTGCCGGGAGAGCAGCCGGGAGACACAAACGGAGAGATGGGTTTAGAGGACAGCGCTGAATATTCCACCTTGCCTGAGGTCCACCTGAACCCAATCATTCCAAAGAAGTTCAGAACCAACCAAACCACCCTGAGACAATGAAAATTAACTTTAAAAGCAATATTTTAAGCTGAAACAAGTGATTCCCCCCCGCTTTTTCAGCTCAGTCCATACAGTGATGAGCACATTGCAGTCTGGGTCATGCAAACACCAAGCTGGAGATCTCTTTGGCTCCATCAGCATCTTCACCCAACACTCTCTGCAGGTCCCCAAAGCCTTGTTGGTCCCCACCTGCCACGTCAGGGGGCTCAGTGCTCACTGTCCTTTGCTTGTGGCCATAGCCAGTCAGGGCCTTTGGCCACCACCAGCCTGCCAGGAGGTCCTGCAGAGCTCTGGGACGCACAGCGCCGGGGCTGGAGGATAAAACCCTCTGAGCTCTGCCTGAGCAGCCCGGGGCGAGCAGACTCGGTATTCACCCTGGGAGGGAGAGCTGGAGGGAGCAGCTGGGTCGGCGTTTGTCCTGCTCAGCACCATTTTATGCAAGGTTGAGGCTCCTCAAAGCAACAGTCCAGGCCCTTGAACAGGCTCTTGCATACAAAAATGACACACAGAAATGAGAAATGGGCCTTCATCGGGTACCTGGGTAGAGTCTTTGGCGGGAAGCAGCTTGCCATTTGGTCTTGGAGGTTCAACCTCAAAGTCCAAGGCAAGGCAAAGTCCAAACCGCCAAGTCCCAGACCTTCTGGAGAAGGTGTGGGTGCCCATCTGCCAGAGCACCAGCCTCTGCTCTCACTGCTCTACATGAGCCATTGGGGTCAAACCACACCAATACAGGTTACAGGGAATCTGAAGCAGAGCATCCTCGGCACCCCAGCTCGGCTTGTGGTGACTCTGCCTGCCTGCAGGATTCCTGCTCCTCCAGCTTTAGTCTTGGGCAAAGGAGAGGCTAAAGAGAATTATCCCTCCATGATAAATGGGGACCTGCCTGGGTGCTGCCTGCACCCTGCTGAATTACAGCGTCTGAGCGGCGAGGGCAGAGGAGGCCCTGATAGGGCAGCCCAACACGCAGCCACCCCTTGGAGAGACCCAGATGGTCCCGGTGCGGCCAAATCTGCACCTGCACCCAAAACCCTGAGGCTGAGCTAAAGGGAGCAGTGTGTGCAATGGCAGCACAGGGCAGGGCACTGGTCACATTGGGCTCCCACCGCACGCTGCACTGCGGTGGTGTGACATGGGAACGCTCTTGCCTGGGGACAGGAGTCCCAGGGACTGGGGACATCAAGGTTTGCCATTCCCCTGCTGCTCTCAGAAAGCCACTGAGTTCTGTCCCCTGTCTCACCCCGCACAAACCAGAGATGGAGACTTCGCCCAAGGCTGTGTCACTGCTGTGTCACCATTTTGTCACTCACGTGGCGCTGGGTGACAGGGATAACCCAAAGCAGCTGGCACAGTCGCGGGCAGGGCCAGGAGCTGCCTCCATGCAAGAACAACCCCCCCACACCCATTCTCCTTCAGCAAACACCCCAGAGCCTCCCTCCCTCCATGCAACATCCTGACGGATGCTCAGCGGGTCCTGGCGCTGCTTCAGCATCTCAGCCGGGAGGCGACCGCGGCGCTGCGGTGCGGGGCTCAGCGTGAGGACCTGCTCCACCGCAGCCCTGGGAAAGCCCAGCGCTGGCTGCCGCCGTCCCGCTGCGCGGCAGAGATGAGAAGAAAAACAACTCGCAGGGCTTCCCCTCACCTCCCGTCCTCGCCCCGCGCCGCGGCCCCGCCGGCTCTTTCATCTCCAAGCACCAGCGGCTCTTTCATCTCCCGCCCCGAGGTGCGAATCGCTCCCCTCTCGGGGCAGCCACCCCGTCACCGGCTGCTCATGCCGGCATCAGCACTCGGCCCAACACTGCTGGGATCAAATGGCTGGTAGCCCGGTTGCCCTGCGAGGCCCCGCTCACCAGGACGGGGTGGCAGGTGAGGACTGGTCACCTCTGTCACTTCTGCAGTCACTGGCAAAGTGCTCAGGACCCCCAAAGTCTGGCTGCTCCCAGGTGCCTGCAGAGAAATCGAGGCACCAGGACTTCTTCTGGTTCTTGCAGGGGCAAATAAGATGATGCCAGGCTTGTGCCTGCTCTCATTCACATTTGCTCAAACTCAGTTCATCTTTGTTAACCTGTGCTGATGCAAAACCAGCCCGCGGGGATGGGAACCATCTACCCCAGCAGACAGATGTCCGTGCCACCCCAGCGTTCCCGGTTGGGGATGACGAGGTGGTTCCCCAGCCTTAAAAAGCCCAAAAGAACCGTCCTGGCCACCCTGCCTGACTGCCAGCCCACCACCACCCCAGCAAATGGCCCTGCAGTTTATGGTCCAGCTACGGCTTATCTTTGGATTCTAATATAAAGGTGACAAGGCTTTGCTATCACAACATTGGTCAGGGTGTGTGGGCACACAATAGCTCTGCCAAAAGGGCTGGGAATCCTTATGAGCAGCATTAAATGAGATGCCTGATGGATATGAACGGCAAGGAAAGCACAGCTGGGTGAAAGGCACAGTGCGAGCACAGTGTGAAAAGCTGGGAGAGAATGAGAACAAGAAAGAGAGAAAGAAAAAGAAAAAGAAAAGAAGAAGAAGAAAAAGAAAGAAAGGAAAAGAAAAAGGAAAAGGAAAAGAGAAAAAGAAAAAGAAAAAGAGAAAAAAGAAAAAGAGAAAAAAGAAAAAAGAAAAGGAAGAAAAAAGGGAAGCAACAGGCTCATGTGAAACACCCCGACTCCAGGACTGCCATGAACCCAGGCCCAGAGCTGCCCCATGGCCACCATGCGCTGCCAGTGTCGGCTGCATGCGGCCCCCAGCTCTGCACCCGGGGGACAGCTCTGACCCGAGCCGTCCCCAGGAAACACTCACCTGTGGGCGCCATCCCAGTGGCAGCACTGGAAGGGACCAAGCAGCGTCACGGCCTGCACCGGCTCTGCCAGGGAGCGGTAACAGGGCCGTGGGGGCCATCGGGCCTGGGGACAGTGGGGCTGCGATGGCAGCTTGACCCCCCCGGGGAGCCAAATGAGCCCCAACCAAATCCTACAAAACGGACAAAGAGTCTCCTGGTGCCTCAGCTGCCTGCGCTGGGGCTGGCGGTGCTGCGTCAGTGGGGTGAGCGCATCGCTGGGACAGGCACTGCACGGGCGCATGGCGTCAGGACACGTCACCATCGCCACATCACGGAACTGCACCCAAAAAGCCAGTAATTAACACCAAAGAGTTTTTACACCACCAAACGGCTCCTCTGCAAAGAGCCAAAGGGACGAGCCATGGGAACAGTGATGGTGGCGGGCCGGGGGGGGGCTCTGAACTGAGGGGGCACAGGCGGCAGAGCCACCGTGGCTCCCGGTGCACAGGGCTGCCACCCACGAGCATCATGAGCTGCAAACCTGCCTGTGGTGTGGCCAGGGCTGGCGGGGAGAGGGGAGCCCTGGCAGGACAGCCCTCGCTGGCCTGACCCAGCCCCGGCACAGGGAAGGCGCCCGTGCGGAGCAGAGCGCACCCGTCCCGGCTGACACCCCCCTCACGGGGACATTTACAAGTCCTGGGGAGTCTGTCCCATGCGCCTTCGCCAGTCCCAGTGGGGCATCTCGGAGAGACCCAGTTTTCAACCTTGCTCTCTGGCCGGTCAAATGTTGAACATCAGTTAAAAGGAAGCGATTAGCACCTCTTGTTAATTGAATTGTTTTGCACGATTGCAGCAAGCAAAAGGTTAATATCCATCCACATTTCATCTAACCCCGCAGAACGGTCACAAAACTCAGCCTGGCAAAACCTGACAGTCCATCTGAACACAGGCTGATGCTCCCAGCCTGCCTTCCCCTGCCAAACCAACCATCCCGGCTACTGCCTCTCCTCACATTTACTGCTTATCCTTCTAACCCATCGCAGACAGACCGCCTTGGGGCATTTCTCCTCCCTGGGGACACCCAGCGCCGGGGTTTGCAGAGCTGTGTGAGGTGCACACGGGCTCAGCATCCCTCGGGTGGAGAGGACAGGTCTGATCCTCAGGTGTCCCAGACAAACGCCTTAAAGACTCTAGCCAGAGAAATGCGGTCTTCTGGGACAAGGAGACAATTGCCCTTGGCCCTCTCCAGCACCGGAATAAAGGAATAAAACCAGCCACTGGCAGCACCTCCACAAGCACCCTCTCCCTGCCCCATCACGGTGGCAGAGGGGACCCCATAGGGGACCAAAGGCTCAGAGAGGCAGCGGGGGCACTGCCAGGGCACAGAGGGTTCAGGGCTGGAGCGGTTCAGGCGTCCGGCGCTGTTTGTTTCACTCCGGAAATCCGGATCTTACCTATTTTAAATAAACCGGCCGGGAGGACGAAGGAGTGTCAGGCCTGTTGTTGAGCGCACAGGAAACAGCTGTATTCGATTAGGCAGGGCTAAGTTGGTGACTCTGATAGCCTGGGAATAATAATAATAATAATAATACTAATAATAAAATCCCCTCCTGTTGCAGGACTATTTATTTTCTATAGGAAAATCCAACAGCAGCCCATCACACGGCAGCCAGCGACTGGCTGGGTCCCTTCAGCAGGTCTGCAGGGGTAGGCTGTGGTGGGAAAGGCTGGAGAGAACCTGGCCCAGGGTGGGTGATACTGTGCCCCGCGGGGTTTCGGAGGCAGGCGGGTGGGTGCTGGGCTGACGGAGGGTGCAGGAGATGCCTTTGCAGCAGGTTGGGCACCCAAAGGACAGTGGCTGGAAGGAGCTTGCTCACCCAGAGCATTATCCCCTTCCTGCTGCTGGGGAGTTTCCCCTCCACGCCCACAGCGTGTGCTGCAGCCAGGCACCAGCAGCGCAGGATCACGCTGGGATGCTCAGGACTCGGCTGTCTCAGCTCCCTCCAGCCCTGTGGGTCTCTGCACCCAGAGGGGAGGAGGAGGAGGAGGAGGTGAGCAGGTGGGGTGCGGGGCGGGTGGCTGGAGGAGCCCAGGCAACATGACTGGGTTTGTGCAGGGCCCTGACCAATGGTGGTGAGTCTGAAAGCATCCCATCTGCTCTGAGCAGGAGAGCATCCCTGTCCCCGTCCCTGTCCCCATCCCCATCCCCATCCCCATCCCCATCCCCATCCCCATCCTCATCCTCATCATCTCCATCCCTATCCCTATTCTTGCCCCACATCTGTGCATGCTCCCAGGCTCACCAGGAACACCCCAGGCTTGCCAAGTGCTGACTCAGCACTTGGGCACCAGTGAGGGGTGGCAGTGGCACAGCACGTCCGTGCCCTCTGGCACACAGGGGGCCAGGGAGGCATTTTGGGCAAGGCTCCAAAAATGTGGCCAGGTGGCGACTCCCTCCTTCCACCCACCAGGAAGGACCTAGACCAGTGCGTGCTGAAAATCCTGCTTCTGGGAAGCCGTTCCCATTTTTTCACGGCTCTTTTAAAAAAAAAAACTTGGCCATTGCCCAGCCCTAACAGAGCTACGCTGCCCCTCCAGCTCCTAGACTCCCAAGTGACCTCCAGGAATATTTCTACAGCTGCCCACACAGATTTCCCAGGAAGGGCAGCGTGCATCCTCGGTGGCCAAGCAGCCACGTTCCTGCTGTCCCACTCGGGCTGCCCCATTTCTCCAGGGTAATCCCAGCTTGTAGACGAGGCTTTCATTTTTCCTTCCAATGTGGCGGGATGCAGCCGGAGGACGTGGTGGCAGCAAATATGTTTGTTGTTTTCCCCTATTTACCTCCCTGCTGGACACAGAGCCTGTGGGTCCCGCTTAGATGGGGCTGTTTAGACTGTCAAGTTCTGGCTCATTTGAGCTTTCAGGGGTGGCTCTGGAGCCACCCCCACCCTGATGGTCCCTGCAGAGACCCTGAAGGATGCGGTGCTGGAGCCTCAGCTCTTGGCGAGGCTTCGGCAGCAAAATCAGGCTTCAGAGGAGAAATGAGGGCTGGGAGCAAGTTCCAGTCTTGGTGCTCAGCTCATTTTCTGAGACGAGGGATGGCAGATGAAGGACCAGGTAGCTTGCCGGGTTCAAGGTCACCTGCAGCTCCTCGCTGTCAGGTCACAGGGGGAAAAGCCAGAGGCGGGATGGAGGGATTTTCCCAGCAGGCTCCCTCCCTGGCACGCTGCCTGTCCCCAGATGCTCCGCGGTGCTGTAACAAGCCTCTGCACCAGATGCAGAACAGCTGAGCTTCATTTAGCTGCTCAGGGCAGCTCTACTGCACATCCCACAGCGCTTCATCGGGGAAATTCCCTGCCTGTCCTCTTCCCGAAAAGAGGCCGGCGCAGGAGCTGGACCGAGGAGTGGGTCAGACCCAGCCCTGGGCCCTTCTCCCAGGGTCTCCAGGTGGAGATTAAAACCGTGTCAGCAAATAAGAGCCTGAGGATGAGGGAAACACTCAAACTACCAGCAGGTGTCCAGGTGGGGCAAGAGGTGACACCACAGACACCCCTGGGATTTGCAGGGCCGGGCGGCTGCGCTCTCGTCCAGCAGCCGTTTCTCGGCATGAATTTTTGGCATGATCCTGCCTCCCCCGCTCCCTCTGGGAAATATCACTGATAACTCTGAGATAAAGAAAAATGCCCTTCATTTTCCCACCCAGCTGCCTGCTGGAGCATCCATCCTGCCTGGCCCTGGCTCTCCCGGCAGTGCCGGGACAGCTTGCAAGGGGGAAAGCACAGAACCCGGCCCCACAGGTGATGCTCAGCTCCTACGGACCCCTCGAGCATCTCTCCTCGCCTTGTGAGCGGGATGGCAGACGTAGAGCATTGCTGGGACCACTTGCCCCAGTCCGGGCTGGCCGGTCAGGTTCCCACGTACTGCCTTGACGTCACCCCGAGAGCGCAGGAGTGAAAGGGGGGCCCTCGGGCGCCTGATAATAGTGCTTTCCTTCCCCATCAATAGCGGCGAGAGACACGCTGGGCTGACACGGAACTGTGCACAACAAAAGCCAGTGTCCGAACAAATCTTCTCAGGCGCTGGGTCCTCCGGGTGACCCGGGGTTAGCCCGGACTTTTGCTCCCGCCCGGCCCTCCGGAGCAGGAATGTCCCTCCGCACTGCGCCATGGCTGGTTCCCACGCTTCCAACCTGCTTTGCTGTTTATCAGCAACCGGCCTCTAATCCCCTTTGTGAAGGTCTGATTCAAGCTCAGCACAATGTGGCGAAAAGGGAGGGGGCAGGCGGGAGATGAGGGAGGGGAGAACAGTCCCAAAGAATGAAAATCAAACACTTTACCTTCCCCCCCCCCCCCCCCCGACGATGATTCCCTGGGGACTCTTTCGTCCGGCACCTCTCTGGGCAGTGCCAGGCTGCAGCGGGGAGCTGGATGGCTCAGCCCATGGCAAGGGGCTCGTGGTGGGATGTGATGGTGTTTCGGAACAAGCAGAAACGGACAAAAAAAGCACTTGTGTCCCCTTGCAGGTTAATTCGGCTTTGATGCTTGCTGCTCCTTCACGACCCTCCTCCTGCCACGGCTCCATCCATCACGTTTTCCCAACAGGGATGGATGGAGGTGTGCCGTGAAACATCTCCGGAGGGTGTCTATGGGGGAACAGGGAACGTGAATCCCAACTCCCTCCTGTTCCAGCCACCCCACCGCAGCCTCTCCCCGCTGCCGCAACCTTCTCTCTTTGCAAACCTCCCTGGGGCGAACAACCCAGCGGAATTTCCCCAAGCCCCCAGCAGGCAGAGCCGGGTGCAGGTGCCCTGTGCTGGGCTCTCACTCCATCCTCCTCAGGGCCGAGCCCCTCATCCGACTCCTGTTTGCTTTAGAGGAGGATTCGCAAGCCCTTTCCCTGGATAACTTCAGAACAAAACAGCTTCCAAAGGCTGCGCTACTTACAAATGAGGGTTTTCAAGCTTTTGTCCTAAATCCAATGCTGTTTTCTTTGCAAACGGCAGGGGAAAAAAGTAAAAGAAGAAGAGACGACTTCAAATGCTAATCTTGTTAGGTTAAACTGTTCGCTAAACAGATGGAGGTGCAAGGCAATGGGATTTTTGTCTTTTCGAGGAAGAGGTTAGGTTTGTAGGGCACAGAGGTCATTCCGGGCAAACTGGCAGCTTTGCTCTTTGTGTCACAAGAGCAGGGAGAAAGTAAAGTGGCAAAACTGCTCCTGGCTGAGCTAGTACGGTGTTCTGGTGGTCTCGCAGGATGAAGCCCCTGAGCCTTGGTCCAGGTGCCGGGGTTACTCAGAGCCAGCGCAAGGCCAAGGCACCCCAAAAGGGACACGCTGATAAAGATCCCGTCGCTCCCTGATGCCACAGCACCTCGGCACCCCCCAAGGAAGACCCTCCCAAAAGCCACCCTCGGCTTCTCCGGCACTCGGCCCATCTGGGGAAGATGCTGGGGATGGCAGCCTCCGGCATGGCCACTGCAGCGTCCCCTGGGACCCACTTGCAGGCCAGCTTCATGCAAGGGCTGTCAGGATGCCAGGAAGTTTTGTGCCCTGGGCTATGAACAGGAGCAGTGCCCTGAAATCCCTCAGGAGACAGAAACTGTTTCAGCTGAAGGGTCCAGACCCGCAGAGGGATGCAGCAGCGGCCACAGCACAGCCCCTCTCGCTGCTCCCATGGGCTTGCCCGCTGCACCAGAGAGGCCAGTGGGGTTAGTGCTGTTGCTTCTGGTCAGGGTTGGGGTCAGGAGCTGAGAAGGTCACTGTGGCACCAGGGACAGGCAGTTTGGATTAATGCAAACCGCTGGTGTTGTCCCCCAGGGCCAGGCAGGGAGCCAGCGGAGCCCTGGGGAGTTGCCCTGCTGCAGAGGGCCCGAGGCAGCATGGCCGCCGTCACCCCCCAGCCCTGCATCCCTTCCTAACACTTGACTTTTACACCCCCTGGGCCAAAACACCCCATGCCCCGGCCGGGCTGGGGCTCGCCTGAGTCTGGCAGCATCTGCCGTCTGCACCCTGTGGCACACCAGGGGCGTCAGCAGGGAGGGGGTCACCCTGGAGGAGGGCACTGCCACCTCCCTGGGGGACATCGGGGTCCAGAGGGATTTGGTAAGGTGCTGTCAGACACCTGGGATCCCACAGAGTGGTGAATAGCTGCTGGCTTTACTCTAAATCCCTCCAGGTTTTCCTCAGGTCTACCAGGGCCGTCACTGTTTCCCTGCAGGCTCCACCAAATCCAGCTAAACCCCTTTTCCAGCCTCACGCTTTGCTGCAGCCCGGCCCTGTCCTTCTCCCCTGAACCCAGGGAGTCAGGAGATGCCGGCCTGGGTGCTCCTGCCACCCTGGGCTGCTGGGGCCTGTCTAGATGTTCTACTCCAGCCTGGGAGCCCCTATCAGTCTGAGCACTAATTCCAGCCTGGGTGCTAACAGCAGTCTGGGTGCTTATGGTGAGCCCAGATGCTAATGCCAGTCTGGGTGCTAATGCCAGTCCAGCTACTTAACACCAGTTTGGGTGCTAACTCCAGTTTGGGTGTTTAAGGCCAGTCCAGGTGCTTAACATCAGCATGGGTGCTAATGGCAGCCTGGGTGCTCGCGCCAGCACAGGTGGTGACGCCAGCCCAGGTGCCTCAGGCCAGCGCAGGGTGCTCAGCCCAGCCTGGGTGCTCCCGCTTTGCCCACATGGCTGTGAACCACCCCAGCTCGGCTCCAGTGCCCTGGGGAAGGCACAGCTGGGACCCAGCCTGTGCCACTGTCACAGGCACAGGCGACCCTGCTTCCTCAGGCACCTGCTGACATCTGCGTGGGGACAAATGCTGGGCATGTGAACCCAGCTCGCTTGCTGCACCTCTGCAGCCCCAACCCTCACCTTTCCTCCAGCTGTCTGTACAAGGAGAGGACAGCCAGGCTCCCTGCTGGATGCTTCGGCAGAGACGGAGCCCGGTGTGATGCCATCTTGCTGTCCCCGTGCTCCAGGGGACAGACCTGGCAGGGAGCGTGGGCCCGTCTCTGCCAGCCCAGTGCCAAAGGCTGTGGTTTGGGCACCATACCATGCTGCTGGGCAGCAGTTGCACCCAGCTTCCTGCCCTCCCTGCACATCCTCAGCCCGCCTTTACCCTGCTGCACGGCTGGGCTGCTCCGGAGGGCACCTGGGGCGAAGCGGCAACAGAAATGAAAACACAGAAGTATGAAGAATCGGTCAAAAAAACCAACAGCCCCGACCGGATCTGACAAACCGGCAGCCAGAAACAAGTAACTGCCCAGTGGGCGAAACCCTCAGGGGTCCACCACAAACAGGATCCGCTCCCCAACGGCAGGAGAGGATGTGGGAAGGAAAGGGAGGAGGTCCTGAGCGTGGTCAAGGAGAGGCCAGCTGGGAGAGGTGGGACGGCCACGATGGCTGAAGCTGGCCGGGATGCGAGGAGATCCCTTCCGGGCAGCGTGCCCAGCCCCGGAGCACTGACCTGGGAGGCAGAGGGCAAAGCCGGACAGCCCTGAGCACCCAGAAGTGATCTGATTTTTAGGCCTGCACCAGTGCTGAGACACAGGAGCTGCTGAGGTTGGCATGAAACTCCTTGTGTGTTTTAAAATAAAGGCTAAGGAGAGGGTGCTGGTGGGGCTTCCTGGTGGGACGTGCTCCTCCGAGTACTACCAGCCTGCCTGAGCATCATCCAGAACCGGAGCCCAACAAAATCCCGTGGGAAGACTCAGGACAGCTGAATCCCTGCTCAAGGTGGCTGCTTCCAGCCGGCATCCGCAACGGCACAGCCAGCAGTGCCCACAGCCCGTCCCTGCAGAGCTCCCTTCTCTGCCCAGAACAGCCCAATGCCATCCTGTGAACCAGAGCTGGGGCTTGTTGGGCGACAAAGGTCCCCTCCACACATGCCCAGCCATCGCTCAGCCCTGACCCTGATGGGTTTGCTGGAACGAACCGCAGGAACTGAGCCGCCACAGAGCCATGGTGGGCTGGGATGAAACTTCATGCCAACATAAAATCACGCCAAGAGCAGGTTTACGTGCCATCCCTGCTGGGGTGAGCTCTCCCAGTGCTCCCACCTCCCTGTCCATCGACCCCCCCGCAGATGAAGCACCCGATTCCTCCCTCCGGCTACAGCTGCAAGTGCTCCCCGAAGCGCTGCAGCCGGGTCCTGCGGGAGCTGCAGACGCCTGCCCACGCGTGTCGGAGCTGGGGCTCAGGAGCCGCTTTGCTTTGCCTTCCTCCCACGGGGGCTGGAGCCACCACGACCACATGAAGAGCGAGGAGGCTGCAGGCGTCTGGTTTCGCTGTTGCAACATGAGCACATTCTCAGCAGGTGCTTTCACAGCCCCCTGCCCCGTGTCGCGCAGGCGGCAGACGCAGCATGCTCCAGGCTGGGAATTCGCTGTTGTGTGCCTGTGTGCCCCCCCGGGCCCCCGGCATTCAAAACAAACAGGAGATGTGAAAACGCAGCATCCAGAAAAATGTGCGAAGAAGGAAACAAAAAGACAAAGCGGTCGGAGTGCCCAGAGGCTCGGCCAGGGGCCTGCGGGGCTGCGACAGTAAATAAATAACAGTCCTGGTGTCCTGGTATTTGTCACCTTGCTCAGCCCACTGCTGTCACTCGGGGCTGTGGGCAGAGAGATGCGCAGTGAGCAGGGTCGCACTGAAGCCAGCAAAGGGACCAAAGGAAAGCAGGGAAGCGAGCCTGCTGCGTGGCAGGAGCTCAAACACCTTGCAGCGCCCAAACGGGGGTTTTGCTCTATCAGCCCAGGTGTCCTGGCACCTGGCACTGGCATTCAGGGTGAGCCGCAGTGCCATCCATCCCAGCAGGGATGAGCCCATGGTTGGGAACGTGAATTCATGCCATGGCGGCGGCACTGAAACCTCCCCATGAGCAAAAGGCAAATGACAAAACATGCTCTTGGCCCTGCAGCGAGGTTTGCTACGGGAGCCGGGGGAGCCAGGGCCGGCATCTCACCAGTGGGCACCGCTGCTCCTCCAGCGAGCGAGCTGGTGAGGTGTCTGCGTTTGTGCCATGGGCAGAAATAACCGATTTGCCCCTTCTCTCCCCATATTGCACCCATGGAAGCAGCCTGGCAGAGGGCGAGGAGAGCATGGGGACATGTTCTCGCCTGCCGGACACGCCAGCTCAGCTCTCTGCCCCGTTTCCCCGATTCCCCGCTGCCCCATGCACAGCAAAAGCCCCAGGGACAGGACTCAAACTGCCTTGAGCCCAGTGTTCAGCTGCGTTTTGCCCATGGGAGCCCTTCCTTGTCTGTGGTGAGAAAGAGACACCAGCTGAGGACAATTCTCCCCATCAGCACTTAGGGACATCAGGGACCAAGACCTATTCCTCTCCAAATGACCACCGACAGTGAATAGCCCAGACCGAAGCACCCAATATTTTGAGGTGTCCCGGGAGGTGAGATGAACCTCCCAGACCTGCAGACATGGCAAGGGGCTGGTTCCCCAAAAGCCAGGCCCATGGTGGGAGCATGATGCCAAGCAGAGCTGACAAAGGGTGCCGACGTCTGCCAGCCACCGCTGTGGTCCCAGCGGGCAGCCAGACCCACTGCTGAACCGCGGTTTCTCCGGGGTGCCTGTAGCCCCTGTGTCACCCCAACGCACAAGTCCAGCACATGTGTTTCCTGCTCTCCAGTGTCTTCAGACCCTCTTTTCACATCAAATCAAATGTACGCTTGTTTTTCCAGCCACAGGCACTCTGCAACCACTTTGAAGCTGGGATGCCCAATCAGGCACGACAGGGGAGATTTCTGCTCCGGGAGCGGCAGAGGCAGCCTTCAAAGCTCCCTGCTGCCAAAAGGTGTTTAGAGAATGGTCAGGGAGGGGAGCCTGAGGTGGGCCCACCACGACGTGAGAGCCAAACCAGCGTTCAGAGGCACCATGAGCACAGGATTTGTGCTGAGCCCAGTTCTGGGCCCTATTTCCAGATTCTCTTTTGCTCCGTGCAGGCTGTTGGAGGCATTGGAGATGATGCAACTTGGGAGCAAACCAGGTGTGGTTTCTTCCACACAGTAAATGTCCATCCCTCCATTAGCTTTAACAAACACAGCATGAGCTTCTTCCACGAACTAGAAAAAGAGAATACTGTGTCTTTTAAAATTTATTATTTTTTGCTCTCTGAACATTTTCCCAGAGGAGAAAGGAGAAGTGAGGAACCTTCTGTGCCAGACAGTACCATAAATGTCTCCTGCTACGCTGCAAAGCCAGAAAGGAAAATACCATCACCCGAGCCACTGGGGACATCACATGTTGTGGGGCCAAAGTTGCTGTCCTGGGAAGCTGTGATGCCCAGCTCTGAAAGCCAGGGCTGGGGTCTCCTGAGGACATGAGTCCAGGAGAGGAGCTGAGTGAGAATCCTCTGGCTCAGAGGTCTTAAATGTAATTCACACCCGAGCATCCATGCGCAGTGCAAGCGGTACCCAGTGACACCCGCCAAGCCTGGACCAGTCCTGCCAACCCGCACCTCACCACAGCACCTCCGATCCCAGAATCCCAGACTGGCGGGGGTTGGCAGGGACCTCTGGAGATCACCCAGTCCCACCCCCGGCCAGAGCAGGGTCACCCAGAGCAGGTGGCACAGGAACACGTCCAGGCGGGGCTGGAATGTCTCCAGAGACGGAGACTCCACCACCTCTCTGGGCAGCCTGTGCCAGGGCTCTGCCACCCTCACAGCAAAGAAGTTCCTCCTCATGTTTAGGTGGAACTTCCCATGGTCAAGTTTGTGCCCGTTACCCCTTGTCCTGTCCCTGGGCACCACTGAGAAGAGCCTGGCCCCATCCTCCTGATACCCCCCCTTTCAGTAATTATGAGGATTGATAAGATCCCCCCTCAGCCGTCTTTTTTCCAGCCTGAAGAGACCCAAATCCCTCAGCCTTTCTTCATCAGAGAGGTGTTCCAGTCCCCTCAGCATCTTGGTAGCCCTTTGCTGTCCCCTCTCCAGCAGTTCCCTGTCCTGCTTGAACCGGGGAGCCCAGAACTGGACCCAGTGCTCCAGGTGTGGCCTCCCCAGGGCAGAGCAGAGGGGGAGGATGACCTCCCTCCACCTGCTGGCCACACTCTTCTTGGTGCACCCCAGGATGCCATTGGCCTTCTTGGCCACAAGGGCACATTGCTGGCTCATGGTCATCCCGTTGTCCACCAGGACTCCCAGGTCTCTTTCCACAGAGCTGCTCAACCGGAGCAGGAGACCCAATGCTCACCAGGCTTCAGGTATGTGTCCAGTGCCTCCAGGGCTGCCAGGCCCCGCTTGGCGGTGCCAGGGCTCCCAGATCATCCTTTCTTACCAAGTGCCAAGGCTCCCCAAGGGATGGGAGCTGAAGGGGGCCCCAGGGCTGGCCTCCCCACCAGGACCACCCCGCTGCCCTGCACATGGTGAGTGGGCAGAACCGGGGCTCTGCCAGGCTCCATCAAGGTCAGCTCATTAGTGCCTAATTATCACGACAGTGGAAACCTCTCTGTGACCATCCAAAGAAGGGATGAGCACAGGCTCCTGCTCAGCCTGCAGCTCCCCGTGGAGCCCGACTGCCTCGTCACCCCCTCGCAGGCACGGGCTGCGACCAGATCCCCCCGAAGCCTTTCCTTCCCCTGGGTAATCTAGATGTGAGATGTCAAAAGATCCCGTGAAACATCTGTGGATCTTTAAAGAGGGTTGGAACAGGCTTTCCATGGAACAAGACAGGATGACCATCTCATTGCAGACAGACTGAAGAAGGGACACCTGCCGAGTCCAAACCAGAGGAGACCATTTGTGAGAAGTTCTCACATGCTGTGAGCAACTGTCCTCATCTGTCACGTAAGAGGAAGCTGGCTGGGTGGGAAAAATGTTTGACTGTCAGAAGAGAAGAGAAATATTGGAAAGAACGTCCTGAAATTAGAAATCATGTTGATGACAACTATAAACATTTCAGTAGGGTCAACAAATAAAACACCCAAGCTGGCAGCTCGTTCTGCACAACCCAACCCCCCAGCTGCAAAATCTTCTGGTTACCCTGAGCAGGAAGAAAGTCTCTGCAGAGCTGTGCTCCCCACAGCCCCGAGCTCAGTTTCCAGCTCTGGCACAATTACCCTCCTCCACGCTAATGGAGATAAAATGGTCCTGAATGACAATCACAGCTTGGGGCATTCCCTGCCTGAATGAATCAACCTGAAGAGCTCCTGCTATTGCCAAAGAAAGGGCTTTGCTCCACGCTTTGTGACTTACAGCAGCCCGAAACCTCCTAGATAATATTTCTTTCAGCTCCATCAGTTCCTCATTGACTTTTCCACTTTCTCTCAGTGAGGGTATCACACGGATGTTCATGCACCAGCAACCGCATGTGATGGTTTATATTGAGGAAGTCTGATGGAGACTGTGAGCACTCAGGCAAGGCTGTCATTTTTCCATACAGGGCCAGATCTTCCTCACAGAAGCAAAAAGACCATTTTGATAAATCTATAGATCTCCCACAGCCCACCACTGAGAAGCCTTTCTCCAGGGTGGAGAACTGGACCTTTCCCCACAAAGTCGACTGTACTTGGAGATCCTTGGATGAGGACATTTTAACCATTTTTACTGAATTCCCTAGCCTGGCTCCTTATGAAGATAATTTTAATCAGTCAGACAGAGCTTCCACAACCTCCGCAAAGCGGCCAAACGCCCCCACGCTGCAGAGGCGAGAGCTCGCGGACGCGATGCAGAAGTGGCTGAGACAGCAACCCGCGTGGGAGTGGGGTGCTCTGATTTCACCCAGCCCACAAAATATTCCCTTCTCCTTCGTGACAGACCCAACTTCTTGTTTCTAACCATGAACAGGGCATTTAAGGGACTTTCTGCCCACAGGGTTTAAAGCTAAACCCCGGTAAACACAGGGTTTAGCTGCTCCGTGATACTCCCTGGGTTTTCCAGGTTATTTGTGCTCGCACAAGGTGGTGAGTCTGCCAGCCCTGTTGCACTTTGTGCCCTCCTAAAGGGACAGTGAGATGCACCAGTGTCCCCTCCCAGGGACAGGGGTGGACACACTGCATGCATGGGGTTTCGGCAGCACCCCCTGACACCCATATTCTGCCCTCACCACCTTGACAAGACCCAAGAGCAACGCTGAGGACTTTGCAAGATCCCTCCCCAGAATGGCGGTGATGTGAGACCGACAAAGCGGGGAGAGCAGGGCTGGCTGCAAACCGCGTGTAAGCGCAAGCAAATCCTGCTAATTGTCAAAGGCAGAAGAGGAAAAAAAGAAAAGGAAAAGCCATATCTTATGGCATCTAAAACATGGAGTAAAAATGCATGGGCAGGGCAGAGAAAAGTCAAAGTTTAATATTTTCTCATGTGGGCAGGAGCACGACGCACTGGGCAATGAGGACAGGTAACAGGAAGGGCTGCAGCCCTCCACCATCCTCCCCCTGCCCCCCAAATCCATCCCTGTGGGGAGGGACACTGTCAAAATCTTCCTACACGCTTGCAGGTACTGAAGAGCAGGAGAAGGAAGAGGCGGCACGTGCTGAGCCCTCACCGGCGGGCTGGGGGCTGCCGGGGGCTGCCGGGGAGCATCATGGCAAGGAGCACCGGGGACGTCAGCGGGGACAGGCTCTGGACTGCAAATATCATCACAGGCAACTATCGGAAAAGCGTCATTTTTTACTTTAAAGCAGTTTATCTCCACCCAGGTATCTGGGACATTTTTCATGGTGACTTCTGATTTTGAAGATTTTCACCTCACTTTATAGCTGGCTGAAACCCAAGATGGGTTTCCTGGGATTTTTGCGGTGGAGAGGGCAAAACCCATCATTCTTAGCCCTGAGATCTGGCTGAAAAGACCACAACCTGAAATGAATGCCTATTTGGGGGTGTCCCTCCGCAGCATATCTCAGGAAAACCAAGTAAAACCCGTCCCGCAGGCAGGGTTAGGAGGGGCCGGGAAGGGGCCAGGGGCTCCCCAGGAGCACTCGCTCCCACCCCAGCGCCAGCCTGGGCTGCCCAGCCCTGCCTGAGACCCTGCTTAGCACCCTGCTTACCACCTACAGGGACATTTGCTGGCCCCATTCCCCGACACCCGCAGCCATGGGCAGCCACGAGCCTTTGCTATGGCCCCACGATCCTATCAGGTCCCCAAAACCCCGTGGAGGCAGGTGGGCAAGCAGCCAGGGCTGGGGAACACCTCGCTGTGACCCAGCTGCCCCGTCCCTGCTGGGGGGCACCTCCAGGAGCCCCCTTTGCACACCATAAAGCAAAAACCCAACCAGCCCACAGACATGCTCCAATCGCCGCTGGTTTTTACCCAGCGCAAGAAAATCTCCCGAGAGCTGGGACCGAGGGGGTCTCGAAGCCCAAAGGTTTTCCCCAGCAATCGCAGGGGGGGTGATAACCCCGCTCCCCTCCCCAGCCCCCCAGCAGGCAGGCTCCCGGCCTGCGATAAGGGCAGAAAACAGCCAAAAACAAACAAACAGTTCGAGTTAATGGGGCAGCAGTTATTTTTGGCCTAGAGGGAGTTCACACACTCTGTGTTGTTTTAGTAAATAACTGTAAATGGAGCTTGTGGTGCGGGGAGCGGGCTGGGAACCGGCTCACGCCAGGCAGCGGGGAAGAGCCGTGTCTTGTCGCACTGGTGCTAACAGGAAACCAACTGCCTCACCTACCTTAGCACCTCTCTGTACTCACACTTTTATTGTCGCCACATCCTTCGGCAGCCACATCAGAGAGACGCCGAGGGGGCAGGGCAGGGGCGGGCAGCATCTCGCCGTGGGAAGGCAGCTCTGGGGCTTGTCCCCCCTAGCAAGGAGCGGTGGCAGCGGGGGGACAGCCCGCGCCGCCCCACGTCCTTTCCAACAGACGCACGGGGAGGAGAAGTTGCAGCACGAGTTGCCACCGTGACACGGACAATGCAAAAGCCAAGTTGTCATCACCAGCTGTGACCCAGGACTGGGCGAGGGGGTGCAGGATGGGCGCTGGACCAACCACCATTGCACCCAGCGCCGATGAGGGCTCGCCGATCTCCCGGCTCCCCCATCACCTCCGCAGCGGCACGCACGGCTGTGCCCCGCGAGTCCAGCACAGCATCTGCATCACCGCAGAAAAAGGCAGTTTCCTACAGAGATGCATCCTGCAGGGGAGACAGGATTGCCGAACGCCTGGCCCGGAGACTGCAGCCTTTGCATGTGCTGAGATGAAAGAATAAACATTTTCTTCACTTTCTTTTCTTTGGAAAGAGTGATTATGCTCTCGGGTGTCTGGGACAAGGATGTCGGGTGCCTGCGGAGGATCTCAGTGGCATTGGCTGAACTGGCCTGACGCCATAAAACAGATGCAAGGCTTTTCACAGGCAGAAAGCACAACTCATCAGGAAAACACACATAAAATCAAGCGACACATCATCTCAGTAAGAGAAGGATGGTTAGAACCAACCCCCTCGCACGGCCCGTCATCTCAGAGCAGTAAAACTTGAAAATAAAAGATAGCCGGCAGCCGCTGCCCTAGCAGAAGCAGGGGACTGGGACACAGGGCGAGGTCTGAGCAGTGGCGTCAGGCTCACATCTGAATTTCTGTGCTGCTGTCAGATTAAATCAGGCTGCTGGTGACATTTGCTTGGGGAACGGCTCCCCGACCCCAGGGCGGCAGGGTGAGAGGGTGTGGGGGTAATTGGGGGAGGCAGCTCCAGCCCAGCCACACCGCTGGGAGCTGCGGCGATGGCCCTGTGCCCACACCACGGGAGCCGGGCTCCCTGTGCCTGAGACTGCGCTGCTCCTACCCACCCACCCACCCACCGCCGGCCCACAAACTTCCAGCTAGAAGGGAGTAAAAAACACCCTGAAGGCTGCTGGGAAGCCACCAGCTTTAGACAAAAAAAACCCCCAAAACTAAAATCAGACAATAAAATCACTGCCATTTCATCAGGGAGAGGGGAAAAATAACTCAGCCTTCCCGTGCTCAAAACTCCAGGACCACTGAGAGTCAAAACTCTTGGAGCATCTCTTACGTAAAGCAACCAGATGGCAAAGCTTGGGATCTTTTCACTAAATGCCTATTATATTTTGCATCCAGCTTGGTAGGTGAACTCAGACAGATAAACACCGCTATTTAGCCAGGACACTGAAGACCCTTAGGAAACCTCACTTCAAAAGCTGACTGAGGCGCCCGCAGCCTCCAGGGCCGGCGGAGAGACACTGCAGGGTTCATGTCCTGCAAGGCACCAGCCCGTTCCCTCTCTGCACCCCGTGGCGGGAGGCCGGGCGGTGCAGGTCCACCCTGCAGTGCCGGAGCGGGAGGATGCTCGTCCCTCCTGCAGCACCCTGGGCTGAAGGAGGGCTCCGAGGGTCCTGGCCAGCCCCAGGCAGGCCCACATGTGGTGCAGCCACGGCTGCTCAGCTCCCAGCTAGATCCGGGCTGCGTCCATCCTGCCCAGCAACCCCCGAGCCAAAGCAGCCATTAATTAAATGCTTGGTGTCATAAGCAAAGTGACTCCCCAGGAGCTGCTGTTGTGACCGGTGCTTGTTGGGATCCCAGCCCAGGGTGGCTGCATGCTGGGACATCAGGAAGCCACCTGGCCACTTGCTCCATGCCCCAAAATACAACGGTGGTTTGGTTAAGGAGGAAAGATCTCCTGAGCTTGAGACCATCAGTTAGTCCTGCTCTCTGTGTCACCGGAATGAGACCCCAGCGAGGATAACATCTCGCTGCAATGAGCAAATTAAGATGAATGCTGATAACGCGGGTTGTGAGCTCAGGGCTGCACGCAGAGCCCGTGCCGCAGAGGAGCATGGTGCCGCCAGGGAACACGGGCTGCTGGCACAGCCTCCCCTGTGCCAGCTCCTGCCCGGGCTCCCTGGCATGCGAGTGAGCGCTGCCGGGGATGAGGAGGGCTGGACATGGTTGCAGGAAGGGAAGAAGGAAGCCACGATGGTGGAAGTGCTGCTCTGCCGAGCAGAGCAGGAGAAAGCACCTGGTGCCATCTCAGGAAGCAGCCCTGCACCAGCAGCTCTCGCGCTAAAAAGTCTCTTGCATCCATTTCAAGGCTTCAGGGTTTTTTTGCCAGTGGAGAAATGCCCGTGAGAGGAGGCTGGGGGATGCTCTTCCTGCGGGTTTTTAATGCACCCTGGGGAACTAGCCCTCGGAGCACCTCTGGGCTGGGGGCGGGGAAGCTGCAGCCGAACGGCAGGGAGAGGGTCAGCCACCTGCGCCAGGCTTTTCCCTAACAGCTCAGCAAAGAGATCCAGGCTGCACGGACGGCCGCTGACCACGTACATCCACATCCGAAGCTCTAGGTGGAAAGGCCCCTTCCCTCGGGGCTCCATCCAGCCTTGGTGACACCGCAGCGGTGGCTCCTGGATATGTGGGACAAGAGCTGCCGGTGTCAGAGCCAGTCGTAAGGGCTTCATCTGCCTCCCCAGGGAGGATCTGCTGCTCCCTGATTGCTGCCATGGGGAATGGAGGGTCACTGCTGTTGGATGAGCTCGTCAAACTCCGGTTATATCTGCAATACAAATCCTGAAAACGCTGTGCTTATAGACCCATAAAAGGCTTCCCTGGGGGGAGATAAGAATTGAAGACAACTGGCCTTAATGATGTTGGAGAGATTTATGGGATCACCTTAAAAGGATTTATTGGAGGGCTTTTTAAATGAGCAAATAATTAGTAGATTTATCTGCTTTTTGCTGCCTTGCATGTTTTACAGCCTTAGCAAAATCACTTGCTAGGATTTTTAATAAAGTCCGATTCTGCCCTACTTCCCAGGGTCCAAGCCGGCGTCACCTCCCCTGGGCACTGCGAGCTGGGGAAAGCTCTGTGGGAGCTGGAAGGCAGGGCTGGGAGCACCACCCTTACTTTTAGGGACAAATGATGCAGAAAAGGAGTGGAAAAGGAGGAAGAAGCCAGGGAAAGCTTTTGGTGAAAGGCAGAGCTCTGAGAAAATCATGTACAATCACAGTGAAGCCCAAAGCCCCAGAGGGAGGAACACGGGCAGCGATTCCTCGAGTCCTGGCAAGGGAATGGGCTCCAGTGCCCTCTCTGCAGTTGTGCTTGGATTTAAAGATCTGGGGAAGAAAAGCAGCTGAAAAGGACGGTCTGTAGGTCAGGGGAGCTGACTGCGCAGGCAGGGCCAGGCAGGCTGCTGGAGAGGCAGCGCTTTTCCAGGGAGAGCAGCACATCCAGTTCCCCCAGCATGCTCAGGTCTCTGTGTTAGCAATGCCAGCTCCCGCAGGGAAAATGTCCCGTCCAGCCACCTTCTCCAAGAAATCCCCTTCCCTGGCCAGCTGCCCCCTGCCAGGGCTAGGGGCTGCACTGAGCTGGCATCCCCCCTCGCCAGAGCATCCTCCCCCTCGCAGGCCGTGGTGCCCTGCGGTCCCTCTGACCCCGCAGCAGCGGGGACTTGGGCAGCCACCATGGGAGAGACCCCACAACCCCCCCGGCAGCCCCAGCCCACGTCCTTGCACCACCTCCAAGCTGCACCGACCCAGCATTGTTCCCAGACACTCGTAATGTTATTTAACTTAAATAAGGCCCATCTGGGTCAGACAGGAGCTGCACAGGGCCAAACTCTGCGCCCGCTTCCACCAGCAAGGTGGGCTCCAGGCAAGGGAAAACCCGTGGGGAATTGGGGTACCATGCACTGAGGCTGGCGGGTCGTCAGCTCACGGCTCATTGGGCAGCAGCGGGGAGGAAAGAGCTCCTATTGCCAAGCTCAGAGTGACCAAGAAGAAGCTGTGCCAGAGCCACACGTCCGTCCTTCACATGGGAAGCGCCAACCGGGAGCACCCCTAGGAAGGTCGGGAGAGGGAGATGCTCCCGACTGCTCTGCCCAGGAGCAGCTGCTGGGAGAAGTGGTGGCATGAAGCTGTTAGCAGGGTAATTAATAACTCAGAAAGGGGGCTACCCCTGTAGGATATGCCTGTCTGTGGGAAAAACAAAATCCAGAGCAGTTTGTCTCACAAGGAGCTGGCGCCGGCTGGGGTCATGCTGTGCCGCAGCCCACCGTCCCCAAAGGGGAGGTTCATTCATGGCCAGAGACCTTCCCGGGGGCTGATGGCAGCAGCCCACAGCCCTGAACAGACCCTTGGTGTGACTCGACATGGGGATTTTGGTATTTTCCTGAGGTTCAGGGCTCCCAGTGGAACCACTACAGCAACAGGAACAGTGCTGTGACCCCCGGAGCTGTGTGCGGGGTGGTCATCGAGGAGAGAACGAGCAGCCAAGCTCTGCTGCCGGAGACGATGCAGGCTGCGCAGCCAGGCTCCTGACGGAAACAACCCTCCATTTCTCATCTCTTCAGTTGTTCAGTGAAGGGAAACCTTCTTTCCAGGGCTGGGCTCTCCTTTAGTTTGTTTTACTTAAGCATGAACAATACCAAAGTCTCCAGTGAAATTCCACTCCCTCCTTACGTTACAGTGTATAATGTGAACTAATGTACATTAACGACATTAATACACTTTCATGCTATGGAGACTGATTGATATAATAGGTAGGGAAAGGGATTTTCTTAACAGCCCCCACCCGTGGCACCCAGAAATCTCCACTTTCCTCTTCTTCAGGCTCCAGCGGAGCCAATTTCTCCCAGGACAAATCATCCCATGTGCAGATCTTGCTGGCAAAGGATGGCTGAAAAGAAAATAGTCCCAGAGTTCACGGGGTCTGTGAGAAGAGTCGTGGGCCGGAGCCGCACATGCTGTGTCATTAGTGGCTTTTGCTGCTAATTGGGTGCAGGCTGCCAATCTGGACTTACTCCAGCGGAAAAAGGAATCTTTTCCCTGCTTTTTTCCCTGACAAGTCAGAGGTTAGATACCTTTAGAGCCTGTACAACTACTTAAAGCTTTTGACACTCTTGCACTTAAAAGCTTTGCTGTGCTGTGATTCTGTAGTTCATTAAGAGGCAAAGCAAATCCGCTGTTGTTAGGACAGGCCGGGCCCGCCGAGCCCCTGTCCCACTGCTTTGCTTCCTCCTGCTGTGAGATTCCCTCTGGCTTAAGAATGCCCAGAGCAAAACAGTTTGTGGGTCATGACCCTGCTCCACCTCCTGCCCAGGCCAAACCTGTGCTGAGATGCTCCATCTTTATTAATGACACATTGGGCAACCTCCAATTCTTTTATCAATGTCCCTGACTTCTCCTGGGACGTGGGAGATGTGGCTTCAACAGCAAACCTCTCCTAGGGTTTACTAAGCAAAACCCTACTGGATAAAATTCCTCCAGATCAGCAGCACCTACATTTTCCCCATTATTTTCCACAGAGAGGAGGTGGAATCATAAATCATATGTGTCTCTAGAAACAGGGCAGTGGTGAGAAGAAACACCCACCCCTTTGAAAAGAAAGAAGTTACCCTATTATAGTGCAGGCGATAAATGAGAGATAAATGAGAGGTGATAAATGGAGTCCCCAGCATCAGAAGGACACGGAACTGTTGGAGCGGGGCCAGAGGAGGCCCCAGAGGTGCTGGGAGGGCTGGAGCCCCTCTGCTGTGAGGACAGGCTGAGAGAGCTGGGGGGGTTCAGCCTGGAGAAGAGAAGGCTCCGGGGAGACCTTCGAGCAGATTTCCCGTATCTGAAGGGGGTCTACAAGAAAGATGGCGAGGGGCTTTTTACAAGGACATGTAGTGATAGGATGAGGGGTAATGGCTTCAAACTGGGAGAGGGGAGATTTAGATTAGATACCAGAAGGAAATTCTTCATCCTGAGGGGGGTGAGCCCCTGGCCCAGGTTGCCCAGAGAAGCTGTGGCTGCCCCATCCCTGGAGGGGTTCAAGACCAGGTTGGACGGGGCTTGGAGCAACCTGGGCTGGTGGGAGGTGTCCCTGCCCAGGGCAGGGGGTGGAACAAGATGATCTTTAAGGTCCCTTCCAACCCAAACCATTCTGTGATTCTGTGATCTCATGTTTCAAACTCATCAAACTTCATAAAATAATGAGCAGCTGTTGCAAAGTTCTGACATTTGCTCCAGGGACCTGTAAGCGTTGCTTGTCTGAAGACGGGCTCCACACTGCGAATGCTTGCACACGGACACAGCTCAGCCCCGTGGGGTGGGCAGTTCTACCCACTGGGGTTTCGGTGCATGGGTCCCACCCCAAGCACAGGCCGCGGCTGCAGCTGCATTTCCCCCCCTGGCAGCAGCTCTGCAGCCCGTGGGGATGTCAGGAGAGGGACTCTGCACAGAATCCCAGAATCCCAGACTGGCAGGGGTTGGCAGGGACCTCTGGAGATCACCCAGTCCCACCCCCGGCCAGAGCAGGGTCACCCAGAGCAGGTGGCACAGGAACGCGTCCAGGCGGGGTTGGAATGTCTCCAGAGACGGAGACTCCCCCACCTCTCTGGGCAGCCTGTGCCAGGGCTCTGCCACCCTCACAGCAAAGAAGTTCCTCCTCATGTTGAGGTGGAACTTCCCATGGTCAAGTCTGTGCCCGTTACCCCTTGTCCTGTCCCTGGGCACCACTGAGAAGAGCCTGACCCCATCCTCCTGACACCCCCCCTTTCAGTATTTATAAGCGTTGATGAGATCCCCCCTCAGTCGTCTTTTTTCCAGCCTGAAGAGACCCAAATCCCTCAGCCTTTCTTCATCAGAGAGGTGTTCCTGTCCCCTCAGCATCTTGGTAGCCCTTTGCTGTCCCCTCTCCAGCAGTTCCCTGTCCTTCCTGAACCGGGGAGCCCAGAGCTGGGCACACGTCAGGGTCCCCCCACAGCTGGGGACTGTCCTCGGCAAGATGCTGCAAGGACTGATGGGCACACGCTGCTGGCGGGAGCCATCCCACGGGATGCGGAGGGGACGCCGCAGAGCCCTGCCCAGCAAGCGGGGAGAGCACACCCACAAGGGGCTGACATCTCACGGGGAAGCCTGTCCTGCAGCCCAGGCATCCTCCTACGGACACGGGAGCTGCTGGGAAACCAGGGGCTGATGAGTGTTTGCTGTACTGTGGGAATCAGCCTCCCTGGCTCCGTGTTTTTTATTTGCAGTACTGCAGATAAGGAACCCAGGGTGTTGTGGGAAACAGGAAGACCTTATCTCCCATCCCAAGCCGCTTCTCCTGCCACAGCCTCGCGGTTTTTTTGACTGGTCCCTGATGCTGCATGATATGAGTCAGCAGTGAGGGCTTGGTGCTGCTGATCTGTGCTTCAGCCTCAGTGCTGCCCTTCTGGAAGCACTACCGAGCCCCAGAGCGTCTGTATCATGCCAGGAGATTTAGTTTATAGCCAGGATAAACTCATAGGCATGTCCCCAGGGTCCTCCAGAAGTGTGGAAGATGCCACAGTCTGCTGGCAGGAGCTCTCTGCCCAGGTCAGCCCCCAACCTTGCGGGTACCAGAGACAAGTTTAGGTAACAGCTGTCCGGAAACAAGAGATTTTGGAGCAGCCAGCTCCTCAGTAGGTAAGGACCACACTACATGCCAAAGTATTAAGACTAGAAATACTGGAATCCCAGACAAAAAGGACTAATAGCTCATGAGCTACAGGTGGACTTCCAAAAAACAGCTACAGAAAGAGATGGCTCTGAAATCTGCAGGCACCTCCGCAGATCTACAGAGTACGAAGCCTCCAGCCCTCCAGCTCCCTACCCAAGCCTGAAAATGTGGATGATGTGGATGCTACTGTTGGATTTCCAATAAAAACACAACTACTGACTTCCTTTGCTTTTGTGGCTGCTGAGCACTTCATCTAATAGCTGCAGCACGGGCTGGAAATTGATTGCGTTAGGTTAATAGGGAACATACTGGTGTTTAGTGTTACAGCCAAGACTCTCACAAATCAGGACGAAAAGTCAGACCCTGAATCTCTACTCAGACTCTGATTAAAACCCTTTTTGCACCAGAACTGAAGATCTAATTCTTGATGGTCCCCAAACTGCCATTAACTCAGTTTGCTGTTATTCATCACGTTCATTCTCTGCCTCGTGGAAGCATCAGGAGCGCAGGCTGAGGTGTGGGACACTGCTGCACCAAGTCTGTACGAACAACAGACAGAAGGAAGGGTTCAGGCACATGAACGCATCTCATGTGGATGCTTCCACATGGCTGCAGGCACCCAAGCTCAGCACTATGACTGTGGAGCTCAATCCTGGCTCAGACTCTGCCCAGAAGGCAGGATGAGCTGAGCCAGGGCATCAGTGCATCATCTGCTTGGGAACATTTGTTGCTGACTCTGCAGCCATGAGGCCGCGAGGCTCCTGCCCAGTGGTGAAAGCCACCCTCTTTTCTAAAGCCTCATGGGACCAAAAGCGCTTTAAAAAGGCCAGTTGTGGGTCCCTTGTTTTGGATAGCCTCATGTGGAAGCTTTACCCAATTCCCCCCAAAGCCAAGCCCTGCACATCACACCCAGGTGATGCTGGTGCTGAGCCCAGCAGTGGCGATGCCCGTGCCTGGGGCAGGAGCCTGCCTCCGGCTCCCAGCACTGAGGATGCGTCATGGCGGAGCCCTGTGACAGCCCCAGCCCCAGCAGGCGCTGCTCCGCCTGGGCAGGGATGAGGGGCCAGCCAGGCCACCAGCCCCAGGAGCGAATCTGAGAGCGAAGCATCACCGCAGGGCCCACGGGAATGTGGGATTTCAGGCCCACATCTCCTTTGGCCGCCTGGCCAAGGGGCCCTGCAGGTTTCGGCTCCCAGCCGGGGATTCGGCAGGAGGCAGGACCTGGGCTTACCCGTGCCTTGATCCACCTCCAAGCGACTCCCCTCATGTACAGCCGAGCAAGAGCAGAGCCTGGTGTTACCGGCAGCACCTCCAGCCTTCCTGCAGTCCCTGTTTTGGCCCCTGTCCATCAGCGAGATGCTGCGGTGTGCGGGTGATGAAGACATCTCGGCTTGGATCTGGCCTTTACCGACAGCAATCAGGATGGAGCCAACAGGGAAGGAGACGGATGACAAGCAAGTGCCCTGACCTGGGCGAGGAGAGGAGAAGGGGATTAAAGGGAGGGATTAGCAGGGAGAAAAGTGAAGGTCGTCCTCACTGAGAAAGAAACGAGGCAGCGGCAGCGGGGCCAGCTCTGCCCGGCCGCCCCTCCTGCCCCCGCCCCGGCTCCCAGCGGCGGCACCTCCTTTGTGTCTCCTCTGACCCGGGGATTATGAGTGTGGGAACGGGTCTGCCGCTGGTACCCTGTGCGCTGCCGCAGCCTCGCGCGCTCACAAAGGCCAGGGCAGGTCCGGGGGGAAGCACAGGCAGTGAGGAATGGCTCCCGCTGCAGCTCTTCGCCGGGAGGCCAGTGGGGCTGGGGCAGCTCCTCTGCCCTCCTGCTTGCCCCGCGCTTGTGTCTCTGTTGGAAGCGCACCACGGCGCTGCCAGGACCAAAAGCGGAGCCAGCAAGTGGGGCTGTCCCCCAGCACACCGCCAAGATGCCGGTCATCTCCCATCATCTCTCCTGGGGCAGCACATGCCCCTCACATGTGGCGTGGGGCTGTCCCGCGCTGGCTGGGATGTGCTGCGTGCGCGAGCAGACGCAGCACTGTGAGAAAACCCAGTAAATCAGCAAGCACCGAGTCCAGCCCCAGCGGGAGCTTCGGGAATGGCCTGACTGGTGCACCGGTGAGATGGCTGATGATGGTCCTCACTGTGGTGGTGACGCTCAGCCTGGGCAAGGCTCAGAGTCCCCACGTGGGTATTTCATCCTCACCCACCTGGCTCTGGAAATCTCAGAGACATAAAACATCCTCCCAAGCTCTCCCTTCTCCTTCTCCCACTCTCTCCGGGATGAGGAGCCGTGGCAGGAGCCAGGTGCCACCAGTGCTCCTCCAGCTCTGGGCCTCGAGGTTCCCCCACCGCCTGGCCCTGCCGAATGCCCTCCCCGTGGGGAGGAGAGCTCATCTCTGCCCCTTGCGCCTCCTCCTGGCACGGATGCCCTTGGGGCACCTCTGCCCCACCAGCAATCTCTGGTTTAGAGGTTTCACCGTGACTCCCCTGGAGCACCCACCCTGTCCCGGCGTCCCTCTGGGGACACAGCCCAGCCATGGGGACCGCAGCAGACAGGGCACAAAGGGTTTGGCAGGAGCATCAGCTCCCAGAAAGTGTCAGAAAGGCCGGCCCACAATTAACAACTAATCAGGAAATGACTGTTGTGATTATTATCCTAGCGATTCTGGTACGGAAGGCTCCTTACCTTAGGAAAAAAATGGATGTTGGCTCCAAGAGTCCTCAAACGAAACAACCCACTGTGGGAACTCCAGACTTTTGTAAAAACAAATAGTCTCAGTTTTGCGCATGAGTTTTTATTTTTAAATAAGCCAAAGCCAACGCAAGGATTTTTCATGGAGCTCTGTAACCGTGGGCTTGTCAGGCCCGGAGGGGTCGGGGGGGGACAGGTGCTGGGGGTGGCTGCTACCTCTGTCCAGGAATGGACACCTCATTTTGGGCTCCTCCTTATAGCACAGCAACAGCCAAAACCCATCACAAATCTTCCATTAAAACAAGAAAACTAAGCATAAAGCCGGTGAAGGGAACTACTGCCATTTCATCAGATGATCTTATTAATCCTTCTTGGACTTGAGACCAATTTACAGCAAAACTGAAGGCACAAGCAATGCCAGCACTGGATTCAGTGCCCTAACTGGATAGTCAGGTGTTTGATTTAGCATTGCAATTAAATGGGATCATTGTTTATCAGTTGCTAAGGTATATTTGAAACACATAGAATCACAGAATCATGGAATGGTTGGAGCTGGAAGGGACCTTAAAGCCCACCCAGTGACCCCCCCCTCCCTGCCCTGGGCAGGGACACCTCCCACCAGCCCAGGTTGCTCCAAGCCCCGTCCAACCTGGCCTTGAACCCCTCCAGGGATGGGGCAGCCACAGCTTCTCTGGGCAACCTGGGCCAGGGGCTCACCACCCTCATAATAAAAAGTGTCTTCCTTAAGTCCAATCCAAATCCACCCTCTTCAAGTTTGAAACTGTTGCCCCTTGTCCTGTCACTGCAGGGCCTGGTAAAATATCTCTCTCCATCCTTCTTATAAGCCCCCTATGTACATTGAAAGGCTGCAATAAGGTCTCCCTGGAGCCTTCTCTTCTCCAGGCTGAACCCCCCCAGCTCTCTCAGCCTGTCCTCACAGCAGAGGGGCTCCAGCCCTCCCAGCACCTCTGGGGCCCCCTCTGGCCCAGCTCCAACAGGTCCATATACAATAATAAAATTTTAAATATGTCAGAGTTTGCCTAGAAAGACATTCCCAAGCAATACAATGCCACTCTGTAATGAACAGATATTACTCAAGTCCAGCTCTAAAGCCACTAGCCTACGTACTCCTCCTTAGGCTTTCCAGTAACTCCCATTAACTTCAGGAGCTCAGCTCAAAGGATTAGGAAATAGATTAGCAAAAGTCTGCAAAACGGAAAGTGCTCTGTAACTGAGCCACGCTGTTCCAGGGATAACCACAGGGATCCTCCTCTGGGGATCAGGGAAAAGGGGAATTCTCCAGTTATATCGACAAGTATTTTCTAGTTACAATGTCAACCAAATACCTCTCTATTTTTTTCAAGAAATCAGTGAGCACAGACATAGCCATGCAACCAGAAATTCAAGAAATTAGTGTTGCCCTGAGTTAAGTACATTAAGAAACCAAATGGCAGCAAGAAAATGTACCATGCAAGTGGCGGTTCCAAGCACGTGGAGCAAATGGAGTTTTGGGACACCACCGTGTCACCTGCAATTGCGAGGTGCCTTTGCGGGTCACGGTCATGCAACGGCGCCGGAGCCCTCTCCAGCCCCCCAGCAGGACAGCGGGCGAATGTGGGACCCGGTGCTCAGGGATGGTGCGGTTCAGCACGTGCTGAGGTTGAGACCCAGCGCTCAGCTCTTCCTCCTCTCCGCGCCTGCCCCCAGGAGGGACATCAAGCCCATACCTGTGTTAGGCTCTCAGCAAGGGCTTCTCCAGCTCATTAATTGCATAGCTAAAGGTAATCAGGATAAAAATATTGAGCAGGGAGAATGGAGCATGATCCCGCTTTCCCCCTTTCTAAAAATCCCTGGATTTTCTTTTACTCTGGTGACCCCCCAGGAAGCACCATTCCCGAAGATGTAAAAGCGTGTCCGACACCTACACCGCGAGTCCTTGCAGCGGAGCCACTGCGCGGCCGGCATCCTGGTCCTCCCTTGGGTGCCACTGTCCCAAATACACCCCACACGGTCCTGGGTGCCACCAGGTCACCCGTGGCTGGCAGCACATCCACGGCCATCAGGGTGCCATGGCTCTCATGTCCCTTAGGAGAGTTAAGATGATGCTCACTTGGAAACCAGGAGCTCTCTGTTTACTTCATCTCATATATGGTGACTAATTCCATCATTCAAAGAGCTGACGATGATGAAAACAAGTGGAATGATCAGGAAGGAAATTAAAAATAGCCCTCATGTGGCACTGTGTCAAGCGTTCATGTTTAGATTTTAATTTTATTTTTTTATTCCAAGTTTCTTTGATAAAATATTTTCCCATGCTGAATGCACTTGGAACGTCCCCTCCAGCACGGCATTCCTGACGGATGAGCCAGGCTGTCGCAGATCCTATGCCAGAGCTGTATTCCCTCTGCTCCGCGATTCTCACTCCCACATCCACACCTTTGGGACCTGGAAGCCGTTAATCATCGCGCACCAGCCAGGAAGGTACCTCTGAAGGCAGAAACACCATCTTGGACACAGGACGGGAAGGAAACTGAGACTTTGACAGCCAGCACGAGACTGGGAGCACAGCTCTGCTTGGCTCCTGCACTGGGTACTAGTAGGTAAGATTTTCAGCAGGGAGATTTGCCAGCCATGAGACTCAATGATCTTGGTAGAAAGTGGATCTTTCCCCGTCCTGCTGGCTCTCTCACGTGGATGCAAACTCCATGGAGATCTGGGGGTTCCACCTCACCCATCTCCATCCATGGAGATGCCTACAGCCGGGCTCGGCACCACAGCTCCGCTCATGCTCGGTGGAGGGGAACAGGGCGATTCACCTCACCCAAAGCAGGTGGCTGCTTGGGGCTAAAGCAAATCCTGCCCCAGATGTCACTGGGGTGGAAGGTGTCAGAGGACAGCCCCAGGCTGCACCCAGGGCACCAAAAGCCCCCTGGCCACCAGGTATGAATGCTCACCAGAAACTTCCCTGCTATTTCCAAGTTCAGCACTGTCTGGAAACATCTGAAATAAGACGATAATCTGATTCCAACGTCTTTGAATGAAAATTTTTTTTTCTTTTTTTAAAAAACTGTGAATTTAAATTACATTTTTAATTTGTGTTTCTCACCATGAACAATTACTAATCTCTGGGTTTTCTTTAGATTTTTTTTTTTCCTTTTTTCTCTTTCAGACACCTTGCTGCAGGCACAGGTTCCAAGAGTGAGTTGGCAAGGTTTCATCGTGAAAAATTACTGAGCTGCAAAAATAGGAATCATCCCTCCGTCCCCAGGCTCCTACCACTCATTTATTGCCTCTACAGGAAACACAAATGTGTACGGCCTCTCTATTCTGGCAGATGCATTAAAACCCCATTCATTACAAATTGTTAAAAGAAATCCAAGGGTGGAAGGAATCCTGAAAACAGCATTTACAAGGGAAGATGTGCATCGGGCTGTTTTGGTTCCTTCTGCGTAGGCCCAGGGATGCGCCTGTGGTACGGGTGACGAGCTGTGGAGGAGCGTGATGCCAGCCTGTCTGCCGTGCGCCTGCACATGCTGTCACTGTGCGCAGAGCCGAGATGCTCGGCTCCTGGTGGGGCCGGAGGGAGCAGCAGCCACCGGCACCAAAAGTAACTTTAATTTTCTCTGACACGGTAGGCAGGGAAGTGGTGACCAGTGCTCTCTGGGAAGAAGGAAGTTTTATGGATCAGTTACTGAAAAACTAGAAATCTGCCTTCCCAAAGTAGTGGGGAAAGCCCATACTCACAAATATCTTTAAAACCTTCCCGTGGGAGTGCAGGCAGTGGCGAGACAGCCTGCAGATGCTCATCCAGAGGCCAATATTAGCCACTTCCCATTAAACATTTACAACTGAGCCACCTGCTGATGGAGCGGGTTGGCGGTTTGGATTGAGGTGGTCTTTTCCCACGCATGAGCCCATCACTTCTCCTTTGCAGTGGGGAAGGATGAGTAACTCCTCTCCCATCACGCCGACAGGCAGTGGAGAGAAAGGTTTTGAGTTCCTGCTCTGCCTTGGGCACTTGCTTTAGGGTCCCGGCAGAGACCTTCTCTCCTCGTGGTCTGCAGAGGGGCCTGGACGACCCGCTCTCATGGAGACATCCCCACCAGGGATGTCTGAAGCTCAGTCACAAGATCTCCAGCCTGGCTTTCTTGGACACAGCCCTCTGCTCCATATTACCCAGCTGTGAGACCTATTTCCACCCACCAACACTGCCCCTCATGTCTGGGCACGGGCTGCTTTCACTACAGGCAAAAAGAGTCCAGCTTGACCGTCCTTCCATCCAAGAGGCACCTCGGCGTGATGGAGTGATGGCCCGCAGGGCCCTGAAGAAAGACTCTCCCTTTAAGGAGAAGGGCAAAGCACTTTGTGCAGGGATCTGTGCTTGTTTTGTCATGGGACACATTACCCTGAACCCAAAAGAGGAAGGAAAAAGGGTGGGGGGGGAGCTTTTGCCTTTCTGGTGGGAACAGCATTTGAGCTAACTTTGTTTCCCTTGGGGAAAGGCACCAAAATAACAGAGGAAGGGGGGTGTAGTGGGGGGGGATGAAGCTAAAAAGGCTACGTAATCTGCCTGGGAAAAAACACACTTCCAACAGCGCTGGTGAGGCCGTCCATCCACCCGCCGCAGCGGGCAGTGTGGCTCGCCCCGCCCAAGGAGAGCGGAGTGGTGCCGGCACACTGCAGCACCCCGGGTACATGCGTCCCGCGGAGGGACCCTGCTGCCATTCTGCAGGGCCGCGGGCTCCACCTGCACCCGTCGGGCTCTCCAAAGGCACCCTGCAGAGGCAGGGGCACTCACTGGGGAAACTGGGATCTGGAGAAGTTATGTGCTTGGAGTGCCCTGCACACTGGGCTGGGATGGCAGCCTGCCCTGCCCGCAATTAATGCTCTTTGCTGCAATGCCCAAGATGGATGCCCAAGAGAAGGTAGGCAGGTCCCCCTGCAGGGTCCCTTACGTGGCGGGGGGATCCCCGCCACCCTCCTGATGGTCTTCACCTTCCATCACAGAGCATCCCCTAGCGCAGCCAGTGCAGACATGCCGCACAGGCACCAGTGTCGGGCTTCATTCCAACGCATAATGCCACGTCAGCCAGCAGACTGGTAAAACCTCATGGTAACCATACTGGTAACACCATTTTTTCTCGCTATAGCATTAGTTTCCTTAAGCAACACGGGCTAGGAGCCTGCAGTGTGCCAAGCCCGACTGGTGCCTAGTATTGTCATGTAAAACAGAGATTTCCAATCTCTACCTTTTTGTGTTGTATCTTGAACTCAGCAGAGGGGGTTAAATACCACATCAGCTCTCCGTGGCGAAACCTGCAGAGCCTGGGACAGCACAGCACCCCACTGCAGCTACACCTTAACAGAGCAACGTCCCACCCTGACATCGGGGCCTCAGAGGACGGCACCTTCAGAAGGTGAAAAATGCAATCCCTTGCCCATGAGATCACCGTAGTGAAGAAAAGCCGATGGTACGACCTGCCAGGGGGCCAAGCTGCCATGTCTCCACGTACAGGTGACAGTGGCGCAGTCCCCATATCTGAGGGTGAGAAACCTCCTGTGTGTGCAAGTGGAAAAGGCTCTGATCTGCTCCAAATTCACCCTGCTCCAAAATCCCCAACGACTAATCCCGTTCCCAGGCATCCACTGTTTTCCCCCCAGCTCTGAGGCAGCGCTGGGCACGGTCAGAGCCCGGTGGGTCCCAGGGAAGGAGGAGCAGCACCTGCTCGTGCGGAGCACCGAGGAGCAGAGGCCACCTTGGCCCCAGGAGCTTCCCCGCCGGCCACAGCCAGGCAGATTCACTGGCTCCGGACGAAGCAGGGACACGTCACGTGCCCTCTGCTCCTCCCCATGCTTCCCGAACCTCCACGGGGCTGCTGCACTCGCACCACTACTTTAGTGGGGAAAATCTGTTAAGCCCAGCAGCAACTCCTAATTTCTTGCCTGAATGAACTGTATTTTTGCCACATCCTCCATGGAGCAGGAGGGCACAGAGAAACCACTTTGTTTTCCTGCAGTGTCCTCCCCTTTCTATTCTTCCCAACGTGCTGCAGGTTGGTTTTTGCAGGCTCTGCTCACCCACCAGCAGGCCTTCTCTTCCAAAATCCCACCTGACATTCTGCTTGCCCAAATTCTCCCATCTTGGATCTTCTCGCTGGCTTTACCAGGGCTGCACCTCTATTTTCTAAAGATCGCTGCTTGACTGAAACGATCTGACTCTTGCCCTATTACCCTCTGCATTTTATTGCCTTCAGAGCGCTGTGTTGGATGAGTGGAGAGAGGCTGTTACAGGCCTCAAATTGCCTCTGTGCTGAATGTAACTAGATCCATTCTCTTTTTTAACTTTAATGGAAGTATTTCAGTAAATTAGTTTATTAAATATCTTCCTAAGTACTAGGTGGAATGAATAACAATGACAGAAATGCAAATAAGCACAAAACCATGCAGCTTCAGGAGGTAACGCTCTCTCTGCCTTTGCACTGTAGGAAGCCCAGGAAGTCCCTCTTCAGGAATTTCGGCTGAAAGGCATTCCCAAACTCACAGACCAGCTCATGCCTGACATCCATCCTCCTCTTCAGCACTGAAATAAAACATACACAAAGGAACTAGTGATACTCAAACTCTGGAGCCCTCTCTTTTTTTGTCTCATGAGAGAAATGAGAGACTGGAAAGGCCTTAGTGACTTCTGGCTGTTTCTCCAGTGGCTTCCCTTCCCCAAAGCGTTAATGATTTCATCTGTCAATGGGTGCATTCCTAACTGTGTCATCAGAGGGCACAGGAGACCCAGGACTGAAGATCACCTTCAGATCTCCAGAGCACAGGAAGGCGCCGCCTGATGAGGACAGGCCAAGGGTCTTGTCCTCTGTGGGAGGTGCTGCTGTCTGCCCACCCAAACACCTGCACGGCACCCTTCAACCACATCTGCCCGGGCGCACCCACAAGCTCAGCCCTGTATCGTGCGTCTCCTCCCCTTATCCAGCAGGTCGCTTCGATACAGAGGAACATGGACGTGGGGCTGGCTTGCGGGGCTTGCTCTTGACCAGTCTTTAGTGCCTGGTTTGTGTCACAGCATTATCTTCTGGGCACTTACCAACTGACTTTTAATGAACGAAGCCAGTTTCTTTCTGGGTACTAAATTAGGATTCAGGATTTTGCCACAAGACTTTGGACAATTGGCCCATTAGGTTTTTGCTTTCTGCCTTTGATGAAGCCCTTAAGTGGCTGTTTCAAGAATGTCACCTTGAAAAGCAACTAAAATATCTGCCTGGTTGCTTTATTGTGCGTGCGTGTGTGCAGGAGCTTGCTGACTTCTGGTGCACCTCCCGCACGCCCTGCAGCCCAGGCTGTCAGCACAGGGCTCCCCGTCGGCAGGTGCTGCAGCTACGACCAGCACATCAGGTGGCCAGGTTTCAGCACCCAAATGGGGAAAAATGCCCCTCTGATTGTAGGGGAGGCAGCAGCAGAGAGTGGCCTCGCAGACGGGATGGAAAACCGAGCCGAGCGCTGTGAATCCCTGGGAGCGGTTTGTTTCTGAGCCATGCTGGACTTGCCTGGAGAACAGCCCTGCTCCCCCCTCTCCCTGCACCCCTCTCCCCTTCCTCCCTGGTCACTAGCAGGCGGGGAGGTGACGGGCTGGCAGTGACAAGTGACAAAGGGGGAGGCAAGGCCAGTGCCCAGGCACTGCCGTGACACATCTGCTTTGTTCCTTCCCCTCTGTATTGTACCCAGTTGGGTATCCACCGCTCACACCGCTCCCCCAGCTGCCTGCGCGCGGCTGTGTCGGAGCACCCCAGGAGACGAGGGCTCCTCTGCCTCTATTTTCATCCGCAAGGATGAACGCTTCACTCCCACGTGCAGAGAGAAGCAAACGGACTCGTGCTGAACTGGGAACTGATGGGGGACGTCTGGTGCAGGCCCCTGCTGTGTGCCTCGCTCTGCGCGCCCAGCACCACCCTCCTAATTAAGACGTTGTTAAAAATTCAGCCCAATTTGGATGCAGAGGAGGGGTTGCGGGGGTCACACTCTGCGCACCAAGCTGTCCTTGCACCGCTGCCCGCAGCCCTGCAGAGAAGGAGAAAGCCGGAGCTGAGTCCTGTTTCCTTCCCGGGGACGAGGATCCAGATGGCTCTCGGATGCAGATTCATCATCGGAATGAAGGGAGAGGGAAGGACAGGGAATCGCCCTCCTGCGCCATGCCTGGAAAGCGGCACTGAGTCCTGTGCTCTCAGCAGCAAGCGCGCTGGCACGTCCCTGGCTGCGGCACGTTCACTGTCACCGCTGCCCCGGGGTCCCCCCTGCCGCAAAGCCCTGTGCTCTGATAAAGAGTTAAGGCGCTCTCAGAGGCAGTTCTGTGAGAACATTTCTCAGAGGGCAGTGCACTTTTATTCGAAATAATTTTCCATTCCATTTATATCTATATAATAGGAGGTGGCGCTGGGGTCTGAGTTTTCCATAGCCCCAGACCTCATTTCCCTGCCTGGGCCTGACCCCTGCTCAGCTTCCCCAAGAATAACAGAGGAAAGTTCAACGGGAGAGAAAGAGCCACAGGGCTGAGCTCCCGCGGCTGCCTCCCCATGCTGCGGGCACGCAATTAGACTCGTTAATAGAAGAAATTATATATACATATATGTATATATATTATATACATATTATATATAATAGAATGTATACATTTATATGTATACAGGAAAAGCCCTGGAAAGAAATGTACCTGGAATGAGATTTCCAAGCAAATACGGCAAGAGAGGAACTGAGGATGCTCGCCACAGTCTTTTCTTGGTTCTACAGCAATATCTTGCTTGTCAATAGAGATATAACGGTTTGGTACTTAGCCAATGGAAAAGTTACTCTTTCTGCTAAAAACGTTTTGATTTTTAAAAATATTTCTTATTAAACAGTTTTCGTTTAAAAACACTCAAAAGCGTTTTGTTGCCTGCTTGCAGGCTTGCAGCCTGTTTGGGAGCGGGAAGCATCCTCCACGAGCAGACACACAGTTCCACAGAACAAGGCTGGGCAGGCCGGAGTCCGAGCGAGAATTCTGCTTCATGTAAAAATGGCCCTTGAGAGGAATCATCCCGATCAGCCCCTGCGGCCTCTCGCCCCGCAGCCGCCCTGCCTTGGCTGCAGCCGTCACCCCCAGGCCGTCACCCCCCCGTGCGATGGCCACCGGCCCAGGACGGGGCTTGCCACGCTGCGCTGGGTGGACCATTTCAGATGAGTCTGCTGGACACCAAGGCGTGGCATCTCCTCTTAATCCAACCGCTGCCTCCCCTGGAGAGAGCCCGGCATTTCCCTAACCTTAAGCCTGATAAATGCAGCAAAGTTCTTTGTCTGACAAACCCAGAGGGAAAGCAGTTCCCATGGCGGGGGCTTGGGAGGTGCCCATGGGGGCCATGCTTCGGTGGAGCTCCCCTCCAGGACCAGAGCACCAACCACCTTAACAAAGGAGGAGGTAGAAAATGTTTGTGTTTATGTGTCAGAAAAATGACTAGTATGTAAAAACACCTGCTTAGACAGACGAACTTCCATTAAGATCCAGTGAAAGGCAGCACCTAATGAAAACCCTGGCTATTTTTTGCTGCAGTTCAGTGAATTCATCGCTCTCAGCTGACAGAGGTTTAATCATGAATAGTTCTGTCTATTGTGCACCACTGAAAACACTGGAGCGACTTCCAGTTCCCCTGCAGCCCATACAGTTTTAGGAAGTCTCAGCTACCCGTTTCTCTCCTTTCCTTCCCACACAGCTGCCTCCTGCCTTCTCCTGAAAAGCTGCAGACACTGGAAGCAGCTGAGCTCATGAGAAGGGCACCAGGTCACAGAATGCCAGAATCCCAGACTGGCGGGGGTTGGCAGGGACCTCTGGAGATCACCCAGTCCAACCCCCTGCCAGAGCAGGGTCACCCAGAGCAGGTGGCACAGGAACGCGTCCAGGCGGGGTTGGAATGTCTCCAGAGACGGAGACTCCCCCACCTCTCTGGGCAGCCTGTGCCAGGGCTCTGCCACCCTCACAGCAAAGAAGTTCCTCCTCATGTTGAGGTGGAACTTCCCATGGTCAAGTTTGTGCCCGTTGCCCCTTGTCCTGTCGCCGGGCACCACTGAGAAGAGCCTGGCCCCATCTTCCTGACACCCCCCCTTTCAGTAATTATAAGGATTGATAAGATCCCCCCTCAGCCGTCTTTTTTCCAGCCTGAAGAGACCCAAATCCCTCAGCCTTTCTTCATCAGAGAGGCGTTCCAGTCCCCTCAGCATCTTGGTAGCCCTTTGCTGTCCCCTCTCCAGCAGTTCCCTGTCCTGCTTGAACCGGGGTTCCAGGGACTGGCATGGGACAGAAAGATCCTTCCCTCAAAAGCTGCCTGGGCAGGTGTGTGTCACACATGGGCTATTTTTCAACTCAGGTCTCTTGGCAGCAGCTCGAGGAGGTCACACTGCTGGGCAATTGGGACTGGTCACACTGAGCTCTTTGGTTGCAAACCGTATGAACAACCATGTTCCCACCTCCCTGGGTCCATCAGGATCCTCCTCCTCCCCTTGCTGTGCCAGGAAGGAGTCACTCTGGCGCTGGGTCTTCATCAAACAGAGACTCTTCATTTAATTCATGAATTATTTGATGTCATTTTTAGGTTCTGCTTCTCTGTTCAATGCACATGTAGTGCAATATCTTGGCTATAGACCCATTCAGATACCAAACCCGCCAGTCAAATGCAGAAACTCACAGCTTTGGGCTGATGCCCGAGTCTGTTTAGGAGGTGCTGAAACAAACACCGAGACAAAAAGAAACCACAAGGAATGAGTATCAAAAACAAGTGGAGAGAAGAGGGGAAAGAGAGAGATAGCTAACAGATGCTGGGATGAGATGCTTTACACCCCGCTGTGACGGGGAGGACTCCTCTGCCCTGACAGCCCAGCACAGACCACTCTGCTGGTTAAAACAGAAATAAAACAGTAATACTGAGAATCAAAATATACAGAATTGAGTTTCCCAAAACTACCAGCCCCACAAGAGTTTCCATCAGTAATACACTTGCTGGGCTGTGCCAAAAAGGGACGGAACTGAAAGACACAGAGGACTTCTCAACACCACGGTCAGAAGTGTGGCTGCAGGAAGGGACACCCCCCTGAGCTGGCTCTTAATGAGCTCTGAGCTCATTAAACCTGGGCGGAGCCTGCTGCAGGTAGGGCCAGCGTGGCTGCTGAGGGCCGGGCAGCTTTGCTACAGAAATGGGAGCTGACGGCGAGTCGGGACGTGTGTATCCAACCCAGCGACACGGCGATTCCCAGATGAGCTTCCTGAGAAGCAAGGCGAGTGAGAACGGATGCCGACAACCTTTTGGTATCAGGTCACATCCAGTTTTTCACTTACAGCCTCAAAGGACCCCCAACATGGAATCACTCCATTTAAGCTGGACCAGAAATGGCTAATTCCTGTAAATTCCTCACCAAGCTGCTAAAAGCTGTCTCAGCCTTCCCTCAGCTGCTTCCCGAGTTGGTTCCGTGATGGTGGGACTCAGAGCACACTGGTCACTGTGGTCTATCAGCAGACACATCCCTACAACTCCTGCAACTCCACTGCTCTTTACTGCAAAGACACCAATACGTGCCATGAACACAGGGCAGAGTAACACGCTGTCCCCAGAGAAATCATCCTGCACTTCCCAAAGAGGACTTTTGGGATGGCTGCAGGAACATCTTTGCAGCTGGCCACTTCTTGACTCTCCCGATGCAGGCTGCTCCGCAGCCCTCTGCACCGACCCGGCTGCCTACGGGCCCTGTGTACATCACGGGGTGCTGAAATTCCCATTGTCGAGTCGGGAAGAGTTATATATTTTAGAGTTTTCAGTAACTCCAGAAGATTCAGCAAGCGGAAGCAAAAACCAAGTGTCCTTCGGAGCACAGGGATTTTTCTAAGACGCAGGGGCTCAGCAGCTCGTAAAGCGTGTGGTGCCCGTATCTGCTTAACGCCCTGGGCTCGGCTTTGGGCGCTGACTCCAGCCCCAGCCAGGACATGGGTTTTCCACTTTTAGATGCCCGCCTGGAGGCCACCCAGCCAGGTGCGCCCCAAAGTGGCCCCCGAGCCACGCTTGATCCCTGGGGCAGGACGCCTGCGCCTGCAGCTCCGGGAGCAGCTCTGCAGACAACGCAGCGGCCGAACAAATCATAGAATCACAGAATGGTTTGGGTTGGAAGGGACCTTAAAGATCATCTAGTTGTGACCCCCCTGCCCTGGGCAGAGGTCCCGTTACCTCCTCACCCCAGACTGCAACAGCACAGGGAAAGGAGGAGCACCCCGAGCCCACCCCGGTGGCAGCTTCTTGCTTTTCTACATCAAACCAGCTCAAACCCCTCCACAAACCCCGTCGCGGCGCTTCGCGGTAAGGACCGGCCGGGGCAGGGAAGGGAGCCACGCACATCTCCCTTCTTCAGGCTGGGGCTGTCAAGTCATCAGGGAAATAATAAACACTTCTCTATACTTCCTAAATGTCAAGAAAATATTTACAGGGCCCACTTCTGCAAAGCATGCACGCCAGCCCAAAGGGCACACAGGCACACTTCGCCGGGCGCTGCCTGGCATGCTTTTTGCCATGATTTTTATTAAACATTTGCGGTTTTCCTGCTGAAAAACCCAGTGAAAGATTAATGCCAAAAAGTGACTCCTCTGGGGCTGAAACTGTCAGGGAGCCAGGACGCAGGGAAGTACAGAGCCTGCGTGTCTGTTCCTTCCCTAACGTATTCTGCAGCCAGAGAAACAAGACCCAGCCTGGCCAGGACTGCAGCACGTTTAGGGGGAAATCTGTGCTAATGCTGACCGCGCTCTGGAGACACAGCGAAGACTCCAGGCCCACGCTCGTGAACATTTCACCAGCAAATAAATTCATATAAAAACACTTCCCATGTATATGTTTTTTTTTTTTTTTTTTTTTTTTTTTGCTTTAAAATGGGATTACTATGGTCTCTAATTTTCTCTAGGCTGTAATCACAACTCCGCAATGCCTCCCAGCTGTTGAAATCCTGCGCTGGCCGTGGAAATGGGCTGAGCGTGGAGCTCGGCTCCTGGGAGGTTTCCAGCACGGGTTGGAGCCACGCTGTGGTGCAACCAGAAGGGGCAGGTTGGCACCAGGACAAGTGACATGCCCGGGTTTGGTGCTGCTGCGCGGCACCGCTGCTGCAGCGGATGATGCTGCCGGTGCGGCCGAGGGGGGGCCGAGCTCCTGCTGCGACCCCCGGGGCAGCTGTGGGTGCCCCAGCCTGCGTGTGGGAGGGCAGCGCTTCACCGCAGCACCAGCCTGCAGTTATTTCCAGCTTCAACTATTACACTTTAATGAAGGTTTTCTAATGAGCTGTTTAAATAGTAATTAGAGGCCTGCACTGGAGAGGGAGATAAGTCTTGTGGGTATGTCGCCCTGCGAGAAAGAACCTGATAAGAAAGAACTGAATGATTTTCTTCTGGGACCACTTCCAACAGGCAATTATCCCCTTGATACCATGCTGCTTAATCAGGAGCAGATTGAAAAAACACTTGACAGTGGCTGGCGATGAATGGGCCACTTTCCCAGCATCGCCCAGGGGAAGGCTGGAGGCTTTATGCCAGTACCTGAGATAGGAGATGATCCAAATGGTGCTGATAGCTCATTTGATTTACAGAAAACAATAATAAATTTTGCTTTTTATAATCTTCTCATAGACAGAAGAATCATCAGCTTTGATTCCTGATGTGTTCCCATCTCAGCTATTCAAAGGGTTTAGGTTTTGTTTAATTTCAGGTGCTGGGCTTCAGTGACTTGCTAATGCTGACCAGGAACCCGACTGCAGCTCCTTTGCCCTTCGGCTCCCGTTCTGCCGCGAGCTGCTCTCCCCCAGCAATTAACACCCAGCAGATGAGCCGAGCTGTGACAATTGTGCAGGACAAGATTACTCACAGACTTGGCTAAAAACTTACTAGTTATCCTCTGATGTTGTTGGAGAGCTAAGTAAGCTCGAACATTTTAATAGGCTTATTTTCTCACCACTCTACAGCCTCAGGTGATCCTTTGTGTTGCAACACAAAATACTGTATCATGGGATTATTAGAAAAAAGAAAGGCACGTGCTCAAATCGTCATTTTTGTTCTGTCACACCCTGCCAGTGCCAGTATCTGGTAGGGACGCTGGCAAACGGTGCAAGTAGCAAACGGTGCAAATAGCAACGGTGCAAACAGATTTGGCAAATTGCAGAAAGAGCAGCCAAGAAGGATTTTTTTTTAAGGCTGGGGTATTACTCACTATCAGCAGTGCAGCATAGCTAGGAGATGTAATGGTCCAGCAGGACACAGGGGACAAAACTCTGGTGCCCATATGCATGTAAGGAGCAGAGGAAGGGACACGTCGAGGGGTGATGGGAGGGGCATATGGCCCTTCGTTAACTGCAAGGCAAAAGAAAATCTACAAACAAGTCTTCGGGACAGTCAGACCACAGTTACGGGAGAACACACACCCGAGTCCCGAACGCAGGGATGGGAAGGGCTTTGCTGCGTTACTGAGGCTGGGCTTTGCTCCTGCAGTGCCGTGTCCTCTCATCCGTGCAGGAATTCAGGAACTGAGTTAGGGTTTTTTTTTTTATGCTGGGCAAGGTGTGGAAACCTGTTTTTTGGGGGACTCGGAGCCTCCTCCTAATTTCCAGCCTGGCTTCACTTATGGCACTTTGCACCCTGGTTCCTGTTCTTAGCTCCATGTCTCTCCTCCCTCTACGTGCAGGCAGCGAGAGCAGGGAGAGCCCCTCACAGCCAGCCCTGCTCCTCAGCCCACCCACCACTCCACGCTCTTTTAGGTCTTACGTTCTACAACGGCATCTTCACTTCCCTGAGCTGCCTACGGATTTCCCTGCAGCTTCCACCTGCCTTCATCTGTTGGGGACCAGAACTGGCCACTATCATCACACAGGGGTTATCCAAGCAGGGTAAAGTCGAGCAAAGATCCTTCTAGCCCAGGAAGCTGCCTCGGACACTCACTGGATGCTGGTATTAAAGTGTTTCATGATACAGTGGAGCCAGCTTTAAAGCTCCCTCCTGACAAGGCGGGGGACATCTCAGGAGCCCCTATTCCCTGAACCCTTTCCCAGTGCCTGCTTGCACCCTTGGACTGGTCCTGCCACAATGTCAGATCACATGGGAGCCGTTCACCTTGCAACCATGGCAATACCCCCCTCCTTTTTTTGGCCAGGTTTGCTGTTGCCGTTGCAGTGCACTGAACTGGCTTCCTGGCTGGTCAGAGGAGCCACAGCGGCTGCTGGAGCTCAGCAGGGTGCCCCAAAGAGAGGTGGGTGGAGTGGGACCTTCGCCTTTTGGCAGCAGTGACGTGTTAAAGTTAGTCAGGTCATCCCATGAAATCACATCCTGTGAGATGGAAAGGAGAGCAGGGCACCGAAGAGTGAAGCCTCCCCAGGTTTCAAGAACAAACATGCTCAGGAGATTGAGGGATGCAGATGGGCGGTTAAGATTGGATACTAGGAAAAAATTTCTTCATCAAAAGGATTGTCAAGCATTGGAAGAGGCTGCCCAGGGAAGTGGTGGAATCACCATCCCTGGAGGTATTTAAAAGCCAGGCAGACGTGGTGCTGAGGGACATGGGTTAGTGGTGGGTTTGGCAGTGTTGGGTTGATGGTTGGACTCGATGATCCTGAAGGTGCCTTCCAACCTAGACCATTCTATGATTCCATGGTTCTGTGACAACATCCCACAACCACAAGCAGGACCTCTGCACCACATATTTGGTTTCTACAACATCGTACTGCAAAGGGCTCCAAATCCAACTGTGCATCACGCAGAAATGGGCAGCGCTTCTCCCCCTCCCCTCTTTCCTCTGCCCTGTTTCAGTGACTAAGGGCTGACTCCTGCACCGGGGCCTTTCACATTGTTTGAGTTTGTCAGGCTCCAGCTGAACGTCAGCTCCACACCGGAGCTGCACATCCCTCCGTTCATGACTCTTTGACTGCCATTTCATCTCATTCCTTGTTTTCCTATCCTGAAGGGCATCCAGTTCTTTGTGCGTAATTTCCCCCAACTCCTTTGTTTTGATGATGATTCCCAATTACGGGTAATTACCAAATTTCATTAGCAATTTCTATGTTTTGTGCCAAGGCCATTAAAAATATGAAGCAACATCACTTCCAAGGCTGATTTTTGAGAAACCCATCTAGCACAGTCCTTGCTGCCCAGCACCTTCCTCTCCAATTGATTTAACATTTCTGCTTTACTGAAGACCAGACGACTTAGATATATCCTGTCTGCTTTGTCGAGAAGATCAGGTTTTTTATCTACTCCGGCATCATTTACTTTCAGAAAATCCGTATCTCACCTTACCCATTTTCCATGTTCTTAATTATTCCCTATTTTAATGTTTATTCTAAAGCTTTGCATACTAATAGACTCTTACGTGCCAAGAACACATTCTCCCTGCCCCGATAAATAGACCTCTATTGGCTGTTCTCCAGCCAAACCATCCAACCCCTGTGGTCTGACAGATTTATTACAAACCCTTCTTCCGTGACTTCAGCTTTGTGCCAGCCCCTTCTCATTTCTGGAGGAGAAGCTAGCTGGTCCTACCTGTTTGCATGCTCAAAGATCCTTGACTGGTTGTGGCGTTTCCCGTCCCCATGCACTGCCACCAGTCACCCTGCCTCCCTCCCCTTGGCCACCATCCCCAGCGCTCCCAAAAACCTGGGCACAAGTTTTCATTTTGTTCCTTTCAGGACTATATGTAGATTATCTTTAGTCTCTGTCCCATCCTCAGCTCGTACCACCCCCACTTCTTTCCTGCTTCCCCTTTAATCTATATAGCTGGACAGATTCCAAGAGTTGTGCAACCCATCTTTTGCTATTTCCTTTAACAACCTGGACAAGGTTGGATTCTGCCTTACTTTCAGACTTGCTTGCTTTACAAAAATTGCATAATCGCTTTTTAGTACTGGTCTTTTCTCTGTTGCCTGGGGAGTCCCTGATCTCCCCCTGCAGCATCCCTTCCTCCCGCCCACCAGCCCCGTATCCCATTCCTTGTCCCCACAGATCCTCAAGACCCCGTCTCCCCGCCCTGGCAAACGGGCAGGGCTTTCCAGCAGGAGGGAGCTGTGGTGAGTCACAGCCTTCCTGGCTGCGAGGCCACGGGCCATCCTGTTTGTGTTGGGCCAGGGGAGCAGGAGCCTTTGCAGGAGAGGTTAATCCTGCCTTGGCCCCGGCAGGTGGGCAGAGATGTCCTGCCAGAGGGAACGATGGTGCCCAAAACGTGCTCCTTCGCTAAAGCCCTCCATCCCTCCTGCCCACGGCCGTGCAGAGCCCGTACCCGGCTGCCAGAGGAGAGCTTGGACAGGTGCTTGTGTCCGCCCCAGCTGGCCCAGTGCAGCTCCAAGGGCTGGGGAATCAAACAGAACTTGATAATGATCAGTATTATTTTTAGATCTTTCCTTCCAGCCACTCTCCAAAGCAGTGCAGGCTGTGAGCCGTGCAGCACAGGCTGCCTTTAGTGCAAACCCACAAACATCCACAAAATTGGAGGAAAGAGGTAGGTGGGAGGAGGGAAACCCTAGGAACTCGCCCTGGGAAATAGCTCTGCGGTAGCACGCCCTGCTGGAGGAAGAGTGCCCCGGTCACCAACAAAGGCGTGCTGTGCAGCGGCAGCACTGCCAGAGGGTCCTGCCCACACAGCCCACAGTGCCCCGAGCAGAGAGCAAACCCCCCGGGAGCAGGACTCCAAACCTGTAGTTCTGCATTAAGTCACTCCTCCAGAGCACCTTCCCCGGAACAGCTCTCCCCTCCGGTGGGAAAAGAAATGGGAGCCTGTTCGTCGGCTGCGTGCTCTGGCCACACGCTGTTCGTGCAGCGGGGCTTGGGGCTTCGCTACCTGAGAAGGTTTTTACCAGAGTGGAGCAAAGGAAAGTGCTTCAAAAGAGGATAAGAAACATTGCAGCTCTTGGAACAGCTCCAGCCTTGGCTGGGAAGTTGAGACATGCCTTGGAGGGGATGGGAGTCCCCTTGGAAGATAATCAGAGATTTCGAGTCTCTCCTACTTCCTTCTATTTACAAAGTCAGCGAAGCCAGAAAGCTGGTTCTCCACCCCCACCCCATACATGACAGCCTCTCTGCTCACGGCAGCGCCAGGGGACACCTCGACGTGAGGCTCCTGATGGCCCCTTGGGAACTACAGCCACGGGGGAAAGCGGGTGCTGGGCTGCGGGAGAGTTTCCAAACGCTCACCATGGCCAAGAGCAGGGCAGTGAGAGGCAGCTGCTGGAGGGATCCCATGTCCTAAGGGCTTGTACCCATCACAGGGCACACATCCCATGGGCACCCGAGATGCTGGGGCAATGGCAGCCCTTGTAGCCTGAGGGAAGACCACTTTGACCATCTCCTGTTGGACCAGGGCTGCCCGTGGGGTGCTCGGCACCGCGCTGGCTCCTGCCAGCCCTTGGCTGGACAACTGTTGTGTTCGCTGCCCTCTCAGCCTGCCATTCTCCAAGCAGCCTCTTCCCGTGCTACAGCAACCTGTCCGTGTCTGTGGTTTCTCTGAACCCTCACAGTGGCTGGACTGGCGGGAACTGGGCTGGAAGGGCTCATCCAGACCAGCAAGTCCAGTGACCATTAATCACTGGCTGCTCGCAGTGCGAGGGGCTCTGCAGCACGTCTGTTCTGCATGGCTGCACCACAGCTCTGACCCTGCAACGGGCAAACGGCGTCGGAGGGGTATTCTCCAGCGAAAGAATTTACCAGCCATATTTAATAGCTGCCACCTGCCCTGTGCGTGCTCAGGGGGGGCCCTTCCTCTCCATACATTTCCCTTCACTACCTTAATGGAGGAGGAAACCCCAAACACTTCACAGACAGACTCCAGCTCTTGCACCACTGCACTTGGCAAATGGAGTAAGTTTAACGCAGAACTTCTCCGCACCCAGCAGCAGAAGAGTTAACACCAGCAGGATGCAAGTGGCCATGCTCCCTCCATGCTCAAGGAAGGGCCCTTGGATGGAGAATCCAAGCAAAACCCCCAAAGCAGAGGAGGGACCTGGGGTGTTTGCACAGAGGCTGCTCCCTACTGACATTCCCTCCTGGTTCGACTTCACAGATTGACCTGGAACCTCACACTGCATCTTGTAGGCAGCAAAATCCCTCCATTTCCAAAGTCCCAGGGCCTGTGGGCTATGTCCATGTTGGGTAGAGAAACAGAAACAAACTACTAAGGAGAAGTCAGACATGAGTTCAGGGAATAACCGGAGCCTGATGACATATTTTAGACACGGTGATCTTTATACAAAGCAGTAAAGGTCACACACTGACTAAACAACTTGGGTCTAAGAGCGAAGGGCAGCCAAGAGACACACAGAGTACCCCTTGCACACTACAGGGCACAGAGCCATCACTTTAACTCCATGTGCCTCAGTTTCCCTAGCTCTGCCAGAAGCTCTAGGAAACTGGTGGTCCTTCACGAGCATGGAGAGAGCTCATTAACCAGTGGCAAGAAAGTGGCTTGAGAGCCTCCGAGGGCTGGTGCTAGAGCCACACCAGAGGTTACTGCACCCTGGGCTGGTTCACAGCCCTCAGCCGAGAAGGAAAGGTCAATCCCTGTTGCAAACACTTGGCCGAACAACTGACTGGGGCACTTGCGCTGATGCTCATCTGCAGCTGGGTTGTCTCGGGCCTCTCCCAGCTCCCACCAACAGGGGCACAAACTGTGTGAAAGGAGTGAGAGAGGCTCAAAGCCACACGGATTCCCCTGGCACCGGTCCGGAGACTTCCAGCTCTCTTTGCTGCTCCTGTCAAGAACTGTTTTCCAGCCAAGAGGTTCTTCCAGCACCGATGTGCAGAGACAGGAATCCATGGCAAGACAGGAACCTGAGCGCACAGGCTGGAAGAGGCTTTGACACTCATTTTCCTACCAAAGGAAGCGCAAAATCCTCCCTTTACCCAAAAATGCAGACACACTCTCTCACGCTGCTCCCCTGAAGGGTAGGCTCCCCGCTCCCCGTGCAGCTGCCAGGCAGGTGTGAGGTGCTGTGCCTCACCGAGGTGTGAGTAAGGACCGAGCCATGCAAATCTGAAGGCAAGTGTGTGCGTGTTGCAACAAGGAGGAGGCTGTTGAGCCCAGGGACTTGGCTCCTCTTGTGAACAGATTCAGGGAACATGCTCATGAAAAACCTAAGTCTCCAAGTATTTTATTTTGATCCATGAGCCTGGCAAGATCTGTGAGCATCCACTCGGTTGGGAGTACATGGGCCTCGGAGGAAGAAGTGGGAGTGGTAGGAAGTCGGAGACAGACTGGAGCAAGGTTTGGGCAGACTGCTGGGAAACCAGAGGCTATGGCTGTAATCCCTGACATCCGAACTGAAGCAGAAACACAGGGAAAAGCCTGAATTTTCCTCTGAAACACAAGGATGCTAGCATGCCGTTTCAGTCTGAAAGGGATGCTGCTCCCTCAGCCCTGGCATCCTGCAGCTGCCGCTCGCCTGGAAGATGCATGGGCACAACTGGGGGTCAGACTGGTTCCTCCAAACACTCCTGCCATGATGCTAAACTGAAGGGAAACTCTCGGTAACACAGCGCTGCGGATCTGTTGGAGAAGCAGAGCCTTTCACTCTTTCTAAATAAACACAGAAGCCTTGATATTTAAGGACAAAAAGTTTTTCCACTAGTGTTTCTTGGTGTCTGAGCAAAGGCTTCTCAGCCACCTCCCAGGCTGACTGAAGAACTGGGGATCAATAACATAAGCTGAACGGATTCTGCTCGGCACAGACCAGAGCAGGGCGAGAGGTACCAGCATCCAACTGGTAAGCTACAATGGAGCAAGATGCATCTGATCTTGGCTCAAAAACTTCACATGACGAGGAATCCACTCCCTTCCTAAAGATGCTGCACACACCACCAGCAAAGCCCAAATCTTACATCCCACAAAGGTGAGCAAAGAGCTCAGCATCATGTGGCCTTGCAGGACAGCAAAAATGAGCCCATCCCTTCTTTGAGTGATAACTGGAGAGAGAGTGCTCAGCTCAGCAGCCAGCACATCACCCATGTGGGACATGGGTTTTCAAATAGTCTTGATGGCTCAAGTGCCAGAGTCTGTGTGACACCGATGGCTGGTGTCAGTGTCCATCGGGATGGCCTGTGGTACCTGCAGTGCCCTGCAATAGCTTAGCTGAGCACAGCACCTTCACCTCCAGCTGCGAGCACATTCGCACAAACATGTGGACTGATGGTTCGTACATCTAGAGGTTGGCTGAAACAGAAACAGCAGGTAAGAGAAGGGAAAAGAGTCAGGTTGGACTCTCCTTCCAGGGAATGTCCAGGGAAGTCCATGGACATAAAGAGCTGAGAAGAGCTGAGCCAGTGGGAACACGAAATCAGCCAACTGCCCTGCTGCACTGAAACATGAAATTCAAATCAGGCCCCAGTGGGAATCTAAGGCAAACTCACCGCCAGGATAAAGGCTGCCGTTCGCATGGCCAGCAGCGACTGCATTGCAAACCAGTGAAGTCATTATCGATTTCCATTCACAGCTACAGAGAGGCTTCAAAACAAGCCTGTGACATGGAAAACGCTGCGACTGGGATCCCAGTACTCTCCAGTCTGGTGCATTTTGTGATTATTGACCTTACAGTGGAAGCTCAGGCTAAGGAAACAGGCTCCTTTTTATTTCATGCCTCCATGAGAAACTAAGGATATTTCTGCTGAATTAGCCCGGGTGGCACCTCTCCTCTGCACAGCCCAGAGGGAAGTGCAGAGCAGTGTTCAGACCCCAAGCCTCGGCTACGGCTCCGTGTGATGGATTATTTATTTCTGTAGCCAAACACTGGATACATCATCTAAAACAGAGACATTAAGAGCTTGAAACCTTCTATCTTTATTCTTCTCTTTCTCGTCTTATTTAAGTGTACAGGATAAAGAACAGCAGAAACAGGCGAATGGTTTCATTATTCGGGACACCCTCCTGGCAGACGCACTCAGCAGAGTGGACTCAAGCAACCTCCTGTTCCTTACTCTGTGTTGGACATTTCTGTAGCTGTCTTGTATTCGGAAGAAAATCTTTGATCTCCTGTCAACCTTGGAGTTTGCACATTTACATTTGCCCAAATCCAAGGAGATGTCACGAAAAGCATGTCTTTTCATTGGCGATTAGAAAAGAGGAAAATCTTGAAGAGGTGAGGTGACCACCGGTGTGTCCACAGCAGCACGACCGCGCCATCGTCTATCCAAACCAACCACCACATCTCCACCTGGGCAGCTCAGCTGCTGCTGCTCGAGATGAGGTCTAGGGATGGGTTCCTGCTCTCTCTGCCTGGTTGGCTGTGGGACAGTCAAGTCCTCTTTAATGACTCAGCCTTGAGCTGCTCAGAACGATGATGTCTTCCTACCCAACCTGAGAGGCAGACATCTAGAGACACATTTCTTTCATTCATTCTAGGAAAGCCCAGGGCATGCTCAAACCGGTATCTGGCTCAAGGAAGAAAGGTGAAAGTTTAGAAATTGGGACTTTAGCAGTCAAAATCCCCCAGTCATCCACCCCCAAGGTGAAATAGTCTGAATGCTAAGAAAGGACTCGGTGGCAGGCATTTGACGTAGCAGGTCTCCCCATCCTGGCACAATGGACGCAGCCGTTGCTGCTCCAGTGCAGACCAATACTCGTGGTCCAAGACAGATCAATACTTTAAGTTAATACAGTCCGGGATTTTCTGCGGGCTTTTGTGGAGTTGGGCACACAAACCTCACAAAGTTCCAAACCACTTCACGTCCCCAATCCATGCGCGTGGCTGGAAATCCCCACAAGAGTCAGTGCCGTGCCGTGCCGTGCCGGGGGAGCGGGCTGGGACAGTGCTGCCGCGGGAGCCTCGCAGTGTTTGCTGTCCCTGGCAGGAAGCCGTTTGTCTGCGAGGCAAGGAAACAAGGAGGTTTTGGAGACGGCAATCCCATGCAGCTTCTCGCTGCTTTTCCCAGCTACCGATCCAAGAGCGCCTATGTTTACTTCCAGCCTTCCTCTCTGCTCCGCTGCCAAGCAGCCTTCATGGCCGGACGCAAACCACTCCACCAGGAAATGCGCTGGATCGCATCAGATAAAAAGGCCATTGCACAGGGACACTTCACTGGTGTTAACCCTGCTCTACCTGGGTCCCACCAGGGTGCCCAGAGTTACTCGCAGGCAAGCCGACCCCATGCACCACCGCGTTTCTGCTACCGGAGCCCAAGCTCTCACAGCCGGGGCTGCTCTGCCACGCACCGGTGCTGCAGCAGCTTGGGTCACGTCCAGGCGGCACCGAGGAGCTCGCAGGCAGGGAGGACGGACATGCCAAGTGCACGTGGCCGTGGCTCCAGGTTCAAACCCCATGCGCCAGCTAGAGCGGCTCCTTTGCAGTGGTGTGGTGGTGGGAAATGCAGGAGATGATGCTGTGCCCGTGGGGGACACGGCTCCAGAGGGTTTCCCCATGGTGCAGCCAGACCGACTTCACCAGGATCTGTGACTGACCCACTGGTCTGAAAATGCTTTCAAGGAGCAAATGAGACGGGACTGCCCTGCGGGTCGTGGTGGCTCACCAGACAGTGGCTGTGGACTGAGGGGCCCTGGTTTCAGCCTCTCCTCTGCTAAAGCGAGGACACGAGCTGCCTCCTGGGGCTGTGGCACGGTGGCATGCCGGGCACGGCTGTGGGCGCCCACTCCAGGCCTGCCAGGACCCTCCCCAAAGGCACAGCCCTCAGCAGACCGTGAGGCTCGCTAAAGCAGGACTCAGAAGACCAGGCCCGGCTCTGGCACAGCTTCTCCTGTCAACCTGGATGTGTCATGTCCCTCATTTCCCAGCTGCAAAGCCATGGCTCTGCCAGGCCCAGGTGCTCCCCGGGGCATGGTGTGCCACTACCCGGTGCTGAGGGCACCACCACCACGGGCTCCCACTCTGCACTGAGCGGGGGAGCTGCGGCAGGAAAGGAAGTAGCAATTAAAGACAAAATGGTATTGAACTATCAGAAAAGCAGTTTCTCCTGTGCTTCTCCACAGAAGGTATTCGCAATTTGAACACATTTGCTGTCTCCTGGCCCTGACGGCCAGCCATCAGATGGGCGTGGGACTGGGCTATCTGAGCACCCACCGCTTTCTTCCCCTTCCACCTTTTTGCACGTTTGTAAAAAGCAAAGCTCAAAGGCTGCGACCTAACCCACCGTCTTTCCTTAATTATCCCAAATGCTCCAGTTAACAGCCTCCCTTAAGCACAGCTGTCCTGTCTCCTTTTCCCCTCCTTGGTAAGGGCTGGCCCCAGCCACCAGGAACACGCTGGCTGGTGCCAGCGCGGCAGTGGGCAGAGGGCAGAGGCAGGGGAGAGGACTGCTTTTCCTCAGCTCCTTTCCCAAACCAAACTCCATCCGTATTGAGAAACCCCGCTCTTTCCATCACGGGAGAAAGGAAAAGAAAATCTACAAATGTTTTAACCCCCAGTAAAGCCCTTCTCCCTGGCACAGCCACAGCAGGCCGAGCACTGAGTGACAAGCAGCCGCTAATAAATCATTCCGGCCATGGCTGCACAGGTTAAGATCTGCTCCATCTTCCCTGTGTTTCAAGCAAGATAAAAGCCATTTTAAACTGACCTTCAGTAATAAAAGCCGGTATTGCTATCCTGACTTGCTGGGGCAGCAGCTGACCTGATTTTGCTCTTACCAAGGGTCATCCACTGCATTAAGCCAACGCATCCAAAAGACAAATCCTGCCTGGGCTTGAGGATGGGAGCAGGAGAATGGGCCATCACCAGCATTTGGTTGCCTAAATCAAAGGCTGAGCAGAAGCCCCAGCCACCCCTTTTGTCTCCTTGGCTTAAAACAGGCTGTGCCCAGACTCTGCAAAATCACCCAAATTCACCCCATCCCAGCGAGCAGCAGAATTACCAACAGGGCAGAACTTTTGCACAGCAAAACCTGGTCATGTAGAGGTAGGAGGTTCCCTTTTTTGGAAGAATACCTGGCAAAAAAAACCCCAACTATTTACTAGCTTTGACATACTTTAGCCCTACCACTAGCCCTGTTCCTGCTAATCCCTTCCCAGCGCTGCTTGCACACTCGCCCGGTCTGCAGGGAAGTGATCCTGTCTTTGACATACTTGTTATTGTGTCTAGCTCACTCTCACACTGACTGGCCCGGGGCCAGGCAGCAGAAGGACGTAACCCTGAGCCGGACCAAACCATGCCTTTCCCAGCGATTGAAATGGGAGAGGGCCTGAAGCAGGAAAAACAAGGAGGCAGCTTTTCCCTTTCTTTCGGTGGCAATTCCCCAGCCCTGCCGGGCCTGCCCAGCACACACACATTCCTGAGGTGGTGCCAGGATGGAGATGGGGCAGCCCGCGGGTAGCGAATGCCCCGTCGGGGCGGAGGCAGAGTCTCGGCGGCTCCGCCGAGGCCAGAAGGAAACCTGCAGCTCCCTGCGGAGGTCGATATGGGGCTGACTCACCCAGCCAGCGCCACACAAAGAGGCTTGGCAAGTGAAACGTCACAAAACTGTCCTCCAAAGGCCATATGGAGATGCACCAGGAGCAGCTCGACACCAGGTCTGCTTTGGGGTCAATGTTTTGCATTTTCCCAGTACGTAACGAGCTAAACCATACCATGCTGTTGCTGTAGCTCCAACCATAGTGATTAGAGCATCCAACCCAGGGACGTACTTTTCCTCTATAAACTCCTGGCAGACCCTGCTTGCTGTCCATTGAACCCAGTCTCCTGCACCTCCGGGCTCTCAGCCAGCACTTTCCTCAATGTCACATTTACCCTAAGCAAATCTAGAGGAGAAATCCTTCCAGCTCTCCTCCAGGCTTTGCGAGAGCCTCCCAAAACTCACCTTGGCCAGACGGTGCACAGACCGGGCAAGGTTTGCAGACCCAGCCAGCACGAGTTGTGGGTGCTGCCCTTCACCAGCAAACCTGGCCAGGCAAGCAATGCTTCAAACCATGTCCAGGGACCAGCACACAGCTTGCAAAGGGCTTTCCAGAGCACATTTGAGCAGCAAAGATTTTTCTCATTACCTTCTTGAAATAAGCCTGGTTAGTATAGGTACCTGATCCTTAAGGGGATGCTTGAGCTTCAAAAAGGGTGTCTGAATGAGGATGTATTAGAGAGAGGCACCTTTCAGGTTTGACAGTGATGTTTTCCCTGCCAAGTGGTCCAGCTGCTGCATCCTGAACTGAAAACTATGCTGTTACCATCTCCCCTCACAATCAGCTACCTAGAAATTAATGCAACTTCAGAAATAATGGTCAGGGGATGCTCTGCGGACAGATATCGGTCCCCAAACAGGGCAGGAGTTTTTGGAGAATTGAAAAAGGAATGCCAAGGCAACATACATTTACAAAAACTGCAGCAAGGTCTGCTGGGGTGTAAGGTCTGTCGCCACTGACAGCTCTGGCCTGCTTCTGCCAGCTCAGCTCCTTGCCCATATTCCCAAGACAGGAGGTACAAGATCCTGAACAGACACTGTGTCCACCTATCACACTCCATCTGCAAGAAAATGCCAAAGATTTCACCCAGAATGGTTTCACAGAGATGTTTTTAACCGGCTTCAAGACAGCGGTGCCAGGCTGTGTCAGCCAAGGCCGCGGCAGCAGCTGCCCATGGAGTATGGCAGCGCGAGGCAGACGGGGCGGGCAGGGTCCCTGGGCAGGATCCGTCACCCGGCGTGGGGCTGGCCCTGGGAAATCCGGTGCTGCCCCGTGGGGCAGCCGCTTGGCTCGGCTGGGCTCCGCTCGCCCGCAGGCATGGAAGCGCTTGCCAACGGGGACCCAGGAGCAGCAATCAGGGAAGGAAGCACCAGGCCCAGGACGCTTGCAGATGGGACAGGAAGGGATTACACATATCCCACCGATCCGAAGGTGCGTCCCCCTCGAACAAAGCCATTTCTGCCTCTCTGCGCAGCCGGGGCTGGGAACGGGCTCCCAGCTGCTATGGGAACGCCGCGGATCACTTTCCTTTCCCACTGTCAGCACCTGCTTAGAGGTTACTTCCTATGACCTCCGGGGTAACCCCGTATCACAGTTTTACTGCCCTGAGAAAGAGACGGGGATGATAAACCAGCGTGAAGATGAGGATCCCTCCCCCTTGCGATCCCGGCAGCCCCAGCGGACACACGGCCTTTCTGAGCGCCCGGGGTCTGTGCCGCAAGCCGAGTCCCCTGAGGGCAGCCTGCGTGCACTCTCTCCCATCAAGCTACAGACCAAGGCAGGAATAATATGAACATATATTTTTAGCAGCAGCAAATTATTTCTCTTACAGAAGGAATATTTCCATGCTGGGCTTTTTCCCTTCCCTTATCACAGATTGTATATTTAGAGCGTGAGAACTCTACCTCGCACAAACAAATGCTGCCAGGCCCCGTGCTCAGCGAGGGAGCCGCTTCTGGCCTCTCTGATGTGCCCCCTTTTTGGACAAAACCCCCAATCTTTGCTTCACAAGTGGGAACCGAGTTTGGGACGTTAATGTGGAAAGGAAGGGAAAATGCACTCCAGAGAGTTATCAATCAACATGTTTGTTAAATCGGTGCTGCAAGTGGCTGAGCTGTAGGAAACCCAGGGCAGATCCCGAGCCCTGCTGCAGTGACAAGCAGCTCCTCTGGCGCAGCAGCCCAGGCTTCACCGCCTCCCCTCTGGCTGCAGGTGCAAGCAGGGATCCCGAGGGACGGCTGGAATGGCCGGCGACATCCCCAGGGTGATCTGGCTGCTAAAACACATCCTACTTGCCAGTGGAGAGTCTCACCCAAAGAGTGGCTTTACAGCCTGTGCTGCACAGATCTCGTGAATGAAAGGCCACGGGGGCTTAAAGTCTCTTCCCACCACATGTGCAAGTGCCAGGTTAACAGAGTGGGGCATCAAACTACTGGAGCCTCTTGTTTTCACTCTGCTTTCCCATCCCTCTTCCACGCTGGAGGCTGTGCAGCCCCTCCCTGCCTGCCTCCCTGCCTGCATCCCTGCCTGTCTCCCTTCCTGCATCCCTTCCTGATTCCCTGCCTGTCTCCCTGCCTGCCTCCCTGCCTGCATCCCTTCCTGATTCCCTCCCTGCCTCCCTTCCTGATTCCCTGCCTGTCTCCCTGCTTGTCTCCCTGCCTGCATCCCTGCCCGCCTCCCTGCCTGCATCCCTGCCTGCCTCCCTTCCTGATTCCCTGTCTGTCTCCCTGCCTGTCTCCCTGCCTGCATCCCTGCCCTCCTCCTGCCCTCCCAACCACTGCCAGGAGCTGCTCTCTGGCAGGGAGGCTGCAGCCAGCCGGGCAGCCCTGGATCGCAGCTACGGAGGCTTCTCATTCCTAGAGAGGAGGCTGATTTCACAGGCTGACCGTGGCAAACATCTCTGCGATTTCTGCAGTTTGTCATGGAGGAGGCGTTAGGAACTGCTGGATCCGTGTGCCCTGCTCTGTGAGGGAGCGAGACGGCACGATTCCTCCTGGCTGGCGAGGCCTGAACACTCCCCGTGGCCCCTCTAACACAGATTTAACGCATTTCAAACAAAAATGCATCAAATGCCATATTTCCACACCGAACATGGGGATTTCATGGTCTGGGTGACTTTCATGACATGCAGATTGATACGGACCCTTAATCATAGGTAACAGTTGCTGGGTGAAGGCCCAGGGCGAGGGCTTGGTGTCTCAGATGCCCGTCCGCATCTGCGCCTCTCGGCTTTGCTCTGTTTATTCTCCCCACACCTCTGCATGGGGCACCCGCCCCCCACCGAGACTGAAATGTCAAGTCATCGGGCTTTTTGCAAATCACGGCAGCGTGCCTTTTGACCTGCACCAAGATAACTACAACAGCAGCATGGGAACGGAAACGAATCTGCCTGGTTAAATACTCATAATTTGTGGTCAGAGGCAGCGTCGCGGAGGCAAAGCTCGCAGCAAGCGGCTTGCATGTTCAGGAGCTCCCACAGCAGTACACGCACAGCTGTTTCAGAGCAGAAGGAGTGATGCACACCGAGTAAAGGTGGGTTTTACTCGCACTCAGGCATCCAGGCTCTCGTTGCCAACCTCTGCCAGTGCAGCATCCCGAGGCCCATTCCACCCGGAGCAGGCACTGCTGGCAGGGAGCATGGCGGTGGGGCAGCGAGGCGAGGCTCAGGCTCTCTGTGAATCCTGTCTCTCACGTGAAGTTTGGAAGCTTTACGTATCCCCACCTGTAAACTGGTTTTCCTACTCCGTCCAGTGCATACCTGAATGTGCAGGAAAAGAATGGCTTCTCTTGGCATGTTAGCATTCCCATTCTTAATCCACTTGATCCGAATTTCCACCAATTAACAGGGATTTTCCCACCCATGAGTTTTCCCATCACAATCAGAAACAGCTGCAAATGTGTCACCTTCAAACTCAGATCCTGACCCTGCATGTCCTTGACGTCCCGGCTGGCTCCAGAGGCTGTTCCCACTTGCCTGCAGACCCAGTGGTGGCAGGATGGGCAGGGCTCTGGCCTGTCCCATGCATCACCGCGGTTCTCAAATTTGGTCTCCTATCAGCTCTTTTATTTGAGTGTTAACTGGCGTATGGGCACAGCTGAGAGAGCACTAGCGGAGCTTCCACACTTGGCAGACGGGCTGGGGCTGCGTCAAGGCTCAGAGTCTCTCCCACTGCTGACTTGGAAGAGATGAAGAGCAACTAGAGACGGCACAACCAGTGCATGATCTGCAGTAAGGAGCCCCAGACTGCGTTCAGACACCTCCAAGGGTTAAAACCGGCTCAGTCCTCACATGACCACACCAACTCCTCTCCCATTTTCCTCTCAGTAATGTGATCACTGCTCTGGAGGCACTGGCCAGAGGAGGTGGGCTGGAGCCCTTTCCCTGACCTGGCTCCATTGCGTGTCCTCCTCTGCACCACCCTGCTGGGTTAGGACCAGCTCTACGCCCACAGCAGAGCTCCCCTTGCTACGCACCTTGAAGAGCTGAGTCTCATCTCACCTGTTCCCCCAGTGCCTCCCCAGAGCCAAACCACTGTGGGGTGGAGGAGACCAACAGTGCAAACCTCCCCTCCAAGAGAGGAGGAGGAAGGAAGCTCCCACCTCCAAGCTGGGAGAAGCCATTCCTCGGTCACCTCCTCCCCTCCTGGCTGCAGGCAGAAAAGGTGGCACAGCCTGGGCACACTCTGTGTGAAGCTGGTCACACATCGTGGGGCCTGGAAAGGCACAGTGGTGACGCAGGAGGTGGCATCCCGCTTCAGCCACCTCCACCTTCTTCCCTAAAAGAGCTCAAGCGGCTGCCCTGGCTCATGTCTAGGCTCCGGCATTTCTGGAGAGAGGACAGACGGGTCTGGGGGTTTGGGGGAGTCCTGCAGAAAGCAAACAGCCGTAATGGTGACCTGAGAGTTTTTCAGGAGGTCCAGGAGTTGTCTCATGGAGAGAGAGGTCTCCATCAGCCCCAGAAGCCACCTGGCGCAGGGAGCCAGTCCCTGACACAGCCCTCTGGGAGAGAATCGGCAGGCGGGAGGAAAACAGAGGAGCAAAGGACAGTTCTCTGCCAAGACTCGTTTCTCCCATGCACGGGGCCAAGACTGGTTGCAATGATATCAGACCCACGTACTGTTCGGAGCTGGCTGGCCTCTGCAGGACACAAACTCTCTGGCACGGAGCTGCGCTGCGCGAGGCCGAGCCCAGAAGCTGAGCTGCGCCATGTGAACCGCTACGAGTGGAAACGAAATCCCATTGAAATCGGAGCACATTCGCCACAGTGCGGAGAGCACAGCCGTGCTACAGCCGAGCTGGCAGCGGGGAGAACAAGCCCTGGTGTCTCTCACCTGCTCACCAAATACACAGAAAATGCTGCTTGGTGGCTCTTCCCCCAAAGGAGAGGCCCCAGCTCTTGGGGGAGCCCCCGAAAGGCAGGATGCACAGAGACGGGCACTGTCTGCCACTGAAAATCTGAGGTTAACGGGGAAAAGCAGGAGGCTGGAAAGCCTCTGCACATGTTTCTCATGACATGGATTTCTGAGAAAAGTGGTTTGGTAAGGACCAAGAGGCTAAAACTCCAACTCTGGGTTCATCCTGGCAGAGGGACCTACATGATTTGGGCTCCATATGAACAGCACGTGGCCTGGGGTGGGCCAGCTGGCAGGACCAGCGGCTGGCAGAGCTGCCCGGGGCCAGACAAGCCTTTAGGAACCAAGGAACACTGACTACTCCTGGCTGAATACCTTAGTCCAAAAAAATACTTCAAATGGGGAGATGGGGGTGGTGGGGAGCAGGCGGGAGGCAAGAAATAAAAGCCAAAAAATAGAAGGGAAAGCAGATGCATGTTTGGGGCAGTATTTGAATTGAAAACCCAGACAGTGGGAGTGTGAAAATGAGATTTCCAGACAGATGCCTTCTCTTCTGTGTGACCTGATGACTGGCTACAGGAACAAACCATCTGATACTGGGAGACGCACGTCCACGCACATCTCTAATCGGGTATTTCCAAAATTGCTTTCTGCCCAGCCCCTGCATGGAGGGAGGCTCCTTTTCACAGGCACTGCTCTTCCCTTGTTTTCTTCTTATCATGGTGTTATCACCCCAAGTACATTCTAGGCCCTCAGAAAGGCAATCTCTGGGCACGTGCTCCAAGAGCCAGCAGGAACAGGAAGGTTTCCTGTAAGGGCCTCTGTGTTGCTGTGGTCACCACCAAGAGGCACGAAACCAAGAGACCTGAAACACCCACAGAATCACTCGAAAGTTAAACCTGAGGGGTGGAGACTTCACCCACTGAGAAATACAAGGAATGTTTTGCACCATGCCTGCTCCTGGAGCTGCTGAATTCCCTTGTGCAGGCGGGAGCTGGCGTTAAAATTCCTGGTGTGAAGGAGAGAAGAGTCCGGCCCATCCTGCCACTGCTGGCGGTGAGCTCCGTCCCTCGCCGAGCGGCTGCGCCGGGATGGGCAGGAGCAGGCTGGGCACAGTGCTGAGCGAGCAGGACATGGCAGAGCTACTGTTGGGCCGTGCCGAGGCTCAGACGCAGCTGCGGTCCCACAGTTGCAACAGAAACCATCTGCCCGCGGCGGGCTGGACCAGCGGGAGGAGAGCAGGAAGGATTTCCAGGGTGAGAGGGCTGAGAGGGAGGCAGGGTCTCCCGTGAGACGGAGGGAGCCGAGTCTGGTGAAGGTCTTCCCACAATAGCCATCGCTGCAGGGCTTGGGTTACCCTGTGGTGGAGAATGGGGAGGTAGGAAGGAGGGGTCAAGTCCTCTTTGAAGAGAGTTCAGAAAGAATCAAGACAGAGAAACGAAGGCGCTAAGAGATAAGAAACAGTCCCTGCAAAAACAGACCACAGCAAGTCTTTGGTGGTACCTTCTGCCACCCAGCCTGCAGGGAGCCTCCGGGCAGCGCGCTTGCACAGGAGGGAGGGAAAAGCTTAATTCAACCTAAAATAAAGAGCTGTGTTCAGAAGCACCTCTGTGTTTGCATGGAGCTGGGGTTCATTTATAGACTGCATAATTGCTCCGCATATAGACGATCTTTCCTTGCTCGGTATCTGTTGTTTCACCTGTCCAACCATGGCAGCAGTTTGATGGATGAATTTAAGGGTCATACCCTAGTTCTCCCTGCCGCGCGCTAGATCCTTGCTGACATGCAAGTTAGGAAAATCCCATGCAGTCTTCAGCACATGAGACTTCACGGGGAAGGCCACTGAGGGACTATTCTCTTTCTGAAAGGATGAGAAACTCATTACCACCACAGATGGCCCAGCTCTTCCAGGCCTCTTGTCTAAAACACCAGTCCAGCAAAGGCCACAGGCTTTTTAAGATTACAGCTACTTGGAGTTTATGAGGCTACATAAAACATGTACGGTGGGTGCATTAGTAACACAGTGGCCTATATTTACGGCTGGTGCATGCCCTCTGCAAAGCAGGGGTGACCCCAAGGCTTAGCTGGAGCCCGTGTGCTGGTATTTGGATCGCTTCCATCGGCGTTAACAGCTGGGCTCCGAGCAGCGGCCAAGGGCAGCTCAGATGTTGTCGCTCCGCTCCAGCACCCACCCACGGGCTGCGGCGATGCCCCGAGGGCCCCAGGCAGCCCAACCAGGATGGCCACCACCTTTGTGCTTTGTGCTAGCTCATGGGAGACGAGACCTCTGAGCTGGCACGGCTGGCTGTGGCCTTCCAAGCACCGTGCTTCTGGACTCCATCACCCCGCATTGCAATGTACCTCCTTTAGGCAGAAGCAAAATTAAAGGGTTGGGTGGGTAAGGAGAGACATTTCAGAAGGCAAGGACCAGCCTGCACATCTGGGACTGGGGAGGAGGCGTCGGCAGGAGCCTGCCCAGGTCGGTGAGTCCCCGAGCACGCGGGGCAGGGTGTCTGCGGCCCCCCCTTTGCTCAGGAAGAAGGAACAACAACAGGAAGAGAAGAGAACTCACTTAGACAGAAGATAAACAGACCAGCTAGATAGTGAAGCCAGAAGTTGCTAATTAACCTCAAATTGCTTCGGAAAGGACTCCAAGTGGAGCATTCCCTTCTGAAACACAAGCAGGCAGAGCTGTCCCAAAACATCTGCTGCTGCGGCCCTGCTCTGCCTGCCTGCTCTGCAGCTGTGCCACCACCATCCCTGCAAGCCCTGAGCTGTCCTGGGCATGAAAGCAGGAGCAAACAACCCCAAAAGGAGCTGCACCTTGCTCTTTGCTCAGTTTAAACCCTGTTTGGGTTCAACAACGCTGGGCTGGAGCCCTCCATGCCTCCCACCGGCAGCAGAGAGCATCTCCCCACGCTCCCACCGGCACCACGCCGGGCACCGCAGATGCCCACTCCTGGAAGAGTGCGTGCATCTAACCCCGGCTGGGAGCGGCAACACACCCCAAGCACACCTCCTGTGCTGCAGCATGGCTAAACCCAGCAGGAGTTCGGTTAATAAATAAAGCCCTTGCCCCTGCTGAGCGTGTTTCGTGTGCCGCATGATAAGGAGATTTACAGAAGGGGGCTGGAGCGCAGTTCCCTTAGGCAAAGGAAATAAATGAGAGAGAAAAATTAAACCGATTGCTCAAACCCAAGGGCCAGTCAGGAACAATCTGGACTCCTTAGAGCAGGAAATGACACTCAGCTGAGCATCTGTGTGCATGTCAGGACGGATTAGGAGCCTGTCAGGAGCTCGACATCAGCTTTACAAGACGATTATGTGCGAGGGCTGCGGCGGGGGCTCTGGACACCAGAAGCACCACTACAAGCACCACAGCCCCAGAGCATCTGCAACACGGTATTTCTTCTCCTCTCTCCGCCGAACGTCCTCAAAAAATGATGCCAGGCTGAGATGCCGAATTTGGCTGCAAACCAGGGCAGGTTTTCAAGCGCAGCATCTGGGGAAGCATGAGGATGCAACACCCCTGCTCTGCCCACGAGGTGCCGGGCTATGTCTGCTGCTGCTGCCAGGTCCCGTTGTGTCTGAGGGTGAGGGGTAATCCCAGTCCTGCATTAGGCAAGGAGAGGTTGCGGCACCAGCTTTAATGGAAATAGGCCTGGTGCTAAAACTCTGCTAGCCTGGTGGTCTAGACATGCAAGCACATTAAAATTCTGCTTTGTCATGTCATAAATTTCTGCATAATTTCAGATTAGGAAGGGCGTAGAATAAAGCCTTCACCTACACATGGGTACCCCAGCACTCACTCTGCACCGTGCAGAGATACTGGGCTGTAGGAAGATAATGCTTTTGGATCCAGAAATGCTACTGTGGGGTACCGTGTGCTGCTAGCAAGAGGCTCCCAAATCTCTAGTGTCCAACCAGGTAACCTGCACCTATAGGAGAGCGGCAGTGACACAGAGCTCAGCCCAGGCGACAGCACAGCCCTGGCATCCAGGGCATGGCCAAGGCAGGCGGCTGCAGTGAGATGCCAGCAGCACCTTCTCCCAGCGTACACGCTGCGCCTGCCGCAGGGAGCTCGGCCAGCCCGGCCAGCGCAGAGTCATCCCCTTCCACCACACTGCGACCTACTCTGCGTGTGAGCCACGGGAAGCCTACACCTCGGGATGGCCCCGGGGACCACGCAGAGGAGAGCTGGGATGCCACCCAGCCCAGTGGCACCCGTGCAGCGCCACCAGCTGTGTCTGCAGCCTCGGATTTGGAGCACCTGATGATAAGAAGCAGCACAGAAAGCAAAGAGCGATGTAGAACTGCCAGGGGACATGGGCAGCCAACCCCGAAACATGCAGAGAGAACAGTGATTAATCGAAAGGTTTTGCTTTTCACATGTTCAGACCTTGAACACAAACCCTGATCTCCCGAAAGCAAACATTTTCCCTGCAAACATGTTTGGTCATAAAACTCCGCAGCACATCAGCGCAATAGATTACTTTTAGCATTCTGCACTGCATTTTGTTTTCAATTTCATAACATTTGTGGTGGGGGCTGAATACTGCCTACAAAAATAGTCCTGTTTTCTCAACCCCTGATTTTCTTTGCAGTAGAAAGGAGCCTTAGAAAGTTCAACCCAGCTGCTTTCCGCTGCTGTGGTCTCACTTTATGGTGTGTCACAGATGATGCCCTTCCATCTTCTTTGTGGATTCTCTGGAAACTCCCAAATTCTTGTCTATAAACACATTTTGAGAGCAAGTAAGTCCACGCTATGGTAACAGCCTAATGCTTTCAGCTTCTGGGCTTAAATCCTGCTGGCGGAGCTCTTCCCGGCTCGCGCTCGAGCAGCGCAGCAGAAGTCTAACAGCAGGAAAACCCTCACTGTGAAATGACACTTGGGCGCTGAGCCCCAGCAAATCCTTAGGAGTTGCGGTGGACTCGTGAGTCATTTGTTTTATCGCAGACTAAAATCCCTCTTAATAAACCCTTTTTCTGAAATGAGTAAGAACATATGAACTGATTTCCATGCAGTCAGGCACCTGGACCTTCTCCCCAACGGAAAGGTCCCTCTTGGGGACAGACAGGTCACTCATCCGCATGTGCCTCGGGTCTGGTGGAAGCAGCACTGGAGATATCCATGTCTCTTCCAGGAGCTTAGACCAAAGTTTGGGGACAAGAACATCACCACAAGGATCCTAGAGCTGCCACTCAACGTCAAGAGGAGCCTCTGTGTTGACTTCAAAGGACCTGAGATGGGCCTCAAGAGAGAAACATTTCATGTAAGCACTCACAGCCCTTTTCCATATTCAGATCAAACTAATATCAATCCTGTATCAACACCAGGGACCCTCAGAGGTCCTGTCCAACCTCAGCTGTTGAAGGACACCAAATAATTGTCCCGTTTTTCTTGTTAAAGCTGCAACGGTTAGTACGGGCCTTTCGTCTCATTTGCTGTTGCACACTCCTGAATTATCTGGCGTGACTTTGGAAATAATAAACAAAACAAAAATCCAAAGTGACAATTTAGACAAGCATAGTAAAATGACAGATAATGGAAAAATTACCAAATTCTGGGAGGTAATACATACGAGAAACCAGATGTCCCACCTGTGGAACAAGGCTTGAACTCTAACGGTGACCACAATTTGCACACGAAGGGACCATAACCGAACACCCTAACTATTCTGATTTACATGATTAACATATAAGCTATCAAAAGCCCACCAGATTTTAAATATTCTAAAAATATTGTAAAGCTTTCTATGATAGTCTAAATGCTTCCCATGAAATACCCATCTTCGGTGCCAACCTGCTTTCTCCTGCCGCGCAACTGAGCCCAGTACACGCCTGGTATCCCCAATTTGCCTCTCCCGTCGAGGAGATGACGCTCAGAAACCCATTCTCAACAACTGAGTTGCAGCACATGAATTTAAGGATTTATGGCACTAGGTTTCTAAAAGCCTCCTCGCCCTTTTCTCCTGGGGTATGCCGCAACACTGGTGAAACTTCATCCAGCATTGATAATCTTAAAATTATAAAAAAAAGCACTAAAAAAAATCCCAAAGCATCCTCATATCTGTCATAAAGCCATAAATGATTGTGCAATCTACGGATGAATGATTTGGGTAAACGATTTGGGTATTTGACAACGAAGGGAGAGAAAAGAACAGTCCCACTGGCTGAGAACATTCTCACGCCTGAGCAGAGGTGGGAATAAGAGTCAGTACGGCTCCCAGCTGCTCTTCCTGCTAAACTTTACTGCAATTTCTTTTATTTAGAAAAATAACTAAGAGATTATAGCAAGCAAACAAAGCAAACAAATAATCCTTGTCTTAGAAAAACCACAATGTCACGATAAAATGAGATAAGAAACGGTGGAAAAGTTATTGTATTAACGTTGATGAGAGCCCATACGTGTTACTCAGCAAGAAAAACAATCGACTCCCTCTCAGATGGAAGAAAATGTTTCTTCTCAGTTGGAGAAAGAAAAACACAAAGCGGCTCAACTGCATCCCTGGAATTGTGCAATTTACTTTGCATATTTGGCACCAAAAGTAGAAGAAGCAGTTTATAATCCAGGGCTTTCACGCAAATGACAGGTTCTTGGTTCTCGAAGGAGTATGACGTTTTGGTATGCTTTTTTAATTAACATTCTAATAGTACGTTAGAATTAAAGGAATACCATCGACTTAAAACTCACATAGCTGTTTGAGCATTTTTAATGACTAGTGTCACAGCAATCCCTAAACTGACTGCAACCGAAGCAGACCAGAGAACCAGCACTTCCCAGGTAGTTTGGTTTTAGCTGTATAATTGAAGCATTTTCTGTCCAGCCCATTTCTCTGCCTGCCTCCGCCGGGCAGGTCCCCCTTCACACGGCAGAGGGGACAGGACCTGAAGAGTCTGCGCTGGGGATGGCAAGGGCTGCACGCACCAGCTGGGCTTTGGTTTTCTTTAACCATTTCATTATAAATATACGAATTGCTGTACATTTTATTGTTTTAAAATGTTGATTTTAACTGCATTAAGGTGGAAATTATGTATAAAACACCTGTAAAGCTCCTTTTTCTGCTCCAAGAGTTGGTTCTGCGTTTCAAGACAAGGAACAGCCAGTGTGAAACACAGCTAGAGACAGAAAGGGTGCTACCTGCCTGCAGAAACAGTTCAAAATGGGCGAGAATCTCCCAAAGACAGTGATTTTTTGGAAAGGAGCCATTCTAGGCAGTTCCCCAGGCAGCGATTGGGGCAGCAAAGGGAACCAACTCTGCTGGCTCGGGAAAGGAAGGAAAAAAAACCAGGAGGGAAGTGAAACCGACAATTTTACAGTCCTAGGGACACAGTCCTGTGACTGGGCACAGTCCTGTGTCACATGAAAGGTGTGGGAAAATGCTGAAGCGTGGGTTACACTCGCCTTTTGAGCTTCAAAAATAGCCTGAGAAGCGGAGCATGACTTCAGAGCCGCTGGGCTCCCCTGCGCGGCGCTGCCAGGGGGCTCCCGGCCCCAGCCCCAGCGGGGGCCCTCCCGCACAGCCGCAATCCTGCCTCTGCCCCGCAGAAACAGCCCCCATCACACGCTGATTTAAAACCTAGGCCAAAGTGCTTGGCTGGAATTACAAGTGAATTTGAGTTTAGAGTTAAACCTTGAAGACAGCCCGGTGAGGAAGGCATTTTCCAATTATCTCATCCAGCGTATCCAATCGCTGCACTGACTTTATAAACTAAATGAAACCGCACACAAATTACACTGACACTAAGAACAACATCTAACAGGGCTGCCCTTTGCAATGCTATCCAGGTTTATTCTCTTTACAACTCTGTTTACTGCCCTAATCTCCCCAGATTACCCAGTCTCCAACATGAGATGTAAACAGGCAGAAATTTGGCTACTGGTTCTGAGGACAAAGGGAATTTTTTTACGAGTTCTGATGGGGATAATAAGAACAAAACTGTTGGTGGTTTTTTTTTTTCAGAATTGGCTGGGCTGCTGGTGCAGAGTGTGCCCCGGCAGAGAGCATCCAAAATGCCTCGAAAGGCGTTGCGTGTCTCACGGTCACGGCTCAGCACGCTCTGCGTCTGCCTGAGGTTCCCAGCTTCTCTGCCTCGGGAAGACACGGCTTTCCAGCTCACAGGAATCTTCTTCCCGCACAGCTGGAGCTCACCAATGTCCCACCTGGATGGAGCCTGCCAGAGCATCGCGCAAAGTCTGGGGAGAGGCAGGACCCGTGGTGCTCAGCACCGTGCCCCTTGCAGCACCCGTGCCCCCCTCTCGCTCCCGGCAGCCCCCGGCTTTGCCTCCCCTCCACATGGAGCCGCTGGCTCTGTGACACCCACGGGGGAGACAACAGCACTGATGCCAGGCCTGGCACATGCTGCAATGAATGCTCAGCCCTCTCCAAAGAAATGATGGGAAATGGCCAGAAAATACAACAAAGAGCACAGCTACCTGCACAAACCAGCCGGGCCGCTCGGCCCCTGCGCTCAGTGCCAAGACACCACGGAGGTGCAAGACACCCTCTTGAGAAACCCCAGATTTGTGCTGGGGGGGACTGGAAGGGAAGAGAGTCCCATCCGGGCGTCATGCAGCGACTGCCTGTTGCACTCTCGATGGTGTCTCACTCGCCCTGACAAGCCCCACAGAGCTGTCACTTGCCGGTGGCCACAATACACTTGTGGGCAACAGCAGCTCCTCTGCCCCGCGGTTCTGCACGTGGTGGCTGGTCCTCAACGTCATTTCAATGCTATACGGGCTTTGTATCCCTGCAGAGATTTTACCCTGCCCTGCAGTTGTCGTAGTGAGACCTGCACAGCGCTTCAGGAGCAAAAGGAGAAAGACAATCCCCAAAACACGATGTCTACATGACCCTGCTCCCATCTGCCCACGTGCCGCCCCGGGGGGTGCTGGCAACACACCAGTCACCGTAACACCCCGCAAACTGGGCACCATGGCAGCAGGTGGGGGGGGGACTTTGTCACAGTGCAACAGCTTGCATCGACGCCTGCGCTCACTGTGGACTGAAAGTGGAGGGCGACTTAAAAGATAGCAAAAGCATCCATAAATGCACGCAAAACCCATAAAAACAGATGCTTTCACCAATTCCAGATACCTGCCACACAGTTTAGCTGCTCTGTGTTACATTAGGGTCACATTCAATGTCCCCAGGCTGCTTCCTCATAAGCAAAATGACAAGGAAAAAGGGAATAGTGAAGAAACTCTTGGCTGTGCCCCCGAGGGAACATGTTCCATCTCAGCCCCCCCGTCCCCTTTCTGTGTCAGCGTGGGGCGTCCCAGCCCAGCGCTCGCTGCTCCCACGGTAGTGCTGACACAGCTCTTTGGTGACCGATGTGGTAAACCAATTCAGTGAACTCATTTGTGCTGCACGTAACGCTACAAAAAGACAAATAATTTGCGGTCTGTGTCTTTTTAAAAAAAATTTCTGCGTACTTTAAGTTGCTAAATGTAGTTTGCCTTTTTTCCATTGCTTCAGCTGTCTGGTGGCCACGAGCACCTGCTCATTAAACACCATTTCCCAAGGTAGGTTTCTAAAAGTGATTTTGAAAAATAAGATTCTTTAGAAGCTCCAGAAAAGGCAACGGCATTTCCTCTTCAGAAGAGCACAGTAATAACTGAAAAGGCGGCTCCTGCTAGAGAAGAGGAGCACAGACAACACTGATGCTAAATGCAACCACCCAGGAACTCAGACAAGAGCTGAAAGGGGAACGCAGGGCAAGGTCCGGGCTCTCAATGACCTTGGACGCTCCATCCTTGTGCTTTTGCAGGTATTTTTAAACTGCATCTGAACGTGGTAAGTGCCGATGCTGAGCCACCAGCAAGGGCTCAGGTTCTGGTAGCCCACAGAGGTCAACGTCCTTTTGTTTCCCTCTGTCTGTAAGGGAAGAGCATGAGGAAAGATGCAGGTGCCCATACAGGCTGAAACGCAACCACCCAAAAAAAGGCCAGAGCCCCACGGGGACTTGAACGGAGGGAGGCTGGCGAGCACAGACTCTATTGGACACCTTTCCACAGTGCTTTCGTCACTCTACCATTTTAGGCTTTATCCTGCTGCTGATTACAGTGAAAAGGGTCGGGGTGATGTGGAGAGGAACAAGTGTCCTTCCCAGACTGATCACCTCCATCCCATGAGGCTGGAGGCTCCTGGAGCTGGATTCTGTATTTTTCCCATGTCTTTGTGGTTGGCACGTAAGAGACGGCTCCACAGGCTGTGAGTTCCCTTATTCTGTCACCTCCATCTCTGGATCTTGTTTTCCATAGATATCCCAGCTCTGAACCAAGCCCTGCATGTTTAACACATGGACATTCAAAATGAGGAAGGGTGATGAACAGCGGGTAACTCTTTTTCCAGTGATCTCATCACTATGGTCAGAAAGGGGAACTCAGATAAGCTTTGTGGTCTGATACATAGAAATACCTCTATTCCTTAGAAACAGAGTTTTGAAATTCATATGCAATGGCACACAAAATTTACATGTACAGATGCCATGATTTGTTGCTGAAATCAGGTCTCTGCATTCAGAAATTCTTTGCTAATCTGGATGTCTGTTCATGCGTGTACTCAAATTCCTAGTGCGTGTTTGCACTTGTTACGGTAACGACATGCAGGAATCAGGCACACCTTGTTTGTACATCTTTACCCAGACAGTTGCATATTTGGCACGACCGTGCAGTCCAGAGAGCATTCATGAATGAATTAAACCACTTGACAGAATCAAATTCTTGGGAAAAGAACAGGCGAGAAGCAGCTCTGCTTTCCATCACTTCACATTAAAAATATGGAGGATCGATGTCTTCCAGCCTTGCCTCAGCACACGCTGCTTAGCCTTTTCCCCTAAGGATGCTGAGCGGACTCCTGTCACTCCGGAGCTGCCAGAGCGCAATACCTGCAGCACAGGAGTTAACTGGGAAACTCTCTGTATGCACTGACCTTAGCTGGCCTAATTTATTCTAGTATCATAATTCTTAAAACCAACTATTGCCATAATTGCTTCCATGTATCTATCTCATTCCAACAGGCTGCTCCTTCTTGGCCAGTAATTCTTCTCAGAGTCACCCACTGAAATTTCAGATCATTTAATTTCAAAACCAATTATATGTAATTAGAGGAATTTCTACAGCCGTTCCCTTTACTGGATGCACAGGAATGATCTGTAATTCATCTCCACCGATGGTGCATCTGAAGGACTTTCTAAGAGGAAAAAAAGTTCCATCAAGACAAATTTGCCTGCTTTTTTCCCCTCTTTTATCTAAGGAAAACACCTAACACAAACACAGGGCCTTCAGTTCTGAGTGCAGGCTCGTTTGGAGTTTATTTCCAGCTTCACGTCAGATGCGAGGCCGGGGACGTTTCAGTCACCGCTATTGAAATCACCGTGGTGATGCAGCAAAGATGGTTTGAGAGCTGTGGGTGAAACAGGACGAGCACAGTTTGTGTTTCAACTGGCTCGATGGAAACCAGTGGATTTGTTCCTTGCCCCACTACGGCCAGCAGCGAGACTGGCATGACCTCAGGCAGAGAGCAGGATTTTCCACAAAATACTTCCATCTCCAGAACCCAGACCCACGTAGCTCACTTTCCTAAGCACCACGGCTCACGCCAAGCTCATCTACATTCCCCAAATCTCGGTGCCTCTTGACTTTCCCACAGCCCTGGTTGTGAGACCTAGTGGAATTCAAACCCGATGAATTCACAGCCCAAGTATTTTGGATTGTCAAAAGCACCCAGGAAAGCTTTAACGTTCAGTGAGAGCTGACTGACCTCCACTCTCCTAAGGCTCGACGCCTTGTAAAACCTTGCCCTCATTTCAGAGGAAGGCAGCCTCCTTCCAAAAGAGAGGCCTGATCTGTGCCAAGGACGGCGATGGGGTGCATTGTTGCCGCGATGGTGGTTACCGGCTTCTTGCCTGCAGAGAGGCGGTTCGCGCTGGAAAGGGAGAAAGAAGCATCGCGGGCAAGGAGCGAGAGCAGGGCCTTAGGCGGCAGGTTTCTGGGCAGCTGTTCCTGCCGCAGCATCAGCACAGCCTATCTGCGAGACCTCTGGGTAATGGTACATCGGCCTCGCACGGGTATAGCAGCACTTGGAGCTTTCTCAGGGTGTGCAGGCAGTTTTATTACTTGGGGGCAAATGCCTGCGGATTATTCAATTCAAACGATCAAATACACCTCACATAGTATTTTACATCATTCCCCATGTGAATCTTCTTGCTCTGCAATTTGGCAGTTACTGGCAGACAACTTCCGGGAAACAGATTTTAAACTTTGGGGCTAAAACCAAGGTAATGTATGAGCTTTGAAATTAGAGCTGTTTGCAAGGGCATGTAGCGACAGGACAAGGGGCAATGGTTTAAACTAGAGCAGGGCAGGTTTAGATGAGACATTAGGAAGACGTTCTTTACACTGAGGGTGGTGAGACACTGGCCCAGGTTGCCCAGAGAGGGGGTGGAGGCCCCATCCCTGGAGACATCCAAGGCCAGGCTGGATGAGGCTCTGAGCAACCTGATCTAGTTGAAGATGTCCCTGCTGACTGCAGGGGGTTGGACTAGATGGACTTTAGAGGTCCCTTCCAGCCCAACACATTCTGTGATTCTATGATTTTTTTTTTGACACTGGTTTTACACTAGTAGTGACCTGCGCCACGGAGCCTCCGGACCTTCAGCTAGAAGAGCGTAAGTCCAGTATTTGTATATTCAGGCAATTGGATTTTCCTGTGTAAAAGAGAGGACTGCTGTCACATGTCTTAGCTTTCATGCAGAATTCTTCTGAATGTTTTGCAGTCCCCTTTCCTATTTTGATAAAAGAAAGTTACTTTCAAAAGTGAAGGCTTATCATTTCTGGTGATCTAAACAGATGTGACTTGACAAAGGGGTCCATTGTAGGGCCATGTTAGTGCTTTATTTTTTAACGATGAAGGCTTTGGTTGTTTGTTATGGTGAGAAATAGTTTCCCCTCCAGATAGCCCCTTGAGAAATTCATGAGAGAAAATCCAGACTGTGAAAAGTATGGCTTGTGAGGAATTTGAAACAACATGACAGGGGAGGCAAATCATCGTGAAAATCCTATTACAGAAAGCCTGGGCTCATGACCACCTCCAGCCCCGAGTTCATCCTCCCCGACTCCAGGTGAGCTGTTTCGCCGTCATCTGCACCATGACCGGCCACGGGAATCTGAAACACCATTCAGCCTTTCTGTCATTCAGCTGCCCGGAGACACAAAGCGAGGCAGCTGCTGAACCTACGGAGAGGACAATGGTCTCAAGCCAAAGACAAAGCAACGCGTGAGTGAGTGAAGCCACGGGTCAAGGTAAGGAGGGAAGAACTGGCAACACAACCCACCGCCGTTCTGCAATTCCAGCTAATCAGACACAGATACAGATGCAAGCCGCCCGTGAACGCTTAAGAGAAGTTTACATTTCAGCTGGGTCTCGCAGCTGGACGGTGATGGCTTCGCATGCAAAGTTGATTTCTCCAGGGTACAGCTCCAGAGGGGGGTAACCAGTGCAGTGCCTCTGAAAAGCTCCACTTTCTGATCCGTTTTCAGGGTTGTTCCCCTTCCTCCCAGGCATCTTTCCATGCACGTGTTAAAGTGCTCTGCTATATTGTAATTGAAGTGTAGTTCAATAAGTTTCAGTTCTAATTTAAGACTTCATTTTTTAAGACAGCAGAATAGTTTGGGTTCATGTCAGAACAGTTTTAAGGCCTCCAGCATCAAAAATAATCTGTTGTAAATCTAAAAATACCAGCTTTTCAGAGAGGGGATGTGAGATGCCAAGAGATTTCACGCACACAAACAATTGAGAGACTGGGCTTCAAGTTCAATTTGCATTTTTTCCATGGTTACCTAACCCTGGACCCAGCAATCTGATCCGAATCACCTTGGGATTTTTTTTTCTAATGCTCCCCCTGAAGTACAGTCTCGGCATCCCTCCGCGGAGGGTTTCCCTGCCTGCTGCAGGGGGTGATTACAGCGGCGGGGGCTCCAGCACGCTGCGGCCGAAGCTCTGGCTTCTGCAGGGCACTTTTCAAGGGCTGACCTGAGGGGCTGGGCCCAGCCACCCCTCGGCACCAGCAGCGACGATCTCGACACGCAGCGAGGGAGATGAGTGTAAGCACAATGAAGCCACCAAACTGCCAGCATGCAGGAAATTGGCCAATTATCCAGCACTGACTTTTAGCAGAAACCGTACAAAGGGATCTTTATGGATGAGAAGATCGCAGGAAAGGAAGGAGAGAGGCGAAGATTGGGGGAAACGAATGGCGTGGTGAACTGTGATCAAGTATTTATGACCATTCTCTGAAAGGTTGTTCTTAATCCAGCTTATAACTAGTGACTGAATGTCAGGATCATTTAGGAGAACTTGTTAAAATAAGCAAAAAAATAGTTGGTGGATAAACCTGACAATGCTTCTAAATCACAGCAAGCTTAGTGTAAGGACCGGCATCCTCCCCAGCTGGGCTTCCCTCGCACACACGGCAGCCACGGGAAGGCAGGAGGGCAGAAGCAGAGTGCTCACAAGCACGAGCTTGTCCTCCTCACCCACGGCCCATAGGACCACTGGCAAACTCTTCATGGGATGTTCAGGGTCCCTCAGACCTCAGCACACAGATTTAAACTGGAACAAGATGCGTCAAAATAGTAAGAAAGGGATGGAGAGAAGGAGGTCAGGTCTCTGCAGCTAGCAAAGATACCCTGTCCCTATGCAGACAGGTTCTAATTACGCTGCTGCTTGGCTAAAAAAAAAATAATCAGAAAATATCCATAGAAAAATTCCTTTTTATGCCCAATATTGTAAACACAAGTTCAGCACAGGAGACTCCACGGGATAAGATGGTTTTGATGACTTCCAGCCGTGTATACACTCTGCAGACTCGCTTTCCAAACAGCTTATTATCACCGTGCAGGCAGCTCATTTATTTGCTGAGAATTCTCATGTAAAAAAGCCTAATCAGTCAAGATTTATTTTCCTCTGATAAGGCACAGGAGGGCACTGCTAAGGTTCTGGCTTCTGCCGGTCGTCAAGCTTCTTGTCTAGCCGTTAACGTCAAGCTAACACCACGACAGGGCTCTCGCACATCGCTTCTTCAGCCGGGCGTCCTGGAGGTCTGTCTGCGGAAACCGGGGCTTTGCCACCGACGTTCCCACAGGCCACCAGACAGATCATTTCCCTACCTCGGTTTCCCCAGGAGTAAAAGTGGGGGCTTCCAGCCCAGTAGTCAAACTCATGCAAAGGCGGGTGTCAGCGACTGTCAAGAACTGGCTGAGTCTTTAACCGAACGCAGCATAACATCTGCCCAGAGCATCTGGAGCTGCCATAGGAGACAGGATTTTGGCAGATTAGGGTTTGTACATCCAACCTACATCCCTTTTTCCCTGTGCTGGCCCAGATGACTCTCTCATCCAGGGGGAAGTGGCCCCAGGAGCTGGTCGTGGCGGCTCAGCCCACTCTGGGTTGGGAAGGAGCGGCAGCGAGGGGGGCAGAGCTCCCCCGCACAGGGCCTGGCTTCACCAAGAGCCGAGATCATCATTGGCAGATGTACCTTCCCCAGGGCCCCGAAATCTCTGTCAGCAAACAGAACGCAACTGGAAGGGGAAAAAAAAGACTAAAAGAAAGCCTGTAGTTGAAATATGCTTTGTTTTCTTTTAAAAAATCCAGGATCCCATCCAGTTTGAAAGAGGAGGCGTGCACTGAAACAAACTCTGTTTTTTGCATTAGTTCAAGAACAAAACACTTGTAAAATATATTCCTCTGAGGTTTAAATACTGCCTCTAGCCCCCACTTTTGGCACGCAGGAGCAGGTCACAGGTACAGCCCTCAGAGCCACAGCAAACCGGCAAAATGTCCCAGCATCCTCTTTCCTTAACTCTTCCCAGCTGGCACGGGGGGTGTCTCACCCACCCTGACACCTCCCGCGGTGCTCCTGTCCCCTGTGCGGCATTTTGGCCCTGTCATGGTGGCTAAAGGACATGCCACCCTCACCTGCTGTGGGGCCAGGAGCCCCTCTGCCCCCTCCCGGGAACTGTGGCCTTTGAGCTCTGTGGGGACATGCGCAGAAATGATGGTCTCATGGAGAGGTCAGGGGGAACTGGGGCTTTGTGGGACAATGATACCATGTTACCACCACCACCACCACCACCAAGGACGTGTGAATGGAGTCCTGCGGTGGCTTTGAGACTGTGGCACTCTGTGGGATGGGGACAGAGGCCCGGTGTGCCGCATCCCCCAGGGCAGAGAGTGGCAGCGCCACGGGCCAGGGCAGCATGCAGCAATGGCTAGGTGGGACAACAGCTCCTGTCTTCATCTCCGTCCACTGCCACCACAAGGCAGACCTGGCCACCACCCAGCCTGCGTGGGGAGCCACCTCCCGGGCAGGCTCAGGAGGCTCCATGAACGGCGACAGCTCCGTCAGCCCCCCAGTGCCCCTGGCAGCGCTCACGGCATGTCGGCAGCTCTCTGAAAACAGGCAGGAGCCCCTCAGAGAGCCACCAAAGAGCAGCTGAGAGCTTTGCCCAGCCCTGGTGGGGTCTGAAGCCCTGGAGCGAAGCCCTGCCCTCCACCAGCCTTGGCCCCCAGTGCTCCCCCAAAACACCCCAGTGGCTGATCGCCCCGGGGCCGGGTGCCTGCTGCCCAGAGCAAAAAGATGCTGGTCTATAATGGTCTGCTTGCTGAATCTGCCATCACGCAAACAGCGCAGCAGGCTGTGTCTGGCACCCGTGGAGGGGTAATTACCGTAATTGCGGACGGCAAAAACTCACTCCCCATTTCCTCCTGGCTGCACCGACCACGCAGGTTGAAGCGTGGAAGGGTGAGTGCCAAGTATTATGGTGTGAAGCCATTTTCCATTTAGAGCTCTTGTTTTTCATGGCTTATAAGTTACCATTCCCCGCCTCCATTCCTTTGGGTTGAGATTTGTCATGCTTGTTCTTAACCCAGTGGAGAATTTCTTTAGGAAAGTTCAATAGTATAAGTAGCAGCAATTATTCATCTGGCTTTCGTCAGGGAAGATAACAGATATTCACAGAAAGTTGCCATCTCCGCAAGGGAGGCAGCAGAAGAGAGGACTTCTGCCCACAGTCCGGCAGCAGCACAATCCAACATGCCCCTGGGTTTTCTAGGCGGAAATTCAGCAATTCCCATACCCAGACACCGACAAACACCCTCCCAAACGCAAGCATTTCACGCAGTCCCACAGGGCTGGTTTCCAGATAGCTGAGAATGAAACTGTGACGATCATCAACTCGTCACGACACTTTCCAGATGCATCCTGGGTGCAAGTGTAAATTCTAAACTTGCTCACAAAACCAACATGACCTGAACCTTCGGGTTTGGCGCGGAGAGTCCGGAGGGAGACACCGATCCCTGAACTCGCACAAGAAAATGCCATTTACAAGCGGTGACAGCTCTGCTCGCCGTGCTGCGGACTGCCTCTCCTGCGCCTGCAGAGCCTGCACACAGCTCCGATTCAGTGGAAGAAGAAATAAAAGAACTGGGGTTTTAATTTAAAAAAAAAATGCAAGGAACTTAGATGCAAGCAACCGAGTGAGTGAGACGTTACAATAGAAATTTCAAATGAGCAAATGCCAAATGTGCCAAGCGGAGAGTCCCACCTCATCCCGTCCATGTCCCGTGAGCGCAACGTGCCCATGTCCGGCTTCCCAGACTGCCGTAAAGCAAGGCAGAAAGGGGCTTCATTAGCTGCTACGGAAAACACAGCTTTGAACATCCTAATTTTGTTTAGTTTAATTCTTAACCATAATATTTATATTAATGCTATTTATTATAATTTACTTTTATTTAAATGCATACACAGAAGTAAAATAAAATAAAGTTGTGTTAAGTTGTTTTAAAAACAAAAACCACAGACCAGATAAGAGAGATAGAAGACATCTTTCATGTGGAGAGATGGCTGTGGGTCACTAGACACTAGAACAAGAAACAGTAATTTGCTCCTACACCAAGGAACAATAAAAACGCGTTTGAACACTTCGACGAGGAGTTGTGAAGGCACAGTAGGATTAATTCCATGGGAAGGAATGATTCCTCGCTCTTCCACTTGAGCACAAAAAAGAAGCATAAAAAACCACAACCCCGTCTTGTTTCTGTAGGAAAAAACAGTGGGTTTTGTGCTTTGAAAAGGGATATTCCTTTTTCACATCCATTAATTGATGTACCAAACACTGAATCTCCCCATAGATTTTAAGGTTAATAACATAATTTTGCTTGAATAAGTCCTCGTTCTGCTGTCACACACCAAAATGACAGTAAATCCCGCGCTAACGACGCCAAGGGCTGGAGGATGCGCTATGCTGGTACCTGAGTTGTTTCAGTGATTCATCACATTATTTCTCAATGTGTCATTCCCCAGCAGCTGGCCAGTCCCAAACTCTTCCCACCTTGAGATAAAACAGCTGATCTCACACAAAGCAGAAAAACAGAAATGCAAATAGCTGCTAATAGCAACAGCTTCAACCTTGCAAGGACTCTGCCACCTCCACTGGTGACTCAGAAGAGGAAACACAACCAGGGTTTCCAGCAGCAGCAGAACCATGGCAATATAAGGTCAGGTAAAGCAAAGAATGGGAAATGGGCCAATCTGGGGTAAAATGGTCCTCTTTAAAGAAAATATAAACTCACTGTAAAAAGGTGAGTTCTACTTTGTGTCCTCTGCTGCAAACCTCCTCTTGCCTTGATGCTCCCAGCTGCACCCACCGGGTGCACCACGGCCTGAGCTGCATTGACCGAGTAACAGCAGAATGGGAACAGTGGGGGAAACAAAGCGCGGCTGGGACACTGCGAGCTGGTCCCATGGCACTGAGTGTGCACGTGGCATGTCACCCAGCGCACGCCATCACAGCCAGCATGGCTTCATCAGGGGGAGGCAGAGCCACACTCATCCTCAGCTGCCAGGGCCGAGCGAGAAGAAAAACCTGGGGGAGGTTTCTGTTCTGGAGGAAGTCTCCAGAATACCAACACTCATTGGGAAATGCTTCTAAAACATTGTTACACTCCCATAATGACTATGGCACCCCAATGGAAATGACCTTCCTCCCGCGGATGAGGAACTACCCTGGCGACGGACACAAGCTCTCTCCTCTGAACACGCGGGTGAGCTGCAGTCCCCGCAGACAGCAGTCTCTTGTGTGCGCGGCTGAATCACTACCAGCTGATGCCAGAAACAAGCTCCAGTCTCCTGGACCTGCACGTTTCACAGTAACACCCTGAGAAAAGTAAAACTGAGGAGTAAAAGGAATTAAAAAACTGCATTCATAAATAAAAATGTTATTTTTAAACAACGAAAAATGCATGTCCACATGCTGCAAAGACAAAGGCCCATGGTCATCGGCACAGGAATACAGTCACCTCCAGGTGCTCAGCTGATAGGGAGCACCACGCTTGCTCCAAGGGACACTACGGTCCCTCAGACCCAGACGCAGCCTAAGAAAGGGCTCCTGGGGTTTGGACCACGTTTCTATGTCCCAGCTCCCACCCGCTGCTCTCAGCGAGCGCTGCTCCTCCAACCACGAGGATATCTGAAACAGCAGCTTGGAGAATAACACCCTGCAAAGCGCATGCTTTCCTCCCGAGGTGCTCCGGAACACTGAGACGGCTCGGAGCTCCAGGTGAGGAGACACCAAGTTTCGGGCCATGGTTGAGGGTGGAGCATCATCATCGGCCCCTGAAACAGGCCACCACAAGAGGCTGAAGGAGCTCAGAACAAGCTCATGGAGCTGCCCTCATCCCCCCTGGTCCCTCGTCAGCCTCACTTCGCTGCCTCCCCACAGCCCTGCCTGTAGGATGCCATGGCACACCTTCCCACTCCCCCATCCCAAATTCCCCAACCTCTTTCCCACAAGGTCTCCCGTGCCGCTTGCCTCCAGCCCCTCGGGAGCAGAAGCTGCTCCCCACACACCAGCACACTGCGGAGGCTGGCGAATGGCTTTCCCAAGCCAAATGCAAGGAGACGGCTCCAGCTCCCATGACATCGCTAGTGAACTCCGACCCTGGTCCCCAGGGCAGGGGGACCTATGGCTCGGAATAGGGATGGGATAAAAGCATTACTCAACCTTGACTGAGCCCTGGGGCCAGCTGTTGCTCACATCCCCACTGGGTAACACCAGGCATGGCAGGATGCTCTCCGCAGCGCTGGTGTGGCCCCAGGTTAGCTGACAGTCCCCCCACGGGGTCCACAGCTCCTCCAGCAGCCGGGGGGGGTCTTTGCGGTAGGTTATTCTGGGACCACACTTCCCCTTTCCCAAAATTTCCATTTTTGGGCAACAACAAGCTAACTATCTGTTGGCTGTGGCTTTTTTGCCACGGGCTGGTGCAGAGTTGTGAGCTTTCACCACCTCCTCGCAACTCTGGCAGCACCTTTTCCTCCAGTCTCGGCAAATGCCAAATCCACTCACATTCACTGGAGTGTTACCGCAACGACCATTCTCCACCCACGCCATGGCCGCTCGCCCCTCTGCGCCCTGGCCCTGCCTTTCCTCTCACTCAAACCCAACATCAGCTGCTTCTCTGGCCTCCCCCGTTCACGCCCATCGCTTCTTACTCAGTGTCGAGGGGCCAGTTTCACTCTGGTCCTTTCATATCTTACTGCGACATTCAGCTGCCTCTTACTGTCAGAGAAGTATTTTGATGTTCTCGCCATCTCAGGAGGCTCAGGACCTCTGCAGCTTGCTGATCAGACCTGTCTGCTCATGCTCTCCCTTCTGTTTCCATCTTTATACTTAGGGAATAAATTCCGTGGGGTAGGCATCTGCCTTTTGCCCTGTGGCTGTACTGCACTCACCATATTACTATTGCAATGCTATTGGCAGCGTTCCTCAAGAACACAATATCCACCCCATTATGTTTCACACCCAGAAGACACCGCAGGCCGGTGTAAGTCGCTGGTTTCCTGGCTGCTCACTGGCTTCCTAAGAACAACGTAGGAAGGAAGCAAAAGTGCCCCAAAGATACACCAAACTAGCATAGTTTGGATAGATAAAATCTATCCAGATGGACTCCAGCATAGACTGGAGTCTCATGCTGAAGCAAAATCAGCGACAGTGATGGCCACATCGCTGAGCCAAATCTTCCAATATTGAAGCAATTTCAGTTAGAGGTCACACACGAGAAATACAGCCACGCTCCTGCTCACGCAGTCTGAGGCTGCTCTTCACTGAAGAACTTCTCCTGTGACGTCCCAAGGAGAGGTAAAGTGAGGGGGAGAGAGGAGCAGGGACAGCCCAGCAGATACGGGGCTGTTACCAGTCTTGGGAGGGCTGGAACTCCACTTCCAGCTTCAGCTGCCAGACTGCTGTGACTCGGTGACAGCTTGAGCTTTCATCGGAAAAGGAAACATTTCTGACTTTCCTGGTTGCAGACAAATGAAAGATTCTTTAGTACTTAAAGAAAAAGCCAAAGTTGCTTTCCTGCCTCAACTTATTATTAGTTTTTAAATTCACATAATTTTTTACTTTACCTCACTGTTTTTCACCGTTTAGCGTTAACCACACTAAACCTTTCAGACAGCCTTTCAGACACAATTCTCGTGACCGGAGCAAAGCGCGCTGTGTGTTAGAGGAAACAAAAGGACCGGTTAAAGATTTGCAGCCACTCCAGATAAAAGAAGAGGGATATTTTAATTAGAGTGGCCTTCTACAGATCATGTCCAAACCACATCAAATACATACAAACACCAACTGCAGGAAATTAAAGTTGGAGACTTAACAATATGAATAAATCAAGGAATTCTCACGCTTAACTTTCTCCTCTGACCCCCAAGGTCTCCTTTCCTGATCCACTTTGCTGACATGAACAGAAATTTGGTCGATCTGCCAAAACAGGCTGTGTTCTCACCTCCACATGCCCACACAGCCCAAAAGCACTAAGTTCTCTCTCCACATCGCTGCCCATTTGGATGTGCACGACTGTAATTATTTCGCCGGTCACAATGGGCCGAATGAGTGATACTCAAAGGGGCTTGGCTTACGAGTCGGCTCGCCTCCTCTTGCTGAGATTTTGGGTGAATGAGGCCTCTCCCATCCCCACGGGACACCCCAGGCTCCTCACAGCCCCCTGTCCTTGGCATCTCCCTGGAAGATGCTCTGCTGAGCCAGGCTGGAACAAGAGCAATGCTTCCTCCTTGGGGGATCTGTGCAGAAAATCCAGAGATAAGCATGAGTGCAGAATTAGGAGACCTCAGTAAATGAGAGCAAACTGCATAGTTCTGGATTGCGTTGATCTAATGCCATTCACATTAGGGAAGAGGTACTTTGGTGGTACTGCGACAATAACCGAGGGAGGGATAGGGCATTTCCACACTGAAGAGGCAAAGGGTAAAGATGGGGAGGATGTCAAGTGAAAGTACGGCAGAATCAGGCGGCTTCAGGTAATAACCGCCTGTTTCATAAGCTAGATATCAGCACCCCCCCTTCTTATCTTTGCTGTGCACAAAAAAGAGGTGCTAGCCTAGACGATGATCATAGACTGGCTTCAACACAATAGAGCAGGCACTGCTTGCTCTTCCAAGGGGGAGATAAACTGTCAAGTGAATTGGAGATTAACTATCCAGATGTAAATGAATTCATTGCTATGCAACTGATAGGGCTCAGCCCTGGTTTAGTGCAGGATGGAGTCAGGTTTGGAGAGCTCTCTCAATGGCCAAAGAATTTATAACCTGTATTGATGGCAGTCTCTGTAAAGGGCCGCCTAACAATGCAGGAGCTTGCAAGCATTGTTCCTTTTGAAGGGCTTCGCCACTCCACCCCCACTCCTCTGCCCCCAATTTACTCCCCTCCTCCCTGGATCCCCCAGCAGAGCCCTCCGCACCCTTCCCTCCTCCTGATCACACAGGAAGAAAGCCGGGGGGAGGTGACCTCCGCAGCAGAATTTGCTATTCATGTTCGGTTCCCCCTCACAAATCCTTAACTTCTTGTCTCTTTTTAATCTTTTTTCTCTTGAGAAAGAAAAGATCAAAGGGCTTGGGGCTGATGCTTTCTGAACTAGGCACTTCTTGCCATGGGAAAACAGTGACGGGGAAGGGCTACACAAAGATGCTTGTGACTGGGGGTGGGGGAGAGACGATGAGGCAGGACTTTCCTCCATGGAAATGCTTTCGGAAAGCCTTCACCAGCATCCCTGTGAGTAAGATGCAGCTATCCAGCAATCCACCCCATCCCGCTGGGCCTGGCTGGGATACCGCAGCGGCAGCAAGGAGAGCACATTTTGTTTCGGGGTCACACATGAACGGTGTTAATGTCTCCCAACATCGAGGAGGGAAATCCAGCGTCCAGGTGTCCACCGGACTGCAAGGCCCACAGCCACCCCCAGTAGGTCCCTGCTGTGCCGACTGGAGCACCGGAGCAGTGAGGACCTTGTCTGGAGGCCACTGGTTTCTCCTGGGTTCCTCAGGAATGCATTTGCAAGAGAAGAAACAGATGCACTCACAGACCTGCTCCCAGACGCACCGAAACCCCGGCCCAGCGAGGGCGTGCAGGGCTGCCCCACTGCCGTGGCCCCACCACTGCCCACCCCCGAGCTTCACCTTCGCCTCTGCTTCTGCGCCCTCACCTGAGTGCCCGACCTCTGCGTGGCTGCACGCAGAGGCTGCCTTTAAAGTTTTATTTAAAACATTCCCTAGGATTATGCTCTGTATTCCCCAGCGATCCATCATTGGTGTGGAGGAGAGTGAAAAGTTTCTACATTCACAGAGAAGAAAGGGGAGGGATGCAAAATACTCCCATCTCCCAAACTGTCTGTGATGAGAGTTTATCTCAAGGCAGGACTTTGAGGTCCCAAGGCATCTTTCCAGGGCAATAAGGATGCTTCCCTCATTCGGTAATCCCAGTTTGTCACTGGCTGGCTGTCTTCTGCCAAGGTAGGTGAGTCACAAAGCAGAAGCTGCACACAAATTAGTTATTTGTCCCTAAGCATCAATATCAAATATTTCAGGGATAAAAGTGTTTTTGGCCCAAAGGTTTGTGTGAGTTTCCAGCTGGAGATGGAACTTCAAAGCAGAGGCTCAAATCTCTAACGAGGGAACATGCCTGCTGAGAAACCTTTAATCATTGTCGCTTGGACAAGCAACACACAAATAATCTCGCTTTCAGAGGTCTCCTGCTCCTGGGAAGTAGCTGGTTTGCACTTTCATGTTTTGGAAAAATGTCACCTAGGCTTGAAGGACTGATCTGAAATAAGTTTTTTTACTTTAAACCTGAAATCAAGGCCTGCTGGCACAGAAGGGGGAATCTGCGAAGACTATTCAGTTGTCCAGGTTCAGTCCCACCATGTCCTTTTCTAACAGAAATGCCTCATTTCTCTTCCTGTTGACCTACTCTGAGGGCCAGGACCCCTCCAGAGACAGGCTGGGCCACCAGTGCCGCCTCCTTCTCTGACACTTCTGCTCTGCTCCCTGATTTGCATTTTGCTCGTGCAAGAGCTCTCATGGACTTCAGAATCTCTCTCATGTACCACTGTCCTCTTCCAAAAGGTCTTGGCACCTCCGTGTTCTGCAATAAATAAAACATCCTTCTGATCTCACTGGTAGATGAGCTCTCCAGAGCCTTCAAGCTCATCAGCATCGAGTAGCTCAGGCACAACTGTCTCACTGTTCTTCCAACTCTGGAAGACGGAACTCTGGGACACGCAGGACAGGGCAGGATCTGAGGCTCGCTTCATGCATTTCATGTTAAATTATTTTAGGAACAGCCTTACTTGTATTGCACTGACAAAAGCTCGCTTCTTGGCCAGTTTACACTCAAACCCACGGGCCTGAACTCATGTCAGGAGTACGTCTCTACGCACTAATGACCACAGGTCCCAACCCCACCTTCTCATACTGCAGCTTCTGATTCAACTCAGGAATGTCAGATTAAAATCTGCTAAATGCATTGCAGTGTGAATCCCGTGAGGGCTCCACTAACCCACACCACAAACGCACTGCAGCACCCACGGTGCTGTAACGAATTAGAGGTCTTACAGGAACACTGAGAATTCACACGACTTTCCTGCCTTCGAAGCTGGTTTCCTGACACAGACTTTAAGAATGTGTTTCCTCTGTAGGCTCAACAAATGCCTGAACGCCGCTGGTGAGCCAAGGAGAACAGCTGCCTCTCTTCAGATGGGAACCACTTTCACCACCACCCCCAAAACCCAGCACAGGAGCGTTCTCATTATTAGAGAGGATAAACGTTTCTGCTGAAAGAAAAATGTAAATTGCTCGAAGAGAGATGCCAAATTAGCACAAGTGACCCACGACCAGAAATGCAAAAATTCTCTAGTGGAGATTTAAAGGCAGTTGAATGTCTCAGCAAATTAGCTCCGAGGCTGCCACGATGACAAGCCTCCTCTCACACTCATGCTACGATCGCTATAAACCAGTTGTTGTTCCAAAGCGTTTCTGATTAATTTTGCTCTACCGCTGGGGAAAAAAATGCTAAATGTCACCATCATAAAACTGCCAGATGTGTGTGTTTGGTTAAATCATACAGACCCTTCAGGTGACAAATGGCTCCCTCGTCCTCCTGGCTTTGCCAGGGCACTGCAAACCAGGTCCTGGGCACTTCTGCCAAGTCCTCAGTTTCTTTTGAGCCAAAATAACAATTCTGCTAAACTCAAGATGTGGTTCCGTGGGTTATTGCCCAAGAGAGGTAAGCGAGAGACACGGGCTGCCGTGTGACAAGACAGCAAATCCAGCAGCAAAACTTCTGCTCCAGGATCAAAGGCAGCGCAGGCACATGACACGAAGCACTGACACAACGCTACATCAGGGAGTCAGTTCATATTCCTGCAAAAAAAAATATTTACAAAATTCAAACTAACTTGTCCTGGCTGGCTTTCAGATGGAAGGGTGCTGCCCGCCGGTGCTTCCTGACACCTCACTCACCTCTGTCCCCTCCCGGCTGGCTCTGGGGTAAGTGGCCCTGCCCCACGCTCTGGTGGCCAGCAGGTGACCGTACAGCCAGCCCCGGCCCAGCCACACCGCATGACCCACCGCCCGCAGCGGGAACAGGGGTACCCACCCTCCTCTCCAACAGTCACCCACAGGAGACTGGCACTCGGGCCTTCTCGGGAGAGAATGAGATTTGCCTGCGGGTCTGTACGTCACCACACGGACAGCGGCGCCCAGCCCTCCCGGTCCTCCCTCGCTGGCCAGGAAGGGCTTACTGGTTTTTCCCACGCATGCTCAGAGAGAAACTCAGCAGCTCAAAAGTGCTTTTGATGAGATACTATAGACTCAAAGTATTTGATTAGCAATTTGTCATGGGAGATAAGTGCTAAAAGCACACTGAAGCGCATTAAGAAACACCATGTTTACAAGACACACAACAGGCTGTAGTGACACGCACTGTGTCAAACGCAGGATCAAACGCACGGAGACGAGGGCTTGGTGGCATTGACTGCAACTAGGGCTTTTGGGGAACGTTGTTGCATGTCTCCATAAGCTGAAAAACTACGGTGTTACCATTATTAAAATACTCCCTATAAGGAGAAAAGCGGGGCCGCTGCTCCAAGGAGACATGCATGCAGCCTTGTTCCCTTTCTAAAAATGAATCCTGATGAATACGCGACCTTTTTATGACTCCTTCCCTACTAACAAACGGGCTTCACAGAAAGAATGTGAATATACATTTGAAGCGCCTACTAGCAGAAACTGAATTGTGAAGATGTAAACTCCGGAATCTGCGCCAGAAGCCTACATGTATCAGTTGTTTCCACCCAGACAGGGGACAGAAATAAACAGATTGACAAATTCAACCTTTCAAACTCCCAAAGTCCCCAATCAGCACCTTGAGCAAGCTCTAATGAAGACACAGATAAAGATTTGTTGACGGAGGCTGAATTCTTCTCCGCAGCCCAAAGGAGAGGGATACACGAATCCCACTAAACTTGGTGGAGTTCGATTCCTCGTGTCCACAGCCACCAACAAAACATCCACGCGTAGAGTTCCTCGGGAAGCAACCTTAAAACTGACACAAAAACCACACATAACAAAGCTGCAAGCTGTCTCCAGATAATTTCTACGCAGAAATTAAATTTGTATTGGTAAGAGGTTTGTACGCTCCTCATTCTGAGGGGAAAGCCCTAAAGGACACGCAGCAGGTCCATGCAATGCCCAGGTGACCTTGCACGGTGTGGGACGTGCTCTTCTCAAACAGCAGCTCCCCACTTGGGACCAGCCCACTCCTGCTGAGAGCCTGGAGGTGGCACCGCCAAGGTGCCACCCGTCACAACGCCACCTGAAACCCATGTCCGAAAGGCGGCAGCTTGGCAGGACTTGCCCAACCGCACTCCAGAGGGATTTCAAGCATGGGCAGGGGCATTCCTGGCACTGCATCCCTCTGCGGGAGCTGGCAGCAGGAGCAATGATGCGGAGCTGCTCCCCGACACCCAGCAGCCCCGGCCCTGACACAGCGGGCACCTCCAGGCCAGCGCGGCCGTCACCAGCCAGCCACCGCAGCCATGTGTGCCTTCGTCAGGCCCATGGGCAGGGCGTCACAGCACCGAGAGGAAAGTCCTGTTTCGGTTCCCCTGGCGCCCTGCGCCGCAGCACGCTGTGAAGAGTGGGGAACACCTTTGCCTCCTGCTTTTCCTCCTCATTCCTGTCTCGTCTTTACTTTCTCAGCACCTGTTGGGCGATGGTTTTATAGCAGCATCTATCACCACAGCATCCGAGCGCTCCACAGGAAGACAGAAAGCCCCCACAGGTCTCATTTTCCTCCCAACTTTGTCATTTTGCTTTTGCATTTCAATTATTTTCATAACAACAGGCTGTGAAGCCATGAAGATCGTTGCAGCAGGCAGCGAGCGAGGAAGAGAGTTGTTGTTACAAGCACACGCTTTTCTCTAATGGCAGCTTGGAAAAGTACTGAACCACGTTTCTTGTCCAAATGTGCTCTGCTCCGCAGTCTGCCATTAAGCACTGAGTAAATAGTTTCCCATAAAAGCCCAAGGGCCTGTGAAAGAGCCTGACAGAATCTTATTCCCTCTTTAACTTCCAAAAACCATTAACTTCTCTCTCTTTAGAACTGCCCCAACTGGTAGGGATTTTTGGACACAAACCTCTTCAGCGGAGGAGCCGGAGCTGCGAGGCTGGAGGTGGCCAGGGCTGCAGCCAGGAGCATCGGCAGCGTCCCTGTGCCCGGCACGGGGACCGGCACCATGGCGGCACAGGGGGCTGAGCCCGTGGGCAGGGGGGCACAGCCCGAAAGCAAAGGTTTTCTGCAGCTCCAGGGAGTTTCCTGGAAGAGCGGCGTGGCGAGCCCAGTCCTGGATGGCGCCTCGCTGCAGGACTCCTCTCCTTGGCTGTAATTCCTCCATCTCAACAGCAAATTCAGAAAATAACGTAATGAAAACAGTCGTCTTTTTTTTCTTCTTCTTTTTTTTTTTCCTTTTTTTTTTTTTCCATTGCTCATTTTATTTTACTGAGCTACTGCATACGGAGCCGAATCTTTATTTTGGCTCATGTCCTCTTGCAATATCATTACCCGCGCGCAAAGGAAAAGCCCTCTGGAGATTTCCAATCCAAACAGGCCCTTGTTTTATCTACAACTATTTGAGTACATGACCTCAGATAACCCCGTGGCCAACTGTGTGCCAAATTCAAACTGCAGCCATGGGAACTTTAAATACAGAGAAGATTTTCCAGCTGCCCTCCGAAGGGAAGACGTCGAGTTTCTTGTTCTCTTTGGGTCCAATGGAGCCAGGCTGTGCCCATGGGAGCATGGCCCCGGAGCCGTGGTGGCACCACTGTGCCACTGAGTTCACCTCTGCCACGGGACGCCGTTGGGTGAAGGCAGCAGCACAAGTGACCTCCACTACGCACAAACAGTCACTGTCCCCTCTGCTTCTCAGGGTGCTGCTCCGGCCTCAGATTACTGAAAAGACAAACAGCTGCACTTGGGCCAACAGACTCACATGGAAGACTGTGTTTGGATTACTCTGGACGGGGAGGTTTTTCATCTTCATTAGCCTGCTGTTCACAGCCATATCCGCAGTTTCTCACTGGGTCAGAGCCTCCTGCTCTCTACTGCTGTTTATGAATCTAAATAAATCAATTAAGCTGGTATTTTGAATGAAACTCCGGAGACATTAGCAGCTGGGGTTTCACAGACATTCAGCACGTGTGGGTATACCAAACCCTGCAGGTCCTTGGAAAACACCAGCCCAGCGGATCCGGAACCAGAATCAGTGGTAAGTATTTTTCACAGCAGTGACCGCTTGCTTTCCCTCCCCAGATCAGCACTTCTTCATGTTACCCCAAATGCAGTAATATGAAAGAGGAGACTGAATACTAGAGCTGAATGCAAGTAAGAGGGAAAAATCTCGAGCTCTAGAAACAGCACAGGAATTTGGTCTTGACAGTCTCCGTATCAGTTTCCGACACTGTCACACTGAACACATGCCCACATTATTTCACGTCGGGAACCAACCTCGGTGAGAAGGGCACAGCCCGGGACCCCTGGAGCGCTGCTCTGTTTCTCTTCACTGGGATTTCCCTGTTGGAGCACTGGGGCACTTGCCGGGCTGAGGACACCAGCTCGGTTCGCATCCCGGGGCACGCCAGGCTTCCCGGGAGTCAGTGCAGAAACAGAGTTGAAAATAAGCATTTAAGCGGAGGCAGCTTGGACATAGGGAGGGAAGGCAGCACCTGGACGCCTGGCATTGCTTTTGCACCCGGAGCAGCCCCATGTCCTCGCCCCGAGCACCGCAGCTCCTGGAGCAAGACTGGGTCTGGTACCCAGCTGCTGGGCAGGCTGGTCACACAAACCCGGGGCAGTTTTCAGCTGGATGCGACCATACATTCATATGCATCATCTAGAGACCTTTGCATTTCAAGGCTGTTGTTATTTTGATCTTTACAACCCCTGGAAAAAATGAGTTCAATTAAGTCTCATCATTAGGAATTTACATAAGGTCACTTCAAGGCTTCGTGCATTTCCTCTGGTTCAGATCTTGGTGCTCTTGGTGTTTCCCCTCCTCATTTATAACCCCGTTGCTGTAGGGCATTCCAAGTAAATCATCCACCACCAGTTTCCTCTCTTCAGCAACATGCATCAAGTTTTTCATTCAGGCTAAATGAAGTTTCAACTACTCAGTACAACAGCAGCCTGGTTAAAGGCACAGCATCACTTTGAGAGGTGGCAGTGTTCCCCTCAACAACAACAAAAAATTAATACAGAAGAGAAGGTATTAATTTTGATTCCTTTGGCTGGAGGAAAGATTTAGTTGCATTTGGTAGCACAAGCAATGAACCAATTCTTACATATTCTCTGGGAAATACATTTGCTAATCCCTGAGAAGAGCCCTTTTCACTATGAATAAATCGAGCAACGTGCTCAGAAGCTGTGAGCTGTATTCGGCCACGATGCAACACCGCGGTGTGGTGCACTGCAGCTACAAGATGGTCACAATGGTACGGTTTCTGTTGACCCAGGAATAACTGCCCACCTGACTGCGCACTCCATTTATAAAGCTGAAGATCAAATTTGAACCAAACCAGATTTTGAACTGCCAGAAGGGTCCAAAATAAATGGATATTAACAGGGCTGAGACAGGCTGAGGCTTCATCTCCTGAGCCGAGACCAGACAGCCATGGAGGACACCACATCCCCATAATTAAAGGATGGCTACAAAGAAGATGGAGACTCCCTTTTCACAAGGAGTCACATAGAAAAGACGCGGGGTGATGGGTACAAGTTACTCCTGGGGAGATTCCGATCGGACACAAGAGGAAAATTTTTCACAATGAGAACAATCAGCCACTGGAATAATCTCCCCAGGCAAGTGGTGGATTCCCCAACACTGGGCACTTCTAAGATTTGGCTGGACGGGGTACTGGGCCATCTTGTCTAGGGCGTACTTTTGCCAAGAAAGGTTGGACCAGATGATCCTTGAGGTCTCTTCCAACCTGGGATTCTACGATTCTATGACAGGCCACCCATCCCGGTGAGCCCCTCCTTGGCATGCTGCGCGGCACCAGCCGCATTCCCTTTGTTTGGCTGGGATGGAACAGACAAGGGCCATGGAAGCGCTGGCCTGAGCTCTTTCAGCTGTGGGCTCGCAAGGGCTTTGGCCAGCGTCAGCCCGTGCTGAGCCAGCGGCGGCAGAGTCCTCCTGCCCCCCTCCTGCACAGACGCACATCTGGGCAGCTGCAGCGTGAACCAGACTGGGAAACTGAGCTGTGTTAAAATTAACCATCTGGGTTTGACAAGTCTGTTTCAACTGGGATCAGTTCCCTGATCCAGCGACCCTGCAGTTAAACAAGTGCTTGTGTTGGGACAGGGGGGGCTCAGGGAGGCAGCGGGGCTGGGGAGAGGTGAGCGAGAGGCACGGCTTCATCTGGCAGCAGCGTTCGCCTACACCGGCTTAAAACCCTCACGAATTCACGACAGAAGTGTCCCAGTCCCATTTCCAACGGACCCTCAGTGATCCTCAAGTGTTTTTCTGCCTTTCCTCTGAAAAAGGAGCCCAGTTTGTTTAGACATCATTCACGTTCCTATCTGTATCCCAGAAATATCACTGTACCATCACTGTGCACCGAGGAAGAATGAATCCTGCCGTACCTCTGATACAGACCCTGGCTTCATTTTTCAAAGCCTTTCATATTTTTCTACAACTTTCAAAAACAGTATCTTCAACATTAAAATGCAATAATACCTCCAGCTAGTGAGGATACTTTCCACCTAACCTTTTTCCTCTATTTATTCCATGTCCTCTACTGACACAGCTATCTCTCTTCTGCTAAGCAACCGGCTATATACGCATGGATGAGTCTTTGCAACTGAAAAAATAACCAGGCTGATGCAGCTTAGGTAGGAGAATCTGACTGTGTGCATTCCTCCTGCGGCTGGCCCCAGGAAAAGGACACCCTGCCACTTTTAAACCTGGGAGGTCTTTGAGAGTTTGGCAGAAATCCCCTGGGAGGCCCGTCATTAGCCATTTAAAACTGTCTATAGTATAGGGCTGAATTGAAGCGTGGGACAAAGCCCCTTCAGAGCTATCTGTCAGGAAAGGCTCCTGATACTGGCAGGGGCTGTTAACAGTAACAATGATGACAATATAGCGGGGATTTTCAGGAGTGGGGACTTCAAAGAAACCCTAAAGAGGTATTTTTCATTAAGGAGTAAGAAAGCAGCTGAGTATTGTTTTTGGCACTGGAGCTGAATATGAATGATACCGCGCTAAGTCACAGATCAGCGACAGCATAAATTGACACTGATTTCAATATGCATGTCCTGCTTTTCCGTCCTGCTCCCATTACGTGGGTTTTGCACTACCTGTCCAAGACAGCAGCTCTTGGGCCATCCCTCATGCTGATCCCCTTGGGATCCTCCAGCGCTCACGAATACCAGTCAGCAGCCAGCAAGCCCCTTAGGATGGCCACTAAGTGCCATTGCTGGGATCTTACAGACGGAGGGTCTAGTGCCACACTGGCAGGTTGGTTCAGGGTTTCAGCCTGACCCCCTCGGTCACCCCCAGCCTCCCCACCGGCTGACGCACCAGCTCAAACTGGGAGCGAGCCCATGTCTCTGCAGGAATGACACGGAAGCCACGGCCGGCAGGCAGGGAGAGTCAGGAGGGGCTCTTGGTCCACAGGGACTTTTCTGCATTTAAACTCCAAATCTGTGGTTCTCTCAGGGAGAAAAGGAAGATGATCATGAAAAAAGTATAAGATGGATACCATGAAACACTCCTGCTACAGCAAGTCCTTCTCCTAATAATGCGAATTTACTAATTACCCTGTTGTTTACTGCATGGACCATGATGATGAGCCTGTGAGGAGAAGTGCACCAACAAAACCATAAACAAGAATATTCAGTCGGAAGCCATGGCCTGCCCTCACCAGCCTTCTCCCAGCTGAGATGACCCAAACCTCGCACCCTCCTCTCGGGTGACCCATTTGCCTTGCCAGGCCGGGATTAGGAGCGCTGGGCTGCTCACCAGCCCAGTCCCACTGTAACCACTGGGGCTTTGTGTCCCTTTGAACCGAACCCAGGGCCAGCTCTTCCCCCGACAGCCAAACCCCAAAGGTATCATATCAAGTCAGCGCAGAGAAAGTGCCCTCAGGGTTTGCGGAGCAGATTGACTTTCACACCTCACTGGCCACACAGAAGAAACCCAATCTAAACAGCGTAACTTTGCATAACCGATTATTTTCACTGGGGTAATCTGAGCCCTCCAGTAAATGCCACTAAATGCCACTGATCCCGGGAAGGCCCCACTCAGGGGAGGAATAGCAGAAGGCAGCCAGAGCGAAGGCTGGCCAGGCCGAGGATGGGTTTACTGGTCATGGTTTGGCTGGTCCCTGCTGCGGGATGGGGTTACTCCTGGGAGCGAAGCGGCGTTTGCCCGTCGGTCCTCACAGCATCTTGCTGAGGACAGTCCCCAGCTGTGGGGGGACCCTGACGTGTGTCCAGCTCTGGGCTCCCCGGTTCAAGCAGGACAGGGAACTGCTGGAGAGGGGACAGCAAAGGGCTACCAAGATGCTGAGGGGACTGGAACACCTCTCTGATGAAGAAAGGCTGAGGGATTTGGGTCTCTTCAGGCTGGAAAAAAGACGACTGAGGGGGGATCTTATCAACGCTTATAAATACTGAAAGGGGGGGTGTCAGGAGGATGGGGCCAGGCTCTTCTCAGTGGTGCCCGGCGACAGGACAAGGGGCAACGGGCACAGACTTGACCATGGGAAGTTCCACCTCAACATGAGGAGGAACTTCTTTGCTGTGAGGGTGGCAGAGCCCTGGCACAGGCTGCCCAGAGAGGTGGTGGAGTCTCCGTCTCTGGAGACATTCCAACCCCGCCTGGACGCGTTCCTGTGCCACCTGCTCTGGGTGACCCTGCTCTGGCCGGGGGTGGGACTGGGTGATCTCCAGAGGTCCCTTCCAACCCTATGGTTCTGTGATTCTATGATTCCATGAATCCTCCAGCTCAGGCCAGTGTCTGCACAGATGGAAGCGCGAACAACTTTTTAGTGCCCCACTCATTTATATAGTCAGAAATTGGGGTGCGCAAAAGCAAGGCCAGGGAAGCATGCCAGCCAGAGCTGCGAGGCAGGCCGGTGTGCAAGAAGCTGTCTGCCTTTACTTGAGGTCTTTTTAACTTTCTTTTCCACAATGTCCCACACATTTTAGAGGCTTCATCTTTCAGGCCATCTCCCCAGTGACCCATTATCCTTGCACATCGATCACTCCATCCTGTCACCAAACAGCCATTCACATGACCTTGTTTGTAGGGAACCGTGTTCCTCCTCTGACTCCTCTGTCACCAACTTCCTTCTCGCCAACCACCAGCTCATTTCCTCCTGCAGGACTCAGCTCAGTGATCTCCCCTTCTTCTAATTCCATGAAATTAGACTGTCAAATGAAAACCCTAACAGTTGCAGAGCTCAGTGCTCTGCCCACACCTCTGTAGGACACCCATTCCCGCTGCCATGCCGCAGGCTCCAGGCAGGGGCACTGCCCCAGGATTGGGCTGCCGGAGGTGGAGTGGTCCATGCCATCGGTACCCCCGAGACGCAACTTGCTCCTGCGGTCCCTTGTGACCACAAAGCAGTGATCCAGGTGCAAATGGGAACTCCCATTTCAGCCGGATCAGTCTCAACATCAGGGTCTGCATGTGCCCCCCTCCCCACGCATGAGCTGCAAACGTGAGGGAGGGACAAGTGACCAGGGGATAAGAGGCGCTGGGTCACCCTCCCGGCTGCAAGACACCTGAATGTAACCACAGTCATTTTAAGGGGCAGTTAGTTAGGAACATAAACCTGGCTGTGCTCACTTTGAACGTATGATATTCTCCTACGTCACTAAAATGCCTCAGTAGAAGTAGCTCCGCAGAAACCACCAAGAGAAAAGCCGAGATGGGGGTGGGAATGGAGAAGTTACTGGGGCTGAGAGAAACAGGCTTTCACCTGCATCTTCTCCTAGCACTTCCCTAAAGAAAAGGATTATCAACTCAGACTGTGTGTCTTGAATTAAGACAGGTAAATCATCTAAATCCACTTGCCCAGAGAAAACACAATGACTCACAAGAAGCACGCCCTGAATGTTACATTTTCCACCTTTGCCAAAACTCCGACGCTGTCATTCTCCCTCCATCGCTCCTGGCGTCGCGAAACCGGAGGGTACGGGGCTGGCCTCTGGAAGAAAAAAGCTTGTGCTGTCGGGAGACTTTGTTCCAGATTAGCACACTCTCAAATAAGCTCACTATAAAAACCTTCCCGCTGCCAAGGGATTTCTATTGCCTTCCTGGGGGATGAGAGAGAAAAATTTATCCTGAGCCTCTTATAAATGACTGATTCAATGACAGCATCCATGCCTAGCTCAGCAAAATCCTCCCTTGGGCTCACAGCATGCAATATAGCTGTATTTCACCAAGAGAACTGCAAAATACCACCTTCTCCAAGACTGACATGATGTGTGAATTAAGAAACTAATTTAAAAGCTTTCTGTTTCTCTTTTCACCAGGATACTGCTTTACCTGTCTCTGTTTCCGAAACACTGTAGGATCCTTGGATCCTCGGGTTTACACAAACACAAAATGACTTCGTCTTACATCAAGTGATTTAGACCATGTGCACCTCTTGGGGACAAGGCCTTCTTGAAAAGCCTAAACCCTACATATGTTGCTTACCATAGAATCATTAGCTGCTTCTAGCTGAAAATGCCTTCACAGCAGCAGATGAAGAAGGAAACCAGGTACCATAGCCCACAGTGGTCAACAAATGTGCGGTTTTGGTGTAGGCTGTCATCTCCTACAATTAATACTAGGAATAAGAGATACAGTTTGTTCTATGCCAATAGGAAGTTACACAGTTTAATGCCTAGAGGTCTTCAGATAAAAGCTGTCGAGCAATTACAGATCTGGCAAATTCTGCACTGAAGCCAAGTATGTGCAGCTCGGTGTATAATGCTGACTCAAGTGAAAGCTTCAAAAATGCCCGGAGATCACACATTCTTCTGAAGGAACAAAGGCCTGCTGCCGGGATTAACAGCTGCCCAGGCAAACACTGCAAATCTCGGATGACTGCAAAACTGCTCATTCCCCATGAAGCACGTAGCAGGATTTAACTACATTTGCAACAACAGGACAAGGTTTTTGTGCAGGATTCTCCTCAGGATTTGGGAAAACATTCCACGATACTACCTGTGCTAGAAGAGGGCCCGCATCAAACTAGAAGAAAGGCTCCTGTCTGACACTATTCAATCACCTTGATCTCTGAAGGGAAAATAAAGGCCTGGAGGCCGCCTGGTTGGGTTCAAATTAATTCACTTCACCTGACCTACCTGAAGCTGGTCCCTCCACTGTGAAAACAAGAACTTTGACATTATTTAACTTTCAATGTACAAAGTCTCTCAAATAACGAGACCCACTGACAGTATTGCTGGTTTATACGTAGGATTACCATCCTGAGAACCAACCAGTATAAATATACAGCCCTTCAAACACCAGGAGCTGGACATCTCATCCTTACCATGACATACAAACAAAGAGCATTATAAGGGCATCAATGTCAAAAAGGAGGAGAAACTCCACATTGCAGAGAACATGGGAATTTTGACTTCTTTACACACTCAATACACTGAACTCTGACCTCAGGAGGCACAGGGGACTGGAAACCAACAGAACTTAAATTGGCTACAAATCTCTTGTTTTCTCATGACATTTGAGAGAAAACACGGGGACGGTTTCTTTGGGACACATGGGAGTTATAGCTGTGTCACTGCCTTCTCCAGAGAGTTCTTCGCTTTCCTTACAGTCACTCCATCACTGTCACCCGCTGACCTTTCATTACTTTCTCCCAGTGCACCAGCATCACTGCTGACCAATGCACTTCACCATCTCTCCAAACCCACGAGAGGAAGAAAAAGCCTTGGACAGAACTGTATAAAAGGACATTTACTCTGCACTACACTGTGTCTTCTTTTCTATGCTAGTCTAAATACAAGTGCTGTTTTCACTGCCAATCGCTGTTTGCTTGTGCTGTTTCCACTGGCTAAAACCAGCATTTTTCCAGCTAGTGTTGCCCTCCAGGAAAAAACACACATTCATACCTTTCTTGCGTTTAGCCCAGGAGAACAAAACTGGTTCCCAGGAATAAAGATGACTTCCTCAAAAGAAAACATTTGCTGTCAGCTGAGGTTTGACCTCTAATGGCTAATTTGGCATCATCATTTTGAGCACTGTAATACATAACACCATGAAAAATTAACAGCTTTTCCCCCCCGCCCCTGAAGTTTAATATCCGCTTGCAGCTTTGTAAGTGAAAATAAGAGAAAGGAAATAAATACACAAACCGAAACCTCGGGTACAGTCTCTCACATACGTCCACAAAGAGAACCTAAAGACAAAGATCTGTAAAGGAAATTTCACTGGAAATCAAGCTTCTGCAGGCACTGAGAAAGAAACTCTGCAACATGAGACCGTCTTCCTTGAAGAAACACAGCTGATCTGCTGCATTCCCATATCTGACTTCCACTGGTCTGTGTAAAACATAAACTTCACGCTAACCCTATGAAAACAGTCAACACGCTAGAGAGACAACAGTCTGCTCCGAGCTGGTGAAAGGGGAAAAAAAAAGTCTCAGGCTGTCATTCTTCCCTTGCTGTGACCTTCATGCTCCACTGAATTTCTGAAGATACTGAAATCTTGGCAGGGAAGTGTACAGTCTGTGGGAACCAGGCAGCACTGTCCGGGCTCGCTGCTGAGAATTAGGCCCAGCCGAGCCCTTGTTCTGGGGGGCTCCGGGCTTTGCACGGGCAGCAGCGCGCTGCTGAGCAAGTCACAGGCTGGGCATTTTACAGGATTGGTGCTGTACGCACCCGTGTGTGGTGCCGGTGACCCCCCCGGGAGTGGGGCAGCGGAGCCGGTATGGATGGCACGCTGCCCACCCTCCTGCCTCGCACCCACGAGCCGGGGCTCACAGCTGCCGCTGGGATCCCCACCGGATGAGGCTTCAGTGTGTCCCCCCGTCCCTGCACATAGCGGTGGCCACTCGCTGAGAGGTCTCACTATAGTTTATAAAAGCCTCAGAGACCAGCAAGTAACAACCCAACTGGAGACTCGAACGGAGCACAATTTGCCGCGACAAATTATCACAACCCCTGATGCTATTTAACGACCGTCGCGTAGAGCCACTCCAAAGCAAAAGAGCGACATCCCCGTGAATGGAGCGCTGCGGCGGGGTAGGTGCATTCACGAGTGAATGCTCACATTCAGACAGTCCCGGGACAAGTACCTTTTGAGGTCAATTCGCTCCCTCAACAATGTCTGTAGAGGCAGAATAATACCAGCTGTGCTTCCTGGCCAGAGCCTCGGCAGTACAAGTTGCAGATTACATCTAAATTGCCAAGCCCAGGATAAACAAAAAGATTAAGAGGGCCTTACCCTTTGTGTTGAACAATCGCACTCTGAAGCAAGAAATCACAGCCTACGTAGTGGGTAGGCACAGGGCTGAGTTTTCGGTTTGGGTTAAGGGCTGGTGAGCAGCTAACTCACATCTGGGGAAACCACAGATGCTGTTAATCACAGGTTTTCCTGACCTGTAGGCGCTGACAAATTGCATCCTATGGATGAACCTTTTATTAAACCACAGAGGGTTTCAAAATGATATTCTCTTTCTCAGCATTCCCAAGTCGACAAAATCCAGCACACGTGACCCTTCTAATTCTTCATTTAGATGGTGACACGTCCCTTTCCAAAGGGCTGAAAGGAAGCAAATAGGGACACGATGTTACGTCAGTGGAAGGCATCTCAAAAGCTGAAACGTGGGCTCCGAGAACTGACATTTTCAAAATTCTTTGAAGATCGCCTCAGCCCCGTTTCAGTCGCAGATGCTTTTTGTCCTAAGCAATCCCTCAGACAAATCCCTCGCTGTCTGCTGGGGCAGAAAAATTACGAAATATGTCGCCTTTAAATTCTACTGGTTTTTCATTGCGCATGGGGAAGGACAACTGGTACATTTAGAAGAATGAAATGACTGTTGCCCAGGCCAGGAAAGGTGACCACAAAACGAAATTGCCCTGGTGCCACTTCCATGACTCGCTGGAGTGGGGAGATAGCTGCTTGGCTCACAAGTTAGTGAGAAAGATGATGTCTGGCAGTTCTCATCATCATCTGGACCGACAGAGCAAGCCACATAAAAGGAACAAAAAAGCCTGCTGATCAGATTGGTGTGACAGAGGCTCATGAGAGACGTGCACATTTTCAACCTAGACGACAGCTTGAGGGATCTATATTACTAATTATTGACTAATATTGCCAGAGTTCCCAGGCTGGCTTCAAAGGTTCTCGCAAAGTGCCCCAAGCACAGGGTTTTTCATCTAATCATAAGGTCTTTTTCTTTGTCCCTGCTAAATGGATTGCTCCATACTGGGCTCCCTCTGCATAACTCAGCTTGCACATGATGAGCTTTGCAGCAATGAAATTCGTTACCTTAACCACAAAAAACCAGAAACATTTGCTGCAACTGTTAGAACACTTTTGCACCTAATTTCAAAAAAAATGGTGGTTTCCTCTCCTCTCCCCCCCCCCCCGCTCCCCACCTACTCCTAATCCCATGCTAACACCTTTCTAAAAGGTTGGGGTGAGCAGCTTTGAAACCAAAAGAGCAGGGAAGCGGGGGGGGGGAATAGCTATCAGATCTCCAGACAATGAAATAAAGCAGCTATCTCTCATGTCCTGCAGTGCTCAGGCTGAGGTCATAAGTTAAACAGGACATCAGAATAGGTGATGTAATTTGCTTATTTAGGATCCGAGCATTCAGTGAAGTGAACGAGACAACCTATTTGAATTTGCAGATAATCCTATAACAAATGCAGGGCTGTTTGGTTGCAGAAACTGCAGCTGCAGCCTGAGACTTCTTTTTTTCCGTGAATATTTATTTTTGCAGGGGATATAATTGCCATCATTTTTCCTGGCAGGAAAGCCTGGAAGCCTCACCTGGGAACAGCCTCCCATTGCGGTAGGTTTTGTTCCAACAGGGTCCCTGCCCTGGGCAGCTGAAGGGCCAAAGGGTCGAGTCAAACAGAGGGTGGGAAAGGGAAGAGGGGCCCAAGGGAGGCAAGGAGGTGGCACGGCCACACCGCAGGACACAGGTCCCCAGCCCCAGCCCACTCCCTCCCCTCTACAAGAGCAAAGCTTCGGACTCAAAATTGAGCTGAGCAGCAGTTACGCTTTCAAGTAAAGCACAGCTCAGCTTTTCTGAAGACAGACAGGCCCTCCTGGCCCCAAATCTGTCTGCAGAGCCTCACACCAGCAAGGATTTTACAGCAGAGTTATAAACCTTTAACGACGAGGTTCTTCTAGAACAGGAATAGTTTATCGGCGATCCCGTGCAACACTGAACACACTATTTTCCCTTCAAACCGTCGTGACAAACACTTGCGATATAAAGATTTAAAGCTAGCAACTCGCACTGTTTATCTCCTCAGTTTATCACCATTCAAACCGTAATTTCACCCTGTCAGTGCTGCACAGAGCAGCATTACTCACAACCGGGGGCTGCCAGCCCCTTTCCTGAATTTATCTTCTTCGACACCAGTGTTTTTTCACTGACAAGAAGCCAGCTAGGCCAGACACCATACCTTAGCCAAAGGAGGGAACCTGCCCGGGGTACCTGGGGCTCACTGAGACAGAGCAGTGGATGAAGAGGCACTGCGCACGCTGCCGGCTGCACCCGCTTCAGAGGGGACTTCAATCAGAAAAGCAAGATGGAAAAAGCCAAGTCAGTTGTCCAGGTAACACCTGCCAAGTCGTGGCCATTTTCCAGTGTTTCTTTAGGAGACTGGAATGGAGCTCATGCCCTCCTGCTGTCCTACCGGGCCACAGGCGAGTGTCAAAGCAGGTAGGCATGTCCCACGCACGGACACCACGTCTGAGCGAGGGTGGCTGCGGCACCAGGAGGGGTGAATGGACCGGCTTGTGAGAGAAGCCAAATTTCAACCCCCTATGAAACAAGCCAGCTGTCAGACGTTCGTATCCATAACTGTAGCCATCCTGTAGGTCACCTTCTTTAGCAAGTTTTGGTTTTTTCTCTCTTAAATGCAAGTTCTGTGTTAGAACTGCCTCCAAGTTGCCATGAGCAGAGGATCACTCGTCTTCCACTCAGGCCAGTTTGGCAGCTGACCCTGAGGCTGCTCCCAACAGCCCCCAACAACCCCACAAAGATCTTCCCGACTACTGTAAGGGACCAATGTGCTGATTCTATTATGTAAGAACATCCTTCAGCACGCACTGCACATCCCCCCTTTCTGAAGGAGCTAATTTTGGATATCTGAAAAGAAGAAAAGCTGTATACAAGATATTCAAATGTGTGCAGAGTTGACAGACAAAAGACATTTGCATTTCAAATAGTGGGAATGGATTTATTTCAAAGGTTTTAAGGCTAGGAAAGGTATGACTTCTTGGGGTTTTTTTTGCATGTCACAAGAAGACAGAATTTATCTTACTTCCACTCGGGTCCCCTAAAACCTTCCTCACTGGAGGCAACACCAGGCCTGGCTGAAGCTGCTGTGTACAGGTGGCTTCTCCATGATCATCACAGAGTCCTTAAGATGCGGCACTTGAGAGACACATGCAACGAGAAGACCACGCTTGGCCATAACCGACGCAGCCAGCAGCAGTCTCCATTTCTGGAGCCTTTCACCAGAGCAACCAAGTCGAAGCACAGCACAACTGAAAGCAGAAATGCCGAGAAACCATGGGTGAAATCCTCCATGCACTCGCTGCACTAAGTCAGAGGTAACCGGTATTTGCCATTGTTTTAACAGTAAAAGGCAGTATTTTGGCAGGGTTACAAAGCAAGTCCATTCTTTATATCTGCAAAAGAGAGACCGTCCTTCCCTGCTGAGGGAGCTGACAGAGGAAACATATTTTATAGCAATCTTAGGTACAATATTGAATTGGGACCTATTTTTACCATGTGCTCTGCACTACACGCATTAATTCTCCCAGCAACAATATTTGCTGACATATTGACTCAAATCATTTACAGAATAGAAGCCCAAGAGACAAAACAAGCCCTTGCTCTGTGAGACAGCGAGAGGCAGGCAGGATGCCACATTGCTTCCTGTGACACACACAAAACGCTTATCTGCAGCTGATGGCAGCCGATAACCCATCGCCAGCGCCTTGCGAGCACGGCAGGGCCATCCCCTGCTGCCGGCCCCGCAGCGCCACACCGAAGCTCCACGAAGGCGAGGAAGGAGAGTGGCCAGGGTTACGGATAGGTGTTACCCGTCCTCCTCCTGCCCAGCACGTGGGCAGCAGCTCTTGGGTGTTCCTGGAGCCCGGCTCCCTCGCCACCATCGGTCCCCTGCGCAGGGACAGCCAAACCCTCCTCACCCACCAGCAACACACATCTCTGCAAGGCGGTGGCGGACCCCTGAGGTCTGTAACCCAGTCAAAGCCCAGAGCAGGCAGCGTGGAGGGCACAGATCGGCAGTTTAAGGATCTAGCCTCCATCCTAATTAAGCTCAATTAGGTTTGCAGAAATGAGGATGTTTTGGAAAGAACTTGCAAATCATAGAATCATAGAACCATAGGGTTGGAAGGGACCTCTGGAGATCACCCAGTCCCACCCCCGGCCAGAGCAGGGTCACCCAGAGCAGGCGGCACAGGAACGCGTCCAGGCGGGGTTGGAATGTCTCCAGAGACGGAGACTCCCCCACCTCTCTGGGCAGCCTGTGCCAGGGCTCTGCCACCCTCACAGCAAAGAAGTTCCTCCTCATGTTGAGGTGGAACTTCCCATGGTCAAGTTTGTGCCCGTTACCCCTTGTCCTGTCCCTGGGCACCACTGAGAAGAGCCTGGCCCCATCCTCCTGACACCCCCCCTTTCAGTATTTATAAGCGTTGATGAGATCCCCCTCAGCCATCTTTTTTCCAGACTGAAGAGACCCAAATCCCTCAGCCTTTCTTCATCAGAGAGGTGTTCCAGTCCCCTCAGCATCTTGGTAGCCCTTTGCTGTCCCCTCTCCAGCAGTTCCCTGTCCTGCTTGAACCGGGGAGCCCAGAGCTGGACCCAGTGCTCCAGGTGCGGCCTCACCAAATGAAGTGCTGAAGTCTCTCATGGCCGCAGTGGCCCCAGAGCACCCTTGTAAAAGCTGAAATCTGCCATTTTTTACATGGGCAGTGAATAGTCCCTGCATGTACGCGGCACGCTCCGTCCCACCCCGCTGCCCCCGGCACGGCTAGCACTGCACAGCCAGCAAACCACCTACAGATGTGCGGCTGGAAAAGCTGGGATTCTCCTCGAGAACAACAGCACCAGCGAAACTCGTACAGCCTGTACAGGACAGCTGAACAAAATCAGCTCCAAAATGCCAAAGCCTTAAATGTAGGTAAATACATGATTCCGAACACAGAGCAGTTTGACAAATAATCGCATCTTTCCATGCCGAGCGGTATAAAAGATGCAGCTGTTCTACCACCACAATTTACAGGGAAGGCATTTCTCCTGGAAGTAAGAGAACACTTAGTATATATTCTTAGCCAGATTGATTACCCCTATTTATATTGTAAACTAAGACAGCACGTACTAAAAAGCCGTATAGTTAAACAGTTCCAGACTCCAGATCATGGGCAAGGGGTCAGTTTTATATCGCAGGCTGCACAGCCTTCTGCATTTATTACAGATATCACAGAGTTTTCTGCAGCATGGGGTTTTTTTGTGTGTGTGCTTATTCTTGTGGTATTTCAACAACCATCAGGAAGAACACTGCTATTTTATGAGATCTCCAGGAATCGGAGAATCCACAAGGTTTTTTAAAGGGCTCTTTTTTCAATAGCAAAGAAGCCAGCATGTCACTCTGTAACAACTGCAATCTGTTCTCGGAACAATAAAACCACAAGACTGAACACAGTATCTTATATCCGAATACATACATTTATCCTGCAGTAAGATCAGCCCATATTATGTCCATCCAATCTGCACAGTGTTACGTCACTCTCCGCTCCAGACAACCTGCACAGCTGGACAACTCTCCTTTTCTCTCTAAGTTACAGATACGGTTTCAACGACCGACATCAGATAGAAGCAGAGGTCTAGGAAATGCTGCCTGGAGCGTTCGCTCAGAAGCCATTGCTATTCCTATGCCACTTGTGCAGTTCCACCAGGCCAGGAGACCCCACGAGCTCGACCAAAAGGCACTGAGCCAGACTCCACTGAAGCGCTCAGCTGGCTTGTTTACTCCTAAGAGAAAGCTCCTTTTCTAGCCAGATTTGCAGTTTCTTCTTTTTTTTTCTCTTTAAACACTGATAAGATGAGAGATGGTGAAGTCGCAAGTTGGTTTATATTACAGTTTTTGAAGGGATAGGTTTCAGCGTGTTACTGTAACAAATACAAGAGTGAAATTGGAAGAGACAGAGATTTGAGCTAACACAATTAAAATTTCTTCTTAAAAACAATCCACAGATATCCAGTGCCAAACACAATCCAGAGTCATCAACTAGCATGGACATGAATTAACCTAATAGCTTCTGAAAAAAATACAGTCCTAAAAAAAATCCTCCCATTAAAGTAATTAAATGTTATCAGAATCACAGAGCCATAATTAAGCATGGTTTATAATTAAAACAGCATGTGTCCTACACAGAGAACACAGCAACAAAGAGAGCATAACCGTGATAGTCAATGCCAAAACACATGCCAAGTACCAAAAATCAGAAAACCAGCAGCGTTTCTAGCAAGCTGCAGATGCAGTGCCCCTGCTCTTCTGACTCGGTCATCAACACTTGTGACGGATGTTAGCACGCTCACAACTCCTCTAGCTTTGCAAGATGTTGCCAAAGTTCAAGCAGAAATCTTGGGAACCAAGCACGAGACACCCAGTGCAAGACCCGAGAAGCTGAAGCAGCGCCTGCTGTGCAGGGAACGGCGAGCCAGCAGGAACTGGAACTCAAACAAGCCTTGTCCTACCTGGCAGCGGCTGAAGATATCCGCCAGGGACACTTGAACGTTGAAGTGCTTCAGAACCTGCAGGGCCTGTTCTTTTGCCTTTTCTGAGCAGTTCACAGAGAAACACCTTCCTTCTGCTACCTGGGACTGGAGCTTCAAAAGACAAGTCATAAAAGACAATACATGAAGAACTCCATGCATCAGGATCTGTGGCTTTTTCCCTAATACACCTGGTTTGGTTTTAATTACAAATAATATTTGGAGTTAGGATGTGTTTACAGTCTAAATTTTGATCTAACAAGCACAATTGGCAATGTAACACTTACCACTGCTGCAATAGCTCTGAGACTACTGAAGCACCGAAGCATTTTATACATATATATGAAATATGATTGCCCAGGTCCCCTTCAACTTATAATTCGGTGGTGTGGTGCTGAGAGGGGTAGCAGGAGGAAACTGAATTTAATCCCAGCTTTCACATGAAACCTGGCCAGGCCACATGCAGTATGCAAAAGCACAGTGATGGGGATGATGGCTGATGACAGTTGCACCACTTCAACCCTTCTAGCTCATACATCGCTTCACCTGGAGTTCACTCATGGCCAAGTGAATTTGGAGAGGTTGATCTGGACCGTCCCTCCATGTTTGTTCCCCTTTTAGCAGAGAAGTTTGTATCTGGGAACGAGCACTGGGAAGTTCTCGACACATCTTTATGAACATACAGGGGGGCCTACAGGAAAGCTGGGGAGGGGCTGTTTGCGACAGGACGAGGGGCAATGGTTTAAACTAGGGCAGGGCAGGTTTAGATGAGACATGAGGAAGAAGTTCTGTACAGTGAGGATGGTGAGACACTGGCCCAGGTTGCCCAGAGAGGGGGTGGAGGCCCCATCCCTGGAGACATCCAAGGCCAGGCTGGATGAGGCTCTGAGCAACCTGATCTAGTTGAAGATGTCCCTGCTGACTGCAGGGGGTTGGACTAGATGGACTTTAGAGGTCCCTTCCAACCCAACACATTCTAAATTCTAAATTCTAAACATGGTGAGTACTCACAGCAAGATGGGACCAGTTACATGGAAGTAAAGGAGCCTGGCAGAGCCACCCCGTCCTCGCGCAGGGCATACAAAGGCAAAGGAACAAAGGGAACCAGACACTTCCCAGGACATTATGGTACACTGGGAAGCAGTTATTTTCCTTTTGCAGTTCCTACACAGCACTTTGAAGTTAAAGCTTTGCCAAATAAGATCATGCTGGATGACCCATTACACCAGGCTCAAGGAACTGCAGTCTGGGTGAAGAACCTGTAATGTGGCACGGCTGCACGTGCCTCACGGTGTCTCACCATGGGGGCAGTTTTCTTCAGTGTTCAGCTATTATGTAGGAAATTAGCAACCTACATTCTGCTAATACTCCAACTAGCTACTTGGGTAGTTCGGAGTTTTTATATTCAGTTTGTAACAAAGAAGTCCTGCCTCTGGCTCATGTGTCTAACCCAGAATAATTGCACTCCTCCAAATGAATTTTTGGGCAGTACCAAAGTGCAAAGGACCTGCAGCAGGCACCATAACATTGCAACCGCTGACTCGACAGGTTCAGTGTATTCCCACCAACGCTCCGTTCTGAAGTGTGTCTCATGAAGGGCTCTGAACATCTGGTGCTGAGGGTAAGGTTGGGTTTTGCTTTGGTTTTTTTGTGTATCTATAGGAACACGAAACCTCTACAGCTTCCACCGGGACCCATGCTTGATGGCTCCCATTCTCTGCCTTCCAAGCCTGAAGAAACGTCTTTAAGTGTTGAAACTATGTCAGTGTGGAGCCAGTCAGTAAACACAAATCTTTGTGATAAAAAGCATGGGAATTGAGCTGCCTTTCACCTGCCAGCAAGGCCGAACAGAAACACTTTGTTCTGGATTGCTTGGCTTGATTTCCACCCCCCGCCCCCAAAGGAAAGCAATCGCTCTCCCCACCGATGCACTACTGAGCGTAAACAAAATCTCACCCGAGCTTTGGTCATTCGGAACAGGAAACCTCTCAAAACCCTTAATGTAGTTTTTAGTGCAGAAAACATGAAAAAGCCATGCATTCACATCTGACTTTTCCCCTTCGCTACACTGTGCATCCCAGACTGCCAGAAAAATGCCAGAAGCTCTGAACACTTACAGTCTGATATGGGAGTCCAGAGGTTAAAATGACTCTTCCTTCCTGTCGGGCAATCTGGAAAATACAGTAAAAATCATAATGAACATGGGCTGATGTTACGCTGGATTCAAGCTTTCAGTGAAAGCAGAGAGAACATGAACTGGCGATGCCGAGTCTTTCCAGTGTCGACACACACTAGGCCAAGAGCACCTGGGTCTGGTTCAACCATACGCTCTTGACAGCAACAGCAGCCCAAGGTATCGCTCGCTCACTACACGTCCCCTCCCTGCCAATACCCGCCTTGCCTCACATGTGCTGGAACAAGCTACTCATGCATCTGCACTGCAGATGGCCCGGGGAACCGATCCACCTTGAAATAACTCTATCAAAATCCTTTCTATCTTTTTTTTTCCGCCCCCTGAACCCAGACTATTTCTGTTTCCCCACTCTGATTCACAAAGAAGCAAGCAGTTCTGCTCACACAGCAATGCACAGGGGAGAAAGGAAAAAATAACCTAAGCAGGTTATTCCAGCAAAAAAATGTACCATTAAATGTGTCTGCAAACTTCATAGACATTAACAGAACGATTCTCACTCTACTCCTTAAAGATAAGACGGTGTTATTCTCCCAACATCCCAAGAACAGACATAGAAATTATGCACCCTTTCCAGGCTGCAAAGAACATCTCCGTTAGAGTTTATCACCTCCTGACTTGCAATCCTGCGCTTTTATCAGAGGTCTTGTCCTTCAAGGGAAAGGTCTGTGCTCAATTATCAGGGGACTCATCACCCGCACTTCTGACCTTTGCAATAGAGTAAGAGACGCTTTCAAATGGTTTGGTGCCAAAAGGAGATACTAAATCTGGAACTGCAATTCTTCACAAGGATGAAAGTGTGACTGATCTTTGTATGATTAAATGACATCCCTCCTTCCCAGCCCTTCACCCCCTCCCGCAGGAGGGAAATAGTTTCATGGCCGTAGCAATGGAAGGATTCCCATGTGAACCGGCACTTCAGCTCTGCTAGTGCTGACAAGAGATTGGCACTTCAAGGTAGGCATGAGGTTATTTCTCTTCTCTGGCTTGGATTCTGTTGGAAGCTCTTGTATTTTTCACTGTTTCCAGATGTGTGTCACGGAGGTCTCTCTCCTGGATCAGAGTTTCAGAAGCTCTCTCTGGATCACTCTTTAGCCCTGGCAGGACACATTTGGGATCAGAGTCCTGCTGCACTTCCCAGACAGTCTGACACCACCCAGCACAGCCAGAGAACACTGAAAAAAACCAAACCCAAGAGTTTTAAATGCTGTCTTGGACAGCTAATCTCTTAAGACCCACCGGACCTAAGGCTCTGAAGGCACAAACTCACCGTGCAGTCAAATAAACAACCATTTTTTTCCTATCTTGACCTTTCAGGTAGCCACTTCCCTCCTTCTTTTGTGAAGTCACTCCTTGGCTGCCAGTTCTGCACTGAGAAAGCGATTGGCAACAACTTCTAAAGCATCTTCCTACAGGCAAAATTACCGGATTTCTTTCAAAATCAACCCTCTCTCTCAATAAAGGAAAAAACTTCCAAGAACAGTAACCTTAAAGTGGCAGGAGGGACAGCCTGTGCTGCACGCGATCCCACTGCATGCAGTCGGGTTCCTGAGCAGCCCTGCCGAAAAACCCACCCTCATGGCACATTAGCGAGAGAAGACCAGCAGGGCAACAGCAAAAGTTCACCACAGTGATTTGCCGACAAGGGAAAAGAGATGTGAAATTCCTTCAGACCCATGTGTGCTTCAGGGTAAGTCTGAGGATTTCACAGCTGGAATGCTCCATTCTGACTTCCTGCATCCAGGGTTAATTAGTTCAAGCTTGATAAATCCCCTTATCTAAATGGCTCTGCAGAGACAGGCAAAGAACATCAAATAAAAAGGAGAAAAGCAATAACTCTTCCAGCATGTTTTTCCGCCTCTGGAACACGGGCTGGGAGAAGCACGCAGAGCCAGAAAAGCCATGTGATAGCACACATCTGACTGAAACCACCGAGGATGCATGCTGGAGAAAAGGACACGATTCCTTCCTTTCGTCTGAAAGAAGTAACGGAAGGCACCGCTGGGACCATGCGGGAGATGTGTGCTCAGAGACGCAACTAAAAGGAGAAGAAGGACGAGAGCAGCGTGTTGGGGTGGGTGTCAGGGACCTGTGCTCCATCCCAAGGGCTGCAGAGAGGGCATTGGTCTCCGTTTCATAATCTATTAAAAAGATAATATCAACTTCCTCTGGAAAAGGCTTAGACCTTCTGGATAGAAAGCACTCCCTAATAACTTGGTATTATTATTTAGCCCTTAACGTGCCTGTCTGTTCAGCCAACTTTCATCTTGCAAAGATGAACGAACTCAAATGAATTACTACCAGAGAGACCTGGAAGGACAACGACTGACGAGAGAGGGCAGACAGAGACCCTGTGTTTCAAAGCCAACACCAGAGGCAGAATGATTCGTGACAACCTAAAGGATCCTGAATTAAGGCCAAAGACAGTTTCAAGAAAGAGCAGCACAAGGCTTTAGATTTGTAATTTAAAATTTGCCCAGGCCACGTGTGACACAGCTTGGGCAATGCCACACGCCCGTGAAGAGGCAAACGGCAGTTCTCCCTCTGCAAGGCAGCAGCCCAGGCCAGGCTGTGACCCCCTGCAATGGCAGAGGTGAAGCAGTGATCCTGAGCCCAGGCCACCGAGGTCCCAGTTCAGACAGAAAGGGAATGGACAGAAAGCATCTGCTCCAGGATGTGTGCTGGAAAAGCATCCAGACAAGGATCTGCCAGAGAAGTGGATCACAAGCCTCAGCCCAAGCCTGAAGCCCCCCATCTGCTATCTCAGACTCTTTTAAAATAGACAGCAAACCAAGAGCTTAATAGCTACGAACACACTCAGTCCTGCAGCGCACTTGCTGCTGGTATTTCAACCCCAGACGCCTCTTCAGCATTCCTGAAAACCATAAATTGCACAGAATTATTGCAGGATTTCGTAAAGTGGCCTTAAGTACCAGACCAAAACCATCAACCCAATTTTGTTTCTTGACGCAGACCCATTTGTATCAAGTTGTTCAATGAAAGACATTCTCCTCCTGATGACTAAATATCAAAAGCAAAGTCTTGATCTTAAAGGCAGAACAGTTCTTCATCTGTCCTCACTGAATTTACTCCACAGACTGGCGGGGAGGTAAAAAGACTAGCAAACTTGAAGAATGTGGTTTACATCAAAAATATGGAAAAAGACATTCAAAGCTGAGATGAGATCAGAGATTAGATTCCCCCATTACATGAAGCTCTGCTCTCTGCAGTATTAGAAGTCCCCTTTGTGTCTCATGCCTCCAAACCAGTCCAGGGCAATATAGATCCAGGTGCACATTGCTCTAACTGGCTCCTGAGATCCATCCAAGCCTGGCCCTCCTCTCCAACTCGCTGGTTCACCTGGAGTTTTGGGGGAGTAGGTGTAACCTTCCAAGGGAACCTTCTACACCATGGGAGCTGCAGGAAGCCAGTTCTACCAGCCTTCTGGTTATTATCACACTTCAAAAGACAGGAGGTTTGCCTTAGTATGCCAATTACTCTCAGAGATGAGGATGATTTTGAAGACCAAGAGCACAGTCCATTAAAACAATACAACAAACCAACCCGCAACTCAACTGAAGGGGCTTTGAGATTTCACCAAGCTCGTAGAAATTAGTGACCTAAGAAACTACCAACATCATTGTCTTATAAGCTTCTGCTCCACGCCTGAAGTACAACATTGCAAGATCTACTGCAGTCACCTCAGGCTGGTGGGTGGTCCTTTAAGGTTAGTAAGAGAAGCATCCCACTGCTCTCCCCGATTCTGCAAAATTTCAGAGAAAAGAGAAACACCCACTGAAACTTTCCCACCTCCTTCCAGTTATCCATCTAGAAGGCCCAAAAGACAGGTATAAGATTCTCTGCAAAGAGAAGTTTGCAAGATGACAAGCTGGAAGACCTGGCTAGAAACACAGCAGGTGTAGGACATGATTTAAGTAAAGACAAATGTGTTAATTGGAAATAACGTGTTGCATATAGGAATAAGTGGAATAACAAATACAAAGGGTGGCTTACTCCAATAACGGCAGCTGCACACACAGAAGGATGCTGCGTGAGAAAGACCGAGTCTCCATGTTCTTTACCAGAGGGATTAATGCTTTACCCTGGGATGGAGTCAGAAGCCTCTGGTGATGCATACGGCTCCTCTCAAGAGAGGTGTCCCTGTTTTGCCATGCAGCACAGAGCATGGCTTGGGCCAGCCTGGCCATTACCCAAAGCCCTCCAGAAGGGCCTCCCACCCAAGGAGCAGGACCAGAGCAGCGCTGCTGGGCAAGGAGGTGTGTCAGGGAAAGCATGTGGTGAATCCCCCGGTTCTCAAGGCACAGGCTGCTAAGTCAGGTAAAGGAGCTCGTCCAGCACATCTGGTACAAATGTCATCCCGCAGCTGCACACCTGCTTTGTCAAACACTTGCATGCCTTGGGCTACAGCAGCTCAGATACAAACCCAACACGGTGAAAATGTTACTGCCACCCCACCGAATGAGAAGACTTGGAACATGACATGGCACCCATACTTGGACACAAAGCTGCTCTTCCCAGAGTGGCTGGTGCTCATGAACAGAGGCGAAAATGCTTTTGGAAGGCAGGACTGTGAGCTCTTCCCCTTCAACATGACGATGGATTCAACCAGAGAGATTTTCAGTACCAATTTCAGCTATTTTTCCATTTCAGCTATTTTTCCATTTTTAAAGATTTTCTGTGTCTGCACTTACGACAGACTAACTTTTAATCAGTCACTTCTCCAGTCAAGTCCTAATCAAATGGCACCATTACCTACACAGAATGCAAACCAGTGTCATCTCACAGCAGTTCCATATGGGCAAACAGGGGAATACACTGGCCCGTGGTGTCAGAGGTCCTGCTCTCACAGGCCGGCAGATCTGAGGTCGCAGATCTGGCATGATAAACTTGCCATGACGACTGTTGTCCAAGATAAAACATTTAGCCAATAATAGCAGCACAACACAAAGCAGTACGCAGGACACAGACTTCAAGTTTAGCCTGGGAATGGGGTTTTTCAAACCGATTACTGCCACATGCATTAGTCTAAAAGAAAAAATAAAAAAAAATAATCCCTAGTTGCCCAAGCACAACCTACAGAGCACTCAGGCTTCTAAGTTTGATCTCAAATAACAGAGGGTGAAGGACAGGACCCATCTGTCCACCGATATCTGAATCCACTTTAACAAGCAACAGGAATGAGAACAATAAGGAGCAAATATCCAGTGATTCAGGAGTTCTTGGTACATGGAGATGTGTAATATGACTGATAAATCATTTTACTGAAAGTACTTTAATGAAGAACAAACACTAATTCTTATGCGTTCCTGGAGACGCTAGTTTGAGACTGTGTTGGGACAACACCCAAACTGTCCATCTTGTATTCAGTGACCAGGCTCCAAACCTTTCTCCTGGACTTTGCAATAACATTTACAAGTTTTCGAGCGTAGAGTGGTCAACATTCAACTTTTGTTAAATCAGGACTAGCCAGATATAAAGCAGGGTGGGAGGAGTCTATTTTTATCTTTGATTATCCAAGCACAGATCAAAGGCTCTGCAATACAGTAACACCCCAAGGGCTTTTGATAGTGAAAGGATGTTTGTCCGGTCACCATAGAGAAAGCAATGTAAAACATCCTGTCCGCAGCACGATAAGGTATCAGGATGAGAAGCGGAGACGGGGCTCTGGGGGGAGGCAGTGAGAACTAGTTTGTTTAAATGACTTGTGCAAGTTTGGCAGAGACAAGATATTAATTATTTCTGCAGAAGTTGGAGCCTGCGCAGGATTCAGGCCAAGCAGACATCTGAAGAGGAAACATCCTGTGCACCAGGCCGGGTGATCAGTGCACATTTGATAGCAACACACTGTGTGGGCTGGATATCTCCATTTCTGGCATAGTAGAAGTATGTCTGAAATGAAGAAGCATGTGTCTCTCCTCTGAGAGGCAGAGGGTCAAAGTTGTTACGGGAGTCCAGATCAATGTTCATTGTTAGGGACTATTCCTTTCCCAATCGTTGCACTGCAAGTTGTGTCTGATCACTGTGGAGTCATCTCACAAGATGGTAGCCAGCTAGGACATTATATGGCAAGATATGATGGAAATTTTCCCTTTCATATTGAACAGCCATCTTTTGAATATGGTTCTGCTCAACTGACCCAAGTACAAGGCAGGGAAAAACCTTCCCTGTAAGTCCAGACTGGAGTCCATTAGAAACCAAAGTGAATTTGGGGTTCCTTTCCCTGATTTTCGTCTTTTTGCAAATCAACCACCACCTCCCCAACAAAGACACTTGAAACCACAGGTCACATCTTACGCTCTGCTTGTGTTCTTCTAATGACCTGAACCATCCCAGCCACCAATGACACAAACAGACAGACACAAGTAAGGTTGGAGACCCCGGCGCTCTCTGCTCACCTCCCATCTCCTGGAAACGGAGAACCAAGCTCACACCCCGCTGTAGGGACTAACTGATCCCAGCTGCCACGCGGCACAGCTTCTCGGGCTGAACCAGAGCAGTGGGGCTCAGCACGGGCACCGGGCAGCCCCTGCCAACCCGCTGCCTGCTTGGCACGAGGGACTAACTATTCAGTAAGCAGCAGGTCTTCTCCAAGGAGTGCAGATGGCAGCTATAAACACACGCCCCCCCCACCCACCCGTGATTAACCTCAGCAGCTTTCCTGTGGTCATCCTCATTCTCCAGCATGCGGACATCCACACCGAGGCAGCGGAGGTAGCGCCCGAGGCCTTGGAGCATGTTATCGCAGACCACACTGAACTCCTTCGGGGAGATGGGAGCAGGGGGACACAGGCTCTCCTTGTCAGATCCCTGGCATTGCTACAGAAAGGCAAGAGGTCCGTAAGCAGCAGAACAGAAACCTGATTTCCAGTGCATTTGTGTTCTGCCTCCCTGCACTCACCCGCCATGCCAAACCCAGCTGTCCCCTACCACCTATATTACAGTTTCCCCCAAAAAACATGTAGATTTGGCACTTCAGGGCATGCTCTAGTGACAGAGATTGTAGGGTTTTTTTGTGTGTGTATGGTTGGACTCAATGATCTCGAAGGTCCTTCCCAACCATGAGGACTCTATGATTCTGTGCTCTGCAACCCCTCTAGTTCCTCCTTCATGTCTTTCTACATCAACCACCTTCCACTTGGGCAGGAGGCAGCACATGATGGGGCTAATTCTGAATTAGCCATTCACTCACTGGCCAGCTGGCCACCCAGACTGGGGATCTGCAGCCTTTCCCTGGAGAAATGCCAACCTGGCCTTCCATGCTCTACACAGACAGTGATTTTCATGAAGTCACTGCTATTCCTCTATCGAATTATACTGCTATTGACATACATGTGCCAAAGTTATGATTTGGGAAGGGGATCTGACAGCCAGAGGGAGAAACAGGTAGACAAAGCAACCACATCAGCTTTGTTATCTTTGGAAGTTTAAAAATAGGCAGTGCCTGAATTCTGTTTATTTTATTTCAAATGTCTGCTGCTGGGGGAGTTCCTGCAGTTGGAGACTTTGTCGCTGGGAGGCTCACAGAAGTACAATAGGTAAATTCATGGAGAAGGGAAGTTATTAAGGAACCTCTGATGTTCAGCTTTGCCTCCAGGAACTTGAATCAGCTGGGACAAGTGAAGGACACAGCCACCACCTCTGCAGGCCTACGCTGTCTTTGGAACCAGAGTTCCTGCAGCATTGCAGATGGACTCTGCAGAGGCTGGCTCGGGCCTGGAAATGCTGGGGCACACCATGGAGATACACCCGGGCTGCCCGAGGCAACGAGCTCCGGTCCGAGAGCTCAGTCGGTGTGACGCTGCACCTCCCCAAAGCTGGTACAGGCACTCAAAGCTCTGCAGCACTGGGTAGACTGGACTGTCACTGGCTCCTGCAAGGACCTTGGTGGGTGCAGCTGAGACATCAGAGTGCTGTGACAGCGGATCAAGCTGAGCCTTTGACGCTGAGGTAGCTGGAAGACACTAACTGCTGCTTCTGTTCGAACAGATGGAAAAGGAGCAGCAGCTGGCTCTTAGCTAGTGTTTATTCAATGGCCAGCAATGTCATATGTAGCTTTTTTCTCACGTTTCATGCCAGCAGAGAGCAAAACGCTTATAAAGGAGAATAGTGTCATTAGCCCCACTTCAGATAATGGACCAGGAAACGCTGGGAAAGAGAGCCTGGAGTCATACAGGATGCAGAGTCAGGAGAAGTCTGCTTTTTTGAGTCCCAGTCCAGGTTTTACCAATTACCTCTCGGTTAATGAATCTGACTGTACACAACACAAAGATGACCCCTGAGTTCACAAGGTAATTCAAGCCTGAAGTACTTACTTCTCCCATCTCTGCAGCAGCCAGTCAGATCTGTTGGAACACACAATATCCCCATGAACACAGAGGGCTTAGGGAACTACCCAGCAGCTTTGTGTTTTCCTTACACACACTTGGTAAGGAGGATCCTGAGAAGGTGGCTATAATCAATAGTATTTTCAGTATTGGCTTCAGGAGCTAAATACACCTTTGGGACTACTCAGAAGGATACACAGCCGTAGTGAGCCTTCTTAGTTAATAAACAAAACTGTTTTTCTTTTTCTGCTAATGTTTTCATAGGTGCAGGAAAAAATGGATGGTTGCATCTTAAAAGTAAATCTTTATTACTGAGAGAGAGGGACAGTCATGTTCCAAGATATTTAAGCAGAGACACACAGCTCCACGTGGAGTTTTAAGGCTCTGCCATGGCGCACATTGGAGGGGAGGCCAGTCTCGGGGCATGTGGCGGTGGGCAGGGAGACAGAGACACGCCAGCACAGAAAGACTTTTTTGATCGTTGTTTTTAACTCTGTGGACTTGTCCTCTGGATACTATAAAGGAAGCATTCCCAAAGTGTAGAAGCTCAGTTAAAAGCAAAAGTAAGGAAGTCAGAGTTTTGAAGCCTCACTGATGCAACACCTAGGCCACAGAATTCAAACCCACAGCAGTGAGGAAACATGGAAGGAGCAAGGTTAGCTGGATTCTGCCCCTCAGATCCGCACCAATATCTTGCGAAGACAAATGAACCTAAAAGTGCAAGGAAAGCTGAACCAAGGCACGCAGAGCAGAAAGCACATCTTACCAGCAAAGGGGTGGAGCGAGGAAGATGTTTCTGCAATAGTCCTGAGAACAGACTACAAACAGGCATGCCACGCATAGCTAATAGTATGACTGAGAGACAAGGCAACATATGATTTGCAGGGGTCTTGAGCAACATGCAGCTCTTTGAAGATGTTTACAAACCTGTCCAGAAGGTGACGGTACTTCTTGTTTATTCAACTGCTTTTTTGCCCTGGGTTTTATGCTTGGTTTTCCCACCAGGCTCTCCGTCAGGTCTGAACTCAAACCAAAGCTTGCTGGATCCTTACAGAGTTTCTCGTAGATCTCCAGCAAACAGTACGCATCTGAAGCTGAAAAAAATGGAATATGAGCCTCAGCTGGTTTCATTCATAAGTAAAACAGAGGCTTTCCTGGTGCAAGGAAGAGCCCTCACCTTTGTAAACGCCACTGAACACAAACAACTTGTGAAGCTCCAGATTACTAATGTCATACTCTGCACTCTTACTGATTCAGTGAGCATCACAACCCAACAGACGACCACAAAGAGTCATGGCAGAAGAGCTCAAAAAGTGACAGGCCCTCTGCTGTCTCTGACTCTAACGTAATGCAAATTATAGTGTGCTTGTTTACACTACCATGTACGATAGCTTCAGCCAACCCACTTTACACTCTATTGTTACTGAGCAGCGGCTTGCCCACCGTTTATTACCGTATCTCAGCTATGGGAAGGTAACTTCCCCATTAGATGTAATATCTTAAAAAGTAATAACCAAGCTGTTTGCAATCACCTGCCCACACGCACTGCCATGCGGCTTCTGTTCCTTGCAACGGGAACTGTCTAAGTCTCCAAGCCAGTTTTACAAGTCCTAGTGATTAACTTTTGTGGGAACTGTGTCAGCTTCAAGGATAGCTGAATTTAACAAAGGGCTGGTTCGCTTCAGTAGACTGTCCTTTGATGCCCCAGGAAAAGATTTAGACCCAGACTTCTGACTCTGGGGTAATCGGCAATAAACTCCACTGGTCCTTCCACAGTACCAGTTCTGTGCCGCAGACTTGGATACCATGTCTACCCATTCTTAACCCTGCTTTAACAAGCACTTCACTATGACAAATGAAGACAGCGCTTGTTTCCCAGAAAGGCTGTGAAATGAGGCAGAAGGAAGTGGACTTTCTTCCTTTCAGTTACTGAGAGGAATTTCCACTGAGGTGATGTTTCATCAGACAAAATCTGCAAAGCACGGGAATTCTTTCATAAGGGAAATAATGAATCACTGGACAGTTTAAACTTCAACCATTAAAGCCATGTCCACAAAAGGACAAACATGACATGTGCTGGCTTCTCTGAACAGGAACTAATCTGCAAAGCCATTTTCTTCCTTTGCTACTTAACAATTTTCCTGGCGACAGACAACAGACAAACACAGCCTGTAATGGGCAACCTGTAGCACCTTGCCACAGAGTTGGTGACCAGACCTGCGTAGAGGATCTGTTCCTCCCGGAGAGGCCGTTTCTCCCAGTTAGACAGCTGCTCTGTTTTATCCAGAGGTTTCCCCAGCACATGTTGCACCAAGAGGCTGAGTCCTTTCTCCGGCTGCCTGAACCCTCTATCCTCATAGCTCTGCTCCGGGGACAGTACATCAACCTTCTGGCCACTCCTCTTCCAGTCAATGGAGCTCTTCTGCAGCTGGTGGAAAGAAAAAGATATAAAACCCAAAGTTATAAAACAACTTCTACAACAGCTCCTATTCCACCAGGTGGGGCCCACAGCAACCCTATCATTTTTGTCTCTTGCCTGGCGTATTGAATCCCGTTGTCTCAGACAAGGGCTGGGATGGCATTAGATATATATGGCGTCTGGTTATTTGTTTAACAAACACACTTGCTGGAAAGAAATCTGTTTCATAGCCAAGGAAGGAAAAAAAAGTGCATTATCGTAGAGCATTGCATCAGAGCCATGGGGCCGTGCCTGACTTTGTGGAGGTCTGCAGGGTGCTCAGCCGTGAGGCTGTTGGAGACCTACTCAATAAAAGAACAGCAGCGGTAGTTCAGCACCTTTCTCCTGGTTCCAGTAAGAAAAGGTATTCCTGTAATGCAATGGGCAACAGCCTTTCTGCAGTTGCCATTTCTCAGGTTAAACTGAGGCAATAGCTGTTGGCAGGTACTTCAGACCCTGCAGCACTTCCCAGGTTAAGCTATCAGTCCCAAAGATCTGGGTTCACCCCAACCCACAGCCTTAAACACACTCTGCAAATTTTACCCATTAAAATGCTTGTCCTTAACATCCCTGAGACTGCTGAAAACTCCTGTGTGCTCACCCAGAGGCAGCTGTACTTCAGCCGAAGAGAAATTCCTGTGCTGAACCCACCAGCAGCCCTCCTGAAACATTACGAGTTCTCCACAAATCATGAACTCCATAATATCTGCTTCAGTCCTGCATGATCTTGGAGTATCAGAGCTTCTACAAGAATTTACTCTTACTGAGCTCACGTATGACTTGTGCTCAGAAACATCATCCTAGATGAATGAAGCCGTTATCTCCACTTCAATTGCTTTTTCATAGCTTTTATAATGGCTATGAAAAAAGTTATTACTATATCAAGCTCTAACTTTTTAGTTGATAAAAACTAAATACTTCTGCCTTTCTTTATGGAATCATGTCTCTTCGCTCATTTAGCCATCTCCCTGCTACTACAGGATATGAAAAGACAATGCTGTGAAGTCATGGCAGTTATCTACGAGCACACGCAGGAGACTAAATTTTCCATATCTTCACATGTCCATCCTTACTTGTTTGTCTACTTTGAGTAGGTCCACCACACCTCGCGCTTGCTTATCCGTGTCTTTCAAAGCAGACCATGTGGCTGCAAGGCTCTTAAGGTCTCCAGACATCCCATAACCTGGAGAAAAAAGAAGCCCAAATTACACAGATAGGAAAACTCAAATCATGGCTAATGCTCTGCAGCTTTTTCTAGTTCAGAGTCAAGATGTTGACAACATATGTCTAAATATTGGTGGAAAAACTGCTCAGATAGGGAACAAGGCAAGCTCTCGTCTCTTCTGTTCCTAAGAGATGCTCTTGCAGATCAAGATTGGGAGAGAAGACATGGATGAAAAATGCGGAGTTTAAGCTCAATTTATTTATAATCTGCTAGGGTAGTGAAAGGCAATTATGAATTTGAACTCCAGCTTTAACAATTCCTGCCAAAAGCCTCCAAACAGAATGTAAAACCAGGTATGGTAAGCTGAAGAGCTCTGCTGCGCAGCACAGTGGCTTTGGGACAGGGCCAGCAAATCCAGAAAGCTCCTCATGACAGATTTCCCCAGATCACTCAAGGCTGGGTGCAAGCTGGGGTTTGGTACGGAACTAAGACAATCCCAAGTCCGAGAGAGGAGGATACATCAGAAATCTTGGGTATTGCCTGAAATGGGAAACATTTATATCATTCCCAGTTACACTGGTCACTCTGCATCCTGGCATGGCAGTATTTGAATGCCCAGGGCTACAAAAGCTGGTCCCATGGTAAGTGGATTGAGAGAATGAGAACCCCAAGAAGACCTAGGAATTGCACAAAATAATCTGTGTAAAGACCAGAGGCAGGGAGAAGAGACGCATGTTACCTAGTTTAGTGATGGCTGCATCTGAGTAGAGCATCTGGATGAAATGGGGAAGCTTCTCCTTCTCACCCTCGGTCTCAGCTTGCTCAAGGAGCCGTGGCAAGTCAAGCAGGAACACCTCATCCTTCAGAGCGATTTGAAGGAGGGAGACACGGGGCTTCCCGACCATGCCGAACGAAGGCTTCCACTCCATGTCAATGCCAACAACCTGCCCAGGCTGCAACACAGACAAACGCCGCCTTCACTTAAGAGACTGTCTACGCTTGAATGTAGCCTGGATAGTCCCTGTCCAGAACACAAGCGTTTCCCTTCCATCTCTTTGCTACTGTGCAAAATACTACAGAGACAAGTAACTTTCACAGCACACCTGAGTTCCCCTGCAGGGACCTTTCCTCGCACAGCAACTCCCAATCAGACAAGCCTAAAGGAAGCAGCTCTCCTTGACTTGGGGAGGGAGACGTTTGATGGCAGCGGCCCACATACAGCCCCACGTACCAGCCTGCTATGAAGTTTCTGCTCCTTGACCCTGCAAAGTAAATACCCGAGTAACACTCACCTGCAGCACCTTTTCCCAGCACTGCAGTGTCTCTTCCCATGTCTGCAGGAAGTGAATATTCGCCCGTGGAATAGGAAGCTGGTAATAATCCTTCTTCTTACTCTCTTCATAATTGTCTGCTTTCACAGCCTCTTTCACCCTGCACAGAACCAGATGCAACAGCTTTAGGCCAGGCAATGAGAGGAAATCCTGGACTGGAGGAACATCAGGAAGTCCTAAGCCCCTCATTTCACCCTGGCCCTCTACTTCCCTCTGCCATTCAACTCTTTCTCTTACCCTCTCTTTCCTCCCTTTCCCTGTAATCTCAGTCTCTTTCCTCTTGACTCACCTTCTCTTTCTGTTCCTGCCACAGAAATGGCACTGCATGTGAGACCTCACCACGCACATGCACTGTGCCCACCGCAGAGCACACCCAAACCTGCGCTTGCCCTGTCTCCAGTGCTCAGCTCTCTTTCCCAGAACTGATACAACTCGGATGACAAAGTTGGGCAGCTGTTTCCACTTTCGGGGATAACACATTTTAGATTTACTGCTTTTTGCCCTTGAGGTTAACATGGAAGTTTGCTAGCTCCCACGGTGTAATACAGAAGAGAGGAGTCAGCTCGGACCGGCTCTGTGTCCAAACAGGAGCTTCATGCTTCCCCACAGCAGAAACTGGCTCAGAAAGGGACTCTCAGACCCCATGCTCCGGTCCCTGCCAGCTGGGAACGGCTGGATCTGCCTCATCGTTTTATAGTGCGATGGCTTGGGAAGGCCTCAGGGCCCTCCTGGTTGCTATCCATCCCCTTCCCTGTAACATGGCCACATAGGTTGCACAAGAATATTTGTCCCACGTTGCACAGGGATGAAATGAGGAATGTTCAGAAATAAAGGTTCAAAATCTTCTACATTTAAGTGAAAACAGCCAGCTGAACCCACAGACCGAGTGCCCTACTTGTGCTGCTCCCTCCATTTGGGTTTCAGACGGCACAGCGCAGAGAAATTCAGGATCTCTGTATTAACACCCTGGGAATGCTGGAAGATGCCTGCAGAAATGAGTGAACTGATGTCCTACAACAGGATCTTACACAGCACATTTTCTTTTCAAAATGCAGCAGAGTCTCTCGAAATGGCCTTGTAACTGGAAGGTCAGCATATTGTGATGGTGTCTCAGCCAGATGATGCAATCAGAGGAAAGAAACTAATAAAAAATATCCAGCTATTTTGGACATATCACAAATTTCTGGATAGTCTCTTTCCCATAGAGACTTGAAATGGTTTATTATTTGAGAAAATATTTACTAACCTTATGTTTAGGAGACTGGGTGACTAATTTTGTAGCACAGCAGCTTTCGCTGTACAAACACTCTTTTCTGTGGGTTTGTGTGCATGGGGAAGTCAATATTTGTGTAAAATATTTAACGAAGGTGTGCAGTCTCAGGTCTCCAGGAATATTCTCACCTGCAGAGTTCAGGAGCCACATGTGGTGTAAGCAGTGGCAGAGACGATGTCATTTATACGCCGGTACCACCTTGTTCTCTGGGAACCTGCCGCTTTGTTAGCTCACTAAATAAGGCAGACAGACTGTTCTATTAGGTTCCATGGCTCCGCTAATTTTATAGCAGCTACTGCAGCAGGGATCCCAACTGCATGAGTAAACTGAGGCCCAAAGGGTTTTGCTCATCTGTCACATCTCCTCATGAATGGCACAGCCATCGGCACGACTTCACTCCACCCAACCACGACACAGCCTTCCTGGAGCGGAGATGTAGCAATGGTTTTTATCTTCCTAGAGGCGCAGAGTCTGTGGCTAAGTCACACTTCTGTTAACCGCCCCTTTGTGTTTTGAGGGATTACACCTCATGCAAAAACCTTCTGGCTCCCAACAGGCGGCTGGTGCAGCTTGAGGAAGGAGGAGGAGGCAGCTCCAGCACGGCACCAGAGCTAAGCAGAAGCATGACCCAGACAGACAAGAGTTTCCTGTGCTCCAAGAAAGCCATGTAGTGTCTGGAGACGTGTCTCTTTGCAGACAGTGTTTCGAGGGTGATTACATCTGTGTCATATTTCCCAAGGTTACATGGAGCTTGAACACGAACCTGTGCAGATCTGCACTAGAGGAAAGATCAGATCCACGAAGCTCAGTGCCTGAGCCGTCCAAGGCCATCTGTGAGAACCTCCCAAAATCATCGGCATTAAAAAATAATAATACACTGTGTTCTCATTCACCTTCTGTGTAATTCAAGTTAGCCCAATCTATGCTCCAAAAATATGGGGTTTAGATATGAAAGCTGCAGGTTTTTCAGAAACACCTCTGCCAGGAGCTGGAAATTTGCTGTAATGTTGAAGACAACAAACCTGATGATAAACCTGTTAGAGCAGGTAACCTTGCTCAGTCTGAGGCTTGGTCTTAAAATCATCTCCTTAAGCCTTGTGAGGGGTGAGCATTATCCCGGCAGCCGGTGACAGATCCTAACTGTTACCTGGAGTTCCTAATTCTGACATACGACACCAGGAGGAAAGTCCTGCCCTAAGAACACAAGGTAAAAGGAAGTACCCAAACCATCTGCCTACGACTGCATGTTCTGCAGTAACAGGAGAAACCCCAGACGGCGTGAGGCAGCCGACGAGCACGGGTGTGCAGACTCCGGCAACAGCCGTGCCGAGAGGCACCCTGCCCCTGCTTCTCATGGCGCTGAAAGCGTCCAACTCGCTCCCCAGGGAGCAGTGATTGTCGACTTTCTGCTGGCTTTATTCCTCCCCAAACACACAATGCATGATGTCATCAACTCCTCCTGGACACACAGGCCATTTCAAATCAGAGTCAGATTGCCATCCATAGACTGAGAAGTTCAGCTCCATGGAGGAAGTTTCTCCCTCGTGCTAAAGGCTTCAAGGGCAATGTTTGCCGGATGCTGAAGATATGGGCTATCAGCTCGCAGAACACTGGGAACAGTTACCTCTCCGGAGTGGTAAAGATTTTCCCACAAACTTTCTTCTAATCTCACCTGGCTTCCAAACTAGAAACACCAATCTCCATGCTAGAAAAAAAAGCCCAACACATTTCACCAGTGAGGGTAAGAGAGAGACATCAGGCAAGTGGCGCCACGTCCAGCCAAGCACAACACCCTGGAATAAGCTGACTGATGTGTACAATAGTGGAAGAGTCCTAAGGGACCCCAAAATTATCACTGCTTCCTCTTTTCTGTTTTTGACAAAAGCCTTGGCTGTACCTGGAAACACGCGATTGCTCCTTGAACAACAGCAAGGCTTTGAGCTATGCTGCACCCCAACCGCACAGCCCAGAGCTTTCCCCCATTTGCATTGAGCACTCAGGAATAAGTCCTCTTCTGTGCACAGAATCCAATTAGATGAATTCCTGCACATGAATGAGCAGAGAAAATGCTGCTCCATGGTAGCAGGCCAGCCAGGTGAGTGTGTAATTACTCTGAACCCAAGGACTGTGGTAGCCTGCAGCCTTGCAGGAGTTCGGCTCCCGAACACGTGTGGGCACGGAGGCTACCGGGCTGTGTGCTGATGGGACAACCAGCCAGAGCTCATCCAGCCCGAGCTTCCCCATCTCCGGTGCAGTCCCACTGGGACCCTACCAGGGCCCTCAGGCAGTATCACCTGCAAGCTCTGCAGTTCCTCAAGACTTGCAGTACTCTGCAGACGTGCAGGCCTTTCTGAAGGAAGAAAAAATGGTTTACAAAAGGGTGCTGAACACAGCTATCTTTGAATGCCATGCTTAAACATCTCGTGGACAGAGACAATGAAGCACGGCAGATACATCATCACTCACGTGAGTATAAAAGTGAGTTACTGGGGCTCAGCAAATCATTTGCATTGAGTCATTTTTTCAAATACAGCCTTTCTTCCTCCATTCGGCATAGTTGAGCAACTGCCTGGGATACTGTTGTGTGAAGAGCATGATCTTGGGCCATTTTCTCGAGAGACACAGCACAGAATACCCCGAACCAGAACTACACAGCCCTGGTACTCCTCTGGGTCTAGCTTGCTGTGGGGATCAGACAGTTCCTATCAGTTTAGGTGGCTAAATGTGTCTTCCTAAATTTTGAGCCTCTTTCCAACTTCATACAGCTTTGGCTCCACACAGCACGGAACCTGGCCACCCTCTTCCCTCCGCCTTCCCCTCTGACATCAGCAGGTTCACAGAGATCCTTGACTGGGATCCTTGAAATCAAGGAGTTGTAAGAACCCTTCTTAATGTAAGGATTTTTCCATTCTTTTTTTGTACCTCTGCCTTTGTACTCGTTTCAGGTCACACAACAGGATGAAGCTCCCATCGGGGGAGGAACTGCGGCTACTGCAGCCTCATCTGCCGCATACAATGTGGTCCCAAAGCAGGAGCGGAACCATGGCACTGTGTCATTGGGATTGCATTAGAGGAAGAAAAGGGGACAGACGCTAATTAGGGGGCTAAAGGCTTCTTAAGCTCACAGAATCACAGAATGGTGGGGGTTGGAAGGGACCTCAGGAGATCATCTCCTCCAACCCCCTACCAGAGCAGGGTCACCCAGAGCAGGTGGCACAGGAACGTGTCCAGGCGGGGTTGGAATGTCTCCAGAGACACAGACTCCATCACCCCCACCACCAGCTCACTTGGTAAATTTGTGCTGGAGAGTCTGGTTTAATCCCAATTTCAATTAACGCAACTCTTCTGGGATCTGACCCCAAATGTCAAAACTTCCTACTACTTCTGAAAGCTTCGGATGAAGCAAAAATTACAGATTGGCATGAAAAATGGCTTATGAGCTGCCAAAGGAGGAAGAAAATAAATACAATTAGAAAAATGTAAGGAACTTTAAAATTATTTTCTTGGCCATAAGTCTTCTAAAAGGCATTAAACCAGATTACCTTACAGTGGGGGATGCAGATGCACACGTAATCAACTCAGTAAAAGAGACGCATATTCAGATCCTACCCACGTCATTTCATTTGCGCTGATGATCTGGCAGAGGGAGTCTGAAGACCCCTCTGCAGCATGAAGCAACCTCATACGGCTTCTAAGTGTTCAGCAGTGACTTTAGCGTGTACCTTTTACAGACATTTCCAGCCTTAAGAAAAGCAAATGCAGCATGTACGTGGCCAAGATGTGATCTGAGTAAATGGAGGAAGTTTTTGCAAAATTATCTCCCTGAGGAAGCATTATGGCAGATTATTTTAAGCAAATATGTAGCCCTTGGATGATAAGTGATCTACATTGAAAAGGCATGAAACAGAGTATTTACCTCTCTTGGATCTGAAGCTTTTGAAGCTCCTCAGCCACTCTGTAAGGCAGCATCTCCTTGGGCAAATTGTAGCGTTGTGCCCATCTTGCCGCTGTGTTCAAATCACAGTAGCTGATTAGCAACTGTATCAGGTGCCCTTGAAGCCATCGATTCTCTCCAACTGTGCTCTGCAAGGAATCCAGTGGGAAGGAAGACTGTCAGTGCAATCCCCATCATGGGTGTTTCCACCCCTGCTCAGGAGAGAGCATCCTCCAGGGTCCTGGAGAAGTGCAGAAAGGAGTGAGAATCCCCCCACTTGCAGGAGTGATTTTGTGCAAACCCAGCAGTGCTGCACTTCTCTGCCAAGAGAGGAAGAGCACATATTTTAACTGAGAGCTCATCAGGGTACTCGGGTGCCCTTGACAGCACGGCTGTTTGCTCAGGGAATACCACTCTGCAGGTGCAGCACCGAGAAACACGGGTAAAACAATGCCATTGACAGCCTAGCTGACGACTAGCGTATTATTTGCTCAGATACCGATTATATCAAGTAAAATCGGAACTGGTGACTGAACAAACAGTAAAGGTCTTTGGGCTCGTTAGGCAGGTAATTACAGGAGGGGTGAGAGTTTGGATTGTTTTAGTCCCATTTTATGCCTGTGCATAGCCCTGAAGTGATGTCCTGGGAGAGGCAAGCGGATGGCTCAGTCTCTCTCCGGGTAAGACAGCAGCACGGGGTCTCCTCCAGCTTTGGGAGTATTCGCACAGGTAACCAGGACTGCCAGTCACACAGGAGTTATGGGTAGGACACATCAGTGAAGCTTTCCTGAGCCACAGAATGTGGTGTTCAGAGCGAGGAAAAGGCTGGCTCATCCGCCTGCAGCCCATCTGCACACACCGCGGTGAACACGGGGGCACCAGGTCCCTCCCCCTGCAACACCAACAGCACACGGGTGCAGACAGACGTCCCCTGCAGCCAGCACGGACCAGTAGCACCGCAGACCGGGTGCCAGCTGCGAGCGGCATCACCCTGCATCGGAAATAGGTTATACGAACTGTGCTCCGAAAGTCCTCCTTTATCCCCACCGATCCTAAGAGGAACCTGGAGCAGTCGCTCCAGTTGTGAAGACCTAGGGCTGGGTGCAAGAAATTCCTCCCTCGGTGTCTATTCAAGGCCTCTGTGGATGTGACAATGGGATTATTGCTTCAGCCACACGGACAAACACAACGATCCCGAGTGTCACCGCAGGAGTCTGCGTTATGCACCTGCAGGCAGGGAGGGCAGTTTAGGACATTCCCTGTTCCCAGGTGTTTTTTGGCAGAAGGAATGTGCACCAGTGCCTTGGCACCCTGCGGAGCCTGGGGGCACATGCACAAACTCATGGCTAAATGTGGTTTAAGCCCAAACACCCGGCTGCGAGCCAGCGTGGCCGGGGCCCAGCAGGCTGCCCAGCCTGGCAGGAGGGAGCTATTGGCAAACCAGGCACAGAAGAGCCTCCACCGCGACAGCTGGCTTCACCAGAGCCCTTTTGTCTTGTTCACCCTCTTGGCTGCTGCCCTCTAAGGGGCTGTGGCACAGCAGCTGTAAGCGCAATACGAACGCAGTGACACCGACACTGTCACAACAGCTACACGGGGGTGGGAATGACCCTCTCCCCCTGCCCGGCCAACGCGCCTGCGCTTGCAAACACCCTGGTGCCACTGCAGCCAGACCAGCAGCTCCCTCCTCTTGCCAGACGGATTTACTCATGGATCTGCCTTAGAAGTTAACATTGTCAAGAAAACTTAATTGCTAAAACAAGTTGAAACTCTACGTGGTGGCTCGGGATCTGTAGCTCTACGGCTATGTTGCTGCTGGCTCTGCCAGCAAGTATTTTTCAGCGTAGTGAAATGCTCAGATACACACTTAAAGTCCGTTCTCGCCCTCTATCTCTCCTTCGCTGCCCACCAAACAGTGGCTGCAGGGACAGAGTCCGCTCCAGGGACTGGCGGCACCTTGCTCTTTCTGCGCTGCGTGTAGGAACACGGCCCAGCGGGGTGGGAGGCCGGGCACGGGGCCTCATTCCTCACATTCTTGCAGTAACTAAAAGGTGAGAAGTTGTCTTCAAAGCAGACACCCTGCACAGAGATCAGGAAACAAACCTGTTGATGGCCCCAAGGTAAAAGGGAAGGAAAAAAAGAAACCAAAAAAGAAAAAGAAAAAAAAAGAATGACCCACCCCATAGAGGTGCAGGAGGGGGTAGAGGCTTGGCAGAAAATCCACAGAGAGATCTGGCGTCCCAGGTAGTGCACAGGAGAAGCCAGTCTGCTCACAAAAACTGCTGCCTCAGCGCTAAGTCTACACCCCTGTGACTTTGCCAAATGCCAAACCACATTTCTTCTCATGGGTATGTGGAAGAATATTTTTACTGCTGTTCCCAAGAGGCTGGTGGCACCGTGTCAGCGGGACGGGGGTCCAGCTGCTGAGCAGGGCTCTGTTACGGGAGAGGAGCGGGAGAGGGAACCACGGGAAGGGGCAGAGCAGGAAGGGAGAAGCTCTCACATTAAAGCGTCTCACCCTCTACGTTTCCTCCCGAATCTTTCCTCCCAGCAATGCCAGTCCTGATACTTTGGGCATCTCCCACATCTCTGCCTCCTGCAGCCGAGCTCAGCCAAGCACCTAACATGGGGGTGGGTGGGGTGGGGGGTGTTGAATAACTCCTCCGGCGCGTCTGCCAAGCCACTTCTCAGAGTCCTTCCCAAAAAGAACATATTTTCGTATTAACATCACAGAGCAATTCCCTCTCCGAGCTTCCCCTGTGTCCTTCCTATTGTCTTCCTGCCTTTTTTCTAGAACACAAAGCCTTTGGGGTTGGATCTCTCTTCAGTTCACCCAAAGTAAATTCTCAATAAATCTCATTGTGTCAGCTTTATTTCTGGAAATAATGAGGTGCAGATTTTTATTTTTTATTTTAATGATAACAGATTTATTCTTTCAACCACAAAAACAACTCTGGAAAGAAGGTTAATCTCTCCAGAGATATTACATCTTGCATTCTGAAACGGAAAATAGCTTTGTTTGTTTTTTACTGAAAAAAACCCAACATCGCTATAAAGGGGAAAGGCTTCCACCGCAACAGCTTTGCAAGAAGCAAGAATGTGGAAATTTTGGCCCCAGAAGATGTGGGCACAGATGCAGAGACAAATGTTTCACTAGGGATGACATTTCACGTATTTTGTTTTCAGTAAACGAACACTTTTCAAGAGGAAACTGGCACAGTCGTTCTGATCAACATCAGCGACACCTCCGAGCAGGAAAAGATTATACAGACCATCAGGCTTGTTTACATCCCTCTCTGAATTCTAGACATATCATACATTCTTTAATCCATAGGCGCACACAAAAACTCCTGACAGCACCAACAACCCATGATTAAAGCTTTCCAAAATGACTGCTGCAGATTTACCTACCCGTAAATCCTGTTCCTACCCAGCCCAGTGCCTTCCAGAGCTCACCACCACCAGCGCAGAGCAAGCTTAGGGTGTCCTGAGCTTAACCCAGAGCAGCAGCAGTTCCTCCATTATTATCAATAATTTGGGATCCAAATAGCCAATATCTTCTCTGGAAGTCACCCTCGCCAACCCTCGATTACTTTTATCTGTGTGTGTTAAATTGCATTTCTGTCAGAAACAATTCTTCACTTTCCCTCAATATCTTTTGCCGGAGAGCAAAGTTATTCACACCAGTGACACTGGCTATTTGCAGAGTCAGATTTTAATTTAACTTTTGAATGTCTTGGCCAATTTTCCCTGTTCTCAAGTACTTCCAGAAACAACAAAAAAAATCCTGTTAGCATAGAGAAAATGTCAAGTAGAATATTTTAGAGCCAGCAACTTTTAAAGGGAAAAAAACCCACAACTGGGCTTTGAAAGGACAAACCCACTGCAAGCAGTGGAGGACACCAGCGGCATTTCTAAATTCCCCGCGGCGCTGCAGGTCCTGTGCAGATCCCTTTGTCTGAAGATTCCCTGGAACATCCAACTGTGTTAGTTTTATTGTTAATTGATTTTTCATTTGTGCTGGAGATTTCTGGTTTGACATTAGCACCATTTGTACCATATGGAGAGATGCTGCAGCCGCGTGTCATCGAAGGCAAGGCCTTTTCACATGAGACTGGAGCTGGGACGCCCAGCGCCAGCTCAGCCCCGGCTCGCAGCCTGGTGTGCGAGAGAAAGAGGGATCCTGACTTCGGGGTCTCCGACAGAGATGGCACTCGGATAAAAGATGCCAACTCTCCCCACACTCGCTTCTGAAGAGGGTTTCTTGTGAAAGCAGCAGGCCGCTCACCCACGGCCACCGCACAAAGCCAGAAGCATGAGAAAGCCCTGCTTTCTCACCACTTGAGCTATTCCCTCCTCACAGGCACTGGCTACTCAGATGCACTAATTTATGAACTGAAGAAGAACAAAATAGCCTCCATTTATATCCCAGAAGACTGACTTTCTGATAGCAATCAGTGCGTCATTGACAGAGCCACACTTCAGTGTTCTGGAGTCCATTACCACATCAATGGTGGGGAAGTGGTCTTTCTTCTCTCTTTCAACAAAGCTCTGGCAATGTGGCTCCCTGGGGCATGTTCGCACTACCTACCTCCAGCTTTGTGAATCAGGAGACTCAGCTTCCCAGTCTCCCCACGCAGGGCAATTCAGAGGAGTCTAACTTACAGGATCGCTCAAACAGATCCAGGCAAAGGCAACTCTTAAAGCCAACTCGCTGCTGCACTGGGGCTCCTCACAAGGAGCTTATTGTTCCTGGGCAACCTGAGCGAAGCTGCTGGCCTGTGATGAGTAGCTAGGACAATATTGTGTGACAAGATGCATCTGGCTCCATTTTTCTTTCTGCAGCTCACACAACCTTGCCAACGCAATTTCTCCTTCAGAACTCCAGACACCAGTACCAAACGGCAGCCAGAAGAAGAATGTTAAGGTCTGTTAAAACAGACCAACTGAGTGCCCAGCCAGCTGTGGCTTAGCCGGCAGGTCGAGGGAAGGAATTACTCCCTCTCTGCTGCACTTGTGAGACCGCACCTGGACATGGCACCTCGTTTTGGCAGCCTGGTGTAAAAGAGATGCTGAGGGAGTTCAGTAAAGAGTGACCGAGAGGGTTGGAGGACATGATGGAGAAGGAGAGGCTGAGGGAGCAGGGCTTGTTCAGCCTAGGGAAAGCTAAGTTGTGGGAAACGGGAGAATACAATCGCTCTCTTCAATTTTATCATAGGGGATCATAGAGAAGATGGAGTCAGATCCTTCCAGAAATTCCAACCAGGCCTAAAGGGAAAAAAAAGGTGACAGTGAGAGTGGCTAAACACTGCAATGGGTCCAGAGGGGCTGTGGAACCAGGCAGGGCCCTGCAACACCTTCTCTAACTTTAAGTTGGCCTTGCTTTGAGCAGGAGGGCAGAGAAGACACCTCCACAGGCTTCTTCAAACCGAAATGAGCCTCTGATTCTGTGATTAGCACTGCTGCGCATTCCCCAGCACCGAGACTCGTCTCCACACAGACAGGTGGCTTCTTGCAGCAACTGCTGCTTTCAAGTTCCAAGCACCTCCCGGGTGAAGAACACCCAAGATCTCGTCTACCCAGAATACAGGACGGTCCTGATCATGCTCAACAGTACTACACAGAGATCCAAACACATTTCCTGCATTGGGATTCCTTCCAAATTGATGTTAGGCAGCCCCTGAGGGAACTCATTCATCTTCACCGGATGAAGTCATCACGTCTCCAAAATCTGCTCATACTGCCGCAAATGAGAGAAGGTATATAGCAGAAGGAAAGAACAAACTCTATTAAGCCAGAGGTTGAGATGTATTTTAAACACGGCATTGGACATCCTTCATACAAACTTCCCCCAACTCACAGAGCCACATAACAGATAAACCGCCTGCTGGCAACGGCTCCGCTTCACAGGGCACATGTCACTTCCTACTTCAGAGATGAAAGGCTCTGCTCTCAACATTCTACTTCAGTGAATCTGGCACAGACATTACCAGATTTCACTTCGGTAGGTGACCAGACATGGATATCAACGGTTCTTGTCTGGAGAAGGCACAAACCCAGCCAGAAACTGAGCTTTAACGGGGAGGGTGCAGGAGCACAAGAGTGCTCCTGTGTGTCCCAGTGAACCGTCAGCCACACAATCCCCAGATGCTTCAGGACATGGGAGGATTTAGAGCACCACAATACCTGTGTGAGCCGGTAAAGCTCAGCGCTGACATTCAGTCACGTTACCCCCAGCACACAAATGCAGCTGCACTAATGCTGTCCTGAAAAGTCAGCTTTTACTGTCCGATCGGTCACTGCTGCTGTGCTTGCCCAACGGCATTAGCCAAGGGACCCGTCCCTGCGCTCCTCGCTGCAGTTCAGACACAGGTCCCAGGAGGGCAGCCAGCCTGACGCTCCCAGGGCAGCCTGAGGCCGTGGTGGTACCAGTGAGTCGCCCAGTGCCACTTGTCTCTGGGGACATGGACCAATTCATGCTCTTGTTTAGCAGTGTAGGTGCAGCCTGACACTTTGGGGACTTTCCCAGTGGGAAGATCAGAACTTTTCTTCTTATTTTAACCCACAACTAACTAATTTTCCTCAACTATATCCCACAACAGCTCCAGGGACGCCGATACACAAAATCAGGGTGCATTCACCTGCAGTACTTGTTCTCCCCGCCACTCCTTGTTCAGGGAATGTCATAGACATGTGTCTTTAATGAGCTATAGAGCCAGGCTAACCCTATTACAAGAACCTTTGTTTAGAGAAATAATTGCATGACATCCATAAAAAAAACAAAAATACAATTCCTTAACAAGCAGATTAAGATAACTTTACCTGACTTGCTTTTTAAGATAGAATTTCTTTTTCCTTCAGTTCAGCCTGAAGTCTGTCCTGAGGGTCCCTGCTTCTCCCTGAAATACCTTTCTCACAATCACTTCAGAGGCGGCTTGTAAATTCTAACCTAACCCTGGCCCCAGAGCTGCCGAATATTATTCATCCCAGGGATCAGCAAAGAACCAAGGACTTGTTCTGAATACATAAGCCACACAGTTTTTGATATGCTTCCAGATTTCTCACACCTCTTGGTCCCACGATGGCAGGCTGGAGATATTTTCTGGGAGCATTCCAGCACTTGGCAAGACTGAAGATGAATGAGGATGGGGAAATTGGCCAAACTCTTTCAGAGCACAAAGTAATATGTTACTTATCACAGCAGACGCTTTGTCTAGGCCCAGTAACACAGTGCATTGAAGACAAACTGGCAACCCTTATCTTCCCAGTGTATTTTGAAGTAGCATTTATCTATCTGCCTTTTGTCGTTATGTCACACACACACACACGAACAAAGTCTCACTGTGGCAAATGGCAAATGGTGCTCTCCAGTTTAAGCAAGTGAGGGCTCCCATCATATACTGCACGTTAGGTGACCTGCACTGCTGCTGAGGTTCACTGCGCCTGGTCCTCGTGTGACCCAACAGCATTTCTCTGGCCTCTCAAGCCTGAGAAGGTTTAAACAATTGTCAAGCACTTTCATAAACTTTTTCAAAAGTCACCATTACATAACTCTATTTTGGTTTCTGTCTGGAAGCACGGAAGCCTGCACGAGGGAAATACGACATTTTCCATTAAGCTACGAGGCTGCCTGAAGGATTACTATTAAACATGATTATTCCAAAATCCAACTTAGCAGAAGTGTCCAACATCCACTCGTACTACAAGATCTGTCTGCAGGAGCTCCACTCCAGCTACAGAAGCACAGCAAGGGACCGCAGCGACAGGCGCACGCTGCCAGAGAGCAACAGCGTTGCGGGGGCAGGAGCAGAGAAGCAGAGCATCGCTGCACCACGGGGCTGCGAGAGCCGCAGATCCGTAGAGAACAGCCCGCAGGAATGAAACCACTGTCGCTGTGTCTCCACTGCTGCTGTTAAATGAACTCCTGGGTTTACACTTCCGCAGTTTGCCAGGATGTACGTGAGCTGAAGCCACCATGACGCCTTCCCATTTCTTTTGGGCAGCCCTAATATGAACTCTAACAAGCCAAACTAGTATGCCAACTAACCCAACCAATCACTCAATCAAATGTTCCCATACCCGGGCAGATACATAATGAGAACTCATAAGCTCCATCTTCCTTGCCCAAAAAGTCATGGAATTCCAGCCCAATTACTCCCCAGTGGGTGGGAGGATTTACCGTTCGGGTCCAGCCAGTGTCAGCTCCCCAAGGCCGATGCAGACTGTTCAGGAGGAAGGATCTTCAGATGGGGGAAGAGCCTCAGAAACCTCTTTCTTGTTCTCTCCCTACTCCATTCTCCCTTGTTAGGTCAAATTCCAAGTTATAAAGATGAGCAACAAAGCAGGAACCTCCTGTTACTTTGTCCTGGCTCTGGATTATTGTAACAGCTTTCTGTAAGGGTTCTCCTACACCAGGATGCATCGTTACTCTGCCCACACGTGTTCCTAATGTACGGCAGTTCCCCTCGGATCTGCATTTTTCTTGCGAAAACAGCTGCATGAAAGATTGGTCATCAAAGAGATCCAGGTTCTCACCCGTATCACTACCTTAATTAAAAGGCCTATAAACTCTGAAGCTGAATTAACTTAAAATCACTGCCAAAGAACAGAAGCAGCAAGCTAATTTCTTTGATTTCTTTTTAACCCAGGCTGAGCTTCACTGACACCAGACTTCCTCGGTCTCTTCACTGCTGCTGCCGCTTCACTCCTAGGCAGGTTTGTGAGAGCTCCTGCCCTGCCTTGGAAAGCCCTTCTCCAGGCCACGCCGGCCCTCCTCACCGATGCTCAGGGGGCTACTTCATCCATCTTCCTCAGCCTCGCTGGGCCTTCTGTTCACACCTTGCGCTCTCTGCTCTGCTCCTGGGTCTGTTCCAGCCCAGGCTTGCTTCGGAACAGTTAGGAACTTGCTTTTAGGTTCTTGTCTCTCTAAGAACATGCTAATGTGGCATTCCCAGCAGGGGACATTTTTCTACTTACTAAAGTCTTCAAAGTGAATAAGCAAAAATCTTGACACTGGAAACATTGCTCAGGAGCGCTAACTCTTCCCATCATTAGTCTATGAAAAATAGATGCCCACAGGAAAAACATGGGTTACCACTTACTTCTATTTTACCATGCACAAACCTCATCTGGCTCAACGCCAAAGCAATAATAAGTATCTTTGCAGGATCTTTACCAAAAGCAAAGCTTGGCGGTAGATTTTTCTCTGCTTTAATCTCTTTTGGTACCTTTAAACTCCCAGAGTTTTTTGTTCTGAAGGAGAAATGCTTGAGAGGGTTGACTGAATGAACTCTGAAATTCACACCCTGGCAAATTGGACTGATTTCCTAAATCCATAATTACAACATTCCTCAGAGATATGCATTCTTTCAGAGCGAACAAGGGAAGATTAGTTTCCTGTTTCTTCCCATTTACATGACTTCTCCGTCAAGAGGAGCTTTTTTTTGTTTCTAAACAATCCTCTGTTTATGTGGTTCTCTTCTTGGCAGGGAACTGGTGAACTAATCTCGCCTAAAAGTAGAATACAGCCAAACTATCAATTGCAAATAGCCCGAGCATCTTTGTGCGAGGCAGTTGATTTGCACAGGCCTTTAGACTCCTGTATCTGTCTGTGGAAGCGCTCAGACAGGCGCCGATCGATTACAGGGCTTTTAAATAACCTGGGATGATTATTGACTGACTGTGTAGTTTTACTGCTGCCTGGATAAGAACATAAGGGTGGATCTGGGCGTGCATGTGAGCATGTACAGGGCTTAAGACTTTAGTAAAACTGGGCAAATGTAGCCCCTACATCTGCATGTAGGAACCACTGGCAGAAACTACTGCAGGGCAACAGTATCGCGGTTCTCGTGTCACAGAGCTGTCTCCCACTCGCAACCAGAACATGTGCAGAGCCCTGTTGACAACCTATTTGCTTCCCACTTTTAAAAAGGCAGTGAGCACATCCTCTCCTGCTGGGCTAGCGGGCAAGCTCCGGGTCCCGTCCCTGTGTGCCTCTCCCTATTTCTGCCAGAGAGGCCGAGGGCAGTGCTCTTGATAGGGTTCCCTTTGTCTTAGAGCAAAAGGAACACGAGGATTTGCTTGTTTTAAGGGAGGCTGTCCCCACTTTCACTTTGCGGTATACAATCCTGTAGCTGATGCAGTTTGGAGTCAGGAACAGGTATCCTGGAAACTACTACATTAGATTCCTGATGCAGCTTTTATGGACCTTGTATGTTCCACATGTTCCTACAAAGTTTTGGATGATAGTCCTTCCTGTATTGTTTCCTACTTCTCCCATTTGGCTGAATTCAACATGCCACCAGGGCACACCAGTTCAGTCTAACCGCTTGCTGATGCTCTTAACTCTTTAATCTAATACTGACCTCTCAACCTACAGCCATAAGCGAATTAGCCTCTGTTTTATGCCATACCAAATCTCTTTCTGATGAAGCTGTGCTTTCGAATGAATGCATGCTAGTGACAGAAACGGAATTACACCGCTTAGCAGCAAGCTGGGCCTTTAAGGTCAGAAAGCATCTCTAATGTACCAAAACAATTTAAAGGAAATTTTTTTCCCAGTGTATTCTCTCCAGTTTCCTTTCTTCCCTCTCCAGTAATCAATGTGTCTGCACATAAAGGCTATTTGGCCACAACTTTTAAAACTGAAGTCCTGAGTTTTCAATGCAATTACTTGCCAATGTCTCAGTGCAGCAGCAGACAGACACCAGCTCCCACGAGCTTCTGCTGAGTCCCCAGAGCCTGGCCCTGTAGATCCACACTGAAGTAAACGTGAGCTGATCTTCCAAAGTTATTGAGCAAACACATCTTCCATCATGCCAGAGAAATTTTTGGGTAATTTTTTAAAATGTTTTTGACAATTTGGCAGGTAGTACAGAAAACAATGGCAGCTTTTCTTAGCTTCTTTGTACCTACTGTAAAATTCCACCAGAATTCATTAGTGTGTTCGTGCTTAACCACAACTTATTTATCTAGAAATGGCTGGATTTGTTACAAATAAAACTAGCATAATTATCATTAGGCACTGCAGCCCTCCAGGTCTTACAGAAGATAATCCTCTCTAAACCACGCAGGAGGTATTTCCGTTTAACTGTATATATCATCCTTTGATAGACCTTTCCTTAGATAGCAAGGCATGGAACACACGGCATGTTTGGCTTTTCCCATGTACCTCTCCCACAACAGCTGTGGGTTTGTTAAATGAGAAGTTCCCATTTCTTTCAGACCAACGGTGCTAACTTCATTAGTACAGATGCATATTTTACTGCTCTCTATCCAGAAAGCAGCACGTAACTGAAGAATTACGTTATGCAGTTCCTGAGACAGCCACAGATGTGCCTGTTTTCTGCATCAGCCCTATCAGTGAGTCCTTTTGCTTTGTAACTGATGTTATTTCAACTATCAATAAATATATGACACCATTTACAAACTGAACTGAAAAATAGAAGGAAATCTATACTTTGCCTGCTGCTTTTACTGTCCAGTTTTTCCATGGTTTAATATTCCCTTAGGTACAATATACTTTACATCACATTGTGGCTGCATGTTCTCCCCAGAGACCTCCACCAGGAATAGTAAATCTAAAGGAAAAGGGGCAAAAGCAGAGGGATTGCTAAAGCTGAGTTTCTGGTCAGTCCCTGAACAGGGGACAAAACACAGGAAGAGGAATGAAAGGAGCAACGGGAGCAACAAGTGGACGCTGGGGGAAGAAAGACTGCCAGTTCTCCGCTGACAAAAAGCGATTCCCTCAGTCCCGGCTTCGCAAGAGAGACACCAGATCTTCAACCTGTCACTGGTCCAGGTCTAAATACCATCTATTTTGCAAAAGGGAAATGGAAAACAAACAAACAAACAAATCTTCTCTTTTTTAAACAGCAGCTGTTAGGAAGCTGCTTAAAGTTGTGGAAAGATAAATGCAATTGTTTTGTAGATAGTGTAACCGGCAAACTGCAGGCAAACTAGAGACGAGGAGCAGTCCCTGCGTGTTCACCCCCACACCCGCGTTGGGAGCTACCCGGGCTCACGTGGGGCAGCTCCTGGGCGCGAGCACCCTGTTGCAGCAACACAAGTAGAACCATGAAAATTTATTTCAGCTGATGTTTCCTCCCTGAGACTTTTAAGGCCAGAAGGAACAAAAACAATCACTCACTGGTTCTAATTTCCTGCTAAAAAAGAGGCCACAAATACTAGCAAGGGACTCCACACAACGGCTGGTTAAACTAGTTTTGGTTTCTACCTTCCAGGAAAACAGCCAGTCTAGATTTGACGTCTGAGTGATGAAATCCATTATATCCCTGAATAAACAGTTCACTCAAACACAGAGCGAAAGATAATTTGACATGCAGACTTATTCCGAAAGACATGTCGTTTATTTATCACCTCCTGAGTATCATTCCCATTTGCATTGCACAGATTGCTTAATTCCCTACAGATATTAAGCTCCTCACACTATAGGGATGTTGCTGTCCTCAAAACAATCTTGAGGCAATTTAAAAGTTTGCCGAAACTGCTGGGGAAGGACACTAGATGTGGATATTTGCAAAGTGGCCTTTTTGACCTCTTGTCCTTATTAAAGATTCCCCAGAGCAGGATTACTGGCCAGGTGTTCAGGCCACAAAAACTTTAAAAAATAATTGCATTCTGCCCTTTAAATTCCCCTTAAAATTTACCTCCTTGAGTATAACAGCTATTACATTTTATTCCAGAGGTAGTTACATTTTAACTGAGGTCAAAATGGTGCTGTACAGAAAGAGCGCATTAGGATCTTGGCATCAGTCATTGAGGATGTTTGCCATTTAAAAATTAATTGGTTAAATAAATAAGATTACATCAACTCCTTGCTGTAGTGTAAGGTAATTTACAGCTATTAAGGACCAGGAATTGCCAAAGTTTTTCAAATGTATTACACATAAAGGAGGGCACTTTACTTTTTTGCCTTCTGTTTGGGCAGATTTCTGAATATTATCTGAATACTATCTGCAAATAGCATAACAACCTTAGAATTTTAGTGGAACTAGAGTTATACATTTGCTACGAATTACTAGCAGCTCAGCCCCGATCACCCAGAGAACGAGCTGGCAGAGTGTCTGATTTTCATAGTCAGAAATTTTAAAATAAATAAGTTATCTCACTGCCACAGCTGGAGAAGGAGAGGAGATTAGCTGCAGCCCCTCCCAGCGCTGACCACGGAGAACAGCTGGCTCCAGGGCTCATCTGCTTCATTCTCGTGCGAGAGCAGAGCAGATGGAATAACTGCAAAACAGGGGCCTGAAAAAAACATGGGCCACTTTTCTACGTGCTGTGTCCCCATCCCCTTCTCCCAAGTCGCGCGCACCAAACCGAAGGACAGAGTGGTTCCAGCTGGCAAAAGGGCTGGCTGACGAGCCCCAGCTCACGCTGAATGCCCAAAGGAGGAGCACCATCTTTTCAAGCACCAGCACTTTTCCTGAGTATTAGTTTTGGAAGGGGTTAAGATTTTTACATTTGAGAAACTAAGGGACAGTTCCCCGTGCAAACACTAGCATAGAAAGTGTTTAGATTTAGCAACAAAAGGCCCTTTGGCTCGAGGTCAGTAACAGTGGAAGTACCATTTCTACCACTCCGCTCTCCCAGACACCTTGCCCAACAGGTGACTGTAACAACCAACAGTCCTAAATAAACTCACCAGTTTTAACCCTGCCCAACGCTGATTCTAGTTTTGGCCCCAAGCAAAGAGCTACGTTGCTGTGCACCATCTCCCTGTTCTGCTCCACGGGAGAAGGAATTCCATAGCAGGAAGTCCAAATAAACACACAGATCCTTCTTGGGCCAAAGTACTCAGAGATAACATTTTAACTGGTTAGCTCTGCTGCAGTCAAACTATTCTCTGCAAAAATACTCTGGACATTAGAATCAGCAAGCGTGTGCCTTCTGGGCTCTGACTGTTCAGAAATACCCGTAATATTCTGCCATTCCCCCTGCGCAACCACCCGTCCTTTCCTCGTCCAGCTGAGCGTCTCCTGTGGGTGGCATCAGGGCCTCGGCGCTTCCCGGGCAGCTCTCTCCTCGCAGAGACGGGCACAGCTCCCACGTGGAATGGACCAGACCTGAAGGGCTGTGCGCGACCCCACACAAAACGGGTGCTTTGGCACTTATCAACCAAGTCTAGAAGGGCACAACTGCAAGATCACCCCCAAAACATCAGCAAGAACACTGCACACTGAAAGCAGGGCAGCAGAATACCAGCCCCTCCTATTCCCAAGCCCTCTGTTAAACCAGGAGAATTTCAGGTCGCCAAAACACAGGTGCCTGGTGCTATTTGAGATGTCCTCGGGCTCCAGCTGCCACCCAAGAAGGGAGTGCTCCCCAGTGGGTCCCATGTCATATTGCCAACCTTGTGCAACTATCTCGGATATTATCTGACATCTAAAACACTGGTAGAGGTGACATTTGCCATCGGAGTTGCTTCCCTACTACGCTCCTCATAGATATTATTGTTCTATGTGTTCACTTTTTGAAGACCTGGCAGACGACTGAAAAATGCCCTCCATGCCTTTTAGTCCCCAAGTGATTTTGTCCTGCAGAATTTCCAGGGAAACGTCGGTATTCAGTAAGTCCCTCTTGCTGGTGGCCAAGCGCTCACTGCAGCCACCGGCAGAATGACCCCTCCTGAACACATCTGAACACATCTCAGCTGTTCTGTGGTTGCTCTACCCAATCCTACCATCTTTATGCAGCTGATTAAGAAAAATATGAAGCGTGCAAAGATGGAAGCAGAAGGGCACACAGCAAAGCAGACAATAGGCTCATGCCCTGCCTTTTTTTTTTTCCCCTGCCTATCTACCATCAATATCCTACACACCTTCCCCTCTGCTTGTGAAGACAGGCACTCTCCGGCGTCTTTCCGTGCAGCTCAGAATCGGTTAGGCGAGCTGATGAATAGTGATGCGGCTGGCACCGTGCAAGAAGAGAGCTCTTCCCCTCCCTCTGCCCTCCAGGTATCTCTGCTCGGAGAAGATGATACAAACAGCAGCTGCCCTCCCGGGCTAACCCGGCGTGCCAGCAGGCAGCGGTGATGTGGGCAGTTTCCCTAGGGTATGAAGAGGTTTTGATCCCTTTGCTTTCCCTCCTGCCTCCTCTGCCTGCCGACCGCTGCCATCCCTGCCTGCGGCACAGCCCAGACAGCAGAGCAGCAGTGCAGGCACTGGCAGGCGGAGGGGGCAAAATCAGTTTGCTACAGGGCTGGAAACAGGTTCTGTTTGCCCCACAATTAACTAACGAGTTTCTGCCTTTTGTAGGAGCAGTCAGGATCACACCTTCAATTCATCCCACAGGGCAGGAACAGGAAAATTCTGTACTTGTACTGCTCAGGGCAAATGAAAAGAAATACCAGCCCAGAAACGTCTATCGCCCGCCATACGGAAGGTGACGTGGCTGGCAGCACTGCCCATGGAGAGGCACCGCCTGCACCAGGGCTCTCGACATCTACATAATTTAAGACTTTTGTAACGGCTGCAGCACTGGCTTAAACAAAAATGGGCTTTAAACCCATGAAGACATCCAGTCTCTTTGGACTTAAAATGGAAAAAATTATCCGTTTTTTGCTGTTGTGAAGTCTTTGGGGAGTCTTGGTTCCCATTCCCCAGGTGACCCAGAGGTCACACTCCATCCCATCCTCTGCTTCCCTCCGAGCACAATGTGTCTTTAATACTGCATCGCAAGCAGAGCCTGGCAGATACAAATTGTCTGTGAGCCTGAACTACACATACGAATGGGACACACAACACATACCCCATCCCTCTGCAGCTCCGCAAGGAGCCTAATGGATTTTTTTGGTCAAAACACATCAGGTCATAGGTGAAGCTCTGAGTGGAAAGTTGAACCTTTCCCTCATGTAAAGCCCGATCTTTCAAAAACAATAAAGTCACGGATAACCTTAGGTTCTGCACTGAAAACCAAAACTTGCTCAGAGATTCCTCCTTTGTCCCTTTTCTGTTGTTGAGCGCAGCTGTGCTGCCAGCAGCGTGAAGCAGAAGCCAACCTGCACATGCCAGTATTTTGGTTTCCTTCAGATGCACAGGTACAGATTCTGATCGCTTTCAAGTGGTGCCAAAGACAGTAATCTCCGATAGCACTGAGAGTCAGGACTGATAACAGGCAAGTTTAAGCACTACTCGTGTGATAATTACATAGTTGTCAAAAATATATAAGTTGGCAGCACACAGAAAATACCAAGTGTGGAAAACTTTGGGAAAGCAAAGACGACCTTCTGCCATAGCCCATGATGCAGCTGAGCCCCGTGTAGCTCTCTAGGGAGCTGCCTTCCCAGGCACCAAACCAGCACTTTTCAGAGAGCATCCATCCCCAAGCCTCCTGTCTCCACAAGTGACTGACACAATCTGCAATTGTGGATGTTAACTGGGAGGTTTTTCCCACTATGCACCATAGCACCGGCAGAAATCCCTTCACTGCACGCACCAAAGTACAACCCGACGTTGTGATGAAGATGTCTGCTACAGTTTCACGGCTAATCCCATCTCAGCTCTTGATCCAGCAATGCACCAGCACTTGTGCTGGCCTTTAAGCTTGTGAGAATCAAAGGGAACCCTGAAAAGTTCTTTCACTGGATAAGATCACTGAGATCAAGAGGCAAGACCCCTGCTTTTCCTCACAGTCTGGCCTCTTGCGTGGGTATGATAAACTACACACAGATGCTGAATATTCACTACTGCAAACACGCAGGAGGTTTAACAGTCACCATGAAGCGCTGCTGAGTATTTTATCAATGATCTCTGTCTTAAAAAACACATCCTCATGCCTTTTGAATTGTTCTTTTTCCTGTTGACCCATGAAAGAGAGAAGAAACATCTCACATTTAAAATTCAGTCATTTTGCTGGTGTGTACAGACGGTGCCTAAGATCTCAAACGCACGAGGTCAATAGTCATGGGACAGGTCTGTCACCGCTCAGAGGCCCACGCTGACCACCCAAATGGGTTCTCAAAGGCAGACTGGAGCCGACGGTCAGAAATCCTTAATGGCTGCAGAATTCAAACTGAGAGGAGGTACAGAAAAGGAGCAAACACTCACCATGAGGCTGCAATTCCATAGGGATATCATGGACACATAAATAATCACTAAAGGTTTGTCACCATGGAATTTGCTGATATTTCACTGTCACATATGTATTTATCATAATATCAGGCCAAAACATGGCTGCCTGAACTGCCCTGTTTATACACCAAGAAAAAAAATACTGATACCCTTCTTCCTGTGTTATTAAAAATACCTGTGTCCTACAGCACAAGACGTAGAAGTCACAATATCCAACAGTCACCTGTTGAAAATGATCAGAGTGGTCACCTAATATTTGTCCCGATTTACTCACACACCTTGCTAGCTGCTTCTCTTTCTCCACTCCTTGTAATTAATCAACATAAATATTTGTAGTGTTCACTTATAAATAAGTGCATGAAAGTAAAAGAATGTACTTGGCTGCAGCCAAACTAGAGCATTTTTAAAGACACAACAGGAATTAAAATATAAATTTTCTTCCTCGCTCTTCCCTGCATGTACAATTTTGCTATATGCTTACAAAGTTATGAGAAAGTGAAAAATTGTAATTAAAGGATGGAGCTGGATATTCTGAACATCTTAAAATAATCTCCAAGCAATTAACCCTGAGAAAATGGGAGAGGGAAATCCACACTCACCTGAACATGATCTGTCCAATTCTCCTGAGTCATGGTTTTCTGAAAAGACAAAATTACTTCTGAGTCGTCTTAGAAAGGGAGAACACTACACACAGCAAGCTGAAATTTAACACGCCGTCTTACACACTGGCATCAACTGTGATTGAGGAATGCATTCCGGAGTGCACGGGAAACCTCTGCTTCTCATATGTCACCAGCCGGGGCATGGCAGAAAAACACAGTTTAGATGAAGTAATTCACACAACTGTTACATTACAGCACATTAAGACCAAAAAAAATTCATATGCAATCAAAGTACACAGGCGACGGCAGGCCAACAGCAGCCCCAACTCTTGTTATTACCCTGAGCTGGGTCCTGGGCTCGTTTGCAGAAATGTAATCACCTTGACAACACTCTGCAAAGTGCAGCAGCGTTTCTGAATGCCTCAAAGCTCACATGGGGCTCTTGCAATGACAGAGACGCTGCTGAGCAAAGCTGAAACGGGCCACGATCTGGTGGAACACATGGATCATTGCTGTCGCCTTTACCTCAGGCTTGCAACATGTCCATAGACTGTTCACCTCAACAGCCAGCCCCGCGGAGAGCCATCCCCACGGGCTCCAGCAAAGGCAGCGATCGCAGGGGTCATCTGCAAGGCTGAGCCTTCAGAATATAAAAATACAAACTTTTCTCAACAGCAAAGTCATGAAAAATCCTCTGGAATCATGAGGTCCAGGAAAGGAAACTGATAAGTTAATATCCCCATTCCACTGTAGTTCAGAGGCAACCTCGGGGAGGAACTTGGGATGAGACCTACTCTCTGCTCCGCCAAGAACACAGCCTGCACGAGACGCATCAGCCACCGAGGCCTGAGCCTCCCCCTACTTCTGGCAGAGGAAACGGCGATTACTAGTGCCACTTTTATGGAAAGGTACAAGAGCAAACAGGGAGTAAGAGCCTCAAAGAAAACATCTTTGAGATATACAAGCATGTAATTTAAATACTAGTGAGATAAAGGAGCCATTTAACCAGACCTCATACACAGCTGAGAATGGTAAACAGAGAACACCAAAGAGCTCTCAGAAGAAGGGACTGTGTCCAGAAACAGCTGCCAAAGGTACCTTAATGGAAGTAACTGGCCAGCTTGGATACTTTAGATCAAGCAAATACTCCAAAACAAAGGAAATGGAAGGCCAGAGAGAGCAGAACACCAGATCAAGAATCCATTCCACTCTGCAAAATAAATACACCTGGATAAATGCTTTCTACTCTCTCACCATGGATGACCAAGCTCTCCAGAATGATGTCATCCAACATTAAAGCTTTGAGATGCAGGACGCTGAAATGCTTGCTCCTCTCCAGGTCTTCTGTCAGCGGATCTGGCGGGCAGCAAAGACAGATCAGAGCCTTCAGGGATGGATCCGGAGGTCTTGGAAGCAGAACTGGCTGTGCCAGAATGGTGTCATCAGATCACCACCACTCAACCCCATCTTCATGTTCAACGCACTGGGGAGTGGGGGGTCAGAAAAAACGCATGCGTCTGCCTTCATCTGTCAGAACATCAAACGAATCTTCCTTTGAACAAAAGAACAGGCGCTTCTGGAGGAGGTGTCTCATTTCCTGAAAACTGGCTCTCTGAAGACTGGATCAACAGTACCGCAGGAACACCTGAACAACCTGTTGGGGTCTCTTAAAACTCTGTTAAAAAAGCCTCTTGCATCTACAAGGAGAAAGTCTGCTATGAACTGCAGATGAAACACCACTCCATGTTTGGCAAATACAGATTGATAATTCAAAATTCAAGAAATGGAAACACTTTGCTACTATATTCAGTCTTCTGCGGACCTTGTCCTTCACAGTCCAATTGATACACCTGGATACAAGCGCTGGCTGTTTTTTTCCAGAAGAGGCAGAAAAAAACCTTACTCTCAGCTGGTACAACCTGTCTCCAGGCACAGGATAATGATAAATGCCAGACCATCAAGAGAAGCACCAAAACTGCCCTATTAACAAGAAGAGAAATGCGCTCCCCAATGCGGTGTGCTCAAGAGCATCCAAGGGGCAGTGACTTGGCTCAGCACACTCAGGAGAGGGGAGAAGAAACCACAGTCAAGTAATTCTGCAGCCAGTCAACCTCCAAGCTGCCTCCTAGAAGCCTGCTCCTTAGAAAGAATTAACGGCAACTTCTTATTGCTACGAGCCCTCAGTGCCAGCACGAGTACCAGCGTATTTGGAAAGAGAATTTGGAGGCTGGACAAGAGTAAAGTTAGTTCAAAGAGTGATTCAGGAGCTGAAAGTCCTACTCTTTTGGCTCAGCCGTAACAAGGCTGTTTGTTAGCACAAAAAAGCGTCTGTGGCAGGTTTGGGCCATACCTATCACAGCCAGGCCACAAGTACCAAAGCGAAGTGCCTACAAAGAACCCAGCAATGTGGAATACCTATACCCTGGTGTTCTTAAAAAAGAACAACACAGAAACCCCCCCCAAAAAAACCCAAAATACCAAAAAACTCTTTAGCCGGTATGCTCCTGCTTATTTGAGATGTCTGAGAGAAACTGGCTGCATGGACAGTGTACCCTGACCTGCCCTCGTGTCTCAGAACACCGCTGAGGGTGCTGAGGGGGAGAAGCATCCAGCTCCGAGCAGTCACGACACCCCGTCATTAGAATATGAATGGACACACAAACTGTTCACTCACAGGAAAACCACATCCAATACCGGATTGGATTATTTCTATACAATAATAATCACAATGAAAACTTACTCATATGCTATCAATACATTTCAATCATATCCACTATGTTATTCAAAATGCTAATAAACAAAAAGCCTCATTCACACGTGCCACACAGTACAGAAACGTACCTCAACAAATCTCTTGTAAAAGAGGTAATTCAGAGTTCTCAAGTGCCGTTGATTTATGACATTAGGGCAGAGAGCTAAAAGGAGGAAAAAGACATTTAAGTATACAACATAGCTGAACTTCCTTGAAGTTTTACTGTCTAGACATTTCGTTTTTCCTTCCCCAATTTCAAATGCGGTGTGTGGAAGGCAGGATGCCATCACACTTGGAACAATGATGGACAGACACAGACATTGTCAGCTTATCTCAACTATAAACTGTTATTTACACTTTCAACCATGATTAGCAATGCTAATCCTCGGTTCTGATATCTCTGGTTCTACCACCCCTGAATGATAAGATCCACTTGCTGGTTCAATATCCTTCACAGTCAATGACTTCACACCTTTAATTAGGCAGCATCCTCATACAGGCACCACCTCCAGACTCTAGAGGCTGAATTCTTTTGGATTTAATTGGAACCTGTGCTGTTAATTCATTGAAGCAGTTTTGAACATGTTACTCAGGATGTAAACTTGTGGCTAATGTTTATCCGATAAAATATATATCCATGAAAGAGATTCCACATCCATACAAAGAGGGAGGTGACTATTGTTTTGCTGAGCTAGCAAGCAACAGTTGTTGTTATTATTTTTATTACTCTCATCTTCATTAGATATGCCTCATTACAACTGCAAAACCCAAGATCTTCACATAGCACCTTGTTTTGAAATCCAGCACAAAGAGAGATAAAGGCAGAAGATAAAACACATTACCAAGGATTAGCATACGTATCTGTCAGTTCTTGCCAGATGCTGGTATGCACGTACAGGGAAAGATCTAACCCAAGCCTTCACTGGCGCTTCAGTGGCTAAAACCATCTCACTGGTAGGAAGGAGCAGGACCAGCAATCAGGAATGGTAACAGAAAACAGTAAAGTGAAAATTCTCTGCAGCCTCCCTTGGATCAACGTACCCCGGGAGAAACCTGACTCAAAGGGCTTCGGAGCCTTGCACCCTCCGTGCCCCACACACGGCACAGCCCAGGATTAGAAACTGAGAGAAGGAAGAAAGATCTCTGCACACCAGAGCCTGGGATCCAAGGGACATGAGTTGCTGCACCACTGGTTACTGCAGCTTCTCAGAGTCTCTTGAAGCATCACTTCATAATTTGAACACTTCCATCTCACGTAAAAATGGCTAAAGCTGTTATTTTTACGCTAATCTTCCACAGTGTGACAACATATCCTTGCCCTCAAAGGTTCTGAGGAAATTATTCAGTTATCCCACAGGATATTATCCCAATAAATATGGTGATCTTTCCTGTGGATATTATCCCAGTATCTGGATCAAACACTCTTAAAAGAAGGTAAGATCAACATAAAAATTAATAATATCACCATCTAACTTCAAGCTTTCAAATCACTTCAGAAAGAAACACAGCAACACAGCACGACTGCTCTAGGTCTCCAAAGAGATCCGTTGAACGTTTTCTTCTTTGAGCGGAAATATCCAAAGGCCAGGACTTGGCAGAACTGAGGGATGTTAAGTGCCCGGCTATCTGTGCGGAAAGTAGGACAAAGGAACACAGATGGACCAGGACATTCCTGAAGGCACTAGTGACATTTTCTATTCCGATGGAGCAAAGGAAATGAGTTTGAATCCAGTTTTCTAGATTTTATTAAAAAAAGAGAAGGACTAATCAAAAACATGAGGATGAAAAGCTAACTTGGTAAAAGAGACAATGAAATGAAGAGTTCAAAGCTCTAAGGAAAGGAAGAACAGCAAAATAAAACACAACAAAATGGGCTTCAATAAAGTCAAGAGAACTGGCAGGTAAGATTTCATGTGAAAATAATTTATAAGGGGAAAAGAAGTTAAGAAGAGCTGGCAATGGAAAAATTGGAAGTGAAGTAAGAGACTTAACTGCTAAATCAGAAGCTTTGATTGATCTCAAACAGAAGAAATGAAGTTTAAAGAACGTGGAAACATGTTAAAAGAACAGCACAAACACATAAAATCAGAAAGCCCAAAGTAAAATGTAAGACGCATCTACTAAAAGTCATAAAGGCAAGAGAAATCCCATATAGCCTTTTGGAGGAAAAAAAGAACCAAAAATCTAATGGCAAGGCTAGAGAAGAACTGGAATCGGTTGTTGACAGTAAACTTTAGGAATAGGTTCCACATTCCGTGTATATTAGAAATAACAGAAGGAGGTCCTTTGGCTTCGGGGCAGGAGGGTGACACAAGGCAGTCTTTGCCGAGGCTTTGCCAGACCTTTCCCCGGCAGTTTCAGGAGCACCTATGCCCTGTATTTGCAGAGATCAAAGTGCTTCGGGGCAAAGCGACTTACTCCAGGTCAAACACTCAGTTGAGCGAACAGGAGTCTGAACGCCTGAGACAAAACCAATGTCTTGGTTGGTCAGAGCAAAAGATGACGTGCTAAGCTTTTCAGAACAGGTACCATCCTTCTACTCAGTGTTTGTACAATGGGGTTTGGGGATCATGACTGGGTTGTGGAGCACTAGTGGAATACAAATGGTATAATACTATGAAAGCACCTCTTTGTGCATGCGTTAGCTCTTAACCTGGCAGTTGCACCACAGCAGTGCTTCATCTGAACTACGTTTCACATCTGGGACTGACTCAGAAGCAAAAAATCCAGTCTGCTCTCAGCTGTTAGCAGAGAGTTAATGGCTATTAGCAACACAGAGGAAGTAAAAATGAAATGTGTTTGTCACGCAGGGTATGAAACCCGCAATACACACTTACTTCATTCGTGTAACATTGGTAACATCAGTCTACTGGGGACATGGTGCAATATATTTTTAGGTGTGGTGCGTGGCTCCCACTCCCAGGTGATACGCGATGCCTCCTGAGCCGGGATGTGGACCCAGCCCTCTCTTCACGCTGCCCTGAGAGCTTGACTTCCATTTACAATGAGCCTCCTTCACCCTGTCCTGGCAGAACAGAAGGTCTCTGACAAAGCAGACTTTGTTTGGGGACAAATTGAAGGAGCCTTTTTTAAGTAAAATCAAGGTACCTGAAATGCTAGAGGCTTTTACCCTGGTATTGCTAAGGATTGCCGGGGAATCTGATGAGGAACAAGTCGTGCATTAGTCTCTCAGTGTATCATGAGATTAATCCCTAAATGTGAATTAGCAGAGGGTAGGGCTGGACTCAAGAAAACCTCTTTTTCTTGTAGCCTTAAAGATGCATTAGTGTCTCTCATAAAATGCTCTGTGCACTACAGATCAGGGTCAGTGGTCCTCAGAAAGGGAGGTGAAACAGCAGAAGCCCCCAACTACCCCCAACACCCTGAGCTACCTGCTAGCCTTGCTGCCTGGAGCACTAGCCCACTGGAGGAAGAACAGAGAGCACAGCACAAGGGTTTCAATCTATGCTGTGGTCTTTAGACACGTGTCTGGACATCATGAATTCATGCTCAGAACTGCAAGAGTGGTGTCAGCTTTTCCAAAGAACAGCCTGGAGCTGCTGGCCAGCTTGTCTTGGTCTAGAGCAGATCATACGCCACTGCCTGTACTTCAGTAGACAAAGACATAGATGAGAAGGAAAGGGCCCCCGAAAGGACCCCAGCATGTTCCATCTCCTTCTCCTTCAGCACCTTGACTGCAGCCACTGCAGCCTCAGGAACGGATGGCTCCTATCTTCTGATGTCCTAGAGGTCCTCCTCAGTCACAGCACTATGTAGAGATGTGCTGCTATTTAACACGAGAGCTACAAAACCTCTGAAGGAAAATCAGCACGGAAGTAGGGGGAAACAACCCTTGTAAAGCAAATATAAAGGAAAGGAATAACCTGCTCTGTTTTAGTGAGGAAAAGGTAAAAACAATTTGAAAATTCCTCCTTCCAAAGGCATTCCTGTCGAGTTATAACGGTCATTCCTGTCTCTCTAACACAGCATCTTTTGGAAGGGCCTCCTGTAGCCTCCCTGGGGTCCCCGCTGGAGCCCTCCCTGCTGACCGCCCTGCCATGTCCTCCCAGCTCCGCAGACCTGGTGGAGTTTGAGGACAGCTGGGACTTACCTGAGCAGATGCAGGGAGCGCTGAGCAGCCCTCGCCTGCCCTCTGCTGCCCCAGCACTGACGGAGTGACAACGCTTAGCTCACAATCAGTTCTGGGGCTTAATAAGCAAGATTCACACAAAATTGACATTAAAGGTTAAACCAAAAGGATAACCTCGTGGTCAAATGAAGAGAAACATTTCTCTTAGTTTATGCTAAAGAAACTTTTCAAAGACTATGGCAAAAACATCTTCATAGTATTCAAAACTTAAGGTGCTCAGCTAATTTATTACACTGCTACAGGACAATCACAACTTTTAACTGTGCATTCAGTTACCGTCTCTTTTCTATCAACACCACTCTTACCTGCTTTATTCTCATATAGACACTAAGGCCCAATATATGAGGACAGTTATACTTTTCAGAGTGGTGTCATTTCTACCTTATATTCAATGAATTTTCAATGAAAAATGCCACTGCACTCTCTGTGGTTTACCGGCTGCGCAAAAACACAACTGAAAATAGACTCAACCATTTCAAAGCCAGGTATGGCCTGTTCCCTCATCTCTGAGAACTGTTTTGACGGAAACTTGCGTTTATAAACCTAAGTCAATCTCACAGGGTCTCCAAAGACTATTAAGTAATTAGCCTGCAAAAGCTACAGGCTCGTTAAACCAGAGCATACTGACCCACGTGTGAGAAAAGACTCTATAAAACTTGATTTCCTCAATCACATACCATTTCTGCCCAACTTCTTCCTTCCTCAATAAAGCAAATTAAATGGAATCCACACATAGTTCACTGGGATACCTTTGAGACTCGGCAGAAAAACTTCCACTTACTCTTTTGTGTGGTAACAGGAATACTGGAATACCGTCCGGAAAAAGAAGAGGTAGACTAACGTAAGCATCTAAGATGACAGGTTTCCCCACTCCCCTCCCCCCCCGCCCCGAGATTCTAGATCTTTTTTATATTGGGCACCTCCTATCTGGCTCTGAAATTTAAGACTGTCAGTTCCAAGGAGTGTTTAAAATCTTCATGGCTGACCAACACCTAAGTTTTGCTTAGCAGTCAGTGAAATCTCCCGTGAGTGGATAAGAGTGAGCTCGGGTAGTAAAATATGAAAGCAGATTCGGGACTGCCAGAACTGAGTCACACACAAGTTTGCCTTCTCATACCAAGAAACCCCGTCCTCCTCCAGCCTTTCTCACTGAAAGCCACTTCCCTCTTCTGCTGCTGCTCTCAGCCTCTTTCAGCGAGTAGGAGTCATGAGCGAAGAGGAGACAGAAAGCGGCAGAAGACTGTGGCATCAAACAAGCTCACGACCAGGTTAGGTAACAAGAAGTGTGAGTTTTACCTCACTGCTAGCTGCTGGTGGAGCTGCTCAGAACAACAGAAATGAGGGGGTTTTAGTCTGTGTATTTTTACCTAGCCTGCTTCCGTTTTGTACACTCTTGTACGCTCACAGTCAGATTTACTTCCACTAAAGAATGGAGAAAGAGCATCCAGAAATTCAGAGGATGGGAGGGGAGAGAGGTGGGAAGAATAAGAAAGTCATGTTATTCCAGCTGCCACCAGTTCCCAGTTCAGTTCAGGCAGGACCAGAACTAAGGCAGAAATTCCCCCGGGGACTTTCAGCCCCTTCCAAAGCATTTCAAAGGAGACTAAGACGGCCACGGTTTATCAAAGTGTGAAGTCCTGCTCTGAATTACATGTGATATTACATGAAAAATAAACACACACTTTCATATATGGGATGATGAGAGTCATCCAACACTGGCTTTAGCTGCCCCAAATCTGGCATCTTTCTAAATCAGTGGCCCACATTCCCTCTCCCGTTGACAGAGGTGGACAGCCCTCTCCAGCCAGTGACTTATCCTGCACTGTAGACACTGCAGTTTGCATGGGATAAATCACTCTCTGGAAGCGTAGGCAGGAATGGGATCTGCATCTACCTCAAGGAACCTCCTCACCATGCGTTGTGGAGCACTAGCAAGATTTGGCCATTATTATTGGCAGCTACAATGCCTGGGACACCATCAGCGGGCTGAGGCACAGTGCCATCCCACAGACAGCACCTGACATCAACAGCTACATGCTCCTTTCCTAGATTATTTTTTTAAAAGTCTCTCAGGATTTTGCACGTGAAAAGTTATATCATTTCACCCCTACAGTTAATACAATACCCTTGGTGGATCTTTCATAAGGAAAGGGGAACAACTCAATTCTCTTTACAGATCATGACAGACAATACAGCCTACTGCATGACCAGCCTTGTAAAGGAGGAAAAATTACTGAAGACTAGTAAACTCCTGGGAAGGTTTTAGATTTAAATAGATCACCCCCCATATGTCTCAGCTTTCACAGCAACGTGCTAAGTTTAATTATATTCACTTACCCTCCAATGAGGTTTTGTAAGGATTATCATATCAACTTCTGAACAGCAGTCTGGAGATGTGAAGATTAACATGCAACATAGTGTTGCTGCCAGGTGTAATAAGCACACAATTTGTGGTTAGAAAACACTTTTCAGTCCAAGAAAAGAGAATTGCCTATCTTGGGCTGATGATGGAAACCTTTGCAGGGTAACACCTAACGGTGAACCTAAACGTGTCTGATCCAAGGTCCCAAAGAGAAGGAAAAAAGACCAACAGTCACCGCTAACAACCAAAGCAAAACAAATTAGATTTCATTAGATAATGGATAGTGAAGCCAGTGATGAAAAACAGTGATGAAAAATGTGTTACTTCTCTTGGAAGGCTGCGAGAGTCTTAAAATTCTCTACCACTAACCCTAGTTTATGCAAAGAATACAAAGGGCTGTGCCCAAGGGTTATCTCTTCCCAGCTGATGGACCCATAACTCCAGAAAACAGATCCCCAGATGAATAATGGCTTGCCTCTTACGTGAGTGGAATGGAGTCATAACTCAAGGCTGACCATCATGTGTTTATGTAGAGCCATTCTGAGGTCAAGATTTATTTCATATCATGGAAGAAGCAGTCTATTAGTTACAAGCACTTCATTCTTTGACAGAACAAAGTGATAATTCCCATAACTTACCAGCTTTGTTTTTCAATACCATTAATTAAACCCTGAAACTTCCCATGATAAATTGCAGCAGAGATTCCTTGCTGAACATGGAAGAAGACAAATTGACTTCATCTGTTCTTTATTGGTGAGATAACTCCACAATATGTTGCAATATCACATACCTGGATCTACGTTAAATCGGTCTAGGAGTCTGAAGACTAGCTTGTTTAGCGTTTTGCGGTTAAATTTATCTGGTTTGTACCTGGACAGGCCTTGATACTGTCTGTAAGCAAATAAACAAAATCAGAAAGAACATCTGTGTAATCACCCAAAGCATGTTTCCCACACAGCAGATATTTAACAGCTGAGGCATGAGGGTTGTGAGGTGTTGGTAAGAACAGTCCCCTACCTTTCCCGAATGACAGCAAAGAGCCATCAATACAACCATACAAATTTCCCTGTCAACGACTGAAGCAAGTCCAGAGGCTTATTTTAAAGAAAGAGAAAGCCAGCCATCCCTCTGACTGCTTTGAGCAGCAAGATGTGGTGGGAGGTGTCCCAGTCCATGGCAGGGGGGTTGGACATGATGATCTCTGAAGGTCCCTTCTGACCCAAGCCACTCTACGGTTCTATGGTTCTATGCTTTCAGAACTAAGACTGCAACTATTGCATCTACACCGTGAGTCTGACTGTATGGCTGGCTTTGTGACTGACAGGAGCTATTCTAGTGAGAGGCAATTTATAAATTAAAACACACACGACTATTTCATGAGCACATGAAGGTTAACCACTTGCATCTCTTGTTTTTCTGCCACTTCATCACAGCATTATCTTCCTGCAAAACCTGTACAACCGATACTGAAATTCACTCTTGTCTGCAGCAAAGCACGAGAGTCTGATTGCTACAGCCTCCCGGAGGAAGCTTTGATATTGTTGTATTGCTGAGATCTACTGCACAGGTTTCATTTTGCACTCCTGGCTCCTGGCAGGAACCGAGCATCTGTCAATAGGAATGATACCTCTGTCTCGTGGGCTGAGGTGTTTGGGAAGACTCTGGCACAGACACCAGAATTTCCCCTTTCTCAGCTGAAAAGTAAATATATTGCACTCCATTATGCTGAGAAATTATCTTAGATAGACAACCAGAGAACATACTGTCCTCTGACAGCAAGTTGGCCCCAGCTATTTGGAAAGTAAACAAGCGTTTCTACCTTGTGATGTTGCTGATATTGAAACCAGGTTCACACCATGTGTCCAGGATCTGCAAGAGCTTGCTCTGGAGCTCAGGATATTCTCCCACATAATCTTCCACCAAGTTAGTTTTATCTTGGAGCAGTAGCGGCGTACACATCTAGGAGAAGAAATTACATTTAAAGCCCCGTGCCCTGCCTCTGATCCTCATGTTCCGCAGGCTGAGCGCTGCAGCAGACAGAAGGCACAGAAGAGGTTGGGGACGTTGCAGATTGAGACCTGGCAGAGGGCTGTCCCCACTCTCTGCTGCTCGGACATGGCAAGCAAGTCACAAACCCCCTGCTTGATCGACCAGAGCTGCCTAAAAGAGAGATGTGACGTTTTCAACACATATATTAGCCAACACAAATGATGTGACATTTTCAACACAAATATTAGCAAAGCTTCAAAATAGCAAAAGCGCTAAACGCCATCACAGGGATAACCATTTGTCAAGAACACAGCTAGAATTTTTTATAACAGAGGCTGGGGCTAGGAAAACAGTCCAGTAAGCTGTAATGGGGTCTAACAAAATACACCGTCACTTCCCTAGATGTAAAGGCACATCGGCAATGCAGCAGTTACTTCTTGGGAACAAAGTAAAGCCTCAAGTGAAAGGCAGCACAACTTGGAGGGCCTTGATGGATCTCCAGCTAAACAAAAGGTGGATCTGATGACAGAGAAGCCTGCAGAGGAAATGACTCACCTTCTCCACATCTTGATCTGGCTGTAATTTTAGCTTAATACTCAGCATGGCTGCCTAGAAAATACAAAATACGTTGTGTATTTAGGAGAAGAATGACACAGTGGATAAACGGACATTATTCCAAAGCAAAGTATATATGCTATTATACAAATTTTTAATGTGTTAATTATTTCTGTTCAATTTTCAAGTACAAATCATATAAACATTTGGCCACATGCATTCCACTTAGAAACGTACAGAACGCTCCTGGCAGAGGTGCATATTCTGAGCAGCAGCAAACCCTGGAGCAAAAATTAAAGATCGAGTTGTCTGGCAGAAAGAGAGAGAGAAAGTAAAGCGCCAGGACAAAATCAGCTAAGATGGATTTTTCTATCAATATAATTGTAAAAATCACCTGACCCACCACGCCTTTCTGATTTAACTTTATCCATCTGGCTGTGCCTTTTAAATTTTGTAAAATAGTTGCATTTGGTGAAAGCAACTCCAGATTTAAAAGACTCTGAAATCAAGCAGTCTCAGTTTTTATAATTTCTGCGTCACTCCACACCCCTGAAAGCGCTACACTTCGCCACAATCAGAAAGACGGCAAGAACTGTATTCTTCCCTTTTGTGGCACCCACAAATCTTCGATAAGTCAAGACCTGCCACGATCACAAATTAACTCCAAATTAGTATCTTCTGGAGATGAGGAAACCCTGCTACGGTGAACTGTGGTAACTCAGACTGCCAGCAGAACGGGTTCAGCCGCTGCCTATCCTGTCCCAGCCGGGTGATTACAGCAATGTATTAACATCTAACCGTGCATTGCTCGGGAGGCACAGAAATTAATTTGGATTTTAAGCAGTTAATAGTGTCTAATTTCTGTAGTGTGTGAGAATACTTGGATCTCAAATACAGAATAAGCATATAATGACTTTTTTTAATATAGTGTATTGTTCCAGTAAATAGAGTAATAAGAGCAAGGAGCCTTCTAGCGCGTTTATGTGTTAGTACTGATGGAGTTGTGAACTACATAACAAGGACGCTTTACGTGAAGTGTCCTTCTAATTACTTTGCAAAGTTAGGCTGTATTTCCCCAAATGGTTGTAAACACTGTTTGATAACACGACTTCTCTGACCCTCCTGCAGCATGCATGGGACGCTAAGCAACGGGACAAAGTATGGAATCAGCTGAGTTCACAAATGCCTGTTTATTCAGATGAGGATAAAACCAGTATGTTAGGGTTTAGAGGAAAAGTTCTTCTCTTCAGCAGGTTTCTCTGCTATCTGTATTTGATCTTGCTTTGAGAGAAAGATCATGAAAGTGATGGATTTATTTGTCAAAATCATTGCATTTTAGCACTGTGTTATTTGTTAGAGTATGGAAACAAATATAATACAGTAAAAAACATCCATTCCCCCCAAAGCAAACACAAACCTCCTCATTATGCTTCACGTGCATGAAACCTTTACAGAAAAATTTAACCAGCAAAATAACCTAAGTGGGGGTAGGAGCACACCTTGAACCACATTTTCTGTGTCATCCAATGACACCTCAATTTAACTCATCACTGGAGGCACGTGTTGTGCAGACCCAGGCAAGCGACATAGACCAAACTCACAGCTCACCCGGGCGCTGCCGACAGCAGGAGCCGTGGGTTACGGCACCTTTGGGGAAATTCAGGCACGTATTTCATCTGCTGCATCACAGACTGACTGCACAAAAGCAGGCAGCCAGCACACACCACACCAGTTCAATCATTCAATCTTACTGCCCAGAATGAACAGATACCCAGTTAACAGTGGGAAAACATGTTTTTTCCTGTTTGTTTTAGGTTTGGGGTTTGGGGTTTTATTGAGGGGGGTGCTGGGGTTTTTGTTTGTTTGTTTGTTTGTTTTAACACAAAAGGAACGCTGGGTCACTGACAGTCCAGGCTTCAATCCAAAAAGAGAAATCAACAGAAGAGCTTTTAGTGACAAAAGCAGGAACTAACATTAACGCAGTGTCTGTATGCCACAGACCAGATACTGAGCAGGAAGGCACAGCAGCATTTCTCAGCCCAGCTAAATCTTCAACCAAATCTCTCACTCCAGGCTTTATAACTACTCCCCCTGCTTAGAGGCTGATAATGCTACTCTGCTCCGCAAGCCTCCGGTACCTTTTCTCTCAAATTATCAGATTAACATCACAAAGTTTGAGCTGAGTGATTATTCCCAACTCGTACATGACTTGAAGGTTGCTACTTCTGTTTTGGACCTGAAGAAGGGTTTTGGGTCTCCAAAGCTTTGGCATCTGGTTTTATTTTCCTCCCAGCCATCTCAGTTTGCTGAATAAAACAAAACAAAACAAAACAAAAACCCTCCAGCCTGCAACTCTCAAGATCTTGTTTCACCCTTTGATCTCATTAGTATCTTTTTATTAAACAAGCAATCCGTTAGTTTAAACATGCAAGTATACAGTGGTTTCCCTAATAGCTTTCCCTAATAGTTCACACGCATGTTCAGCTTAACCTAATTGCAGAACTGTTATCTAAATGGCATAGTTTTATCTCCATCTCTATTAACTGTACAGGTGACTTAATCAGATGAACATGTGCTGTGTCAGGTTGGCTTTTCCTCTTTTACTAGATGTATATTCTACTCTGTACCAAAGACTGTAGAGCAACGAATACTCATTTAGCCAAAGTGTGGAGAGACGCCACCTTCCAACCCCAGCGGTGGCAGACCCAGCTCCCACCACCACTGCTGCTGGTCAGAGGACCGCCGTCCTGCCACGGACACTCACCCGCTTCAAGTAAATCACACAAGCTGGTTTTTAACATCATTTTCCCATCACCTGGCTAAAGCAGGGGATGGAGCAGTCAGGCAGATTGTGCTGCTGGCAGGAACTTCCCACAGCAGGGAGCCCGGGGCAGGAGCCTCGTCCGCGCACAAAGCTCGACGTGGCAGGAGACGCATGGCCTGGGCCCTAGGAGCAAACAAGCAGGCTGGATGGCAGGGTGTAGTTACACAGGCTGGCTGGCTGAATAGCGAGGACAACTTAGATAAAATCAGCGTGTTTACAATAGGAATAATAAGAGAAGAGATATGAGTAACTGTAATAAAGATGAAAGTGTCTGGCAGCTGTGTCTGTGGTCTTGACTTAGAGCTATTTTAAGATTTTGTTTTGTTATTATCATGTTTTGAATTGTTTCACTCCACAAACAAGTTTTGTGTAGAAAGACCCTATTTTTAACAGTCTGTTTATAGACGATAAGATCTCCAGAAAAGCAACACCTCACTCTCAGACTCATTTTGTAGTTAGAAAACAAACATTCTAATTAGGCAGACAGCATGCTGTAACCGAAATGGTGCAAATCCCCCTCCCCACCCAAGAAACACTTGCATTTCCCCATATGCAGAGCTGCACCCTCCAAGCTGTGCTGGAAGACTGGCCAGCGTAGCTGGGAGCTAGCAATTACGTTAATCCAACTGCAGATGCTCTGACTCAGGTCGGATCAGCAGGGCAACAGAAATCCTAAACAGCCGATACCGCCCCCACATCACCAGCTGATCAACGAGCGAGACCCCTTAGCTATTAGGCAGGAATATGGAAAAGCTCTGGTGAACGCTAAGATATCGTCAGCCTAACAGGGTCTACCCACCCTCCCTCAAACTGTGAAAACAACACGTTATAGTCCTGACTACTGGCACTAGTAGCCTTTTCACAAAAATACACTTAACGCATAGTTTCTAGCATGTAATCTAATAACAGCAAAGAATTAGCATTATTGCTACCCATAAAAGTGTTTCATAGAATCACAGAATGGTTTGGGTTGGAAGGGACCTTAAAGATCGTCTAGTTCCAACCCCCTGCCCTGGGCAGGGACACCTCCCACCAGCCCAGGTTGCTCCAAGCCCCGTCCAACCTGGCCTTGAACCCCTCCAGGGATGGGGCAGCCACAGCTTCTCTGGGCAACCTGGGCCAGGGGCTCACCACCCTCACAGCAAAGAATTTCTTCCTGATATCTCATCTAAATCTCCCCTCTTTCAGTTTGAAACCATTAGCCCGTGTCCTATCATTACAATCCCTGACAAAGAGTCCCTCCCCATCTCTCCTGTAGGCCCCCTTCAGGGACTGGAAGGGGCTCTAAGGTCTCCCCGGAGCCTTCTCTTCTCCAGGCTGAACCCCCCCAGCTCTCGCAGCCTGTCCTCACAGCAGAGGGGCTCCAGCCCTCCCAGCACCTCTGGGGCCTCCTCTGGCCCCGCTCCAACAGCTCCGTGTCCATCTTGTGCTGAGGGCTCCAGCGCTGGACACAGCACTCCAGGTGGGGTCTCACCAGAGCGGAGTAGAGGGGCAGAATCACCTCCCTTGACTAAAACCCTCCTGCCCCAGATCATAACAGAAATATGGGAGAGGTTGGTTCCTCTCTTGCCTTGCATCCCCCAAGTGGATACGGGACAGGTACACAGTGAAGCCACTGCTTAGTTCAGCAAAAAAGGTGACCCACTGCCTGACACAAATCCCATCAAAGTTTGTGAGTCTTCTGACTGTCCTTGGCGAGCTTTGGGTCATTCTTTGATTTAATTATGGTGAAAGGAAAAATCATATTTGGACAGATCATAATAGTTTTGTTTCCCAAGGCTGAACGCTTAAACATATAGCAAAGGAGGGCTGGATGAGGATGGGGAAGAATTCAAAGCTGGGCAATACTACATTAAATATACCTAAAATGCTCGTATGTATGTTGACCATAGGATGGGGGAAGTTACCCAAACCTGACGCACTCAGGCCAAGCCATGAGCACCAGATCACTCTCCTGGTCATGCGATTGCAAAAACAAGAGTATTGGGAAAATGGTGACTGTTTTGAAGCGAACACGCAAGCCCAGAGCACCCTGCACCAATACCTGATCCTCTCTACTTGTTTTGAGTGCAACTGGCTGCGTCTCATCTAAAAATGACTTTTCTTTCCATATACAGTATGAAGTGCAGGAAGCCACACAAGATCTTATCTCCAAGGGCTTGTGCACTTGGGTGGTGTCTACACTGACAATTTAGGCAATTTTCCCACGGTGGGGTTAGCATGAGAGGAATAACCTTTTGCTAGTAGCACTGCTTGGAGTGATGATGCAGGACAGACACAAACGGTTTCTGATGACTCCTGCATTACTTAGCTCTGCTACAAGCAAGTTGGGGCAACACAAACTTAAATACGCCTGTACTTGACTTAGTGTAGTATTTCTGAACCAATGGTGAAGGAATTTCTGAAAACCCATAGAAGAAACCAAACAACAGAACGAGACTTTGCAGAGGAGGATCCAACGTCAACTTTAAGAAAATCACAGTGATCAAAGCCTGGATTCATAATAATGGTAGAAATAATTGAGTAAAAGGCACACCACATATTAATCATTGGAAACATCTGTTTTGTGTTCTGGAATCACTCATTTCGAACTTGTGGCTAATCAGCTTTGCTCAGAGTGCATCACTGCATAGTGTATGACATCAGGTTAGATGTTTAATTACTTCCTGCTTAAAGAGCATACAATATACACAGCTGTCTTCAGGAAGATCTTCAGAAATGAGAAAAACATGACATTTCCCAGGTCCACTTTCAAGAGAGCATGCACATATTTTATAAAAAGTGAAACTGTCACAATGAAGTAGTGACAGGTTACTCCTATCTAAAGAACTTGAGGTGGAGGGAGAAAAGTAGAAGTCAAGGCTGGAATATGCGTGTGCACAGGTGAAGGGAAGAGGGAACTGAAACAAACACTTCCATAATTTGTCTTCCTCAGGTCACTCAAAGCAGTTTTAAACCTCATTTAACTGGTCACTGCATCCTCACAAACAAGTGATCCTCTAGAGCACCGTCCCAGCTTCCCGTGCACGCAGGCCACCCACCTTCACCAGACTCTCTGCATGGCTGGATCTGCTGCACATTCGCACCTCTTCTCCAAGAGCCCGCTGGTTTGACAACAGCCCAGAAATGCTGGCAGATGGAGCAGAATACTACCTTCTGAATTATTATTTCCCAGCAACGCCTTCCCACCCACTTCACCAGACAGACGCCCATAGCAGCGGCGGCTCCAGAAGACGTGGTATTTGGGAGCAGGTGGCAGAGTGGTCCGTGGCCCGCAGGTTGGCTACCTCTGTTCTGGAGCAGCATGAATCTAGCAGGCAACATGCTGCTACAGCTGTCCTTTAGCAGTAGATTAAGTTAACAGGAAAAAAGGATAGAGATTGACATCATCATCTTTACATGAGAAACATCCCCTGTAACATTTTCCTTGTTTTTCTTATCAATTATTATGTTTCATTTAAAACAAACAAGGAAATTCAAATGCACGCACTTCCAAATACAGTAAGAATTGAACAAGCCTTTGTAATTAAGGTGGTGAGTGGGGGAAAGAAGCAGTATCAGACACATTTTCACTGTCCTGAAAATGGCTCAAAAAAGCCAGAGTGAAGAAATCCAAAATCTGAATATCCATTAATGTGCTCAATCAATCTTAACACTGATCTATATTGACAGATTTGCACAAATACACCATGTGTACTCAGGCACCATGTATGAAGTAGGACTACAAACAATAACATCCCTGAATCGAAGTTCAAAATACCCCTACACTGAAAATTGAAAGTCATGTTGGTGCTTGAACTACGCATTTCTACACCTTAGCATATTTGTATGCCTTTAACTCTTTGGTCAACTGTCCTTTCCACCAAATTATCAAATCACTTCTGTAGTAGTATGTATTGTTGACAAAAACTTTGAATTCTGTGTCTACAGAGCTTTTTCTCTGGGTACTTCAACTTGTTTTATGACAAATTTTAACAACCGAATTTTAGTAGATAATCCACATTATCTTCATTGAAAGAGCAAACATTCCCTGAATTTAACATACAGAATAAACCTTCTTTATTTGTAGAAATTAACAGAGAAATATGGATGGACAACCAAAAAAACTGTTAAAAATTAAATACTGCCTGTCCCGCTAATACCTTAGTCCAATATTCTTGTTTAAGAACCAAACTTATGAAGGGAAGAAAAATGCTGCTAGTCATTGATACGGAGAAGCCGGAGTGGGAGCTCTCTCAGGCCCAAGAATATTTCTGGTTGTCAGAGCTTAAAAAGATTATTTATTGTATCCTTCCTAAATCCAGCTCCACTGCCACCTGTTCAGAATTTACTATAAAGCTGTTAAACAAGATGAGAACTTTGATGCTGACTGTGAAAACAAGTTTCACTGTATCTGACCCGAGCAGCACTCACTACTGATCCAGAAGCAAAGGAATTTGATTTTTTTCTTTAAGCACAGCTATCTTTTTACCTTTATAAGCTGTTTGAAAAAATGTAAATAAAATAACTCTGTGGACAATAGAGGGCATTCATCCCACAGAAAGACAGCCGCCACCCTTAGACATGAAATATCGCAGCACATTAAGTCATGAGACCCCGCTAATCAAAGCTGACAGGGCCCTGAATGTGATTTCTGCTGAGACTTAGCGATATCATGGGGCACTGAAGCATGCACAGCCTGCCAGACTGCCCCTGTTCATGTGACAATGGCTTTTATTCCCAAAAGGGGCCTGCGAGTGACAAGAGTCCCCTTTGTCTTTGGGCTCCTGCATTCGCAGTGCAAGAGAGGTTCATTCAACCAGCCCCAGACACTCTTTGAAAGGCTGAAGTGTAACATAAGATGACCATGAAACACTAGCTTGCCTTCTGCCTACCCTTCATTCTTCTCAAGCACAGCCTGGCCTATTCAGGGCCTCTCCCAGACTCGCTCGCGCTGCATTACCCCCGGTCTGCTGAATCCCGCCATTGTCCCGGCCCCACCAGCACCCATTGCCCTCCCCACCGCACCGGGCTGCGGCATGGCCAGGATGGCCTGGGCCGAGGGCAGTGTGGAGCTGTGGGCTGTGGCTCTGGGGGGCTTCGGGGAAGGGCACAGAGCCGCCACACTTCAGCCGGAACCCCTCGAGCGGGACGGTGGAACCTTCTGCCTCCTCGCGCCGCGTGGGCCGGCAGGAGCCCACCCAGGAGCCCTCGCACAGCGCCGAGCGGGGCCCCGGGCTGCCATGCTCCTCCAGCAGCTGCCAACTCCATTCACAAAAGAATGGATACAGACCCCGAGCAGGCCAGACGCATCACAACCCCACTTGCATGGCTCCGCTTTTTCTTTTAACTCACTGATCAGCTTGTTTTTCTGCATCATGGGAGCGCTAGTGCCATCCACTGGCCGGCGCTGCCCTTCAGGTGCCTCCTCACCACAGCTATTTTATGCTGAGAATCAGAATACAGTTACCTCCACCTGTGCCATCTTACACCAACCCCCCACCGCCTGTGCACAGCTGATGGTCTCCCTGCCGCCCCACGGCACCACAGCCCACCACAAACCCCCCGGCTGCGGCTATCCACAAACTGGTCCGGCTTTTGACCAGCTCTACTGAACCAAGGCCGACAGGGAGGGTTGGATGCGCTTCAGAAACAAATAACTGCCATGGGATCTCTGGAACCTCATTTTCTGAACAGATCTTTCTCCAAAACCTCTGTGAGCAAAAGGAGCCTTGGCCCACAGGGCAAACCTGGGGACCTCCATGGATCGCACACCACAGTAGGAAATGCTCTAGAATAAACGCCTGGTGTCTTGTAAATACAGCAAGGAAATAAATAATGACGGCAGGGATTTATAAGGATTTCTGTTCATTCAGGTGAAAGACAGAAGAGCCACAAATCCTACATGTGAATCTGCGTTACTGCCCCATCGGAAAGCCGGGGAAGAGCAGGACGAACAGACCCGCCACAGCCCCCTGCAAGCACTCAGAACCCTCGTTCCAGGCTTTTTGGGGTTTGTTCCTGTGAACATAGGTATGATCACTCCCCAAGGGCAGTAAAAGACTTCCTGTTATTCTTGAAGATAATTCTGCTCATGCTTCTGGCAACAAAACAAAACTAGAAGAAAGTTATGGCTGAGGGTAAGCAGCAGTTGAGGTTTCAACAATTCCACCAAAAAAAATTTAGAGCTTTCCAAAATCAGATCTAGAAAGAACTGCATTTTTAATGACAACAGTAAATATCTTTGGAGCCATGACTTTAAAAATCACACTACATTTCTGTTAGGATTTTCAAAAACTCATGCTCAAAAACTTATTGAGCAAAAGAGTACATTTCAAGCAGGTACCTGTGAGCTCCTAATCAAGTACGAAATACCCTTGTTGCAGTATTCAAAGAAATCAAGAAGAATGGAATTCCATGATCTCACTTGGGAATTTGGCTTTACTGAAGAATAGGATTTTTAAAATGCTATTTGATTTCTCCTTTTGCTAAACGAGATCAAGCTGTTCTACACCATTGAAGTGAACCATCTTCCCCTGAGAAAACCAAACCTACGTTTTTTGCCTTTAAAAAAAAAAAAAGCATTAAGAGTACGGTAGTTTGCTCACGAAAACACTTGCAAGGCTACCAAGACATCACGGTGATGACAGAGATGCTGCAAGTACTCTAAACTACAGGGTAAAACATACCAAATTCCAGGTTTGGTGAGCTCCTGCTAGTGTCAGCCATCAAACCCAAATACACGAGTAGCAACACATTTTGAATATGAGCCTCAGTGGTAAAGAGGCTTCGAAATTCCTCAAACTGAGAACCCTTTGGTTAGGGTAATCACATGGGAACACTGAGATTTTCCAACCCCTCCTCGCTGCAGGCAGACTGGAGATAGCACAGCAGGTCTACGACCAACTACTAAAATCCCTTCGTTTCTTGCCAAGGACAAGGAAAACAAAAAAGAACGCAACCATCCCCTTAAATTCTCCAAATTAAACCCTATTAACCTATTACTTTCAAAGGTTAAAAAAGGGGTGGAGGAAGGATTCCCTGGCATTCTGTACTCAGCCATTAGAAAAAATGAGGCTGAACACAGCCTACTCGTGTACACGGGAAGATCACGCTAAGCTGCACCATTCACAGTGTGCAGCTGCTGGGGTGAAATGGAATTCCCATTGAAATGCATCCAAAAAAGGACACAGACATTAACAGAGACCTAGAGAGCTGGGTAGGTAAATTTATTTGAAAGACATGACCCACCTCTTTGTAATGGCCCTTGTGATAAAGATGACTGACATGCTCAAGCAAATAGTTCCGGTCTGCTGTATGGAGCTGGTAAATGCTAATCAGAGGGTCAAGAAGATTAGCTGGGCACTGGGCTAGTATTTGGAGTACACGGGCCTGCAGCTTCTTCAGCTTGATGCCAGACTAAAAAAAAATCAAACACAGATTTAGTAAAGATGGCTACAATTCAATGGCAGTTGAAAATGCAGCTTGTTTAAACAGTGGAATAAGCCAATTCCTTGGGAAGGGATTCTCCAGTTTCCCTGTGGAGTCTGCAAGCAGAAATCAGAACAATATGATACACATTTTTTTCACAGCATCCAATTTAAAAACATTAAATGTTTGCGGGATAATTCTGGAAAAGGCATATGGCCTTGTGCAAAACTAAAATATGAAACTGGAAAAATGCCCTCTTTTACTAATACAGCTATTTAGAAATTCTCCCCTCTAGCTCCCAGCAGAAAATCTTTGAATCCAGCAACTCCCTCAAGGGAGATCTCACCTATCAGGCATAAGAATTCAATTTTCATTCCCAGGCTTGCTTCTGGGTGCAAGGAGGGCAGGAAAAGCAAAAGCATCGTCAAAAGATGCACAGACACAAGTATTAATCCTTGTGTTCCTACACGATCATTCTCTTATGCCACAGGAATGTCAGTGCCAGTAGCACTTCACTGCACTTTGCAGATACCATAATGGCAGAGCTCAGCATCTAAATACAGCCTTTTGGAAAAATGGGAAATGAAACAATACAAACATAAAAGTGTCTTGCAGTTCAGAGCCAAAAGCATACAAAAAAGAGAAAATCTCAATAGGTCAGAATATATGGAGGCATAAGGAATGGTAAACATTGGGATGTATAATCTGATGACCCAATGTTACAAAGCTAATCATTCGGCTGATGAAAAGTCATACTGTTACCATTTTCTGCATTCCCGATGATAAAAGCTCCCCACCATATGGCAGGAGTTAAGCAATTGTACAGTAACTGGCTTCTATTTGCAGAACTGGAAGAATATGCAGAGTAGATTACTGCAATTGGTTTTATCCTGACAGCAGGGATGTGAGTTCCAGTGGGAAAGCCTCCAGCCCAGCAAAGGCTGCAAGATCAACGCTTGATCAAAGTGGTTTGATCTGGAAAGATGGAAATCCCAGCTTGGAAGGGGAAACAGAGCTCTCGCATCACAGCTTCTAATATTATTTCATTTTCAGGCCAGCATACAACACATCATAATCACATCTCAGTACGAGTTTCACACCTCGTCCCACCGCATTTGCATGAGACTACAGAGAAGACACTGGACTACGGAATAAAGTGAAACTGGGGACACTTGAGGAACATTAAAATCAGTTGCCCTCTCCTTTCTCCCGGCTCTCTTGCTCTCTCTTTCTAACCTGTTGAACAGCAGGATGCTCTTTTATCCAAAGCTGCAGCTCCGTGCTGATGTAATACCCGAGGGAATGCCCTTTCCCCTTCCAGTCGCTGCTGCTCTCCAGCATGTCCAGGAGTCCTGCCAGCGGGTCCTCCAGCCCCGCAAAGCCCCGCCCGATTTCTTCCTTGAGCTGCTGAGATACAAAACCACATTGTCATGTACAAAAAGATTAGTGAATCCTCCCTTCCCCCAGCTGAACACAAAGCTTTATTTTTTTTAATTTAATCTATTCAGAAAGGTAACTGTTGCTATTCAGCCACCATCCGTGCCTCCAGTGACTTTTCATGTCATTACAGATTCCTTCATGGCTCACTGCACCTCAAACCCAATGGGAAAAGCAGCAATTGTCCACACTAATTATCCCATAAAGACAGAGAAGTTGTTCTGTGGGGGCAGACAAAGGGGCTTGGGATTTGGGGGAGGGGGAGAAAAGAAGTGAGCGGGAGAAAGGGGTGTTATTAGGAAAATGGGAATATTGAAGGTAGACAACTGGGCTCAAAAACCTACTCATCTTCAAACAGACCTACAAGTAATAAAGCACATAAACCCCTCCTCCTCATTCTTGTATCACAAACTTTGATATTTGACTTTATTCCCACTTAAGCCACAACGGCATAATGCTCCTCACCGTAACAGAATGTTTGGGAGAATCAAAATAGTTTGGATTTTACACCCAAGATTAAAAAGAAAGAAGTATCGGCATCCAAACTCTGTCGGATTGCCATGCTGCAAATCTATGCTCCTTTCCTCCAAACCTACCTGAGCAGGGGATTTTCTGTCACCGCGTGCCAGGCACCGCACACCTCCGCAAGGCTAAAGGCCGTAGGAAGGGGCTCGGAACATGGGAAAACTCCACGCCATAAATCTTAGGAATCCCAGGGTGATGTGTTTAGAAATGTGAAGGAATTGGACACTCACTTTGTGAATGTTAATAGGCTACTTACTACCCATCTGGTAGAAGTGATAAATTAGCAGTACTGAGCAATATCTTTATAATGTTTACATTAGAAGTAGTTTCCAAGGAGCTGGGAGGGTTGGCAGGGTGAAGAAGTGGCATCCTTCAGTACCCACACAGGACCTTTCACCGCATGGTACATGTACTGCCGTGGAGCGAGGCAAAAGCAGAGACAGAAAACAAGAAATCACTAAGAGCAGCTGCTCTCTTTCTTTTCTGGCTAAAAAGCAAAATCCAAAAGATGCTCATTCCCGCCTGCAGCCAGCACTTGTAATTTACTGTATGCGATGGCCCCAGTCGTGGCTTCCAATGGAAACAACATAAAGTTTGAAGAACGACATGGAAAACAAAAGAAAATCTACAGAAAATTTGCCAATGAATTTGTTCTTTTTTATTCATCGACAATATTTACTGGAAGACAGTTATTTTCCATAGTGTCTTTCATGTTCTGGAAAAACCACAAAACCTATCGGTTTACGACCGAAACTGTTCCTTTCTCACTAGATTATCAAATGCACCATGAAAAAGCTGATGACTAACAAAGATGTGACTTTAGGTAACAGATTTCTCCCTGTAAGTATTTTTCCCTGGGGCAAGAATTTGCGATGTTAAACACAGGGCTCCAACTTCACGGCGAGATTCAGCAGAAGGAAGAGGCAAGCTCTTATCCAACCACAAACATCCAACGCAACGGCCAAAGGAAAACACAGCAACTTGCCAACTAAATTGCACTGTTTATAAATGGCCTCTCTTCTTTTTTTTCTTTTTTTCCCCCCCCCCCCCCAAAGCCCCTCTTCAGCACATTTAGACTGAACAAGAGCTTTCACCACAGGGCGCAGCTCCTCCTTGGGCTGGAGGCAGAACCTGGGCTTTAGCAGGACGGGCTCCGGCAGACATGGGCCCCGCTCTCGCCCACGGAGCATCTCCAAACACCCACACTACTGCCGGCAGCACGGACTGTTGGTATCCAGACCGAATCTTGACTTGGTACCAGCCAGCCTTTGACAAGCAGGGGAAAAACCTTCTTCAAACCTCCCTAGCAATCTGAAGATTTCAGCTATGCTATGTATACTTTGAGAGGGAAAAAAAAAAAACAAAGAAAAAAAAAAGGCATGAGACACCTAAATCAGAGAGGAAAGAGTGCTGTGCTGCTGCCTGGCTCGTCTCTCTGCCAGAGAAGGATTCCTCTCAAACGTGTAATTGCCATTTCCATTTCAATTGATTCCCATGGCAGGGAGTGCTCCTTGGGGGATTTCTACAGCCTGACAGATCATGGGAATAGGAAAATTTTGCTGATGCTCAAACTGCATACTCCTTCATTCAGTTTTGATCCCTTATTTCTAGTTACACAGCTCAGGGCAGTCTGCTGATGCTTCTTGGTAATTCCAAAACTGTCTTTCCTGTGTAGGAAATGACCACTTCTTATAAACATGTTCCAGAACTGAGGTCACGCCATGGACAGATACCTTTCCTCAGCTCATGGTCACCAATGTGAGACCAAGGGGCTGATTTACCCTAGTTAATAGTCTGCATTGCCTTATATTCACACACGGCGAAAGGCAAAGCAGCTCCCTGCCATTCAAGCGTCAGTGGAGCAGACTGAGTTGTATGTAAGTCAACTTCCCTCATTTATTTGAAGGGGACAGTCGGGAGGCAGCAGCAGCACACACCTCGAGCTGCACACCGCGGGCAGGGCAGCAGCCCCCCTGAAAAAAGCGTCTGCACTTGCTGTGGGTGCCCTGCATGTCTGAAGGGTGGCGATGCCCTGAGCATAGATTAGCCCATCTTAGGGACAGTGTGATGAGCACGTGTCAGAAACCATTAACAGAATCACAGAATGGTTTGGGTTGGAAGGGACCTTAAAGATCATCTAGTTCCAACCCCCTGCCCTGGGCAGGGACGCCTCCCACCAGACCAGGTTGCTCCAAGCCCCATCCAACCTGGCCTTGAACCCCTCCAGGGATGGGGCAGCCACAGCTTCTCTGGGCAACCTGGGCCAGGGGCTCACCACCAAGAATTTCTTCCTGAGATCTCATCTAAATCTACCCCCTCTCCGTTTAAAACCCTTCCCCCTCGTCCTATGTCTCCCCTCCCTGATCCAGAGTCCCTCCCCAGCTTTCCTGGAGCCCCTTTAGGGACTGGCAGGGGCTGGAAGGCCTCCCCGGAGCCTTCTCTTCTCCAGGCTGAACCCCCCCAGCTCTCTCAGCCTGTCCTCACAGCAGAGGGGTTCCAGCCCTCGGATCATCTCCGGGGCCTCCTCTGGCCCCACTCCCTGCCTTAGAGGCAGCTGCTGCTGTGCCACCGTCTGGTCCCACCACAGCCCTCCTCATCTCTCTAAAAAGGCCTTCCTCCTGGTTCAGAAACGCATCCTCCAGGCTCAGAAACGCACGTCTGCCCTTGCCTGCAGCCACGCGGTGCTGCTTGACAGCGGGGACTGAGGGGGACAGACCTGCCCCACTGGGAGCTGCAGCCTGCAGGCGCTGCAAACCCACGCGTCTCACTGGGGTGCGCGTTCCAGAAACAACCAAACTGAATAAGCGGAGCTGCAAGTGTGGCTCACGGGGATCCTCCAGCTTTTCCCCCCTCAGCATGAAAGCTGTGGTGCTCTCTGCCCAAGGACACGTCGATGGAAGGCTTTGTCTTTTTCAGAGTATTTTTCTTCACAATCCGCACACATCCCAGGGTATGTAGTACAGAGATTTTGATGATTACTCTTTCCTACTGTTGTTTTGTGGGATTAACTGCCCTCAAGACCTAACAAACAATATTTTTTTTTCTTCCAACTCTAACAAAACTTGATAGAAAGCTCAAGGCTTCAGAGTTGCTGAGCTCAAGTCTATGTCGGTGACTGACCATTTGGAAAGGCACCTCTCACACTGCGGTTCCAGTTGTTTAATTACTCTGGCTGGGAACCACAGACTATCAGTAATGGAAAGTCTCAGTGCGGCAGACAAGGACAATGACTAAACACTCCAGACACCTAGGATGGAGCACGTACACCAAGGTCCTCAGCCCCGCCGGCCATTGCACACAGGACACATTCCACGTGGCCATGTGGTGAGCTGCAGGTTTTTGAGTCTTTTAGAAAAAAAACATCTTGGCGATGAACCTGCCTGAACAATGCAGAGTTACACATGGGAAACTCACCGCTAAGCTGATGCATCTAGTGTTTTTGTTAGTTGTCAAGCTCCCAAATTTAGATGAAGTATATTTTACTCCCTACGAGAAATCTCCACGTGGAGCCCATAGGGTGCTGTATAAAAATACAGCACTAATTTTAGACAGGCAGTGTAAATTGCATTCACCACTCTAAAAGGCAAAACTAAACCAAATCAGAAAAGAAAGTAAAAATACTTTGAATACGAAGGCTTTGATATCATTCCACTTGGCAAAGAGCACTTTTCTACTGACTTCAAGCCTCATTTTTTCAGCTACTAGAAATATTCTTCCCCCTCCCCCAAAGACCCTCCATTTAATGGACAAAAAAAAGTGTTTAAAAGAAAACAAAAGCAACTTTGATTTTTTTTCCCCTCTGTAACTCAGCCCTGTAAACTTCAGCTCTTTTATATGAGCCCCTGAGCTGCTTCACATCACACAGAGCAACCTTTTCTTTTCACTTCTTGCTGCAAATGCGTAGGCTCTTCCCCTGTGTGCTGGAACTGAAAGCAATCATGAAGAATTGCAGGTCTGACCTAAGCGTTCTGCGCCTGGACATGCTCTGCATGCAGTTATGAGCTGCAGCGAGGAGGGGAGCTCAGCCTTACCTTCTTCATCTCTTTCTTTGTCCAGAGAAGCTGAAGGGTTTTCAGCAGTTGGAGTGGGTCCTGGCCTGGAGGAGGGGGAAGAGAGAGAGAGGGAGAGAGAGAAAAGGGGGGAGAAAAACAAAACAAAACAGATTTATTGGCTCTGTACAGGCAGCCCAGACACACTGGTGCATTGTTTCACCAAAGAGAAATCAGCTACTCCATGCCACTGTGTTTGAAACCACCAACCTTCCAACTGTCAGTCAGGATTAAAGTGCTAAAATCCCTCACTCTGAAACCCTAACAAAATAACAGACATCATCCATGCATGGCTTTAACTAAACACCCACACGGGCTCAAACACTGAAAAGCTGTAGTGGTGCATTTACAACTAAATCATGCTGCTGCTGCGCGCCCCCCCGACTCCCCCTTTTTCATATTAAAACATAATGGCCCTCGGAGGGTGGGCACCTTGCACAGGTCGGGAAGGATTATCAACACGTTAATTTTTAATGAAATGGCTCTACAGTGTTAACCCCATTACAATCTGTGGGTGGAAGGCACGAGTGGGTGAATTTACGGGCAGATGAGCCTGGGTTTGCTGGGTGAGCGCTGGGTGGCCCTGGTGGCCGTGGGAGTGGTGGCCGGGTGAGTGGTGGCCGGGTGAGTGGTGGCTGGGTGAGTGGTGGCCGGGTGAGTGGTGGCCGGGTGAGTGGTGGCTGGGTGAGTGGTGGCCGGGTGAGTGGTGGCCGGGTGAGTGGTGGCTGGGTGAGTGGTGGCCGGGTGAGTGGTGGCCGGGTGAGTGGTGGCTGGGCGAGTGGTGGCCGTGTGAGTGGTGGCTGTGGAAGTGGTGGCCGTGTGAGTGGTGGCTGTGGAAGTGGTGGCCGTGTGAGTGGTGGCTGTGTGAGTGGTGGCCGTGTGAGTGGTGGCTGTGGAAGTGGTGGCTGGGCAAGTGGTGGCCGGGCGAGTGGGGGCCGGGCAACCCGAGCTGGGCGCAGGCCGGGTTCCAACGGGATTGGGTAAGATGGTGTGTGAGGAAGAGGAAAGATGAAGTGCTGCTGGGATTAGTGGCAAGGCTAAGAAAAAGAGTGATCAGTTATCACAAAAGAAGGTTATTTGGAATTTTTCTCTTTTACTTTTCACCTAGTTATCTGAGAACTTGCATTCAGCTGCTATTTTGTATCTATTATCATTCGTCACACCGGTATTATTCATCATACCATTATTCATCATACCAGTATTTCTGAACCAAATGTTTAAGAATATTTCATTTTAAAAGCAGTAACTTTTTTGATATCTGGTTCTATTTAATTCGCAATCATTTACTTACGAAACCATGACTCAGAATATTGTGAATGAAAATCTTCTACTGCATCAGCAGTTTAAATGTGGAGAATGAATTTAAAAATCTGAATTTCTCCAAAACACTCCTTGTATATTCAGTGCAGCTCCTCTTATGTTTTCATAAAGCCAAATGAAAAATGTTAAACTGAAAAGGAAACATCTTTTCAATCACCTTCGGCGCTCTTCAGTTCCTAAGTGGCTCATTTCCAAATGCTAGATTTCTTGCTTAGTATCGCATCTCACTTCATATTTCAGGTCACAAAAAGCTACTTCAACTGTGAAAAGCTCTACCTCATCCAACTAAACTCTGAAGCCCTGCATTTCTGAAATATATTAAGTAGCAATCTGATTACTGGTCGAGCCAAGAGAACGACAGTATTCCCATTATCCACTAACTCCCGGGAAACACCAGCCAAATTTAAAATGCCACATTTAGAATTCATAAAATAATATTTTCTCTCATCTCTGCTTGTTCTGAGATATTGAACTCTTGAACACTGGCTATTCTCAGCTACTGCTGTTCCTTTGGAAAAAGAAAAGTCTCTTTTTACAACAGAACAGAAGAAAATCCAGATCCCTGCTCCCCACAAAATTAGCAACTGACGGTCAAATTCAGCCCATGTGTGTGTGCACGCACATATACACACTCTGCTCTTGGCCTGACTCCCACAGAAATTTATACACACACAGGAAAAAAAATTAGAATGCAACCCAGTGTGTAACCAAATACACTGTAAATCTGAACTGTAATTAATGCAGTGAACAAGCCAGAATGAGACAGGAAATGAGAGCAGTTAGGACAGCAGTGTTTCACTTCAGATACAGCCAATAATTCAACTTGTTAAAAAGCTTTCTAAACCTCAATCAACAAAACAAGCCCTTTTCTTATGTGACTTTTTCCTACCTTACCTCCCTGTAACTGAAATCAGATCTCACCATTTTTTCCATACATGGATGCATGAAAACCATCTCCCCACTCAATTTTCAGCGACTCCCCATGCTGCCGGCACGCCACTGTGCAAGCACGGCTCAGTAGGAAACAACCTTCCCCCTCCCCAGCCCCTGGAAGGGAATGCACCCATACTGTAGACATCTCTCTGGGGTGCCCTGGGCGCTGGGGCAGGAGAAGGTCAACCATGGGAAGGGCAACCACCCGTCTGCTGGCATGACCTGACCAAAAGGTTTTGCTCTCCCTTCAGTCTGTGCCTAAGAAAGAGGCAATTCCCACTCAGTTCTCCAGAGTGGGGACTGTGCAAGGGGAGAAGAGACAACAAAGCAACATTATGCTTGTGCCCAGTCCCACCAGAATGGGATCATGTTGAGTTCATGGGGAGTTCATGTTGGATCTCGAGCTATCATACCTACTACCCTCCAGCTAGGACAGAAGATGTAAATGTGAAGGTCCACATCATTTGGGCTCCTGAAAGAAATGAACAATTAATCTTTTCTTTCTCCTGCGGAACCCCTCTGGGGGGACAGGCCTCCTCAGGGTTCTCCTGGCACCTCTCAAGAGTGAAAAATGAGTGTCTCTGGCATGGGTAAGGAAGCAATAACAGTACTGTTATGTTCCCACTGGAATACCAGATAGGTTCCTGCTCATCCACACCCGAGAAGGAACCAGAGAAGTATCAGGAAACTAATGCCAGGATATCCGAGGAAAAAGAACAGGACCTCAGGAGTTTCATAAGCCTTCCAGAACAAATCTGGAGAGCAGACGATTGCTCAATGCAAAAGGGAGAGGAAGAAATACAAGGGAAGGAAGAACAAAGCGAAGTGACTGAAAACCAAATGGTCATAACTGAACCACAAGCGCATCTGGGCTCAACTCAGAGGACAAGAACAGGGAAATTCTGGAGCGACCTCCAGACACTGCAGTAAGAGCAAGAAGCAGCAATTACTAAAACACACGTATTACGCCAGTGACAGAACAGTGCCTGCAAAAGCACGGATAGGTCACCGAGGCCAGAAAAAAACCTTCATATGTCACACCAAGAACACCCAGAATTTCCACTTTTAAAAAGCAGTTAAATTCTGTGGAGACTCCTACATACTGAAGAGATATCCAGCTATTAGCTGGAGAGGAGAAGGCTCCGGGGAGACCTTCCAGCCCCTGCCAGTCCCTAAAGGGGGCCTACAGGAAAGCTGGGGAGGGACTGTTTGCAAGGGCATGTAGCGACAGGACGAGGGGCAATGGTTTAAACTAGAGCTGGGCAGGTTTAGATGAGACATTAGGAAGAAGTTCTTTACAGTGAGGGTGGTGAGACACTGGCCCAGGTTGCCCAGAGAGGGGGTGGAGGCCCCATCCCTGGAGACATCCAAGGCCAGGCTGGATGAGGCTCTGAGCAACCTGATCTAGTTGAAGATGCCCCTGCTGACTGCAGGGGGTTGGACTAGATGGCCTTGGGAGGTCCCTTCCAACCCAACACATTCTGTGATTCTATTAGCAAGGGTCATTCCATGAGCAAAACAAACAAAACAAGGATGAGGCCATGTAAAACAGCATAAAAAAAGCGCTGCAAGTAGGAGAGCATCAGCTCTTTCTGCTCCCAGCTGCAAGCAGCCAAGGACGGCCAGGTCCACCACGCTGGAGTGGCTGAGATGTGCCCTGGGCAGCTGATCCCATTCAGCTCCTGGACCAAGCTCGAAGAGAAAGTCCTCAGTCTGACCTGATCCTTCACAGCTCCGAAAAGGGGCTGCAGACCATAAAATATCTGTCAAAGCCTCACCAGGTTTTGGTTATAGTACTTTGGTGGAGATCTCAAAAAGACACATCTGCCCCCACTCCATCAAGACACAAATGACCTCAATTTCTTCATCTGTCAGTTTCTCCAAATAGTGTGTTCCTGTTTTAAAAGGTTTGACATTAATATATTTCCTTTCAACATTTTTCATTCTGAAAATATATTTCCTCTGCCCTGAATCTGGTACCAAAATTGGAGGAGATGGTAAATCAAATGTTTTCCAGTTCTCAATATCTGTGGTTACGTTTCAAAACCATATAAACCACAAGGCTTATATTTTTGAGTTAGAAAAGTGCCTTTGAGGAAAGCCATAAACTACTTTCTGTTCATTCTCTCCGTTTCCTTTGTGCGTACATCACTCAGAACCCGCTGTGATCACAACAAAAGCGGTGCCCGCGGGCTGGTGAGGTAAAGCCGTGGTTTTACTATTGCGTCCTTGCAAAGTGTTATTCAGCGGTTCCGCTGAAACGCCCCAGCAAGAGAAACCCGCGTTCTGCTGGGGGCTCCCGGTGCGTCTCACGTGGGGAAAGCGAGACATCCAACCCCACAGCAGGAATTCACCAATGACAAAAATCTCTCAACACTTTTTCTTTGTGTCAAAAGCCATTAAACGCCCCACGGCCCGAGACCTGAGAGAATTACAGTCAACTCACTAAAAGATACGGAATGCAAAAAATGAAAAGCAGCCCCTCAAAAAGGAGGCTAGTGGGGCTGAAAGGCAGGATCACACCCACCAAACAGTCAATCACGGCTGAAATTCATGGACAGAAAAGGTCAAGAATAAAATGCTAATGGTTAAGTCTTCTTTAGGCAGAGCGCTTATACCTCTGCCTTGCAAATTAACAGGATTTTAATAAATGTTTAATGGAATATATAACAAATCCATCCCACCCAGTAAACAATCAGTGCATTTTTCCTATTATCTATTGTTTGTGCGCTTTCTGCCGCAGTAAATCCCTGAAATCTGTCCTCTGTGGGAACTCCTGTTAGTCTCAACAAGCCTTTGAGATATTCCTCTGAAAGGAAAAAACAGGTTCTAGGTGCTTCAATGCCACCGTACGTGCAGCTAGCCCACTGGCACTTAAAAACTAAAATAGATAAATGTATAGGCACTGCACAAACTGGGGTGGGGGGGAGCAGAGTTATCCAGCCAACTCCTGTTCCAGCAGCAGGACGGGTACACCCACTGCTGTATAATTTCAGTTACAACTGAAAACTAACAAGTAGTTTGCTATCTGGATTATGAATTAATCAAAGTCTCTTACCAAAACCTACTTTGTCTCAATTTTTTTCAGAAAAGCGGCTGTAGTTCACGCCAAATGTGTGCTAACTTTATAGAACAGAAAGCTGAGAGGGAACAGAAATGAAATCACTTTGATGACGCAAAGAACAAAGGGATACATTTTCTACTGACAAATTTTGAATCTCTAATTAAACAAGCCGATTTAATTAAAAAGATACAAAATCCCTCCAGAGAAAGCCACAGATTTTTACACCTCCCAGATTCTCTCACTGTGCCTACTTTTAATGAGCACACGTAACATAAATAAACCTTCCAACCTTGTTTAAGTATTTTTGAGCTTGAGAAAATGATCCCATCTGGAGTTCCTCCTAGCAAGTGAAATGAAATTTAAAAGACAAACCATTTTAGAATATACAGGCATTATGCAATAAGTACAATGGGTTTTATTTAAAAAAAAAAAAATAAAAAGAAACTTGATACAATAAAGAAACAAAAGGTGAAGTGCTATATTATTTTTAAATGAGTGGAAAGAGCAGAAAAAGCACGTATACGTGAATATCTGGCAGGGCATGGCAGTGCCTTTTCCTTTTGCTTTGTAGGAGGCTTTTTCTGTAACTGGTTCTTCCTTGGAGTTATCCCAGGGTGTGGGGAGAGACGCCCGACACACTGTATAACCACGGAGCGGTAAAGATGCCCCACGTACTAGAATGAACGGTTACCGACCAAACCAGGCGGCTGACACACCGGAGGGCTGTGCTGCCATACAGAGAGACCTGAACAGGTTGGAGATCTGGGCAGAGAGGAACCTTATGAAATTCAACACGGGCAAGTGTAGGGTGCTGCACCTGGGGAGGAACAACCCCATGCACCAGTACAGGTTGGGGGCTGACCTGCTGGAGAGCAGCTCTGTGGAAAGAGATCTGGGAGTCCTGGTGGACAACAGGATGACCATGAGCCAGCAATGTGCCCTTGTGGCCAAGAAGGCCAATGGCATCCTGGGGTGCATCAAAAAGAGCGTGGCCAGCAGGTCAAGGGAGGTCATCCTCCCCCTCTGCTCTGCATTGGTGAGGCCACACCTGGAGCACTGTGTCCAGTTCTGGGCTCCCCGGTTCCAGAAGGACAGGGAACTGCTGGAAAGGGTGCAGCAGAGGGCTACCAAGATGATTAGGGGACTGGAACACCTCTCTTATGAGGAAAGGCTGAGGGATTTGGGTCTCTTCAGTCTGGAAAAAAGACGGCTGAGGGGGGATCTTATCAACACTTATAAATACTTAAAGGGTGGGTGTCAGGAGGATGGGACCAGGCTCTTTTCAGTAGTGCCTGGGGACAGGACAAGAGGCAATGGGCACAAACTTGAGCACAAGAAGTTCCACCTAAACATGAGGAGGAACTTCTTTACCCTGAGGGTGGCAGAGCACTGGAACAGGTTGCCCAGAGAGGTGGTGGAGTCTCCATCTCTGGAGACATTCAAAACCCGCCTGGACGTGTTCCTGTGTAACCTGCTCTAGGTGACCCTGCTCTGGCAGGGGGGTTGGACTAGATGATCTCCAGAGGTCCCTTCCAACCCTATGGTTCTATGATTCTATGATTCTATGACATAGATGAATCCGTTTTTTTGAAAAGCAGTGAGGATTACGCGACTGCAGCAGCATTTGCTCCTGCCACAACATCCCTCCTGCTGAAGGCGCGTTCAAGAGACACTTCACACCCTGGCAGCAATCCGAGCGGGAGACGAGGCCAGCGGCAAACCTGGGAAGGAAACGGGGAAATCTCACTGAAAACAGTGAGAAATTCAGAGGCCAAGACACCCCCCACCACCCCAGAGCATCCCTAAGCAGCGCAACCCCCAGAGCTGGGAACTTTGGGCAACTTCTTGCTTATTGGTGTTTCTTTTGGAGTAACTGTTGTGTTTCCATTGTAGCTGTATCCAGTTAAAATATAACCTTGCAGCAAGGCTAATGTAACTCTCTTCCTGGGTTTCCGAGGGAGGGAAGAGTGAGGGGTAATTAGTGCACCAGAAGGCAAAAGCCAGAGGCAGGACGGGGTTTTTTTAGCCGCTCAGAACTCATTAGATGCAATACCCTGAGAAGTGGGTTTGTCGGTATCACTCCATCCCCATTGCACCAATCCATTCTCCATTTCTTATTGAGAACACGTGTTCCAAATGACATTTAATGGCATTGCCGTAATTTGCCTGTATTTTTCCGAACAGTGCCAAGGATCGTATTTCCTACTTCACCCGCAATGAAATGCAACCTCTGCTTGTGTTGTGTCCGCACTGACACACAAGTACAGCCCAGACAGGCACCACTTTCTGCAAATCCAAGCTCAGTTTTTCCCTGTTCTCATTCAATTCACTTGCTGAATATAAAAGTCACAAAGTGTTTTGCTTAATAGACATGGCACTGCACCAAATAAATTATAACTGGGAGCGAAGAGGGATTTACATAAAGAGAGGCGTTTACAAAAATGTTGTTTTCCCCATAAAGAATCAAAAACCAAACAACTCAGCAAGCAGCCAAGAAGGCAGAGCTCCGAACTACTGGGAAACCCTGGTAAGAAGACCAGTACCACCGCAAGTGCTTTAGCAGCCCTTTGCCAAACACCGTGTTTGCCCTGTGTCACAGAATCACAGAATGTGTTGGGTTGGAAGGGACCTCTAAAGGCCATCTAGTCCAACCCCCTGCAGTCAGCAGGGACATCTTCAACTACATCAGGTTGCTCAGAGCCTCATCCAGCCTGGCCTTGGATGTCTCCAGGGATGGGGCCTCCACCCCCTCTCTGGGCAACCTGGGCCAGTGTCTCACCATCCTCAGTGTAAAGAACTTCTTCCTAATGTCTCATCTAAACCTGTCCTGCTCTAGTTTAAACCATTGCCCCTCGTCCTGTCGCTACATGCCCTTGCAAACAGCCCCTCCCCAGCTTTCCTGGAGTCCCTTCAGGGACTGGAAAGGGTTCTAAGGTCTCCCCGGAGCCTTCTCTTCTCCAGGATGATCAGGTCTGCAAGTTCCCTGAACCGAGCGGGTCTATGGCTCTTGGATACCTTGTCATTACCAGTTAAATTGCCCACAGTTGTCTTAAAGGGAGTCTGATTTTCTCAGGAATATCACTCCCATTCCAAGAATGCCATGACCAGGATGAACTTCCAGTGCATCCTTCTCCACCCCTGCACGTCACTTTTAAGCAGAAACTTGCACCGTCTTGGAGATGGAGAGGGTTTTCATTCCCAAGAGTGTCCGCTCCCATCGCAGATGCACCTGCACCAAGGTGGTCTAAGGCTCTTTAGTACTTTCTCATGGCGGAGTCTGTGTCTTAGGGAGAACAGACATTTCCAGGAATGATAACAGTTCACTTCCAAGAACACTATGACTAAGGAGTAACCACTCGGTGACTCATCCCAGTCTCTGACTGCAGTGATGAGATTCCCACTAAGAACAGCAGGAGCCCAGAGGTATTCGCTCGCAGGGAGACGTCTCCTGTCCCAGTGTCTGCAGACAGGCAGAGGAATGCTGCCGGAAGAGCCTGATCAATTTAAATGTTAATTACATCCCACCACCGAATCCTCCAGTGCAAAATTTACAAGAGGATCAGATGTCACAAAACTATTTCATTTCAGAAGCAATAAATTGCTCTGCTTTAGCACAATTTCTAGGGCTGCAGAATTCACTCACCATGCCCAGCCACCGCTCCTTAACAGCGCCTCCCGCAAAAGACAAATATGCTTTTTAAATGTATAACGATGTGGGTTTAGCTGAATTCAAACAACAAGGAAACGAAGCAACAAGACGGAGAGGGTCTTTCTTTATAAGGTATGTCTGGCTCACTCTGGCCTTTGGCTCAGTTTCCAATTTTAGCTACAGCTTTCTAATCGGCAGAGCTTTGAACACCACCGCACAGAACCCTTCAGATCTCCGAAGGGAAGTAACCACACGCAGCTACCACAGCCTTCAAAACTCCACACACCACACACCTCCCCTGTAATTTTAACATTAAAGATTTAGCCTTTTGGGAGGTCTGTGAGGCTAGGTTCACCAAAGGAGAAGCATTCGTTACTTGTTCCTCCAGTTCTTCGTTCACACATTCGGATTCACCTCCTGCACTAACAGCCAGTGGAATACCTGCAGCAGACAGGAGGGAAAAAAGGAGGAAAAAAACCCCCAAAATCAGAAAGTTCCTCACTTGTAATCACCTGATTATGAACATCAGCTCATTTTCGGTAGCCAGAATCCTCATTTAACATGAATGGTTCCTTATTTCTCCCTTTGCCGACCACCTGTGACTGCCCTGACACATCTCTTCCAGCCCTGCCATGCCCATAGGTGACAGCCATCTGTCCCCGTTCCAGAGGAGAGCAGAGCCGGAGGCCGTGCCTGGACTTCCCTGCAGGCGAAGACTTCCCCTCCCACACCAGACGAAGTACTCACGGCTGGAATCGTTACTGCAATGGAGGTGTTCACATCACCTAACGCACCGCCATGGTGTGGTCCCGACAGCAATTCCAACGGCAGAACCAGATTGTGTTTTGGTTCATAGGGCAGACAAAAATCCCAGCTGAAGCCAAGACAATTCCCACCACCCCAGCTCTCTCCCTGTGTCAAAGCAGGGGAAAGCTGCGCTTCCATCCAAAGGAGACAGCAGTTCCGTCAGCAGGAAATATTTTGCTACACTTCAGAGGGAGGTCAGTATCTAGAAGCTCATCTTCTGGTGGTTCTTCACCACCGCTCAGACAGACCTGATTTCATGGAAACATGTAATTCAATGACGTGCCTTGCCTGTGGGACAGCAAGGTACAGGCCAGCAATTCCTGAATCGGAGTCTCTGGTTTTGATCTACTGCATTAACGTGACAGCGTGCAATACTATATCACAGCTCTGCTAATTGTATTTTCTCTCATAACCTTGCAAAAGCTTATCACAAAGCATTCGGCAATGCATCCAATGCTATTTCATGTTTCTCATTTGATTCTTCTAGAGAAAAGCTGGAATTCCTCAGATGCCATTAGCAGAGCCCACCCCCTCCTGGATCCCTATGTTAAGCCATACCTTGGTCTATGCTGCCGACTACATCATTACTGAAAAGCCAAAATTTAGAGATGAAACAGAAATATGGCTGGAGAACGAGCTGCAGAGGCAGAACACTGAGAAACTGCCATGCTGGAGAGGGGAAAGGCAAATGAAGAACAGTAGGTAGAGTAAAAGTGCACTGGGAGCAACACAAGCTAGAAAAAGAATCTGGTCTTTCTCAATGGCAGTAAAAGTCATTCTTTAACTAAGGGCAAAAGAGATCCCTTCCATTCTGAGAAATTTGAGTTATGAAAACATAATAGGAAACCTCACAATTTTGCTAAGACATGCCCTGTTTCTCAGTGAGTCAGAAGTTCACATTCTTCTAATGCAATCTCCCAACTGAAAACAATCCCCACACTTCAAGCAAAAGAATAATAAAGCACACATATGCTTCTTATAAAACAATCCTTACAAATAACCATGGCTTTTGTTTTCATAATGGCTAAAATTCATCATTTCCCCCCAAAAAAACACAGATCAAACAAAATGCACTCTCATTAAAGACAAGGCTCGCTTGTCTGAGCAGAACAGTCAATAACATTTTCCTCTTATTTTCTTAGTGCTTTTTGTCAATGAAGATCGAGGAGAGCCGCTCGCCAGGCCCCGTGGCGGGAGGCGGGCAGCCCTGCCACCTCCACCCTGCGACCCCAACCAGGGACCTTCCTCTGCCCTGGCCGTGGCACCCCATGGGCATCGCGCTCCTCTGCCGCCCCGGGCACGCAGACGCCCGAGCGTCACCACCAGCCAGCACCGCCTGCGGCACGCCAGCAGATGTCCTTCAGATCTGGTGCCAACTTAAGACATAATAATGAAACCTAAGGAAGGAGCTACCCGGTTTAGGGAACATCCCCCCACAGCGCCCGAGATGTCCCGCTCTCAGGGAGCGGCAACGTCCCCTCCCCTCGCGCAGCAGCAAAGGAGAGCAGCTCACCCCATCGATCCGAACACTCACTGAGTCATCACCTCAGACACCCAGGAGTCATTTGGGGATACCTTCAATACACCCCGGCTTGACAAGGAGAAGTGCACCCACTTTTACATAAGTGGCAATTCTAAAAATAATACTAAGAATTGCTTTCTAGGTAAGTAATGAAATCCAAATTAATAGAAGCCAAAAAATATAACAATCATTAGCCTTTTGCAAGAAATTGGTGACACTTTTAACGGTTTCCTTATCTGTTTGATGGGCTATAAGCTCATTATCAAGGGTTATTAAGCACCAAGGTGCCAATGCAATCCCTGGCACGGGAGCACTCAGGGACTGATGGGCATCGGGGCACGCACCAAGGGGAAGACACCCGTGCACCCCCTCATCCCCTTCTGATTTTCTACACCTTCTCCCTCCATCTCCACTGCCAGGCACAGCCAGGGAGGCGACCGAAGGCACTGAGCGCGGTGGATCCCCATCCTGCTGAAACCATGGCTTCTGTTCTCGTGTTCAAACCTATTGATGCAAAAAAAACAGTTTCATCATAAAATATTTCTTTTCCTCCAAATATTCAGTCAAGCTATTTCTACTAATTTTAGCCAACAGCTCCATGCATTTTTTTCAGTGATAAAGACAAATGGGTTTTGTCCCATACAACGTCTCAGTGTTGAGGAAGGGTGAGGAGCTCCCAGAGCTCCCTGCCGTGGAAGGGGCCATTCCTCATCGCCTGCCGAGCGATGGGGCTCTCACCGCACCACCACAAGCTCAGAGCAGCAGGATCTGTCACAGCCAGGGCACAAGGCAACCAGTACAGGTTGGAGAGCACATGGAGAGCAGCTCTGTGGAAAGGGACCTGGGAGTCCTGGTGGACAACGGGATGACCATGAGCCAGCAATGGGCCCTTGTGGCCAAGAAGGCCAATGGCATCCTGGGGTGCACCAAGAAGAGTGTGGCCAGCAGGTGGAGGGAGGTCATCCTCCCCCTCTGCTCTGCCCTGGGGAGGCCACACCTGGAGCACTGGGTCCAGTTCTGGGCTCCCCGGTTCAAGCAGGACAGGGAACTGCTGGAGAGGGGACAGCAAAGGGCTACCAAGATGCTGAGGGGACTGGAACACCTCTCTGATGAAGAAAGGCTGAGGGACTTGGGTCTCTTCAGGCTGGAAAAAAGACGGCTGAGGGGGGATCTTATCAACGCTCATAATTACTGAAAGGGGGGGTGTCAGGAGGATGGGGCCAGGCTCTTCTCAGTGGTGCCCAGGGACAGGACAAGGGGTAACGGGCACAGACTTGACCATGGGAAGTTCCACCTCAACATGAGGAGGAACTTCTTTGCTGTGAGGGTGGCAGAGCCCTGGCACAGGCTGCCCAGAGAGGTGGGGGAGTCTCCGTCTCTGGAGACATTCCAACCCCGCCTGGACGCGTTCCTGTGCCACCTGCTCTGGGTGACCCTGCTCTGGCCGGGGGTGGGACTGGGTGATCTCCAGAGGTCCCTGACAACCCCTGCCAGTCTGGGATTCTGGCATTCTGTCCCTACACTGAGTTCATGGCACTTTCACAGAAATGAAAATTCAGGAGTTTAAACCCAACGTGTAGAACAGCACTCCAGAAAACTAACAATTCCTTCTTGCAAGCTTATCGCTCCTGCAAAGCTGAAGAACACGAATATTGCCCAGGATAAAAGGGGGAACATCTTACACATGTCCTTGTTTTCTGGCTCCTTAGTACTGAGAGCGTCAGGAACAGCAGCAGCAGCAGCAGGTCTAGTGGACTGAACTGCAGCTTGGGAAAGCAGAATCAGATGCAGAGTACTATCACAAAGCTAAAAAGATATGTATTTTTTCCCTTCCAGACATCTCTGGGAATCCCCAAGTTCTAAACCTAAGAACCTTTAACTGTCTCTCCTAAGTAGTTTTCCATGCAGAAACCCAACTGTTAATACTAAAAAGCCATAATGCATGTTTTGAAGTCATCCAACTTTCTTTTTAGAACAGTAACAATAGTTTGATTCTTGCTTAAACACCATTCCCACATTTTTTTCTGCCAGTTCCTCACTGCTGTGTACTTAAGAACCAGCAGATGCTGAATGGGGGCCAGAACCTCTCCCTCTCCGAGGCCGATGCGCAGGGTGGCGGAGCTGAACTCCGCGGGGACGGACCAGCCACCCCGGCCCTGTCCAGAACCCAAAGCGCTGCAGCTGCTTCCCCATCAGCCCGGGGACAGGCACCGAGGGAGTCCGGCTTCTCCCAGCTCCAAAGGGTTTCTGTTTCGGTTATCTACACAGTTCATATCTGGCACTGCTCATTCAGGTGCTCCATATCAGACACAGAATTTGTTTTCATCTGTGGCTGGATAACCCAAGTGCCCCAAGAAATCTGTAGGTTACACCTGAGAAAGACAATGTGAGCCTGGAGAACACTTCAGCTTTTCTGCCAGCATTTCAGAAGCATGTTAAAATAACCTTCTCAGTAAAGTCGACATTCACTTTTTTGTTGTTTTTCCACTAGCTAAGATCATTCCAATCACTGAAGATAGGTAATCAGGTTCACGGAAACTTTGTTCTCTAAGTATCCAAGTGAGAATTAAACTGTTTTTAACAATAGGAGTTGAAATAGAAATTTTCACATGTTGAGACCTGATGTTAGCAAAGTATTTAGACTGTGTTTTAAGCACACGTTAAAATGCACAGCTAAAAACATTTGGCCCACTTTCAGCTCCCCAACACAAAGGCTCCGACCTTCAGCTGCAGAAGTCCAGGTATTTTAACCTGTCCCAAGTGACACCACCTAATTTCAGCCAAAGCTTTAAATGCAAATACCTCCTTGAAGGAAGAGCTCCATGGATGAAATTCTCACCCAAGGAAGCCGACACAGAAATTTCCATATGCATCGACCAAGGAACATCACTGGGCTTGGGTCCACATCCTAACTTTTTTATGCAGTTTTTCATTAATGTTTAATTTCTGCTTAAATTAAGGAGAGTTTCACCTGAGTTAGAGCTCACATGAGCTTTCTATCAAGTTGTACCATGAAACGCTTTTAACAAACCATTCGAAAGACACTCCAAATCTTGTGTCACATAGGAGTGAGGATGGAAACATCTTCCTGCCCTGTGTTGTGAGGACTCCAGCTTATTTAGCGAAGCAAATAAAGGTGCGCTGAGCTTCTCACGGGAGCGTAGGGCTGCGGATGGGGAAACTGCTGGAAACTCTCATAGAACACTGCTGGAAAACACTGACCAGTTCTGCTTAAGAGAGGAAGATCTACTGCTTTTGTAGATCTTAATACACTGACCAGTTTTCTACTGGTAGAAAATGAGGGGGAAAACCCAAGACTGCAGCACCTCCATGTCTTCTGGCACTGTCTCTCTCCAGAGTAGGGTTATCGTAACAGCTCCGGTCCTCCCCTTAGCACCCAGACGGCCTGGCAAGAGCTAGAGCTGTCAGCCGAGCCAAAACTCCAATTAATGGTGGGTACTAGAGACAAGATCAGCATCTTGCAATTACAACCGACACTAACTTTTCCAGCAAGGAAAAAGCCCACAGCTTTTATTGCCCAATGCTTAACAAAGGCGGAATCGAAGAAGGGAGGCACAATTATCGGAACAAGGCTAAGAAACACACTACATCTTGCCGCTTATTGCTTTTATTAAGCATTTACTTTGAAATTCACAGCTTTCCAGTATCTGTGTGAGAGTTCCTCTTCATATGCTCTATCCAACACATGCTAAAACTTGTGCGAATCTTTCCCATTAGTTAAAAAACAAAGCACAAAAAAAGCCCAAGTCTGCAGCAGATATTAGTGTCGTCTCCCCCAGCGCATGGGTATTTTTAGCCTTAACAGATCTGCTGAGAGGAAAGACACAGACAACTGAAAGGAATGCCCTTTCAGATTTTATCTCTGACAATTTTTTGTGAATGTAGGCATGTCGGAATTACGTATGAATGCTGCTTTTTTGTTTACTTCCACATCTTCATTCTGAGCACTCTGAGGCAGGACAGAAGGAAGACACACTAAACCAACCCCGGCAGTATTTCACCTCTCACTCTCAGAAGCCCAATGCCGGTCCCTGCATCAGGCAGCGCCATGGCCGGGAAGTCACCACCCGCCTTCCCGAAGCCTCGTGCTGGGAAATTCCCTTTTCCCTCTGCTGCTCTTCCCTCGGCCGTTCCTCCAAGGCACAGGTAACAGCGGGTAAGTAACCCTCACCCCTCCGGCCCAGCAGGTCCCAGGCACTGCTGGCTTATTTTCTGCCCCTCAGGCTGTGTTTTCAAGAGATGATGCTCTGACACCATCCCCAGCTCCGTGCGTTCCTCCTTTTCTCCGCCCTTGTCCTCCTCCTCCCCGGCGCAGGGAGACAGGCTACGAGCCACAGCCGCGCAGGATGGGCAGATGTGGGCACCCGTGACCCACACTCGTTGGGCAGTACAGTGAACCAAACTCATTGGCTTTAAATGCTAATTGGCGAAAATATCATAGCTTTCTTCTAATCAAAAATATGGCTTGTAAAGTAGCTTTTTGGCTTCCCTTCAGTTTACCTATAACTTAATTAAAAGACTCAAGCAAACAAAGTGCAGAAGACCCATTTGTCCAGGCGGAACAAAGCTTTCCACAGCCAAAATACTTTGCTTGTGTTGAAGAAAATAATGGTAAAATTCCTACACTAACAATTTCCTTCTTCTTCCTGTAGCTAATTACATCTCAGAGTATTCTGTTAAAACTCTGTCTCCAGTACCAACACTCAATATTGCCAGAGAAAGCAAGAATTTTCAAATGACATGTTCTTCATCTGGAGCACTCGGTCCAGCTCTGGGCTCCCCGGTTCAAGCAGGACAGGGAACTGCTGGAGAGGGGACAGCAAAGGGCTACCAAGATGCTGAGGGGACTGGAACACCTCTCTGATGAAGAAAGGCTGAGGGACTTGGGTCTCTTCAGGCTGGAAAAAAGACGATTGAGGGGGGATCTTATCAACGCTTATAAATACTGAAAGGGGGGTGTCAGGAGGATGGGGCCAGGCTCTTCTCAGTGGTGCCCGGGGACAGGACAAGGGGTAACGGGCACAAACTTGACCATGGGAAGTTCCACCTCAACATGAGGAGGAACTTCTTTGCTGTGAGGGTGGCAGAGCCCTGGCACAGGCTGCCCAGAGAGGTGGGGGAGTCTCCGTCTCTGGAGACATTCCAACCCCGCCTGGACGCGTTCCTGTGCCACCTGCTCTGGGTGCCCCTGCTCTGGCCGGGGGTGGGACTGGGTGATCTCCAGAGGTCCCTTCCAACCCCTGCCAGTCTGGGATTCTGGGATTCTGTGATTCATGCGTGTCTCTGCTCCTGTTGCTGCTTTTGAAAATCCCATCCTGAGGTGCCAGGAACAGTTCCGATTCCTCCAAAGTGTGCCCCAAATGCTGAACCTGCTCCCTCCATGCAGAAAGCTCCCCAGGTCACCTCTAAGTTATTGCAAAGTAGCTGAATGCTTTTCCATGAGCCAGCTGGCTCGAACCATTCCTCTCTGGGACACATTATGACTCCACACGCAGGCTCAGGCAAAAACTTGCCCAGGGCTTCACACTGCGCTACCACCAACTCACCCGCTTGCCTTCGATTTTTCAGTGTTTCTAGTACTAGATACGAGGCTGAATAAAAGATATCTCTGCTACTTAAGATCAAAGCAGCGACGGCTATTCACTTGCAAAATTTATAGGTGTGCCCCTTTAGATAAAATAAAAAAACCCTAACCTTTGAGAGGTCCTACACATGACTCGCAAAGTTACAGCTCTTGGGAGGTTAAGTAGAAAAGAGAGGATACCTGTCAGCTCAGCACCAACGTGTTTGAAGAGATTTGCTGGTTTCTATGGCAATGGGGAGGGTAAGGTGCTGCCTGGTTACAATTCTGACTGACGCACATCTCAAACAATCGTTCTCTTCCTGTTCGTATGACATAAGAAAAACAGGATGCCGAGAGGTGTTTATCTGAATGAACAAGATAAGCAACCTCGCTGACATTTCTAAAACTATGAGATTTAACTAACAAGATGTTATAGATTTTCTGTGGAGAAAAAAAAAAATATCAAACTGCTGCACTGCTGAATGTGATTAAATTATGCATGGAAAGATCCTTTCCCTCCGAACCGCAGGAAACAGTTGAGGAGCTGTTAAATGAGACATGAATACCAATGGAAAGTCTTTTTAGTGTGAGATACGGAGTTACACTGCTGAATCAAAACTGAGAAAAACAGCTTAGTGTGCAATACCCTGCCGTCTCCCCAAACCGTGTTCAGTCCTGGGACGCGGATGGGGTGGGCCACAGAGCATCGGGGTGCTGCAATGGTCCTGCTGCTAGAGAGGGAAGCCGGGCTGGGTTATAAAGCAGTTTGTGGTGACGAGAACCATTTTGCAGGTGTTTCTCAGGCCTCTCTCTCAACCTGAGTAACCATCGCAGGCCTCTGAAGTGTTTTAAATGTCCATCAGTGCCTGAGAGGGAACCTCCTCACTCCTCATCGCAATTTCATCAGTGACGGAACTTGCAACAGGCCCAAATCACGCAGCAGAGTATGGTGCTGCAATCACTGCTGACCACTAATGAAGACGAGCTGGTAGAGCCCAGCAGCACGCTGCAGTTTAAAGCAGAAAACCAGCTCATGCCCAAAAAGCACAACAACATTATCCCAGGGGTGGTTCTGGAGCAGGGGAAAGGTACTGCTCTTCACAGCCATGCTCCTGTCCCCCGTGTGCAGGGGTGACGCACCCAGCTAGAGACAGCCAGCGACAGCCAGGTAACGATAATGAACCATTGAACAGACGGCAGGTGACCCAGTGGCAACTCACATTTGCTTGAACACATCACTACTCCTCATTTGGGAAAAGAGAGCTCCCCACGGGCAGGGAGGAAGGATGAGGTGTGCTTAGAGACAGGCACACTGGAAAGAGCCAAAAGCAGCACGGCTTGGGAAGCTAACTGCCGGCAGCTGCCTTGCTGTGGCAGCAGAAGAATGGGACGTTCAGCAAGGACGCTGGAAGGGACAGGTGAGAGGCTGAAGTGGGATATCACTCTGTGTTTGAGGAGACATTTGGAGTATATAAACCACTCAGAGCAGAACACTTTACATGGAATCAAAGGAAAATAATGAAGAAGAAGGAGAGCATGCTTCAGCCTGACTTTCCTGAGGGGCGATTCCTGTTTAGGAATTACCGACGACCAGAGTTAAAGTCTCCTCAGTCTTTGGCCTCACAGGAAAATTAATACTGCTAAATATTTTGGCTGGAGATGTCAAAAAATTAGCTGATAACTGTCAAACAGGGAAGTTCAACAGTCTTCCACATACTTATTTTTTCACAGCTTCACCTGTTTAAAATGCACATATAATTTAAAATATAATACTCATTACGGTCTTTTGCATGCCATCATACCCACGGAAGAACCAGACCGTACGCCACAGTGCTCTGACCACTCAGAAGTACAACGTGTCACTGGCCACAGGGCCTGGCACCAAAGCCCCGATATTAACAATACTTCAGTTTATAGTACATCAGCCACCACAGACCTGTTTGAGCACATGGTTAGAATAATAATGATGTAAAAACTCTTAAAATAGAAAATTAGTACAATCAGATATTGAGGTGAAGGGTAATAAATATGTGGACTCAGTAAGAGTTTAAAGCAGCGAGCGGCGGGGCGCAGGAGGAGGTGGGCTGGGCCCGCTCTCCACGCAGAGCCCCGCGCAGCTGCCAGGGATCCCAGCGTCAAAGTGCCCGCGCGCTGTCACACAGAACGGGATCACGCAGTGCGAGAGACGCGACTGAATGCAATACTCACCTTCACCAGCTCTGTGTGCTATCTAGAGCATCCCCTATCCAGGAGCTGCAACAGGCTTTATAAGCCATCACAGCTCGCAGCCGGTTCAGAAGGAGCTGCCTTTGGGCCTCTGGGAGCACCAAAGCAAACACATCAGGAAGCCTGGAGTGCCTTCCCTGGCATTGCGATAACATCACCAAGTTTGAGACAAAGCTACCTGAACAACTCTGCATGCCTTTGTGAGCTGCAGTTATCTAAATTCCTTTCCAAGTGGTTGCCCTCCTCCACCTACACTTTCTTTATTTCTTTTATTTCTTTGAAATCTCCCCATCAGACTCGCCCGCAGCCAAGGACGTGCTGATCTCCCAAATGCAATCCTTTTACAGTCCCTACTGTGACCACTTCAACACTTTCTTGCGAGTCAGTGTGCCACTGGACATACTCAAAGCAGCAGCGCTGAAGAAGCACTATCACACGCAGCTGCCAACAGCGGGTCTCACCTTGAAGACAGCAGCCCCCGTGTTTGTATTTCTCCTTTTCTACATCGAGCGGGTGTTGGTGGCCTTAAAAAGTCGCACCTCAGGCTATACATTACAGTTGCTAAGGCATGAAGATGCTGCACTTGTTCCCCACGCTGGCACTGGGAAGCGAAGCAGTTCACCCACAGTTTCCCAGGAGAACCCCCAAGGAAACAAGAACAGGTGTCCGATCCCAGCCTCCCTCATTTTCACATCAGTATGGATCCACCTGCTTTATTTTCACTTCAGTATGGATCCTTCTGTTTTAACAATTGCTTCCAACTTATTCTCGCCTGGTATCAGCAGCTGCGGGAGCCCAGAGCTGCCCCCAGCGAAGCACAGACCCTGCTGGGTGGCCGGAACCACGGGGACTCTCAGCGTCCCCATGAGCCGTGCCTGGAGCTGCTACGTGTCTGTGCAGCCTCCTCTCGCCCACTGGGATTCCAGCTGCACCAGTCCCATCGTCTCAGGGCTCCCAAAAGCCCACACCACAGCCAGGATGTCACTTACGGATCAGCTCTCCAGGAGCAGCCCTGATTTCCAAAGTCCTTTAGGAAACAATGGGTGACTTTTGCCACCTGTGTTATCCATAGCAGAAGACACGAGGCAGAACAGATCTGTTTAAGAAGGTGGATTTTTACTTAATGTAAATTTTGTTTTTTGGTGCACGTATTTAAGTCTGTTTCAAAGGAACAAAATGGAAACCCAATCATTGTCTCCGGCTTGGCTGATTTTCAGATCAACTCCCAGCTTTTAATTCTAGGAAGTGAGTGACCGCAGAGTCTCCTGACAGCCAAAGGCCCCTCTTTCGGTCTCCCCAGTTGTCTTGGAAGTAGCCAGGTTCTCACTGCCCCATTCTGCCTGCAAGGGAATGCGGGGCAGATGGAAAGAGGGAACGACAGAGACAAAGACAGACAGAGAGACACTGCAAAAGACGGAGAGACAAAGACCAGCGGCGGATGAAAGTGCATGGAACGAAGGCAGGACCCAGCCAAGCCAAACAAAGTTTTCCTTGAGTGATTACATCTGCTGGAGAGTCCCCAGCTTGCACTCTCCTCGCTGAGAAATTCTTTTAATTGTATCTAGGACATTTTAAAAATCCCAAGAAAAGCTCCTCTGTAATCATGAAAGCTCTGAACTGCGTGAACTTTTGTTATGCTGAATTACTGAGAGTTTGCTACATACTTCTTCAAGTAAAAGCTGAAAATTGCTTTACAGAAGATATTTCTGAATTGCTTTACAGAAGATATTTCTGAGGTAGAGCCCTGGGGAGGGAAAACCGATGATAAATTTTAATTCCTTTTCCCCCAAGAAAAAACAAACAATTTAGAAAATTCTTCTCCCTCACAATGTCTGTGTAGCTAAGTACAAAGAGCATCCAGAAGAAAATGAAAGAGATACCTCTTCAAATTAGGCAAAATTAAATAAGGTTCAATGAATGACTTGCAGAGCCAAAGCCCGCAATCCCCTATAATGGCTGCCCTCCCTGTACGTCACCGGGGACGGCGGCTCTTCCCCAGCCACAAGAGCCGCTGCTGCTCAGCGGAGGGTGGGAGCGGGCGGCCGGGCAGGAGCGTGGGGCCAGCGCAGATGCAGCCCCTCTGCCAGGACGTCAGCCTGCCACAGGCTTTTTCTTGGATGTATGAATATCAATACTTGTAAGCCAGAAAGACAGATTAATATTAAGCAATTTTCAAGTTGGCTAAAAGAACCATGATTCTGCCCTGCTCAGACACACTGCCAGGGTTATCGCAGTGCCACTGCCCGCAGGCTTCATATGAGGGTCCATCTCCCATCTGCGGCAAACCTCCGGGCAAACCTCCCTCGCCTTCAAGTTGTTTTCCCAGCATGAGTTTGCCATGAGTTTACCACCCACGGTGATAACCAGAAATGCCAGAGAGTTGACAGACTCCAAGTACCTCATTTCTGTCCTCCACAACCCAAACACCTGCCTGCACACCTTGGGTAACAAGATAATGGTATTTACCAAATTTGAGGGTCAGTCACTGAAGATGCTGCAAAGGCAAGGCTCAATGTTAAAAGACAAAAACATCCACATGGTGTGTCGAGCTGGCCCTCGCCTCGCCACAGTCACATGCTGCACCGTGTCCCAGGTGTGTGGTACCCAGGAAGGTGAAAGCATGACTGAGGGGGGGACACCTAACACGTCTGCAGCCACCGAACAGCCACCCAAAGCTGTGCTTTGGCCTATACACATATTTCAAGTACTTTGAGTTAACATCTGGCTGCATTTCACCACTTTGCTGGAGCAAAAGCGAAGTGACAGGTCCTCATTCCATCTCTTTTGCGTGTCGCATGGCAGTGCAGTCCCACCGACCAACCTGAACCCTCCCCGCCCAGCAGCTCGCCCCGCGGAACTGCGGGAGCCCTCCCCTGCCCCAGCCCGTGCTGGCTCCGCTCCTCAGCAGGGCACCAGCACTCCCACCCAGCCGCCGGCAATAAACTAACTGGGGATGAGTTCTTGCTGGGCCGGTGAAGTGAAGCAACTCAGTGAAGGGTCCAAGGTAGCAGCGCTGGAGCCCAGAGGATGACTCATGGACCCAGGACTGGGTGCGAGGGCGCGAGGGAGAAGGGCAGGGAGCATGACCTTCCCCTTGCAGCTGCAATGAAGCCACTAGATCAGTCAGCGCTTCCATTTGCTCCATTCTGCCAAAACGCACACACAGAGATACACGTTATTAATTGTATCATAGGTAGCGATGCATATTCTTCAATGAACTGCAGAGTAGTTGAGTTTTGTGTGCTCTACAATGCAGAAGAGAAGGCTCCAACTTAGAATAAAACTTGTATGTCAGCCACAAGAGAGGATCCTTCGTCTGCTGCAGCCCAGCACGGCCAGGATAAGACGCTGCAGCACCTTGAGTACCTTCAGCAGGAGAAACAACCACTGCTGAGAGGACGCAAATGCACAGGCAGACGTCAGCATCATCCACATTCATTTTTTAAACAGTACGTCTTATAGTAACTTTAAAACAGTATCTATCCTTAAGATAGGCAGCCTTTCCAGGCAGATCCTCCTCCTCTGCTCAGCTCTTCAGGAAGCACCACCATCCCTCCAGAGCCAGGATCGTGCCATTTAGAAACACCAGCTCAGTATCTACTGAACGACACTTCAAGAACAGGGCTGAAGGAAACCTCAATGGATAGAAACACTAGAAGTTGCTATGGGAACTGGTGACAGTCACCTACCGTGGTGCTGAGCAGAAGGCTAGGTGGCACCTATGAGATGGGGAGCCTGACCTGAACCAGAGAGCAAAGGGACCGATGGCTCTCTAGACCCTGCCACATGGTACGGGGAATAAACAGTCCGGTGGATACGGAGCACAATTTGAGAACACCTACTGCAATAATCTCAACCTTCAAAACTGTGCAGGGTCCCCTAAAAACCTGCAGTTTGTTGGGGAGGAGGCTGGGGTTTTTGTTTTATGCTTATTTGCCTCTTGTTTTTGTCTTAGTGGATAACATTCATTTCCAGTAACTGTCGACCAAAGTGGATAAGGAGTATTTAATAAAGTGCAAGAATCCATTATGAGTAATGGCAACCCATGTGCTTTTATGAAACAATAACACATCAACGTGAAATAAATCAGTGCCTTTTAATTTAACAATGTAAATTACCCTCCCACCTGCTGTGAATCTCCGTAAGGAGAAAAAGCTGGCTGCATATTTACCAAGCTGTCTATCCCAGTCCCATTCTGAACTGGCCTAATGCCCTGGGGTTAGACTGTAGGACTCTGTCATCTCTTGCACTCGTATGACCTAAGAAAGGGAATGTGGCCTTTTTCCCACAAGCCCAGAGTGAGAACATCATAAAAGCTGAACTTTAGCCCCCTTTTTGGGCAGGCAGCACAATAGCAAGGAGGATGCTGTTACTCCCTGGAGGCTCCGCTGCTGAAAAACATCACCAAGCTCAAGTAAAAGGTCAGTAGTCAGGATTGCATCTCTTGTTTTCTTCAGTTTTCCTCCTCCGTCAAAGGCAGTTAAACATTCTTTGCGCACACCCCCTCCCTCCTTCTGAGAAATGCAGGAAGGAAGTGCTTGCAAAATAGTTTAATTTAAAAGAACGCACAATCACACACAGCAAACACTGCTTTAGACTCAGAGCAGGACATTTCTGTTGCCTCACAGTTCCCACTAAAACACAAACGAGTCTCTGCCACAGCAGAGCCGTTCCTCCCTCCCCGCTGCGTTTTTACTCCCAAACCCTTTTGCCGAGGGGCAGACACCTTGGCTGAGAAGATCTGCAGGGACGTGCTGCAGGCACCCCCCGCTCCGGCAGCACACACCGCCCTGCAGGCTCCCCGCAAGCTGGAGCAGAGGAGATGTGCCTGGAGAGCCAGGGAAAGGAGGGTGCAGCAACCCCCGTGGTCCCTCAAGGCGCCGCATGGTGACATACTCCAAGAGGCAGTAACGTGGCCCCGGGCTGTAGGACACAATTTCGCCTCCAGTCTTTCTCATAATTAGTGCTTGTTTGATTTCACAGTATGTTTTTCCTCCAACGTTTGTTACCTGGACCTTACTAGAGTTTGTGAAGGTTGTTTGGGACTGTTGGATTTAACTTGACCCTTGCCTTCGCTAGATTTATGTGAAAGAACCAGAGTGGGAGGAAATGGCTCTTATGCTCCATCCCTTTTTGCAAAGAGGAATGTAGAGACCAGCAGGCAATTCATGGAAAATTTCTCTGTTATCGATCAGTTCGTGGCGTGTGACCACATTTCCAGTCTAAACATAATTCTTCTCCATCACGCCGTGTTTTCGTATCTCTGGGCAAACAGCATTTACTATCGCAAGCCCATTTCTTTGACTTGCAGAGACTTTGGCAGTCCTGAGTCTTCCCTCGAGCCACAAACCATGACAGCCACCAGCACATGTCAGAAGGGGCTCGCGAGTCCCTGTCTGCTTTCACTTCTTTGAGAATTACCAGTCCTCCCAGCCACAGGCTCTTGAAATAAACACCTCAGCCGCTCGCAGCCTGTCCCAGCACGGCAGCACTTCGGCTCGGTGGTTTCAGCAGATCTGATCATGTTACTGCCGTCCCGCGTTCCTTACATTGCTGGGCTAGCACGCGGTGGATTGATTTCAAGTTGGCACTCTTGTACTTAAAAGGGACCCTGCCAACAAATCACAGCCCTGTCTCGTTTTTCTTTAACCCATTGCAGTCACAGCACTTAATTAGATTAATAAAATAAATAAAAGATCGGTGCATGTAGGAACTGAGCAGAATTGCACCCACTGCCCATTAGAGTGATGTCTTCTTCCTCCAAACGGGATCACCAGGACAAGAAAAGACACAATAAATTATTTTCTAGAAGGAAATTAAGAAATTTTGCATGCTGTTAATGTGAGCACTTTCCCATGTACAGTCAAGCAGCTTCACAAAGGGGAAGATTAATACTTTCACAAAACAGGGAAATGAGACTGCCAAATGCCACAAACTGTCTGGGGACTTCGGGTCTACGGCAGGACCTGAAACTAGGTTGCTGAGTTTTGCATTTTTTCTTTTAAAGTTGACAACTCCAATTGATGGCATCTACTTTCAGCCCTGACCAGTGGGGAAACCAGACTTCTTTTAGTTCTAGGCCACTGCCCTGATGGGTAAGTGTTTTGGGTTTGTTACTGTTTTCATAAACACACAGCTATTACTGCTGTTTATTATCCTTCTCACACCCTGTAACTTTTACCTTCTTTTCTTTTGCAACTGGTGTTATTCGTGGGCATTTCTGGCAGATTCAAGAAGAATTGTCAGTGTTTCAGAGATGCCTTCAGATTTTAAATGAGGACTCCATAATACCGCATTCTGTAAAGACCTTAAATAAGAAATAACTTCGATCTCACAGAGTATCGTAAAGGCATTTAAAGAGCTTACTCCCCACCCCATGCCTGTTGCAAGCCCAGACAAAGGACAATAAAAACGTGGAACAGAGGAGAAGGAATGAAAGAACCACAGAAAAGCACATCTGGCTGGGCAGACGCGGCGCTTGTGCAGGTAGCCAGCATGGAGCTGGGGATTTTTTTGCTTATCAAGACTGTTAAGAGTTACACACTGGTTTTTATATGATAAAAAAGCATAAAAAGCATAAACTGCACTGAAAGATTTGTGACAAAAACCACCACATCGCCCAGCATGGATGTGGGGTCAGAGTGGCCAGGCTTCAGTAGTACGCAGTTTGCTTCCGGAAAGTCTCCACCAATTACTTCCACAACTCTAGCCTAAAAACCTTATCATTAAAACAACACACTCTTGCTGTAATTCTAGAGCTTACACTCACATTCAAGTTTCATCCCAACTTTGCCAAAACGTAGCCTTAAGTAAATACTGTTCTGACCCCGAGTACACTGGGCATGCTGCAAAGGCCGTCACGCTGCAGAAATCCCTGACAGGACTTTTTCAGAGAGAAAAGTCAGAAAAAGTTGAAGGAATCCTGTAGTGTCAGTTAATTCAGGAAAAAATGCCACAAAATATTATTTTCTTACAGTATGAGCAACTGCTGAAATTTCAGGGCAAGTTTTCAGTTTACCATTAAGCTGGACTCTTCACTTGAATTTTACCCCAAACCTTCCAGTGACCCAAAGAGGGAAGTCTTGGAGGTGGTGTAACTCCACACTAATTCACAAGCTGATGTGCTGAGCTGAGTGGGAGGCGTGGGCTCAGACACAGAGTGCAATTCAACACAGGCAGCATCAAGTTGAAAAAGGAGGGCGGGTGTAATTGCTGTGGTGGTTTATAGTCTTTCCATCCCGCTCCTTCCATTCCCAACTACAAACCAGTCCTCTTGCTGTTGGACACTACTCCAAAGGTAGCTTTGGAGTATCTCAGGCCAAAGAACAACAGGATGGCTTCCAAAATACCTACTGGAAATTCCAGAGTGAGAACGTGGTGATGCAGACGGGGCTCTGTCTGTGTGGATGCTCACACCCAGACAGACTAACCTAGGTGCTCAGCCTCATACATACAGCATTCAGGCTAGATGTATAAGCGAAATTAAACCTCAAATATGGAAAAGTTGTTTCTCCGTCAAGTTAGACTCTCGATATTCTGTCATTTCCAGTTGCACAACAGGATTATTCAGTGATCTTGAGTGTTTCAGTGATTGCTCATCATCTCTCAACAGCTGATCTTTGCAGGCTTTTGCTATCATCAGAACCAAAACGAAATTCCCAGCTCGAAGTTGGTGAGAATACTAAAGCCATACTGAAAAAAATAAAACCAAATAGCTGTTCTAAGGAATGTTAAAAAAAGGTTATAATGCAGGCAGGTCTGAAAATATTATCTAAATATTGTAATGCAGCTTTTAAACAAAACCAGTAATACAAGAAAAAGATCACAGTTCAGTTCTGAGCCTTTTCTTGGAGAGAGGCACAGAATCCTATTCAGCCAAGGTGATTCATTTAAAGGTGAGGCCTCCACCTTATTTATTTCCTCCTTCTGTAAGGCATCACAGATAGTGTTTGCCTCATCGCTGCCCTACCCCGAAGACCTGACAGAAACCTGTCTCCGTCAGGCCAGACAAGTCACTTCCTTCCCCTGAGGCCAGACCCAGCACTCCGGGCTGCTCCAGACCCGAGAGCATCCCCGGTCGCTTCCTTGGCTGAAGGCTCCACAACCTGTCAGGGCAGTAGCTTCTTTACTAAACATCATCCCTTTTCCTTCTTTTTCTCCTTTTTTTCTTTGATAAGCTGCTTCTTCTAAAGGGGAATTTTGATTATCAAAGTACTTAATTATAAAGGGAAGGGAAGAAAATCCTCAGTAACCTGCTGGCAGACACAGCCGACAGATCAAACTGGCTCGTGCACGAATCCCAGCAACTTGCACTCCCGCTGCCTCCAAAGTGTTTATGCGAGACGTGTGTTTTTCCCGTTGCTTCCCGATTGTTTGGCTGGGCTGGGTGATGGATGGTGGAGAAGGTTGTGTCTGGAAATGTGCTCCGAAGTCGACAGGAAGCTGAGGGGGCCTTTGCCAGCACTTCCTTCCTGCATACACGGGGAGGACAGAATGGGAAAAACCTTGGCTGTCTCTTACCCTGAGAAAAGTGCTACCCTTCCAGCTGGATTACAGTAACAATAATTTAATCTTTCACAAGATTATAATATCCTTCCTCTCTAAGTATAGCTACAGTGGTAGCAAGGCTTAGATAATGAAATGAACCGACAATGTAAAACTACAGGGGGATGGCGCTGGAAGCGGAACAAACGGAGGTCTGGATCTGGAGATCCCTATCTTCAGTCAAGATCTGAATCACGAGTGGATCAGACCTGTTTAACCCAGTATCTTGGCTCCAAGAGTAACCAGTACTAAGCGCTTCAGTAGAAGGTGTCAAATCCACCCAAGTAGCACATTGGGAATGTGTCCCTCTTGGCAGCTCCATTCCTGTGCCTGTTTTAGGGAGTGGATCTAAACTCAAATCATAATATTTATTACCCCTACAAAAAATAACACTGCAGTGAGCAACCTATGATCCATGTGAGCCGCACATTCCTCATGAGCACCCAGGATGGTTTGTATCATGGAGACTTTCCTTGAATGTCTTTTTCCAAAGACCTGGCCTCTGGGTCCTTTTGTGGATGATTCATGAATCCACATGACGTGTAATCATCATCTGTTCACAGTCATAAAAACACGTGCAGAGTATTAAAGAACAGATATTCCATGTTACCACAGGAATTTTCCTAAGATTTTCCATTCTTGACTCCCAGATTCAAATCCATAGACAACAGCAAGATCTTCAGTGTAGGCAGGTGTTCAGAGCCCCAAACTCATCAACCTGCTCTCCTACAGCCACAGCCACGTGGACCATGAGAGCAGGAGCATGGCACAAGGGGGGTGGCTCTGAAGACCACTTTCCTTGCTGTCCCAGCAAGGGGATATCCCAGCAACCCCCTCAGGCAGATATTGTCTGGACGAGTTTGCCTGAGCAAGTCCGAAAAAGGGAGGAAGAAACTCTCAGGACTCTTGACAACAAAAGAAAACTCCCCAAACCTGTGAGCAGACAGCTCTCATAACAGCCTCGAGTTCTGAAAAAGGAATCAGACAAAAAGACCTCAGCTGTTAACAAAGAGTAGGGAACAATGGAAACTGTCAAAAAATAGCCCTCACGTCAGAACGAAGAATGCCCCTTTTTACACATCCAAAAAAGCAGAGAGCTGAGCGAGAGCCTGGGAGGCCGCTGGGCACTGCTTCTGCCTTACTCCTCCCCACCCCCTCTCCTTCGCAGAAACTGCCAGAAGCACCAGCTGACACTGAATTCCAATAACCAAAGATGGGGATGGAAGACGAGGGGAAATTTATGGCAGGACTGAGCCAGAATAAGTAACAAATTCCTGTCCATTTAACCTCTCAGGCAAGGACCCTAACTCTGAAACTTCAGGGGATATACGTGAAAATAGTATGTGTGTGCGTCTTCCCTGGGCCTTACTTTATAGAGTAAAGCAATTACAAAAGAAATTAATGAGAAAACTAAACTATGGATAAAATATGAATCAGTTGTGTAACACTAATAAAAATCATGTGTTTTTCTGAATTGGTGAGAAGTTATAAAAACAGTTGATTAAAAAAGTTGCAAACTGGAATACAGTTCTAAGAATGTTGACATCTAGATGTCAAGTAACTTCATCCAGTAACTTCACGGCACGCAATTTAGCATTGAATTCACAGGTTTTGCTCTATTTGTAACTCAGCATTCTTCTCCAATAGCACTAAGGAAAATAAATGGAAAGCAAATCATGGTGAACGGCAGGAGAAGATAAGCAAACACTTGGACAAGCAGAAAACTCACCCGTGGGCTGATCACTTGAGTCACCGTCCTGATTCATCCTCCCAAAGGCGGCACCAAATCGGGATGCTGAGCTTGGTGGTCTACAGCTCAGAGTTGTTCGCCCAGGCTCTTGCTTCTGAAAAGAAAAATGTAGCGTTACTATCAAACTGTAGGAACTTCACCCTGTGTGACAAAGGAAATACCTTGTGTTTGGTCTGGAGCCTTTGTATCTAAGCTCGATAGTGGAGAATCTGTGTGCACGTACAGCTTAGCGTAGAAGTCACAGTACAGTGCCTGAAGATCAGAGAACTAGATGGTGAGTCAGTGAATTAAGTCAACCAAGAATCACTGAAAAGTGGCATCTGAAATCTCATGCAAGTTAAAACAACGTGTAGTTTAAACAACAATCCTATTCTGGATTCCTGGAATAGGCCAAGATCAGCTTTCAGATTTCAACTGCACAAATAAGAGTCTCTAACACTATTTACTTGATTCAGCAAACAAAAAGAATGACCTATCTAACTTCCAAACTGGACAAGCAGTCCACGTGAAAGTATGTTTTTGCCGTAGCTAAACAGCTCCTCCTCTTTGTTTGCTTGCCCTTCCACTCATCACATCTCGACTGTGGTAGAGCTGGGAGCAGAACCCATGTCTCCCAAATCCCCGTCCAGTGCCTTAACCACCACATCCTTCCTGCTGAATCACATCGCAGGGCTGTTTATCAGGAAGGAAATTCCCCCTCGAGAGTACTCTGAGCGTGCTGGTGGAACACAAACACTTACAAAAATACAAATGGACTAGCAATAATAACAAGTGATTTAAGCCACGGTACAAGAGGCTGAGGGTATGTACGCATCAGTATATTGCTTTTTGTTGACAGCAGCAGTGTAAGTAAGGCACCATTGAGCAGGACATTACACAAAACAAGTGGTGAGTCCGGATGTCCTCAGCGTAACAGCCTCCTGCTCTTCTAAAGATGATACATAACTTTGCAAACCTCTGCCCCACGGTTAGCATCAGGTGTATGGCACTCGGAGGGAATTCAAGAGGTTTACATTCTTACCAGGCACCATGAAGGTCACCTTTGGTAGCATCTCAAGCCAAGCTGCTAAGTGCAAGCAGCTCCAGTATGTGATCCAGTGGGTCAGAATGAACCTCAACATGTTGTACTAGCAAAGGACCTTTCGCTCCCTCCTTTGGGGAGGAAGAATGTCAGGCACCAGTATAGGTTAGGGGAGGACCTGCTGGAAAGCAACTCTGAAGAAAAGGATCTGGGGGTCTTGGTAGACAGTAAATTATCCCCAAGCCAGCAATGTGCCCTTGTTGCCAAGAAGGCCAACGGAATTCTGGGCTGCATAGGGAAGAGTGTGGCCAGCAGGTCAAGGGAGGTCATTCTCCCCCTCTGCTCTGCTCTCTGGAATACTGTGTCCAGCTCTGGGCTCCCCAGTTCAAGAGAGACAGGGAACTGCTGGATAGAGTCCAGTGTAGGGCAACAAAGATGACTGAGGGATTGGAGCATCTCCCTTATGAGGAAAGGTTGAGAGAGCTGGGACTCTTTAGCCTGGAGAAGAGAAGGCTGAGGGGGGACCTTATTAATGTTTACAAGTATCTAAAGGGTGGGTTTAAGGAGGATGGAGCCAGACTCTTTTCAGTGGTTCCCAGTAACAGGACGAGGGGTAACGGGCACAAGCTGGAACATAGGAAGTTCCCATCAAATATGAGAAAAAACTTCTTTACGGTGAGGGTGACAGAGCCCTGGAACAGGCTGCCTGGGGGGTTGTGGAGTCCCTTCTCTGGAGACTTTCAAGACCCGCCTGGATGCAGCCCTGAGTGATGTGCTCTGGGCAGTCCTGCTTCAGCAGGGGAGTGGGGCTAGATGATCTCTAGAGGTTCCTTCCAACTCTGAAAAATTCCATGATTCTGTGATTTCGTGATTCTTTAAGGTCTTTAGCAAAAAAAAAAAAAAAAAAAAAAAGAAAGAAAGAAAAGCAGGGCGGGGGGGAGATACCAAAAGTGGAACAAATAGTTTTTAGCCTAAACACAGTTTACTCCATTAGTCGCCTAGAAAACAAAAAGGACTGCAATTCATCTGTGATCTGTTAGAGGATACAAACCCACTGAAATGCAAGTTCATGGTCCAGGGCTCTGAAGAACTTGGCTCCGCTCAGCAGCTGGGCAAAGGGGAAGAATTTCCCCACTTGCAAGCCGTGGCTTTACAGGTTGCGTCCCACGAGACCCCACCACAGCACCTGACACAAACACACGCCTGGGCAGGTTCCCAGAACTCTGACAAGATTGCTTTTACACTCCCTTTCAAATGACACTGCATAGAAATTCCAGCAGCACAGGCTCTCGAGGGGCAGGGAACCAAACCCTCAATCACAACATCCTGGGGTGACGCTCACAGATCTAGAGCAGCTTTTAAACAGCACATGGGATGGGGCTCACTGCCTCCAGCGAGCTGCTCGGGAGCAGGCCCAAGGGAGACGTGCTCAGCCTCCGGTGCACGGGGTGGCCATGGGGCCATGGACAGCCAAGGGCCAGGTCGGTCCCACAGATGCAGGCAGGGCCCCATGGGCTCTGCTGGACACACCAGCCCCACGGGAAGTCTTCTCCCCAGAGGAGCCTGGTCTGAGGGCAGCCAATCCACCATGCACCCACATGAACACCTGGAAGCTTCTGCTCCCTACGCCATCTCCTCTGCTTGCTCATTAAGCTTCAAGACTGATCCCCACTGATCCCCAACCACGTGAGAAACACCTCTCAAAGCAAATGCAGGGAGGATTGGTGCTGCTCTGGAGGCACAGAGGCCCCCCCCCCCGAGGGCACTTTGCGTGGGATCCATCTATCACACATGGACACCTGCATCTCACCTGACCATCTGAGCTCCCCATCTGACCAGTGGAGATACAGCGGCATCTCTAGGGACCTCACCCAAACAGGGATGACTTGAAGAAGACATCTATGGAATAACCTGTTTCTCTCTGGTGGCTGTCTAGAGAGTCCCAGTGGCAACCTCAGATGAAGGCATCTATGTCCAACCAGCTGAATCCCACCCTCTGTCATTACTTTACCCCAGAGCTGAACATACTGGTTTTGCCGACCCACAGCACATTAAGAAACACATCAGAAACCGTCAGGAAAAGCACCAGTATGAAACAAAATCAAATGCCACTGCTTTGAAGCTTGGTATTTTGAATCTATCACCTACTCATTCTTTCTCTGTCACTTTAATTGCCTACAGTTTTTGTATTTATCCTAATGTATCTACACAGACACAACAGTCAGAAGGAGCCAGACTCTCCTTTGTGGTGCCCAGTGACAGGAAAAGAGGCAATGGGCATATGGGCATGAACTGAAATACAGGAAATTGTGTTTAAACATTAGAAAAAAAACAAACCACTCTTTTTTTTTGGTCTCTCTTCCCCCCTTCCCTCCCCGTATGAGTGATCAAACTCTGGAACAGGCTGTCCAGAGAGGCTGTAGAGTTCTCCATCCTGACTGGACACAGTCCTGAGCAGCCGGCTGTACCTGTTGGAGTGGGTGATCTCCAGAGGTCCCCTCCAACCTCAACTATTCTGCGGTTCTGCAGTACGCTTGAAGACTGGATATGAAAAGGCTCCTTACATTTGGGATGTACACGGTTGAAGACAGACAAACCTTATTACCCAGGGGTAACACCTGGGATTTCCAGAGAAACAATCACGTAGTCTGCTCCCTGTCCTTCGCCCCACCAGGAATCACTGCTGGCTGCAGAATACCTGGCTCAGGTTTGTTCTGCACCGCTTTGTAGTTTTGCACAGCACTGGCATCAGACACATCCAATAATTTGCTAAAGTAAAAGTTTCTTGCCAGAAGACGCTTTGAGGCACTACTTTCATTCTTTGAACAGCAAAAACAAGTCACAATTTCTCCTCGAGGTTTCTTTCAATCTTGACATTATCTAAAAACCCTCAAGCCTCGCTTTTTTACAGGATACAAGAGTAACTTAGGAATTAATATTAAACGTAATTCAAGTGTTCTTCACTAAAAAGGCTATTCTCTCATTCCTTGCCTGCTATTTTTGTAGTCAGGATCAAGCTTGTGTTTTTTTCCTATTAGGTCACAGAATCACAGGCTGGCGGGGTTGGAAGGGGCCTTCGGAGATCATCTCCTCCAACCCCCTGCCAGAGCAGGGTCACCTGCCCCACTTAGGACTAAATCAAGTGTGTCCAGAGGGAGAATGTAACTCCACATCTTCAGCCCTGCAGGATGTTGTGATCAGTTTGTAGTGGTGAGTAGTGGCATGTTAGAAGATAACTGCTGTTATGGATGTCTTCTGCTTCGTTCGAAGCATTCCCCATAGAGAAACCCAGCTAACAGCTAAAGCAAAAGGCTTCTGCAAGGAGCTGCCAAACTGCTTCTCCAAGGACTTCCAACTTTTCTCCAGAGCACGTGCAGGCACTGCCAAGCTCTTGATCTGGGCATCGGTGCCAGACAGGAGTGTTTTACTCCTGATTGCGCCCAGCCATCCCAAGTAACGCTCATGGTCTGAGGCAAAAAGGACCAATGTCTGGCAAATGACTGACACCTCTGCTGCCCGCAGTTTGTAACTTCCCGAAAGGCAAAGTCATGTTCAGGTGGACAGGGAGGCGTTTCCACCTGACGATGGAAACAGAGCTCAGGGTCCTGCTTCCTCGGGGAGAGCTGAGGCCACAGCCACCACCAGACAGAGAATGGAGGCCACCGGTTTCCTTTCGAGCCATTTCAGTCCAAGCAGGGCCATCTCGGGGATGGGGCCAAAAAGAGCCTCCTGAACCCTCCGCTCCGGAGCCTCACCAGAACAGCAGCAAATCTCTCTCCTGAGAGTTTGTTACCCCTCGGCGGGGTCAACTCCTGCGCCGGTGTCTCAAGCCCTGCCATAGCGGGGGCTTTCCGTACAGCCCAGCAGCTGGCTGAAGAGACTGCGGAAAAATCTGCTCTCTCCTCAGAAAATGTCACCAAAACAAAAAAGCCGGTTTCTATTCCACTTGGTTATGGTAAAAGATTTGAAAATGTGAAGTGAGAGTAACTTAAAACTTTAGAAGCAAGAAGGCAAATACTAGGAAGCAATATTTATTCGTAGTCTTCTCAATACTGTGATTTTTAAGCCTATGCCACATTTTTGCAACCTGCTTTTTATTGCTTTAGTGTTACGTACAGGCAGACGCGGCAGCAGATATCCAGCATTATGGACCCCTCTGCAGAAAAAACAATGAGTTAGGAGTATGGGTGAAGGAGCTGTAGTCCTGGAAGTCCTAACAAATGCATCATCAAAACACCATGGGTGTCTTTTCATTGACTTTTACAGACTTTGGATCCCGTACTTAAACCCAACCCAGCAGCCCTGGGGGCGGATTTGGCTTTTGGCTCCCATCAGCCACAAACCCAACACTTCATGAGGCACCAGCTGAACGACACTACCCGAAATCTCTGCTCCACTCTCAAATTACGGCATCTCAGACTTCAGTGTGTCACAAATTACCTACATCCCCAGCCTGTTCACAAGCCACCTCAGCAGCCTTTGTTCTTTCAAAGTGGGAAAAAGTAACAGAGATTCCCGTGGCCTCTTCCTACCCCAGCCTGAAATGCAAATAGCAGTTCCACCTATTTCTAGAGTCTTTCTTTTATCACATAAACCTTTAACTACTCAGAAACAGAAACTTCACTTCTCTGTGATAAGGATATACAAAAAAAAAGCACCGACACCAGTAAAAAAAAATAGTAATTAAAAATAAAAAGGCACCAGGAGCTGTCAGCCAGTGCCTGCCAGCAACACCCTGGCTGGCCCAGCGGCTCCCGGCCATCAGGGCTGCCCAGCGCCGGCACAGCCAACACCAGCGCTCCAGGGTGTTACTGGGAACAGGCCAGGACAAGCCCCTGCAGCTAAAAGCACTTTCTGTATCAATTAATTTTCGTTGGGTTCATTCTATGAAGGACATCCGTGTTTCCCTACTTCAGTTTAATGGACTTTTTATTAAATGATTATTGATTTTTTATCATTTATGGGAGTCATTTAATCACTTCATACCATTATTATCATAATAAGATTCATTGGAAGGCTCAAACCAGAAACCAGCAGAGCTAGGCAGTTCCAGCTACACCCTCTGCCTCATTAGTGCTGACATTAGAACTAGAAAGCAGCTGACAAAATATCAACAGATGTCTATCAAAGTGGGTTGGATTATCAAGGCTATCCCCCTCAGCACGGTGAAACCCGCCAGCTTGACAAGAATGTATTTTAATGGAAGTTCCTGTCCAAGTTTCTAACATCAATAAGCAAGTTGTTGTGACACCAAGGGAATAAATAAAACCTGAGCCGGTGGAGAAAGCCCTGTACAGCAGAGAACGTGTCTCCCTGCACACATGCTGAGTGTCCAGCACATCATCGGCATCAACAGGATACCAAGAATAAAACAATCATCGTCTGCAGGTACCAACCACGTGGAGCAACATCTGAACCAGCCTTTCACAACCTGCCGCTGACTGTGCACATCCCAGCCCAGCAGCTCACTCCTGTCTGGTTTACTCCTGACAGTAGAGTTGACCCTCCATTATAAAAGCAGCAATTTCAAACGCCCGGGTCACCGCTTCCCTTCCAGCCAGGATAAACAGTTTACCAGCAGCATCCGACTGAAGTTAATGCAGCGACACACTGCTCCATTCCCTTTGCAGCAGCACAGCGAGGAGGGCGACTCCAGAGGGGGGGCAGGGACAATCTAACACAACTTCTTGCAGTGAGATGAGTCCTCCTTTCCAAAGGAGGGGGGGGGGGGGGGGGGAAAAGAAGAAAAAAAAATTGACAGCTTGGACTTCAGTTTCTGAAAGCCCAGGAAGACCTTCAAATGGGATGCTTCAGTGATTTCTGCCCCGAAGCTCTCCGGTTGGAGGGACCCTGTGACTCCCAAGGTGTGTGTGAGGCAGAGCAAAGCAGCCCAGGCACACCCATGGGGTATTTGCCTTTCAGGGCATTCGGTAAGAAGAACAGTTGCCCTTTTTTCTTGTAGATCTGAAGAGTCACGGATAGATAGGAGGAAATAAATACTTTACATGATTCCTAAATATCCCTGTAACCTCTAGAATTACTAGGGAGTCAGTTTGCTATCTGCCTTCCTGTAAGCTAATTGCAACAGAGCATCTACGAACAGGCTCATTGCACCAAGAGAAAAAAAAAAAGCCTGGCAGCGGCCGCTTCTGTCACCACACTGGCCCTGAGCATCTCCTGAAAGGCTCCCACAATGACATCCCGTCACCTGCAAACCTCCACTCCCACCGAGAGGCTCCTGCAGGCCGAGAGCAGCACAGACGCAACCTTGCCTCCACATCCAAGCAGGGGACTACGGCTGCCGATCGCTGCCTTTTCTTATCCCCCCCGCCTTCTTGAAGAACGTGTGAAGTCCTCCTGTTCTGCCAGCAACAGGAACGGGTACCACTCCGCAGACCAAGCTCTCCCTGCTCATCTCACGCTTCCTGCACCTCAGTCACATTCAGCCTCTTGGAAAACTCATCCTGAAAACAACCAGCACAACTAAAGTCACTGCTGAACCTCGGGGCAAGGCTTCAGGGGTGTTTCTTGGTGTCCGAGGTGGTTCTCTCACCGTGCTCCAGCCCCAGGAAAGGCTGCTGGCTCCAAAACACAAGGTGCTATGGTTCACCCCCGCTTTTCCCTCCGGAGGCCGAAGGAGAGGGAGTTTGTTTGCTGGTCTCTGGCCCCCTCTGCTGACAAACCACCAGCGACCTGTCCCAGCCCACCCAGTGCCCAGGGCACGCACACAAGCTTCAGGCTGGAAGGGCCATGCCCTGCTAACCTTAACCCGCCTCTCCTTTTCTAGATGAACATTTCATAACGTGAAATTCCTTTTCTCTTATTTGTTTGGCCAGATATTGCTGTAAAATTATACGAATCACAGATGCCTCCTCTTCCCCTTGGTTTGCTCCAGTAACTGAGCACTCCACGTAATGGGAAGCGCCCTACGCTCCTGCCTCTGGTGTTACCTAAACCCCCTCATATTTCTCATCCTTTCCACCTACCAATGACCCCCAGCACCTTGCAGGCAGCATATATCCTCTCCCTTCTTTCTGAAGAGGTAGGTACCAGGGAGGTGACCTAAACCCAACAGTAATCTGTAGAATGAAAAGGGCAATAAACCAAAGCACAATGTTCCTCCTCAGGTCTCAGCTGGGGATAAGAGAGCCTATCAACCCTGGCAGGGAACCACCCGAACCCTCCCAGCCCCGGGCTTTTGATGTACAATTCCCCAAACAGTCCCCACCGCACACTTGTCACAGCATCTGCAGCACCGTGACCCCTCCACGTCCCTGAACTGGGCAGAGGAGCCAGGGGAGCAGCAGCGCTGGCAGCCAGAGCTGTGCCTGGCGGGGGGCTCTGTGCCACCCCCTCCACCAGTGCAGCCTGGCACCGACGAAGGAAAAGGGAAGACATCATCTCACACCCCCATGCCACGTACCCCAGCACCAATCCTGCCCACTGCCCAGGGCACGGTGTCTCACACAAAGGCACGCGGGGGTTTGAACGTGGCCAGTGACACCCCGACGTTCTGTGCCCAGCAGCCACCAGAAGCGAAGGGGTTCGCTCAACGGAACGAGGAACGCGACACAGCCTGACCCTGCCGTGTTGCACTTGACGATTCCTGCAGAAGACTGAACACCAAGAAGGGAAAATAGCCTGTGTAAAGGCCACAGCGAAACAGAAACCTCGTCTTCTGAGACGTGTTAACTTTGGAGATCGATTTTCAGCCTCGTTACTGTCTGTATTTTTCTGCTTCTTGTTTTTTCTTTATTCGTGCGAAGGAAAGGCCAGGAGAACAAGCCCTGCTCGGCAGTTACCACACGCTGGGTAAACCAAAAGACAGCTCGCAGGCCACAGAGACACTTAACACTGGTACTTTCTAAATGCTACTTCAAGCACATGCAGGTTGCCTGTAGCCTACCAAAGGATCTCCACTTCAGAAGAAAGAATCCCAAAGGCTCACTCCACCTCCAAACCAGCACCTTAAAAAAAAACCTAAGGGAGGTTTGGAAATATGCAATGCAGAATTTCGACTAGAATCAAAGTGTAAAAAGAAGTTCTCAGCAAACAGAAAAACTATTGAAGTGAACACACTTTACAAATTCAATTCCAATTTGTTAGACACTACTTAAAACTAATATAATATAAAAAATCTGAAAAACTTTGAAAAGCCAGGGGAATAAATAATCAAGACAATTGCAATAGTAACATGTAAATCCTTCTTACTAGGAAATCAGTGTAGCTACTTCAGATGCTGACAATTCAGTATCTCTTGAGCTTTCTCTCTAATTTAAAAAAAAGCTTACTTTGCTTTCTTTTTTCCAATCCTAGAATAGCCTTGTGTTAACACTGCAAGCACTGCCGGGGACTCAATATGTGACTTCACTACTTCCCAAAACAGAGCCAGGGCTGTTTCATTTTGACTTCTTCAGGCGCTTCAGCTGCTTCCCAGCATTTTGATTTCAGGTGTAGGCACCGCTGTTAAGCAACGAATGCAGCATTAGTGACAGCTGTTCGGTGCTCTGTGCCAGAGCCTTTGGACCTTTTCTCCTGCACTGCCGAGGATGCTTTATCATCTTGCATAAACTTATTAATTTTCTTTTTTTAAAATGCATTGACCATCCTCCAGAGTCTGACACTTCTATAAGGCTCTGGTGGCCAGGCTCTGGCAGAGGTAGCCGGAGACACGGCTCTGGCCAGCTGTGGTCCCCCCTTGGCCACACAGCTGGCTGGAGTCTGATGCCCGGTGCCTCAGCTCGCAATTTTGGCATGTTCATGTGAACAGTGGGTGAAAGTATTTGTGCAAAACTGCTGGGCTCGAGCTACAGAAACTGCGATACAAGGACACATTCCTTCTGCAGCACTAATAAACAGCGGGGGACAGTCATCTCCTAAATTATTGCAGCTGCTTGGCCGGCAGACGTGAATCGGAGCACTAACACACACGGCTCATCAATGCCTGCAGGAACATGATCTGAACTCGGGCCTCCTGCCCAATACTTCGCTTTAGGGGCTGCTCCTAAGGGATCGCCAAGACTCTGCAGCCACATCTACACTACAAAGTTTTGGAAGTGCGATTATGTTGGTAAAAGTGCAGTAGAAGTAATCACTGCCTGACGGACAGACATTCAAGCAACCCCCCAGACAAAAGAGACAGAATTTTAAGAATCGTGGCATTTACGTGAGCAGGGAAAGAGGGAGGGAGGAAAGCTTGTCTTTGACAAAAGCACCTTTTTTTTAAAATAAAAAGTGAGGAAGCTTTCCTTCTCCTGAGGGCTTTGCTTGAATAGCTCTAGCTCTAGATGCACCCCTAAACAAAGAGCTTGCACAGGATGGATGAGTAATTTCAGCAATCCAGTAAATTTTCGTCTTCACCTGCTTCCCTTGCTAATCTCCCTTTCTATTCACACAAAGGAGCTGAAACGCTGCCCTGTTGATGTCTCTGTGATTACTTTCACTCCAGACCACGTCTAAACACTACTAGAATCAAAGCAGAATAATCCAAGGATTTCCTCTCAAATCAACATTTCCTCTGTTATCCCTGCTGTTAGCAAATCCCCCAGATCCCGACTGTCTGCAGCTCCTCATCTTCCGTCCCGGAGTTACCAGGAGGCTGCCTGCACCCACAGCGGAGCCAGCAGTGCTGCAGCTTCCACAGGTTTCAGGCAACGCTCAAGTTTATGGGCAAGCTCCTTTTCCATCTCCCAAGGGCACTGCTATTACGCCTTGTAAACGTTTTCAGGATTCAGGAGTCCCACAGGCTACCAGCATTTTAATTTCCAGGTTACCTTATCAGGCTTGACCTAGATTTTCTTCGCTGCTTTTTCTCACCTGAGATCTGATAAATCTGGTCAACACGAAGAAACTACTTGCTTTAGTAAGTTTTGTCTCGTATTTCTGTTTGGTTTTTACCTGCATTATTACCTCCTCCAGAGAATATCCTCGTTGTTAAACACTGTGACAGAAGGCAGCAAGGAGGGGGGAGCGCTGGCTGACAGGAGGATGGAGAGGCAGGAGCTGCGGCAATCAGGGACCAACCACCAACATCTGGTAGCAACAGAAAAGCTGGAGGAGGCACCGGCTTTACTGTGGCTGAAGAGCCTGACTACAATGTGAAATATAAATTAAGGGATGACCGATTACTGGCTTGAGAATTTGACCAGTAGATCTCTATAATACAAGGTCAAACCTTACAATGCACTGGTGGCCTTGTTGGCCTTGTTTGCCCACGCTCTGTGAAGACCTGTGTCCTCAACAATCTCTCCTGTTGTCACCCAAGGCACTGACACCCCCATATCCATCCTGCAGGGTAAGAGTTCTCACTGTTTCTTTCTGAACGAGTCTCATTTTCACTGTCATCACCAGATGACATCAGGGTCAATTAAGGCTGCTCATCAAAGTCGTTTAAGTCTTTGTCAAGCTTTTAGAGCATGAAGCCAGGAACTCCACCACATTCTCCTTGTAGGTCTCCTCATGCTTGTACCCACTGCAAGAGAAAGGACATTCTGCCGGAGTGCAGGGATAATATCAAATCCCACAAAGTCAGAACGAAGTCGAGTCACGTTATTCACCACACATTGTGCACTGAATTCCGATCTCTTCCCAAGCAATATCAGTGTTATCTACACCACGCCTGATAATACATTGCCTTCAAAACTCCTTCAGGGAGAGTTCTTCCTCACTCTTTATCTCCTGAACAAGCTGAGAGAAGGTCTTCCTCAGAAAGCAGGCCCTGAATGCAGCGATTAAGCCATCAGTTGGATTAATGAGGTCATCTTTGTTGGGGTAAACAACTTCCACATGGGACACTGGTTTGTAATCAAGTTTGTGGGAAATGATATTGTCCAAAACAAGGAGAGTCTTGAAGTCGGGGATCTGTTCTCCTTGCAGCAGTCCTGGAAGGCTGGCACTGGGAAACCAATCCTGAAACACTGGGGTGCCGAGCCAGGCTTTCATTTGTCTTTCCATATGACTGTAAGATGGGTCTTCAGCGACCTTCTCACCGCCCTTCAGTTCTTATTATGATAAACAAGCAAGGGCTTTACCTTCCAGCCTTCCCCAAGAAATGGGTCAGACCGTCTCAGCAGAATGGACTACCCAGTTCAAAGGCTCAGACTGATTTCAGAAGCGTTCTGAGCAGCGCCATGCACGGCTGCTGTCAAACTGCCTGCTCGCATTAGGAGATCTCAATAGTTACAGAAGTCTCTACCATTATCTTCAGAAGAAGTCGAGAAAAATGCTGTATTAGTAAGATTTGGGACTGTTACGCATCCATAAACAATATTATTAAGCTGAAAGGCATGCGTTTTTCTCAGTATGATTTATTAGTTGCAGTTACAGTTGCAATAATCATAGTCTAATTTTTCAGAAAGTACTACAGTTTATGCATAGTTTTAACCACCTTTTGAAAGACCTTTAAGTAATGATGAATCGACCCATAAAATAATACAAATGTTAGAACCAACATAATATTCTCCTTTAGGCATGGGCAGGAATATCTGATTTATGTCTGCCAAATGATTTGGCATCCGAACAACTGGCAATAAATTCAAAGTGAAACAGCAAAGCTGTGGGCAACCGCTGGAAAGACTGGGATTCTTTCCCTTTTCATTTCAACATGAAATGCCATGTCTGCTCTGGGATGTTATAATCTAATTCACTTGTTCACAGGGCAGCAAGTTGGCTACATCGGGATAGTCTGCATCTGCGCTGCTTTGCCACAGTGCCATAAAGTACCTCTCTTATTAAGCATTATGTAGGCACAAGTCCACACTTGATCAAAGTGACCGCTGGAGAGAGATCTCACCCTTCAACGCTCACCCGCAAAGCTCTCCGCTCTGCCAGTGTGCAGACGCCTGCCAGAAACCGCAGGGTCTGCAAAGCAAACCGAAAGGGAACCATGACTTCTCCTTTGGTGCCACTAATCCAGCCAGCACCGCTGCCGTACTGGTGGCAGGCATCGTGGAGGCGATGCTGTGGGACATCTGCTCATGGTGGTCGGTAAGAACTGACCTTTGCAGCAGAACTGATGCACATCACAGGTGCGTGCGAGACCAGCTCCCCAACGTTCCTTCTCACACCCCAAAGGGGTTGGTGCTGTATGGGACCAGCACTGTGCGTCGTCTGAAGGATGCATGATAACAGCAGTGAGGGGTGCTTTGCTGACAGACATAGCAGAAGGGTGCTCTGCTGCATCTGCTTGCCTCTCCATTGCTTCCATGGCCGCACGCTTTCTTTAAAGTTTTTAAAACTTTCTTAAAATTTTGTAACAATGGTCCTAAATATTATCCCTTCCTCCACTTCTGTGCCTTAAATGGCCCTCCACACTGGGAAGCAAGACAGTGATATTTAACGATTTTTCCCGGCTGCTTTATTTTCCCTGCACGCTGTCTTATGAGAGGTGCTCAGTGTGAGCATGTGTTAGCTCAGGGAAAAAGTCCCCTCACTCCCTGTCTCGGCCCCTCTGCAAGTACAACTTCTGGTCAGGTTTTACAGAAAACAGAGGAGGGCAGATAGGTGTAACCCCGCTGCTGCCACCACGGCAGCCACAGCTCGGCAGCACCAACGGAATCATAGAGTCATAGAATGTGTTGGGTTGGAAGGGACCTCTAAAGGCCATCTAGTCCAACCCCCTGCAGTCAGCAGGGACATCTTCAACTACATCAGGTTGCTCAGAGCCTCATCCAGCCTGGCCTTGGATGTCTCCAGGGATGGGGCCTCCACCCCCTCTCTGGGCAACCTGGGCCAGTGTCTCACCACCCTCACTGTACAGAACTTCTTCCTAATGTCTCATCTAAACCTGCCCTGCCCTAGTTTAAACCATTGCCCCTCGTCCTGTCGCTACATGCCCTTGCAAACAGCCCCTCCCCAGCTTTCCTGGAGCCCCTTCAGGGACTGGAAGGGGCTCCAAGGTCTCCCCGGAGCCTTCTCTTCTCCAGGCTGAACCCCCCCAGCTCTCTCAGCCTGTCCTCACAGCAGAGGGGCTCCAGCCCTCTGAGCATCTTCGTGGTCCCAATACTGGGACCTGAAGCGAGACAACAACCCAGGCACTGCAACAGCTCACTCCATCTTTGAGTGCTGCTGTTACAGCACTACGGGACACCAGAAGCGCAGACGAGCATTGACTGCTCCCGCTCGTTACCTGAGAAGCAGAGCAATGTCTCTTCTATCTGGTTTCCAAGCAATAGGTGAGTGCAGAGAGGGGCAGAAAGTCGCAAGCACAGCTCTTCCTGCAGCATGTTTCAGTGAGGCGACCCCACAGAAAACAGGGTCTTGCTGAACAAGAAAGCCACTGGCTGAAAAGACACAGAACGGTGCTGCTTGTAGCTGTCCCGTGTGGTCCTCGTCTTGGTTGAGGCACCTTCGGATTCAGTGATGAACCGACCGTACCCCTTGGGCAAACACAGTCCAGTTTCTTAAGGCTGTGCGTAACTGTGGGCTGTTGCAGCCCCTCTTCAGGGACTTCAATCAGGCTAATGATGGAAATAAGGTGCAGGGAAGTTTATATTTAAACTCATTATCAGAGAGGGAATTTCTCACAGCCTGAAGGTGGTTAAGGAAAACATAATTTGGTTAGAACCCAAGAAGCTCTACAACAGAATAGGGCACTGCTGCAATGGGCAGAAGCAGAGGGACTGACAAGGTGTAGCACTTCAAAACACGTCCCTGTGAATCCTAAAGAAAAAAAGACCTCCTCAGAAGTGAGATTTTCCAACCCCAATGAGGATGACATGCTGCGAAGTGAGGAAACCACTAACTTTGTTCATACGCCGGGTTGGATGGACACAATGCACTTTAGGAAGAACTGCAACGTTCCCCTGGCCATGCAGGTAAGCCTGATGGCCCAAACGTTCCTCACTGTGCCCGTCAACTCCTCCACATCACCGTGTCCCTCAGCTCCTCCACATCACTGTGCCTATCAACTTCTCCACATCACCGTGCCCCTCGGCTGCTCCAAAGCCTTCTGCGACACAAAAAGGAAATCTGGGATGACATGCTGAAAATGGAAAATTGCAACCTCCTAAAAATTATAAATCACTTCAAATGCTGAAACAATACCCTTTGTTAAAGCTGTGGATGGTCAAGTTGGCACAGCTCCCACTAAAGAGAAACTTGATCTTCACAGGTATGAAAGCGTGAAGCGGCATCCCGTGCTGATGAGATACTCAACCTGAATTTCTTTCAAGGTACTTCCACCACCTCCTTTAGCCTAAGAGTTTGTGCAAAACAGGAAGACAGAAACAGCCCGGGCCAACAGCCTCCTGAACCAGAGAGACCAGGCGGGTGCAGCGGGAGGAGGAAAGCTCTTCATTGACGGTAACTGAAGGCTGCTTGCTATTTACTGGGAGGAAAACCATCTTTTAGAACACTGTGCATCCTTCCAGGAAGCTATAACGGAAATTTAGCCAGTGAGGCACTAAGCCGGGACTCCCCAAACTTCTGTGAGCCCTGCAAGCAGCAGCTGTCAGCTGTGAACGCTTCGCTGTCCTGCCGCGGCTCCTCTGCATCACCAGCACCCGGCCCTGCGCGGGGGCAGAAAGGAGAATGAGCAGAAAGAGGCCCCGAGAGGCCCTGTGTCTGTCTCCAGATAAGATCTGTGAAGCACCGGGCTGCAGCTATGTTTGTACATTTTAATTAATGTTAAGAAAGGCAGTAACAGCTTATTTTATTGAGGGCTGGGGCAAACTCGCAGCCCAGCCATTTTAAGAAAGGAACGCTGAGAAAATAAACACCGGTATCTGAGAGCAAGGCATTTCTGACCTATGCTTAAATCAGCGCTTGCAGCTTTATCGCCGTTTCCCCACCGCCCGGGATGCTGAGCTTCCCCTGCGGATGAGGAAGGACGCTGACGCATGGCACAGCCTACCCACTTTGTCCCACTCAGCAAACAAAGAGGAAGCTTGCGCAGGCGAGATCAATAACGGGAGGACACAGAGGCAGTTTGTCCCCAACGTTGGGCAGTTAATGCTGATGCACAATCCCCCTGTGAATTTAAAATGCTTGATACATACCGTCTCTGGCTGTGATTAAGCATCTAATGACACACACCCTCTAATAGATTAGAAGTATTTGTTCTGTGGTCACAAAACACTACAAAGAATGAAAAGCCTCCAAGGAAAAAAAAAACCAGGAGGCTCAAAACTCAAAAAAAACTAAAAAATAAGTGGCTTCTAAGTGTTGGCTTAAGATTGCGATACAGCAACAGAACAATTTTAGGTAGCTTCCATAAAAAAAGCTAAAACATTATTTCTTATTACGCAGAATGTCTTGTGTGTAATTATCTGTAAGTACAAATGATACAAAGGCAGAGGCCAATTTAAAAACAAGCCAACCATTGCAAGGGCAGCAGGATATTAAGCGTGTATTATTTCATGGCTAAGGTGAAACACTGCGCAAAGTACTGAATATCGATTTTATTTCTCTACACTGCTTGGTTTGGAGAAGATACACAGACCAGAATCGATGCTAACACCAGCATTTCAATATACTGCTTGAATTCACTCTCTATTCATTATTTCTGTATTTCAAATTGGAGTTTATGGTTTCAAATTCAGAAGCAAGGCAAAGCCAGTGTAATACTGTACTTACGGCCACTGCAACACGCATTTTGAATTCCAGTGTTTCACCCCCACTTACCTATGCATAATTAATAATCTCTTTACACAGATTCTCATTCTGGTCCAGTTCAGAGCCTGTGGGAGGGAATTAACCTGGCAACACTTGTCACACATTAAAAATAAGAAAAAAGGAACAAGGGAAAAGCCATAAAGATAAGAGCCGAGGATACCAGAACACATACATGAAAAGATATGCCTTTACAAGTACATTGCCTCACTCTTTCTGAATGCTCAGAACTGGTTCACAGGCAGATAAATCATAATTTTGTTTCTCAGATAACAGAAATTCAATTTAACATGCTCAAAGCAACCAGCTCTGAGACGGAGCAGAGCTCTGGAGACCTCCGGTGCTCCTCAGGAGAAAGGAAAAGCCCAGTCCTAGCACAGAGGACGTGCCTGCTGTACTAAAAGGGAGATGCCTTCAGAGCACTGTACGTTTAGTCATCTCTTTATCAAATCCTTAACTAATTTAACAATCCTCTTGTCAAAGAGGACAGTCATTGTTTGTGTGACCGATGCCCTGTAAACATAATGGGATAATCTGCCTTTCTCCTTTTTTTCTCCCTCAATTCTTCTAAACAGCTGGGGGATGCGCTGCCCGCTCTCCGGGAAGCCCCTGCTCATCTGTCATTCTCCTCCGCTCGCGGCGCTGCGCGGCTGCACGCAGCATCAGAAGCCAAGCTGGAGACAATGACGCCTCACATCCACCAACAATCCATCTGAGACCGTGCCATTAAAGAGTCCCCAGGCCTCTGGAGGGGCTGAGCGAACAATTAAGAGGGAAAAAGAAGCGATTCCTGGATAGAACTGACAATTAAACCTATATTGATCTACAAACAGCAAAAGATGCTAAACCGAAAGCATTTCCAGTGCCCTCTTTTGACTTGAGTACCAGGGAAGAAAGAGATTGCAAATGATAAAGCTTTGATCAGATGGCATCAGGCTTGCTCTTACATCTGCACAGTTACACCAGCAAAAGCTGTTAATCAGCGGTTAAAGACTCCAAAAGTCACACTTTCAAAGCTGATCTCCAGCCCCGGGTACCCAGGGAACAGCTCATCTCAGAGCAACTCGGTGTGCAGACATGCCACGATTAACAGAAATCAGAGAGGGCAACTGTTTTCTCATGGGAAATGAGGACGCTGATTCTGTAGGTTGCAAAATCCAAGGTCTGGGGGTACGTCCCCTCGCTGTACTCCTGACACAAGGGTGCCTGCCCTCAGCAGAGCTGGGGGAAAGCACCCCAGGCCCCTGCCCAGCTCTGCTGCCCAGGGACAGCATCATCCAACGCCAGTGCCTCTCACAGCTCTCCTTCTGGAAAGTGTCTGGTTTCCTACTTATACCACCAGCAGCAACCTAAACTTCTTTTCTATAGGAAATTCAGACTACCCACTATTTGAAATTTTGAATTCAAATGCCTGAAACCAAACTGAATCACTTTTAAAGCACAAAGATTTTGCAGAGCTGTGGCTCCCAGGAGAGAAGCAGAGAGCAGGCTGGGCGGGCAGCCCTCACTCCCCGAGCCCTGGGGACACAGGCTGAGACAACATCTGCCGCTCTGCCCCGGGTGCTCCGGTGGCAATGGCCACACATGGTTTCACTGACCATAACTGGTGATAACCACGGTTTCATTTGGGATCATGAGATTCATATGTATCTGCCGGTTTGACTAAGGAGGAAATGCAGTATTTCTGCATGAAAGGTGAGGATGGGGAGGGGGAAGAAGGGGGCAGTGGGAAGGGAAGGTTGAATAATACCCAAATGTGAAAACCCTTCAGTGCCCATCAAAAGAAAGCTCAAGGCCCTCTGCAGACTAATCCATCATCGGTTGTATTGACAGAAATACCGGATTGCCAAACTCCTCACTAGCCGCCCGGGCAGTTCCTGGCAGTGCCGTTTCACACAGGAAAGGGCAGAGGACAAGGGGCTTAGCACAAGCAGGACAACTCTTCTCCCGAGCAACTCCACTCCACCACAGCCCAGTTTTGAGGAGAAATCCCTTCCCCTGCTCCTCCACAAAATACTCAAATGCCCACTTCAAGCGGTGTAGAATCATAGAATGGTCTAGGTTGGAAGGCACCTTTAAGACCATGGAGTCCAACCATCAACCCAACACTGCTAATCCATGTCCCTCAGCACCACGTCTGCCCGGCTTTTAAATACCTCCAGGGACGGTGACTCCACCACTGCCCTGGGCAGCCTGTCCCAATGCTTGAGAACCCTTTCGGTGAAGAAATCTTTCCTAGTATCCATCCTAAAATACCCAGAGCCCTGCTTCTGGCTAGGACAGGGAGTGAAACACATCCACGGAGGCTAATAAAGCAGGAGTGCGAGACACGTCAGCAGAGCGCGTGCCCTACCGAGGAACTGATGGAGGTCTTCAGGTGTCCATCTGCCTGACTTCACTCAGCACTACCTTGAATGAGCTCTCAGTTGGCTTAAAGCTCATCCAAAGGAGATCCAACAACGACGCGTCCTGTGCTCAGGAGAGAGCACGTATAACACAGTCTGTTCTTTTTGCACCTCATCTAGACCACAGCAGGGGAAAAAAATGCAAGACTGCTCTATTTTTAACCTACCACCAAGAGAGACTTTATAGAGCCACGCTCAAAGCTGAACAAGTTCCTCATCTCAATCCAAGTTAAACTCAGCACGTGTAAAGAAGACATCCCAAATGGAATATATCAAAGACAAAATGATGTTATCCTAGCAAAATTGCAAAAAGTTCCATATCTCTAACAAAACAACTAGCAATATTGGCCTTAAGGCTGTTTTTCTTGCTCTCTCCCTTTTTTGTTTTTTCCCTTCCCTGGTGTTCCCTCCCCACCTCATCGCTGCAGCCAAGTTTTAAACAATATACATGAAAATAGCAGCTTTCAGTCTGTTCCTGGAGTAGCCAAGTTAATGAGGCCACATGGCATCCCAGGGCACTCCGGAGAGAAGGGTTCAAAACGCTTGTTAGTGCAGCCTGCACTGCTCTAAAAAATGTAAAACATTTCAAACTGGCCAGCATTTCACTTTCTTTCTCTCCTGCTCTCCGAGTAAAAGAGCATTCAGATTTCCAAACACATACTGTGGAAAGAATGAAGCACTTCTGGAAAAAGTGAAAGACCAGTTTGCCTTTCTACAGTCAAAGCTTTATAAATCAATGCAAATATTTTTCAAAAAAAGGAGCACACTTCTGCGAGTTATACCACAGCAATCAAACAGTTGTTGTAGAAACAAGTACCTGTTTTTCCTGACCTACATTTTCAGGTTGGCAGGAAATCAAAGTTCATGTCAAATTACAGCAGATTTTGAACAGACTTGCATGTGCCCTCCAATCTCAGCTATTAAATCTGTTAGGACCCAGCAAGATCATTTTTTGTATGACAGAAGGTACCACTTTTTAAAATTACACATGCTCAGTATTCTATAAATGCAAGCAGGTCGTCTTTTTGTTGTAATACTAAAAGGAAGAATTGATTTTCCAGAGAATTTTGTTCAACTAGAGACATTTTCCTCCCCTTGAACTGCTATATATACATTATCTGCTGTATTTATAATAAAAGCCATGTGGTTAAGCAGACACAACCACAAAAAGCAAACGAGTCTAGTTTTGTCCTAAAGGCCTTAATATGAAAATGCTGCGGGGGTAACAGCAGCCTGTGTGGGTCTCGTGTTTATATAAACAAACAGCAACCAACAAGCAGGCATTTTCTGGGCTAAGAACCAGCCCGGTACCTGCAGCCAGGACCCAGTGGGCCATAGAGCAGCAGGGGAGAACGCTTTCATCTGCTCCACTCCTCACCCCACCACAAGGCCATCAGCTTCCTCCTCGCCTCCCTTTTGTCTGCATGGGGTTGTGTTTTGCCTGTGTCCTGGTTTGAGGTAAAACAGAACCAACTTTTTGTTCAGTAATTTTACTTCTTAGCTCAGCCTCTTCTACCTCTCTGAAACTAACAGCGTGTTGTACCAAAAATGGTTCGTTCTCAGAGTGATAAGACCAATGTTTACAGTTAGTGCCAAGGAATGGTGCGCAGAGAGGCTCTTGCTTATACTTATTGCTGTAACAACCCAGCTCAGCTCATGTCGTTATTTGCCCTGTTGGAGGGTCGGAAGTGGAAAAGCGCAGAGGGGTCCCACCCGCGGGGAGGAGTGGACAGGACAGGTGACAAAAAATTGACCAACAGGGGTATTCCATGCCATCTGCCCCATGCTCAGCATAAAAGCTGAGGGATCAAAGGGTCAACGCTCTTCCTTCAATGGCCAACATCTGAGGAGGACCCTGTCTGTTCATCTGCCTTTGATCCCGATCCGTGCGTTCCTGACTCCAACTCTGGAACCTGGTTCTCACCCATTGCTGAGTCCAGCTTGGGACTTCCCCAGTGCCTGCCAGTGACGTCATCCTGGGAGCTTAATACGGTTTTGTATATACTGTATCTATTTCATTATTTTCCTTTATATTTTATTATTAATATTCCATTAAAGTAGATTACTTTCTTTTAAACTCGTAAATCTCCTCTCCTCCTCCTCTCTGTGTATGAGAGGTTGGGGGGGAGCATCTGTCACCAGCCATTGGTCGATTTGGCCAAAACCAGGACAGCCTCTTTGAGAGCGCAGCCCATCCCTGGGTTTGGCATTTCGGAAGGGGGCCCACGCCAGGCCATGGGAGAGGCTGAGGTGGCTGCGGGGACCAGAGGGCGGCTCGGCAGAGCAGGCGGCCACCACAGCCGCACGCTGGACCTGGGGGCTCTGCCGGCCACAGAAGGGCTTCTCGGGACCCAGGCTGGTTTGTGGGCACAGACTGTGCTGACACCCAGCGCTGGAGCTCCCTGAAGGCAGAACACGGAGGAGCAGAGTAGGGACAGGGGTTTGGCAGGGGGTCACCTCACACCTGGCACAGCAACAGCCTGGCCGGACTCTTCTCCGGCCCCTGAGCCACCATCCCCGCTCCCGGGCTGGCAGCGCAGGGACACTCCACCGGGCTCGCACCGACATGGAAGCGGTGGAAGGTCCAACAGGGTTTATGGCCCCGGCTCCCAGGGGGTAACGACGGCTGGGCTGCTTCCGGGCCAGAGCCGCCATGGCACACTGCAATAGTGACATTGAAGCAAGGCTCGCTCCCAATCTATAACAGTGATTTGACTAGTGATTTTTAGTAGGGCCTGTGGCAACAGGACAAACAGTCATGGTTTTAAACTAAAAGAGGGAAGATTTACACTGGACGTAAGGAAGAAATTTTTTACGCTGAGGGTGGTGATCCCCTGGCCCAGGTTGCCCAGAGAAGCTGTGGCTGCCCCATCCCTGGAGGGGTTCAAGGCCAGGTTGGACGGGGCTTGGAGCAACCTGGGCTGGTGGGAGGTGTCCCTGCTCATGGCAGGGGGGTGGAACTGGATGGTCTTCAACGGTCCCTTCCAGCCCAAGCCATTCAATGACTCTATGACTGTATCACCTTTCCCCCTGTAACTTTCCCTGTTATTTGCTCCCTGCTCCGCCACACTCACAGTAACTGAGACTGTGCTGACGGAGCCCGGATTGCACCATGCTCCTCTCCTTTGGGACTGGCACCTCTGCAGCACAAATGTCCACTGACCTGAGAAGAAATGGACACTGAGAACCACAGCGGTGGGACAGTTCACGAGGACTCAACCAGAGAGCACAGCACTACACTCAGCCTCAGAAATAAAACCAATTTTTCTATTACAGCAGGAGATTTTTTTCCCCTCAAGACCACTAAAGCTACTATGAGGAAAGAAGTGCACCTCCCCGGCTTGACCTCTGTGAGTTTTATTAGCTGCTTAAGTCATGAACCATCACACTCTGCTTTTGCCACTATCTGGTTTAACATAAGCTTGCAAAAACTCTGTGTGAAGGAAACACATTTTAAGTTTCCTTTATTTTCATGCCCATTTTCAGATCTCTCTAGTTTCACAATGGCCATATTTCACTAAAATTAAAATCGCTGCATTGCAAAACACATACAAGACAAAAAGTTTCAATTAAGCCTTTTTAAAAAAAGAAAACAAAACATGTTTTTCACAATCATGGCAGAAATTCTTTAAAAATGCATCTCCTTCGGGCCAAGTTAAAAGTGCTCGAACGCGCTGTGCATGCAAACGCCGAGCACACGCTGGCGAGCAGACTCCCCACCTATTCACATCCACATGAACCAGAAATTCCTTTCAAATGCGTACGTTAACAGCTGGATTTTCCCCGTGCTATCTATACTAACCAGACCCAGCCTCCAAACCTCGCGGTACCCTGCTGAATTCCAATCACAGACCGACATAAAGTATAAGGAGCCAGACGTCCATTAGCAGGAATCTAAACTGCACTGTGTTTTGGGAACTGCTGTTTTTGCTTATGTTTTTTTGATTTATACCTCATAACTGCAAAACTAATGAGATTCTAATGAAAAGTGGGACACTATTCATTTGTTTTTCCCCCAGGAGGTTTGGTTTATTTTCAACAAGCATGCTACTGATTAAAACAAGAGGTGACGGTTTTAAGAAGCTGGAACATAAACCTGTTCCCAAAGGTGCATGGTCTAAAACAATACACTGGTTTCTGTAGTTTACAGTTTCACTGACTTCATCTAAGTTGTTTTGTTTAAATATATATTTTTTAATTTTTTTTAATGGTCACTAGTACATAACAAATAAACATCTGATTTGTATATCAAGTAATCGCACTGAAATCTTTACCTGAAGTCAGCCCTCTGGTTGTTTTGCTTCTTCCCCACCCCAAACAAATCACCCCAAACCCCTGCGCGGATGTAAAACATAAAACTGTTTGCAACTGTTTTTAAAGACCGATTGGCACTTACAATTGAGAAACTAAATACAAAGTAAGGTACACAGATAATTAAAAATATATATCTATATAGTTCTCCTTACTGAAAACCTGGAAGTCCAACCTCATGCATTAGACACTCACTAAATACCAGCAGTAGAGTAACGACCACTTTGAAAAAAATATTAATAATACACAGGTCTGTAGCACGATGGTTAAGCTTCACATCGATAAAGCCTTCCCGAATAATCATTACTCAGCCATATATTTAACATTTTCTAATCTCAAGTGTATCTCACGTCATTTGTATGCAACCAAGAGTGTTTTCCATTGCTGCCTTTCATACAGGGTTAGTTCAGATAGCGCAGAGCTCCCGAAACACGCCGTGTTACATCTAGAAAGACTGATCTGAAACTCAATCCCTCAATACAATAGGGTCCCTGAGAAATGAAACACTAAACCAGAGCTTTTAAATAGGCATTTAAATTAGGAAATGAGTTCTATAAACATAGAGCATTTGAACTGTCCATTTGTTATGGATAACGCAGCAGGGCCGCCAATTACTAAAGTCATGGACTCCAAATTGGCAGCGTTTGCTTTCCAACATTACATCAAATTCCTGACTGCAGCGTGCAGGAATTTAACTCCTCAAGATACAAAACAGAAACGCACCAACTACAAATTACGGAGTGACAATTTTAATACTTTATTCATTAAAGCGCATTCGGTTACTGCCTCATGGTTATGTTCCACAATCCAATTTTTTATTAAAAGATGTTAAGCCACATCCTGCGCTGCATCCAAAGAAGCGTGGCCAGCAGATCCAGAGAGGTGATTCTGCCCCTCTGCTCTGCTCTGGTGAGACCCCACCTGGAGTGCTGTGTCCAGCGCTGGAGCCCTCAGCACAAGAAGGACACGGAGCTGTTGGAGCGGGGCCAGAGGAGGCCCCAGAGATGATCCGAAGGCTGGAGCCCCTCTGCTGTGAGGACAGGCTGAGAGAGCTGGGGGGATTCAGCCTGGAGAAGAGAAGGCTCCGGGGAGACCTTCCAGCCCCTGCCAGTCCCTGAAGGGGGCCTACAGGAGAGATGGGGAGAGACTCTGGATCAGGGAGTGTAATGATAGGACACGGGCTAATGGCTTCAAACTGAAAGAGGGGAGATTTAGATGAGATCTCAGGAAGAAATTCTTTGCTGTGAGGGGGGTGAGCCCCTGGCCCAGGTTGCCCAGAGAAGCTGTGGCTGCCCCATCCCTGGAGGGGTTCAAGGCCAGGTTGGACGGGGCTTGGAGCAACCTGGGCTGGTGGGAGGTGTCCCTGCCCAGGGCAGGGGGTTGGAACTAGATGATCTTTAAGGTCCCTTCCAACCCAAACCATTCTGTGATTCTGTGATTCCATGATTCTATATTGATTGCAGAGAGCCACTTCTCTGAGTTTAGGTTTGCCCAGTCCCTTCCCTCCAACTTTTTCCTTCTTTTCCTATGTTCTAAAAGTTGGGTACCAACAGCATCTCTGTCCTCCAAGCATTTCACCCCAGCAAACCTGGAGGTTTTAGGGGAACAGAAAATTCAATCCACTAAGTCTAAAATACCAGTTTCTTTTTGGAGGCGATAAACAATTCGAGAAGCGATCCTGCAGCATTCAGCTGAAGATGAACGTCCCACAAAGAAAGCACAAGAAAGATAAGTTGTTCCACCCAACTAAACAAACATTTCCTCAGTCACACCCTCTTCACATAAAAGCAGGAATCTTTCTAAACTCATACTGAACAATTCTAATGGAAGGTCACAAACAATAACAATGGATAATTAAAACAATAATCATGCTTAGTAAGACAAAAATTATAAGTAAATTGCTCATAAGTTTTTTTCAAACTGCCCAAGCCTCAGTAAGAACATGTTTTGGACAGAAGAGAATTTGAACTTAAAAGATTACAACAAGCTGCTATTCATCAAAAAATAAATATCCTCCCCCCTTTTGGTACTGTGGGATTCACTATACAGCAAAGGGATTTTGTGGGACAAAGGAAGACAGAGTGTAACAGACTTGCTGAAGAGGTAACAGGCTAAAGTATTTGGGAATTAGACATGTTCTTACCCTGCTATGCAATTATCCATCCCCAAATCCATCAAATTAAAAAGAAATGAATACAAATGGGGAAATCACCGTTTTTGCAACAGCTAGCAGAGTTTTTGCAACAGTTTTAAGAGGCTTAGACGAACCACCCTATTGGATTTTCTTTTTTAACTCTGGAAAAAACCCTTCACCTTCTTAGCTGTTGCATTTACAAAGTTGTTTACACCACGTGAAGCTGCGACAGCATGCCGTGCAGCCAGCACACCTGCAGTAAGCTGGAACGAGGAGATGATGGAAATTCAGCAGTCTAAACCCATTGCCAAAGATTGTGAAAACGTGCAATTCTCGTCGAAGCTTGCACCTGTGGGGTTTGGGTTTTTCTGGTCCTATAAAAATATCTAATTTAAAACAATGGAGAAACATGATATAAAATACAGTGTAATAAATACCAGCGTTATCCGTGGCACAGTAATTACAGGGCTACGTTAACTGTAATTCTAGAGGCGGTATCAGAAGTGAGACAGAAGCTTTCAAAACAACTTTCAGCCCACAAGTGAGACAGCCAGCACCGACGCTCAGCACCTTCCTATCTCAGAAACCAGCACTGGATCCTCCTGGGAGAGCTCAGAGGAACCTGGGACTAAACATCCTGATTTACAGCCATCCCTTTGGTTAAACAGATCTTTAGACAAAGAGAGCTGCTCCAGACCTCTTCCACCCCCCAGCCTCCGCAGAGGGGGAACCTCCGGGCTGAGCACATCGTCCCACACCCGGCTCACGGCTCACCCCACCGGCACTGCGCTAACACTGCCCTGCTCAGCATTCCGAGCTTTCAGCACGCCTACCTTGAAGATACAGGAATGGGAGTTGTGTTGGAACCACCACGAGGATAAAAAAAAAAAAAAACAAAAAAAGAAAAGATAACTTATCTGGAAATATAGCCAGTATTTTCATTTGGAGTTTTCTGTGAGGAACGAAATCAGATGAAGAACAGCTACAATTCTGCAAAACACCTCCTTCCCCAGCGTCGCCACCTTCAAAACAGAGGGTGATGCCCCAAAACACACAGTACTGAGACGATGAGCCATGAGATGAGAAAGCAAGTGTACCAGGTAGCGTTACCTGGTTTTCAGATGGGAAACTGAAACACAGAGGTAGACCAGATGTTTCCACTACCATGAGACACACACCTTCAGATCTCGGGAACTTGGAGCTTATTTTTTAGTTTTTCAAAGCATTCAGCTTGACCACACTGTTACAGCTATGTTGCTCTAGGTTTGTCACCAAGTACCTTTTATTCAACTATCCCAATGAGGATGGTGGGAAAAATTATGAAAGGTTTTAGGCAGAGAAGCACATTGCAGGTAATACAGCAGCAGAAAGGATTTCGTGCCATTTAAACCTCCTCCTCTATCCACTGATCCTGTTCCAGGGGTTATAAACTACTTACCGGACTCTTTCCTCACAAAAGAGGGTTCCCTCATCACGGCTCTCCTTCACTAGTCCCGCTCCCCCCACACTACCCTTACTCATCTCCATTCCACAAGTCCCATCGCCTTTTCCTTTCAGAAATAATTTAATCGGAAGTCTGAACAATTGCTCTGAGTGTGCTTAGCTTCAAGACAGCTGCCTCTGTATGAGACCTCTACGGAGGAAAAAAGAACAGAAGTCAGGTTTTTGTAGGAATGCAGTATTTCCTTTTCTCCTGCAGGAGACCGCTCGGTTCGCTCTGCACCCCCTGGTTATGGTAACGATGGAGGCAGAGCTCTGACAGACAGGAGCTTTCTTAACTACACACTCCAGAGCACATCCATCTTCAACACTCTGAAAAGCAACAGTTCTTTGGAAAAAAAAGTTCGTATGTGGTCATGTAATTAAAGACTGTCATAATTCACACCCACGTTGTGGTAGGCTGGTGTTGTGCAGGCATCCTCAACTGTGGCATTTCCTCATTTTAGGCTACTTGCATTTGAAATCTAAATAATGTTTTTATCGTACCGTGCCATAAATTAATTGTGCAGAAAAAGTAATGTCTTTAAAAAATAATTCTTCAGAATGAAAGCCCAGCTAGATCCCTTGCTAGAATTAAGCCACAATCCCTGGCTCCTCATTCACACACCAGTCCTGGGACAGAAACACATCTGTGAACAAGCTTGAGCACATAAGCGCTCTCACTGTGCTTAAAATTAAGCACATGATAAAGCACTACACGCTTTAACAAATCAAAGCTGCAGAGAAAAGGCACGGGGCTGAGATCAAAGAGAAGAAACTGTAAAGTGAATGGATTCAGAAAGGACTTCGGCTGACAAGCGAGGCATTCACACCATCAGAGGTCCGAACAGAGCCTTTTTCTTTCTCATTCTTACACCAGACAAATGAAGAATAATATTGACGCCATTAGCAATAACTGGGAGATAACGGCATTGTTTTCCCTGCCGATGATGCATGCCTCCGTGCGTGGGTGTGGGATGGGTTAGTCGCTATGGAGCTGGATCAAAAGCGGTTGTTAAGGGAACAAGCAGGAAAGGTAAAACAATGGCAGAGATAAGAAGCATCTCAACAAATATGCAACCAGACTTCTGGGTTTATAGCTGTGAGGAGGCGAGAGCTTGGCCCCCACCCTAGCGAGGCGGTCATTTGCCAAGGCTGAGCAGCAGGAGATCAAAGGGAAGGCTGGGACCCCAGGGACCGGCCGAGGAGGGGAGGAGGCTGGTGGGGCGGCCGCAGACCGCCCAGGGCGCCAGCACCGGCCTGGACGGGGCCGCACGCCGAGGGACAGGGCTGCCAGCGAGGACAACAGCTCTGCAGCCACAACCCAGCCTCGGCAGAGCCTTCCCAAAGGAGAAAGAGAAGAAAAAGGTGAAAACAAGACCCCCACGTATAGGCCTTTTGCTTTGTGCGCTTTGTGGGAAGGAGCTCTAGAGCAGTAGGCACTGCCACCGCTCCATGAAAGGCAGAACTTCACGATATGGAGGAGCTCATTAAAGCCTTCTTACAAAGCAAGATTTCTTGAGAGCAGCCGACTTCTCTGTCACAAGGTTCTGTCTAGCGACCTTCACCCCAAAACTCCTTCTTTCTAGGAATTAATGACAAATTGTTCGCCCGCCCTCGTAACCCAGAACTCGGTTCTCACACAGCTCCGTACAGAGGGTGCACTCAGCAGCGTATCATCTGCTCCTGCAAGTCATAAGCTACAAATTGAAGAAACACACCAGGAGCTAAAATGAGTTTCCGAGAACAAAAACAGCTGGTAAAGAAACAAAAGCCAAATATTCTCCTGGCTGCTGGCTGCGTTTTTTTTTTTGGTTGTTTTTTTTTTTTTTTAATTTAGCTTAAAAGAAAATGAAAAAAATCTGCTTGGAACCCAAACAGTCTCTAGCTGAAAATGTGGTGTCTAGCCTGAAAAACAGAGGCTTGTGGACACCACGCCAAGCAGCACAGGATTCCCATGGACCTGGTGTTTCTCAAGCCCTTAATGTGGTTCAACTTAGGCAAGTGGTTTTAGGATTCCCAGTTTAAAATCTACAACGCACATCTGCAATTCATTCTAGTTTCTTATTTTATTTCTTACTTCTCCAACCAACTCCAAATCATTTTACGAGTTCTCGCAATCCGGTACTAATCAGTTACTCATGCTGCAGGAGTCCCCGCTTCCTAAGAAGGGCTCCCTTTGCACAAGAAGCCAAGCTGTGCATTTCGTCAGCCGCATTTCGCCAGAAACAACAGTAACTACCTGATAAAATAAGAATGCTTGGCAGTGTTTAATGCATGATTACAAGACACAGAAAACTTCTATCCTGATATACAGCAGTAACCATTTGCTACACTTCTGTCGGACTCACCACATTAAATCAAAGGCGACTCCTCTGCTAAAGGACTAAGGGAATTGCCCACTTGTGAGAGGGGAATTTGACCAAGTGGCTTTAGGGAAAACTTAGGAGAAATTTTCATCCAGCTGTTAGGGAGGAATTCCCATATGAGAAACACCACTGGGTTAAAACCTGCAATGGAAGCATGCCAAAAATCAGACTGTCGGGATTTGTCCCCTGCACATCAGAGCTGGCAGATGAAATGCAGAGGGGACGTGGCAGGCAGGGCAGTTATTCTCTGAAGCCATTTTGAATCAGTAAGAAGCACTAATGCATGATACAGATCGTCTCTTTACTTCATTGCTCTTCTTGTTTAAAATACAGGTTGTGTATTTTAGCGCTGTTGTGTATTTTAGCACCAGCACTGAGACCCTCTGGAAGAAGCAGCATCACCACCTACTGCCCTGCCATGGGGAGACGCCGCTGGAGGGGCTGCCAGTCAGACATGAGAGGCCGAAGCAGACACATCCTCTTCCTCACTCCAACGCAGACCAGAACCACAGGTGTAGGGTAATTCCTGCTCTTGGCTCCCACAACAAGGTTCACTGCACGTAATACAGAAATCCAGTCAGTGGAGAACAATCCAGTTTTCAGGGGTCCAGTCAGCCAGTCATCACTCACCCGGTAACAAGCCTCTCGCTCCCCACCATTCCCTTAAACTTTGGTGGGGAGCTACAGACCTGAACAGAATCAGGAAATTAGAATGGCTTTGTTCCTAAACGTTCTCCTGCTGGTGGTGGATGCAAACGAAACTTTGCTGGCATCACTACATACCTTGGCACCATCAGAGGATCCAAGTGTGACCAGGGAATGGACAGGGTTGCTTTTTTCCAGTTTTTATCTTTCTGCCTGAAAAATCTCAACTGCTCCCTTTCCCAAAGTGCTCTCAAGATGAAGCTTGTACAAAGATGAGGAGCAACAGACTCAAGTTTCAACCAGGAAAATTCTGATTAGATACTGGGGGGGGGAAAAATTCACAGTAGCTGTCAAACATTGGAGCAGGTGCCAGATGTTGTGTTTCTCCATCCTTACAGATACAAGGGGAGACAAGGCCCTGAGGAACCTGGTTATAACTGAAGTTGGTCCAGCCTTGAGAAGATGAGGCAAGGGTAATCTCCAGAGGTCCCTTCCCACCTAAATCATGTTATTATTTTATGATCTTGGTTTATGACTCCCCGTATTTACCACCTGTGGTTACTGGGTGGGCAGGATGCAGTATTATCGACACACAGACAACACCTGGCGGCTCATCTCCGTTTTGTCCAGCTCTGGTAACAGTCAAGAGACTTGCAGGCATGTTAGCTGAGCCGGTTAAAGGAAGGTGGCGAAACTCAAGCCAGGCAAGACAGAGAGGATAATTGTGGGTTTAAAAACAGAGAGGAGATGGCGAAGGTTGCAGTGACATCCCTCATGGCAGACTGAATCTCCACTGGTCAACTCAAAAGTAATTATAAACCATTCAACAGTAGGTTCCTCACTCACCCTGTCTCAGTGCCATCCTGTGCCAACAAGTCTGTCACAAGTGGACTTTTCATAGTGTTAGGCAAGTAGTTATCAGGCCATATCTCTTCTTTGTGTGGCCTCTTCTCAGCTGGGATTGTTCAGTGAGGCGGTAAAGCCATGCTGGGCACAATGGCTACCTAAACTGCAATCCAGAGTTTTTTTGACTGGCAGAAAATAAACACTTATCACATTACAAAAAATAAAAGAGGCAACAAAAATACACCTCACTGTGATACCAGCGTGCAGCTACCTGTACTCGGGTTCAGAGGATGCGATTTCTTCTTTTACAGCTCTCCTTGGCCACTCATAAACCACAGATTATAGATACAGATCTGCAAAGATCATCTGTACAGGTACAGACTGCGCTGCCTCATCCATTCAGTGGGACGCACCGACGGAGACTGCAGCATAAGCACATGGAGACTGACTGCGGACTAAACTGCAGAAACGGAGCTCAGCTTACCCTTGGATGCACCCTCCCGCCGGAGTGCCTGCCCCTCTCCCCACTGCTACAGCTCACACCAGCCGGACCCTCCTTGGAAAGCATCCTGGCAGGACATTCCCCAAGGCCGTTACTGTTATGTACACCCGCACATGCAGGCGCGTGCCCATGCACACACAGCCTTGGCATGAAATATCCCAAAGGCTCTGACTCCTCTGCCATGGTGCAACAGCTACACTCGACAGGACTGGAGAGCGGGCAAAGAAAATTAATTGTGGCAAGAGGGGGGCTATAAAGGTCATTTGCAGCTTTGATTTATTTGCTTGCTGAGCCTCAGGAACTACACACAACCACTATTTAGTGTTGAAAGGTTATTCTGCAAATATGACTTTAGTCACCCATTAAGTGCTCCTGTTTGTAAGCCCTGTAAGTTTTAGGCTTACCCAGGGTGTTTTAAATGTCCCTCAAATATGAAGCACCAGGAGCTGTATTCTTCACCAGGAAGCCTCCTCCAGGAGTGCTCTTCCAGGAAATCATCTCCCTGTGTCTCCAGACGTTCATTCCTGCATCCAAGTCAAATGGTCAACTCTGAAACCTCTACTAAGGACTTTTCCCCCAGCTACCCAAATGTCAGGTCCCACTGAGACCTGAAGGCACTGAGGATAAATTGTCGTCATTCCGAAGGCTCAGACAAAAGGATAAACAAAGCCATTACCAGCGTGGCGTTAAAGGACTGTATAAAAAACCCCAAGTATAAAACAGTGACAGCAGCAATCACTGCAGCATTGAGTTTTAATACTTCAGTGATGGAATTTTTCCCAAGAAAGGAGAAATCACTTCTAAGAGAGGATGTACATTAGTAAAACAAGTAAGAGTAAGTCATCAGGAAAAAGGAACATTATTCTTTCACATTCATATCATCTTCAAAAGCAAAATAGGTTACAACTAATTTAGCCTTTTCGCAAATAGACATTTCCCAGTGTCAAATTATAAGCAGTCAGAAAAAGACAGTGTTTGCCATCTAATGCACTGCATTTTTTATCATTTCTTTAAAGTTATTAACAGATTGTAATCTGCTGTAACTGGGTTTGAACACATTTTTCTGAGTCCTCTAAATTGATTTTGATTTTTTAAAAAATCCTTATCATGACTTTTCTGATGGCTTTTCATACAGGTCATCTAAAGTTACTGTCCTGAAGTGGCATCTCTGCACACAAGAACATCCCCCCTGCCAAATGCATTAATAATGGTTAAATGACCCACTGCCCACGATAAAGAAAAATCTGAACAAGAACTGGGGAGACCCACAAGCGCATGGTCCTGGCACATGAGTGGGAGTACAGGTCCTGCATTACTTTGATAGACAAAAGGGTTACAGCCCCCTTGAAGAGCCAGTGAGATCATGTTCGAGATCATGAGAAAGATGCAATCACTGCTAGGCATCACCATTGACTTTACTGTCTCCAAAAGCAAGCAGGCTCCTTACAAAATCTTCAACCTAAACAGCTCAAATTTTCAGGGCAGAAGCAGTTTTAATCAGAGTTCAATATTCACACTTCCCAGCACATTCTCATCCCCATATCAGAAATTTTAGCTATCGAAATCAGCCACAATTCTGTACATCTCTCCACAGAGAAAGCCCTGGAGCTGGACAGGATCCAGTCTGACACCCAGAGCCCTCAGCTCCCTGCCAGGCACACAGCCGTCACAGGCAAGTCCATACCACAAAATCCTGCTGGGCAGGGCACTAAGTTTTAGAAGATGGAAACAAGCATTAACCGTTAACACATCATTCCACAGCAAATCTCAGTGGGTAGAAAAATCAGGTCCCCCTGTGGGGACTCCATCCCACAGCAGAGAGTACACGGCAGGATAGTGCTACAGCCCCACTGCTCCTCCCAGCTCCTCCTGGGTCAAGAGGATCCTCCACCTCAATGCACCCTCCTCTTTCTCCCACCGTCTTCAGCAAAGGCTGGCGGGTATCAGATGTCTCCCGCACACCAGCTCTCATCCAGCTCTGTCTCCAAGAGGAAGCAAAGGGCCTTCAGCCCTCTGTGTGAATGCTCCTCCTGCAGCATCACCCCAAATTCAAGAAAGGGGGCAGAGGAGAGGAAAGGCTGACAGAGTGGGGGGAGGAACACAAGATTCATGCTGGATACACCACAAAGGCAGCAATGTGTAGCAATGTTGATACAACATACATTTCAGAGCCACTGCACTGCTGAGCTCATTGCTGAGCTGTCGGTGCATCACTCACCACCGTTGCACAGAAAACCACAAAACTCGGACAGAGCAACAATGACCAGATTTCTTATGGGAGGAAGAACGCTGTCACAGGCTGCTTTGGGGGCAAAACAGCCAAAACCTAACAATTCTGTTTTCACCCTTCTGAGTTTCTATTCAACAGAAAGTTAATATAATTAAGAAACCTTTTAAAAAAAAATCAGCCAGAAGCTCCTATTTCACTGCATAACTCCCAGGACAGGTACAACTTCACCACTTGGGCATCTATTATTGCTGTCTTTGTTGACTTCCTAATGACAAATCTGGCTTTGATGAGATCTATCTGCCCAAACGGTGGATCAAGACTCCCTTTCTTGGGGCTGAACTACTGCTTGCCCCTTTCAGGCTTTAAGAGAGCACTCAGACGCGGTCCTATGGGAGCAACCAGGAGTGTGGGCAGGAGCTCACACTGGCTGCTCATGAAGCAGGACTCTTGAGGGAACACAAACTGCACATCCTTCGTAGTTCTTACTGACTGTCCTAGGAATGGCAACACAGCAGCTAGAGGACAAATGTCTCCTCCTTATCAGCCCAGCCTAACAATTAACTGACAATTCTCAGCTTCTAGGATTTGGAAAGACAGGCGCTGGAGAAACATTCCTCCAGTTTCCTGTTTGAATAATGCAATTCTCACTGTTTGGATCTCGCAGTCATGCTGCACCCGGACCAGCTTTATTATTTCTTTCATGCTTACTGTTTACATTTTGCCTTTCACCCTCCACATGTTTCCTATCTAGAGCTCTTGAAGGTAAGTCATAAGCTTCAGCTATTGCACAATGCAGCATCTCCAGGGACCTTTTACATTCTCCTCCAGATGGTTGGGTGGACAATACTCTTCTTTCCACATCCTTTACACTCTTAAATTCTCATGAGTCCAAGTTTGACCAAATTTTTAAATTTGGAATACAGATATAATTGTTTGCTCTAACTTCTTTATTTTTTTCATGCTGGAAAAGGTTGGAAAATTCTTGGCCATAGGCTTGTATTGAGTATACAAAATGTCAATTTGCCTGGCAACGCTGCTGTGGTGGTATGGCCTCAGTCAGTTGCACTTGTGATGACAATACTGAATGGTATGAAAACGTTTAGCTGTATTAGGGAATCAGAGAAGAACAGAGCTGGAAGGGCCCTTAAGAGCTCTTCTAGTCTTCCTCATGCCTTAAGGCAGAGTCACAGAATCACAGAATGGTTTGGGTTGGAAGGGACCTTAAAGATCATCTAGTTCCAACCCCCTGCCCTGGGCAGGGACACCTCCCACCAGCCCAGGCTGCTCCAAGCCCCGTCCAACCTGGCCTTGAACCCCTCCAGGGATGGGGCAGCCACAGCTTCTCTGGGCAACCTGGGCCAGGGGCTCACCACCCTCACAGCAAAGAATTTCTTCCCAATATCTCATCTAAATCTCCCCTCTTTCAGTTTGAGGCCATTACCCCGTGTCCTATCATTACACTCCCTGATCCAGAGTCCCTCCCCAGCTTTCCTATAGGCCCCCTTTAGGGATTGGAAGGCCACTATAAGGTCTCCCCGGAGCCTTCTCTTCTCCAGGCTGAACAACCCCATCAGCTCTTGCTCCTCCATTTTCAACAGATACTTATCTAAATCCAGTCTTAAAACCTTTCCAACACTAATACTTGACAACTCACCAATGAACTCAATTCCAGTCTTTCATTATTTCTGTTCATAGTACACAGGAACAACAGCTTACTTTTCTGGTAGCTTTTGCTAAGCAGCACTATTACACCCTCCCTTGCCCAGTCGGAACCACTCCTCTTCCCCCTCTTGTCTCAGATCTCATTTTCTGGACCTCCAAATAGTTCATTCCTTGCTCTCTAATTAGCAGCCCACAGTTTTCCTGAAATGCAGCCTGGGCACAGTACTCCAGGCAGGGGCATTACCAGGACCCGCTGGCACAGCAGGCTTATTTCACATGTTTTAAAGACACCTGCATGCCGTCATCCCTCCAGCAGTCGGACATCGAGGGCCAAAGCAGACCACTGAGCAGATAAGAGCCAATGATGTCTGTACAACTGCTGGCTTGTCACTCATCTCCCGGCCTGAAAACATGGTAATTCTTGCTTAAATGCAGAGCCTTGTTCTTACCATAACTAAACTACTCCTCTTTTTAGGCCATTTCTCCAATCGCTTCAAAGATTACTTAAATTCCATACTTTTAGCCTACTGGCACACTCATCATAATCCCTCCCAAACATAGTTTACCACCTTCCTCCCTCCAGCTGATTCCCAGTTGTAGCATACACTACACCACTGAAATGAGACGTGCTCTTTTATTGTCTAACCCAGAAACAATTGCGTCTGCGTTTAATAAACGATGTGACACACGAACTATAGCAATTCTATGTACTGTAATAACAAGGAAGTACACGGTCAATTACTACATTCTACATGAAGAGACATACACTTTCTAGCAGTTTATCTTAATTTTGATTATCTGCGGCATTACATTATCTTTTTTAGCACAGATCTATTTTTAGAGCACTAGGGAAGAAAGTACAAGAGTTCAGACAGTTTTCAAAAGCCATTCGGGAGACTTAGCTGGCAGTTTGGAGTATTTTTATCCTTCTGTGTGCTTCACTAGGAATGGTGTGTTAAATTAATTTCTAGTGGACTGCTGAGCAAATGTTAGTGCAATTATCCTGCCCGCTAAAAGCATGGCTCATGACAAATTTTACTGTGGTATTTTATCATATGATAGCGTTTAGCAAGCTGCACAGCATTAGATCAGTTATGCCAGCGAAGGTGTGAAACAGCTCTGCACAGCTGGGATCCCAGAGGTATCTGGGCAAAATTCACCAAAAAAATTCAATATGTAAAGTAATTACAAGATTTTTCAAGATCCAGTTTGCACTGAAGAGCCACTCTGGGCAATTCTTAGCTAATTTCTCCAACAACATAGATGCAGAGTACTTCGCTAAATAAAGTATGACAAGGAACCTACTTGAGATCATGTTAATAAATGGACAGGAATGGAAAGAAAGGAAATTCAAATAAAATTAAAGGAAAAAAAAATCAGGAAAAAACAGAAACTGCAAGACAGCAGCATCTCCAGAACAAAAGAAGAAGCCAGCGAGGAGATTTTAAAGAAGCACAAAGCATCCAACCAGGCTGGATTCCACTTAACACAATGAAATTTTCCTTTCATGCAAAGGAAGTTCTGGGAAGCTGTGCCCCGTACCAGCACAGGTCCCAGTAAGCCAGGAGATCACGCCTCAAGAAGTACAGCTGTGGATGAGCAGGCACAGAGCTCCGCTGCTGCCATAGCACTAACGCTGGCAGCCAGAAGAAGAGGCTTCTGCTGGTGTCCACCCCTGTGATAACACCAGGGAAATAAACCCAGCCAGCTCACTGAAAAATAAGGATAAAAGCTTTAGCAACAGGCAAAGAATGGAGTTGTGCGGTGACTGATCCTTTCATTAATCCTCTAGTAAGAAGGACCACATTCAACAAATGTAAAAGATGAAATTTATCTGCTTTGTTAACAATTAAGTAGCATACATTTGTTAATTTTTTCTTGCATGTAACAAAATTGGTGGTTCTCTGACCAAACGTTTGAAGAGGGTTAGGAGGCTGCTTTTTCCGAGCAAGACAGCATGAATTGTCACAGTTCTCTGTTGCACCAAGCCAGCGTTATACCTGCTCCTACACAATTTCAAATTAAAAAAAAAATCCTGAAAGCTGAAAGAAACATTTAGCATGTGTATTTCCAACTGCAATTTCAAATGTTTCTGCAGCAATGAGATGGTGTTATGTTATTGCCTTGATCAGTCTGGAAACCAGCACAAAATCAGCTATCGTTTTTCATCTTTATAAATGAATAGAAAAGTCACAGTAATACAACAACTGTTCTTTTGGCCAAGAACAACAGATTACTACTGTGTTTATAACAATAACTGAGGGGGGAACAACAATCCTTGGAAAATTGGCATGTCATATCAGCAAAATGTTCATGCATCTTTGATTTACTTGGGCTGTTACAGACCTGTTTATTTATAAACAAGAATTCAGTCCCACTCATGCTCCTGTGAACACCCAAATGTAAATAAACGCATCTCTGTTCGGCGTTTGATCTCCATTTCATGAAAAAGGACAGTTACCAAAGCATTGGTCAAGAGGATGTTGTCTTGCACTTCTCCTCCTCAGCAAATCACACAGGGACCTTAGCACTAAGAGACGCACACACCAACTGAAGAAATTAAAGCATTAAGTGAAAGCATTAAGGTAATCCAAATGCAGACAGGAGTGCTATGGTAATTAAGAGGAGGAAATAGTCAATTATCAACTGAGAAGTTATATTGCCATCCCAAAAAAAAAAAAACCCTGAATTGAACTAGGCAGCCAACCTTATTTTCATAAATTAAAGACAGAGTCTATATTTGAAAGCTTAAAAGACTTTTTAAAAAGTATTTTACAGAAGAATTTCCAAGGAATCATCTTGACACAGTCTGAGCTTACAGACTGCCTCCCCCCTACCCAGGTACGTGACATGGGTGTGCACACGCTCACCCATTTTCTTCCCAAGTTTACATTCAACTTGACGGGAACGGAGGAAGAAGACCTCCAAGGGAGCAGAATGCTTGTCAGGGCCAGCAGCGACGGCCACACACATGGACATGGGCAGGAGAAGGAGCTCGTCACCAGCCTTCTGGCAAGACGAGATCTCATCCCTGGCACATTTCTCATACCAGGGCTGACAAGTGACAGTGCCCACTCATCACTAATCCGCACCCTGTTCCAGAGAAGGAGGAGTTTTTAGGCCAAACACACTTACTCCAAAGGAAAGGAGGCTGCAAAAAGAAAAGGTGTTAAGCTGGTTTCCAGGTACCATGGAGTTTTTGTGCTGCCTGTGAACACTGACTGTAACTACAAGGCTGGACAAGCACTGATGTGAATAAGTTAAGACCACAGCTTAATTAAAAAAAAAAAAAAAATCTATTTCCAGATGCACAGCATGCTCATCGAACACTGCAGTGCTGTGCAGCAGCTGTTCTTTAAGTGGCCTTCTTCTAAAGAGAACATTATGTTCTCTTCCGCATGAGCTCAGAGAAACCGGGATTTTTGCCCCTGCTAAAACCACATGCATATAGACCCCTTCCAGGCTACAACTTTTATGTATCCTGAAATGACTTCCCAGGGCGTTCTTTGAAAGCCCTTTGGTTAACATGAATGGCTCAGCCAAGAATGGACTTTTCTGGATCTCGCTCATAGATTGTTACTAAAAGCTCTACCAGCTCATTTTTCCAGCCTCTAGGAATTCTGCATGTGAATGAATTTTTTTTTTCTTTAAGGACTTTGCCCCAGGATCGTTATTAAAAACTACTTCCAGACTTGGGAAAAATCTCGCATATAATGCCTTTCCAAAAATACCAATATTATATTATCACTGTGCCCCGTGAGTAAAAACTGATACCCCTAGCAAAATATTTACAAAACCATGCTTAGGAGTATTACAGAAACTTTACAATGTTATTGAAATCTGATCAACACAACTTCATCTAAAGTAAACTCTAAATCACACTGTTTATTCTTACCAACTCTCACAATTTTCATGTGAATGTTGGAATATTTCCTCAAGCTCCGGCTCAGAATCGTACTGCTGTGCACATCTCACCTTTCACTCGCTTGACAGGACGAGGATACAGTAAATGAAACGTGTCCTACATGTGTAGGACTGGAAATTGTCCCGGTGTTACCTTGCAATCGAGTAAAGGCTTTTAAAAATGGGCTGACAGTATTTTCCAAGTTCAACACAACTTCTTCCAGTAGGAATGAACGGTAGCTGGTATGACTGTTTTAAGAGAGAGGTGAAAGGTAAAAAACCTTTTTCTGTTCTACATGTCATCTGTAGTAGTGGCGATGTGACAGCTACTTGAGCCACATCACAGTCAGAAGGGAACAATCTTGACCAGAAGATCTTGACCAGAGAGACCTTCCGTCCGATTAATTCCCTTCCCTGCACTTCTGGCCAAGCAGATGCAGTGAGGAACCAGCCTGACCTGCCCTTCCCAACTCAACATTGAATTCCTGCCGCCTGTAGAGCAGCAGGGGTCTCACGTGGCCTTGAGCGAGAGGACGGTTCCCTTTTCCTGAGGGTTGCATGCCGTCAGCACTTGAGGCTACACCTCCTGCAAACAAGGCATCGCGACAGAAAAGTAAGAGTTTAGTTTACTTAAAACTGCTGCATTTACAGACTCAGCTGCCACTCAAAGCAAGCGATGCAAGTTCAGTCCTTACGGCAATCAGCGGTACAGCTAACCTGACGGTAATCAGAATCGCAGTCATCATAGTTCCTTAGTTCATTTTTTAAGTAATATTTTAATGATTGGGCCATTGAAACTTGTAGTTATTTCTGTATCTGGCTCAGCTCATTAACTTGGGGGAAGAACCTCAAGTCCCATTTCCCACCTGCAAGACGGGGACAGTGTTGTTCGCCCGCCTTCGCCTGGTGCGCGGGGTGCCCAGGAACACGGCCGGAGCCAGAGCCCGCAAAGCACTGGGCACCTCCTGTGGGGAACAATGGCACGCGCTGGCTGCCAGCTGCTCCTGAAACGCTGGCACAGACACATTCAGGATTCTTGCATCACTCTTTCCAAATTGGGAACTTCAAAGTCACTTACATGACACGGGCTTTGTGTTCCCTTCCAAAAAATATGTATTTTCACTGAGCGAACACACGTTAGCTCTCATACAAGCACAAACCTGGTGAGAACAAGCTGAGGACACCTTTCCTCCAGAGGTGCCCAGGCAAGGGGACCCCCAAGAAAAGGGGGTCACATACCGACCCGTGCCTTCCCCCCGTGCCGAGGGCAGCTGCTGAGCAGGAGTGCTCAGGCCATGAGCATCCCCCATCACACGCATGGCCTGAATCCTCTGCTTCCCCATGGAGCCTTCAAGATCCTTCACGGGAGCAAAATTTTAGCTCCCTCCAGCAGCAAATTAAATTTCAGTCCATCCCTGCCACACAGTTTATGCAGATAATCTCAGCCAACCGTTATCACTTCTCACAAAATATTATATAACTAAAATATGAAATATCATGCAAATAAATGTATATAAAAAGAAATAAAATATACCAGTAAAAATAAAATAAACCGAATGGGAAAAATTATTTCACTATTTAAGCTCGTCAGCAAAGTGGAAGACACATGATGCAGGCAGCTAAACACGGCACCATGTCTCAAGCCTGAGACACCACCATTCCTCGTGCTGACAGCAATGTTATTTTAACATGTATGCCAAAAGCAGAGGTGGGATGTTTTGTTTTAGTAAGCATTGGCTAGTTGTTTGTGTCCACACCTGCGGACAGAAAACACTCTAATGAAGACATACAAATAAATGAGTTAAACATTCACCTCCTCCATTTTTCCCCAGTAATCTACTTTTAGATGTCAGCAGAACACATAGGCGAGTTTCAAAATTAATACTTTTTTTTAATCCCGAAACCCTTGACTCACTGTCACTGAGTTAGTGACATGACACTTATTTTCACAAATTTTCCCGGTATTAACAAGAGATTAACATCAGAAACTGGATGCTGAGAAAACAGAAATAGTATTGATGGCTTAATTCTTTATGGTTTGTGATCAGCTTCAATAAATTTAGGATTATTTTTTAAAAGCAATAAGTGAACTACAGACAGGTTCATGAAAAATAAACCTTGCCGTACTAACTGAAAGGACTAACTTTGATTTTTAATAAAACTGCAAAATTCAGGTAAAATGCACAACATCCTCATAGAAAATCTTGCAGTTAATATTTATTTAGATTCCTTTGGAGAGATGCTGTTGTTTGGCTCCATCTTTCTCACACAAATGGTAAATACATTAAAAAATTGTGCAGATTATCCTTATTCAAATGTTTTGGCAGAAGTCCACACAAACAGAGAAACCTCGCGTAACCTCAAGCTTATGAATGAAAAATAAAGGAAGTCTGAGAAAAAAGTAAACTAAATGTGCTGCGGAAGAATACTCCTAAATAACTGGCTAACCAGGAACACCCCAGTGTGTAAAGGTGTCCAGGGGGTTTCACAGCAGACGGGATGACAATGCTTCGTGGGAACGGGGCCTCTGGAAGCAGATCTCAACCGTCTCTTGGAGTTAACTCTCCTACGTGGTAAGGCATCTTCTGAAATCTTGGCATCTTCCCAGGAAAATCCCGCTGCCCAACGTACTTGAACCAACACGATCTGGACCACAGGATTGGGTAGGAGACGAGGTGGAGGGAGTATTCGAGTGCAGTCAAAGCAGTGGGAGACCCCATCTGAAAGGCGCAAGCCTTGAGAGTAAAAGAATTTACACGCAATACCAAGGACTACACCAACAGGCAGGAATGGCAGCAACGAAATTAAGCAAGAGCAAAAGGTAGGCTGAGTATCTGAGGAAAAAAGTAATCCTAAACAGTGAGAATCAATACAAGGAATTATTCCTCAGGGAAACAGTGGAAGCACTTCTGCGTGGGTATTTTATGAGAGACTGGGCATCCCACCAACAAATGTACTGCAGGAAAGAATCAGACAATGGCAAGGAAATGGATTAAACGTGTTAGCAAGACAATTTCCAGATCCGATTTCTGTGAAGAGAAGACCATGACCTCACCACTGGATCTGTGGTGTTACCATTAAGCACTGCCCCATACAAGCCCCAAGTCCCTCACTAGCATGGGTATGGTCTTAAGACAGACCACACCAAAGACTGAAAGGGATCTGGGAGTGTCTCTTCATTGTTATTTTATTTTTGTATTAACGATGGGTCAATTTATGTCCACAGATTTTGTAAGGCAGAATTCACCAGGGATACTGAGGAGGAGAAAACTGAGACACAGAATAAAGCTTTTGGGGAAAACAAGAGATCTGAACTTGATTAAAAGAAAAAAACGCCAGAGGAACAGAATATTTGAAGACACATATGGGGGAGAAGCGAATCTTTTCCAAGGACAGATGGCAGCAATGGAAACACTGAAAATGGCTGGTTGGCCAAACTGCTTTTCTGGATTTGCCGCATCCTTTCCAGTTCACTCCAGTTCACTGAAGCACAGCAGAAGTGCCAGCAGCTTTTCCGTGTGGAGGGTTCCCACAACTGTAACAAGCACAGAAACGATTTCGGGACCTATCAGACTCTGATCAGGTCTCTGTGTATCCACCATTTGCCTTCCAAATCAGAGGAGCTGTTTCAGATGCAGCTGTGGGAAAAACCAAAAGCCAGAGCTTGCCTTTCACCGGCTGACTAATCGGGGGTGGCTACGACACCCAAATAAACAGGAGCTTAGCAAACAGATAACCTGTTTCATCGGTCACATGTTGAATTTAGTGACACCTCAGTGAAGCACCACAGAAAATGATAGAACCGATAAAGTTGGCCATCAGGGCAGACGACTATCATGTTAAAACAGGACTCAAATATACAAATAATCTCCCCAGGGAAGTGGTGGATTCCCCAGCATTGGACACTTTTAAGATTCGGCTGGACCGGGTGCTGGGCCATCTTGTCTAGAAAGAGTTTTTGCACCAAGAAAGGCTGGACCAGATGATCCTTGAGGTCCCTTCCAACCTGGGATTCTAGGATTCTGTGAAACCTCATCTCACGACTCCAAGCTGCTGCCAGCATTCTAGGACAGCTTTGCCCTGGTACTGGATATAACAACGCCCTCCCTCTTCTTCAGACCAAGGGTTCACGTAAGCCTGCAACATTACTGTACTGAATATTCAACACCTCGGTTAGAAATACCATCTTCTTCCCTAGAGATAGTGCTTAAGACTCTCTTTGATCTGTGTTATGTCATGTCTTTATTTTTTTGTCACATATATTTTTTTAATGCTCCCAAAAGTTACCTGTCCTTTCGGTTAGCTCCTGGCTGGGTTACTGCAGAGATGAACCTTGAAGACACTTCATGGGACAAGAAGCACATTTGCTGCCTTCCAAACACTGGAGCACAATTAGACCGAAGGATCATCGAGCCAATGTCCTGTCTCCAAAGGTGGACAACAGCAGATGCCGAGGGAATATCATTAACATGGAGCAGGTGTGAAGTGATACAGCCCTGACAACTCTTCGAGCTTCTAGAAATCTGCTGCACAGGGGATCCAAGACAGAGATGGCAGCTGTGCTTCTACAAGGTTTTGATGGAATTTTTTTCCACTAATTTGTTCAGTTGCTTCATGAATTCACAAGAGCTTTAGCACTCATACCACCCTGCAACAAAGCTTTCCATAACTCATCTTTGTTGCATGAAAAACTATCTCCTTATGTCTGATCTAAACCTTTCCACTGGTATTAGAAGAGATTGTTCACAATTTCTCCCTACTCCTGTTCTTTATTTCACTACTAACTATATAAAGTATGCAGCAGATGGGATTCTCAGTATTAAAAACCAACACCATCCCACTGAATTGTCACAATAGCCGAAAAGCAGATGAGAACAAAACTAAAAAAACTCTGAATTAAATGTTGAGAATGGACAGACTTCTAAATTTCATCCATTTTTCAGAGGAACAAAGTTTTGATCAACAGTTATTTCAGGAATGCTGAAAGATTAGATTTTATGAATATAAGTCTTCTGGAAAGTTTCCTTTATTTTCTTGTGGCCGTTACATCAGCTGAAAAAATATAGCCATTTATTTTGTTTATGCTTCCAGAAATATAACTGAGCACAAACGTACCAAATTAATCCAGGTGTGTCATTAAGCAGAAACTGAACACGAATTGCTCTCAAAAGCACTGGTAAGCGCAGGCATTTCCAGTATCCCGGCCCGTGGCTCACTACATTTATTGGTAACCCCAAAGAACTTGGAGAGATGAGTGCTGAGCTCTGGTGGAGGCTGCAAGAGATTTCAGACCTCGCTCTCCTTTACATTAATTTAGCAGTAGTTAGTGAGACAACAGGATCCATTCTGTTATCAGTAAGACAGTAGAGACACCAGGCATTTATTGTAGCATCTACCAATAAACCTCTCTAGGTCACCTGCTCAGATACAGAGAAGGGTAAGGCTTCAGATAAATAAACCTGCTGAGTCCCTGTATACCTTCTTATCATTATTTTTAACCTATCGCCCAAAATGATGGAAAAGGAGTCCTCGGCCTCAAGTACAGAGAAACATAATGGTGTATATTCCTCTCAATTTAATGCTGCTGTTTCCGAAGGAGGTAATAAATACCAAATGAATAGAAGAGCTGTGAGTATGCCACCAGCATGGATTGTCATTTAAATCCTTTCCAATTATAAGAACAATGAGAGCATGTGCCTGGAAAGGACATGGGGGATATCCTTTCCACCTCGCCCAGCTATGCGGCTGCAGGCTGCCGGGGAGCTGGGCGGCCCATGCCATGAGCAGGTTGGCTTCCAACGTGCCCGCAGTGAACCAGAGGGAAGCTGCGGAGCCTCCGCGCGCCGCACCCAGCCACACCGGGGAGCCAGGCACCACCATTCCCAAGCCTGTGTGCACAGGAAATTACAGACAGGCCTCACCCCAAGAACGTACTTAATCCTCAGCAACACCAAGTTAAGCAAGGAGGACTCTGGTCTCCATTTTAGCAGACTGGGAACACTGGACTGTATTAAACAGACACAGTGGCTTTCAAGTACTGCCTGTGCAACTGGCACTGAGCGAAAAAGGAACAGTCAAAACACTTTATACAATTTCCATGCCCCATGGTATCTAATATGCTCCTTAAGGTCCCAGCAAACCACTTCATATCAATCTGCAAAATTTACTTTTAAAGTCTGAAGTTAAGAAATACTTGAGATTAAGCATAAGCTTAGGGGCACTCTTAAGTCAGGCTCAAATCTAGATGATACTCCGCATTAAAAAGTAAGAGTTCACTAGAACACCACGTTTTCCTTTCCTTTTTCTCTGTTCAATAGAAGCAGATATTTGAAAAGGGCACCTTATTTCTATCCTGCATTTACTCCACATCCCAATCATTAAATTAAGCAATGGGATGATTTCGGAGATTTGGTGCTGCTGCCCCGTTATAGCTGGATGCATCTCAGGAGGGCAGAACGTGCTGGGGAAGACTTAGGAAGACATGCAACAATTTTCTTATCCTTCAGAGACCAAGGAAAGAGGAACTCTATACTACTTTCATTTTTTTATTCTTCATATTTGTTCACATTCTTAAATATTTATGAATTCTGTATAATCCCAGCCTGCATTTTATGAACGCTTATGAATGACACAACCATTTCCTGGTAACGTGAAGAATCGGGACAGGCTAATAGGAAATAGGAGATATCCATCTCCCATAAGAATGAAATGTGGTTTCCTTCTGCAGATGGTTCGATGCCATTGGCTACCTGCCAGCTTCTGTTTGGCAATAAGAGAATCAGCAAGGATAAATTAAGCTTTATAAGCACCAGTGTACACCTTCTTATTCTGCTACCTTTGGCAAGGATGGGTCCGAATTGCTCAAGAAAACACATTTCAGGTCTCAGCTTCACTAGCACAGGGACCTTCAGCCATTATTTTCACAAGACTGGAACGTTCAGTTCTTGAAAGTCACACTGAGACACTCACTGGTGAGCAGGGACAAATGTCTCCTTCAGCTTAAAAAACACACTGGGCTTATTTAAACTGATCCAGTATATGTATTTACTGAGCAGTTTCAGCAAAATCTTGGCTAAAAGATAATGCATGCTGCTTGGTCAGCTGAAACAGACTGTAACCCCCACATTTTTAGCCTCCTGTTGTACTGCCCAGTCTCCCACCCCTTCCTCGGGGCAGCAAAGTCACCAGGGATCCAGTCTAGCTCCTGCTGTACAGGACTGTACAACTGCATCCTGGTGGGGTTTGGTGTGAGCACAGATGGGAGACGGCAGAAGGAAAAAGAGCGTATTGTGCTTTGCAGACCATTCTGCCTGGGGGGGTCTGGCAAAGAGCGTTGTACATACGGCAGACAGAGTTTGGCTTGTCCACGGTTAAACCTCAACAGCTCATTGACAAGTGCTGTAACAGCGATATAGGAAATGGAAAACAATGTAAAAACAAACAAGAAAAGGGTAAAGCGCTCTCAGGAATTTTGCTCCTGAAATCAATTTCACATTAATTACTCAATAGCAACATTTGAATAGATTCATTTGATTTTAGCCAGGCTGCTATTTTGGCAGGGTATGTCACCTTGTTTTCTCCTCTCGTTCTCTCATATTTTATGAGATATTCGCTGCAGGTTCTGTGTCAGCTCGTTTAGGACATCTGTGTCTCCTAGGGCTAGTCCTATTGTCAAGAGACACACGCTTGTAGGAGATTATTCATTTTAGGATAATCTGACTCATGCCCTAGGAACTTTTCTCTGCTGACTGTACAAATCCTGGGCTTACAGGCGCTGCAGGGTGCAGAGCGGCAGCAGATGTCCACATTCAGTCCCTCTCAGAGATACAGAGGCTGGGAGTCTTCTCACCTCGCTGCAGCCAAAAATACAGTGTCTGGTCTCGCTGCAGACCACGGGAAGAGAAGCAGGTTTCAGAGCACCCTGAACTCACCAGAGCAGCCCATAAACACTGCGGTTCTGGACTGGAACACCCGGAGATGGGCATCATTTAAAATAGGACCCAAAAGAGACTTAAAAAAAACCCAAATGCACCACACATACAAAACAAACTGAAGAAGGCTAATACAGAAAAACGTGAATGTAGTCTAGGCACACAACTACTTGATTCCAAGCTATTTTCAATTCTAGAAAAGTCATAAATCATTATAAACTGGACATAGAACCCCAACAACAGGACCGTAATGTACTTCTGATTTGAAATTGCTTGTAATTTGACAAAATTTTATCTAGGCAGATATTTCCTTGATGGAAATTGCAGACCGAGTTACTTGAGAAAATTCCTTCATAAGCATTTCCTCCATTTCTGAAACATGTACGTTTTCCATACCCGGATGTGGTTGTGCCATTCTCATTAAAATCTCTGCAAATGAGGCCAATTTCAGAGCCACAAAATAAACCTCATTTGCAAATGCTCAGTAAAGAACAGCTAGAAGGTCAAACTTAAATTTCTTCAAGAGTCCTAAACGTAGAGTGCAGCAAGCCCAAGGAGCTTCCCTTCCAACGGCAATTCTGGAAAACTGCAAACAAGGCTCTCAACAAGCACTGGAATGGGGGAGAGGCAGGTGGTAACTGCCGCAAGCTGGCAAGGACACGGAGTTAGTGGGGATTGCTGAAATTGCTTATCACTCACAGCGTCTACTTGAGTCAAAAACCCCAAATTTGAAAACCAAGAGATAATTATTACATTTGCAAAATACTCCCAACTAGGAGTGGCTGTCAGCATATGGGAAGACAGGACTAAAAAGCAAACTGCTCTTGACAAATCGAAGAAGTCTGGAGGAAAACTATAAAGAAAATAGTTCAATAGGGATTCTAAATTAGTATCAGAAATCCCTGTTAGACACACTACTGGACAAAGAGGTCACGGGAGACACTTTCACAGGGATACTGTAATTCTGCAAGAACTCTGCCTTTCAAAAATAATCCTAAAACAGTAAAGGAAGTCTGTATGCGAAGACTACATACCTTTTAAAGGAAGTTAAAACGCAAACAGCAGTAGACCATGTTATATAAAAGAGGAAACTATTGCTCTAATCATCATTTCCAGTCTTAAAATCCCTATATCTGGTAAAGGCCCAAAATTTTCAAGTTCACCAGAAGCACTAATTTCTTCCAAGGTGCTTTCTAAGAGTAGTTTTCAATTTCTGCTGTTTTCTTGGAGGTCTAGCTAAGATGTGGGTTATGTGTTAAACACTGATGTGTTAGACACTGTAGATGAGACACAAGGATTTCTGTGATAGTATTTCTAAAAGAAGATTTATACCTTTGAGCAAAGAGAAGCCTGAGAAGTTACAGAAGTGGGGGGGGGTGGGGGTGGGGGGGTGGTGGTGTGTGTGTCACAAAAAAAAACCAAGAAAAACCCTGGGATCTCTTTTGCAGCCACAGCTATTGCTGTCAGAAGATGCTACTGAAAAGGAGATCTCCTTCATCCAAGTTGTGCAGCATATGCCAAAATGCCTAGCTGCAGGATCAGATACTGGCCATGGAACGGTGTTTGGAGGTCGTTTCTGTCCACAGCAGGCCCCCAGAACATAGCTGCACCCAGCACTTTCATACAGACCGAACACAGGCTGGGACAGTGAATCTACCCCTTTGCTCCTCTGCCACCCTTCTCTCTCTGGTTATTGACTCACGGGTTCTCAGTTTCCAGCTGAAGGTCAACCCCAGCCCAGGGATGGCAAATCACACGTTAGCCTGCTCCCTCCTTCTGTGGCACAAAGCAGCACATGCACCAGCAAATGTGCAGAACCTGGCACAATAGCATTGCCTCTTCGGCCAGTGTTCTCATCCCATTACTAATAAACTGTGCTTTTAGTAGTATTTCCTTTGAGGAGACTCTTCCAAGTCACCCAGATTCCCTTACTCCTAAGTATATCTGGTTCTACCGAGCACTCTGTGCAGCTTCCCTCAAATGAAGTGACAAAAAAGAGAAGCTCCAAAACCAACTTGAATTCTCATCCAAGTTCTCATTTTGACAATTGTCTTGTGGTTTCACCTCTTTGAATTCAACCTAGACAAAGTCACATGTGCTCTTGACACACCGTCACAGGGTGACCATGCATCACCAAAACCCATGATACACTTCTGGAGCATCCCCACGCCCCAAGGTCACAAAGCCTTGCCCCATACTGCTTTCTGTACTTTTCACAGCCACATTAAGGAGATGTTGACCAATTTTAGCCAGGAATGATCAACAGGCTCCTAGAGCATCACAAGTTTCTTCCCACACCCTGCAGGATTCTAGAACTAATTTCTTCTTGTACATAAAGGCTACAGACTTTGCCTCAATACTGGGCTCTTCAAACCTCACCCCACTCTTCCTGTTTCATTCTCTTCTACTGGTGACGGAAAAGCTGGGAACTAGAAAGCAGACAAAATTAGAGTAACTGCTGCAATTTTCATTCCCGTTTAAGCATCTTTTCATGCAGAAGACAAGAAGACGTCTCCATGTCAGGACTCCCATTAACATCTTCCTACAGTAATAAACGGTTCAACTCTACAGATGGAATCAAAAGGGGAGAGAGAGTTTTACCTGCTCAGTGGGAAAAGGTGGGGAGACGTGGGCTGATTCAGGAGACAGAGGTGACTACTCTTTCTTGCCACCTGCCCCTTCACCAACGAGTCATCTCGAGTTTACAAGTGATTAAATTAATACAGCACATCTCCTCAAACCTAGCTTCTTCAGCTAAAGTGTGAAATAAAAAACCATACAAAAGCATACCATCTGTGCAAGACAGCATATAGAAAACCGAGTTTACACAGATGGGACATATCACACGCTCCCTCATGCCTCTATCAACACAGCAGCTTTGCAAATCTGCCCTAAATAAAAACAAAATTGACAACACGTTATGTCTGAGGCCAGCAGGGCTGCGCATGTACTTGGCAGAGTTTGGATTGTTCTCTTCGCTTTTAACAAACAACTCACTTATAAATGGAAAACTTGCTAACATTCAAGTATTCTGCTGTGTTCCAACGTCAGGAGGATTGTATTCAACTAAGTCTTCTGCAGGGATCAACTAATGGGCCATCAGATTCATAGGGATGAAGCTGTAGGTTGCTTAAAAACTAGCAGGACATGACACAGCCGCCTTAGGATCCACAGTAGGGACAAAACTGATCTGGAACATTTTCTAGTTCCCTTAACTCTTTACTAACACACTTTAACACTTTAAAGATGTTCATTTTTCCAAGTTACATTAGGTGAAGAATACAGTTGAACAATATAGCTGAACACATATGGAAATGCTTAAGCAGCAGCTCCATTTTCTGTCCAAGAAGTCTGTAGACAAACACAATAAACTTAAGTTACGCACATGACAACTCAATGTACTACACAAAAGAAAGAAAAAAAAAAACAACAAAAAGAAGGACAAAAAAGTGTGTTTTCATAAAAAACAAATTTATTTTTTAGCAGCATCTGAGAGAGGAGGGAGTAGCTGGAACAGACAAGTACCGAAATAGCAAAATACAGTTAAAGAGAATAAGGCACCAAAGACTGGCCAGGCCACGTGAGAGGGCATCACCTAGCCAGCACTGGGTCTGGGACGGTGGTCAGTGGCCAATGCCTAAGGAAGAGAACTGGGCAGCTGTATCCCCCAACACATTGCCCGAGCCCACAACAACTTGTAGCTCAAGATTTCCACATGCCAGGTATTGGTTGAAATAGACTTTATAGATCTTTCTTCCAAGAATGCATCCAACCGCTTTCATGCAAATTCTCAGCACCAGAGTCTTGCTGCAACGGCTGCCACACTATATTCACCATGCAAAGAAGTATTTATTTTGAACTTCCCACTTCCATTTGATGTACCACTTTTTTTTTAGGGAATGAAAGAGAAATGGGGAATGATTGCTTATCTTCTGTCCCACTCAGGCATCTTTTCTTCAGGCCCTGCCATCCTTCATTTGCAAGCTGTTCCATAATCTGTTACTGGGGGAGGCAGTACCGTGTTTAGCCAGAGCTGTAAACAGAGATGATTCCATTTTCTCACATTACTGTACACTTACTGACGCCAAGTTTAACCTGTTAGTTTATTTTCTAATCACACAGTACCATAAGGCAGGTACTTCTGCAGCTTTAGAGTTGCCTATGCCAATGTACTTCTAAACACTCCGACTTTGATATTTCTCTATCCATTGCCTTCAACAGATCATCTGTGAGAGCGTTAAACAGCACAGGGCTCCTAAGCCTCCTGTGTCACTCGAATGGTAACCACCCTCCATTAAAACAACAATTACTGCTACACTTTTTCTCACCTTTTAACCAGTTTAACAGTTTACTGAAGACCATTCTTCCTTATCCCGAGAAAGACCAGTTGCTTTAAGAAGGTGCGGCAAAGGACCATGTCAGAAGCTGTTTGAAAATCTGAGGATCCCATACACACTGGAACACCCTAATCCAGATGTTTGCTGAGCCTTTCAAGTCCTTGAAGATTCATCAAGTGCAGCTCCCTTTTACAAAAGACATGACTCCTCCACATTCATATAAAATCATGTGCCAAATAATTCTAATCTATATTATTCTTTTGACGACGCTGCACAATACAAAGCCAGATTTCTGTCTGCTGTTCCCCAAGCTCCCTGGAACTCTCTTGCAAGTTGGCACCATATCAGCCCTATCTATTTGTTCTCTAATAGGGCTGAGGAGGTTTTAATTGAAAGGCTGCACACAAATGTTAATAATTCAACAGTTTCTCCCTTGAAGCCCTCCTGGGCTCTAACATCCTGGTCCCTGCAGCCAGTTATTGCTCACTGCGTTTTAACATTCTTCCATTAATAGTTGGGTTTGAGATGGGTTCTGGTAAAAAAAACCCATGAGGAGCGTAGATGCCTCAGAAACTCATTTGCTCTTTCTGGCACTCCTCTCTTTCTGCTTCATCTTCTGCAAGTGATTCTTTCACACCCTCATCTTCAAGGGTTTTGCAAACTTTTAGACAAGCTTCTTATTCCCAACATATTTGGAAAAGAACTGTTACTTTTTATACTTTCTCAAAGCTGTTCCTCTAAGTTTTTGGCATTTCAAAGTGTTTGTTCTTTTCTGTCTTCCTCACTTGGTCATGACTTCAGCTTTTGGAAGGATGCCTCTGCCTCTACAGCCTTTCCTCCCTGCTGTTTCACATCATAACTTTTCTCTCTCTCAACTGGCTTTTGATAGGGCCGAAGCATTTGCTCTGCAGTATAGTGCCTTTAAATAATCTTCACACTACCTACAAGCATTTCACCCTTTTCACTGCTCCTTTCAGTTTCTTTTTAACATCGTTCCTCATTCTGATCTACTTTCCCTTTTGAAATCAAGTATCACTCCACTGAAGTTTTTGGCTTGGATTCCTTCTGCAAGGATCTGTATGCACATGGGTGTTCACACTTACGGAGGGCCACCGGCAGTAAAATTTTGTACCAAGTTCTGCACAATTCCCAGGAGAAAGTCAAAAGTATCTTCCTCTCTCTGGATTCCCTGACCGGATGTTTCCCAAAGGTGTCCTTCTTGATGCCTAAGAGCACTGGGGTGCCAGTTTTCTCCCATTGTGTTTCCTACTTTAAAGCTACATACTCTGTATTATTCTATACTTTTCCTACCTACAAGTTCTGAAATTTCGAATCTTAAGGACTCTGTTATTAATACAGTTATTTTCCTGAAATTGACACTTAGCTTTTCGACACAGGACTATTCCCCCGTGGGTTTGAACTACTCTGTCATTTCTGTGTAACCTCTAACTTGGTACGAGCGTGTTCCAGTTGAGGGTTTCCTTCCATCGACTTTCTTATAGCCCTATTCAACAGTCTCACATAAAAACCAAACTCCCTCGGTCATCCATGTTATTTCTTAAGATTTTAGAATCTGTCTAGAACTATTACACATTTGGTCCAATTTTCTTCTTTTTTCATGTTCTATCAATGCTAATCTAAGGGGGAAACCTATCTGTCATATGACGAAAATTTTCACTGACAAAGCAAACGTGGTGGCTTTATAAAGCAGCTATGTTCAAGAAGAGCTGGGAAGTGTTGCTTGAATGATTATCTGATAAATTCTTGCATCAAGCATTTTAGTTTCCTCTGGACTTCTGAAATTTTTCTGCTATTACTTGCCAACAAAAAAGGTTACAGATATGTATGACAGGAAAAAAAAGAACAGCAAGTGTATTTTCTAGTAGTCGCTACAGACAAGAGACAAAACCTAGACTAAGTAAGCCAGCAACCCCAGGGGGAGGAAGGAAATCTTATGATGTCTTGATTTTGGGGTTAACTTGTAGATATTTTAGAAACTTATATCAACATGAGAATGTACTTTGAAATTTTTCCATATTCATTATGATTTCAGTGTGTCCCTGAACCCACACACTAAAATACACAAGAACAGATCTGACCGTCAGCGCTTCTTAAGCCTCTTGAAAGGATAAAAACCGAAGAAGAGTAATTTATCGTACAGAGCTACATAGAAGTCTAAAGCCAGTGGAATCACTAGAGAAAGGCTGCAGTTACTGGACTGAGTAACTTATTTAGATACTGAGAAAGAGAAGAGCAAATGTAGGTACAAACTGGTGTTGGATTTTGTTTCCTGTCACCCAAAACCTGGCACTTCAGAACCTGCCACTCTTGAAAAGCAGACAGTGCAGCTTGTTTCTCGGTTTATCATGTTATGTTGAGTTTTCCCTGTTCGTTCTTCAGAAAATGTGGAAGTTATTAATTACTCTTCAAGAAAGGTAACTGGTATTTAGCTATTATTCATTGTCTAAGTACAGAATGTTTGCATTACTTCTGTTGTGTTGTTCTTAGTAAATATATAAACATCAAGAAAGATGAATCCACAGGACAGAAACAGTTCTGCTCATCTCAAGAAATTAAAATAATTGCTCTCTTTGGAAGTTCACGATCAAATGCATCGCTGAATGAAACATTTGCTTTAGAACCTCGAAGAAAAGCAACAAATAACAGGACCTTGTAAGCGGTTTATTTTCCTTGCTCACTGAATAATAACTATGACAGTTACTTAACACTCTCCCAGCTCTTCCTGTCGGTGTTCGTGTTGATGCTGATCAAGTTTGACAGCCCAAAGTAGCACGTCAGTAAGAAAATAAACTATGACTGAAAACTTCTCATTAAGTATGATTTTTTATTTTTCAAATATCTGCTATGCTAATACTACTGCCTTTTACCAAAGTATTAAATGAGCAAGGTAAGGAAATTGCTGAAAAACTGAATGCTGGACATAATGTTACAGGCAACATTTTTAGATCAAAGGCTAAATCTTCCAAGAAGAAAAGACAAAGTTACCAGAGAGAGAACAAAAAGCATCAACCCTAATATTACACACACTGGTTAAACATGTCAGATGACTATACAGCCAGTTATAAAACAGGATTTAGGCATCAATAAGTATTTAAGTGCTATTGTTCATTCAGCTGAGCCCTCCATTACCCTACCTCTGTTCTGAAGCTGCTACGGTTGTATAGACAAAGACCCCCTTATCATATCTTATCACTTGACAATGAAAGTGATGAACGTTTTACAGTTATTACACTATATTTCATACCATATTTTAAAGTGTCTTGAGTAACAACTACTACCCACTGCTCTAAATCACACCACAGAAGCCGCAGAATTTGCCAGTCAGTTATCCAGCACTGACTCATCCCTAGAGGAAAAACTATGGGCCTTGCAGTTACACTTTTCACAGGGTTTCCGAGTTCAATAGCCAGCAATGAGAACAAAGGCAGGCAGGATCCCAGGCGAGCCAGATCCACCACCTTCCATGGCCTTTGTTACTCAAAGGAGTGACAGTAATCCTAGGAGAGACGTTTTGTCACATCTCCGAGATGCAGCTGCAGGTGCTGTGCATGAACCGCACCACACTCTCCTGCTAAGAATTTCAGTTGTATGCTTAAGTGTTTACAGCTTCATTTACCATCTATAATAAAGTCTACGAGCAGAGTAACAAATACTGAGGGCGGCAAATTAACATCAAAATAAAGGAACATACAGGACACCGTGAGAACAGGTTTAAGGGGGAGGGAAATGTTTACATCATCTTCCAGAGTAAGCTGAGGGAATTCTCAATGCTCGGGACAATATGGCCCAAGGGAAATGGTAATGGGAGAGAAATAAATTCTTTCACCTCTGGGTTGAAATCCAAGTCAGGCTGGTAGTAGCCAAGAACCATTAGCTTAACATCTGCGAGCTGTTTGGTAACCCATGCGAAGTGAGTTATATTCCTTAGTGTCCACATCACAGTCCCACTAATTGGCACCACGTTGGCAATCTAAACAGAGAGGTTAAAGTCTGAGCATACAGCAAGCATGAACTACAACATTAGTCAACTTCAGTTTTGAGTACATATGTGATAAATTATACATTTGCTATATGTAACTCCATCTAATTGCCCCACCATCCTGTTCTGCCCTCAGAATAAAATTGTAAATCCAAGCAAGCCAAAAAACTGTCAGCATTCCCTTGTCAGGCATGCAGTTTCTGAATTACTAAGACACAGTATTAAGTTCATTACTATTCAAAGTGCTTAAGCAAATGCTTAGATTTTAAGCAAAATACTGTACAGCATAAAGTTAAGTATGAGCTAAAGTGTTTGAATAATAGGTACCAACATCCATTAAAATAGTATCTTTTTCTTAGCATCAGTTTTTAATTCATTCACTCAATCTGCAGTAACGATATAGTCTTATAAATCCCAAATAACAACAAGGCTCTTTTCTCTCTGCCTTTCCTTCCTCCGCAGCTTCCCAACAAAGAGAGAGTGCAAAGGAACAAAGCTGACCTAAGAAAAAGAGCAATTCGCTTTTAGAAAATTATCCTTTGTGGTAAAACATCCCCATGGTAAAACATCTGTGTCTGAGGACAAAAAAAAAAAAAAGAAAAAAGTTATTATCTCCTAATAAATAGCAATAAGAGAAAATTGATTTTTCATATCATCTGCATATGGCAGCATAAAAACCAGTCTGCACTATGAAGGAAGCAAAATCATGTTACAGTTTAGAAACTGTTCCTGATGTTTACACATCACTTCAGTTTAAAGAACTGCTTATGATGGGAACATGATGAAAGCTGTTGAGCATGAAGGGAGATATAAACGAAGCAGCTTTGCCAGAACTCTACCAGAAAACAGAATCACAGAGTAGGTTAGTTTGGGAGGGACCTCAGGAGGTTTCCAATCCGATCGGCTGCTCACAGGATGGCCAACTTCAAAGTTGGATGAGGTAGCCCACGGATATTTTAGATGAAAGCACAACATAGTACAATGCCCTGCAAAATCCACGTGTAAAGAAATTGTTCTTGCTAGCTGAATACCCCGTTCATTTACCACTGCTCTGGAAAGATTCAGGTTCTAAGCTGTTTTGAGAAGTAATAATGGCTAGTTGCCATCAAGAACAGTGATCAATCGAAAAGGAAACAAACCTAATCTAAATATCCATTAGTACCAAGGTTTGGAGAACTTCACTTGGTAGAATGCAGACCTGAGGACAGGAGATTGTCGGAGAGAGCTTGGAGAGTATAATCCTCCCAAGGTCCACGTTTTATCTTATGTTGGGAAGGTATGCTCAGCCCTCACCGAAAAACAGGGGCAGTGACAAAAGGTCAGACTGCAGGAAAACAACCCACTCCCCGGTAAGTCTGCATTCCACAGCCATGTTCAAAGGGATGGATTGTTTTCCTTCTTGTGCAAGGAACACTTGCAGAGTTAACATCCAGAGAATCTGATAGCATCTAAGTTGCTTTAAACAGGTACAGTCTAATTCTTTTAGCACAGGCTGCTAACCCTCACCTGGCTTATGTGTCCTCTGACGAAGCCAGACCAACTACTACTAAAAGATGCTGCCAGTTCCTAGTGTCTGCACACACGCTGCCCAGGATTCTGTGGGCTTCTTTCAAGAGCTTGGTGGGCCAAGGGATCAGCCTGATACAGCAAGACCGCTCCTTCCCCAGAGCTGCAGTCTCACCGCCTGCCAGCGAGGACACAACCTTCTTTTCCCTGTCACTGCCTACTAAAGCCTTTAAGGTGGATCTTTTCTTACTCTCTTCTGTAACTTTGAGAAGTAGAATAGGATCATGCCACATTTTTTAAATGCCAGACAGATTCCTTCTGCTTGAAGATGCATTACTATTAGCTTCTTTTAAAATCGCACCACTGCAAATAATTATATTGACACTTGCAACGGGATCTGCTGTGCTGACATCTGAAAAAGAATTAAGGGACATTGTGATGACTGCCAGGAGTCACACACGAGCTGGAAGAAACCAGGCTAGCACCAAAGACACAGACAGTGCAACTGTTCTGCCTTTGGCTGCATTCAGCCCACCAAGCTGCCAGTTCAGGACATACTGAAATAAATCTTCAGAGCTGATTCATGGTGCGACAGGAGTTAGTTGCGTGATAAGGTCCTAGAAAAGGTTACAATTAAACGATGTAGTGAACTGCTTTACTGAGCAGCTCTAACATGCACTTCTGAACCCTCATGCAGATATCAAGTAAGCATTGATACTCAATTTTCTCACAAAACCAAGTATAGAAATAATACCAAATTCATGAGTTTCCTGACAGTAATTCCTCTCCATTTGGAAAACAGGAGGGGTCCAAAAAAGAAATCCTTCTCTGCAGGGGAGGGAGGCAGGAAGGAAGGAAACGTGAATTACATACACCTCTGGATAAGTCCCCCTTTTAAAAAAAGGAAGGAAATTAGAGTTAACTAAAAAGACCATGTTTAGCATCACTGCACAAGCTGGGGAAAAAACCCTAGGAAATCCTGGCTAAAGATAATGCTGCCTCCTCCTGTCACTGTTGGGCTTTCCACAGTCCCTGAGACAGGGAGAGCTGAAAGGTCCATTTTTCACTCCTTCATTTGCAGCACCACTTTGAAGTTACCTACCAATCAGAGACACTATTTGATGGTCACCTCTCCCTATGTCATCCTATGCTTTTTTGTAATAGGGCTGTTAAAAAACATGTGGTTTCACTTTTTCACTTTTTTTTTTTTATTAAAAAAGGATAACTCATAACTGAGCAGAGACAAAGGCTCTGTTGATACAACAACATGTGGATTAAATCTGAAAGGAGAAAGAAGGCTGTTCTATTAAACTGACAATCCTGCACAGAGGGCTTATATCTAAATTGGTGTAATAAATCAATAAGAAAGATTTTTCTTTAGCTGAAACAACCATTTGTTTAGGCATGGAACAAGAGCATTTTAAATTGCTCTGGACACTATACACAGAAAAAAAAGAACAAAACTGAAGAAACCCTTTTTTCTTTTGTGTTTTAAGTATATCCCCAAAGTTTTACATTTGCTTGACTTAAATATATTTACTTCTTGGTGCTTAAACCTATGACAAGTCAGCCAGCCAGTACCACATGCCTCTTAGCTAAACTGCTTCTACTGAAAAGAAAAGAAAAAAGGAAGAGAAAAGGGAAGGAAAAAAAAGGAAGAAAAATTGCTTACTCCATTTACATTATTGCATTAGGCAGAAGACTAGCCTAAATTTATGCTTTCCCCCATTATGTTCCTCTCCTGTATTTTTATAAACACACATTCTACTTCTTACCCTAAATTCTATTAGTAGTGGCTTCTTCCCTCTAAGTTAAGCAGGAAACACTCTCCAGTGGTTGCTCCCTCCCCACAGCAGACAGCAATTTGTCCCACAGCATCTTCTGAGAGCAACACAACAACCTGCCATATCAGAATGTCAATCTGGAGTTAGGCTAACGGGAGGGAGATACTCAAGAAACTACAGTCACAACGCCATCCTCAAAATCCTGCCCAGAAACATGCATTTGGTCTCCAGATCCCAAAAAGAAAAGCTGCTGCTGATGCACAGTGAAAACGAAGGAGGACTTGGCAGAACATTTTAAGTACAACTGATTGTAACTATAGACGGGACCAAGAACTGCAGCCGTCTTTTAATTAAAATCAGATGGTACCTGGAACTGATTTCAGAGCTAAAGCACAGATGACACTAGCATCTATTAATTACATTTACTACATCATGCCATGAAGATGGCATTGGCTAACCCATGCAAACATGTCAACACACAACTCCAGCTAGTCTTCAAAGACTGACGAAGACCAAAACATAAATCATCATAAAAATAAACTTTCAGTTCCACAGAAATGTTGTGTGAGAAGATATTTGTAGGAGATGCTATTCAACACTGGAAGAAAGCACTTCATGCGAGCACGCTGGACGTCCTCTGCAGCATGTTCTGTAGATGTCCCTGGCTGCTAGATTACTGTTATGTTTTAGAACACCCAAACTACATGTGTGGTAAAACACATGAGAGGCCATCTACAAATGGGACAGAATGTAACACTAAGGGGGTGAAGATTTTGGCTAAAGCCTCTGTCATTCAAAATGTCATTTCTAACATCATTTACAGAAATGACAAGAGCTGAGCTTTTCAAAACCATTAAAAATACAATCCAAAGCCCCGCAGATGAAAATGCTTTAGGCTCAGTAACTGTTTTTTTCTAGCAGGGAAACCATTATTTATTCCATTTCACCTTAATTTCCATTTGCCAGTCAGGCAAAATAAAAGTTTCCTCAGAAACCAGAGCTGATGCGGTCACTCGGGTGCCATCCCTGACAGCCTGACCGTTCAGCCTGCCCTGCCTGCTACCCTATTCCCAACTCCCTTCCCGACTCCCCAACACAATCCAGGGGCCCACAACAGCCCCAGGGTGAGCTCTGGGCTGCCCACGCTCCCTGACCCACTGCCTGTGCCCCAGAGATGCTGCTATTGCCACCGTCCCACGAGAGGCGGTGGGAGATGGGAAGCAGACCAGTTACTGTGCCGGCACGGAGCCCAGCAGCTGTTTGGCAAGGCTGCCGAGCCAAGACCTTGCTGCAAGAGCTGCTCACCTTGTTCCAATCAACTGCCTTAAAGTCGGCAGGAGTCTCTCCACAGCGCTTCATTCCATATATCTGCAGCCACTCACACGGTACCATGTCTCAGCTCTGCTTCTGCTGCCTCCTCACGTACCCTCTAGTTGGAACAGACACTGAAGAACTCCTCAGAAGGAACATCTCAGCCGTCCTTCCTCACTCCAAGCAACCACTCTGCCAAAAAGCTACCAAGGAGCCATACTAGCGGGACAGAAAGGGAAGGTGCAAGAGGAGATTAAAAACTAGCAGAGGAAAATGATGGCCTGACAATTACATTTTCTTATTATTCGGCTTTAATCTTGGAGAAGCAGAGTCTCATGGCCATAGTTCTTTAGGATACCAAGCAAAGGTTGTAGCACAGAATCTACTTCGATAAACTCTCAGGTTGCCGATGTCTACCATCTTTAACCCAGAGATGCTAAAGCTGTCACCTCTGAGTAAAGCTAAGCCCCTGCTAAGAAAGACATGCCAGTCCCAGCTGGAAGGAATACTTCCCAGTAAGGAGAGGGGTCAGTCAGCCAGACAACTGGTTTCTGTCCATAGCTGTTCCTGGCCTGTTCTGTGACCGCATTCACATCCCATCCCCATGCAGCACCTCTTCTTGCACCCTGGAGTGGCGCACGAGCACTGCCGATGAGCGGCTACACAGAACCCAGCTACCAGCAGTAACGCTAGACACAGAAATGGGAATTTAGAGGCTAAATAAAACAATATATTAAAGCTGAGGTTTATGCTATGTAGGCATGGTTCCAGCATAGGAAACACGCTCCTCAGTTCTGCCAAGCCTATCCAGTGGAGTATGATTCAGTGCTAATTGCTCAGAAAAACGTTTCAAGTTACACCGGTTTGGTATGCTTCTTTAAAAGCACAACAAGGTATGTTTTGGACAAAGTTAAGATTATGTTTATGTTTACAGACAATCTGACTCCTGCATATAAAGAATGCTTCTCCTTGGACAAAAAAACCTAAAACCATCAAGAAAAGTCAAAAGTAATGCAAATGATCTGGCTCTATAATCTTGCCAGAACAGAAGAAGCACCAAAGCATTTGAGTAAAATATCATGGTCTTAAATGTATCCTCCCTGACTCCTGCTTTGTTCAATATTTTAATTATATTTTTAAAAAACTCTGAAACACTTCAGATATCAAAGCACATGTATATACATTGATTAATTCTCCCAAGGTAAAAATCATTACCCTCTTTATTAGAGAAGGCAAGTGAAAGAAGACACGAGAAGCTATTCGTCAAAGGCACAGACGGAACTGATGTAAGGGCTGGAATTCAAAGATTTTCTGAAGCAACTTACTGTTTCTAAAGGATTTATTTTTTTAAGATGATAGCAACAAAACAAAACAAAAAAAGATTCTAAAATGGACCTATATTTAGGATCAAGGCAGTTTATGAGGTAAAGGCCATGAGAAAAACAAGTTATTTAAATTAATTAATCCATAGTTGGAAAACTGCAGTGAATTACCTAATAGATTGTTGCTATGTTCCAGCACAAATACTAAATCAGCCTGCAACGTAGTCAGTCTTGCCTTGCATCACAAAACAGCAAAGTATATATGGCAATCCATCTTGAGCTCCATACCTCCTACTGTGGGGCGGCAAATTACATTTGCATCGGGACTTTTCCCTGCAGAGTCGGTGGCGAACGCTGCCTGCCGTTATTCACGAGTGCCCTCTAACGAAGCTGCAGCAGCATTTCAGAACACGGACAAGGGAGACTAGAAAAACCCAAAATGAGACTTTCCAGAAATTTCTCATTAAACACCAAGCCTTGTTTCCATTTGGACAAGAGGGGAAAACAGATGATATACACTAACTGGAGACTGCTCCTGCACAGACATTTTATATTTCCTTGTATTATGCAATCTATTCCCTGCCGTACCATAAAATATTGCTTATTTGAAAGAATGTCTTCATCTGAGAGTGGCCACACAAACTACAGTGATGAAACAGTATTTGCTCTAAGTTCGTACAATTGGTACTTGGTTTATTCTCAAGTCCCCTTTCACCTACCTACGTAAGCTAATAAAACATCCTGCAAAAAGACCCATGTTTGTATTACTTTCAGAAACAAACTCCACACAGAAAAGCTGATACTGATCCTCAGAAAATAAATTAATTTTAATAATCTCAACGTCAAACCATCCGCATAGACCTGTTCCACTTAAAAGATCTATCTAGAAATATGGGACGAGGGGGCAGCTGCTCAAGGTGGGACCAGAACAGCCGCAGCAGCCTGTGCGAGTGTGCCCACATCCTCCCCCTGCCCTGCACCGTGGCACCCCACGCCGCCGTCCCCCGAACACCCAAGCTATGAGCATAAGGTGAAAGAGATCAACAGAGCAATCAAAGTTGAAAAGGATCCTTTTCCAAGCTGCGAGAAGCCAGGCGAGCAAGGGGCAGGAATTCCTTAAGCTGTGCTGCCCCCACCCTGCCAAATGGGGCCTTTGCCCCCATGGTGTCAAACACCCCCCAACACGCACGTCCAGACAGACTCACCCCGGGAGGAGGGCAGGAGGGTTTATCCGTTCAAGGGATGTCTGGGGAACTCCGCTCCCACCACAGAGCTGCAAGGAAGCAAACAGGCCTGTTAACATGCCGCGCTTTTTGTACGCTGACCAACACGACACCTAAACTCGGCTAAATGCACCCCTGACTGAGGCACCGCGCTACCTGCTGCCTTGGAATGACAGAGACTGGCAGCCATCAAATGTGTTCTTCAACCGGAGCCTTACGTATCTGCCAACATTTTTACTTCTTTACTGTAACGTTAAGATCCTGTGGCTAAGAGTGACAGAAGACTAACAAGAACACCATCCTGTTGTTAAAAAACATTCAGAGAACCATCGTCCTAATCCATGCAGGTTATCCACGTTAACAAAGACAACACCATCAGGAAACCTCCACTCCCATCCACCCCAACGACCCAGTGGCAACCACTGCTTACAAAACAAAAACCAGACAATAATGCTTTCAACTACACAGCTAATAAAAACCTGCTTTGCACACTGAAACAGCAGCTATTTATCCTGTAAAGCAAAATTGCACCCCCCTTCTCAAAAAGCCAAACCAATTCCCTTTAGTTTCTAACAGTGGCAGCTGTTAGTCCCCAGGGAATATTTTCCAAAAATTTCCAGGCAATTGTATAACCTAAGAAAACCCACGTGGAGCGGTTCCATACAGCATTTCCCAAGCAGTGCAGAGTTCCTCCTGTGCTCACTCTCACATTTTCAAACATTCCTCCCAGCACGGCTACGTTCCAGGCAACTTTTTTCCTGACATAAGAGCTTATTCCTTGAGGAGGTTCAGGCAGAGTTTAACATTCAAAAGATCAACAGTGGAGAGACAGACAGTGTCCTGGATGTTTGGAAAAAAAACACTTTTCTTTCATGAACGTGTAACCCAAACAATTTGTGTGAAAATCAAAAATGATCATAAAGTGCCTTTTGAAATGTAGCAGAAAGTTTCATCACAGAACAAAAAATGCAGAAAAATCTAAGAGCAGAAAAAAGTCTGAAATTAGTAACCAAGCCACACAGTTACATGTATAGCTATAGGGGTAACCCCTTGTATTGTAAAGTATTCTGCTTTTTGAAGGCAGATGAGCAACAGCCACGGATAAATCACATTGTATGGGTGTAGATTGACATAAAATAGGAAAACACAGCATTACTTTAATCAGAAAAGAACAGCCTGAAATCACAGCAGTCATACGTTTACACTTAACAAGTGTGACCATATCCTTGGCAGAGCCAGAAAGGTAGTAAAGAGGAATTTATTTAAATGCATGGAATACACGTAGAGCTAGAAGCTCCTCTGCTCTTGGTAACGTATAACAAGAACCACGGTAATGCTGAGCTGAGCAACACGCACTTCGTTAAACGCACACAAGGCAGATCTCGCCTGTACTGCCATAAACCTGCAGCTCTGCTTTCACCAACACTGAGCGGAGAATCCGGCTTCTGTGCTACAACATAAAAAGAGGCTTTTTACACCATTTTTTGTTTCAGGAGGCGCCATCACTAGCAGGGACAGGCAGGGAACGCAGGAACAGCAGCTCCCAGCTCTGCACCAGGACGCCAACGATAACCACACCTTAGATACTAGCTTCAAACTGACTCTAGTGCTGCTGCTGTTCAAATGTTCAGACAACATAAACTAGAACTTCCTTTCCTTTGCTTAATTCTTCCATTATTTGTATCTACTTTTTCTTCATCAGCAATTTCCTTCTGCTTCCAGATCCACAGTGTTGCAACTGTGCAGGGAACACACAGCTTCGTGCCAGTGGGATATACTGGTCAGAGAAGGAACAGGACTCTCCTGTTCTATAGGTGATGGGACAGAAGTAGAACAACTTTTAGCTGCTTTTGGTATGATCAGATTCCAAAACACTTAACCTCTCTTTAGCTTCATCTGTCCACCTATTTCTTGCAGAACACATTGCAAAAAGGATTATTCTATAAAAATTAGTAACATATGATTTATTTTTTTTCTTTACAAATGTCTTTGACGGTAGCAATCGCTCCAACCCTCAAACAGGTCTATTTCTACTTAGAGCCAACACCAAGGACTATGCCCAGAGCATCATCCCAAACGAGTGGCAAAGTTGAGACAAAAGAAGTTGTTAATTATGTAAGCAGGGTTTTCTTGCTTGATTTTTCTCTGCAGACCATAAAGCATTACTTGCCCCAATCCTGCAGCAGGCTGTTAGCGCAGCTGGGAAAAGACACCCTAGAGTCATAGAATGTGTTGGGCTGGAAGGGACCTCTAAAGGCCACCTAGTCCCAGCCCCTGCAGTCAGCAGGGACATCTTCAACTAGATCAGGTTGCTCAGAGCCTCATCCAGCCTGGCCTTGGATGTCTCCAGGGATGGGGCCTCCACCCCCTCTCTGGGCAACCTGGGCCAGTGTCTCACCACCCTCACTGTAAAGAACTTCTTCCTAATGTCTCATCTAAACCTGCCCTGCTCTAGTTTAAACCATTGCCCCTCGTCCTGTCGCTACATGCCCTTGCAAACAGCCCCTCCCCGGCTTTCCTGGAGCCCCTTCAGGGACTGGCAGGGGCTCCAAGGTCTCCCCAAAGCCTTCTCTTCTCCAGGCTGAACCCCCCCAGCTCTCTCAGCCTGTCCTCACAGCAGAGGGGCTCCAGCCTTCGGATCATCTTCGTGGCCTCCTCTGGCCCCGCTCCAACAGGTCCATGTCCTTCTTGTGCTGAGGGCTCCAGCGCTGGACACAGCACTCCAGGTGGGGTCTCACCAGAGCAGAGCAGAGGGGCAGAATCACCTCCCTCGACCTGGTGGCCACGCTTCTTTTGATGCAGCCCAGGATGCGATTTGCCCTCTGGGCTACAAGCACCACCCTACTGCTGACCGCAAACAGCTGGACAAGGCTCCCACTACCCAGGCCCCAGTTAATGCCATTTGCTCATGTTGCAACACCAAACCTTCACAAAGATTCACAAAAGAAACAAAACTTTTATCCTCTGGGAAAGCAGCTTTCCAGACTTCTCTTCTGATAGAAACCTAACTGGAGTTTCTCTTCTGCCCTCCCTTATCCCACACGTACACACTCTCCTTTCATTTTTCCTACAGGAACTTTTCAGACTTTTATCACAGACATATACCAGAGTTTTTCCTACACAATAAATGTTTATGACACATTTATTCAATTAAAAGATGAAAATGTGAAACAGCAAGATGTTCAGCACTTAGTGGATCTCCTATCTCCGTCAATGTAGTTCTGTTCCTCTCACACGCCGCTCAGGCCCCTATGGTCACCCCTTCCACCAGGCCAGCTGCTCGAGGAGGCTGTCATAGCATCAACCATCCTCAGACAGCTACAAAAGAATTCAGAATTTATATTTTAAAGGTACTGGCATATTAGACAAACTCACTAATTAGCTTCTGAATCAAATTATTAAAAGTTGGTTCAGAAGAACACTCTTAATTCCAATAAAATGTCTCTGTCAACCTGTTTCTTCAGTTAGTCCAGAGGTGGCCTGTGCCCCCTCATCCCCCTTCCTCTCCAGCTACATCACACATCAGCAAGTTACTTAATGCAAGTTTGGTAAAATTACTTATTCACAGAAGCAACTGCTTTGGTTGTTGTTGTGGTTTGGACTGGCTGCTGAAACGAAGGACAGATGCTCCCTTTTACTTGTGTCCCCTTCAGAGGAGGGAGAGCTTCTCCCTTCAGGGAGAGCAGGATGAGAAAGAGAAGAGACAAGTTTTAAAAAAAACCCTAAACTACTTTAATGAAAATATGAAGAAAATAATAAAAAGAAAATAATGAAATATATACAATATATTCAAAACCGTATCAAGCTCCCAGGATGACGATGACATCACTGCGAAGTCCCAGACTGGACTCAGCGACAGATGGGAACTGGATTCCAGATCTGTATACAGGAACGCACAGATCGGGATCAAAGGCAGACAAACAGACAGGGTCCTCCTCGGATGCCAGCATTGAAGAAAAAAAAACTGACCCTTTGATCCCTCAGCTTTTACAATGAGCATGATGCAGACAGGATGGAACACCCCACTGGTCAGTTTGGGGTCACCTGTCCCGTCCGCTCCTCCCTGCGACCCCTCTGTGCTTTTCTGCTTCTGACCCTCCAAGGGGGCAAATAACAAAGTGAGCTGACCTTGGCTGTTATAGCAATAAGTGTAAGCAAGAGCCTCTCTGCATACCACTCCTTGGCACAAGCTATAAACAATCAGGTCTTATCACTCTGTGAGCAGACACTGTTGGAAAAATATGCCGTTAATTTCAGAAAGTTGTTAGTCAGAAGAGGTTTAACCGAAAAATAAAGTTACTGAAAATTGGTTCTGTTTTACCTCAAACCAGGACAGCTGTCAAAGAGTATAAACGCATAGACCTGCTCCTCTTACCCTTCTCACCAACTGCGAACTCTACCTCTGCACTGAGATCTGAGCTGTAACATCACAGAGCTTCCTTGCAGGGCTGAACAGGGAACTCCCAGCCCCGAGTGTGCTCACAGCATCACCACCCGCTTCTGCCTCCCACCTCTCTCCAACCTGCCTCCAAAGCACAACAGAAATTCCGCTTGTTCCAGCTTTGCCAGTTCCTGTTTGCCATGCCTTACATTAAGGACCAACACTACTTTGTGTCGCTGGAAAAGGCACAATTTAAGTGCTGCAGTTTAGTTCTGAACTTCTGCGCCTGCTCTGCACACCGCACGTTTCTCTGACGCGGTTTCATACAAGCAGTGTGTTCAGCTCCCCCAACAAAGGGAGCCGAGAAAAGTTTGCTGCAACTGTTAAACTGTAAGAATCAACAAAACTTTGTGGAGGTGAGTGTTATGATTTCTAACAGACAGCGTTATTGCCTTAAAACCTCCAAATAAGTTTTCTGATGGATCATTTACATGCCAGAATATGTATTTTGCTGCTTCTACTCCAGCATTTTGCCGTTTCTGCTCCACATGCTAAAATTTTACTATTTCCGCTCTATTGCTTGCGCATACAGTGAGAAAAACCACGGAACCAGAAGCCTCGGCTATTAGTGACGCTTGTGCCCAAAAGCTGACACACAGCCAAGGGCAGGTGCCTGTTTCCATACAAAACCAGGGAGGCAGCCAGCCCTCAGAGCACACCAAAACGCACAGTGCTATATAAGAGGCAGAGTTTCGCTATTCATGGAAGCACAGGGAGATTTATTTATTTATTTAAGAATTTTAATTAAAAGCCATAATTGCAGAATGAGTCAACAGAACCTTTAGTTGACCCTATCATCCAATATGCTTTTATAAAACCTACTATCCTGAAAGCACTCTCGTCCTATGAAACAATATATTGAGACAAATAGATGCCAAAATCCCTTTACAAGAACCCAGTGAGATAAAACCAGTGCCAGCACAAAGTCCCAGCATGAAAACTATGCTCTTGCTGAGGGTGAAAAACTCGTTTGAGGCCTTAACAAATCAGACTTTGCTGGATCAGACCGCACAAATACAGAGAAGACACAATAAATAAGGGAGGGGATTCTCTGGACTAGTATAGCAACTCAGTGTCTGCTCTCTGTGGCCAAACTGATGATTTAAAGAACAGTGGAGAAGAAATACGCTACCCTAATCTAACTTTCCTCTGTAAAAACAGCATGTGGAATTCCCCCTTGAAGCAGAGGTTCATCCAAAAGCGTAAGATTGCTTAAACCTATCTTAATTTAGAACTACAGATGTTTAAGCAACAGTAAAAAAAAAAAAAATCTGCTATTTCTGCAGCCAAGTGGCCTAGGAAGTAGAGAGTCCCAGGTGACTCAGGGATAACCTCACCAATTTCCCCTGAACTACATGGGCACCCTTGCACCAGCAAGTTGCCCAAGATTTCAGGTTTAAGCTCATCTTCAAAATTGACATAGTTTCATTTGAAGAGCTCCAAATAATGGCAAGCCTTTAACCTCTCCTGTAAACTGTTCCTATAATTAAACTCCATCACTGCTAGGAAATTGTGTCACATTTAAAGGAATTTGTGTAGCTTTGACTTTCAGTTACTGGATCTCATTATGCCTTTGTTGGAAAGACTGAAAATATTCAGCTATCACATAACTTTCCCATAGGCATGGATTTCCACAGAGTGGCTGAGTCACTTCTCAGCCCTCTTCTCTTGGATGTGCCTGAATAAACTCAGTTCATTAAGTCAGTTACAGGGCTTGTTTTCCAGAACCAGAGCATTTTTGTGGCCTCCTCTGAACTCTCCCATATTTTCATATCTTATTTGAGAGCTACTGTAGTTGGAGATTATGTTCCAGTAGCCCATTCTAACACCACCAGGTGTACGCACATGATCCCTCCAACTTGATTCTTTTAAAAAAGAAAAAACAACAATCAAATCAATTATTCCCACAACAGTGAAATTCAAATTGTATCACTGATGCAACTAAATCCTGGAAGTCACTCTCTGCCACCTCCTTGTTTCTGGTAGGAAGCCACTGTGGTTCCTAGACTTTACACCGTCTTTTTCATTGTATTAAGATCCTTCTCCCATTTGGAACAATCTGACGAGGACGGTCAGACCAGGCTACAGCAGTAACATTTTGTCACTGATCATCTCACCTATCTGCCATCAGTAAACTTTAACAACAAAGGTGATAAACCTTCTTTTGGATAACTGAAATCAGTATTAGTATGTGAACAAAGAACCAGTAAGTGGAGGAGTGGAATGGAAATAGCCCACTCATTTATGTCTTCCAACTAACGATCAAGATGCAGGATTTGTTCCTAAGATCACTCTTAAATGTGCCTTACTGCCTTACAATGCTACCTTTGTTTAATTAAATTGTCAGGTCGCACAAGAGTGAAATTTATCAGAGAACGTGAAGCATGTGACACTGTGTCATCAGTTGACTTAATCAGATCTTGACATCTCCCTCAAGAAGGAACACCGGGGCACGGGAGAGGGAAATCTCTTTTTTAAGCATATGTTTTTTAGCCTTTAATCTCCACATTCATGGTATTTGTAGTGTCTAATAATTTACAAAGTTTTACTGCTCATTTTATTTCATTCCTGATACGGACATGAGGTTAACAAACTTGCTTTTTTTTGTTTTCCTACAACACATTTACCCTTCCCGCAGGTGTGGACAGTACCGGTGGCACCTCCATCCCCCGGCTGTCTTGCCCGTCGCCGCACACGCCCAGCCGGGCCCAGGCGGCTCAGGCAACGGGCTTCCGAACTCAGCGCTGGGAAAACAAACCGTTGCTGCTGCCTGCAGCGGGACTGACGGACGCTCCCTCGGCTGCCCTCGACAACTTGTAATTAACTCACTCCAGTCACCTGTACACCGCGTACGGTAGCTATGCCAAGGCTGCGGAGCGTATAATTACTGGTAATTATGACCCCGCAGGGTGCTCGCCGCCCGCCTCTCCCCTGCACACACCGACCACTCACCTGGCGCCAATCCGGAAGCAGCGACGGGAACCCGGCGTACGTCGCTCAAACCCTTCCCCGCCGCTCCCGCCCCTCCGCGACCGCGACGGGCCCAGCCGGCCCCGGAACCCCCGGAGCGGGACCCGGAATCCCCGGGACCACTGGAGACAATCCCGAAAACCCCGAAGCGGCCCCGGAACCCCCGGAGCCCATCCCGGAACCCCCGAAGCGGCCCCGGAACCCCCGGAGCGGGTCCCGCGCCCCGCCGGCCCCTTCCCCGGGCACCACCGCACGGAGGGGGCGGGGTCGCCCCTAGCAACGCTCGAGGGGCGGGGCCGAGCGGTGCCTCAGGGGCCGGGGCCGGAGCGGGAGGAGTTTACCGTATTTACCAGAGCGCGGCGGCGCAGGTGTCATCGAATGTGTTGGGCTGGAAGGGACCTCTAAAGGCCACCTAGTCCCACCCCCTGCAGTCAGCAGGGACATCTTCAACTAGATCAGGTTGCTCAGAGCCTCCTCCAGCCTGGCCTTGGATGTCTCCAGGGATGGGGCCTCCACCCCCTCTCTGGGCAACCTGGGCCAGTGTCTCACCACCCTCAGTGTACAGAACTTCTTCCTAGCGTCTCATCTAAACCTGCCCTGCCCTAGTTTAAACCATTGCCCCTCGTCCTGTCGCTACATGCCCTTGCAAACAGCCCCTCCCCGGCTTTCCTGGAGCCCCTTCAGGGACTGGCAGGGGCTCCAAGGTTTCCCCGGAGCCTTCTCTTCTCCAGGCTGAACCCCCCCAACTCTCTCAGCCTGTCCTCACAGCAGAGGGGCTCCAGCCTTCGGATCATCTCCGTGGCCTCCTCTGGCCCTGCTCCAACAGGTCCATGTCCTTCTTGTGCTGAGGGCTCCAGTGCTGGACACAGCACTCCAGGTGGGGTCTCACCAGAGCAGAGCAGAGGGGCAGAATCACCTCTCTGGATCTGCTGGCCACGCTTCTTTGGATGCAGCCCAGGATGCGGTTGGCTTTCTGGGCTGCAGGTGCGCATTGCCGGCTCGTGTTGAGCTTCTCCTTATCCAGTTCCTTGTCCGCCGAACACTCCCCCCATCACGTCCGTACCTCTCCACCCTGGAGAGAAGGACGCAGTGGGGGCCGTCCCAAAGGCCTTGCCGAAGTCCGGACAGATGAGATCCGTTGCCCCAGGTGTGCCTACCGTACCTCCTGTAGTTAACGCGCGCCCTCAGCCGGCCGCGAGACTCTCTGTTCGCAGGGGCGGCCGCCTCTCCCCGCCCCGCGCCGCGCCGCGCCCGGCAGGTGCGGCCCCACCGGCACCCGGGCACGGCCATGGCGTACCGGGAGCTGGTGAAGCGCTGGCACCAGGGCGTACAGGCGGCCGACGGCGGCGATTGGGAGGCCGCCCTGGAGATCTTCGCCGGCATCACGGACCCGCCGTCCAGGGTCTGGTTCAACGCGGGCTGCGTGCTGCTGCTGGCGGGCAGGCCGCGGGAGGCCCTGCGGGTGAGCGGGGCTGGGGGGCACGGGGGGACGGGCGTCCCGCTTCGAGTTCCAATAACGCTGAAACTCAAACTGATTGAAATCCAGCGTTTCTTACTGCAGAATCACAGAATGGTGGGGGTTGGAAGGGACCTCTGGAGATCTCCTCGTCCAGCCCCCTGCCAGAGCAAGGTCACCCAGAGCAGGGGGCACAGGAACGTTCCCAGGCGGGGTTGGAATGTCTCCAGAGACGGAGACTCCACCACCTCTCTGGGCAGCCTGTGCCAGGGCTCTGCCACCCTCACAGCAAAGAAGTTCCTCCTCATGTTGAGGTGGAACTTCCCATGGTCAAGTTTGTGCCCGTTACCCCTTGTCCTGTCCCCAGGCACCACTGAGAAGAGCCCGGCCCCATCCTCCTGACACCCCCCCTTTAGCTCTTGCTGAGCAGTGATGAGATCCCCCCTCAGTCTGCTCTTCTCCAGCTGAACAGCCCCCAGGCTCTCCGCCTTTCCTCAGCAGAGAGATGCTCCAGTCCCTTGATCATCTCCGTAGCCTCCGCTGGACTCTCTCCAGCAGTTCCCTGTCCTTGAACTGGGGAGCCCAGAACTGGACCCAGTTCCAGCTAACAGCAGGAATGCAAGAGGTGACAGAGGCAGAACAAGGAGCCCCGTGGCGCCGGATAGTCCTGCACCAGCAGCAGAGGCTGCTTAAAAGAAACCGCTGTACTGGAAAACCGCTGCCCTCTGGAAAGGGCGAGCAGCTGCCCGTGCTGGTGCAGCAGGGCGAGCACCCCAAGGAAAAGCCTCTTAATTACAACACCCAGCATGTCTGCGGGGCTGGCTGCCAGCTGCCCAGCAAGGAGGTGTGTGTAAGCCATTTCTTAAACAGCAAGAAGAGGAGCTGAGACAGTGCCCAGAGCTGTGGAGCCCCAGGCAGGGCTGCTGCTGTAAGGGGTAGCAGTGAGCACAGTGTGATGGAGCCCAAGCGGGGGTTTTTAGCCCCAATGAATGGTCGCTGACTGGGAAGAAGCTCAGCTATACTTCCGCATAGGTCAATGGTTGGGTGTTTATTTTTTCTCTTTTATAGCACAGTAAAGCAGGCTGTTGAGGCAATGTGCACTGTTGGAGACACGGGAGAAGCCAGCTGCCACCTTGCCAAGAGGCACAGGTGCTCCCTGACCTCCTGCAACAGATTTTCACTCCTGCAATGCTGTCCCTGCCTAGGCAGTGTCAGCAAAGTCTGGACTTTCAGGCTTGATTCATTATCTACATACCATCTCCTTGCAACAGTAAGTGAGAGGGCACACCTTCTTGCTTTCTTGGAAAGACATTAAAGACAGTTTCCCCAGCACAGTGTTGCTTTGAACCATCAGCCACCAGTTGCTACCAGCTTTGCCAGTACTCACCTCTATTTAGCTGGGAAACTGGACCAGAAACACTGACTTGTAGGTGCAGCGTGAAGCCCTTCAGCTTTCTCCCTTGCACCCCTTCACACACTCATCCCCATACGTGGTTTCAAACAGCCTTCCCCAGCATGGCCAGTCCCGCTGCTCCCACTGTCAGGGCAAACTCTGCTCCAGGCAACGCTGTTTTCCCATCACAAGATGCCAGATGGCAAATGTAGCTCATTTATGTCCAGTCTGTTTTCCCAAGGAAGGATAAAAACCTGAAGCTCAGCTCATACGGAGCCAAGACCTGAGAGATGACTTGGAGCTGCCTCCTGCCCTGCAGCCCAGCTCGCAGCTCATCACTCCGGAGGAGCTGGTCACCAGCCCAGGGACAGCTTCTGCACCCAGTGCCAGTGTGGTGTGGATGCGGCTGGTGGGATGCACATACCCCGCATCGACAGGAGAGATCCTAACCCATCCCTGGGATGTGTCTCTGTTTTTCTCCTTAGGCGTTCGATAAAACGGTTGCGAAGGACAAGTCCCTAGCTGTTGGCTTCTTTCAGAGAGGGTTTGTCCATGTGCAGCTGGAAATGTAAGTGAGGCGCATATCCATTCTAGTCTTTGGTTTTCTCCTTTTAATCATACTTTATTCCTAAAATTCACTTCTTCCAGCCATCTTAAATAGTTCATAAGGCCCAGTTTGGCCTTGTAAACTGTGTCGCAGGTCAGCAAGTGTTATCTCTGATAAGGCTGAGAAGATTTGAGCTGCAGAACTTTGGGGTCCAGGGATGGCTAATACATGACATGACGTCCCATACACACAGAGAAAGAGGCTGCTGCTTTATGTGGGGCTGCCAGGAGGTTACATTGCCATTCAGATTTCCTTTGGGAATGAAAACAATATAATTGCGCTGCTTGGTGTATCTTCACATGGTACACGTGAGTCTGGCCTTCCTAAAAATGCAGTCTGCCCACAGCGTCTGACTCTCACACTCTGCTGACAGCAGATTTTGTGGGCCTGATCTCAGTCTCACTGATTTAATGTTGGGATTGCTCCACTACTGTCATGAGATTGATTACTCATTGTTTTCATGGTTAAATCATGGTGACATCCCGCTCAGAGAGGTGGGTGGAGGATTGTACAGATCCCTTCTTGCCTTTGAAGTTCAGTTATTCTCTTTCCTGTTATTTTCCCCATGTTTTCCAGACCTTGATTTCAACAAAATGACTGGTTTTATTTCTGAGAGGGAGTTAAAGTGAGCAGTTCTGCACTCACAACCAGCCCATTGAGCAGCTACAGGCTCTGTTCCTCTGCCAGTGGAGCTGCAGTTGGGGCTGGTGGAGCCCGGCCGGGACACTGGCCCTGCTCCGCTCTGACACAGTCTGCCCCAAGCACACACCACACGCTGTGCGGCAGGTCAGGGGCAGCACAGCTGGCAGACCTGCCTCCTGCCCGAGGAGGTAACGGCCACCAGCACCCCACGGCTCCTTCCCTCATCGGATGCTGCTCCCACCTACCCACCTCCACCTATGCTGCACCTCCTCTTGGCCAGACAACCACTGCACACCCCTTCCTGGGCCCTTCCTTTCACCACCTGCAGCCTCAGTGGGAGCCTGTTTTGATTTCAGTTGCATAGCTGGTGTAAATTCAGACTAATTCCCCTCCTTATCCTTAGAGTTTCTCTAAATTTCTGCTTGCATTGCTCTGGCCGTGCATGTATACTTGCTGCTCACCATCCCCAGGGGTTTCCCAGCCCTTGCTTCTCCTTGAGATACCTGCTGGGACAAAACTGGGCAAGGAGCTCACACCATTTCTTAATCTTTGTTCTTTACATTTTCTCCTCCTTGGAATTGCCACTATTTCAGGTATGAAAACCTACTGTTCCTCCTAATCAGTAGAACAGTGCAGAGAATCCCATGTTCATTTTGTACTAACTCCCAACAAGGAGAGGACAGGGAATTTTCTGTGGTCACAAGACGACATGTCTCTGGTGCAGCTCTCCTCATCCAGGCTACAGAGAAGAACATGTGTTTTTTGCTAGCTTGATTTTTGAACTTCTTTGTTAGTCTTCAGCTTTTTTAGTCTCAGTTTCTCCTGTCATCTCTGCATTGCAGGTATGAAGAAGCTCTCTCTGACTATCATCTGGCCTTCAGTCATCTAAGACAAAATCCCTTCATCGATTACAAGCAGCTGGGGCTGAGGCATATACTCTATGCCTGGGAGGTAAGAGTCAACCTATGTCAGCAGCCCTTCCCTTCAAAATACACAAACATAATCCTCCTGGAGAACTGTGCCATCAACTTTCCCCGTGCATGGCCTCTCACATGCTGCATCTGATCTTCTTGAGGGGAAGAGGTGTGCTGTATGGTTTGAAAATCCAGAAACATTTGCCTCTTGCAAAACTAAAGCACTTCTGAGCTGAGCGAGAGCTGCTGCCTTGCCTCTCCATGAGGGATCATCTGTGCAGTTCCCGTAGGTGTTCCTGATGGCCGTTCCCCACCACCCCTCAAGCAGCAGTCTTCTACTGCCATGATTAAGGAGGAAAGGAAAAACATCCTTTTAGCTGCAGTTCTCTCCCGAGTGCTGCGTGCATCCAGATACCACAAAGCAATTTGCAAGCTGATAGCTCTATCACATAAGATAGCAAGCTATCCAACAGCGACTCTGTTAGGCCACACTTGCCTTTTAGGCCAGCAGCGTCTCCATACGCTGACTGTTGGCCAGGGACAAGAAGAGATCTCCCACTCTTAACTCAGCATATAGATCAAGGCTCCCCAACACCCAGTCTGTAAGACTCCCACACTTTGCCACTTCACCACTGAACATACTTATGTGCTGCTAGAGGGTAACAAGCTACAGCTGACAATTTGCACATTCACAGCCCACTACAACGTGAAGCAGTTTCAGTTATTTTGCAGTGAAAAGGAGTCAGAATTACTCTGCGCAGCAAAAAATATTACCTAGTTGCATGCAGAAAGAAACCCAAGAAAATCCTTCCTGGCCTTTCAGATGCAGGAAGAATAAGATTAAAACTTGTGTGGTACCAGAGCCTGGTGCTCCCTGTGCCTCTCCTTGCCTTAAGCAGCGCCAGCAGCTCCAGCACATGCCTGGAGGTACAGCTTTTATCTGTCTCTTTCCACTCTGATGATGGAGTTTTCCCAGCTGTGCTGCTCACAGTGCCTTTCCAGTGGGGAGCAGGTTGGTGTTGCTGTAGTGTCTGTGGCGTCTCAGCGCCTGGCCCCTGTTTCTTGGCAGGGTTTGGCAAGTCATGTTGGGTGTCTGTTGGGTCTCAGCCCGCTGAGTTCTGCTCCCTCCCTGCCCGCTCCAGGTGCTGTACAGCACTGCAGCAGCACAGTGCCGGCTGCAGCAGTGGCAGGAGGCCAGAGCCACCCTAGAAAAGGCTGTTGTCTGGAGACCTGAAGGAAGAACAGCAATCCTGGACCTGGCCCTTGAGCGGGTGCAGGTAAGACAACCTCTATGAGCTCCTGGATATGTGCGTTGGGCTTAAGTTAAGAAATATGAGATAAGAATGGTTTAGGTTGGAATGGACCTTAAATATCAGCTTGTTCCACCCTCCTGCCCTGGGCAGGGACACATCCCACCAGACCAGGTTGCTCCAAGCCCCGTCCAACCTGGCCTTGAACCCCTCCAGGGATGGGGCAGCCACAGCTTCTCTGGGCAACCTGGGCCAGGGGCTCACCACCCTCACAGCAAAGAATTTCTTCCCAATATCTCATCTAAATCTCCCCTCTTCCAGTTTGAAGCCATTACCCCTTTCTTGTAGGCCCAATGTGCTAATTTTTGTATGTTTGGGTTCTCTTGTCTGCCCACCGGCTTGGTCACCTGGTGACAGAGTGTAAGCCATTTGCATGTGATGCTCTACCAAACTGGTTCTTCAGCTAATTAGGTAACTCCATCACCCCCAGGTGCTTCACAGCAGAGAAACACCATAGTGGAGAATTGTGGGATAGCCTCTCAGGCTGGGGAGGTGGTATTCTAGTCCCTGTGGTTCAGGAGCTTAGTTCTATTCATACTTGTACTGTAAAACAAGTTGTCTTATGCAGTGTTTAAGTGCAGAACCCATACAAGTGCAGATTTGGAAGGTCTCTGTTTTCATGACACCGGCTGACTTTTTTGAGTTCCTTTGGCCTCAGTAACAATTGGTGGCAGCTCAGATATTAATGATAATCACGTTTAGAGCTTAAGTAGTGTGTAAAAGTGTTTCCAGGGCTGGTTCTAAATAATAGTTTCCTGATAGACTGTTTTCTGATCAGGAACAACTTGCAGATCTCTGACTTACTTTTCCTGGAGGGCTCATTATTTTGATACCTACATCCTTCCTTATCTTATTTGTATCCTTTCTAAGAGATGATCACTTTTTTTTTAGTCTGATCATCTCTCTAGCATCATGTTTGTGCTTTACATTAGTAGGTTATTTATATTTGCTATTGGCATGCTACTCAGTGGTTGAGCAGAGGAGAAAAAAACAACATTTGAAGTCAAATAGAAAAATTGCTTAGAGATTTGCTTAACAAACCTTACTCCACTGCCCTCCCTTCCCATGCCAGCAGAGTTAGTCTTTGACTCAACACTGGGTAGTGGCTGCGGAGCTCTTAGTTTGCATGTGCTTGTTAAACCTGAGTGACCTTTTTCAAGTTCACAGACATAATTTTTGCCCCAGAGTCTTCCTGGAACTGATTTTGCACACATGGGGAAGTTATACTTGCTTTTCACTGCTGTTAGGTTTCATTAAATATTAATTGATGGCTTTTCCCTTATCTGCTTTCCCTGCCCTAGGACCGTCTGTTTTTAGAGCCCATGCAGGTTCCTCCTGGGGAATTTTTCAGACCACGAAAGAAGGAAGTTGAACAGCTGGATTCAAAAGATTTCCTGGGTAAACCCAAGGTAACAGGCATGTAATCGTTAAGATTAACAGCAAGCAGATTAAAATCCCACCTTCTGACATCTCCAGAGAGCATTACTGCTGGCCACTCCAGCGGTCACTGCAGTGGTGGAGACCCAAGAGCAGGACTGTCAAGGCTTCCAGCCGGTCAAGGCATCTGGGACACAGAAGCCAAAATTTGTATGAATTCCCACCTTTTCCGTGAAAAATGTACTTTGGTACTAAAAACTTTCCCAATCTTGGTCACTTTAAACTCTGAAAAAGCTGAGCAGGTAGTTAGGGAAACCCGTGGTTGTCCTTTTGCTGCCAGTGACATTTTCAAGAGGAGCACATTCCTCCAGCCTGCTCCTACTCACCACTGCATTCCCAGCGGGACAGGCAGGCACTTGGGAGACAAATGCCTTGTCACGTCCTTTAATACAAGTCAGCAGAAAATTTCTCTGGTCCCTTCTGTGACCAGTGCAGTCAGCAGAAGTGCCACAGGCCAGAGAGCTGTGACATGAATAAAGGGAAGGGAAAGTAATTAACTCATGTACTTTTAAATAAACCTTGAAAAGACTAAAAACACAGGGACAACAACAGTTTAAGCTGTTTTGGGAATCCATCTCTGTTTTTTCCACTGTGTGCATGGCTCTACTTTATGTCTGACTTCAGGATTCCTTCCTTCAGAAGGAAACAAGTCTGAGTAGATAACCTTGCATGAAGCTTGAGAGTTTCTTTTTCCAGCCTGGATTCAGTCATTACTTTCTCCTCCGACAGGTGATCTCATCCATCATTCCCAATGATGAGTACATTGGCTTCGAGCCTCTCAGGCCTCAGGTGAGCAGGACATAGCTGTGAAAGGAGGAAGGGAGCTGTCGTGGGGCTCCAGGTAGGGCCTCAGGTCTTACCCGTCAGGGTAAGAACATACTGTTGAAAAAAACAGCGCAATATCAGACTAGATCCATGGGGCCCTTCAAAGCCAGGTGGTGGGCTGCAGCACTGGCTGGAAGGGACTCAGCAATGTGAGTCTCCAGCCCTTTGAAGTTGTGGTTTTGTCTCTTCGCCATGTCAACACAGCAGTGGAGACTTTGCTATGCTTAATATTCATTTGCCCAGCACCTCAATAACTTTGTCAGCATAAGCCTGGCTGGTTTGCACTGTAACATGAGTTTTGTAGAACCCAGGGTAGGGTTAGACTTTGTTACTCTCCTTCGGATGGGGTAAAGAGGGAGGCGGAGAAATAGAAGGCACATCCTGGTAAGGTGTAGAGCAGCAGACTTCTGTGTTGGTGCTGTGGTGTGACAAATGATGTCAAGAGTACAGACAAAACAGCACAGTGTGGTATTCAGAGGGACAATAAATAAGTTGCACTGTTGCTATATAAGGTATTGTTATAAATAAATGCTGCGGTTCCTCCCACAGAAACAGGGCTTTTATGAACCCCGTGCTGATGCTCTACGGTAAGCATTCACTTCTATTCTGGGCTAACTCTTCTCTCACTACTTCTGTTCAGAAGGTCACGTTTTGTTCTCTGATGTCTTTGTGTGAAGACTCTGTGGGATCCACACCCACTTCTCACCAAGGGTGGAGCAGATGACAAACGTGCAAAGGCTTGTGTGGCTGCAAAAGGCACTGCAGATCAGTGGCACCTCTCATGTAAGGACCTCAGGGCAGTTTGCAGGAGTTGATTAAATAGTCCTGGGAGACAGGCAGGGATCATGTCACGGCTGGGGAATGGAAGCCAAAAGAGGCTGTGGGACCTGTACAGGTCTGTGGCAGAGGATGCTCAGATGCTCCATCCTAGTACCCAGGAAAGGCTTCCAAATACTCACTCCCAACCATACTGTGTTGAGCCAATATCACCAAAATTTGGTGATATTGTACCAACAGTACTTTGGGGCTGAGTTTAATAACTGTTTTGATATGGAGGATGGTTATTAGTGTGATGAAAATGGAGCAGTTGCATTTGGGAAATCAGCATTTTCCAAGCTCATTTTGTTCCCAGTTGAACCAAAGAGTAGCAATGGAAATCATAATTTCCCAACACCTGAAACTTTTGGCACGTGCCAGTTTGGATCAGTGCAGTGTTCTGGATCAAAGCCATCCCACACCAGAGCTCCAGGGTTAGTAAAGGTGCTCTCATGCTTTCTTTCCAGAGACAGTGAGTCAGGCTACTATCGTGTTTTGTCCCATTATTACCCCGAGGACTCGGAGAAGTTGGCCATGAAAGCCAGCAGTTTGGTCTTTGTGCTAACGAGAGGAGCGGATGGCTGGGCTACAGCCATCCACGATGGACAGGTAAGGAAACCACGTGGGCTTTCCAGCCCTTCCCCACCAGCAGAGACCACAGCCCTGCCTGTGAAGAGGAGTTTGCTGCAACCCTCTGAGCACATTCCTTGGGGTCCCACCTGTAGCACTGCAGAGCAGGGGGTGAGTTCAGGAGCTCTTTCCCCCAGAGCATGGATTTCTCTGACACTTGTCTCCCACCAGCTTTTGCCATTCACCTCTGTAGCTCCACAGGGGCATCTTTTTGGGCACTTCCACCATATAGGATCCTATTGTGGAATCGTGTAGGATAACAGACCTCACCAAGGGCCACCATTTAGAGCAGTATTTGTCACCTGAGAGCTCTAATGGAGCCGAGGAGAGAGGTCGGTCCTTACCGGGTGTGTAGCGCCTCTGTTAAATTAACTTTGTTTTGGGAGGGTTTCAGCTGTGCAGACAGGTTTTATAAATTGCTCTAGAGAAGACCTGAGGAATTAAAGCCCAGCAAATCTGACATCTTTCTGCAGACTGGGGAACTATAGTGTAAACAGAATTAATAGAAACAGATAAATATGACAACATGGAAAATATTTTGTTGACAGAAGCCATTCCTCACGTCTACTTAAATTCTTTGAAAGAGTCACTGCATACCTGGACTAGGTTGAGCCAGAGAATGTATTAGTTGCCTAGATTTCCAACAACAGTCAAAAGATTCTTCACAAGACCACTAAAGATACAGTGAGCTGTTTCAGCAAGAGAGGAAGTGCTGTGAGGACTGATAACAGGTTAAAATAAAGGGTTGGCATAAATGAAAAGGTTTTTCTTTCTTTTTTTTTTTAAAAAGAAAGGATGTCCCCGCGGAGAATCTACTGTGACCTAAGCATTTAGCATATTCCTAAGTGATACATTAATAGAGGTAGTGCTAGAGTGCTTCTGAAGGTGACCGCGTTCCATGATAGACAATCAAACGGTTCAGCGTAGCTTGAAGCATCTGTCGCTAACAGTGAACAATTACAGAAGTATTTGAATGTGCTGGTTGACCGCTTGTTGCGTGAAAGGGACAAGGCTGTTTTGGCAGAAAATAAACCCCCTTGCGTTCTAACACTCCTCACCGAGCTGGGAGGCTTGGCGCAGCTGGGTTTAAATTCTGAGTGATGCCCAATTCAGCACTATCAGTCCAGTCGCGTTTAATATGTATTAAACTATTACGATTTGGATACACTAATAGTGGACGGCACCTTCAGTCTAGTCGTGCTCATGAACCAGCACGGCCACTCTCGAGTCTTTGGTCGCGTTCAGTGAGAAACCAAAATGAACAGCTACTTAAACAGTGCGGTTTATTTTAACAACAGATAGATAGGTTCTTAGGATTGCTGGTGATAAATACACTGTCTGCAAAGCACGTGCAAATAAAGGTATTGTTAAGTATACAAAACGTGTGACAAAGTTATAAACAATACAGCCTGGCTATAAATGTAGGGGAGGGATTCTCTAGAGAGTTTTTTAAGTTCCCCGAGGAAACACTCGGTATAATCTAAGTCTTACCCAAAGGCGTCCCTATGCGGGGGGAAGAAAGGCTCAGCCCGTCGACTGATCCCGGGAGTCAGTGATGGAGTTCTCCTCGACTTGTTCGCGACGGTGTCTTCCCTGATATCCCCCCTCTCTCAGGCTATTTTTATACTATTTTTTAATCTTCAAAGAGGAGTTTGAGTGACTTTAGTCATGAATACTTTTATTATGATTGGTGTACTCAAGGAGGAGTGGTCGCACCTTGGACGGGGGTAGCCTCCGGGATGGAGGTGTGTTTTGGTATGTTATGATGAGCAAAGTTCGCACAACGGACAGCATTTCATCAAAATTTGACGAAATGTTGGCTCAGGGTAGTGAGTAGGCAGCTTATCTCCATAGTACCATCTCATTCCCATATCTGCTATTCTTCACAAGGGAAGGCCACGGAATGATCACATTTCGTTCCATCCCTCGTGTAGCTTCGCAAGGAACCTTGTACAGGGAACCACAGATGTTGCGTTCTTTGCATGCCAGCTCCAGCTGTATTATACTTCAGAAGCCTTTTGATTTTATGACTTTCCTTAATGTGTGAACAATGCTGTATTTTGGCCATTTTAGTAATTATTCCACACCGCTCAGTGAAGTGTCAGATGAAATTCAAAGTCAAAAAAAGTAAAATAATAGACCCTGGGGGAAAAAAAAGCATAACTATTCACAATGATCAGTTGAAATGAATAGCTCAACAGCAGTGATTGTCAGAAGACACTGAAATGCTGCTGGACTGGTATCCCTTGACGTCCTAAGCATCCGTTTTAGGAGCAGGGTGTTGGGATTGGTGGGTGGTTGGTCTGTTACATCGCAGCCACTTGATTAGAGCCACTGCTTTCAGCAGAAGAAGGTGCAAAAGGACCATTGGATTTTGTTCAGCAATTTCTGAGCACACACCACACGGGCTACCATGTGCAACCCTGGGCCTCCGTGGGCACGTTCATGTTGCAGTAGGGCGAGCAGGCGGTGGTGTTTGGCAAGGGCAGCAGCAGTACAGAGCAGGGCTAACGGGAGATGGGGCTGGGGGGGCTGGGGCTGCGTCTGCCCCAGCAGCAGCTCCTGTCTCACAGCTCCTGTCTCACCCTGCTCTGCTTTGTGTCCCGCAGAAGCTGCGCATACCGAACGCTCTCCTGGAGCCTGTCTCAAAGATGGATAAATGGGTGAGCTGACAACCTTGCAACCAGGGGTGAGGACGGGACCATTTGGGACATTTATTTGTAAGATTATCACAGGATAGAACAGCTGTATAAGAGAAACATAAGAGTGTGAAACACTGAGACACGTTGGCTGAAGACCAAGTACTCTTGAACAGAAACAACAGAAGAGTTAAGATCAGGGAAAAAGCTTATTATTTTATATACATTGGATCTCTTTACACCAAAATTTGGGGGCTTGGACACACAGCCAAGCCACCGTGGCTTGCATCGCAAGCTGATCTAGACATTGTTATCTCTTACCTACTATGGGATGATGGAGCACACGAAGATGAGCAGCTGACAGAGCTCTCCTGACCCACTGTAACTTGCTGAGGCACTGGAATGCAGTGATGAGTGTGAGGGCTTGAGGCACGTGTTCACCCAGCCCGCTCCCATGATGTCTGCAGCCGCTGGATGTAGCACAGAAGTGGGTGAGGAGTGCTCATGTGTTCTAGTTCACTGGCAGAGTGAGAGTTAATCTCCTGCGGTGGGACAGTAATATCTTAAACAGGCTCTGCTTTTGGCCTTGAGTCCATGCGCCTAAGCCCTAAACCTTCACTTTTGACTTAAGAAAACTTCCTTCATCTCCCATCTTCACCATAGGCATATCCACACATGATCCAAATCACTTTCCATCTGAACCCAGTGCAGAAAGGTGCGACTCAGACCTGTACTACCTGTGAGAGATTTTGGAAGCACATGGTTGTTCTGATGTTGCTATGGTGACTTTTTTTTTTCTTTCCTTGTGAATGAATCCCTGGTCATAGCATGCACTTGGGCATTTGCTCCATGGATGTCTGCGACCACACCAAGTTTGGCTGGGTGAGCTGGCAGATGGCAGGGAGAGGCCTCAGCGCAGCATGAGCATCCTCCCTCTGCTCCAGCACCAACCCAGCAAGGGGCAGGCGGGGAAAGGAGTGTCCCACCAAACCTCTCATCACCCCTGCTACCCAAGAGAGCTGTAGACACTATCACTTGAGTGCTGTGCCTCATCCAGCCAATTGATGAACTGGTCTCCCTGGGGCTCTCTCTGTGCTTACACCCAGAAATTTATAACTGGCTGCAGCCTCTCTCATGCACACCAGCCTTGCCCAGTCTCTGCTGTCTTCTGCTCACTCCTTTCTGATGTTGTTCTGTTGCAGAAGATCAGCGATGGGATTCCCCTCCCTCCTGCCCAGGTGCCTCCCAGCCGACTCCATGTGAAGCAGAACCCAGGTAGTTCCCCACGACTGGGACCTCAGTGGGTGCCAGCACCCCTGCTCTAGGGGTGCGGGGGGAGGCTGGTTGCCCACTGCAGCCATGGCTGCCCGTGTGCTCGTGGCTTGTGGAGGAGCTGCCAGGGCCTCTGCTGACTACAGGCGCTGTTCCTCTGCCCTTGTTTTTTTTCTACAGAATCTCCTGCAGGAGAAAATGCCTCTGCAAATGATGCTGGTGCCCAAATGGACTTCAAGGTAAGGTGTTTCACAAACTGAAGCTGCGACAGGCTCAAGAGATCAAGGCTGTGAAAAACGCAAGACTCCTGGCTAGATCCTCCAAAATTCCTGAGCTGCCCCAAAACCATTGGAAAAACCTCTTCCTCTGCCCGTTTTCTCATTCCAGAGAGAGGATCCCATGTGATCTTTCCTCCACCGCTCCCAAGTTTGTGACCATACAGTTTTCTGAGGCAGCTCATGGTTGAGGCTTACCAGGGCAGTGCCCTTTTGCCACCCTGAAAAGAGCCAAGAGCCCCAGACACAGCAATGTTCTCAGGCATGCACTTTCCAGCCCATTTTGCAAGAGAGAGCTGTCTTTGAACTACCTGCTGTCCTGTCCCCAATTCTCCAGTGTGGTATTTTCTGTCCCTGTCGGCCTGGGTACCACAATTCATGGATATTTGTGTTCTTCTGGGATGATGTCTTCTGATGCACCTCCATGTCATTACCAACCACTGTGTGTGATGGAGCTGGAATTGTTCCTATGTCCACTTGGGGACAGCACCTCTCTGGCAGTGCCAGCTGCAGATCAGCTCTGCTCCCTTTGTCTTTGCCACTCCTCCTTGTAGGGCGTTTGGAGCCATTTTTTGTCAGCTGTACTTCAGACAAGGCAGCAGAACGTGGGGACTTGGCTGCACCTCTCCAGCTGGCTGGAGGAACTGGGGCCCTGCTCATACACATTTGGGGTTGGGCGATACTTGTGTGACCGGACCCAGAAACAGGCTCCCAGGTCATGGGAGGAACATTTGATCCCAGGCTTTGAATTTGTAGTTCCCCCTCTGAAATTCAGATCTGCATCTTGATGCTGCACTACTATAACGTGGTACCACTGAGCCGAGGGGTTGTGTCTGTGTCACCTCTCATGATACAAGGGTCCTGAATAACCAGGCTGTTTATGGTGCCACATCTCTCAGCAGATCCCACCAGTCCGCAGAGAAGCTTCATCCAGTGCGGACAGACCTGTTGTGGTGCGAGCGTGCTGCGAGTGCACCGTGGTGGTGCGGGCAGGAGAGGTGCCGTCGCTGCCGGCCCTGCGGGCTCTGCTGCGGGAGCGCTTCGGGCAGCAGGCAGAGCGAGGGATGCTGAGGTACGCCGCGGCACGGCCGGGCCCTCCGGGACTCTCCGGGTATCAGCGTGTGTGACAGGGTGGCAGCAGCCATTCCCCTGAGGATACTGATCTGCATCCAGTCTCCTGGCAATATTGAATTGGGGTCAAAGCATTCTAGCAGAGATTCACAAAGATGTGAGCATGCAACCTCCCTTGCAGGGCTAACCTTACCATGGCTTTTGGTTTTGTGAACAGTGTGTGCTCCGTGGGCTTTGGAGGCCCAAAGGGTCTTTCCCAGGAAACTGTACCATGGTCAAGAAATTGGGGAACAGAAGGAAAAACTCTGTGCAGCTGCAGCTGCTGTATATTATAGATTTTTCTCCAGCTCAGCCTTTGAGATGCACTAGGATCAGTGCAGAGCAATCTGGGAGTTGGTCCCAGGGTGAGGTCTCCCTGGCTGTGACATCCCTGGGGACGCACAGTCAGTGTGATCAGGAGAGTTTAGGATCTTCCCCTCAAGTGAGTGTGTGAGGAGGTGACAGTGTCCCTGAGCACACAGGGTGGCCCCATGTCATCATGCAAGGTGACAAGCTCAGAGCTGGCTTACAAAGGGGACTTTTGAAGACTGAAGATGTTAGAGGGCTAGGCTTGCCTCCAAGTCTGGCTTTAAGTAAGATGATTTGAGATGTGTTAATGAACCCTTGCAGCTACAAGCATTCAGATGGCAAAGACCTGGGTGCAGTTTCTGGAGAGGAGGATCTAGGGAAGATGTGGCAGCAGCTGACAGATGGCAGGCTGATGCTCTGCTGCCAGGTACGTGGGCTGTGACAAGCTTCTTTGCTGTGCTGGACTCATCTGCTTTGCCTTGCATCCTCCATGTGGACTTTCTCCTGTAGGACTCGGACTCCCACTCGGGCAGACCCGTCCTCTACCGGATGCTGGCTCAGCACTCTTACCTGGCGCAGGGACCAGGCGACCTGGAGTTCAGCAAGGGAGACCTGCTGGATGTTCTCTCTGAAGGTAGCTCTCCAGTCCTGTCTGCAGGCTGTACTAGAGCAGGCTTTTGGAGTCTGCTGCGGGGAGGGACTGGGGAATAAATGGCCTCTCCAGTGCTGTCTCAGGCTCAGACCCCCAGGACGTACAGGCTTGCACTGGGTTTTGCCCAGAGTTAAATTCCAGCCATGATAATTCTTGCTAACCCCACTCATATGGGCCCGGGCTCATCCTGCTCCTTTATGTTTTCCCAGTGAACGAGGACTGGCTCGAAGGACGCTGCAATGGCAAGACTGGCATCTTCCCCAAATGCTTTGCAACCCAGACCCAGGAAGGCAGTGGTGCTGCCTTCCCATAGCAAACAGGAGCCTGTTCCTGCAAAACTGCACTGTCTCCCAGGGGTGAGAAACACAAGTCCCAGCTCATTTGGGCCACAGCCAGTGCAGCCAGGAGCTCTGCTGAACCTGGACAAGAGGTGTCCCCCACCCACAGATCCCATGGGGTCAGTTCCATCAGTCTGACAGCATTTTCTACAGCCTGTTCCCAGACCTGGCATTTTTACCTCTGTGCTTATACTGCCAAAGATGTGCTTGTGCGGGGGGGAACTGGTGTTTGGCAGTGGGAAATGTCCATGTGTCAGCTCAGACTGTTGGCTGGGAAGAGGTTGCTCTGGATGGCGGTCTTCACACCCTCTCCCTTGTTGCTCACGTTCAAGCTGCGAAGGTTGGCCTCACTCTAATGAAGCCAAGGATAGTCAACTGAGCCAGAGGCAGAGCCCAGTTCCCCAGCTCCTTGGACCATGTATCTTTTTCTCCACCAGACAGAGATGCTGCACTTTGGGAAGGCCTCCCTAACCAGTTTGCAGTGGGGTGTGTGGGATAACACCTTGGGTTAGGACCACCATATATCATCTTCCACAGCAAATACCCCATGGATGTGCCAGAGCCAAAGGGCCTTTTCTTGGTTCTTTTCTTAAGCCCTTAAGTCCTGCCTGGATGCTACAGCTTCATGCTGCATGGGCAGGGGTCTCGCAGCACAGAGGAGAGGTAGTTGTGGAAAGACCCCTGCTCAGACCAGCCTGGGCTTTGGCAGAGCCTTGGGGGCGCTGGGGAGAGGGCTGGCTGGGCAGCATGGCATTGGGCTGGTGGCTGGAGGAACTGAACTGACCATCCAGTTCCTACAGCTGAGCTGTGCTGGGCTCTGCTGATCTAAATAAAACACTTTAGTGCCTGGAGCTGGAACCTGCTGGGGATTTGGTGTCTGACAACGCTGGGCTGTGTAACTTGGATATAGAATAAACCCTGAGCCAGAGCTGGCAGCTCTTAAATCAACTTCCACTTGTATTTTTCTGCTGAGATACGCCAGTAAATATTTTTAAAGACAGCTGACGGTGTCTTTGGGAAGATATTCTGTCACATACTACAAAAATCTTGCATGTCTTGCATACAGCTAAGGTCACCCCTCTCCTCCGAGTTTAGGTGCCACCACTGCTCTCCATCACCAATTGCCTCCCAGGGCTTTAGGGCGCGCAGCCCAGCAGGCCTGGAAGTGCCAAGGAAACTGTGCTAGGCTGGTTGGTGACTTTCGTATTTGAAAAACAAAATGGATTTTATTTCTAGTTTGAATTTATCTGGCTTCATCTAGTCACCAAGTCTCAGTTAGCTTTTGTCAGCCAGATTAATGTCTTTTCTGGAGTCAGGAGTCTTTTCCTCTTGGAGGTACTTAGAGGCCTCAAGACACCTTTGTCATCTTCAATATCTTTACAGAGATGACCCAGTTAGACCTCCTAAGCAATGGAGATGGGTCTAATGCCCTCATTCTTCTTCCTCTTCCACTTTTCTTTTGCATCACTTCCCTGCCTGGTTTAGTAGGCAGGATGCCTCTACTAGGAGGCTGGGAGCTACTTGGTTTTCCAGAAACACTGGAGGAAAGCAGCCAGCAGGCCTGCCACTATGGCCAGCACAATGAAGGAGACGGCACCTGCCCACAGACTGGGCTGGTGCCCCTTGACCTGTTCCAGAGCCTCCGTGGGGATCATGTTGGTGAAGTTCAGCATGAAGCCCAGCGTCCATCCGATGTCCGTGTTTGCTACCTGAGGTGAGAGAGCAGAGATCGTTCAAAAGTGCCACTCCCAGGCACCAATAGCAAGGGATTGACCAGCACCTCTCCCATGAGCTGCCCCAGCTGTGTTTTCACACATGGACCTGGCTGTGGTGAACCTGATCTTACCAGCACCAGTTGCACAGAGAGCTTTCCTGTCCCCTCCTTCCCAAGGGCTAAAGGGCAGCTGAAGATGGGTGACCGCTCTGGTCCACATGCGCCTCTGCGACCTTCACATGATTTTGGATCTGAGCTTTCCTTCTCCCCCAGCATGCTTCAAATTTGGTCATATTCTGGTTCAAATGGGTCACAGGGCCACCATAACCCCTCTGATGCTTAAGTCAATTCTGCCCAACATCAGGCACTGAAGCGGCCAAATCCTGCTCTGCCTTTCTCTGACCCCTTAACATTAGCTTAGGTTCACACCAGAGTAAGTGAGAAACAAATTGGTGTCAGAGGTTTGGGGACACGTAAGAAAGAGTGAAGCTGTGCTGGGACCACTGGGTAGCAGCCATGAGATGGGGACACATTTCTGGCATGAGGGGCTCCAGGGATGCTGCTCCTGAACGTGTCTTCAGGCCAGGGCAAGGATGTGGCTGCAGCTGCCTGCCCGCTCCCACGGCCCCGCAGGGTCTTCACCTGCCGGCTGAAGCGGATGTTGCTCCACGTGAGCTCATTGAACTTGTAGCCATCGACCAGCAACGTCAAGATGTAGGTCGCCATGGAGCAGTATGTGTGTAGGTACCCCTTCTGCTGCGGGAAGGTCTTCATCAGCTGTGGGGCCATCGGGGGACATGGTGCAATGGGAAATTAAACAGATGCTCAGAAACCCTCCCTGGCCCAAGGAACAGCAGGACGTGTGCTGCCTGGGCAGGGATTTGGGACAGGACAAGCACAGGGCTCCTTGCTGCCCTTCACAGGGCTCTCACCTCTGCCCAGTTCTTATTGCAGAAGGTCTCAATCGTGGAGTTGACATCATTTAGAGACTGCTGGGTGGTCAGGTTCAGGAAGTGGAAGGTGTAGTAGAACCCAGCAAAGGCCTGGGGGTTAAGGGGAGATGGTAAAAACTACATCTCCTTCGTCACCCAAAAAAATCCCCAGGGGCCCCTCTTCCCTGGAGAAAGTCTCCCATGTAATTCCCAGGGTTCTGCATCTAGCACCCACTTGATGGTCTACCAGAAAGTCTTGGGGCTGCTGCTTACACTCTGGGCTAGCTCAGACTTCTCCTTGGGACAGGGTCTTCCCATTTCCCTCAGGGAGGGCTGGGACATCGCAGGAGGCAGAAGCCACCTCCCAGCATAGGAGAAGAGGTTTGCAGATGGGATCAGCTCTAGGGTCCCCTCCCTCCCCACCCCTTCCCACAACCGGTGACAGAGGAGACTCCCATCCTCCCCCACCACAGCCGCGGGGACAGGGGCTCCTTACGAAGAACTGTCCCCGCACGGGCGGCTGATAAACCCCGTTGAACCCGCACGTCCTGTTGGCCCCACAGCTGAAGTTGAAGAGTTTCTGGATGGCGGCCCTGCACGCTGCTGGGTCCCCTGTCCCCATCACCGTGAGGACCTGTGCAGGCCTGGGTGTGCTTGGTGCACGGACACAGGGACTGTTGTAGAGGTCTGCCGTGGTGACGTTCTCCTGGTACCCCTTGGGGTAGCAGGGGTGGGATATCTGCGGGGTAGACGGGCTGCCCTGGAGAGAGAGGGAGCCGTTAGCATCACCCTGGCACTGAGGATGAGGATGGAAAGGAGAGAAACAGCCCACAGACAGCCTCTGTTCCCACACCCAGATGCAGGACGCTACTGCGCTGGCCCCACCACCCACGGGGTTTTACCCATGGGGTGCAGGCACAGAACTGTGGTGACAAGCATGGCACAACCATGCTGTGGTCAGGGACCAGCTACAGTGATGGTGGCATGGCCAAGGCCTTGTGATGCTGAGCCATTAGTGGGGCTTGGTGTAGGATGCCAGTGAGAGCCTACCCCACAGCCCATCCTGTGCTTAGACATTCCCAAAAAGCAGGATCTAAACCCTCAGAGGTTTTGAGGAGAAGCAGGATCCATCCTTTGCATGACTAACCTGCCCACGGCTTTTGCTGGTCCTGCTGTTGGCCCCACCACTGAGCCATGCTGGGGCGGCAATGCCACTGCCAGCCCGTGCCTCCCCGTGGGGATGGCGACGGTGACCTGCTCCCGAGGGCATGGCGTGCGCTCTGCTTGCACAGAGAGCTTGTTGGTCTGGCCGCTCGCTCTGTCCCCTCTGCATCGTGCAGGCCCCAGCCCAGAAATGACCACAGACGCGTCCTGCCTGCACGGTCCCCCAGCACCTCCGTCACCCACAGCACTGGGCTGTGTGCTCTGTCCGAGGGGAGACCGGAGGACGCTGTGTGGTGGACTGGTGCGCAGGAGAGGGTGTTGGGAATCCTCTCTCCGGGCAGAAATTGAGGAAGGGCAAGTGAATGGGGACAGGGAAGAACCTAAGGATACAGCTGGGCTTGGAAAATGATAAAAAATGCCATTACATGTCAACATCTGGGGAGAAGGGAGCCCTGGCAGGGAACCACCACCACCTTCCACTCAAATGAGAGAATTTTTTGCTTCAGTAGATAAAATCTAAGCCTCTCCCAGGTTTTTAAATTTGTGAAAATTCCCAATTCCCTAATGCTACTCCCACAGGCATGCCCAATCTTTCTGGAAGATATTCTTGATGGCAATGGGAAATGGCTGAGTGGATCTGGGTGACAAGTGGCTGCAGTACCTGGTGGAGAGCTGCCAGCAGCATCTTCAAGGCCTGCGTCTGCCCGTAGCAGAGGTAGCTGTGGGTGTAGAGCGGGTAGTTGGTGCCGTACAGCCTGAAGAGGACGGAGGTGTTCTTGTCCTCAATGGTGACTCCAGGCTGGAATGTTATTTGTGTCGAGGCACCTCCAAGGTCCAGAGCTCCCAGAACCTCAGTGTTCTGTGGATGTTCCCATTCCCCTGCAAAGGAAAACTGGCCCCATAACATGGCAAGTGTTAGTCCGAACTGGAGGAAGTCACAGTCCCTGTCCCTTCCCTCAAGGTTTGGTGGGCTCAGAAGCCCCTCAGGGACCTTCCACATCCTGTTTCCCTGTTTAACCCCTTCCTGCCTACATCCTCACTGACCCACATAGACCCCCATGTAGCTCCCTGGCTCCTGCATATCATCTGGGATCCAGAGACTTTCAGGAGGGAAGGAGTAACGCGTTCATCTGGGGGCTGATATTGCTGCATCTGTGATAGCAAAATGGACCCATAGGTAAGTGGAGAGCACAGGGCCAGGCGGAGCTGGACACAAAGATCCTTCATTCTGTTAATCACACCAGTGGAGTTGAGTCTGCAGTTCACAGCCACAGGCTATATTTATTTGGGTGACCACTGCCCTAAACCTACATTTTTCTCTCCTCTGGGACTAAAGAAACCTGGGTGTAGCTCAGACAGGGATAATTAAGCTGCTCGCCCCTCCTCTGCCCCCTCTCCCAGCCCGCACCTTGACCAGCGTCTCCAGCAGGTAGTTGATGGTGATCCAGCCCAAGGAGCCCTCCTCGTTCCCCGTGAGGATCTGAGCTCCGCGGAAGTCCACGGGGTACTCGCCAATGGCCTTGGCGACCTCGGCGAAGACCTGCTCGGCCTTGGTGCTGTTCTGCTCCCTGCCCAGGAAGGAGACAAACGGTGTGCGGTGGAGCAGGCAATGGCTGGGCAGCTTTTGGAGCGGGGCTGACAGCAAGAGGCTGCCGGCTTCTGCAAAACATCGGGGCTGCTCGCAGACAGGGCAGAGCCACCAGATCCCGCAGCTGCTGCGTTGGGAGCCTCCCTGGCAGTGCTGCCCGCGGGCTCTGCCTGAGCACACGGGAAGGGCGATGCCGGTCGGGCAGAGGAGGTTCGTCCGCCTCCGGCTGCTGCCGGGCTGGTGCTGGAGGGGGCTGGGGGGTTCCCTGTGGGCACGGCCAGCTCTGGGACACCCCGGGGGACTGCAGACATGGGTGCTCTGCCCATCGCCATGGCCTGCCCGGACAGCAGCCCCCGTAACCCCAGCCCCTGTGTCCCCAGCCCCCCACAACCCCAGCACCAATGCTCCCAGCCTCCCACACTCCCAGCCCCCCATACTCTCAGCCCCCCACACTCCCAGCCCCCCGTGCCCCCAGCCCCCCGTGCCCCCAGCCCCCCACGTCCCCAGCCCCCCTGCACTCCCAGTCCCCCATGCCCCCAGCCCCCCGTGCCCCAAGGCCCCCATGCCCCCAGCCCCCCACACTCCCAGCCCCCCATGCCCCCAGGCCCCCATGGCCCCAGCCCCCCACACTCCCAGCCCCCCATACCCCATGCCCCCAGCCCCCTGCACCAGCTGTGATGCAGAAACGCCTGCTGGGGAAGGGACGCAGGTGGTCGCTCCGGGCAGTGCCGGTACCTCAGCAGCCGCATGCCCGCTGTGGCCCCCAGGTAAGTGGGGGTCTCCCACTGCTGCTCTGCCGGCACGATCTGCATGGCCTTCTCCAGGCAGGGCTTCAGGCTGGCTCCAGCCCCGGCGGGGTTGTCTGCGTAGCTGGAGATGCCGGGTCCTGCAAGGGAGCCCCCCGCGATGGAGCCAGCTCAGGGCCACCCAGGAGGGACAGGACACCAGGGGACGTGTTCACCCAGAAAGTCCCCTGGGGTTTTTCCCCGTGTACCAGGGCTAGTTGTGCCCTGTTCAAGGGTGTCCCTGGTAGGACAGAGCTCCGAGCTGGGCGGCCACGGCTCGCTGTGAGAGCCAGTGGCGAGCTCCTGCTCCGGACCGAGGGGCAGGGCTGCAGTGTGAGTCTTGTGATGCTGAGCACACACTTGATCCCAGGGCAGCCAAACTGCTCGAAGGCGGCCAGAGGGTCCCACAGGACTCAGTCGGCAAACAGAGCAGTTCCTGATTTCCCTGGGGAAGGGGCAGGCTCTCCTTTATCCTGCTGGGAGGGTGTACGGAGCCGATCGGCACATGCAGAGGTGCCCTCTGCACGGCTTGTTTGAGTTCCTATTTTTAGAGGCTGGCACCAGATCTGAGCACCCAGCACAGTCCTGTGGTGGGTAGGGATAGGCTCTGGGGTGGAAAAATCACTATTTACCTTCCCCTGGGCTTTGCACACCGTTACCGCCATTAGCCCAGGCACCCTCTCCCTTACACTTTGCCCTCTTCCAGACCTCTGCAGTTAACCAGTAACTGCCATGCCGCTGTCACAGAGCCTGGGTCGAGGTCGAGGAGAGCTTGGAACCCTCTCACCCCCTGCCAGGCACCTCTGCCCTGCCCTGGTGGCCTTTGCCAGTCCCAGCCCAGCTCCATGGACCATTTATCTGACCCTACCTCCCCTCAGTAGCCGGGTCCTCTCCTCCAGAGAGACCAGACCTTCTGCCAAAGCTCAAAAGCACCTTTGCATTAGGAATTAATGGCTCTTTGTGTATTTATAAATGCCCAATAAATAAATGTCCTTTGGGTCATTTACCATTTACCACACCTGGCACAAACCAGGCAGCTCACCATGGCGCTGTGGGACAGCCACCCCGGCCAGCACCGGCTCCCAGCGCAGTGTCCCCATGCGGGGCAGGCACAGGGGAGAGGGACGGACACGTCCCGGCACACTCACCAGACACGGTGCAGGCCGCCACCTGGGAGACGATGCCGGTGCCATTCTCCTTGTCCGCGGGCCACCGGTAGATGTAGAGAGCCGTGTGCGTGGAGCCGGCATCAAACACCAGGCCGTACTGGGGGAGGCAGAGGGGACACGGGGTGTCAGGGGATGCAGAGCAGCTTCACCCATTGCAGAGTGAGGAGAGCTCCTGGAGAGCCAGCAGAGCTCCTGGTGGGCAGGGGAATCTCCAGTGGCCAAACGAAGAGTGTCACCAGAGCACAGAAAGCCCTGTGGCATTGCAGGCACCAGCTGTGTCGGGGACAAAGCTCTATGACAAGCCCCTTGAGCTGGCAATGCTCTGTGATGAAAAGGCTGTATGTGCTGTAAGGCCAGTCACAGGGGCCAAACTCTGCCAGACCCGCCTGGCACGCCAGCCTGCCTGGCAGTTTGTCCCCATGGTGGTGACAAACAGTACAGTCTGCCTGAAACCTGTGGAAAATCCCGTACCACAGGGCAACCAGCACCCAAGCGAGAGCGGGCAGCTGTGCTGCTCCCAAGGACCCTACCTTGGTTCTGGGAGGCAGAAACACGTCCTTCACGTTCACGACGCTCAGAATTAGGGCAATGATGCTGAAGACGCAGGTGGCTGCCAGGAGACCCACAACGGCCTTGGCTTTGTAGCCCATTCCTCCTCCAACCTGCAAGAACAGCCCCAACCCCCAGCTCGCACCTCTGCATTGGCAAGGCCAGTTTTGAAATGCAAGCCTCATGGATGGATAAACCTGTCAAGATGGCACTTTCCCCTTCCCTAACAAGGGCTTGAAGCCATTCTCTGGTGCATGGCTGCTCTTACGGGAGGCTCTTGGCAGCCTTGGGGCTGAGACACCCTCTCCATCTGAGCACTCCCTCCCCAGGGGATTTTCAGCATGGCTTTTTCACCCCTGCCTTCTCAAGTGCAGCCCTTTGGGTCCCTCTCTGCACTCAGTCTGGACCCCATCTCTCTGCCCTGCTCCAACTACCGGCTGGGTGGCAGGTCAGCATCTCCCGTCCCAGCAGCATCACTGGGGAAGCATGGCAGTGGCTGACAGGAGTCCCAGCCTGGGAGGAGGACCATGCTCTGGCAGGTTCCCAATGTGGCCATCATGTCCAGGGTGCAGAGCTGAACCTCTCTGGTACCCACATACTGCCATTGTACCCTTCACCCTCGCAAAACCCATCCCACAAGACTTGGGACCATCAGGTCACATCTGTTGCCCAACAGGCCCAGACTGCCCTCGAGAGGGTCCTCTCTGCTCCATGCAGGCTACCAGCATCTCCAGCCACCTGTCTCCTGCCTGACCCAGCTCTCCTCAGCTCTTGGTGGTGCCACAGCAGGTAAGCAGACAGGCAGGGACAGATCCCCAAGCCGCTCCTGCAGCCCCAAGGGCAGGCAGAAGGGCAGAGGCAAAAACCTGCTGCCAGTCTGGGCACACAGCCCCGTAGCCAAGCTGGCATGCTGACAGCGAGAGTGTTGCACGGATGGGCAATGGCAGCGGCGTGTGGAGGAGCCCCTGGGGACCAGAGTAGGTCCCACGCCTCACGTTTGTCCAGCTGGAGCTCAGCTCCTGGCAGAATCAGCCCCAAGGCATCAGTAAGAAATTGCAGTGGAAAAGCAAAGCCAAAGGGTCTGGTTCCCTGCAATGGCCTCAATGCGCAGCAGTGGACACGTCCCCGGGCTCAGCACCCCACAGCTGGTACAGATGTGTCTTTCTACATGCACAGCTCTTTCCTCCTCCTGCACCGCCCTGCTCCGTGCCCCAGCAGCGTGCCTGCGGGGAGTCAGGCTGGCCTCCCTCCACGGCGTGAGGCTGCAAGCCAGGCTCCAGCTGAGTGGTGGACGCCGTGAGAGCCCTGGACACAGCCTAGAGGAGCCGCTCAACCCAAGCAGTGCTTTGGGTGGCACCTGGGGGCTGTCACTTGGCTACACAATTCTCCTATGAGGGCATAAAATCACAGAGAAATCCCCTTGCCCTTTGCCAGGCCAGGTCAGCAGCTTGAATAGGAGAGGAAAGACCTTTGGCAAGGTCAAAGGAGATGCTGATTCCTGTTTTTGAGTCAGCATCTCCAGTGACGAACACGGGTGACCAATCTCCTGTGTGACATAAGATGTATAATGATGGATGCCCAGGCTGCCCAGAGAGGTGGTGGAGTCTCCGTCTCTGGAGACATTCCAACGCCGCCTGGACGCGTTCCTGTGCCACCTGCTCTGGGTGACCTTGCTCTGGCAGGGGGTGGGACTGAGTGATCTCCAGAGGTCCCTTCCAGCCCCACCAGTCCGTGATTCTGTGATTCTGTGGGTAGCAGTTGTTCTTCTGGCCCATGTCATGGGACACTGGACTACAGGAAACCCTTATCAGACCTTATCCTACAGCCAGCAGCCCTCTCCTGTTCGGTGGGTAGGGCCAGAAATATGGAAGCAGCTTATGCATGCCTGTATTGTCACCTCTTATCAGCCCTGCCAGAATTTGCCTAGATATAACTGTCGTAGGGGTGCGATTCCCCTGTTCCAGGTAACATGGCAATGGCAAAGGTCCCCAGCCCAGCCCCATCCTGGAAAATTCTGTCCCAGGCACCGTGTGATGGAATGATATGAAATGGTGATAAATTGCACTGTCCTGCACACAGAAGTGGGTGAAAAATGGGCTCCACCTGCTCTGGTGGGGACTAATTTCCAGTTTGACTGAGCAGGAGGCAACATCCAAAGGCAGCACAGAGCCAGCGATGCCCGGGGAGGGGAGTGGGGCATGGGGAGGGAGCCCAGCGGGTGGAAAACAAGGCTAGAGGTGTGTGAGAAGCTGATCGATCTGCCCAGCCTTTCAGTGGCACCTCGGGGCTGGCCGGTGCTGACACCTGCTACCGTACGTGGCAGGTCCCATTGAGCAGCAGGGACAGGGAGGAGCTGGTGATGCCTCCAGAGATAAAGAAGAGGCACGTATCTGCCTGGTGCTGCGAGAAGCGATGCCCGGCCAGTTCAATGTGTGGAAAGTTCAGCGCTGTGCACAGCACTTGGGCCATTGCTGCAGTTGTTTGTGTACGACCGGGGCACATCAACGTGCTCTAAACACCCATGGGACGTCCCTCACCTTGCAGCGCCTCTCGCGGGGAGGGACAGAGGGGGCCAAAATATTCCGGAGGAAAGGCACAGAGGCACTGCTGGGTCTAAACTGTCTGTTTCTCAGGAAAATGGGAAGCTGACTTCTCCATTGTGCACATTTGGGATTTGAAAGTCAAAAGGGCTCTTAAAATTGTAAGCAAGAGGGTGAGCATGCATGTCAGGAGCATCTCTGCCGGGCAGAGCGCTGCCCTGCCTCCCATCTCTCCCACCAGTGCTGGGGCTCAGCAGTGCCCTCCATGGCCTGTCCATGTCCCCTCTGCGCCTCGCACCCCTCGTGCAGTGAGTGGCCACCCCAGCCCTCTCCCTCCTCCTCCTCCAGCCCTCGGAGCGTGTTTACCCCAGCACCCGGCTCCACTGCTGGCCAGGGCTGAGCCCACCACTACCCCTGTGAGCACAGCTCCTTCAAGGGGCACCCCGGTCCCCTCCCCTGCCTCTGGCTCACCTGAAGCTGCTCCTGGCACTGCCGTCCTCGCCCCGCTGTCAGCACGTACCTGGCGTGCGGAGCCCTGCTCCGGGGACAAAGGCTGCCCCGAGTCTCCGCTATGGCCGTCCCCTTGGCCCCGGACCAACAACCTGCCCAGGAGAGCACTTGGCTCATCCAGGAGCGGGGCTGAGGCTGGAGAGCCGGGGTGGAAACTGCATCTGGCATTAACCACTTCACTGCTGGAGGAGCGGGGCTGCCGGGGACACCTCCACCCACAGGGGTGGTGTGGGGGCCTGCGCTGCCCGGCAGGGGCTCAGCAGGGGGGCAGCTCCCCACGAAGCTGATGACAAGTCCAGCCTGTCCTTCTGCCCCTTGGGGAGCCTGAGAGTGGGCTGGCCCCAGGACCAAGGCAGTGGCTGACATCTCTGCCCCAGACCTGCTGCATGAACACTCTGTGGGGCAAAGCATGGGCCAAGGCTGCCACCCCGCACCCCTGCTGTCACCTGGGTCTGCCGTACCCCCCGCTGCCCCACTGCAGGCAGAGATAGGCTGGCAGAGGGGCTCAGGACAGCAATAGGAGGAACCTGTTTTGTGGAGACCTGTTCCCATGGCCAGGGACCCATCCCCACAGCCAGAAATCCATTTGTCCCCACAGCCAGGGACCCATCCCCACAGCCAGGGACCCATTTGTCCCCACAGCCAGAGACCTGGCCCATGGCCAGGGACCCATCTGTCTCCATGGCCAGGGACCCATCCCCACAGCCAGAAATCCATTTGCCCCCACAGCCAGGGACCCATCCCCATAGCCAGGGACCCATTTGTTCCCACAGCCAGAGATCCATTTGTCCCCACAGCCAGGGACCCATCTGTCTCCATGGCCAGGGTCCCGTCCCCACAATCAGGGACCTGTCCCCACAGCCAGCTTCTCTTCTGTCCCTAAGGCCAGGGACCCGTCTGTCCCCACGGTCAGTGACCTGTCGCCGTGGCCAGGGTCCCGTCGCGCCCAGGCGGTGCAGGGAGCGCTGCAGGCGGGGCTGCCGCCGGGCGTCCCCGCTCCCCCCGCCGGCAGCGCCGAGCTCCCGCCCCGGGCCGGCCGGCTCCGACCCGGACATCCGAGTCCCGCAACCGCCATCGCTTTCACTTTGCGGCGCTCCGGGGGCTCGGCCGGGCAGGCAGGGCCGGCAGGGCTGTGCAGGCAGGGCTGTGCAGGCAGGGCCGGCAGGGCTGTGCAGGCAGGGCTGTGCAGGCAGGGCTGTGCAGGCAGGGCCGGCAGGGCTGTGCAGGCAGGGCTGTGCAGGCAGGGCAGGCAGCGCCGCAGGGCTGCCCTCAGGCCGTGCCTGGGGCATAGGCAAAGGGCTCTGCCCGGCTCGGTGCACCCACGCCCGAGGAAGGAGGGGGGCTCCCGGCACAGGTACGGTGGGGGCCGGCTGGGGCCGTGGCCACCCCCTGCCCCCATTCAGCCCCTCTCGTCCCTGGGCTTTGCTCTGCTGCCCACCACGGGGCAGGTTCATGGTCCCCACACCTGGGTGCTCCGTGTCCTTGGGGGGTCATTCAGGGGCTGTGGGTTCCCCCGCTGCTGGGACCCCAGGAGGAGCTGGAGAGACGGGCCAGAGGCAGGCGGGTTGGGGCTGCCCTTGTGAAGACCATTCCTCCCCACAGCCCGGCGCGGGGATGCAGATGAGCCTGCTCAGGGCGCTGGGATGGAGCTCGATGGCTGTGCTGGGAGTGCTGGGGGTGGCCGTCTTCCTCCTGGTCCTGACCCCTGTGAAGGATGCTGCCCTTCCTACGAGGAACAAAGTAGGTGTCCAGTGGGACCTGGGGGAGCCCAGGAATGACCACCTTTCCACCTCTCATCCTTCCATCTGCCCTCCCTTCCTCTCCACTTGCACATCTTTCCATAACCAGCCCAGCTTTTCAGGGCTTCACCTAACTGAGGTGGCACTGGGCAGATCAGTGACCCCCCAAATCACAGTCCTGGCTCCTTGCTAAGGATGGGAGAGGGAAGCAGCCCTCCTCCCCTCCTGGGACTGCTCTGTCCACCACCCGGGGCACTTTCTCTTCTCTCTTTTCAGACATCCAGGTCTCCTGGGTTTACATCTCTCTCTTCTGTTGCTTTCTGCTGGCTGACTGTTAAAAACCAGTTGGGGTTTGTGAGGTTTGCCACTCCCAAAGGTCTGGGAGCAGCTTTGGCAGCCTGAGCCCTCTGGGACATGGCTGGGTACCTCCCTGCCCTGCAAACCACCCTGCTGACCTGCACGTCTTCCCTTTCGGAGCTGTATCTCCCCTGATCGGCTCAGTCAGGGGGGTTAGAGGTGCAGCGGGGCTGCTAAAGGGAGGGTGGATATGCAAACCTATGCTGCTCGTGTTCATGCAGGGGAAGCGAGAGCAAAAGCTCTCAGACCCCCCTGTGGCACCTGGTGCAGTCCCAAGCGTGCTGTGACCCCGTGTCCCCTCTGCCTCCCCCAGTACGGCCTGGTGTTTGATGCCGGCTCCACGCACACGGCTCTCTACATCTACCGGTGGCCCGTGGACAAGGAGAATGGCACCGGCATCGTCTCCCAGGTGGCGGCCTGCACCGTGTCTGGTGAGTGTGCCGGGACGTGTCCGTCCCTCTCTCCCAGCCTCCTGAATCACTGTCCCAGACTCTCACAGCATCGTCGGTGATCTGAGTCTTCCAGCCTGCGCTGGGCAAAGGGAGATGGCCTGGTGGAAGAACCAAAGTAAAGTGTTAGGGGGAATAGTTTGCACTGTAGGGAGCCCTCCAGTAACTGGGGGATCCAGAGGTGGGTGAGAGTTTGTCACCCAGTTAGCACAGTTCCTGGAGCCAGTCCAGTCTTGTAGCCGGTGGTTTTGCATCAACTCGCAGCTTGGGATGCTGGATGTGCAGAGTTTGCTCCTTCTCCTATGCAACCATTTCCTTGGCTCTTCTTCCTGCAACATCTCTTCACAGCTTCTTTCATAACATTCTTTCACAACGGTCCTGAAAGCTCTGCAGAAGTCCCCAAACATTACTGTGTTTCTGCTGGTTTTTGGATGTGGTTCCCAACTACTCTTTGGGTCAGAAGTTTCCATTTTGGTATCTGTACGGCACCAAACACAGCAGAGTTTTGGGCCGTGACTAGGACATCTGGGTATTGCCAAGGAGGTTCAGAGAGCTCGCTGGGCCTGGATGTGTCCCCTGGTGTCCTGTCCCTCCTGGGTGGCCCTGAGCTGGCTCCATCGCGGGGGGCTCCCTTGCAGGACCCGGCATCTCCAGCTACGCAGACAACCCCACCGGGGCTGGAGCCAGCCTGAAGCCCTGCCTGGAGAAGGCCATGCAGATCGTGCCGGCAGAGCAGCAGCGGGAGACCCCCACTTACCTGGGGGCCACAGCGGGCATGCGGCTGCTGAGGTACCGGCACTGCCCGGAGCGACCACCTGCGTCCCTTCCCCAGCAGGCGTTTCTGCATCACAGCTGGTGCAGGGGGCTGGGGGCATGGGGTATGGGGGGCTGGGAGTGTGGGGGGCTGGGGCCATGGGGGCCTGGGGGCCTGGGGGCATGGGGGGCTGGGAGTGTGGGGGGCTGGGGGCACGGGGGCCTTGGGGCACGGGGGGCTGGGGGCATGGGGGACTGGGAGTGCAGGGGGGCTGGGGACGTGGGGGGCTGGGGGCACAGGGGCTGGGGGCACGGGGGGCTGGGAGTGTGGGGGGCTGAGAGTATGGGGGGCTGGGAGTGTGGGAGGCTGGGAGCATTGGTGCTGGGGTTGTGGGGGGCTGGGGACACAGGGGCTGGGGTTACGGGGGCTGCTGTCCGGGCAGGCCATGGCGATGGGCAGAGCACCCATGTCTGCAGTCCCCCGGGGTGTCCCAGAGCTGGCCATGCCCACAGGGAACCCCCCAGCCCCCTCCAGCACCAGCCCGGCAGCAGCCGGCGGCGGACGAACCTCCTCTGCCCGACCGGCATCGCCCTTCCCGTGTGCTCAGGCAGAGCCCGCGGGCAGCACTGCCAGGGAGGCTCCCAACGCAGCAGCTGCGGGATCTGGTGGCTCTGCCCTGTCTGCGAGCAGCCCCGATGTTTTGCAGAAGCCGGCAGCCTCTTGCTGTCAGCCCCGCTCCAAAAGCTGCCCAGCCATTGCCTGCTCCACCGCACACCGTTTGTCTCCTTCCTGGGCAGGGAGCAGAACAGCACCAAGGCCGAGCAGGTCTTCGCCGAGGTCGCCAAGGCCATTGGCGAGTACCCCGTGGACTTCCGCGGAGCTCAGATCCTCACGGGGAACGAGGAGGGCTCCTTGGGCTGGATCACCATCAACTACCTGCTGGAGACGCTGGTCAAGGTGCGGGCTGGGAGAGGGGGCAGAGGAGGGGCGAGCAGCTTAATTATCCCTGTCTGAGCTACACCCAGGTTTCTTTAGTCCCAGAGGAGAGAAAAATGTAGGTTTAGGGCAGTGGTCACCCAAATAAATATAGCCTGTGGCTGTGAACTGCAGACTCAACTCCACTGGTGTGATTAACAGAATGAAGGATCTCTGTGTCCAGCTCCGCCTGGCCCTGTGCTCTCCACTTACCTATGGGTCCATTTTGCTATCACAGATGCAGCAATATCAGCCCCCAGATGAACGCGTTACTCCTTCCCTCCTGAAAGTCTCTGGATCCCAGATGATATGCAGGAGCCAGGGAGCTACATGGGGGTCTATGTGGGTCAGTGAGGATGTAGGCAGGAAGGGGTTAAACAGGGAAACAGGATGTGGAAGGTCCCTGAGGGGCTTCTGAGCCCACCAAACCTTGAGGGAAGGGACAGGGACTGTGACTTCCTCCAGTTCGGACTAACACTTGCCATGTTATGGGGCCAGTTTTCCTTTGCAGAGGAATGGGAACATCCACAGAACACTGAGGTTCTGGGAGCTCTGGACCTTGGAGGTGCCTCGACACAAATAACATTCCAGCCTGGAGTCACCATTGAGGACAAGAACACCTCCGTCCTCTTCAGGCTGTACGGCACCAACTACCCGCTCTACACCCACAGCTACCTCTGCTATGGGCAGACGCAGGCCTTGAAGATGCTGCTGGCAGCTCTCCACCAGGTACTGCAGCCACTTGTCACCCAGATCCACTCAGCCGTTTCCCATTGCCATCAAAAATATCTTCCAGAAAGATTGGGCATGCCTGTGGGAGTAGCATTAGGGAATTGGGAATTTTCACAAATTTAAAAACCTGGGAGAGGCTTAGATTTTATCTACTGAAGCAAAAAATTCTCTCATTTGAGTGGAAGGTGGTGGTGGTTCCCTGCCAGGGCTCCCTTCTCCCCAGATGTTGACATGTAATGGCATTTTTTATCATTTTCCAAGCCCAGCTGTATCCTTAGGTTCTTCCCTGTCCCCATTCACTTGCCCTTCCTCAATTTCTGCCCGGAGAGAGGATTCCCAACACCCTCTCCTGCGCACCAGTCCACCACACAGCGTCCTCCGGTCTCCCCTCGGACAGAGCACACAGCCCAGTGCTGTGGGTGACGGAGGTGCTGGGGGACCGTGCAGGCAGGACGCGTCTGTGGTCTGCATCCCTAAGAGAAAGAAATCGGCCAAGGGACGCAGGAGACCTGCATGGTTAAGCAGGGAGCTTCAGAAAAAGCTCAAGTGGAAGAAGGAAGTTTATAATAAGTGGAAGAAGGGACTGGCCCCTTGGGAGGATTACAAGAATGCCACCAGAGCGTGCAGGGATGAAACAAGGAAAGCCAAGGCCGCCTTGGAATTAGACCTGGCTAGGGACGTCAAGCACAACAAAAAGAGCTTCTACAAGTATATTGGAAGCAAAAGGAAGACCAGAGAAGTTGTGGGCCCACTGTTGAATGAGACAGGAGTCATGGTGACGGAGGATGCGGAGAAGGCAGAGTTACTGAATGCCTTCTTTGCTTCGGTCTTTTCTGCTCGGCCCAGCCCTCAGAAGTCCCAGGCATTGAATAAAGTAACAGGGAAAGAAGAAGACTTCCCTTGGGTTGAGGAGGAGCGAGTGAGGGATCAATTAGATTATTTAGATATTCACAAGTCCATGGGCCCTGATGGGATGCACCCGAGAGTGCTGAGGGAGCTGGCAGAAGTCATTGCTGGGCCGCTCTCCATCATCTTTGAAAGGTCCTGGAGAACAGGCGAGGTGCCTGAGGACTGGAGGAAAGCCAATGTCACTCCAGTCTTCAAAAAAGGCAAGAAGGAGGAGCCAGGGAACTACAGGCCGGTCAGCCTCACCTCCATCCCTGGAAAGATGATGGAACAGCTCGTTCTGGGCGTCATCTCAAGGCACGTGGAGGAAAAGAAAGCTATCAGAAGTACTCAGCATGGATTCACCAAGGGGAAATCATGTCTGACTAATCTGATCGCCTTCTACGATGGCATGACTGGATGGATAGATGAGGGGAGGGCGGTAGATGTGGTCTATCTTGACTTAAGCAAGGCGTTTGACACAGTCTCCCACAGCATCCTCATAGGGAAGCTTAGGAAGTGTGGGTTAGATGAATGGACAGTAAGGTGGATAGAAAACTGGTTGAAAGATAGAGCTCAGAGAGTTGTGATTAGGGGCACAGAATCTAGTTGGAGACCAGTGACGAGTGGTGTTCCCCAGGGGTCAGTACTGGGTCCAGTCCTCTTCAATATATTCATCAATGACCTGGATGAGGGGATAGAGTGCACCCTCAGCAAGTTTGCTGATGACACAAAGCTGGGGGGGGGGGGGCTGACACACCGGAGGGCTGTGCCGCCATACAGAGAGACCTGGACAGGTTGGAGATCTGGGCAGAGAGGAACCTTATGAAATTCAACAAGGGCAAGTGTAGGGTGCTGCACCTGGGGAGGAACAACCCCATGCACCAGTACAGGTTGGGGGCTGACCTGCTGGAGAGCAGCTCTGTGGAAAGAGATCTGGGAGTCCTGGTGGACAACAGGATGACCATGAGCCAGCAATGTGCCCTTGTGGCCAAGAAGGCCAATGGCATCCTGGGGGGCATCAAAAAGAGTGTGGCCAGCAGGTCAAGGGAGGTCATCCTCCCCCTCTGCTCTGCATTGGTGAGGCCACACCTGGAGTACTGTGTCCAGTTCTGGGCTCCCCGGTTCCAGAAGGACAGGGAACTGCTGGAAAGGGTGCAGCAGAGGGCTACCAAGATGATTAGGGGACTGGAACACCTCTCTTATGAGGAAAGGCTGAGGGATTTGGGTCTCTTCAGTCTGGAAAAAAGACGGCTGAGGGAGGATCTTATCAACACTTATACATACTTAAAGGGTGGGTGTCAGGAGGATGGGACCAGGCTCTTTTCAGTAGTGCCTGGGGACAGGACAAGAGGCAATGGGCACAAACTTGAGCATAAGAAGTTCCACCTAAACATGAGGAGGAACTTCTTTACCCTGAGGGTGGCAGAGCACTGGAACAGGCTGCCCAGAGAGGTGGTGGAGTCTCCATCTCTGGAGACATTCAACACCTGCCTGGACGTGTTCCTGTGCCACCTACTCTGGGTGACCCTGCTCTGGCAGGGGGGTTGGACTAGATGATCTCCAGAGGTCCCTTCCAACCCTATGGTTCTATGAGTCTATGATTCTATGATTTCTGGGCTGGGGCCTGCACGATGCAGAGGGGACAGAGCGAGCGGCCAGACCAACAAGCTCTCTGTGCAGGCAGAGCGCACGCCATGCCCTCGGGAGCAGGTCACCGTCGCCATCCCCACGGGGAGGCACGGGCTGGCAGTGGCATTGCCGCCCCAGCATGGCTCAGTGGTGGGGCCAACAGCAGGACCAGCAAAAGCCGTGGGCAGGTTAGTCATGCAAAGGATGGATCCTGCTTCTCCTCAAAACCTCTGAGGGTTTAGATCCTGCTTTTTGGGAATGTCTAAGCACAGGATGGGCTGTGGGGTAGGCTCTCACTGGCATCCTACACCAAGCCCCACTAATGGCTCAGCATCACAAGGCCTTGGCCATGCCACCATCACTGTAGCTGGTCCCTGACCACAGCATGGTTGTGCCATGCTTGTCACCACAGTTCTGTGCCTGCACCCCATGGGTAAAACCCCGTGGGTGGTGGGGCCAGCGCAGTAGCGTCCTGCATCTGGGTGTGGGAACAGAGGCTGTCTGTGGGCTGTTTCTCTCCTTTCCATCCTCATCCTCAGTGCCAGGGTGATGCTAACGGCTCCCTCTCTCTCCAGGGCAGCCCGTCTACCCCGCAGATATCCCACCCCTGCTACCCCAAGGGGTACCAGGAGAACGTCACCACGGCAGACCTCTACAACAGTCCCTGTGTCCGTGCACCAAGCACACCCAGGCCTGCACAGGTCCTCACGGTGATGGGGACAGGGGACCCAGCAGCGTGCAGGGCCGCCATCCAGAAACTCTTCAACTTCAGCTGTGGGGCCAACAGGACGTGCGGGTTCAACGGGGTTTATCAGCCGCCCGTGCGGGGACAGTTCTTCGTAAGGAGCCCCTGTCCCCGCGGCTGTGGTGGGGTGTGGGGGTGTGGGGCACCGGAGGCTGGCCATGACCCCAGGAAAGCTGCCGTAGGAGAAAAGTCTGAATAGTGCCAGCCCCGAAAGCTGGGATGCGCCGATGCACGGGGACATGCAGGGCACTCACCAGCCTGCCGGGCACACCCAGACCTCTCTCATCACAGCACCAGTCTCTCTCGGTGTGGGGGGGTGGTCCCCGGGCTCCCCCGCAGTGGGTCAGCAGGTGTCACCCTGTGGTGCTGCGAGGTGGCTGTAGGGACCCCTGCAGAGCACCCAGAGGGAGCGGTGGCGGGTGGCAGTGGCCTGGGTGCTTCAGTGACCTGCCGCCTTTGGTCTTACACCCACAGGCCTTTTCGGGGCTTTATCACAACCTTCGCTTTCTGAACCTGACTGGAGGGCAGTCCCTGAGCTCTGTCAATGCCACCATCGAGCAGTTCTGCAACAGCAGCTGGGAGAAGGTGAGATCCTGCCTAGGAGGTGCCAGCCTGTTTCTCCTGGGCACTGGGCAGCCTGAGGGCTCACCCGCAGCCCATCCCCTGCTGTGCGGATGGCGGCTGGAGGGATCTGGGAGGAGCACAAAGGTCTCTGGACTGGGAGAGAGATGGGAGAGCAGCCTGCAGCCTCCTGCGTCCTCCCGGAGCCCAGACACTCCCGGTCTTTGCTCCCAGCTGCACTGTGGGGCTCTCCCCTGCAGTGCGGGTGCACCCAGCGCTCCTCCCTGCTGGCAGCCCCCCCCCCCCCCCCATTCTTCCACCTCCCCAGGTGCAGAAGGAATTCCCCACCATGAACCGGACCCAGCTCCGTGACACCTGCGCAGCCAGCTCCTACACCCTCACCCTTCTCCTGCAAGGCTACAAGTTCAACCACACAACGTGGCTTAACATCCACTTTGTCCGGCAGGTAGGAAAGTGCCTGGCAGCCCCCATCATCCACGCTTTGTGCCGTGAAATCGCTCACACTGACCTTGCCCCTGCTCCTGGGTGGGGATCAGGGGACAACCGGACGGTGCGGTCACTGCCGTGCCCAGGGCAGCTCCTCAGTTCTGCTCGCAGGCACCTGCTGGGACATCTGGCCTGGGCCATTTATGCTCTCCCCCAGCTTGTCTCGCTAGTGGGGTATCTGCAGCCCAAGGTGTGCACAGATACGGTGGCTGTGGAGCAGGACCTGGGGGTACAACAGCAAAGTCTTCTCTAGCTCTCTGGCTTGCAGCATACTTCACAGCCTTTCACATCCCTCTTCCTCCTCTGCCTGCACAGGTCTCTAATGTAGACGTGGGCTGGACTCTGGGCTACATGCTCAATCTCACCAACATGATTCCCTCGGAGACTCCCCCAAGAGTCATAGGGCTCCAGAGAACCAATTGGATAGCAGCCACGGTTTTACTGGCCATCATGCTCATCCTCATCTTCTGCCTGCTCACAGCCATGTGCTGCCAGAAAAACTCCTTTGGCTATGAGAGGCTCTAGCAGCGCTGTCTCCGGAGGCTGCCAAAGCCACTTTGTCCTTCTGCCATGCTGTGCAAGGAGCTGCAGACTGGGGAATCGCCCCCATGAGCCCAGGACCTACAAACTTGTAATGGGGGGCACCTATGTCCTGGCCTGGTGAGCTGGATCCAGCACAGGCTTTAAAAAAATCCTGGCTGTAGCTGTGTGCTCTCTGGTTTTCCTTTCCTCTCGCTGCTGGTTGGAGATGCTCTAGGAGGGAGGGGATGGCCATGTGGGGCAGAGGCTCAGCACTGGGGGCGTGGGGACCACAGTGATGTGTGGTGGCTGGAGATGGTGGGACCAGTGGGTGAGGGAAGAGAAAAGGGGTGTCTGGCAGTAATGGGATCATCATGGGACTGGTTACAGCCTGCAGCAGATACCTGATGTAGGGCAGATGTGTCCTGCCCCATGCCGGGACAAGAGCCTGCATTGCCTGTGGCCACCAAGAGGGTGGTCAGACACTGGAACCAACTTCCTAGAGAGGTGATTGATGCCCCAGGCCTGTAAGGCTTTAAGAGGCATTTGGACAATGCCCTTAACAACATGCTTTAACATTTGATTAGCACTGAAGCAATCAGGCACTTGGACTAGATAATCATTGTAGGTCCAACTGAAAATTCTATTCTATTCTATTCTATTCTATTCTATTCTATTCTATTCTATTCTATTCTATTCTATTCTACCCTACCCTACCCTACCCTACCCTATCCTATCCTATCCTATCCTATCCTATCCTATCCTATCCTATCCTATCCTATCCTACCCTGTCCTATCCTATCCTATCCTATCCTATCCTACCCTATCCTATCCTATCCTATCCTATCCTATCCTATCCTACCCTGTCCTATCCTATCCTATCCTATCCTATCCTATCCTATCCTATCCTATCCTACTCTGTGGCAGCCAGAGGCACAGTGGCAATGGGGCTGTGTGGGGAAACTGGCCCAGTAGATGGGACTCGAGTTCTGCCCAGGACTGGGAAGCACTGTGAGGTGGGGGATGGCAGCAGCCCCCTGCTCTACTGCACGAGGTTCCTCTCCGGTCAGGCTGCACCCCATGTCTGCGCCAGGCAGATCTCTCACCCACCCTTTCCAGCACAGAAGGTGATTTGGGAATGCTGCTGGGACATAGCAGGGGCAGCTCCCAGGGCCCCCCTTACAATTTTAGGGAGTCCCACTGGCAGCCAGTGGATGGGTGAGGTGAGACACCCTGGCTCTCAGAAGTTAAAAGCCAGTGCTTGTGCCCTGCTGGCTCCCCTCTGAGGTCTGGCAGATGCTGCAGGGTCTTCAGGGGCATGTCCCATAACACCGAGCAATGCTGACTCTCCCCTGAGTCCCCATTGTCATCACCACCCCTTACCTGGGAGACAGAAACAGTAAAACCATAGATGTTCAGGAGCAAAGTAACAGGCGTTTCCCCTTTTGCTGCCTTTTACAGTCTTTATTTTTGTGACGAGAGCTGTGAGACGCCTGTATTTCTGCAGAGACACCGAAGGTCAGCACCTTTCTGCTGGGAGGCAAATAAGATGAATCATCCACAGGGCAGATAATGAATGAGCAGAACCAAAGGCAAAGGCAAGGGCTCAGTCGTGGGCAGGACCCAGCTCAGCCACGTGTGCAGGGTCAGGCCAGGACTCGCAGCCTGCTGGAGTCTCAGCCTGACACCCAGTGTCCAGGCCTTCTGCTGGTGGGACAGTCTGGTCTCCAGGAAGACACTCAGGAACATCAATGCCTTTATCCCAGAAGAAAAGGGAGGTGAGGGTGAGATTGAGATGAGATTGAGATGAGATGAGATGAGATGAGATGAGGTGAGGTGAGGTGAGGTGAGGTGAGATGAGGTGAGGTGTGGTGAGATGGAGCCTTTGTGTAAGCACGGACCACATTTCTGACTTTGGATGCTCAATTTGCCTTCTGTCTTCAAGACCATCAGATAAGTCCAAACAATACACCCTCAGGAGAGCCAGCCGGGGTGCTGCAGAGCCTTGCATGCCCTCACGCTGGCAGACCCATCAGGGACCTGCCTGTCTGTTGGCAACCGTGGTCAGACCCAGCATCCTATGAAGCACCCTGTCACCAAGTGCCTGCAGCCGTGCACTAGCAGTCTGGCACTCGTGGAACTCTTCCATGGCCAGGTTGGCTCTCCATGGCCCCACATGCCAGCTGGTGGGATGGAGGCCAGGTCTGTAAGAGACACAGAGGTGTAAGGAGGCAGATAGGCATGGGTGGGGTTCCTGTGGTGTATAGCTGATCCCAGCTGGTGTGGAGCTCCTCTGGAAACCTCATGTGGTGCCTATCTGCATGTTGGGGGCAGTCCCGTGGGAGGCCAGACATTGATTCTTCAGTGCTGTAGAGGTTAAGGTGCTCAGCGTCATTGAATGAGCCTCAGGCTGCCAGTCCTGCTGGCAGATGCGCAGGGCACCGCGGTGTAGACAGCCCTCCAGCCCCGACGTGCTCCTGCCACACTCCCAAATGCAGTCGGGCTCCTACACCCACAAGAGCAGGAGCAGGGCAGCCAGCCCCAAGGCAAGGGTGAGGATGATGAAGGCGACAGCTGCAGCCCACAAGGAAGGAACGTGGCCCTTCACCCACGCCGGAGCCTCTGCCGGGATCATGTTGGTGAGGTTCAGCATGTACCCCAGCGTCCAGCCGATGCTGGCACTCCCCGCCTGCCCGAGGAGAGAGGGGACAGTGAGTTAACCCTGCAGGAAAGCCACACTGACGATGCAGGGCCACCTACTCCTGCATGGCCCACCCAGTGCCACGCTGGGATGTGGGGCAGGCAGGGCTTTCCAGACCGTGGCTCTCAGCACCCCAGTGTGGGAAGCTGGCTCTTTTCCCCGGTGCTGCCTCTGCTCCTGCCCACAGGCTGCCTTTGCTGCCTACCTTCATCTGGAAGAAGATGTTGTTCCAGCTGGTCTCGTTGAACTTGTAGGCATCAAGGAGGAGTGTGAGGATGTAGTTGGCGTTGGCGCAGTATTTAGGCAGTCGCTCAGGGTTCTCTTCAGGGTAGCTAGAAGACAGCTGGGGTGGGGACATGTTTGGGGAGGAAGGGAAGTTATTTGCAGGCAATTTCCATGCAGGTACAATGCCATGACGACTGCTGCACAAGGGGCAAAGGCTCTGTGATCACTGGCATCCAGAAAAAGACTTCTGGACCAGGCAGGTATTTTGGACCTGTCCACACAGTGCAACTCCTTTGAGGAGGATTTACACTCCACATGGAAACAGAGAGACACATTGGAGATCCTCCTGGCCCAGGTTCTCCCATCCCAGCCTCCTCATGCAAGAGGTTCCTGCTCTCTGCCCCACGGTGCTCCTAGCATGCCTCTTGGCTATCCATCCCCATTTGACTTGTCTCCAGAATGGTGCCAGCAGCTGGCTCCCCTCTCACCCTCCTCCAGTGCTACAGATGCCGCTGCATGCCCAGCTCCTGTGCTGGAGGGGAGATTTTGCTGCCTTCACCTGCCCTGGCTGCCCCTTCCCCAATGTTGCATGAGCAAGGAGGGACCCCAAGCGTGGGTGCAGGACAGTGCTGGCTCCCACTCCTCTTCCCCCACCCTAGGACGCCTTTGCTTGTGCAGCTTCCCCACAGCCTCCCATCCTGGGGAACGTACGTCTTCCCAGCTTCTCGTGCAGAAACGCTCAATGGTCTCCCTGACAGCGGCCAGTGACTGCCCCTCCGTCAGGTTGAGAAACCTGAAGTTATAGTAAAAGGCAGAGAAGGCCTGAAAGGCAAGAGGCAGAAATGTTGTTGAGTTACAGTGGGGACCCCCTCTCCAACGCAGCTGCCCCCGCCTGCCTTGAAGCAGGAGATAGGGTTTGTCCTTCACTGGGTTTGTCCCACCCTTGTCCCAGGGCATCGTAGTCCCTGTCCCAGCAGAGATGATGTGCTGGGGCTGTAGGTGCCTGCTCATCAAGCACAGGCGGAGCCTCGCCTGAAGGCTGCTGGCTAAGCTGGTATTTTTTTGCTGAAAACTTGATTTTTGACTAAGCACCTGTTTTATTAACATGGTCCCATTTGGACAGCTGGCAGGAAAATCAGATGGCAGCAATGCCTGGTGTGCCCCGGGGCAGTGTTACTTTGGGAGCTTCTTGCCCCCATTCTGCTGCAGGGAGGTGACAGTGCCATGGGACACACGGGGACACTGCAGCACCCGGGGGACATGGTCTGCCCAGGAGGTGGGAGGATGGGATTTGCCTTACAATGAACTGCCCGCTGACTGGGGGCTGGTAGACGCCATCGAAGGTGCAGTCCTGGCTCTGACCACATGCCGAGAAGTTGAACAACTTCTTGATGGCAGCCAGGCACCCGCTGGCATTGCCCCTGCCCTCCAGGGTCACATTCCTGTCACCGAGGGTCAGGCGTGCGTCTCTCCAGTTGGTGCAGGGGCTGGTGCGGAAGGAAGACAGCGAGACCGTTTCATTGTAGTCTTTTGGATAGCAAGGGTGATCGACTCGCATGCTGGGGGGCGACTCCTGGGAATAGCAAAATCGCAGGCTGCAGCCTCCTCCAAGCCCTCTTGGTAGGATTGCCGGGCAGCAGGGATCACCCAACACTCCCCCAAAGCCACAGGTGCAGGCATCTCCCACCTCCTCAGCAGGGAAAGACCCTCCTGCTGTTTAATCCTGGTCTTGTTGGCCATCTGCAGTCCCAGCCTGAGCTCAACATCAATTCTCACTCTGCTTTGTCTCATTCCCTCTCCCACGGAGGCAGACCAATTTCAGCATGTCTCTCCCCTGGCCAGCAGGATCGTGATCTGGGGCATGGAAAGCCCTCTCCACCCCAGCTCCAGCTCTGTCTCTAGCTCCAGCCCCAGCTGGGGACACCACCTGGGACCTCCCAGGCTGTGCAGCATGAGCACACCCTTCTGGCTCACCAAGGCTGCTTCTCCTGGCAAGGGGCAGCTCCACGAAGACCCTCTTCCACTCTGACCTTCCAAAAAATGGCCTGAGAAAGATCTTTTGTTCACTTTTCTCAGGTCCGTGCAGTCACAGAGTAGTTGAGGGTCGGGGGGAGTTATAGGGTCCCTGTGCCAACACCCTCCTTAAAGCATGACCAGCCAGATCGGGTTGCTCAGAGCCTTGTCCCCTCACATTCTGAATATCTCCAAGGATGGTGACTCCACAGCATTTTGGGGTTCCTATTCTGATATTTGACCATCCTTATTGGGAAAATCTTTTCCCCTGCATCTGGTTGGAAACTTGCACATTCCAGCTTGTGACCGTTGCCTCTTGTCCCGTCACTTTGCACCTCTGAGAAGAGCCTGGTCCTGCCTTTTCTACACCCTGTGCAAGGAGCTGTGCACAGGCAGATCTCTCCCAAGCTGCTCCTTCTGATGCTTCCCATGCTCCTCTCCACGTCTGCCTACCCGTGCTCCAAGGAGTCTGTACCTGCTCTCAGTCCCTGCTGATGCCTCTCTGGAAGAGCACTGCCTGTTCTTATTTTATGCATTAACAAGTCTGTGGTTGGCATCATGAGAGCAGAGTCCAATTACCCCCCAGTTCCCCTCTCACCGCAATTAATTCCTTGGCCAGTCGCTTCAGCATCTCGTTCTGCCCATAGCAGAGGTAGCTGTGTGTGTAGATGTTGTAGTCATAGCCATACAGCATGAACTTGGAGGCTTCATTCCAGTTTGCCACTGAACTTTCAGGCATAAAGCTGATTTGAGTGGATGCGCCTCCAAGATCCAGCGCCCCAAAAATGTTGGCTGCCTCTGGACAAACCCAGGTGTGTGCTTTGGGGGAGTACTGCCAAGGCGAGACAGGAGAGGAAGAGGAGTAGTACATGGCTGGGCTTACTCGCCCTGAGCAAAATTCTCATCCCATTGAAGTCAATAGGGTTTTGTTGCTAAATTCCACTGGTATTCAATTCAATTATTTCCATACATGAGGCCCCCCTCCCCCCCCCCCCCGCCTTCCCTGCCCAACCAGCCTGGCCATTTATCAGAGCCAGAAAAAACAGAGATTGAACTGTCTGATGGTGCCAACATGCTGTGGGCTCATGTGGCTCTGAGTCACCGGTCCCCAGGTGGAAGTGCTGGTGGGGACCCGGTTTGGAGGGGCTGCCCTTCCAGATGAGCAGGGTGCAGAGGCCGCTGCAAGGGGAAAGACAGGAATCCTCCGGCAGCCTGCGCAGGAGCCCGACAGTGCCAGCACTGCTCTGAGCTGTGGCAGCGCTGGGACAGAGGGTGGCAGGAAAGAGGTTTGGTTCAAACTTCCTTCAGAATGGAACCAGAAACCAAAACAGGGACCTCACAGCGCCACACGGAGATGAGATGGACCTTCCCAGGGCAGCGAGACAAAGCCTGGCAGGAGCACACCATCCCCGCTGGGCTGCACAGCCAACCTCGCTGTCCCCAAGAGACCCTGTGTCCACATGGCGTGGAGATGTACCCTTAGCTCTTAAGAAGGATACCTCCATTCCTGATTTCTCCCTCCTCTTTCACTGCAGGCAAGCCACAGGATAACTGTCTGCTCGCCCTAGATCATTCCCAAAAGCTGTTAGCCCAGACCTTTCCTCTGTTCTAAGTTAACTTGAGAAAAATCAGAAAAACTGTATTAGCAGAGGAGGAGTGGGTGTTTCACCATTCTCCCACCTTAGTGAAGGAGTCCAGCAGGTAGTTGATGGTGATCCAGCCATAAGCCCCCTCCTCCTCTCCTGTAAGGATTCGTGCCCCTTTGAAAGCCACGGGGTACTCTTGCATGGTTTTAGCAACTTCGGCCAGGACTTGGTCTGCCGCTGAGCTGTTCTGTTCCCTAAGAAGGACTCAAAGGTGAGGACACATACCCAGCTACATCAATACTACAGAGGAAACCAGTCTGTTTTTTTCCCAATTCCACATACTCCAGTTCTTTGCAACAAGCAGTTTGTGAGAAATGGTGTCTCCTACTACATAACTCGTCAAAGCTGGTCATAAATCCCAGCTTGGCATCACGAATCTAGGAGCAATAGCAACCTCTTCCCTCCAGTGCAGGTCGACCCCAGCCACACAAAGGTTTGCCAGACCAACTTTCCCCACCTAAGTGTCTTCATAGTGCTGGAGGCCAGAGGGGATTGTGCTGCAAACCCCAGGGTTGAACATCTCCCACTGACGGCAGCAAGGCCAGGGCTGGCTGCTGAGCTCAAGTGGGTCTTTCGGGAAGGCGCCAGCCTGGTTCCAGACCTCTGAGTGGGAGAAGATATCTCGGGGCTGCTGGCATGTGCTCACTCTCTGAAGCGAGTCACCTTCAGGCTATGACCCAGCTCCTTCCCAGGGAAAGGCTCAGATTGCCAGGGCACAGAAATTATGTTAGATATCTGCAACCATAAAACCGAGGACCATGAAATGAAGGCTGACACTTTAAGAGAGCTAATATGGGCTGGAGAAAGTTAAGGGCAGGTCCTGCAGCACCCCATTGCCTCCCACCTCTGCTCTGCTCCCCCACCAGCACCCATCTGTCTGGGCAGACGACACATGCCCCGGTGGCATCTCAAGTCCCTTGTGTTTAAGAAATAACGAAGAGCAAACAAAGAGCTCTGAGAAGCATTTCTTGCTTGGAACTGAGCATGCAGCACCGTCCTGGGACGTGGGGTCCCAGGATGCCAACAAACACCTCTGAGCAGCCTCTCTGCCACAGGGCCAACCACTCCAGACAGCTCAGCCACCTGGGTGTCCCCACCGGGCTGCCTTCTCCCCGCTCCACAGTCCCTTGCTCAGGGCAGCATGAGAGGGCTGCGAGCTCCTGGCAGCCTGGCCCCGTGCAAGGACACTGTGTCCTGGCAATGGCTGCTTGCAGCTTGGTCACTGCTCTGTCACCTCCGCACCCCACAGTGGTACCTCAGTAGCCTCATGCCTGCTGTCGCTCCAAGATAAGCTGAGATATCCCTCTGTTTTGCAGCAGGAACAACCTTCAGGGCTTTATCCAGGCACTCCCTGAGGGAATCACCAGCTTTTGTGGGATTGTTGGCATAGCTTGATATGCCTTGCCCTGGAAGAGAGTCAGGCTGGAACAGGCTGACAGGAACGTCTTGGGGACAGGGATGTGGGAGCAAGAAGCCACATGGCAATCAAGTCTGTCATGTCTTAGAAACAAAGGATGCTTTTCCAGGGTCCCCCTGAGACCTGACTGACCCATGCTTACGTTCCTCTCCTATGGCTTCCCCACGTCTCCCATGCTTTCAGCAGTGTTCCCAGCTCTGTGGGTGAGACCTTTCTCAGCCAGGACAGTAGCTTGGGCAGCTGGGGGCAGTCCAAGGTGGAGGAATGAAAATCCAGAGCAACACCAAGGTGCTTCAGTCCCACCAAGCGTGTGGGCACTACATGGTGCTGAGGGCCCTCCAACCATGAGTGAAGCCAGCGGGGAGTCAAGGACCACCCTGCCTGCAGCCAAGGCTCCCACCGTGCCAGCAGTGACAGACCAATGGACAGAGCTCCTCAGCGTGGGCAGGCCAACAAGAGGAAGGACCAGGTCATCCCACCCACCACACAAACACGTAGGGCAGCACCGAGCCCATGGCAGGGGGATGCTTACCCTGGACATCACAGGACAAGGTCTGGCTGACCACACCAGTGTTGTTCTCCTTGTCTGAGTCCCACTCGTAGACAAACAGAGAGGTGTGGGATGAGCCTGCATCAAACACCATCCCATACTGGAAGGGAAAACCAAGACATCACGCTAGTGGGAGGAGCAGCAGCCTGCCCCTGGCCCCACCTTGGTCCTGCCAGGGTCGTGGGGCCAGAGGATGTCCCAAAAACCATCTCTCTAAGGCACAGCTATCTGCACCATGGCAGAGCAGAGCAGCAACGGTGCGTGGTCTCAGCATGGGCATTTCTCACAGTAACTGAGGGACTTTTTCTTTCCCTCTCCAGAGGTCTGTCCAGCAATGCCAGCTCACATAAACATTTTCTTGGTTGTTTCCTTATGCTTTTTTTATTTTCTTTCTTGGTTACATACCTTTTGTGTCTACAGTGGCTCCACCTTGGGGCCAGCAACTCTCCCGTCTCCAGTGCTCTCTGCTACCCCCATGGCTGCACCCAGCCTAGTCAGAGACTGGCAGGGCCACGCCAGCCCCAGTCCAGGAGAACCTAACCACATACCTCTCCACCATAAAGCCCTCCACCTCACCCTAAAACCGTGCCAACCCTCTTCCAGCAGCTGGGGTGGGATGCCAAGCTGCAGGGGAGGGACAGGGAGGAGCCACAAGGCTTGTGCTGTCCTGTGAGTGGGTTAGGACAGGCTGGTGGGAGCTGGCAGGAACAAAGGCCATGTGGAGGTGTATCACCCTGTGGCGCGATGCCTGGGAGGGCAGAGGGAGTCGGGCAGGGCTTTGCCCTACCCATCTGCCCCAAGGTAACCTCAAAAACATGTCAAATGCTAGTGGCTAGTTTCAGAGGAGGCTTCCCTCCCTGACTTCGAGGTGACCAGGCTGTATCTCTTCTGCCTGCATCTTGAGATGGGAAGAAAACACCCACCCAGCTACTACAAGACAGGTCCTACCGAACCCCCCTTCAACTCCTAACCCCAAAGATAAGCCATTGTCTCTGAGGACCTGCCCAAGATGACTGATCTCTGCAGTGGTGCTGAAGTACCTCCTTTTGGGCTCACCTTGACCGTGGGTGGCAGGGTGACATCTTCAATCTTCACCAGGCTGAGAACAAGGGCAATGATGGAGAGTGCGACCAGCGTCCCAACTATGGCAGTAGTGAAGTGCTTCTTGTTAGCTAACATCATGGTGAAAGCTCCTGCAAATCCAAGCCCAGGAGAAAGGTGGTTGGACACAGCCAGCTGGGCACAACACTAGTCAGTGAGAGCTGCAAGGACATCAGCTCCGAAAGCTGTCCCTAGGCTGACACTATCTCAAGCTGCATAACTCAGAAATCCTGGTGGATAATCAAATCTTTCCCTGGGAAAAGCAATGTTAGGATAAAATAGGGGGGTGGCTAGAGGAAGGAGGGGATGGTTGCCCAGCAGCCTGGCACAGCTGTGATGGAACTGCAACAGTCCTCCACGTCCTGCACCCACTCCTGCTTGGCTCACCACTAATGGGAAGGATCAGGTCCAGGAGGAGCAAAAGGAACACTGCGCCAAACAGAAGAGGGTGAAACCCCTCAACGTGAGACATTGCAGGAGGAGAAAGTGGTTTTGTTTTACAAGATGTAAGTAAGGTCAGCTCACCTGCTGGCACTCCCAGACCTGTGCACCTAGCAGTGTGTGCCCAGGTGGGATCGCTCGGAGACGGCTTGCAGGTCCTTGCTGTGGCTCTGGGCCCTTCCACTGCCCACAGGAAATCCAGCTGGGACTTGCCGTCTATATCCTTTTGAAGTGGATACTTCGTGTAAATCTTTTTTCCATTATTTTGTCTCAGACTTCATCAGCCTTAGGCAAAAAGTCTTGAATATCAGTTCTCTTATTCCTCTTACAAGTGTATTTATGACTCAGTTTGGCATCTTCCTGACACCTTATCTTTGGCCAATTACTTCCTCCTCCTCATTTGAATGAAATCAGACATAGGAGCCCTGCAGCAATTAGCACACACCTCTCCTTTTAACCCTTGTCTCCCTGCTTCTTTGTGCTTTCACACACACATACTTCTGTTCTCTCTTTGCTCTCACTGGTTTTAATATTTCCACTATGAGTCTCTACAAAGTCTATAGGAGGTGAGAGTGATATTTCCAGTGTCCAATGGCCTGAAATCACACACAGAGTGGTAGGTGCCTTGATAATAAGTTTTATTCCAATGAGAAGGACCATCACATCAGAGGAGGAGGATGGCCCTGCGGAAGGGATCTCAGCAACACTTGCTGAGCTTTGCCCCAGGAGACAGGAGAGGCCATGAAGGCCAAGAAATCTTCATGGCCCAGCTGGGACTTTGGTCACTTCTTCCCCACGTGTGACCCAGCTTCCAGCTGCTCCTGGGCTGGGGATCCCTGCAGACACAGGGCCCCGAGGAGAGCTGGGGGTGTGACACCAGACCCACAGCCCCCAGCTCTGCCAGCAGCCTCCCATCGCTCCGGGTGCCCTCCGTGGCTCAGCAGTGCGGGCAGGATATCCCAACCCAGCCACAGAGCCCAGCAGCCCTGCCCTGGGACGGGGAGGGCTGGGGGACTGGTGGAGACAGGGACCTGCTCTCTCTGGGTGATACAGCAAAGCTGCTTCCTGCTGATTCACATCCCTGATAAGAGGCTGCCAGGGCTACCACAAGGTCATCTCCATGCCTTATCTCAGCTGAGTCAAACACAGTGATGCCAGAAGGGAAAAGCATGCTGGGGAGCCCTCCTTAAACATGACTTTCCCAGAGCACCTTTCCCTGCGTCCAGAGGGACAGTGGTTTCAGAGGTCCTGCTGTGTGCACTGCAAGTACCACCCTGTGAAATTGGGGGTGCAGCAGTCCCCCGGGGGCTCTCTCTCAGGTCACATCTGCCTGCAGCTCACACCGAGCCGGGTCCCTGTGCCATACCCTGCTGCCAGCCGGGGCTCAGACCTCCAGGCCACTCCCTCTTCCCATAGCAATCTTTGCAGGGTCTCATGTGCTGGTGGGGTGGATGCCCGGAGCCCAGAGGGTGCCACCACTCCTGCATTCCCACCTCCACACAACACGTAACCTTTGAACACCCATGGCTTTGCTGGAAGGGGGTGAATCAGTGTCTGCTACCTTCCCAGGTCTGGAAATGCCCTGCTGACTGCACAGTGGCTGGGGCAGGGCTGTCCTGAGCAAGGGGGACTCGTCCCCAGGGGGACAGAGAGGCACCAACTGGCCCCAGTCCTGGACACGTGGCACTGCGTGGTGGCTGCATGCACCCAGAGCTGACCAAACCCTTTGGCTCCTGCCTCCAAACCTGGGCTGAGCAACTCTTCAAGTCCCTCAGGGATCCGTACTGGGGCCGGTACTGCTCAATATCTTCATCAATGATATAGACGGTGGGATCAAGTGCACCCTCAGCAAGTTTGCTGATGACACCAAGCTGAGTGGTGTAGTCAATGTGTCAGAGGGACAGGATGTCATCCAGAGGGACCTGGACGAGCAGGAGAGGTGGGCCCGAGCAAACCTTATGAAGTTCAACAAGACCAAGTGCAAGGTCCTACGCTTGGGTCGGGACAACCCTCGTTATCAATACAGGCTGGGGGATGGTGACGTGACAGAGAGCAGCCCTGCGGAAAAGGCCTTGGGGGTCCTGGTGGATGAAAAGCTGGACATGAGCCAACAATGTGCACTTGCAGCCCAGAGGGCAAATCGCATCCTGGGCTGCATCCAAAGAAGCGTGGCCAGCAGATCCAGAGAGGTGATTCTGCCCCTCTCCTCTGCTCTGGTGAGACCCCACCTGGAGTGCTGTGTCCAGCGCTGGAGCCCTCAGCACAAGAAGGACACGGAGCTGTTGGAGCGGGGCCAGAGGAGGCCACGGAGATGATCGGAGGGCTGGAGCCCCTCTGCTGTGAGGACAGGCTGAGAGAGTTGGGGGGGTTCAGCCTGGAGAAGAGAAGGCTCCAGGGAGACCTTCCAGCCCCTTTCCAGCCCCTGAAGGGGCTCCAGGAAAGCTGGGGAGGGGCTGTTTGCAAGGGCATGTAGTAACAGGACGAGGAGCAATGGTTTAAACTAGAGCAGGGCAGGTTTAGATGAGACATTAGGAAGAAGTTCTGTACACTGAGGGTGGTGAGACACTGGCCCAGGTTGCCCAGAGAGGGGGTGGAGGCCCCATCCCTGGAGACATCCAAGGCCAGGCTGGATGAGGCTCTGAGCAACCTGATCTAGTTGAAGATGTCCCTGCTGACTGCAGGGGGTTGGACTAGATGGACTTTAGAGGTCCCTTCCAGCCCAACACATTCTATGGTTCTATGATTCAGTTTCATTTTCCTGATCCTTCTGTAGTAAAGAAGTAGTTCCAGAGGTTACATGATAATATCTTAATTGCCTCTCAAGCCAGAAGGACAGATAATGATTTCCCATCTGGGAGGGAGCTGTGATTTCCCTTGGCTTGCAGTGACTCCATCCACTCCTCCTAGGCAGCAGGACTGTCTGAGCTGCTGTTCCTGTCTCTGTTCCCAGGAATGTGGGTCTCTTTGCCAGGCTCATACCTTTGGTAAACCTGCTGCCACCAGCCTGGGGCAAGCCCCACTGGGAACGGCCCTGATTCATGTGAGCACAAGGACAGTGAAGGTCAGACCTTGCTGGGACTAAGCTGACAGAGAAGCGACTGGCCATGGTCTACAGCAAAATCTCCTGGGCTACCGAAAGAAGGGATGGATGGGAGTGCCCCAGGTCTGCACCCACCCTGGAGCTTGTCCCAGTAGGGAACTGGGGTACAGCTGGGGCCATATGCCAAATGCAAACTTTACAATGCTTTCAGGTCCACCACTGCAGCTTCTGAGAGCAATGGACCCGTCATGAACATGATGAGTGGGACAACACACTCAGGACGTGTGCCATCACAGGGACACGTGGCCCCACGGTCCCACCCATGGTCTGTGGCCCCATCAGGGCCCATCAAGGCCCATCAGGGCCATCAGTACATCAGGGCATCCCCTGACCATCAGATCAGATGCCCATCAGGGCATCCCCTCAGGGATACGGTCCCTCAAGGAGCTGTGTTCACTCCAAGGGGGCCTTGGAGCAGCCCCAGTGCTCTGGAGCTGCAGGAGCCCTCAGCTACCCATCTTCCATGGACCTTGTCCGAGCAAGGGTGGCAGGACCAGACTAAGCCCTGCTCCTGAGATGGGCACAGACCCAGAGGGTTGGAGATATGGGCCAAGGAGAGCACCCTGTGGACACCACTTAGCAGAGCACAGACAACCGTACCCAGGGGTGCTTTTCTTGCTGTGAAAGCAGTGTTTGTGGTGCACCGGTTCCTTCTAATGTGGGCAGCTGTGTCCATTCCCTGCACAGCAGCTGCACACCTCGCAGCCATGAGTATGGCCAGGAGACATCCCCCATCCACTGGAGCCCTTCAACAACCTCCAGGGGTGCTGTACGTCCACCTTCCCCCTGCGAGGAAATGTGGATGTGCAAAAGCAGGAGAACCAGTTTCACCAGCACTTTCCTTGAGCAAACAGCTTGTCTGGGTGCCCAAGGCATGGCAGGACTCGGGGCAGAGCTGCAGGATGGGGCTCTGCTCAGGCAGAGGGCATGTGGCACTGCTGGGTCTGGGCTGATGGCTCGAAGAAACTCTGGTTTCAAGGGAGCTCCTCCATCTTCTCCCCATCCCTGAAACCCAGTGGGAGCTACAGGGCTCTGAGTTGCCCCGACCTTTCTCCCAGCACCATCTTTCCTGGGGCTGGTCTGCATCCTACAGACCCCATGGGCTGAGCTGGTGGATGAAGGCGGATACAGGGGTGGGAGCCAGGACAGAGGCTTTGCTGTGAGAGGTAATACTACCTATAAATAGTTCAGCTAAAGAATCTGACAAAAGTTGCTACTTCTTCAGTTTACGCTAGATATTCCTGAGTCAAGTCACAGGTAATGGCTTAATAATTTTGTTGACAACATCCTCCCTGCAAAAACTTTAGGGCAACAGAAGGATAGCACTGGCAGGAGGCCTGGCAAGCTGGGGGTAGGCAGAGCCTGTGAGCACCAACAGGACCAGGCAAAATGCTCACTGGAGAACATCTTCCCAAACCTCCGTTGCATCCCCAGCACATGGCATCGCGCACAGCCCCTATTGCACCTGTGCCCGCTCCCTTCATGGGCTCCCACAGAGGCCCCTGCATTAGCTAATTAGATAATTACCTTTTACCTCCTCCTGCTGAACCAGCTGAGCCACGGCCCCTTCTGCTTCCACCTTGGCACTCCAGCGGGGAGAAATCTGTTCCCCCTTGTGCCCACGCCTGCCCCATGTGCAGCGCCCTGCACCTCTCCCAGGTGATGCTGCCCCAGCTGGGCTCTGGCATGGTGACAACACCCTGGCTCCCTGCCACATACAGCCCAGCTCTCAATTTTCTTCAGATAACCCCACCCAAAGGGGCGTCTGTCCGTTAAAATGCGGGCCGGGTCTCAGGGCGACGCTGTTGCCCGGGCATGGAGCATCACAGGACCTGGAAAGGCCATGGGGTGCCGGGCCCACAGGACCACCTGCCCTCATGTGGCTACCCTCGGGTCCTCGGTGCGGCCAGCCCCAGCCCTGTTTGCCTTCAGGGACGTGCTCTGGTGAGAGCTAAATGTGCTGTTTGCTCATAACTGAAAAAGGGACGTAACTGTCTCACTCTTCTGACTGCAGGTGAAAAATCTGCTATGGAGAAGTATGGCTGGAGTACAGACACACCCCTATTTGATTTGCTTTTGACATAGGTTTCTTTGTCTGTGGCCCTTGAAATGACTCTTTGAGACCCAGAGGGAAGTTGCCAGGCTGGTGCGGAGACTCTGCGGGGTGTGAGCCCAGCCATTACTGCCCGTCACTGAGATGACTGGTGTTTGTGAAATGAGATCACCTCCATTGCTAACAACATCCCTGTGCCTTCTGGAAGGAAAGCACCCTGAGTCAGGGCGAAAAGAGAGTCTCTCATTTTGCTGCCATTTAATTTCTGCACCACGAGGTCACCCCAGCTCTGGCAGTGGGAGGTGCAGGCGGTGGCTCTGTGCAGGTCCCATGTCTCTGGGTGAGCTGCACCGCACGCTCCTGCCTCCCGTTCCCCTTCCAGATGCACCCCGGGTCTTGCTGTGACTTGTCCCAGCAGGGACCAGCTCCAGCCCTCCCTTCCACTCCAATTCCAGCAAGACTGGTAGAATTGGGGCCATTTAAAGCTGCCTTTGGGATGCCCATGCCTGCTGTTCCAGCTGGCAAAAAGCACACCTGACCTTCCCTCCTCCCTACTGTGTTTCCCAGTGTGTATCATCAAACATGAGCCAGTTGCCCTGACTGTGACTGTCTCGGTGCCACCTCTTGGCTGTGGGTGCTCTGGGTCAGGGACATGTGCCTGGAGCCAGACCCCGTGCCAGCCACAGACACCCCGGTCTGTTCCCCTTCCCTGTGCACAGCTGCAACAGAGCGGTTGTTGGCCCTGGGGCAGTTGCATCTCCCACAGCGCTCGGATGGGGTTTAGCGCAACACCTGCATCCTCGCAAGCTCCATGAGATTAATGATATCAATGAAAAATATCAGTATTTTGATAGTGGCAGAGCGCCACAGAGCAGGGAGCCTGGGGAATGGGCACCAGCTCCCTGCTGGGAGGGGGATGTGCTGCCTGATCCTGTGGTGATGGGCTCCGTGTGTGCTGGGATGGAGGGATGTGGTGGAGGGATGCTCCAGGAGGTTGAGGCTGTTAGCTGCTCACTCACCAGCGGTGTTACCTGGGGGTGAGAGCACCAATGTGGCAGGCGAGGTCAGGGTGTCTCGGATCTGGCTGGCAAGAGCCCCAGGCATGGGCTGTTCTCTGTCCTGGGCACCCTGAATGTTTTTTCTTCCTGAGATCAGGGATCACAGGGAAAGGAGGATGAAGCACCCTTAGGGCAGGATTTTCCCTTTTACTGGTGTCACCAGTGCCTGGGGACAGCACAGGAGCGAGACTGAGGTGAGCAGCTCTGGAGATGCTTGACTGCCTCCAATGCAATCAACAGGGCCATAAGGAAACAAGGCAGAATGTGAAATGGTGATTGGACGGAGGTGTCCCTCAGCAAATGCTGGAGGATATTTGCAGGAGACCAGGAAACCCTTTGGCTATGGGAGGTCTCCCTTGAGCTGCCAGACTGGTTTGGACAAGGGCAGCTAGCACCATGATGGAGCCAGCTCCTCTGCCTCAGCAGTGGGCAAGCTGTGGACAGCCAGACATCCCATATTCCCTCACCCCCTGATAGGTCATCTCATGTCACTGAGCTGTGGCACTCTGCAACACCTCTCTCCTCAAAGTCTCAGCAAAGCTTCTGAGAAGCTGCTCCAGGGTGGTCACTGCTGCTGCAGCCTCCCTTCCTTCAGCCTTTCCTCCTCCTTGTGCCCCCGCCATCCTGGCTGCTCCCCTCTGGGCTTTCAGCTCTTGCTCCACACTTTTCATCCCAGCTTTCTGAGAGTGGTGACTCAAAATGGACCTGCGCTTTCAACCACAGCCTTGCCAACTCTCTGTAAAAGTTACAGATGAAGCCCTGGGAACACCAGTCCTGAAAATGGGGGCTGCAGCAGCTCAGGGCACCCATGTCAGGACACAGACTCATGTGCTGCGAAGGTGACATTTTCTTTTGCACACATTGGCCATTAGCCAGGGATAACCCAAACCCACCTCTCTTACGAAGAAAGGCTGAGGGATTTGGGTCTCTTCAGTCTGGAAAAAAGATGACTGAGGGGGGATCTTATCAACGCTTATAAATACTGAAAGGGAGGGTGTCAGGAGGATGGGGCCAGGCTCTTCTCAGTGGTGCCCAGCGACAGGACAAGGGGTAACGGGCACAAACTTGACCATGGGAAGTTCCACCTCAACATGAGGAGGAACTTCTTTGCTGTGAGGGTGGCAGAGCCCTGGCACAGGCTGCCCAGAGAGGTGGTGGAGTCTCCGTCTCTGGAGACATTCCAACCCCGCCTGGACGCGTTCCTGTGCCCCCTGCTCTGGGTGACCCTGCTCTGGCAGGGGGTTGGGCTGGGTGATCTCCAGAGGTCCTTTCCAACCCCTGCCATTCTGTGATTCTGTGATCCCACCTACCCAGCAGCTGGTCAGGCCACTCTGTGGCCCTTCCTAAGCATGATACCTTGTGCGTGCTCTCTCTCGCCTCCAGAGTGTCTGTCACCCATAAAAGAAAGGTGTCTGACTGGGGTAGCGTGGTTTCTTGACAAATCTAGATGAAGCACTACTTGTCTCTTCATTTTCTAGGTGCTCTCCAATAACTTTTTGACTGCTTGTCCCAATGTTGTCAGCAGTTAGAAGCTGAGTCAAGAGGGCTGCAGTTTGCCATTGCCTGCATGCAAGTGAGGCATCCATCTGACACAGGAGCTCACTGGGAAAAAAAAAAACCCCAAACCCAAAGCTATATTATGAGGATTCAGGAGGAGCTGGGAAGCTGGACTGTTGGCAGGTCCACAGCTCCGAGGGGAGGACGTGCAGAGGCAGCCCCAGGCAGGGGTGACCCACTGCTCCTCTCCCCATGGGCAGGGCTAGTGGCTCTTCTTCGCAGGGCTGCCAGGCTGCTTTCGTTTTCCCAGCAGGAATGGCCTGGCACAGGCAGCCAAGCCTCTTATCTTGGTCAAGGGAATTAGTTTCTGTATGAGATAATCAGACCACACTGTTACCACATCCCAGACCATGATTTGATGTCGGCACTCACCACATGAATCCTGTGTACTGCTGGTGGAGGAAGTCACCAGGGGACATGCTCTACTGGAAACATTGCTTTTACCACCCCAAATCACCAGCCAGGCTCTCCCAGGACACAGGGATGCACCAGCTTTGGAAAACGGCGTGGGCTTAGCGTTCACTGTTTGGAAGCCCTAAATAAAAACGCAAGAAAAGCAGCAAGGCACTGAGAGCACCGGGTGGCATGAGGACCACGCCAGCAACAGACATGGTTGAGGTGGCCAGGGTGGTGGTCTGGGGGCAGAAGAGGAACTATGGAGGGAGACTTCTCCCTTCAAGGCACAAATATGCTGCTTGAAAAGCCCCATCCAGGGGTGCCAGGATGCTGCTGAGCCACAACAGCCACCTTCCAGCCCAGCCCTGCGATCAGGCTCACCCACCACCCCCAGCAGCCCCCAGCATAGCTGAAGCACCGGGGGGCAGCTGCAAGGAGCAGGGACCCCAGCTACAGGGGGGTTTAGGGGTCTTGCACCACAAGGTACTTCGTAAGTCTTTGGAGTGATCCCAGTGTTAGAGTTGAGAGGAGGCTCTCAGGCAGCAGTGATTTGAAACATGCTTCAGCCACTTTTTTAGTGAGAAAAATCTAACTTTCACTTGCATGAATCAGGCTGTTTCCTAAAAGATGTGCCTGGGTGAGATCTGGCTGCAGAGTTGGTGTCTTGGCTGTGAATCCTTACAGCACATGGAAGTTATCAAAGACACATGGGCATGGGCAGCCTTGGCCCTTGGCGTGGCTGGAGCCCTGCCTGCAGCTAGCAGCTTCCCAGCGGTCACTGCCTCTCAGCCCCACCCCAAGCAAGGCTGCAAAAGCCTGTGCAGCTCATGTGAGACATATTCTGGGGTTGCTAAAGTCAGCCACTGTTCAGGATGTCGTGTAATTCCCCATCCTGAAGCCTACGTGTTGACTCTACATCTTGCACAAATAGTAAACCAGAACGATCTTTTCTGATCTTGGTGTCTCACTGTTGACTCTACAACCCTCTGAAAAATGCTCCATCATCCCAGGTTTCCTTCCCTGCGTGTCTTGGGCACAGTCCCTGTGTCCTTCAGCAGCAAAGACACAGGGATGCAGCTGAAGGCACAGGCTGGTGAAGGGGGTGTAGGTGCTGAGAAAGCCCCAGTCGTGAGCTGGCAGGAGACCCAGGTGCCCAGCACACCCCACAGACATGCTGCATGGCCTTGGCACCATCCCTGGAGCCCGGCCAGGAGAAAGACACTGTTTTCAGTCCTTGCTCAGCACTAAGAACCCCTGGGAGACCAGCTGGGAGACCTGGGAGATGGCAGCACATCGTGCCCTGTGCCCTCAGCACCGCTGGGTGGGTACCACGGGGTGACCACCTTTGCGAGACAGAGGGTTCTCAAAGCACAAAACCAGGCTCTGTGCAGAATTTTGGGGCAACCGAGGACAAATCTGCCTGTCTCTGCATTCAGTCTCCTCACAGGGACGGGTTACAGCAGATGATATTTAAGATGGTTGTGCTCAGCCTTAAAGCCCAACTGAAATGAAGCCGTTGGCTGGGGAGGTGTTGGGTGGCTCAAGTCCCTGGCACACAAACATGGCAAGAAGGGACCTGGACTTCAACCTGCACCTCACAAAGCCTCATCTGAACCGAGTGACAGCTGCCAGTCGTGACAACAGCAACAGCCAGTCCCCGCAGCTGAAATGGGACTGTGGCTGGCATCTGCCTTGAGGGACGTTTGGAGGCACCTCACCCAGTTCAGCAGGTTGTGAAGGGTGCGCTCAGCCCTCGACCAAACCAGCGCAGTTTGGTACGGGCTCCAAAGGAGGTAAACCTGAAAGGTTCCAAAGGAGGTAAAACTGAAGTATCCTCAGAAAACGAATGGAGTTGGTATAAAAATGAAACTGATGTTAATAAAGTTCTCCCAGGGAACAGCAGGGGAACAGCAGGAAAAAAACTTAAATAGGATGCCAGATGATCAATGAATCTGCCCATGAGAACGCAACGGAGATTTCTGTGCGCAACATCACATCAAACACCGCAGACACAAAACGTTGTGCCTCTGAAAGATTGGACTGCCGGCACAATTTTAGCTTAGTACAACCTGGTTTTGTAATCTGCCTCTGGGCTCACAGGCACTGTCATTTAAATTTAAAAAAGACTTTACTGAGCCTAGCACAGCAACATCCACCACTCCTCACTTAACATCTGCCCCGACTGTAAAGGTGTGGTGCTGCAACCCCCCCGCTCTTACACCACTCAGTGCTTGGCGTGAAACTCCCCCCCCTGGGCCACACCGTAACCCGACACAGCTTGGGCATGAATTGCGAAAGGCGACGGACCAGAATGTTACGGCAATCCCTTAACGCACCTGGCTCCCGCGTCCCCCATGCTTGGGAACTATCGATAATCGATCACCCCCTTTTGGGGACTGGATCGTGGCCCAAAGGTGGCGATAACAGAACTTCAAAATCTAGTAAGCTCTGGGCAACTGGTGGAAAGTACCAGAGCATCCCATTGTCTGACTTGGGCCAGGGTGGAAAAGTACCTGATGAAAGTCAGTTATCTCGGACCCTATAAACAGAGACTCTAGCGAGACCCTTTGGTCTCTCCTGGATGGCAGCAGGTAAATACCTGGAGGATTAAAGGGCCAGGGCGAGTCAACCCTCTCGAGCCTCAGTTATCACCTGTTGAGGAATGCCGATACATGGAGTATTTACTCTAAACTCGAGAAGAGGGAAACTTTAACTATAGGCTATCCTCTCTCATCCACCTCTCTACCTCTCTGTGTGTTTGAATATACACATTTGCCTACACACGTCTGTGTATCTATATATTTTACTGGCTCCAAATATTTCTGTCTGACCAAAGAGGCACCCGCCAGCTCACTGGAGTCACCCCTGAAAAGGGACCCTGGTCTGAGCAGTTGGCGGCTCTGGTGGTGTGTATGTGTGTCTGCAGCTCTTTGAATGGTGTCTCTGTGTATGTTTTGTGTTTGTACATATATACATATATCTGTTTTGATTTGGAATACTTTGTAGTAAAATAGTGTGAATCTTGTTTTTGAATCCGCAATTAAGTCGCTGTTTTAATTATATCTTACCGAATCACCTTGTTCATCTTTAAATTGTTTAATGATTAATCGTTGCTAAAATTTAACCTTTTGATCTATCTCAAATCATTAATAAATCTTAAGTTGTTGCTGAATCATAACCATGTCAAATATTTTCATCTGCGACAAAAGGATAAGAAAACTCTGTCCTCACAAATTTCTGAAATTGGACTGTATGTGATCAAAAATACAGGCCAGCAACGAATGTTGTTTAATCCACCGTGGTCCCTCAAATGAGTGGAACTATCCATGCGGATCAATATCTCCGCAATTAAACCTACTTGCTCACTATTCTGAAGGACGGCCTATGCAGAACGGTCAGCGTGGTTGCATGGACGAACCCTCACCTCTCCAAAACGATCAAGAAGAGATGCGACTGGTATCTCAGGAACAGGATTAGAAGTATCCTTCTAATACTAATTCTAATCCAGCACGGACACTGGAGTTTTAGCAAACAAATTATAAGCTCAGCAACAAGTAATTTCCACAAATTAGAACGCCCATTTACGATCTCCTCCATCGGCATTGGGAACTAATCAATGGCTCTTATCTGACATATTACCCCAATGGCAAAGAATTAATGAAAATGACCACCAACTAATTGTGAATGCACTACTTGCAGCCCAAATTAATGTCTCTCACTCTACATTATACTCAGGTTCAACTGCGGGTACAATCTACTGTGGCAGTGATTACAAGAGAAGGTGAAAAGGGCACCTTACGCACTGAAATTTGAAAGGTAATCTGGGATAATGCAACTACATTTGAAAGGGAATTCCAGTCCTGGTGGCATCTAGTTAATTCCTCTTATAAGCCCACTGAAAGTAAAGCCACAGCTTTTGTTTGGCAATACACAATGCTTTGGTGCACACCATATACCCCATCATTGTGCTGGGATTAAATCCCCATGGAACTGTCCTTTATCTGTTAGAACAATAAAAATGGGAACAGATGGCAAACTATTGATGTTGATGCATGTGTTGTATGGGAACAACAGGGATTTGTTTGTGAAAATAATACCATTAAGGCCCAAGACATTTGTCTTGACACTGAACAAAATGTTTGGCATCTTGAAATACATCCTGACAAAACCCTTGAAACTGCACTTGTGTATGTTGGAAATGGAGGTGTTTGTGTGAGAACCCTTCTGTATTTACAGATGACACCCCTATAGAGACATATAATCACTCAAATATCTGTATTGGTAATTTTTGCCAAAATTATGGGACACAACTTTAACTAGTCACCTCCTGTCACATCCCACCAACTGCTACAACCTATACGCTGTACCAAGACTTATTGCCTACCACCAGTGGAGTGAATCTCTGATGGGTAAGGAAACTGTTGCAACACGATGACCTGAGTCAATTGAGAATTTGGCACAATGGACAAAGAACCCTGATTACCATCCATCAGGATGCGGAGAAGGTACACCATGTCCCGGAAAGAGGGATGAAAGATGGAGAACATCACTGGTGGGAAACTCTTTTTGGACGGACACCAACAGCAACTGATGCTGCATCCAATTGTAGTTTTGTTAGTTTTGACCTCATTAGGTTTATTGCTTATAATCGTTCTGTATTTCACTGTTTGGCAAAAGATGAAACAAATCATGTCAATCCAACATGTGAAACACACACAATCAACTCTGTATGTGAAATCATATATAACTAACATTAATCGTGACACTTAAACTAAACATCCTATCAAATAATTGGACTCTTACCACTGATCTGCAATATGCCACATATTTATGACGTAGAGGCAAGAGGTAACTGTACTACCCGCTCAATGAGTGATAAAGCGGATTGACTGCAGTCACAGGGTGGAGTGTGATGGGTGCGTTCAGCCCTTGACCAAAGCGGTGCACTTTGGTACGGGATCCAAAGGAGGTAAAGGCCTGAGCCGTAGCCGGGCCAAGAGCTCCTCTAGTTTCAATCTGTTCTCTGAAAACCCACAAAGGAACGGAGTGACACGGTGAGCATCGATGCATGAGCTTGGGACACGGATCATGCAATTAACGCACGAACAGGGGGTGGCTTTTCCAAGCCTCATTTGTCAAGGAACAAAGAAAGCTGTGGGTACAAGGAGCCTCATGCATACCTTTCCCATCGCGTGTACTTTGACTAAAAGCCAACCACTTCATTCCACAAATATGACAGCCTAAGTGAGCCTTCTTTGAGCTCTCCCTGCTAAGGCAGCGTGGCTGCACGGTGGTGACCTCCCCGTGAGCTGGGACACCTCCCACGGGTGATCCTTGAGGCAGAGACCTTTTACCAATGGCAGATCTTCAGTGAGCGACCAATACCGCACATAACCCTGTAGTATGGTAACTTGATTTGTGCCTTGGTAACTTTGATTTTGTCCTGGTGACTTTGATTTGTGCCTTGGTAGTTTTGGATTATTGTTGAAATTATTGTGCCATATAGTGACAGGGTGAACCTTCCCATCGAACTCTGTTAAGTCGCACTTTTACTACATCGTATTAAAAGCACTTTTGCTAATACCTTTGACAGTGGTTCTTTCAGTGATTTAAATCACCCATTCACAACACAGGTTTTTAGTCCCAGTATGAGAATTTGAGGCAGGCACAGGCTGACCAACTGCCTGTCATTATTCCCTGCTCCCCTGACCCTTCCACCTGGACTTGTGGGTGCTCAGCAGCTGCTCCCAGTTAGGGCTTGCAAGACCTGGCTTTATTTTTGGGGCACTTCCAGCTATCTCTGCATGACAGCACCACTCTGGAGACACAGCCCACCTCCAGGTCCTAGGGTTCAGCCGCCAAGCCATGGCACCAACTGTGCCACCCAGTCCAGTAGCTCCACATCTCCCAGCACCAGCTTGTCTGTGCTGGACACACAGCTCTCCCCAGCCACGTCCTTTTCTTTTTCTCGCCCACCATCCTTTTCTCAGCCACCCCTGGGGATATGTGGATGTTTTTCTCACAGCCTTGCCCTCAGGCAGTGGCTTTTGTTCCCACAAGCCCTGGGCAAAGCGGGACACTGCCCAAACCGTGACCCCAGGGTCCTTCCATCGATGCAGCTCCCAGCTCCTCACTGGGACCCACCCACTGCATCAGGATGCTATAGCCACCACCATGCTGAGCAGGTCGCATGGTCGCCAGGTGCTGCCCGCGTCAAGATGCAGGTGGAGATGGAGGTCCCTGGAACCTCCTTTAGGAGCTCTCATGTCCCTATGGTAGCTCAGGTCATGCTGGATCTTTGTCGTTCTCATGCATGAAGCCCAAGCTGAGCTGTCCTGGGCTGGGCTCTGCTCTGGAGGTGACATATGGACATGGCAGCACCAGTTTCATCTCCCTCCAGTGTAGCCATCCCCAAATTTGGATGTCTCTCCAAGAGCTGCCCCTGTCCCAGCAGGAGCTGGGACACATGGAGTGGGGTGACAGCGGGTAGTGACCCAGGGTGATGCTGGTTTGGCACCTCCGGTTCCGTGCACAGGGCCAGGAGGAGGCCAGGCTGTGCGGAGGCTCATTCCCCATGGCCCCCGGGGTTCGGAGGGGCATGGGGCTGGGCACCTACCAGGCTCCATGGCACCAGCATAGGGAAGCCATGCTGCTCCCCTGCCGTGTCCGCAGGGCCAAGCCTCCAGCCGGGAGCAAGCCGGGGCACTCCCCTAATGCACACTTTTAGCTGAGGAGCTGCCATTGGGTTTGGGAAAGGCCCAGCTGGCAGCAATGTCCAACCCACCCGCCCCAGCAACAAAAATAAACCCAGAGGGGAGATTTTTATCTTTGCCAGGGTGTATTCCAGCATGTAAAAGAGTCTGTTGTGCCAAGACTTGAGGAGCCTCCCTCCCGTGCCAGGGAGCGCCAGGGACCCCATGGCTCGCACCGGGCAGGGGACGGGTGTCAGGGGCTGTCCCCTCAAGCCCTGCCAGCTGGCAGAGTGCAGCAGGATTTCACCAAGGGAGATGCTCCCAGAAGGAGTTTTGTGTGGCCACATTGCCCTGGCCACAGGCTGGTGTGCCAGAACTGCACACTGCTGGGGCGCAAGCAAGTTTTTTTGCAGGACTTGGTGGCCCTGGGCACAGCAGGTGACTCCTTTGCATGTGGAGCGAGTCCCGGGAAGGGATTTGGCTGGTCCTGGTTGCCAGGCAATCCCCACCACCCCTGGCCATGCAGGCAGCCCCGCATCCCCATAAGGGCAGCACCCCACATGCCGCACCCTGGCAACGTGCTGCCCCCGTATCCCCAAAGGCAGCCGGGAGCCTGCCTTACCTCGGAGGAGCAGAGCTGGGAAACGCCGGTTGCTGGCTCTTCCCTGAGGCAGTTGCAAAATGCTGGAGAGGCCACTTACGGGCAAGCCCGGTGGCACGCAGGTGACTGTGGCATTGTCGCCCTGCGCCGAGCACCACGCCCTGGTGACATGGCTGTTTGCTTGGTTGGGGCTGATGGTCCAGGTAAGCCCCGCGGGGGCCCAGCAGCAGGAAACAGCCCCGGTCCTCTGCAAAGCGTTGCAGCGAGGCTGAAGGATGTGTTCATTTGTTTGATTTTTTTTTTTTTTTTTTTTTTTTTTTTTTTGGTTTGCCCCTTCTTTGGCTTAATTAGCCGGGGGGCTGGGGAGCTGTGGGAGCATCCAAAGGCACCGATCAGTCCCCAGGGCAACTCAGTGAGTGTCCCCTCCTGACTCAGATGCTTTGCTGCTCCTCCTGCTCCTCTTGCCTTCACTGTTTGTGTCCCCCACCCTCTGTGGCTCGGGTTCTTCATGCCCATCAGCAGACACTGGCTGTCCCCCAACACCACCCGCTGCTCCCACTGTCCCTTACCCCAGCCCTCACCCTCCCCAGACCCACACCAGTGACTCTGTGGCTGCTGGTGACATGACATCTGCATCTGCAGGTGATGAATCATCAGTGGCCTGGGCACTCAGAGAGCAACCAGGCGCCTTGTGGGCACAACCATGGCACGGGGACACTGAGAGCAGGGATGAACCCACGCTGGTGTGAGGTGGAAGTGGACAAGGAGCAGTTGGCCGCCCTCCTCCCAGGTGGCGTGTCCTTGGTTTGCCCATAGCTTGGCTCCTGTGAGCAAACGGCTGGTTCCAAGCGGACAGACCAGAGGAGCATCTGGGGAAATTACAGTTGCACTTTGGTGTGTCACCACCAAAGCCCTGGAAAACCACATCACAAGCAGAATAGCTCCTGTAAGGTAGGCCCCAGTGCTCGTGCCCAACACCACCTAAGGGTGTGTGCAAGGACCAAAGCAAAACGGGTGCTCCTGTCCTGTACTTCCAGCACCAGACCCTGACACCAGCCCAGGACAGGCCATCTAGAGTCACAGGGGACATTAAGCCACGGCTGCAGCCAGGTGCCACCTGAACAGAGGCTGGTGGGAAGCAGGTCACACCACACATCAGGGGCTAAGCCCCAGTATGGGCCAGTCTGGACTAAATCTGTGTCAGCTTATGGATCCTGCCAGACCAGGCTGCTGGTTCTCCCACCGCCATTCTGTGACAGCTGGGACAAGCCGGCAGCAGCATGAAGGGACAACCATCGTCACCTACAGGAAACTTCCTCCCAGTGCCCATCCGCTTGCTAGGGAGAAAAGGAGCAGCCGCTTGTTTCATTGTCATCAGAGCATTTCACAGGGCAGATCAGACCCACAAACACATTCCTGGTACTCCTCAGGCCTCTGCTATGTGACTCTGAACTGGAGAGCTGGTTATAGAGCAGTTCTCTGTCTCAAGATCCTATCTGCATGAAACAGATCATAGAATCATAGAATGGTTTGGGTTGGAAGGGACTTTAAAGCCCATCCAGTGCCACCCCCTGCCCTGGGCAGGGACACCTCCCACCAGACCAGGTTGCTCCAAGCCCCGTCCAACCTGGCCTTGAACCCCTCCAGGGATGGGGCAGCCACAGCTTCTCTGGGCAACCGGGGCCAGGGGATCACCACCAAGAATTTCTTCCTGAGATCTCATCTAAATCTCCCCTCTTCCAGTTTAAAACCCTTCCCGCCTTGTCCCATGGCTCCCCTCCCTGATCCAGAGTCCCTCCCCAGCTTTCCTGGAGCCCCTTTAGGTACTGGAAGGGGCTGGAAGGTCTCCCCGGAGCCTTCTCTTCTCCAGGCTGAACCCCCCCAGCTCTCTCAGCCTGTCCTCACAGCAGAGGGGCTCCAGCCCTCCCAGCATCTCCGGGGCCTCCTCTGGCCCTGCTCCAACAGCTCCGTGTCCTTCTTGTGCTGAGAACTCCAGAGCTGGATGCAGTACTCCAGGTGAGGTCTCACCAGAGTGGAGTAGAGAGGGAGAATCACCTCCCTCAATCTGCTGGTCTCACTTCTTTTGATGCAGCCCAGGATATGGTTGGCTTTCTGGGCTGCAAGGGCACATTGCTGGCTTGTGTTGAGCTTCTCGTCAACCAAGACCCCCAAGGCCTTCCTTCTCAGGGCTGTTCTCGATCCAAGAACCCGACAGCAGCAGAGGAGGGTGGTACCAGGAAGAGCTGGGTAGATGCAGCAAAGACAGGGATGGGCCAGGGAGCAGCTGAGGTTGGAGGGGAAGCCCTGGCTATCAGGAGATGTTTTTTCAGAGTCAACATCACCAGTACAGTACAAAGGTCTGTAAAACTCGGTGTCAGAAGGAGACTAGCCCTCTGGGCCTGGGCTCCAAAGCAACGCTCGACATCTCGCAGAGGCGAGGGGCAGATCCACCTTTCGCAACACCCTCGTGGTGGGAGCTGAACACAAGTGATGCTGAGGTGTCTTTTGCACTGGGAGTTCCCTGTGACAATGGCATTTAACTCGCTGATCCCCATTTCCCTGAGGAATACTGCACTACTCAGGCTTTCAGGAGGTCTGAGGACAGTGTTTCACACCAAAGCTGGGGTTCAGTGAGACCCCCCAGGCTCTTCACAACCAGAATCAGCCGTGCACACTCCTGTCCCCGTGCCTCGCCCTCCCGACACCCCTATCCCGATATTTAGGGAATGGATTTGAAATACAAAGGAAAAAACCACATTTCTGTTCAGAAATATACACATCAGTTATCTCTGGCTCAGAGCATGGCCCCATAAAACCCTGCCAGCACACTGAAGGCATGAAGTGAGAGGACAGATGGAAATAAATCAGCTTTGCTGCAGACGCCAGTGCACGGTTACAAGTGTGGCCTCGGACAGGGCAGGGCAGAGCAGGCGCGGCAGCAGCTGCGGCGCTTCGGGCTGGCAGCAGTGTGGGGTGTACATGGATATCGACAGCAACCACCCAAGCTTCGGGTGATTCCTGTTCTCCAGGCAGCAGTTTTAAGTACAAATGCTTTCTAGGGAAAAAGAATTTTATAAGTTAAAACTAATCCTTCTGTGCATTTTTATTTCAAAATAAAATAACCAGCATATCAAACAGTGCTTGCAGGGCAGGATACTTTAGGACTAACACAAGAGCTGAGCGCACTGAAATAAGAATGCGGCACAAAAGGATCTTTCGAAGAAATACGATGCTATACAACACAGTAGCGTGCTTAATTATAGCCCCTTCCTCTCGTAGAACTGGACCTGTGCAACCTGCCACCCACCATGATGGGGAAACGCCCGATGACCGTCACTACGAGTCCAGGTCTCCCTGGTGAGGCAGGCAGGTCCCCAGCCAGGGTGAGGGCAGCGATCCGGAGCCTGCTCCCTCGCCGTCAGTTCACCCGGCAGGCTCGGATCATGAGCAGCTGGAGGAGGATGAAGACGGGTGACATGATGAGCCCGTACCAGAGCTCCCGGGTGTGCTCCACCAGCTTCTGGCACAGCAGCATCTCGAAGACGAACTTGAGGCTGAGGATGGTAAGGATCCAGAAGAGCCGCAGCACGGCCAGCCGCTTCTCCCCGTCCTGGAAGAGCCGCACGGAGACGATGGTGGTGAAGTAGGTGCTGAGGCCGTCGGCGGCGAAGAAGGGGACGAAGACGACCCACCAGGAGAGCGCCGAGGCCTGGCCGTCCACCTTCAGGACGAGGAGCACGGAGAAGGCCAGCAGCGCCAGGCCGTGCAGGAAGATCTCGAAGGTGGCGAAGCCCAACCACTGCACCAGCTCCCGCAGGGAGAACAGCATCGTGGCGGCGGCCGCGGGGACATGGGCGCTGCCGGAGGGGGACACACACGCATACGGTGTCCCGGCGCCTCAGCCCGCGGCGGGCCTCCTCGGCGGCGCAGGATGATGACGTTGAAGGGAGGTGTCGCCAGCTGGTGACGGAAGCGGAAGCGGCGGGATGGGGAAGGGGCACGGTGAGGCCTACGGTGAGGCCGGGCTTGGGGCTGGCCAGGGCTTAGGCCGGAGCCGGGGGCCAGGATCTTGGGGACGGGGGCCAGGGCTTAGGCCGGCGGCTGGGTCTCGGGACTGGGGGCCAGGGTTTAGGCTGGAGCTGGGGACCGGGTCTTGGAGCTGGGGGCCAGGGCTTAGGCTGGAGCCGAGGGCTGGGGCTCGGGGCTGGGGCTTAGCCGTGGCCCCGAGGCCTCAGCCCCTGGTTGCGGCCCCCAGCCCCTCATCTCCTGGTGATTTACGCTGTTTTTATCTCTTTGCAGATGACAGAACGGAAACTCCTTGTTCTTTTCGGCAGCCAAACTGGGACGGCTCAAGACACAGCTGAGAGAATTGGCAGAGAAGCCAAGCGACGGCATTTCCAATGCAGGGTGGAGGCGCTGGACAGCTATGAGGTGGTGAGTGGGGAGGCAGAGGGGGGTTCCAGGCACTTCTGGTCTTGCTCTGTCTCCACTGACCCTGTTTCTGGTGCTTGGGCATCCTTCACCCTCCCTGTGACCTGCTGTATTTCACCAGACCCTGGTTCCCTGCCCTTCCTTAGAGCAGCTTGTGCGTAATGCAGCTGAAAACACGTGAAAAGTGAGCGGTGACTCTTGGGATAGGGTCCTGTCCTGGTTACAGCTGGGGCAGAATTAATTTTGTTTCTAATGGTTGCTGTGTTTCAGATTTGGTATGAAAGGAATGTCAATAATGCATATGGTTTTAGTGGTGGGTAAGATGTTTATACTAGTCAAGGACTTTTTTCAGCTTCCCATGGAAGCTGAGAAGGAGCATAGACAGAGTGATGGAACGGCCAATGGAATATTGTGTACCATAGACATCATGCTTGATATATAAATGGGGTTACCTGGGGGGCAGGTACTTGGGATCGCTGCTTGAGAAGGTGCCAATTTCACCAATTCACCAGCTGGCAAGAGTGACTTATGTCATTATTATTATTATTGTTATTTTCCTTTTTTGTTATTGTTCTATTAAACAGTCTTTATCTCAACTCATAAGGTTTTTTGTTTGATTTTTTTTTTTCTCCCTCCCCCCTCCTTTTCTCCCTCTTTTCCCTACCCTTCTTGAGGGGGACAAGGGAGAGTGAGCAAGCAGCTGCATGGTCCTGGTTGCTGGCTGGGGTTAGACCATTACAAGTCCTTGTTAGATGGCAGATACGCAGGCATACCCTGCAAGGCGAGGAGCACCAAGCAGCCGATGGCACAGGCAGCATGTAGGCAGCAGATGCCGCTGCAGAGCCTCTAGAGGAGATTTGCCATGCAGGGCTGCACGTTTCATTCTGAGCATGGTCTGTCTGTGAACTTTATGTGATGTGAGCAGCTGTGTCAGGACAGCTGGGACACACGACCTAAATGCTCCTTTCCCTGTCTGTGCCTGCAGGCCAACCTCATCAATGAGCTGTTGGTGGTATTTGTGTGTGCAACCACCGGCCAGGGTGACCCACCTGACAACATGAAGGTAGGATGTGCTCCTGTCCATGTTGCTTTTATATTCCTGATCCAGTGACTGCATTTCTCTCTTCAAGCAGCTTGAGCGCTGGTTATTTTTGAAGTGGGGAGCTTTGGAGCAGCACCAGTCACATCTTGTGTTACTGATAGGACACGGGCAGGGAGCTGGTGAGGTTTCAGCAGCTAAACAGCTGAGAGGGACCCCACTATCACAGGAGCCATGGGTTTGTGGAGGGCTCACAGAGCATCATCCTTCTGGCACGTAGCAGCGGTGGCTATTTTCAGGGGTCACCTCTTCACCTCTGCAGGTTGCTGTGCTCCCCACTCTGTTGGGACTCAGCAGAGGGCAGGAGGGTCCCAGTGGGTGGGCAAGGGGGGAGGTAGGGACAGGCAGTCAGGGAAGACTTCTTTGGCAGCAGCGCGACTCCATGGCTGTGTCTTTCATAGATGTTCTGGCGGTTTCTGTTCCGGAAGAACCTGCCACCCAGTTCCCTCTGCCAGCTGGACTACGCTGTGCTGGGCCTTGGTGACTCCTCCTATCCCAAGTAAGCAGCTCTGCAGCTCCTTGCCTGCCCACGACAGCTGCTCCTCAGCTCTGGCTGCAGGCGAGACCAGAGTGGCTGGAGAATGAAGGGGGTAAGGGGAGACAGAGCCTGACTCTAGAGCAGCAACTCAGATGAAATGTAATTCCCACCAGCCTTAAAAATCCTTGCCCTTCCAGCCTGTGTCCCTCCTAACCCTCAGGAATTGGGATTCTACCCATTTCTTTCCTTGCCTGTTTAAGCAGGTGCTTTGCTGCAGTGTGTCAGACATCATTTTTCAGGCAGTTATTACAGCCATTCAGTTCTCTGTCTGAATTGCAGGAAAGCCTGTGCCACAGCACTTTCAGTGGATTAAGCCCACAGGCGACATGAAACAGGGCAGCCAGCCCTGTTAGTCTCAGTTCTCTCCCAAGAGATTGTTACCATGTGCCTGGAAGAGCTGTAGTGGGAGGGATGGGAGCATGTCTGAGCTCTGTGAGGCAGAGGGAAGGAAGTGTTTCTCTGCCTGGGGAACAAGCTGCTCTGAAGGGAAGCTTGACCACCCGAGTCCCTTCTGGGAAGCTGGGCACAGCCTGCGTGGCCCAGCAAGTGGCAGCCAGCTGCTTCTCTGAGCTGCCCCAGGATGGAGGCATAGGCTGGGCAGGGCACAGGGCCGGGTTGGCTCTGGTTGGACCTGCCTTTGGTAGCCCTGGGAGCCTGTGCTGGCTCATGTAGCCAGTGCCCGCTGTCCTGCTGGAACAGCCCTGCCCTCTGCAGCTGCGGTTATTCCCTGCTTAGGTTTAATTTTGTTGCGAAGAAGCTGCACAAACGGGTGCTACAACTTGGGGGCAATCCTCTGCTGCCAGTGGCGTTGGGAGATGACCAGCATGACTTGGGGTAAGAGCCCAGTAGAGGGGTGGCAGGGGGCTAGCCCTGGGGTGCACTACAGTTTTGTCCTTGGGCTGACAGCAGGGCTGTGTATGCTTTACCCCAGCCTTGGGGACAGCAGCCTGCTGCTCCCACCACGGGGCTGCTCCTGCATCCCAGACATTACCAGCAGCCTCCTGCTGCTCTCTGTGAATGTGCTGGTCTCTGCTCGTAACTTTCCTGTGCCGGGACCTGTGTCACTTGCTTTTCCAGGGTGTCCCACAACCTCCAGCAGACACCAACGTCTCCTGGCTCTGCCCCAGTCCTGTTCCGACTAGAGGACAGCTGTGTCACAGAGCCACATACCTGCAGGTGTTACAGCAGCCTGAGCTGTGCTGCTGCTCTCGCACAGGGCAGAAGTTGTGTGTGGCCTGGGGGGGTCGGTGACTGCCACCAACTGGGCTCAGGGCGTTGGTTGTTCTGTTCAGATGTCAGCGGTTGTGCCCTGAAAAGCGGGTGAGCGCTTACAGTGGCTGAGACATGTTTCTGCACCTGAAGCTGGAAGGGAAAGGCATGAAGCAGCTGCCTGCACCGTGGAAGGGGACCTGAGGTGGTTTCCCAGGGGCGGCTCAGTGTTGTCTGAGTGCACAGTAGCAGCACTTGAGCATGGCAGGATGATGGGGGAGTCACAGGTTTGCTGCAGCCCGAATCTTCCCCCTCGCAGGCCAGATGCAGTGGTCGATCCATGGCTCCTGGCCTTATGGGACAAGATCCTCGCCTTATATCCTCTCCCTCCTGGCCTTGAGATCATCAGTCCAGATGTACGGTGAGTGCAGAGAGTAGGCAGGGACTGCTGGAGCTGGCTGGGGTGAAATGCCATGCTTCCTTGGCTGTTCTCCAGGATGGAGATATGCCCTGCTTTGACCAGGAAGCCTTCCCACACAGCTTCTGGTGTCCCAAGTATCCCTTGGACTGTAGCCACAGGTGGCCCATCTCTTTGTGGATGGGGTGTCCCCTGGGTGTGTGTGTCAGCTGCCCCGGCAGAGTTCTGCCCCTCCTGCTGTCCTGATATGCCTCTGCCCTTGGCAGACCTGCCAAGCCTGTGTGCCCAGCCAGCCAGCCTCCCTCTACCTGTGCTGGAGCCTTTGGGATCTCCTTCTCCTGGCAGTCTGCATTGCATTCCCTTAGCACAGCCCAGCCCCAGGGGGGAGGGACAGTGGGTGGTGGATACGGTGGGAGACTTCAGGCCACTCCCTGCCTCCAGCTTCTAGTGCTGTGACAGCAGAGGAGCTCTGACATAGAGGTAACTGTACTGCATTGCTCTTCTCCCCACAGCCTGCCCCCAAAATACACCCTGCACTACCTGGCTGAGGACTCCCCGCATCCCGATGGTGGCCTGCTCCCGCCGACAGCACCCAGGACTGTTCCCTCTGAGCTGCATCCCTTCCCTGCCCGGATGGTGTCCAATCAGCGGGTCACAGCAGAATCTCATTTCCAGGATGTCCGTCTCATCGAGTTCGATGTTGCAGCCTCAGGGATCATGTAAGTGTTTTCCTGACTCCCACAGGCTTTGCTGTGCAGAATTGGGTGTCCTGTAGCCTGCCTTTCTCTTCCACTCCCCTTCTTCTGTAATGCCTGAGGCTGCAGCTTCATGGATGTGGTCCCTGCTGCGCTGTCCTCCTCCATGACAAAGTCAGGGGTGTATGGCAGTGTGGATCCTGCCCACGGACCAGCTCTCTTTGCCTTGCCAGGTTAGAGAGCACAACATTAGTGACACTGGAAATGTGTCTTGAGTTGTGGCTTCTCCCCGATGCGGGTGCTGGTCGGGCTAATGGTGCTGTGCCCGTGGGCCTGCCTTGTGGCTTGCTCGTCAGCTCCCACTGCATCTGCAGGTTCAATGCAGGGGACGTGGTGATGATCCAGCCCCAAAACTGTCCTGAAGACGTGCAACAGTTCTGCCAACTCCTGCACCTAGATCCAGACAAATGTTTTGTGCTGAAGCCCACAGAGCCCGGTAGGTCTTGCCTGCTGCTCCTTTCCCTCCCTGCTGGCACAGGGCAGCCCCCAGAGCTCTGCCCTAGCCTGGAGCTCTGCTTTTCCTTTGCTTTAGACCTGGGAGGTGGGACTGATTGATTGATGGGTACAGGACCTCTGCCTGTCTCACAGCATGGGGGCTGTCCTTCCTTCCCAGCAATCTGCATGCGTGGATCCCATATTAGGGCTGGTGCCAGTGGGAGGATCCCAGCAGTGTCCAGGCTGCACCCACACCTTGTGTCTTTGCAGCCCCCAGCCCAGAACATGGAGGATCCTGCAGCCTCCCCAGCCCAAGACCCCAGTCGGGTTGCTCACACTGCTGCCCCATCCTGGGGGGTGCCAGAGCTGTGGAGGCAGCAGGCAGGCGGTGTTCAGGTGTCCTGCCCTGGTGCTGGCACTGAGCTCTCCCCCCTGCCTTGCCTTGCAGGTACCTCCCTCCCTGCCCTGTTGCCACAGCCCTGCACCATCCGGTACCTGGTCACCCACTACCTGGACATCTCCTGTGTGCCACGGCGCTCCTTCTTTGAGCTCTTGTCCTACTTCTCTACGAATGAGCTGGAGCGGGAGAAGCTGCAGGAGTTCAGCTCTGCACAGGGCCAGGAAGAGCTGTACAGCTACTGCAACCGGCCCCGCAGGACCACTCTCGAGGTAGGGTAGAGCGCGCTCCATGAGGGCTGTGCCATGGCATAAAGCACCCAGGCAGATGACAAGCTGTAATTTCTTGGCTGGGGGATTTAATCTACTTCACACACTTTCTGAAGTGTCCTTGGATTTACACTGGTGATTAAGAAGTGCTCCAAATTCTTTTGGTTCTGTCTGTGGTGGGCCCTGTGCTGGGGGCAAGGGCAGGGCAGTGGGATGGGGCAGTTGGTGCCTTTGGTCAAGGGCAGCGTGGCACAGCAGTGTGGCACAGCCTGTGCTGCCCTGAGAAGCAGGCAGGCTGCCCTCTGGGGTGCACTGTGTCTCACCACCCCTTGGCTTTGCAGGCCCTTTGGGATTTCCCTCACACAACGTGTGCTATTCCACCCGACTACCTGCTGGACCTCATCCCTCGCATCAGACCCCGTGCTTTCTCCATCGCCTCCTCCATGCTGGTAAGAGCTCAGCCCTTTTCGGCCTCATGTCAGGCTCTGAGTGGAAGGTCTGGGCAGGGCCAGGGCTGACCGTTAGTGCCATGCATGCCATAGATGTTCAGATTATACTCCCAGGCCCTCTGAGCACCCACGACCCAACTGAACCCCAGCTCTGCTGTGAGCATGTGGCAGGCCGACGTGCTGGATGTTAACGCCAGGGCTGTGCCAGCCTTCCTATTAGGGCGCTTGCTCTCCTGCAGCCCTGCAAGTGCTGGGGCTGGCCCAGCGCGCTGCAGAGGTCTGGTGGTGTTGCGGGGAGCGGTGGGATGTGGTGTCGCGGAGGCTGTGAGCATCCCTGGGTGGTGTGGCCATGGGAAGGGGGAGTGCTGCTTCCTGCTGCTGCCGGGAAGTGGCAGTGGGACCTGGCCCGGGTGGCTTGGCAGATGTCAGCCCATGCATGGGGTGGTGCTTGCCCTCCGTGGGGACCTCAAGGATCAGACATTCTCTGTCACTGTTGCCAGCTGTGCAAAGTTTTCCCACAGCTGTGCTTCTCTGGGAAAACCCCCTTCCCCATTGGAAAGGTTTTGGGCAGGGATGTGCTCCATGCTATGTCTGAGTGGCTGTTTCAGGCTAGGACAAGTGTTGCAGATGCCCTGGCAGGAGCTGGGCACAGGCTTTGTCACTGGAGGAGGCACTGGTCTCTTCCTGCAGAGCCATGCTGGGTGTCTTCTCATTTCTCATGGTTCCTGTCTGAACACAGGCTCACCCTGACCGAATCCAGATCCTCATGGCAGTAGTGCGGTATAAGACACGGCTCAGCAAACCCCGCCGTGGTCTTTGCTCTACCTGGTTGGCCTCTCTCAACCCAGAGCAAGGTAATTGCTTGGACTCTGTGAGAACCCTGTGTGCTTGTCACAGCACACAGAGCTGATGCCGTGGGATCAGCTGGCCACGCACTGGAGCTGCTTGGACCATGGGTGGATCACCACCATCACCACAGGGAGCTGGAGCACACTGGCTTGGCAGGATGGGCTGAACTCAGAGTAGCTATCCTTCCTCACTGCTCCCATCCTTTTCCGAGAATGGCATGCTCCTCTAGCTTTCCCTGAGTACTCTGAGCTCCTGGTTTTCTTCCAGCTGCTTGACCCTCCTGCTTCCACTGCCAGCGTGCCCTGCTGTCCCATACCTGGTGTCTTGGAGCTGGCAGCACTCTGTCTGCTGGACACCTCCAACCCCATAGCACCAGCTCTGGGAAGGATGGTCCTTCCTTTGAGCACATCCATCCTGTCCTGTGAGGCCTGTGAGTGCTGCTCATCTGCTCTAACCACAGAACCCCTGCTCTAACCACAGAACCCCTCCAGCTGGGTCCCCAGGCAAATGTCACAAGTTCATGGGGTCTCCCTGCTGTCGGATGGTAGAGCATTGATCTGTATGACTCCAGGGCAAGATTTGGGTGTTCTCTGCGTACCTAGATGGGGATCTTCATACCTCCTCTGGCTCCCAGAGGAGGCAACTTTGTCCCTCCTTTACTCGACAGCCAGGTTGAGATCTCTGCTCGTCTTCACCACTGTCTTCCCTGGCACCAGCTGTATGAGGAGAAGGCCATCCCACAGCCCATGTGCTGTGGGGCTCTTGCCTTGCTCTGGGGTTCACTCAGGTGCTTGCAGAAACCGTGCCGAGATGGCTGAAGTGCTTTTGATACACACATAGTGTCCCTGTGGCACCAGGGGTGCCTTGGTCCCAGGGTTGTGGTAAGCCAGGTGCTGTCCATATCTTTGGAGCATCCTGGAAGAGCTGGATGCGTAGCTGGCCCTCTGGGGGGGGTCACAAATGCAGTGGTGGTGGGGTGATGCTAGTCAGCCTGTTTGTTTTGCAGGTGATGTTAGAGTGCCTCTTTGGGTGAAGAAAGGAGGAATGAAGTTCCCAGCTGACTCTGACACCCCCGTGATCATGATTGGCCCTGGCACAGGGGTGGCACCTTTCCGAGCAGCGATACAGGAGAGGGTGGCACAAGGATGTAGAGGTGAGGGATGGTCCTGTGAGGGACACAGGATGCCCCTTGCTGCAGGCAGGTCTGCATTCAGCGTACGGGAATGAGGGACGTGGGGCTCCTGAGGGTTTGGACAGGCCTACGCTTTGCTGTGTTTGAGTGGGAGCAAGCTGGGCTCTGGGGCAGGTGAGGACCAGAGCCTGATGCGTGCAGCCTGTGTGGTTATTCACAGGCTGCACTGCAAGGCTGCTCCCTGGGTCAGGGCAGGGCTCTGCAGAGGCTCTTTCTTGGCTCTCTGTGAGTGGAGATGGGTTTTTGAACTCGGTCTTCTGCTGCACGAGAAGTCATGCCTCTGCTCTTGTCCCATTGTTGTTCCCCTAGCTCAGCTATGGGCCTCAGCAGGAAGCTGAGGCTGGTCAAGGGGAACAGGCAGCCCTGGAGGGTTCTTCTTGCCCTACCTGCCCCTGCCTCATGCTTTCCCAGCACACAGGGGCCTCTGGTTGTCACAAGCCACCTGGCTTAATGGTCACAGAGTTCCTGAGTCCTGGTTCGTCCAGGTCAGGGCTGTCAGCCAGACCTGGCAAAGCACCACTTGGAGCTCTGTGGCACCAGTGGTCCCCAGCATTCACAGGGCATTTGGTCCACCCATCATGGCCCTTCTGGTCTGCTCTCTGCAGGGAACTGCTTGTTCTTCGGCTGCCGCCAGAAATCCAAGGACTTCTACTGCCAGGCAGAGTGGGAAGAGCTGGTGACAAAGGGCTTCCTGACACTCTTCACGGCCTTCTCCAGGGACCAGGTTAGTTCCCAGAGGAGAAGGGTGGGTACAGAAGCATCTCAGGCAGCACTGGTGGGACTTTGCCAGTGTTTCTGGCCCCTGTACCTGTTGACATGGGATGCAAAGGGCCTGGTGAGGTGGCACAGTGCTCAGCTTGCTCACTCACACCACCTTGGTGCTGGCCAAGATCCCCACTGGCACTGCAGTGCCACTGCCAGCCAGGACGTGTCTGGCTGAGTTGAGCTAGAAAGATTGCTGGGATGGGGCTGGTGAGTGCCAAAGCAGATAAGGCATTAGCCAGCTTTGTTTGGCTGGACCACATGAGTGATAAAGGCTCCTAAGCCTCTCGGGGGGGGTCACCAGGCAATAACCTTTCTTGGTTGAGTGCCATCCTCCCCACCGTGTCTCTCTGATCACTGGCTGAAACTGAGGAGCTTGGCCTCCATGCCAGCTCTCCCCGAGTCTCAGCTGTGCAGGAGAAAGCTCCCCAGAGATACAAGCACCCCCACAATTCAGTCCCTCACTTTGCTCCCTTATTTCCCAGGTGGTGTCTTTCGTGGGCAGCTCTCAGCCCCTCTCTGGGCTGTGGGGCTTTTTATGTTGCTGGACAGGCTCCGTAAGCTGGGACTCTGTTTCACTGTTTTGCCCGTTCCCTTGATGGCACTGAAAGTTCAGCCTGCCTTTGAAATAGATCTGATAAAAAGGGTCGGTGAGAATGGGTATTTCTGTGTAGCTCAGCTGCCCCAGTCCTCTTCTCCTGGCTGTGTGCATGCGTTGACATAAAGCCAGCGTCTTTTATCCAGTCACTTGTAAGGCATGAGTTGAATCCCACTGTGAAGGCTTTCCAAGTCTTTGATGAACAGGAGCGGCACTGCAGAGGTTTATTGGATGACCAGTTTGCCTTTCCTCTGGTGGCTAACACAGTGAAAGGGGACCTGCTGCTCCCCAAATCGGGAGAGCAGCCCCAGAGCCTCCTCCTGCCCTTGTAGGCACTGGAGGGATGAGACTTGCATCAGAGTGTGCCTCCCAGCCTCCCTTCTCTGCCTGCTTTGTGGGGGGAAGCAGTTTGTCCTGAGGGTCTTCTGCCACCAAGTCCTTGCAGTGCTGTAACAGGGAGGCAAGTGGGAGCGCAGCCAGGTAGGATGTGCCACATTGGGCCATTGTACCTGCGCCTCTAGGAGATCTCACAGCTGTTAACTCATCAAAGAGTTTGTTTTCAAAGAACTGGCAGGAGCTGGGACGCTCCACAGCTGAGGAGGGTTTCCCTCTTCTCTCTGTAAGGTGCCCTTTGCAGTGACCTTCTGTCACATCACGTCTGCCCCGTGGTGCAGGCTGATTGATCCCAGCCTAATGCGGCTGTCACTAATTCTCAGCAGGATGCCTCAGGGTTTAGCTGAGACGTCGTGACCTGAGTTTGTCACTGGGGTGCTCTGGTTTCTAGGTAGCTGCTGGTCCTTAAATGACCTGCTTGGAGCCCTAACCTCGTCGGCAGAGCCTCTGTCAGCACTTAGCTGATTAATGTTAATGATGCTGAAGCTGAGCTACCAGCTGGCTGTGTTGGTGCTTGTGACGGGCTTGCTTACCTCCTGCATCGCTGGCAGCCTGGTCGGAGCAGTGGAGCTGTGCCCAGGAGTGACCTGACTCTCCAGTGCAATGCAACCAGTGGAGCTGCGTGGGACCTGCTGACGTGCGGTGACCAGCTCTTGTGACAGCCAGGGCTGGGGGTTGTTCCCACGCACACCTCCAAACTGTAGCCCACAGGGAGCCTGCGATGCAGCAAGAGCCTTGCTGCCTTTGGGGCTGACGGAGGGAGGAGGACATGGGGAGGAGGCTGTGCCTGCAGCTCGACTCACTGCTGTGCAGAGCCTGGTGTGGTGGAACATGCAGCAGAGGGCCTGGCCTCCATCACACTGTCACCTTTGTCGTAGAGGAGCCAGGAGCCATCTGGGCCGGCAGTGAATTCAGGCATGTTGGCAATGGTGTTCCGCTTGGGCAGGAGCCAGAGCCGTAGGCAGTTGCTTGAATGCGAGAAGTCTTGTGGATTAACCCTTTGGGAACTCCCCTTGGTTGGGCTATGCTGTGCCAAAAGCCAGGTGTATCCAGTCCCTAAGTTCAGCGGAGGGGCAGGGAGCAGGACCAAGGCTGTCTCTCCAAGCTTCCTGCCCTTCCTTGCTGCTTCAGGCCTCCAGCAGGTGACAGGGCTGGGACCAGCAGCCAGGGGTGCGGGGAAGGGTCTCTGCCCTGCGGCAGCCCTGGCACAGGAAGGCCACCGAGCCTCCTCTGCCCATGCAGGGAGAGCGGAGGGAAGGAGGGAGAACCCTTGTGGGGACTCCCCAGCTCATGGTCCACCAGAGCTGGAGCAGGCAGGGGGAAGACAAAGGATTCAGGGAGGGGCTACTCACAGGACGTTCCTTGTTGAAGCTCCTGCTGCTGCACCCATCTCCCCCAACCCATCCCAGTGCACTGACACAAGGTGTGGGGATCCCCTTCCCTGTGTGAGAGTTGATCCAACTGCTTCTCTCAGTGCCCCCTTGTGCTGGGGGGCTGCGTGGCCCTGAGCTCTTTCAAAGAGCCCCTGAGGACAGTCCCCAGGGGCTGGACAGACGTGCTGGGGTTGGGGCTGGGGCCGCAGTCAGGACTGGCGGGCTCAGTGCCGTGTTTCCCTGCAGGAGGAGAAGGTTTATGTTCAGCATCGCATCCGGGAGAACCGAAGGCTGGTGTGGGAGCTGCTGAGCAGTGGGAGCGCTCATGTCTACCTGGCTGGGTGAGTGAGAGAGGTCCCCACACAGGGACTGGGGGAGTGGGGCTGCACATCGCTGCATCTGCATTCCCTTGACTCAGCCTCCAGAGTGAGCACACCCCGCACATTGGCAGGTCTCTGGGGACTGCACTGACCGCCGCAGAATGTCCTGCTTGTTCCTTCTCTCTGTACATCCTGCTCCATAAGCCCTGGGCTGAGAGGGCTGTTTCTCACCTACCCTGTGCTCCAGTTAGGAGAGGGAGAGCTGGCACTGTAGGAAAGGTGTTCCAGCCGACCCCGTGTGCCCATCCCTCCAACTGCCAGTGCCCGTGACTGGTGTCACCTGAAAGCAGGCAGCCTGGCCCCTGACCCATGGCAAATCCATACACAGGAGAGCTCTGGCCTCTCTTTACATCCCTCTCCTCCGGTGGGGCTTGGTGAAACCAGAGAAAAAGGCTTGTGTAGTTCCTGTGGCTGCTCAGGTGGGCAGGAGACTTTTAAAGCACAATATACCAGCACTCCACTGGTGCTGGGGCTTATGATCAACAGCTTTTGGGACCCTTGGCACATTCTGGCTGGCTCTTCGCACCCACACCTGCCTTTCCGGGGCAGGGACAAGCCACGTTGCACCGTAGCCTGCCTCCTTTGGCAACACAGTTGTTCACCAGGTGGTTGTTCACCTTAGGCTGGTAGAAAATCTCAAACCATTGGCCAAAAGCAGGGTCTGGCCTTTGGAGTCAGAGCATCTGCAACTTCATTCGTGGCTCTGTGTCTGCTTTCCTGAGCAAAGCCCTTAATCTGCCTGCCCTTGTCGCTGCCTGTACGGCAGGGAGGAGGCCACTCATCCGCTGCCTGGGGTGAGTGTTGTGAAATGCTTTTGGACTCCTTGAGCTGGTGAGAGGCTGGCAATGGTGTTTGTCGTGTACCCCGTGACCTGGAAAGTGCTGTGCAAACCTGTGCCTTGCTGTCGACACGAGCAGCAATTGCAGGAGGCTCTTTCCTGCCTGTCCCGCACGAGAGCAGGAACTTCCCTGGTGCCTCGCAGGGCGAGACTGGCCTTGCTGCATTCCTGGGAGAAGGAGATTTTTGTTTACTGCCCAGGAAGTGGAGACCAGGCCTCCCACTGCCCTGTTCATTGCTGCACCAGTGCTGCCCCCTGGTCTGGTATGCCTCGCTGCATCGCGGGGCTTTCTGGGGCACCTACCCCAAACTGGTGATTCCTACCCACAAATCTGGGGTTCAGGTTTGGTTTCCTCCATCAAGCTGCACTTGGGACTTGGGGTTGTGCCTCCATCCACAGCCCAAATGCTGAGACCATTGGGCAGCTGTTGGGTGACCACTGGGCATGGTGTCCCGATGGCTCTGTCCTCTCCTTCTTCTGTCCTCTTTGCTACTTTCTGGTCCTGATGGAGTTACCCTGGGGGCTACCAAAAAAGGATCAGTGTCTTGGAAAGAGCAAGGCTTGCACAGCTCTCCCCATTGCAGGTTTTTGGGTTGGCCATGAGGGTGGTGTTTTGGATGTTGGGGTTGCTCCAAGACCCGTCTCGCTGGGGTCTTCATCCCTGGCATGGGGTGGCCCTCAGTCCTGATCAGGCAGGTGGGATCCAAGTGCCTCGTCCTCCTTGTACAAGTGGCAACTGTCCTGTTTGCAGTGGGCACTTGCCCACCCCTCCTGAACAGCCCACACCGCTTGTAAGGACACCTGGGATCACAGTGCCCCTCCCTGGCCCACAGACTCTGAGCTGCCAGTGGGGGGGCAAATAGGAAGGTGCAGGTGAGGTAGCCTGAACATGGCCTTTTTTTCCCCTAAAAATAGTATTCCCAGTTTCAGCCATGCTAGGAGAAAGATGGGGAAAGTGAATCCTGGGCTGTGTGTCCCTGAGCAGCAGCAGCTCTGGGCCATGTAGCACGATGTGTCTGACTTCCCGGGCCCTTGCTGCCTGGGGCAGGGGCTGGGGGGCCAGGACTGTATCTTCTCTCTGATTGTGCCCAGCTTATCTCACCCAGGCCCATAAAGGTTGAAAATGTCTTTCTCTTTCTGCAAAAAATAGATACTTGACATGTTTTCCATCACAAGCCCAGCTACATTATCTTGCACTTGCATATCAGTGCCTGACTCAGAAACGGTATGACTCTTCCAAAAAAAGAAGACCTCCTTTCTGTGTATCTTGGGATGTTAATCAGCTTCAAACGCAAGTCAGAATTCTGCCTTGTTCTTGGGAAACAGCAAGGACATTGCCAGATGCTTGTGCCAATTGGAGCAGCCTGGGAAATTTTTTATTAGTTGTTATTTTTTTTTGTTGCACAGTCAGTTCATCAAATGAAACTCTCTCCAGGAAAAAGTCTGAATTTCTTATTTCCCATAAGAAATAATTGCGCTTGGAAGTGTTCAGTCCTATTCGGGTATCTTCTACACAGGAGCTCATATTTTCTTTGCCAATTCTGTTATTTTGAGGTTTGAGCTGGCTTTGGTTACAAATGTCACCATCAAAACAAACATTTCAGGTTTCATGAAAGGAGGCAGCGGTTGGACGGAAGCGGCTGCTCCTTCACAGCAGTTGTCTTACCCAGCTCAGGATCAGACATGTTTTCCATCGAATGTTTCCCCTGAGATGAAAGGACGGTTTCCCGCCCTCCTGCCGATAAATTATGACTCGTGCATATTCCCCCTGTCCCTCTAATGAGCGTGATGGGAAATGGAGCAATACAGGGGCTGGAGTTAAGGCTACCGAGCTGCGATGCTCCTTTGCCAGGGACTGGCTACCAAGACCACATCTTTGCCTGAAAAGCCCTGCGTGGCTAACGGCGCTGCTCTCTAGGGAGTGGTAGGAGCTACCTCTGGAAACCTGTCATTTACTCAGCGCCAGGCGGGCTGTGTTGCAGGGTGAGGCAGGTTCCCACTGCCCTGGTGCGGCAGTAGCCAGTAGCCCACGCTGTGTGCCAGGAGCAGTAGGTTCGGCTGCAGGGACCACTGCCCCGCTGATGGGCTGCCTTGCCAGAGCTCTGGGGCTGCAGATAGGCCCCCGTTTTTCCTACTTGCCCTCCATTGCACCGCCTGCTCTCTCTTCCAGGAATGCCAAGCAGATGCCAGCGGCGGTGGCTGAAGCTCTGCAGTCGGTGTTGCAGCTGGAAGGTGGCCTGTCACCCTCCGAAGCAGAGGAGCATTTAACAGCCCTGGAACGATCCCAGCGCTTCCAGTCTGAAACCTGGTCGTAAGCCTGGCTCCCTGCCTCCCCCTTCCCCACGAACTCTGCCTGAATAAAGGAGCCAGCAAAATGACACCTCTGGCATCATCCTTGGGCTGAGATTATCACAGCCAGGAGGGGGGCCTGGCAAAGGGGGTGGATTTACCCAACCAGCGCTTCCCTGATGGCAGCAGGGCCATGGTGGGCAGGGGGAACCTGTCTCCGGGGGGGGGGTGTGGGTTTGGCGTGGGTAAAGCCTGGCTCCCCATGCCCGCACCACACCGGCGTGGAGACGAGAAGTCTCTGGGGTGGGATGGTGCTGGCTGGCTCCTGCCTGGGACTGACCTGCAGTCTGACGTGCTCCGGCTCCTGCGGTCCCCATACTGGGTGAGCAGCACCCCGCGGGCATTGCTACTACAGCGTTGGCAGCGGCCATTGTTTGTGGTAGGACCTAGAGGAAGTGAGCTGTTGCATGGGAGTCTCTCCACCCTGGCATTAGTCAGCAGCAACAGCTCTTGCTGCAGGAGGCTGCCTTGACAGACCTGTTCCCCCTGTCTCCAGGGGATGGGCGCAGAAGGAAGCTTCGGTCTCTGTCTCTGCTGCCAGTTCATCTTCCAGAGCCTGCTTGATGCTAAGGTCTGAGCTCCCCAAGTGCCAGTTACCATTGAGTTATCCCATTCCCTGAGTGCCTGCATTGCTGGACCCGTTCTTCATCCCATCCTGGGAGCTGCTTCCAGCTGGGGCTGGGCGAGCCAGCAGCCTCCAGCCCTTTCCCTGGCAGCCGCGGGGCCATCTGCCCTCCTGGCCCTGCCCCTGCCCCAGTGGTGCCAGTACCACCACCTTCCTCCCCCAGTTCAGCGAACTCGGTGCCACTGTGTAAATAGCAATTAGGGCCCAGGGCATGAATCAGCCCGGGACAGTCCCTGGGAGCCGGCTGGGACAGGAAGGGACAGCAGTGCCACACCACACCTGTGACCCAGCCACCCTCCCACGCACCAGATCATGGGGTCCTGCACAGGCGAGCAGTGCCCCAGGGCATTGCTGGAGCTACAGCACTGCAGTGAGTGGAAACGAGGTGCTTTTTGGGTCTCTCCACCCTGCTGCTTTGCCAGTGCTGCCTTGCTTCGAGGAGCTGTTGAACCTGCAGTCCCAGGTTGGGCTGGGTGTCTCCACACCCCAGGGACAGTCCCCAGAGGACAGCGTGGAGCTGCTGCGTGACAGTCATCACGCTGGTGACACCGTCCCCTTGCATGGGGCACTATCCCGGCTGCACTCTTCCTCCCAGGCCCTGCAGGCTGCCCATGGGGCAGGGCAAGGAGAGGTGGCCCAGCACAGGGACAGACCTGGAGGATGGGGGTGGGCTGGGGGGCTGTACTGGGGCAGCGCAGGACCTGTGCTGGTGTGCTATATTGGGTGTGAGCTGGGGGCTGGACTGCGAGCAGAGTAGGAGCCATGTTACTGCGCTTATACTGGAGTGTGAGCTGGGGGGCTGTACTGGGAGCAGAGCAGGGTCCGTGCTGGTGTGCTGTACTGGAATCTGAGCCGAAAGGGGCTGTACTGGGGCAGCACAGGGCCCACGCTGCCATGCCCCACGGGCAGCGGCGTGGGGAGCTCTGGCCGCAGACATGGCTCCATTTTTGCTGGGCGAGGAGAAGAGGCGGCCGTGGGCCCAGCTCCTCCCCGGCTCCCATGGGAGCTGATTGGCGCGGGCACGGCTGCCTGCCCCGGGCTGCCTGCATTTGAGCCGCTTCCAGGAGCTGACAAACCAGACTGGTTAGAGCCAGGCTCGGCCCCAGCCCCGCCTGGCCCACAGCAGGCAGCGGGTGCCTGCCACCCCTGCACCCCTTGCCGGCACAGCGGGCAGTGCCCAGCTTGGTGCCCTCTCCTCTGGACTGTGGTGGGTCAGTACTGCATCGGAGCTGGGGAGGAGGAAGAGGAGGAGGAAGTGGCCGCTGGATGCGCACGGTGATGCCCCTCTTGGGGTGGCTTATCGGTGAGGGTGATGGGGACAAATCCCTCTTCAGGGGCTCCTGACCCATCTGTCTGGGAGGGCGTTCCAACCTACGCTGGAGGGATGACGGGACTCTGCGCAGATGCCGCTGCCTTTAAACCCTTCTGGCAGCTGTGCTGAAGGCCACCTCCTGCCCCGGAGCAGCACCCGCATCCCGCACTGCGCCCTGAGGGGACTCGGGGGTGGTGGGTGAGGGGGGTGGCCGTGGAGCAGCCGCCCCCATGGAGCCGGCAGCAGGCGAAGAGGCAGAGCCCAGCGTCCAGCCGCTGCGGGCAGCTGGGGGGGAGGGCTGTGCTGGGCAGCAAGGGGAGAGTGAGACTGTGGGACTGGGGGGCCCTGGGGAGCCACCCCAGCTGGGCGGAGAGGTGCCCGCCACTGCCTGGGGCTGCTGGAACCTGCCGGCAGCGGTGGAGGACGCAACCAAGCCGCTGCTGCCCGGGCATGATGAGACGCCTGCCCATGGTGCCTCCCTGCCCGTGGGGCACGACCCTCCTGCTGCTGCCGCCGCTAACCCCATCCTGCCCCACGGGGAGAGCCCAGCACTGTGCAGGGGGTCGTCCAGCCTGGAAAGCGCCTTCAGCTCCACCCTGAGCCTCTCTGGCGAGGAAGAGGAGACGTCGAGTGACGAGGTGGCGACGGAGGCAGAGCCGTGCCGCGGGCCGGCGGGCAGTGAGGACGAGTGCCCCATCTGCACGGAGCCCTACGACGACCAGGGGCACAAACCGGCCCTGCTCAACTGCAACCACGGGCTGTGCCGCGCCTGCCTGCGCGCCATCATGGACACAGCTGCCAGCACTGAGTTCGGCCGCGTGCGCTGCCCCATCTGCCGCCAGAAGACACCCATGCTGGAGTGGGAGATCTGCAAGCTGCAAGAGGAGCTGCTCCTGCTGCACGCCCAGCCCGGCTCCCCCAGCACCCTGGCCACCCCCCGGCCCCCAGCCCTGCCGCCCCGGCGCCCGGGCCTCCTCGGTGCCCTCGAGCATCGCTTCCAGGTGCGCTTCCACACCAGCCGCATGTTCGGGTGCCTGCCCTGTGTCCGCTACCCGCCCTGCCTCATCCGCCGGCTGGGGCGGCTGGAGCGGCACTGCCGCTGCTGCTACCTCCTGGTGCTGGCACTGCTGCTGGCGGCCGAGATGCTCAGCCTGCTCCTCATCTTCCTCCCCATTGTCCTGATGGTGCTGCTCTTCCTCATCCTGGATAAATAGCGCTGGGTTTGTGCCTCCAGGCTGGGCCACATGTGGGGAGAGGAGCCCTGCTCCTACTTCGCCCCCGGCTCTGGTGCTGGGTGGTGATGCCGGCCGGGGAGCAAGCCCATGAACCCCGGCACCTGGCATGCACTGGTGCTGCTGGTGAGCCTGCAGTGAGCGAGGCAGCGGAGGAGCCAGGGCAGGCAGTGGGGGGAGGCGACCCCGGAGCTGAGCATCACCTGCATCCCACCGGGCGCCAGGTGACATATTGCTGCAGCAGCGAAGGGGTGGATGGAGCAGGAGCCCTTCCTGCACCAGGGGCACATCCCTGGCACGGGGCTGGGAGCCGGAGGGGCTCTGCGGGCAGAGCAGGGCTGTGCTGTGGGATGTGCTGACTGTGCCTGGGACAGACGGACTGAGGTTCCTCAGCATGGACTGGAAATACAACTTGCATTTCTACCATGGTGGTGTCAGGCTGAGTTCAGTGTCTGGTCTGGCCTGGGCATGTCCCCTCGGGGCCCAGCAGTGACACAAGCAGGGGACAGGGACAGCCAGTGGTCCCCAGTCACCGTGGGAGAGGGTGCCCGTCCCCACTGTGGCACCTCCCAGCCCTGGCCAAGCGGTGCCAGCCCGTGCTCGCCCTGTCTGGAGATAAGAGAGCAAACACAGCTCTGTCCCTGTGGCGTTGTGCTGGCAGCACCGAGCAGGACGGGCCGGCGGGGACCCAGGCACCCAGCACCCTCTGCCTGAGGACGGGTGGGTTCGGCCCCAGCCGGGCACCGAGGGCAGAGGAGCCCATGGCACCGGGTCTGTGCCCACGTGGGGCCTGCCCACGGCTGCGGCGGGCAGGAATAGCTCAATGCGGAGCGGGATGTGGGCTCTGCTCCTCACTTGGCAGCTGGCTCCTGTGGGGGCTGTGTCCCAGCTGGGCTGCCACCCCCCTCCCAGAACCTCCCCGTGCGATGCCTGGGCCATGGCATGGCTACTCTGCACCCTGGGTCCCCCCCACGCTGCAGGGCAGGGGGCTGGCAGCAGATTATTGGGGACACCCATACCCTGAGGGGCAGGATATGGGGCCAGCGCCGGGCTTTCAGCCACCTTTGGGCTGGCAGTGGTGGGCAGGGAGGTGTCAGACCCCCTCAGTCCCCCCCCAGGATCCCATCAGAGGGGTCAGTCTCCTGCAGTGCTGGCACCCATCGTCACAGTGTGCTGCTCCTTGTTCACCCCTGCCAGCCTCCTCTCGGGGCCCTGCCAAAGCTCTGCACAGACCCTGTGACAAATTGCCCCCGTGTGCTGTCACCCCTCCCCATCCCTACCGAGGGGCTGGCTGTCACCGCCGTGCCCCTGCCCGGCCTCGCCAGGGTTGTGCAACCCGCCGTGTGCCATAGCTTCGCCCTTCTCTCCCAGAAAGGCGCCGCGGGCACCTCCCCAGGGCTGCGGCTGAGGGGACCAGGGGGTACATGGGCTACCACCCCCCACCGCCCTTCCTCTTCCTCCTGCAAAGGGAGCCAGGCCGGTGGGGAGCGAGGGAATGCTCCCCTGCCCCACAGCCCTGTGAGAAACCCGCGCCCTTGTGCCCACGGGGGCAGAGACTGGGGCCGTGGGCTTTGCTGGGGCTGCTCTCGGCATTGGCACTGCCGTGCTTTGCTGCGGCAAAGTGCCGGGGCGTGGGAGGCAGCAGCAGGAGCAGGGCACCCCGAAACGGGTCAGGCCAGCAGGCAGAGGCGGGCAGGTCCCCCTGGGCCCCCTTGCACCGAGGAGTATTTATTTATACCAAGTGGAGCAGCTCCATCAGGAGAAGCGTCAGCTGGGGGCATTTTCAGCTGGATGGGACCTGCAGGGAGGGGGGGCTCTGACACCTGGGGGGGCCCTGCCACCGCACGGGAGCCTGGCACGTGTCCCTGCTCTACATTACATGGAGGGAGGATAATGGTCTTTTGGGCAAACCAGGCCAGAGCTGTCCCGGGGGGGGGACGCGACGCAGCACAACGCACCCTGCAGCGCCTCTGCGCTCCTCGCCCGGCTGCCGGCCCCTCCGGGTGCTAAAAGTGGGAGAAGGGCAGGCGAATGCCCCTGGGGATGGGGTGCTTGGGGGGCTGCGGGGTGCGACTGACCCCGTGGGGATGCCGAGCCCAGCAGTGCCACGGTGCCCGGGCGCGCGGGCAGGGCTGGTGGCGGGGGCCAGGCTGCAATATCCGCTCGCAAGGACTGGGTTATATGTAGCGTGCCAAGACAGCGGTGGGTGGCACAGCGGGTGCAGCACAGCGAGCCGGGGCTGGGGGCGGCCTGCCGAGAGCCACAGGGGGCTACGGCAGGGCTCTGTCTGCTGGGCACCATCACCCGGCACAGCCCCCCCAAAGTCCCCCACATACAGCCTCTGATCCCTTGCAGTCCCCTTGTACCCCCCCCCACACCATTCCCCCCCCCCAGCAGTTATATGCACCCTGTCTCCCCATGCACACCCCACTGCAGCCCCCAGCCCCTCCGTGCACCCTAGTCTCACCACACCACCCCCTCCCCCCCGTGCAGCCCCGACCTACCCCCCAGCTCCCCTTTGCTGCCCGCCATTGCCCCATTGCAGCCCCCCCAACCCCTCTCCCCCGACCCCTGGACTCCAGCACAGCCCCCCACATCCACTCCACCTCCCTCGCAGCCCTCCCTGTCCCCTCCCACAACCCCCCCGACACCCCCTTGAACCCCGAATGCTTCGTCGCATCTCCAGGCTGCTGGCACCAGGAGGGTGACGTGGTGTCCCCTGTCCGGTGGCGTGCCTGTCCCCGTCCCTGCAGGACCTGCCTCTCGGGGCTCTGTGGGGCCGTTTCTCTCTCCAGCCTTCTCCTGCTGAAGCCCAAGTGTCCCCCCCAGCCCGGGTCCCCAGCCATGCCTGGGTGGCAGTGAGGACATCGGTAGCACAGGCAGCTTCACACATGCACCGAGTGTGCCCAGTCTCAGCCACACGGGCAGGTCAGGGTTGGGGGTGGGGGGGCAGGAGGTTGGGGGTCAGGGGACGCATCCAGCTCTGGTTGGAGACATCCCCACCCTTTTTGCACCACAAGCGGCAGCAGCACCTCCCCTTCCCCGCTCAGCCCCCACACTGGGGACACGCCAGCACTGTCCCCATCCTGCACCTGTGAGACTGAGGCCGGAGGGACAGCGGGGATGGCACGGCAGTGGTGACACCCTGGGAGCAACTCCTGCACCGGAATCCGGCCTTGAACATGAAGCCGGGGTGGGAGTGTCAGTGGGTGCCCATGCCTGCGGGCAGCCCTCTCCGGGATTTAACCCCAAGAAGGCTCCCAAGCTCAGCAGTCCCTCCCCATCCGTAGGCCAGTGCTGCCCTGGGGACCTGTCACAGCCTCTCGTGCTCCGTGCCACAACCCGTTATCTTCCCATTGCGGGGTTGCACCTCGTTGTGAAAGCCAGGCGCTGGCAGAAGCCGTTGCAAGCGGCTTCCTCTCCACCGAAACAGCCGTTTTGGGTGCGTGACCACCCCACATCGAGGTTCTGAGGCTGCGTGTCCCCAAGGAGGACACAGCCCTGATGCTTGGCCACCTCCTTCCCAGCCTGGCATCACGCTGCCACATAGCCCAGTGCAGCCTTCGGCCCCTTGGCCACGCTGGGGCTGGATCCTGCCCCAGCTCTGCACCAGCAGGGAACTGGTCCAGTTGTGCAACCTCCTGGCAGGGTGGCGGGGCAGGATGGGATATGCATGGGGACCAGCCTCGGCACTGCCCACCCATCACCAGCAGGCGTGCAGAGCTGCCCCCAGCCCAGTGTGACCCCCAGCACCGACCAGCTGCAGGAGCTGGTTTTGGGGAGAACAGCTGGGAAACATCATCTCCCGAACCTGTCCCAAAGGCCAGCCCCAAACTGGCAGAGAGCTGCCCGTTCCTGGCTCTTCCCACATCGAAATCGAGGGTATTTGGGGAAGGGTCACCTCTAGGGGTCATTTATCCTCCCAGGTCCCCTCTCCCACCATGGGCCAGTCCAGATACCAGGAGAGCCCAGAGCTTCATCCCAGCCCAGGACAGGCATAACATCAAGCAGGAGGTTTTAAAACCAGCTCATCTGGGAACTTCTGTGAGCACCTTTGCTCACACACAGCCCAACCTGCCCCCATGGCCACATCCCGGCCACGTTTAAGCAGCAGTGGGTGGGACTTGGAGCGCTTTGAAAACCCAGCTTGGAGATGCAGAGCTCGGCGTGGCCACAGCAGCCGTGGGAGAGTTTTGGGGCTTGGGATGCCAGGGCGACTTTGAAAGACTTCTAATTCACCTGCGGCCCCGACGCGAGGGCTGGCACCACCCCGCCGTCCCCGTCCCCGACTGCACACCCCGGCCACTCTTCCAGCGAGCACTTGCTGGAGGTTAATAGGGCTGGAGAAATGGGCTGGTGCCCAGCACTTACTCCTGAAAGGCCCCATTTCTTCCTTAATTGCAACTCAGAATCAAATTAGCGGTTTTAAATTTACTCTGTGCCCAAGAGGTATCGCAGGGGGTGGGGAGGACGTGCTGTACCCTTCCTCCTTATGTAATAAAAAGGGCAAATTCCTGCTTTGAGGGCAAAATTGTTGCCACCTCTGCCCTGGCTGGCCCATTGCTTCGGTGTCTTTGGGGCCCTGCAGATGGAGACACTCGTCCTGGATTTGGGATGAGTCTTTGGGGCGATGGATGGAGATGCTTGTCCTAGATTTGGGGCTGCCCCAGCTTCCCTGAGCAGCCACATCATCAGGCTTGCCGGGGGATGCTGAGACAGCCAGACGCCTCCAGCACTGCTGCCAGGGCTGCCTGTGCCCCTCAAATCTGAGGATGGCGGGGATGCGGGTGCAGGGCCGGGGAGCCAGGTCACCGCTGCAGTGCACTCAGGGCCGGGGATGGCACTGGCTGCATTATTGATGCTGTAATTCGGCACCCACGGACTGGGATGTCGTTTCGTTTTCTGGGGACAGAAATGCCCCTGGAGGGGGGGAGATGGCAGCCAAGGACAAGAGGTCCACAGCCACCCCTCGCCCCCTACACCCTCCAGGGCTGGGAGCTGCCCCCAGGACTGGGCCGTGACTGGGGACGTGCCAGTGCTTTGGAAGTGGCTGCTCCACAGTATCCCATAGCAGAGGGCAGAGGCAGCCGCTACTCCCAGAGGAAGGAAACTGGGGAGCCAGCACTGGGCCAGCGGGGCTGTGTGTGCACAGAACGCCTCAGTGTGTGTGCACACACCCCCCCCCCGCTGCACACACGCATGCACACACGTGTGCACATGCCAGTCTGTGCGCACAGCTCACGCCCAGGGAACTGCGCTGCCACGGGAGCATCCTCCCGCCTGCTTCTGCTGCAAATCTCTGCCTCTCCCAGCTGGAGAGTTGCCATCATGGTGACGCCAGGGGCCGGTCAGCGCAGGCAGCGGGTGCTCCCCACTGATGCCATTTGCCAGTGCTGCCGGGTGCATGCCAGGCACTGGGGCAGTCCCGGTGTGCCACTGGGGATGGTGCAGAGAGGGGCGTGTGGCAGGACCCATGGGTGCGTCTGCCTCACCAGAGGGGGCCGCGGGAGCCCAGCATGGCCCGTGTCCCTGCCTGGCTCCCTTTGCTAGTGGCTGCCACCTGGACCAGGCTGTCAAATCCCCTCCCCAGTCACTCCGGGAGGAATGGGACACCCCAGAGGTATTTTGGAGCCCTTGGTGTGGCTGGGGACCGCTTGCCAAGGTGGCCAGGGTACCCCCACAATGCCCAGCCGTGTGTGGTGGGACAAGGGACTGGGCAAGGTGGGGACCCAAACATGTCAGAGCCAAGAGCCAGGGCGGAGGAGGAGGTGTCAGTCCCGGGGAAAGCCCTTCCTCTGTGTATCTCCCCCCCAACTTGCCCCACAGACCGAGCGGGGCCGGGGCGCAGCACCCTCGCAGCGACGTGCCTCCCCAGACGCCGTGTCACTGTTCGTTCCAATATAATCTTTATTGGGGAGACGGATGGGGGTTAGAACAAGGCCGGGTATAAAACATGATCATCGTCACAACCAGCAGCGGGAGGCATTGGCAGAGCAACACAGAAACGGTATTGGCCCCGTTCTCCGCCAGAGCAGGGTGGTACCCGGGGCTGCGCCGGTGGCATCGCCTGCTCCCTTGGGGCGGCCAGGGGGGATGGTTCAGCCCCTCTCCCTGGATGGATGCTGGGCTTCGGCCAGTGCTGGGGGCTGCTCTTTCCTCCAGGGTGCGGGGCTCTGCGGGGCCCCCCTGGCTCACCCAGCCCCGGTGCCCTGGGACTGGGCAGCGTGTGCCCCTGGTGCTGCGGCCGTGCTGGGTTGTGGTGCTCAGCCCTGCAGGAGCACCCGCAAATTATGGCTTTTTCTATATTTTTTTAGGTTTTTTTTTTTTTTTTGCTTTTTTGGCAGCAAACTTACCTCTCCAGGTGCCCTGGAGAAAGCAAGACTGTGCACAGGCGGCTGCCGCCCTGCCCACCCCTCCGCACAGGGCTCAGAGCAGAGGTGCTGCTCCGGGGAAGGGACCGTGGGCAGGAGCCAGACCTCTGCCCCCCTGCAGAGCCATATCCCCTCGCTGGAGCCGGCAATGTGGGGTGTTGGACCCTGTGATGCCCCCCCAAGCCATCCCATGGGGCATCAGTGCAGGGCCCCGGGTGGAGAAACAGAGGACGGGCACAGCTCAATGCCTTTGTGAACGTGTAGCGGCCTGAGATGGGGCGGCCGGGGAGGGATGCGGAAAAAACAAGAATCCTCCAAAATGAGGATAAAGTGGAGCTTTCCTCAAGGGCCTGCGGAGGAAATGGGCCGCGTGTCTGCTCGCAACCGAGGGGCCAGTGCGGCGGCGTGGCATGGCTACAATGACTCGGGCGCACGGCGGCTTGGCCACTGAGATGAAAGCTTTGGCAAATAACTTACAGAGAAGGAGAGGGGGAGTCCGGGGACCTGTCCTTGCCTCCTGTGCCAGGCAGGCGACCCAGCACGACACCGGGCACCTCCAGGGCTCCTTGTGCCGCTGCTGCTGGCCGCGGGGCGATGGGGAGGGTGTCGCTCCATCCAGGGTCCAGTGTCCGCTCTTGTGAGCCGCAGGGAGAGAGGAGGGAGAAAGTGCCCAGGGATGGAGCGTGGTGGGATGCTCAATGCACAGCAGGGGCTCCTGCCGCAGGATGGGGGAAGCCGGAGCCCCTGGATGTGCTGGTGGACATGCTCCCCATCCCAGCATCCCTCTCCCTGGGCACCAGCAGGGCATAGGGGGCTGCCGCATGGTCCCAGCCTCCCCATCGCCCCCCACCAGTGCCAGCGAGGAGGCCGGTCCCATGTCCTTGGCCACAGCGATCGTCCAAGCATCCCCGGGCTGTGCCGTCAGCAAAGAGGGGACCAGTGCCATGGTGCAGCACTGTCCTCTTGCACCCGCCAGCCGCCCCGCCACCGGGAGGTGTGGGCAGGGCTGCGGGGCTCACATGATGGTGCAGGACGACAGCGGGTTCCGGATGTGGCAGGTGCAGGCAGCCCCGCAGTACTGGCGGAAGGTCTGGTAGCAGCTGCGGTCGGTGTCGCTGCTCCACTGGACGGGGTTGGCGGCCAGGGCCTCGGCCGGCAGTCTGTTGAGGATACTGGTGTTGACAGCCAGTGCCGCCAGCCCGTAGTCGGTGAAGAGGACGGTCTCCCGCTTGCAGGTGGGGCAGGAGATGAACTTGTACTTGGGGCAGGACTCATAGAGGATCTGCAGGCACTCTTCGCACACCGAGTGCAGGCAGGAGAGGATGCGGGGCCGCTTGTTGGTGAAGTTGTACATGTGGCCGCAGGTGGGGCACTCCAGGGGCTCGCAGGGCGTCGAGGGGTGCAGCACGTACTGGTTGACGATCACCTCGTCTGACGGCGGCTGCCGGTGGTAGCAGACCTCTGAGCTGCCCTTCCGCTGGCTCTGGTACCCGCGCTCTCGCCGCGGCAGGGGGGGAGTCCGGGGCAGCGGCAGGGGGCCGGGGGTGGCATCCAGGGCAGGGATGTCCCCGCACGCCTGGTTGACGATGATCTCGGACTCGGAGGGCCATGCGCGCTTGGCCACAAGGGGCGGCTCACGGCGTGGGGCTGGTGCGTAGCGCGGCTGCGAGGTCTGCAGCTCCGAAAACTTCTCCGGGTGGATGATTTTCATCGCCTCCATTTTAATGATGACCTGTTGCCCTTTCAGACACGACATGAGTATCGTTTTCACATTACTGTCCACTGCTCTGGGGTCTCTGAGGGACGCCTGCATGAGGCTAAAACATGCCGGCAGCCTGCTGAGCTTTCAACCTCGGTCTGGCCGTGGAGCAGGAGCATGGGGAGCAGCCGCTGGCGTGGAAGAGCATCCTGGAGAGACGGGGCAGTGCCAGTGGGCCCCACGCCCCTCTTCTTCGGCCAGCCCCAAGGGTGCTGTGTGTGAGGCCGGGGCAGGCAGGGGAAGGCAGGGCTCACAGCGGCATCCTGCCCGCCTTGGAGGATGCTCTTGGGTGGGTGATCAAAGTGTCGGCTCCCCGCAGCGCCACACTGGGATGTCAATGTGACATTGGGCGTCACTCGGCAGCCCCCCTTTGCCTTCGCTGGCACTTCTCACGCCGGATCAGCTGCAGTCTGGAATGGTAAACTGGGGACCGTGGTGCCAGGCACTGCCTGGGGCAGGTGAGTCCGGGGGAATCCCGCAGGAACAGGGGGCAGCCCCCACCTTGCCCAGGCCCCCACCTCCACAAGGCCTTTATTCCTGTTTACGTGCCGTGGGGATCCTCGTGGCGCTGAAGAATGTGTTTGCAAATTCCTTTGCTCTGACTTCCCGGCTCTCCCTCCTGCCGTCACTGGCAGCTCCCGTGGGGCAGGGGCTCAGGGAGCATCCCGTGCCGGAGGGCAGCTCACCTTGGCCGGTGCTGGGGCTGCCACACGCCTTTTCCCCGCTGTCCCCGACACCTCTGTTCCCAGCTCAGCTTCGTGCTCACTGGAAATGAAAAGCAAGAGGGGGTTGGATCCAAGGCTCTTCAGGGATCTGCCGGCTGCCAGCACTCCCTTGGGATGCGTGCCCGCCTGCATCCCGGCAATTTGGCAATTCAGCCCTGCAGGTCCTGTCCATCCGCCTGGGTGTTTGGGCCGGCGGAAGTGGGATCTGACAGGTATTTCCCCCCAGGCATCTCTTCGGCGGCCCTGAGGTTGGGGTCCCGGGTCCCCCCTCTGCCCTGGGGGCCAGCAGGGCAAGTCCCCCTGTGCCCCGCTGGGATGCAGGGCCCCTCCCGGGGGGGCTCCCCCGCCGGCCTGCCTCTGCTCAGGGTTTTCTCTCACGTTTAGCCCCTCCTCTGCTTGGTGGATCTATTTTTACCTCCATCGCTTGCTCCTGATCTGTCTCTGCTATTATCCCTCCCTCCAGCTTCCTCTCCCCCTTCCCAGCTCCCTGCCCTTGTCCCATGGCTGCTGGGGAGGACAGGCCACATTTGAGGGCAGGAGATGGGGGGCAGGCAGCCAGCCCGTGGCCATTTTCTGCCTCAGCAGCCCCAGCGACAGCCTGTCTCTCCTCCAAGAAGGGTGAAGGCGCTCTCCTCCATCACGCTGCAAATCCTGTTAGAGGGATGCCTGCTCCCGCCGAGCCCTGCCAGGCCTGATGGAGGGGGCCCGAGGGGGCCATCTGGTTGCAGCAGCAGCCCTTGGGGATGGTGAGAGGCCACAGGGGGGTTCAACCCCGGATGCCTGAGAGCTGCGGGGGGCTGGATCCCTGCCCAGTCCCAGTGGGGGTGTCCCAGGGGGCTGTGCCCTGGCAGCACTGGGGTCCCGCAAGCATCCTGCGATGCCTGCCCTGAGGAGGGAGGCCTCGTGTCCTGCATCCCCCACCACAGGCCCACATTCTGCACCCCACATCCTGCACCCCACACTGCGCAAGCAGCTTATATCTCCCTCCCCCCCCCCCCCAAATCATGCACAGCAGCAGCCCCAGGGGCTCTCTGCTCGCAGGTCTTGCGTAGACACTCACCCGCAGCGCACCGACAGGCAGGGCGATCCGCACAGACGGGCAGCCGCCGCACACAGCCACCGCGTTTCCACGCTCGTGCCGTCACACCCCTTCATGCACAGCCCTGGCGCAGCACCCCACCAATACCCCGCATCCCCATCACCCCTGGGGAGACAGACCCCTTCCCAGCACCCCCCACCACACGCAGCATTCACCCCCCACTGACCTCCCACCGCAATCCCCAGCCCCACGCACCCCTGCCCCACGCCGCGCTGGCAGGCTCGCAGCCCAGCAGTGCACACACATGTGCACACCCGCACACACACACACACCACCCGCACACACACACACACACACACACGCACGTCCTCACGCCTGCACACCCGCAGGGTGATGCCCCTCGGGCAGCCCGGCCAAAAGGACGGTCCCTGCCACTCGTTACCTGCATTGGCCTGCCGTGCCTCGGACGGGGGATGCCGCGTCCCCAGTTCAGCCTCCAGCCCCGGGCTCCGTCCCCGGCGGAGGTCTGGAGGCCCAGGCGGCTAAAGGTTATCTGAAAGGCAGAGGGATGTCGGCGCTGCCCGTGCGATGTCCCGGCTCCCCGAGGATGCTGGCGGGTCCCCGCCGCCTCTCCCGGCCGGGCCGCGGCTCCCGGCCTCGCTCCCCGTCGCCTCCTCCCGCAGCTCCCCCGGCGGCGCGGGGAGGGCACCGGGCACAAAGGCAGCGCTGGCGGCGCCGGGCTCCCGCCGGCTCCTCCGCCTCCGGATGCTCGGCGGGAACCGGCTGCCGGGGCGGCGGGGGGGGGTAGGGGGGGGAGGCGGCAGGTAGCGCCGCCGCCGGGGAGGCACCTTCCGCCCGCTCTCCCTCCCCCGGCTCCTCCGCCGCCTCCTCCGGCCGCGGAGCCCGGGGCTGATGCAACACTCCCCGGCCGACGGCGCAGGCTGGCTGCTGGTGGGGGGGGTGGGCTGCGGCTGGGGCGCCCCCCGGTCCCCCTCCGGCAGGTGCGGGCGGGCGGGCTCCGTCCGCGCTGTCCCGCGGGGCTGGGCGGGCGCGGGCGCTGCCTGCGCGCTGCCTGCGCGCTCCCGCCCGGCTGCCGCCCGCTGCCCGCAGTGCCGCCGCAGTGGTGCAGCCGCCTCACATTTCTCTCGCTCAGCAGCGCCGGGGCCCGCCGGCCCGACGCCCCGCACCCCCCCCCCCCCCCACTCACACACACACCGCACACCCCCCGCCCCGCTCCCCCCCCCCCCCCAGCCCCGCACCCCCGGCCCGGTCCCGGCGCGGTGTTTCGTGGGGGGGGGGCCTTTGCAGTGACTCAGCAGCTGCCGCTGGAAACGGCCCCGCGGCGCGGGCTGGAAGCGGGGGATGCTGCTCCCGGGGGCAGCGGGTTTGGGGGCAGCATCAGGGGGCGGGGGGCAGCGGAGAGGGGGGCCAGGCCGGCAGCCCCCACAACTTTTGGGGCTAGAGAAAGGTCATAACACCAGTAATACCTCGCTCCCTCCCTCCCTCCCTCCCTCCCTCCCTCCCGACTTTTTCCCACTGCCGAAACAGAGCCATACACCCCACCGTGTCCCAAGGGACCCCCGCCTGACCCTGACCCACAGCCACCCTGCGGGAACGGAGCAGAGGGGCTCCTCCCACCCTGAGGTCAAAAACCGACTGAGCATCCCAATCCCTGCTGAGATCTCAGGAGGGGGGAGCAGGGCACAGGGTCTCACTGGTCCCAGGGGGATGTGGTGAGCCCAGCACGGCATGTGTGGGGGGGTCACACCGCCACTGGGTACCAGCAATGCTGTCTGGTCCCTGGAGAGCACTGGGGAGCACCACACCATCGCCATGGTCTTGCTGTTTTGGCCCCCTTCACTGGCACAGGCGGACAGGAGCCCACAGGCTGCACACCGTGGCCTAGAAGGACAACTCCTGCTCTGTGCTTCCCGGCTCCTGCCGTGCCCTGGCAGATGGTAGAGGCCGAGCTGCCCTCTCCCCCTGCCGTGGGTGCCTCCAGCGTGGGGAGTCCACAACAGGCAGCCAAAATTGGTGACCATCCGCATGTAGAGCCCCCCCAACTCCCCAGCCATGCTCGAATCCAGAGCTCACAGACAGCCCTCCCCAGTGACAGTGATCCTGGGCACCCAAACCCAAAATGCTCCATCCCTCCATCCCGCCTGGGTGCCGGTGGGGTCTCACCGGGCTCCTTTGGGTGTTGCTGGCGTTTCCCTGCTCGTGTCACTCACTGCCACTTTTGAGCTCTTTATACTCCTCAGTTGGCCCCAGGATTTTGCCCGGATTTTGGTGCCCTCCCCCCAGACCTCACCCTGCCCAGACCCTCCAACCTTGCTGCAGCAAAGACCCGGCCACCACTTGCCCCTGTAACAAGGGGTCTGCGGGGGCTCGGAGCCACACTGTGACTGCACAGCCACATCGTGCTCACGCCATCACTGTCCCCTGGGCCCTCCATCCGTGGGACAGACGCAGGAGCTGGAGCTCACACACGTCACTGAGCAGCGCTGCATCCCCCCTGTCAGCCCGGAGGAAAGCTCAGCCCCACCAGGCCTTAACGCATTCCATAGATGATCTGGCCATCCACACTCCAGGCAATGATGCTAAAAATCTCACCCAGCTGCGTGGCCTGGAGGAGATGACCAAACCCACCCTGTCCAGAGGGATCCCCCGGCTCCTGGGGGCTCAGCCATGTCCTGCACCGACCCCGGAGCGTGGCTTCCCCTGGGACCACCCAGCTTCACCCACCAGCTGCCTCCGCCTGGAAATCCGTGCTCCCCTGTTGACAACGTGAGCTCTTTTATTTTCAATCTTCTCGTTTCCCATTGGATAAGGGATTTTGTAACAACTTTACCTCTAGTCCCTCTAAGTGTAATTCTTTGATCTGCTCACCTGCCAAAATCCGTGCGAGGCCGCTGCTGTCTGGCACCCTAACAGTGCTAAACAGGGATTCCCTTAATCTTCCCCAAACCCTCAGTGTCAGTTTTTGCTTACTTTCCTGCTAATGCTTCTGGATGCAGACAGCAAGAACCGATATATTATGCTTGAACTCACAGAATAGAGGAAATTGCAGGAAGTGAGTGAGCATGAGCCATTTTCTGTTATTAATTCATATGGCATCCCCGTGCTGACCCAGCTCCACGGTGTTATTACGCTGCTATTCCATGCGTAAAGCAACAGCTCTATTTAAAAATAATCATAAATGATATCAGACATCTTTTCTGCTGAATAAGAGTGTGTTTGTGCCAAGGTTCTGGGGATCTTCTTGTTGCCTCAATGGCTCTGCCAGTCTCTGCTTCATGTGCTCGGTGGACGTGGCACTGCATCCTCCCCATCCTGGCACAGCAGCACTGCTCAGCCTCTGCTCCACCTCTTCAGGTACTTGTGAAACAGTTTGCAGCTCGAGCCAGTCTCGCACTTCTTTTTCTCCTAGAGCTTGTGTTAGGCTTGATGGGATTCTTGGTGGCAAGTGCCACTGGTTGAGTCTTGCGCAAGGCAGGCTTTGGCCCCAAGTTTCCATCCCAACGTGCGAGTGCTCAATGAGACTGGCAGAGCTCTCCCAGCTTGGCTTTTGGAGATGCACAGTTTTCCCTTTTCTCTGCTGAGTTGGTCCACCGAGATTTTTGCTTTCCACCCCAAACTGAAAATCATCTCATCCTTCAAAGCCCAGGCCCTGTATCTCCAGCCAGACCAGGGTGGCCACACTCTCAAGTGATGTCCCTACCAAATTCCAGTCCCTATGGCCGACTCTAACCTTTGCCTTGGGTCTGGTCATACTCTTATTCCTGAGTTTAACACCTAACTTTGTCATATACAGATCTCCGCTGCATTATCTTTCATAAAAATCTGTCGTATTGTGTGGTATCATAAATGTACATCGTTATGCTGCATATGGATATTCTCAGCATGTCTCTGAGCGGTGGCGATGCGATATGGCATGCTTTTCTGGGTTATACAAACAGCACTGATTTATTCTACCACTTTCTGAGACCTTTCCAAGCAGGCCGAGCATGCCCTTGGGTTCGGAGGGAGCTCCTAAGCTCAAGTGCACCCGCTGCTCCCCATGTCCTGCATCCAGCTCTACTCGGACAGACATGCAGGAGCAGCTTTGCCAGTGGGTTCGCTTCTTGCCATCCAGAGAAATGAAGGTTTGCTTCCGTAATCAAGTGGTGGTTGTTCCTTGGTACCCTGCGTGCAGCCACAGCTCCTTTTTGCAAAACTCATTACTCTCCAGTGTCACAAATGGATCATTTCTAAACCTTTGGTTTACAGACACATTGAGAGATGTAACACTGCTGGCCAGCCTCTGCCGCAGCTCTGCTGAGATGAACGGTGATGCCAGAAGATAATTCGACCCTAAATTTCCTCCTCATCATCTGCATCAGCCATCATCGGCTCGGTCGTCCAGCTGCACGCTCAGGATTTTATTGCCCTTCTGGATTTATAACGCCTGCGGAGAAGCACCAGCTCTAACAGGATGTTTTCCTCCTCGCGGGGCACTGACCCTGCACCGTGGCTATGTGCCTGTCTCTGCTGTCCACCCAACCGAGGGACCCAGCAGCTCCATGTGCCAAACCGTCCTGCCCTGCATCCCAGATCCCATCTACTGCCTGCAGACCTGGTGCTGGGTTTTGCCCTCTGTGCCTCTGGCAGCAGCACTTGGGGTGCTTTTGCAATGACTCACGCCACTTTTATTTACTGCTTGCCACTCTCGTTACAGAGTTCATTTGACCGGGTCCAGCACACATCCACAGATCTTTCCAAAATCCAGCCTGTTTCTTGCAAAGATCTTGTTTTGCGCTGGTGAATCACTCATCACACAGATAATTCACCCACAAAAAAAATGAGCTCATCTTCAGTTTTCCAGAGAGCAGCTTTATCGCCAGGTCTGCAGTGGGCAGACACCGGCGGCAGCGCCTGCCCGGCTGCTCCGCGGCGCCAGAGGGACGACCCAGCCCAGCATGGCTGGGAGAGGTGCAGGTGTGGTACCCACGCTCCATATTAAGTCTTTTCATCCTCCATGCTCCATTGTGCTACGCTCCATCCCCTCGGGATTGTCTCTCCTTCCTGGCACTGAGCATCAGGAGAAGGGACACCAAGTGCCACAATGGCCACCCTCCCAGGCTGAGACCCTCCAGGCCTGGCTGAGGTGGCATCAGCCCCACCATGGTTGGCACAGATGTCGACAGCAGGGGAGAGCAGGGCTCTCACACTGCGCATCTACCACGCAGCTCCACCGAAACTATGGCAGGAGGCGCCTGCAGCTCCTGGGGTGTGCAGCTTGCCCAGGCAGCGCAAACTCCATTTTGAAGGAGGGATGCTATTAAAAATCTGCCAAGAAACCAGCAGAATTGCTTGTTGCCAGCTGGTTGCTTAAGGGTGCAGCCAGCTGCTGCAGAGCTGGTTGTTCTGGTTGCTGGTTGAAGCAGCAGAAGTGTGTGGGATGGTGGTGGTCAGGACCTGACCATTGATGCTCTTGCAGTACAGTCCTAACACAAGGATGGGGGTTTGAAAGTGGCTGTTTCTAGGCTTGCAGCCCCCTACAGAGACTCCACCATGAGAAAAATGGTGCTCAGAAGATCTGCAAAATGACCTAAAGCCTGTGGCTCTTCCATATGCTACCACACACAAACCTCGAGATGACAGGAATCATAAACTCCATGGCACGGCAGGCCCACATGCATAGTGGTCTGGCCAGTTTGAAGGGTATGGGTGTTCCTAAAGCCCCAGGCAGATCCAAAGGGGTATAATCATTATTTTTACTATTCATTCATTTTAGTGATTAATACTGTGGCCACTTCTGGGAGCCCTTGGTGTGAAGTGAGCGCCCACCTTGCTGGTGCTGCACCGATGGCAGGAGGGCAGGGAGGAGGAGGAGGGATGCACATGGGATGGGGGGAGATGAAGGCAGCAGGGCCAGAGGGACCATCTCCTCTCTCCTTGTACGCTGTGACCTTCATTCCCCTCCCCACCAGCTCCCTGCCTGGAGACCTGGGGTTGCTCATCTGTCAGAAAAGAAGATTAATGGAAAATTCATTGCTCTTCACAGCTATCTCATGGGAGAAGCAAGAGAGGATGAGGATCAACAGCCACAAGCTGGGACGTGAGAAATTCCAGCTGTATTTCCCTATAGATATGTAGGGAAAAGCTTTTTCACTTTGAGGGTCAAACACTTGACTGGGGCACAGAGAGGTGGTGGGATCTCCAGCCTTGGAGATGTTCAAAGCTGCCCTGCACGAGGTCCAAGAGCAACATGCTGGCCATGCTTTGAGATGGGGGTTGGACTCCGCTATGGGGCTGGGACCAGTCACAGTCCCCATGGGGCAAGTGGGGTCCCCCGCTCCCATCAGAGTCCCCTTCTTCATCTGTTGATGGCATCTCCCCCAGTCCCATGCATGCACAGTCCCAGGGACTCCTGAGACAAGGAGGATATTTCACGTCTTGCTGGTTCCACAGCAGCAGTGCAGTCACATCAGAAACTGCCCCCTGCTCCTGTGGTGCTGGCAGGGGCCGATGGGGAGATGTGGAGCTCCTGGGGGGCTGCTGGCCTGGGCGGGGGGCGGCCACAAAGACCCAGAGCTGCATTTCAGGGGTGAGAGGGTGCAAGGAAGACCCACGTCCTTTAGAAAACATCTTGTGCCCAGGCAAAACAGAAGAGGGATGGCCCAGAAATAGAAATGGCAGCTCTGCAGAAACCTTCCCCCCTCCCATCCAGCCCAGCTGACTCTGGGTTTAACAGAGCCCGAGGGATCTGAGGCTCAGCAGAAACCAGAGCACGCACCAACGCGGGGGTACGGCCGCTCTTCCCAGCCCTCCTCCGCCGGGTCGGGCGGGTGCAGAGCTGGTGGAGCAGCTCTGGTGCTGGCGATGCTGGGGCTGAGGTGGACGCTTTGTAATTGTGGTGACATTTAGTGTTCTCTTTGCTGGCTCCCCGCGAAAGCCCGGCGCTGCCTGCACTTGTAACCTGACAGCGCTGCTCGCCTGGATGCAGCGGAGACACAAACTGGGTCAGGGAGAAGGAGGCGGCGCGGCAGCCGCGTGCGCCTTCCAGGGGCCCGTCAGCCGCGTGGCGGGGCAGGGTGGTCCTGGCGTGGGTGAAGAGGTGCCCAAGCTCCTGCTCGTCCCTCCCCAGGGCTGCAGGAGCAGGTGCTGCCTTGGCTGGGGTACAGCTCTGAAGAGCAGACCAGCACTGAAGCAACAGTGTGTTTTTGCAGCAGAATTTCAGCTTTTTCAGGCAAACTTCCCCAGTTGCAGTGGGCAGGACCCGCTGAGCCCTGCCCAGCTCCTGGACAGGCCCACTGCCACCCCTGGCTCTGAATGCATCCCGCACACGAGGCCGTGGCCGTGCTTGTGGGTGGTGGGATCCCGCTGTCCCAGTGTGGCTGTCCCAGGGTCCTCAGCCACAATGTGCCCCCCCCATCCCTGCTGGCAACATCCCCCGGCTTTCCTGCCATCCCTTCTCCTCAGCTTGGGCAACCGATGCTCTTAAATGGAGCACCACGGTTGCATTTCTAGGTCAGTTGGGTGAATTTGAGTGTTGAGCCCAGGATTTTGCTTTCCCTGGGTGCCCGTAACCCTCCCGGGGAGCTGTGTGGGTGCACGGGAGCAGCTCCGGCGTGGCAGCAGCTGCTGCGGTAGGCGGCTGCGGGCGCGGGGGCTGCGGAGCCGGCGCTCCTCCACTGCGGGGAGAGCGCCGGGAGCTGAGCTGCCGCCTGCTCGGAGCATGTGGTGGGGAGAGCTTCAGATGGGGAAGAGCGTCGGCTTGCAGATCTGGGGAGAGGTGGCTGCGAGGGGGAGGTAGGGGGGGTGGAACAAGGAAACGCAGGAGCCAGTGGACTCCCCGACATCGCCTCGGGTGGAAGCTGGGAGCCGTGTAGAGCCCCTGGTGGAGGGTCCATGGGAGGGGGCTGCATCCCACAGGGAAGGGATGGTGTGTGGTGCTGGCTGTTGGGGGGGTTTCCTGGAGGTGACAGCATCACCTGGCCTTGGGGTTTGCATCGTATCTTTCCTCTCCTTGATTACTTCAGTCCTCCAAGGGCCTGATTTATTCTATGCCCGGAGCCATCCTGGGGTGCTGCAGGAGGACCCCGTAGCCCATCTCTCCCTGCTGCAGAGGACCCCCTGCCTGGTGCCTTGACTGGGGGTGACCCCTGGGAACAAGGGGGTTGCCACAGCCTGGTGCTCCTGTGCAGGCGACGGGGAAAGGAGCCAGCTCCATCCCTGGTGTGACATGGGGACAAGGTCTTTCCATGGAATGGAAACCGGTGCTCCAGCCTGGAAGGGGACCCAGCATACCTGGAGTGCTGGGGGAGCCACTGGGACCCCACTGAGGTGGCACAGTGTCCCCAGGACATGACAGGGATAACCAGAGAGATTTGTACCACCATGATCAAGTTTCTCTCTGCTGGGGGCACATATGGCTTTGCGGGGGACAGGAAGCTGTGCAGGGCACCGAGCACCCACGCAGCCCCCAGGATGCTCTGGAGCCATTATGGTCCTATGGATGGGGAAGAAGATGCAGTTTTGGGTGCAGGCTTGAGGACAAGGGCCGTCCCCAAAAGGGGTCTCTGGGGAGCCCCCCAACCTGCCAGGGCTCACCCAGGCCCCGGTTCTCTGCAGGATCCTGATGTACGCATGGGTGTTTGGGGCCAGCAGATGCGGAGGAGGATCTGCACCCACACAGGGGCTGCCTGCCCGGCGGCTGCCCGCGTGCCAGTGCGGAGCTGCCAGGCTGTGCGAACCCAGCGCTCGCATCCCTCGGCAGCACAGCAGACACAAATGGGAGCAGACGTGCTGGCTCGAGCAGCAAAGATCAAGCCCCGGGAGCCCGGGGCTGCTGTCAGCGCGAGACAGGGCACTCGGAGCCATCCCGGGAGCAGCAGCCCCGCCACTCGCCCTGCCTGGTGATGCCCCTACAGAAGTGTGGTGTCCCTGCATGGCCGCAGTGCAGTCCTGCGGCAGAGTGCGGGCAGGAGCCTGCCGGGGGGCTGCCCACACTGCCTCTGTGCTGTGGCTACCATGGCAGGGGCTGGCCATGGCTCAGGACCATGCCATGGGCAGGGAACATGGGGCTTTGCCTGACCTGGATCTCAGATCCTGGGGGAGGTACAAGCCACTGCCAGGGTGCAGGAATAAATGGCCCCACTCCTCCCGCTGGGCTCTGATGATGGGGATGCTCCTGCACCCAGCGCTTCCCCAGGGGCTGCGTCCCGGCTGCTCCACGGGCTCAGGAGAGCAGAAGGCAGCCCCGAAACACAGCTCTGCTGGCAACCACTGTGGAAAGCCCCCTCTGTGGGGCCATACAGCAACCCCAGTCTGCGTCAGCAGGTGGAAACTTCAACCACCCGCCCCAGGCACTGGCTGAGCCGGTGGCTGTGGGAGGACGGTGCTGTGGTGGTGGCATGTGGGTCATGGCTTGCAGGAAGCCGGCTGGCTGCACCCATGCTCCCCGGGCAGTGAGGCAGGGGGAGCACCTCACGCAGCTGGGGCAGGATGGGCAGCACCCACCAAGGTGATTTGGAGGAGGAGAGGCAGATGCCAGTGGCACAGGGCTGGCACCCCGGGACCCCAGAAGTCCAGGCACAGCTTCCTTATCTTCCTCCAGCCCCAAAGAGGTTGCAGAGAGCTCCAGGATCCAGCATGGGCCCCAAACACCTGGATTTTGCACAACCCGCCTGTTTCCCACCTGGGAAGCTGACAGCCATCACCCTGGTGCCCACGTCCTGGTGGCCCAGAGGTGGGTCCTTGAGGGCAGCAGCGTGGCTACCACCAGTGCGGAGCAGGAGGGACGAGGGTCCGTGGTGCGGCTGGGGAGCAAGGAAAGGGCACAGCTAATTGGGATAATTGCTAAAGCAGGCGAGGGGTGAGCGGGGAGGGAGGCGGCGAACAAGGAGCCGTTGTGCACAGGCGGCCCAGGCATGTGGCCCCAGCTCCAGCCGGCAGCGAGAGACAAACAAACGGGGACTGTTTGAAGCGAGGGAGGACAAGCAGACAGCAGGACAGAAACCAGACCTCCGCTGGGAGAGAGCCGGAGCCAAGGGCTTAGCTGGAAGCTGGGTGCTGTGCGGGGTCTGCCCGCTCCCCGCAGGCAGAGCATCCCCGGACTGCCACGGCAAAGCCTTTGCCAGGGGCAGGGTAGTGCCATACCCGACCCATCCTGGGGGCAGGGGCCAAAGGGGGGAGGTTGGCAAAGTGCTGGGGATGCTCCAGGACAGGAGATGGGTGACAGCCCTTCTGCTGCAGCCGTCCCTGTGACTGGAAACTTTCAATTGCAGAAAAATAGCAGGAAATCAGCCCCTCATCCTAAAAAAACCAAAAAAAACATCAGCAGGTGTTGGCGCTGCATGAGATCTCCATGTGGTCACAGCACAGCGGAAGCCACGGCATCGCCCAACACGGCTGTTTGCAGCAAAAGCAGAAGCGGTGCCTGCAGGGAGCCCAGCGGACGTGGGTGCCAGCAGCTGCCCCCACCTCGGCCCGGCTTCTTCCTCCGCAGGAAGGAGCAGTGACACTGGAGGAGGGAAAACTCTGGCTGTGCATGTGAGCTGCCCAACCAGGTGTCCCCAGCTGGGGCTCTGACAGCCCGTTTTCCAGGTCTCTGCGTGTGAGCCAGTGTTTAGCCTTGGAAGACATCCCAGGCTGTTTGCTGCTGCCTGGCTCTGAGCAGGGAGCTGCAGGCTATGGCCCGTTGGACCCCAATCCTGCAGCATCGGCCTGCCGTGGGTGCTGGGCTGAGGCTGGCAATGGGCGAATTGTCCTTCCTAAAGTCCCTGTGCAATGGCACGAGGCCGCCCTGTGCCGACCCTTTCCCTGGGGCACATCACAGGTGAGGAGATGCTGCTGGGGTGCAGAGGGGGACATCTCCTCTGCGCTGGCCCGGAGGCTCTGCCCAAGTGGGAATTTTGCATGTGGGTAGGACAGAGGTGGGGGGTCAGATCTGGGCACTGGAGGATGGCGTCAACCAAAGTGCCCCAGCTCCGTGCTTGCTGGCACACTCGGCGACAGCAGCTCTGTGCAGGGGCAGCCTCTGGCTCCTGGTCCAAAACCCGTCCTCAGCCCCAAAGCGCTTGGCTGCTGGGAGGAGACGGGAAGGACTTGCTCCAGGCCAGGAAATCCTTGCTTTCTCCTCCAGCCAGGTCGCAGTAGGCAGCCACAATGCACGCTTCCCCCGCGCCGCTGCCAAGTCCTGGCGTGACCCGGGGGCCGGCCAGGCCGGGGAGCCGCAAGGGAGAGGGACAGAGGGTGAGTGCAGGAGGGCGATAAGGAAACCGGCTCCTCTCCCGGTTCCTGCGGCCGGTGCGAGCCTGAGGAGAGGCAGGCAGCAGGCCAGGCACCAGCTGCCTCGTGCAATGTTGGCTCCGGCCGTACCAGCGCTGGATTATTTGTCCAACTCGTTATCGCCGAGGAGTGCAGCATCCCCCTACCAGGGCAGAGCGGGGCTTAGACCAGAATGGCTTCGGGCTCTGCAGCCGCAGCTCGAGCATCCCCGGTGTGCGTGGGTGACGTGCAGCGTGGGCTCGGAGGAGCCCAAATGCACCAGGCACTGCACACATGCCTCTGCAGCGTCCTCAGCCCCGCCGCAGGCACACGGTCACCTGGGCAGGCGGAGGGGTGCCCAGCACCCACATGTGCCACACGTGCACGTGTGCCCCAGCCCTGCACGGCACCTGCTGCGTTTTGCACAGCCCCACGGTGCTCCCGGCATCCCTGTCCCCCACTCCTGGGCCTGCAGGGTGGCTGAGATGTCACATCGGGAGAGTGCAGCATGCGCAGGACGGAGCTGGCAATGGATTCTGTCAGATCTAGGGAGCTGCCAGCCCTTTCCAGGGATGTGCTCTTGCTGCAGGGCGAGCACCAGAGCCTTTGGGGGGTTTTGCAGAGCAGCCTGCACTGCCCCTCTGTACCGAGCTGAATCCCAGGAGCTGGTGTCGAGGGCAGGATTGGTGCTGCAGGATGGGTGCATGGCCCAGGCCCCCTTGGTGCATGCAGCCCTTGTGCTGACCCAAATGACAGGACACAACCTGGCACTGCAGGCAATCCCTCCCTTCAAGCAGATTTTGCAGGTCATTTCCCGGCTCCATTTTGGCTTTAAAAGCGGCTGCCATCCTTTGGGACACATTGCATTCCTCAAGAGGCCACTAAGAACTGACAGAACTCATCACACGCCACAGGCATGCTACCTAAAGACAAGCAGTGCAGGGCTGCGAGTCCGCACACTGACACTGGCCACATGTGGGTGCCAGGGCCTTGTGCTGTGGGGCACGGTCGTGGGGCTGCCAGATCGCATGCCCACATTGGGCTGTGCCCATGGGCTGCATTGAAAGGTGGGTCTGGCCCCAGGACCCGTGGGATGAAATGCTGAGCACAGGATTTTGCACTGTGCTGGGGTTTTCCATCGGAAATAAGGCTGTCATTTCACCATCCCTCCCCGTTCCTGGTGGCTTTGTCCCCACGCACCAGTCTGTGCTCCCTATGTCACCCCTTGGAGATGCACCACCAGTCCCCCAGCGACTCCTCCTGCCCACCCGGCGCCGAGCTGAGCCCCTCTGCCTGGCAGCACCGACCCCATGGCGTTCCCCTGACAGATGCTCACCCCATGAATATCTCCATCCCTGGGGGCCACCCCGCAGTCCTTCCTGCCATCCCCCCAGCCTTGCTCTGCTTTTTAATGAGGAGGCAGAAGAGAATTTAGGCAGAGTCCTTGGAGAACATCCCACACAGTGGAGGGACCCATGGAGGGAGCCTTGTGATGTCCAGCAAGAAATCATCCCACCCACCTGGGTTTGTTTTGCACAGCCTGAATTTGGGGTTTGGCTTCCCATTACTGCACTGCCCCAACTCATCCCCCCACCCGTTTCACACGCCGGCCTCCTACGAGCTCTCCTTAGCTTCCACAAAGTCTTTGGTCCCACCAAGGTTTGGTCGGAAGCCACTGTCTGCGCTGGGGGCTCTCACCGAGCTGCTCCCCCAGCCGACTGCAGAACCTTTCGTCTAAGAAATGCCGCTCTGCTTCGTCCTCTGCTACTGATGGGCTGGAATGAGCATCGTCACCCTCATGTGCCTGCGCCACGGCACTGCGTCTCCCCAGGCGCGGAAGGGAAACAGCAAACATGATGTGTGGGTGAGTTTTTGTGTCCTGGTGACTGGGAGAGCCCCCAGGGAGGAGCTGGGGAAGCTCCACTGACCCTGAGGACACCCACATCCCTGTCCCAGGGGAAGGACGCCCAGCAGCGGGATGGGCTTTGTGTTTTTTTAAAAAAAAAACCAAAATAAATGCCCTTTTTGCTATGTGTGAAGCTCTGGTGAGCTGAGGCATCCCATGAGATCGCTGCAGTGACTGGTGTCCTGCAAAAAATCCTCACAGCTCGTGTCTGGCCACACAGGATCAGGGGCTGCGGGTGCTCTGCCATGGTGCCGCTACAAAGACCAAGGTCTTTTTTTGGCTGGCTATTGCAGGAATTGCTGAGTCCGGCACGTTCCTCCCGCCCGCATGTCCCACGGCTGGGGATGCTCCCACCCCTGTAGCCCCTGCTGGGCTCCAGCCACCAGCTGCCCCTGCTGGGGATGCAGCCCGTGCCCCGCTCTGCGGCTCTGCCCCCTCACTTGTGGGCTGCTGGCCGGCGGTACAGGCTGCAAGCCAGCCTGTGGGTTGGTTAAAAAAAAAATAAAGGAAAACAGAAGTTGCCTTTTTCTCCTGGTTTTCTCAGGGTCCTCCCCAAATCACAGAGGTTGTCTCCTGGGCTGCACGGAGCCAGAGCACCTTTCTCTGGAAGCACCGTGGCACCTTGTGAGGACCTCCCTCTCCATCACCCCTCCTACCACAGGCCATTGCTGTGCACCAAGTTTTTGGTTGTTTTTTTTCAGTTGATTTTTTTTTTCCTCACAAACAATCGCAGGAAATCAGGCTGATTTTAAGCAACAAATAGCTATGCATTAGCTCGGCCCGTCCATTCACCCATAAGGGGTGCACGGCTCCAAAGTGCCCACCAGCTCCCAGCTCACCGAGTCCCACACGGACGACTCCGAAACAGCAGCTTGGGCTCGGGCACAGCAGCTTTTCCATCTGAGGCTCCTCCATCATCTATAAACCTTCCAAGGAGCCACCCGAGGCTGCTGGACGTGGCTCTCAGAGCTCAATTTGGAGTCGTATCTTGCCAAGAAATTAAATGTTTGACCTTCAGCTTAGGGGTCGCTTCTTGAGCTGGGGCTGAGCCGCCACAGACCTGCCCCACCGCCTGCCCCACACAGACAATCGCTGAGCAACTCTGCCGCGCCCAAACTTCCCTGCGTGGATCCCATGGGATGGACCGATTTTGGGGACAAGGAGCAGGAAACAACGTTTTTCAATGCTGAAAAGGGCAGATTTGGGCTTTCACCCCCCAAATGTCCCTCCTGGGGAATAACGCTGAATTTAAAGGACTTATTGACCTCCAGCTGCAGGCACTGCAGGACTCCTGGGGAGGGGAAGCTGGTGATCGTCGTCCCCCACCAGAGAGGAGAGGCGAGCCCGGAGCCACCCTCCCGCCCGCGGAGTGCAGCCGAGTGCTGGGGCTGTCCGTCCTGTCCATCCCGAGGGACAGCGGGATGATCCCCAGTGCCCGGGGGCGCAGAGCCGCGTGGACGCAGCTCTGCCTGATGCTGCGGTGCTCTGCAGCCAGCGAGGGACGGTGACGGGCACAGCTCCCAGGGCATCACCACAGTAGCCACAACAACCAGTCCCAGCCTCTTAACCTCCTCGAATGCATTTGCTGGCCGCGTGTGATGACACCCTCCCTCTCTCATGGGTGTCCCCCTTCCCAGTTCCCATTACAGACAAAACCACATTTCCAAGGTGCCCTGGTTCTGGAGGCTGCACCCCAGTGACACCAGCCGCCCCACGCACCGCAGAGGCTGGGGCTGGATGCGTCCCCTGTCCAACAGCAAACACCCATGCGTGCCCACCAGTGCTGCAGCAGGTTGGTGCTGAGGCCGAGGGGAGCACTGGGAGCACTGGGATGGGCGGTTGTGAGAGTGCACTGGTGCTTGATGAGGATGGAGGTGTCACCAAAGCCATCCTCATGGGTGAGACACTCACAGGGGCCCTGTCCCATGTGGGTTTGCAGGTGGGAGCTCTGTGCAAAGCCCTTTCTGCACTTGAAGGTTTTATAATGTCTGTGCCGCAGGGGCCTTTTGGGACAAGGGCTCTCTGCTGTCCCTGAGGTCCCCAGCATCCTAGGAAGGGGTGTCCCCATGGTACCCGGATGTGCCAGAGCCTCCACCTCCTCCTCCATGTTCTCAGCATCTGTCAGCAGAAAGAAAACTCAGCTGTAACTTCTTCCATGAACCACCTGGACCTGCCAGAATGCCCCGCAGCTGGGTGAAAGTACCTGGAGGAGATGAACAAGCCCCAGGAGGGCCCAGGACCTCAACCCCGATGGCATTGCCCTCCTCAGCCTTGGTTCTCAGGAGTTTATCTGCAAAGTGGGAGAAGCTGGAGCTCCTTGGGGCTGATGCGGGGCTAGTGAGCTTTGAGGAGGAAGGGGGGATGCTGCTGTGACCCTGAAATCATCAGGCTTTGGGAACACCATGCCTTTAGGCAGCAGCCCACATGACAGGTACCGTGGTGGCCGCCTTGTCCTTGTAGGGACCTTATAGGGTCCTATTCCGTTTCCTTGCCAGAGGACCTGGGTTAACCCAATCCCCACCAGCAGTGCTGTAACTGTGCTGCTGCAGGACTGGTTCCAGGCACGTCACCGCTGCACCCACGGCTAGGAGGAAAGGAGCTATTAAAGACACTGTTGGCCCAAGAACAAATAGGCCATCAGGAAATTGAGGCTGGAAAGGAGAACGCTGACAGACCCAGACCAGGAGAGCAGCAGCGGAGGCTGGAAGGGCTTTCCCAAGAAGAGACTGGAACCAGCCCAGAAGATGCAGAGCTGGCGCCGGAGCATGCAAGGAATGAGATTACCCAGGAGTGAGATGGGAGCCACTGCAGCGAGATGCCGGGGAGGGACATCAGCTGGGATGGAGGCACTTCAGATTAGAGCTGCCACCCTGCTCGGAGAGGTTGTGCAGGGTCCACAGCCCCGGGCAGCCATGTGTGGGATGTCTGCAAAAAGCTCAGAGATGCTATGAGACGAGCTTTGCTTTGGAGCCCCTTTGGGAGAGGGAAGGCACTGAGGACACATCCAGGCTGGTGGCAGGGTCTTGGGGTCCCTCGGGGCTGCAGGGTGTCGGGGTCCCCTGGAGCTGAGTGATGCCTGACGGGCAGCCTTGCAGTTCCGTGGGAGCAGAGGCTCTCGGGAACAGGGCTGCGCATGGAAATCTGGGGCAAAAAGCCAAAACGAGCAAGTCCTGAGGCACTGGGAGGAAGAGAAACTCGCCGCTGGAGAGTGCCGCAGCGACATCCCCCGCGCGAGCAGGGACACGCCGTGCGCGGGCAAGCAGGGCTGGGGTTATGGCAGGACAGCCGGGGGAATGCCGCCTCTTTTAGTATGCCTGCATAGCAAAATACAGGATTTTTTCTCTGAGGAGACAGCTCAAGATGGGAAAACCTGGCAGCGGCGAGGCCTGGTGAAGGGACAGGGGCTGCGGGTGGCTCTCCTCTGGGGGACCCGTGGGAGCAGAGAGGCCCTGGGGGTGTCTGTGCAGGTGTTTTGCAGCTTTCAAAATTCAAGAGCTGGGTGCTGTGATGCTGGTTATGCTCTGTTGCACCCCTACTCTCAGTCCTCAGTGGGGAAACTGAGGCACAAAGCTGCACGGGCCCCCACTCCCGGTGCTAGAGCTGGTCAGAGGAGGGTTTGACCTCCCAGTTTCTCCAAAAAAAATCCCAGGGCTCCCTCTTCCCTCCCCTTCCTCGTCTTGGAGGTCACTGAGTCTCTTAACAGGGCAACCACACTTTTGGAGCTCCGAGCCCAACAAGATCCAGGACAGAGGCACCAGCTGCGAGGGGAGACTGGGGCTTGCAGGCAGGGTGCTGGCAGCAGCCACTCTGCCCACTGGCTGCCCGGCCAGCTCAGCACCCCCCAGCGCCTGTCCCCCACACAGGCACAGTGCTGTCAGGGCCAGGCAGGGTCCTGTCACCTGCCGGAGCTCTCCTGCTTGTTTCATGGGTGCCAAAGCGCATCCCCCGGCCCCGTGTCCCCACTCCCCTGGCGCCAGGCTGGGCCAGGGTGGGCACCGCTGCGAGCAGGATCCGACCCGCCTGTGCAGCCCCCACTCCTCACCGCAGGTGAGAAACATGGTTTTCTGTTGGAATGGCCAGAAGGAAGAAGCAGCTTTTCCCTTTGCAAAGTGCTGCGGGAAACGTATTTCAAGCCCAGGAGGATCCAGCTGCAACCGGGGCCACCCTCTGCCCTGCGCCTGTCCCCAGGCTGCCAACCCCTGTGTGCACGGCCCCATCCCTGGCACCCCGGGGCTCCCGGGAGGGATGGATGGATTTCTGCACGGAACTGCTTGTGGGAAGGTGCTGGGGCTCTGCATAAGCCAGTTTTGGGGGCTTGGTGATGGGAAGGGTGACACTGTCTGAAGGTATCCCAGCAGTGTCACACAGCAGGGACACAAGCTGGAGTAGGGGACCCATGGTGGCCCTGTCCCATCCCATAGCGTGCTCAGCCACCAGCACAGGAGAGACTGTCCGGCTGCAGGGCAGGAGCTGTGTCCCACACCCTGGGGACAGGACACCTGGCAGGGCACAGGCTCCCAGCAAACCCAACCCTGTCCCCAGGCAGCCGGAATCAGGGACACGGTGCACTGGAGCCCCTGGCCAGGGCTGTGGCTACCCAGCAGTAAGGACCCTTCTGAGAAGCCTGAAGTCCTGCAGCCTTCAGCAAAATGCCTGTTCAGGACCCACAGGTGACACACAGGGGACATGTGGCTGCCCTGCCCACGGCAGGACAGAGCAGTGAACCTGTGGCGGTGTCATGTCCCCACCAAGCCTTGTTTCCCCAGGCCAGGCTGGCAGCATCTCCCGTTGCCCCTCCACCTTCCAGTTTTCCTGCAGCTTCCCCGGGGACGCGGCAGCACCTCGGGGACACGGGCCAGTACCTCCCACTGCCCCGAAGGAGGATGCCAGGTCTGGATGTGGGGTTGGGATGCTCCTGTGCTGCCTTCCACCCAGCCGCCCTGGCTGGCAGGCTGGTCCCTCCTAGGTCCCTCTGTCCCCGCAAAGGCTGGGCTCTTGCTCTGAGCTACACCTGTCCCAGGGTGACCAGCTCCTGCCAGACGCAGCCGGAGCCACGGGGCAGGCGTGCTGGGGCCATGTCCAAGCAGAAAGCCCCGACTCTGCGGGGGGTGGCAGGAGGGGACCCCAGAGGAACAGCTACTTGCAGAGGAGCTGTGGCCGTGGCACAGGGGGCTGCAGGCAGGGCAGGGAACAGCTCTGGCTTCTGGTGGTTGAGGAAATCATGTCCCCATGCTGGTGCTGGGCCCATCTCTATCAGCAATGGTGTTTGCTGGTGGGAAGCCATGAGCCTGGGGAGTTTGTGGGCAGCGCTGCCCTGCCTCCGGCCCCTCCTGCTGTCCCGGCAGGGCTGACGCTGCCCAGAGCCCCTCCACGGGCCCAGTGGGTACCAGTGGGTGGGACAAGGCAATACCAGAGAGCCAGGGGAAACCTGGCAGCTGGTGATGGTGGGGACAGGGACACTGGCTTTGTGATGGTGGGGGTGTGGCAGGACCAGGGCCCCAAGGCAACAGGCTTGTCTTCTGAGCTGGGTTTTCAGTCAGGATATTCCAAAAAGCCTCATCCTAGAGCAGGGTTGAGGGCTGGGGCCCACAAAGGGTCTCTCCTGCCTGGTCACCAGTGGAGGGTGCTGAAAATCAGCATCTTTTCTCTTGCAGCACTTCTGGTCCTGGGGCCTGGGACATGTACCAGCATCCCTCCCCTTGCTCGTGTGCCAGCCATGTCCCTCGCTCCCCCCAGCCTCAGGCGCTTCTCCCTCCAGCGATGCCCTGGGGTCAGACACAGGGTGACCCCCCAAAAACTTGCCCTGGGAAAGGCCCCCAGTTGGTGGGCACAGATTCACACCACAGATCCTCCTGATGCCCAGGCACACACCAGGTCACTTGGGTCCAGCACGCTTGGTTCATGCCCCTCTGGCTGCCCGGGAGCCCAGGAATAAGCCAGAGGGATGAGGACTGGCATTGGGGTGTCAGGAGACACCATTGGAGAGATGGGGCACCGCCAGGTAGGGTGTGAGGGACCTCTGGGTTGCAGGGACCTGGGTGTCCATGGGGGCAAGCAGAGCCTGGCAGGTGGGTCTGAGGGCTGCCAGGGGGTGCAGTGGTGTCCCCTGCCCAGTGCCCAGGACATCTGTATGGTACTCAGTGCCCTCTGCCTGATGCCTCGTGCTTGGCGTTTGCTGCTTCCCTCAGGTCCACGGTGTGTGGTGCCCCCACCCCACTGCTCCCACTGCTGCCCAGTACTGGTGTGTGGTGCCAGTGCCTGGTGCTGGAGCTCAGTGCCCGGTGCATGGCGTACAGTACTGGTGCTAGTGGATGGTACTGGTGTCTGTACTGGTGTCCGTGCCTGGTCCTGGCAGTGCTGACAGTGCATGTACCACTGCCTGCTGTGTGGGTCTGGTGCACACTGTGCGGTGCTGGTGACACTGCACGATACCAATGCCCGTGCTGGTGCTGGTATCCACTGCCTGATGCCAGAACCAGTGCTCAGTGGCTCGTACCAGTGGCTAGTGCTGGTGCACGATGCTCAGTACTGGTGGTCTTGCCTGGTGCCTCTGCCCAGTGCCCAGTTCCTACTGCCCAGTGTCCCCTGTCCAGTGCCCCTGCCTACCACTGGTGCCAGTGCCCCCTGCCCAGTGTCCCTATCCAGTGCCCAGTGTCCCTTGCCCAGTGCCCAGTTCCTTGTGCCCCCTGCCTGCTGCCAGTGTTCAGTGCAGGCATGGACCGGGCCGGGCCGGTCAGGGCCAGGGCAGTTGGTCTGTTGCCGGTCGGTCGGTGCCGGTCGGGTCGGTCCGTCGGTGCCCGTGGGTCGGGCCGAGTCGGGTCGGTCGGTCGGTCGGTGCCGGTCGGGTCGGTGGGTCAGGCCGGTCCTTCCGTCCCGGTCGGTCTGTCGGTCAGTGCCAGTCGGTCGGGCCGGGTCGGGCAGTGCCGGGCGGGTCGGTCAGTCGGTGCCAGTCAGTCGGGTCAGCGGGTCGGGCCGAGTCGGGTTGGTCGGTCCCCGGGGTGGTCGGTGCCTGGTGCGTCGGTCGGTCGGTGTCGGTGGGTCGGGTCGGTGGGTCGGGCCGAGTCGGGTCGGTCGGTCCCGGGACGGTCGGTGCCGGTCGGGGCGGTGGGGTCGGTGCCGGTGGGTCGGGTCGAGTCGGGTCGGGTCGGTCGGTCGGTGCCGGTCGGTTCCGTGGGTCGGGCCGGGGCGGTCGGTGCCGGGGCTGTCGGTCGGTGGGTCGGTGGGTCGGTCGGTGCCGCTGGGTCGGTGGGTCGGTCGGTGGGTCGGTCGGTGGGTCGGTGGGTCGGTCGGTGGGTCGGTGGGTCGGTGGGTCGGTCGGTCGGTCGGTCGGTCGGTCCCGGGACGGTCGGTGCCGGTCGGGGCGGTGGGTCGGTGCCGGTGGGTCGGGTCGAGTCGGGTCGGGTCGGTCGGTCGGTGCCGGTCGGTTCCGTGGGTCGGGCCGGGGCGGTCGGTGCCGGGGCTGTCGGTGCCGGTGGGTCGGGTCGGTCGGTCGGTGCCGCTCGGGTCGGTGGGTCGGGCCGGGGCGGCGCCCGGCGGGGCGGTCCGTGCAGGAGGAAGCGCAGCCGGCGGCAGAGCGGCCCCGCAGCCGCCCGAGCCGCGCGTCGGTGAGTGCCGGGAGCCCCCCGCTGTCCCCCCGCCTGCGGCCCTGCCCCTGCCGGCCCCCCCCGGCCTGCGCCCCTGCCCCCCTGCCCGCCCCCCTGCCCCCCTCGCCCGCCCGGCCCGCCCCGCGCCCTGCCTGCCCCCCTGCCCCGGTTCCCCTTCTCCCCCCGGCCTGCTCCGTCCCCTGCCCCTCTCCTTGCTGTCCCTGTCCTGTCCCCCGCCTCTGCCTCTCCTTCCCCCCGCACCGCTTTTCTCCCCCTCCTCTCCCCAGGGCCTCCAAGACCTGTCTCTCCCCAGAAGCTCCTACCCCACTCCATGGCCCTAACCTGCACCCTCTCTCCCACCCAACACCCCCTCCCGCCCCCTAGCACCTTGCCCACCCCCGTGTTCCCCTGTCCAGATGTCACCCTCCCCTCTCGGCTCTGTCATTAGGGCCACATGACCAAAGTTTGTCACATATCAGGCTCCCCTGGAGCTGGCAGGGAGGGGGGAGCACAGTTCTATGCCCTGCTCCCAAACCCGTGGGGTCTGCTGGGGGTCCCTTCCCTGTGCCATGAGAAAAACCCCGGCACCGACACCCCTGCACCCTGGGTTGATGGGGTCTCTGTCTTGCAGGAGGTGGGCAATGCCAGCTGCTCACATGTGCTGACGACAAGCAGGGAGATGGATCGTGGTGTCAGCCTGGAGAACCCCTACGCTAGTGTCAACATCCCATGGGACCAGTTCCAGCAAAGCTTCATCACTCAGTACCTGAAGGATGAACCCACCGTTATTGCCAACCCTGCAGTCGTGCCCACCTACAGCGTGGAGGAGCAGGCAGACCCCGCTGGCAGCTGGAACAGCCCGACCATTTCCACAGAGAAGTCCCGGTCCCATCCCTACAACCCCTATGCCAGCATGAGGATGCCCAACGGGGAATCATCCAACTCCTTCTACACCGTCACCCTGGACAAGTCACCCAAGGGCCAGGAGAGGGAGGCCGGCGGGGAATGCAGCTGCTGCAAGTGCTGCCCTCGCTGCAGAAAGTGCTGCTGTGTTGTCTCCTAAGTGCCCTCGCTGCACCCACGGGACGTGCTGACCATGGGATGGGGCCAGGTGGCCCCGCAGGGATGGGGCTGCCCTGCCTGGGCACCCCAGGGAGCTGCCCCAGTGCCCGGCAGAGCTGGAAGCTGGGAGGTGGCACCAGATGGACTCTGTCATTGGTTTACACCCATGAACTCTGCAGCCAGATACGCCAGTGATGGGCACCTTCCAGGTTCTGAGAGCCCAGTGCGGTGCATGGGGGAGAAGGACAGGTCCCCTCTGCCCCACTGAAGCCTGGGAGCCTTGGGGATGATATGTGCCAATGCAGATGCCACCAAGAGGTGCCTATGCTGGGAATGGGACAGCATGTTGAGCCTGTGATCCCACATGCTGACCCTGGCAGTCTACCCTTGCTGGGAAGCCTCCAGCTCTTGGGGAAGGAGCAGACATTGCCCGTGTGCTGGAGGGTAGGTTTGGATGAGGCAGCCCTGTGTGTGTGGCAGAGGAGGACATCGCCGTCGCTGTCTTGGAGCAGTGGAGAGGAGCCAGGGACATGCCTCCAGCCAGGGTAGGGACGCCCCTCCCCAGAACCTAGTGGTAACCCCCAAGCAGCATCATGGGGATCCTGCAGCACCCTGCCCGAGCTCTGGCTGCGTACTGCTTCTCCTCACCATGCTGCCTGTGGGACGGAGGGAAGGAGACAGGAAGGACAGACAGACAGACAAAGCATGGCAGAGTGCCAGGAAGTGCTCCCTAGCAGCACCTGATGGCACAGCGTGGGTGCGGGTGTTAATGTCCTTGTGCCAGGAAACCCCTGGCCCCATTTGGTTCCTCCTGCTCACGGGGCGCTGGGCACAACCCCTCGCCCCATCTGCATCCTGGCTCAGGGCTCCACACCGTATTATGGCCGGGTCCAGTGCCAAGGGCTGTGCCAGCACCAGCAGCGGGGTAGAACTGGGGCACCCCATTTGGGATGCAGATCCCCATTGTTTGCCTTCTGCGACCCCCTGGGCATGGAGGAAGGCGAGCGAGGAGCCCGCTGGGGTGGCTCTGGGCTGGGTTTTTGGCTGGGGCTGGCGCCGCCGACCTGGAACAAGCCCGCCGTTGTGCTGGCGTCCCACGGGTGGCCGTGCTGCCAGGCGGCAGCTGCGTAAGCGCCGCGGCTGCTGCAGGAACTGCCTGGTCTGCAGGGGCAGGGGCTTGGAAAGAGTGTGTGTGTTAGCAGATGACTTCAGGTGCTGCAAATAAAATTACAGCCATCTCCTCTCCTGCCAAGGTTCGCCTCTTCCCTCCACCCTGGCTTTTCCGGGATTCCCGTGTTACTTCTTGCTTATCCTGGCGGGTTGTATCAGGGCAGTGCTGGGGGCTCACAGCCCTCTCCTCGCCCCTCAACACCAGGTTTAACTGCTGCACTGCTGACTTGCGGCAGCAGCAGTGACACGCTGAGCTCTTCAGCTGGCTGCTGCCTGCTGCCCTGCTGCCAGCCCGGGCCCAGCACATCCCTCGCCCAGGCGTTTCCAGTACAGCCTGCTCCTGTCTGCCTGGTGACGCTGGCTGCTGCTCAGCCTGACCCTGCCAAGCTGGATCCTTGTCCTGTCTTTTGAAAAGAGAGAGCCCAGGCTTGGGGTGGGATGGGAGTTCTGGGAAGGGGTAGGTTCTTGGCTGGGCCAGCTGGGTGAGCTTTGTGGTGCTGCCCCAGCTGGCTGCAACCCCCTGGGAGCCCACCAGCCACTACTTGGAGCCCACCAGCACTGTGAGCCCACCACTGCTTGGAGCTCACCACTGTTTGGTGCCCAGTGCCACCAGGATCCCACCAGCAATGGGACCCCAGCAGTTCCTGGAAGCCCACCACCACCAGGATCCCACCACCACTGAGATCCCACCAGAACTGGGAGCCCGCCATCACTGGGGTCCTACCACCACCAGGAGCCCACCACTGCCTGGAAGCCCACCACCCTTGAAAGCCCACTACCCCTGGGAGCTTCTGGGCTGGGGTGGCAGGAGCTTGGCAGAGGTGCAGGGCAGAGCCCTGCCAGTTTGCCCCCTGCACCCTGACCCCTCTGCCTGGCCCCGGTCCCGTGTTGGTGGGTGGTGGGGGGGTGTGCAGCTTGCGGGAGGAGATTGGCAAGGACACAGCCCCGCTCTGTGCTCCCTGCACAAGGAGTGCTCTTGTTCGCCCTGCCTGGACCGCGGGCAGTGCTGGCATGGGGACGAGTGGATCCATCTCTTGTTTGCTTTCATGGCCCCGACGCCAGCCCTGCCCTGCCACAGAGCCCACCCGCCGCGGCACTGGGCAGGGACTTGGCGTCATGTTGGCTTGGCTGAAACCCACATCCTGGAGAGGCTGCTCCATGCCCTGGGGCTCTGACATGCTCAGCAGGGGCAAATGTGGTTTGGGGAGGGGGGACTGTTCCCGAGGGGTGTGTGGTGCCTTCGGCAGGGCTGGCAGGACTGGCATCAGCTGGGGGGGGGGGCAAGGGACGAGAGATGGCCTAGCCTGGCGCGGGTAGGGTGCTGGCACGGTGCAGCATCTGCCAGCAGTGCCATGTGTCACTCCTGCCCTTCACTCTGCCTAACCTTGGGGCGAAGGCAAACAAGCCAGGAGGGGCCGGGCAGAGCACTCCCTGCCAGACACCTGGGCAATGATTAAGCTGGAGGCAGCAGCAAAGCCGGGGGGTGGGCAGGGGAGGGCACGGGATGCTGCCCCAGACCTCAGCTGGGCTCTGGGTGACACAGGCAGCTGCGTGCAGGGTCCCGCAGTGCTTTCTGGGTGCGTTTCATCTTCGAAGGGTGCTCAGGGGTGCAGAGGGTTGTGCTGGGGGGGTGGCCACCTCCTGCCTGCGCAATGGGTGGTGATGGCTCTGGCTCATCTGGCTCAGACCTTTGCACCCCCTGAGGGTGCCGCTCCCTGCCCCGCTGTGCCAAAGGTCCCTGCAGCTCTCGGGGATGAGTCCTGGGAACAGGAAAAGACATTTCACACCCATGCATGTTGCTGCTGATTGCAGATATGCCTCCCCTATGCCTGGATTCGGGTGTTTCAGCAGGGCTCACAGAGCCCAGCCAGGGCTGAAGGCTGGTTTCAGGCAGCGTGCCCTCAGTGTCACCCTGCGTGGCTTGGCAGATGCACAGCCCATGTCACCAAGGGCTCCCCCCACCCCAAGCCCTGCCTGCGGGATGCAGGTGGGTGAGCCAGGGTGCACAGCCCCGCACCAAGGGCTTGCATGCAACGGGGAGAAGTGGCCAAGGGGAGCTGGGCACGACCCCTCGATGGGACGCAGCTCTGCTGGCATCTGGGAGGGGAACACGAGGGTGGGCAGGGTCTGCAGTGGGGTAGGAGGGCAGGCAGGGTGCGTGTGTGTGTGCACGTTTCTGCAAGGAGAGGGAGCCAAGGGGAGGTCACTGCCTCTGGGCAGTGCCAGGGGTACACCCAGCTGTGCACGGAGCCAAGTGCATCCCTCTCACCCATAGTCTTTTTTGGGCAGGGCTTCCTATGGCCCGAAGGGACTGACACCTGCTTGCTCTGCGTCTCGCCCTGCAGCAGGTGAACCAGGCCACCACCATGGTTTGGATGGGAGAGTGACTTCTTGCCAGCTTTGGGACATGCCCAGACATGCCAAGTGCAAGGTCCTTGCCAAGTGCAAGGTCCTACCCTTGGGTCGGGACAATCTTCATTATCAATATCAATACAGGCTGGGGGATGGCGTGATAGAGAGCAGCCCTGCGGAAAAGGCCTTGGGGGTCCTGGTGGATGAAAAGTTGGACATGAGCCAACAATGTGCACTTGCAGCCCAGAGGGCAAATCGCATCCTGGGCTGCATCCAAAGAAGCGTGGCCAGCAGATCCAGAGAGGTGATTCTGCCTCTCTGCTCTGCTCTGGTGAGACCCCACCTGGAGTGCTGTGTCCAGCGCTGGAGCCCTCAGCACAAGAAGGACACGGAGCTGTTGGAGCGGGGCCAGAGGAGGCCCCAGAGGTGCTGGGAGGGCTGGAGCCCCTCTGCTGTGAGGACAGGCTGAGAGAGCTGGGGGGGTTCAGCCTGGAGAAGAGAAGGCTCCGGGGAGACCTTCCAGCCCCTTCCAGTCCCTGAAGGGGGCCTACAGGAAAGCTGGGGAGGGGCTGTTTGCAAGGGCATGTAGCGACAGGACGAGGGGCAATGGTTTAAACTAGAGCAGGGCAGGTTTAGATGAGACATTAGGAAGAAGTTCTGTACACTGAGGGTGGTGAGACACTGGCCCAGGTTGCCCAGAGAGGGGGTGGAGGCCCCATCCCTGGAGACATCCAAGGCCAGGCCGGATGAGGCTCTGAGCAATCTGATGTAGTTGAAGATGTCCCTGCTGACTGCAGGGGGTTGGACTAGATGGACTTTAGAGGTCCCTTCCAACCCAACAGAATCTATGATTCTATGATTCGATGATTCTATCCCCAGGCACCCAGCTGCCTGCACATCCCTGGGCACATGGCCTTGGAGGGAGCGGGCTGTGCCGATACGGGTACCAGCTCTGCCCTAGCTGCTGGCATCCAGGGTGCTGCCACCCCCCTCAGCAGGCACGCAGGGTGGTATCTGGAGGTGCCAGGGCACAGCAGGAATCCCACGCAGCTTGTTCCTGATGTGCCCCGGGCACACGGACCTTCCCCCACCTCAGCCAGTGGGTTTGTCCAAAACCGAGGTCCCCAGCACAGCCCCGTCCCAAGCTGTCTGCCCTGCCATCCCTTGCCTGCCACCAGCCCAGCAAAGGGAGGGCAAATCCCTGCCACGAGGTGCCATCACTGCTCCTGGGGACCCATGGACACGTGCAACCCATGTGCACTGCCTGGGGAATCCCATGATGGAGGATGTATGAGGATCCTGTGTCAGGATAAGGCCACTGTGCCCCCGCTGCCAGCTCTCCTGCCTTGTTCTCGACCACTGGTGTCAAGGGGTCAAGTTTTTCTGCAGAGCCTGGTGACCCTGTGAGGCTCTCGGTTTCCAAAATCCCCCAATCCTTGCCGCCGAGGAGTGCTGGAAACACGGCCCGAGGGCCCAGGAGAGCACTGCCCGTCTCCCTGCCTGCATTGCTGCCTGCTCCTGCCTGCAGCAGGAGCTGCTGCCCTCTCCTGCTCCCACGCAGAAGTGCTGCTGGGTGTCCTGGCAGCCCTGCCCTGGCTCCACGATGAGCTTTTCTCCTCCAGGATCCTGGGTGTCACCCTATCACACTCCCCGTTTTAAATCTTCCCCTGCTTGGGGCCCTCTCCGTGCAGCGGTTGCGGCGCTGCTGCTGGACCAAGGGCCGCGCCGGGGCCTGGCAGCTGCGGGGACTGAGCCTGCCACCACCCTGGTGCTGTCACCTCCCCTGGGTCATGCATTGTCATGAACCTTGCAGGTGTCACTGAGGGGTGCCGGGCTCTCCCCAGCCTGGTAGAGCTGAGGGTATCTCAGCCCCCAATGCCAGAGCCTGCAGCCCCAGCTGGAAGAGTGGGGGCAGGTCACGGGTGCATCTGTGGCAGCTGTCATCCCCTGGCGCCGGACGAGGAGCACCACCCCACGTGTGGGCACAACCAGCTGGGACCAGGCTGGGGCCTCAGTGTCCCTGTGGCAGCCCCAGCCCCTCCACAGCCACCAGCCCGGAGCCTCGCTGTGCCCTCCTGTTCCGGTCGCAGCCATGCCCACCTCCCGGACCTCCTGGGGATGCGTGGGCTGGAGTGCGATAGGGTGTCTCAGCTGGCCAGCATCTGCCCAGATATGCCTGGCTGAAGGAGATGTGGATGGCCAAGCATGTGGAGGACTCTGCTGCTGCCACCCAGGTTCAGACAATGTCCAAGCCGTCTCCACACACAGTGAAGCCCAGAGCTCTTTGGTCTCATGGGGACAGTTTCTTCTGCTAATGAAGCAGAGATGGACGGTTAATGACTGCTCCTGGGGCTTAGATTTCAGAGGTCTTTGTTACCTGGGTGCTTGTAACCCTATCTCCCAGGCTTGGCTTCCCAGCAGCAGATCCAATAGCGTGCCTGTCCCTGAAAGGTGAGTCTCTTCCCACTGCCACAGCCACCAGCAGCCACCGGGACCTGGCTGGGGAGCTGCTGGCAGCTCGGGCCCCTGATGTTCCCCACAGGGCTGCCGCAGCACCCCAGGACAGTGCAGCCCTCCTGCCACCTCCCCTGAGGCCCTGGGGGAGCATCTCAGGACAGGTAGGGATGGGGGACAGGGGAGGAGGGGAGGGGAGGAGAGGGATGCCCCTGCATATCAAAATGCTTGAGGTCATCAGTAGAGAGGGAGTGGGGTCTTGGTGGCCTCCAGGAGAGGTTTGCAAATAGGCTGGTGGGTACCAGACCTCCCTTAAGATGAGGCTGGACTCCTCCCTGCTGGCCTGTGTGCCCGACCCCTGCTGCTGACAGCTGTGCCACAGTGGCCTGGCACAGCCCAGGGCTGGTGAGGAGCAGGGCCATGGCACTGGCTGGTCCTCTGGGTGCTGGTCCCCTGCCCACCCAGCTGACACGCTCCTGCCCACCCTCCCTATTCCCCACCAAACCAGAGCCCAGGCAGGCTGCTGAGGTCCAACCAGCCCCAATCCTCCATGGGACACAAGGAACATTTGGTGGAGCTCCTGGCAGAGATGCAGGGTGACACCAGGGAAAATACATCCCCCTTGGATGCAGGCAGAGCCATCTGTAGTGGCAGAGTCCTGCTTTTCCAGGCAGGACTGCCCATGGGGCAGGCAGGGATGTTGGGCAGGGAGCCTGATGCCTCTGGGAACCCACCACATGGATCTGGTCCCTATATCTCCCACGCATCAGATGGACTCAGAGCTGGCATCCCACACCCAGGCCGTGGGTCTGATGGCTCCTCTCGCCCTCCCCTCCCCAGGATGTCCCAAGCTGGTGGCAGCCCCCGGGCAGAGGACGCAGGGCTTTGTGTCGGGGCACATTCGCGCACCCTGAGCCGGGGCAGCCAGCGTGTTGAGTGCATCATCTGCTACTCCTCCTATGACCTGTGTGGCCGGCTGCCGCGCCGGCTCTACTGTGGCCATACCTTCTGCCAAGCCTGCCTGAAACGCCTTGACGCCGTCGCCAATGACCAGCGCTGGATCCCCTGCCCGCAGTGCCGCCAAAATACGCCCACGCCGCGCGGTGGCGTCACTATGCTCGACCTCGACCTGGCCACCTTCCTCGCCATCAAGGCTGACAAGGAGCATCCCCGGGTGTCTGGCAGGTCCCAGCCCAACTCGGCCACCAAGGGCTCGTGCAAAGAGAAGGCGGTCACCCAGCAGCCGGCGGGGCTGTGCCAAGACACGGTGCCTCCAGCGCCGTTCCCCCGAGGCGGCTGCTGCCGGCCATGCCTGTGCTGCAGGGTGACGGCGGTCTTTGAGAGCTGAGCACTGGGAGGGTCTGCCGGCTGCGCAGGGCAGCTGAGCTCCTGGGGTGTGTTCTGTCACCATTTCTGAGGACCCCATGCCATGCCTCAGACCCATGTGTGGACAATAGCAGTGGGGCTGTGCTGACAGCCTGGGAAGAGCTTCAGCTTGTTCAGGGCTTGCTGTCCATCCTGCTGGGATTTGGGGTAAAACAGGGGGGACGAAGAGGCCCCCACCTGCTCATCCTGCCCACCTGCCCTTCTGACAGTTCAGAAACCTGGTCCAGCCATCATGGATGCCCTCTGGTCCCTGGCCCAGGGCTTGCTCATGCCCGGCTTCTCCATGCATGTGACTCTGCAGGTCCCCCTCCAAGCATCCCCCAGGCAGGGGACATGGGAGCCCAGCACAGTGCAGGCATGCGGCGATGCTCTGGGGAGCGTGTCCAGCGCCCTGAAAGCTTCACGCCTATTAAACAACGCTCTGCTGGTCCTGCTGGGCTGCACGTCTCAGTCTTATTTGTGGGTGAGCCTCAGGCTAGCCCAGGGACAGCCCTGCCTGCGGTGGGGGCAGGACGGGGAGAGGTGCCCTGCCCTGCCAGACTGCTTTCCTTTAAACATTTGCTCTGTTGGCTGGTTTCATGCGAAATTTGGGCACTGGGGTAGCTGGACAGTTGAAATCAAAGATGACAGAGTTGTTAGGAGGCCACAATACATTGCTCCAGCTTTTTGGATTTATCTGTCTACCACCTACTTTGCTCCAGTAGGGGAGGAGAGCTCAGCCCACGGGAGCTCCTGCTTGGCCTTGTGCTCTGTGGCTGGTGCCAGGTTTGGTTTTTGCTGCCTGAGGCTCTGCTGCCTTCCTGCCTGCACACCCCATGCAGCCCAGCACAGCCCCTGCATGAGCCCCTCTGCTGTTTTTCCAGGTCACACTGCCCACACAGTTTTCCCTGCCTGACCCCAAGCAGGGAGTGCAAGGACAAGAGCCCAAACAGCTGGGTGTGAGATCAACAGGGGTCAAATTGGGAGATACTGATGCAGTTCTTGAGCAAGGCTTGGTGCTGCCTGGTCAGTCCTTCCTCAGAGCTCATTTTCTGCATCCGTTTTCACAGAATCATAGAATCATGGAATGGTTTGGGTTGGAAGGGACCTTAAAGATCATCTAGTTCCACCCCCCTGCCCTGGGCAGGGACACCTCCCACCAGACCAGGTTGCTCCAAGCCCTGTCCAACCTGCCCTTGAACCCCTCCAGGGATGGGGCAGCCACAGCTTCTCTGGGCAGCCTGGGCCAGGGGCTCACCCTCCTCACAGCAAAGAATTTCTTCCTAATATCCAATCTAAATCTCCCCTCCTTCAGTTTGAAAACATTACCCTTTGTCCTATCATTACATTCCCTGATAAAGAGTCCCTCCCCAGCTTTCCTGTAGGCCCCCTTTAGGTACTGGAAGGGGCTCTAAGGTCTCCCCGGAGCCTTCTCTTCTCCAGGCTGAACCCCCCCAGCTCTCTCAGCCTGTCCTCACAGCAGAGGGGCTCCAGCCCTCCCAGCACCTCTGGGGCCTCCTCTGGCCCCGCTCCAACAGCTCCGTGTCCATCTTGTGCTGAGGGCTCCAGTGCTGGACACAGCACTCCAGGTGGGGTCTCACCAGAGCGGAGTAGAGGGGGAGAATCCCCTCCCTCGACCTGGTGGCCACAATGTGGTTTATGAGCTCTTTCAACATCACCATTGGACACCCCTGGCTGCCCCTGGGGCTCAGCAGAGAACCCCAGCCTGTGCCTACCTGGGGCCAGCGGTGATCTCACATCCCCTGGGCAGTCCTGGTGCTTGGCTGTCCCCTGCACTGGGTGCCAGGGCTGCAGCCAGGGTCCAACACCCGCCCCACGCACGGCACCCACACTGTACACAGCTCCCATGCACAATTCTGCCACTTGGTGTCACCTGTTATAAAAAAGTCAGAGCTCTGAGGTGTGCCCAGCAGAGTTGAACCTGGGGAGCTCCAGCCATGGGACCAGGAGCACCAGGGATGTCCCAGGGCAGAGGTGGGACAGCAGAAGTGTGATGTGGTTCAGGGACTCCATGGGGTGGGCATCTGTCTGCCTCAGATCTTTAATTACATGGAAACATGCAATAAAGTAAAGCCTTCAAGGATGGGATAAAAGCTAACACAGGGTCTTAGAGCACTTTGCCCTCTATCTTCTTTTCTCCCCAAACCCTCCACAGTGGGTGGCGGGAAGAGTGGGAAGAGCCCATCCCTACCCCAGCCATGGCTCCATACAAAGGTGCCAGCAGGACTCTGTGCCCTGCCCGGCACCTTGGGTTCCAGATTTCCAATGGTGGAGGGTGACAAAGACCCCTGGCTCCCTGTCCTTAGCCCCAGGTCCTTGTGCTCCCACCCCTGCTCCACCGCATCCCCCCAGCACCAGAACCACGCTGTGAAGCTTGGCCCTTGCTGAGTGCTTCTATGCCCGTCCCTGCTGCTCCCAGCCTGTGGCTGGTCTCTGAAGGAATTCATCTGCCTCTCCATCACTCCATTGCGGGAACAGTCTTGGTGTGTGGGCCAGGCACCCTGATTTACACCCCTTGGCCAGAGCAGGGCTGGTGTTGAGCCCCATGCCTTGGGGGACTCCTCCATCAGTCAGCGTGGGCTCCCCAAGTTGTGCTGCTTGGAGCAGCCTCTCCGGGTCTCTCCCTGGGGCCAGGCTGTGCTGTTCTGCATGGACCCCAAGACCGCAGCTGGGGAGCGGGGCACCGGGGGTGCAGCCCTGGCTGGGGAGAGGGACCCGGGCTCTTCCTGCAGGGTGCTGGGTCACCCCGTTCCAGAGAAGGGGGCAGTGACAGGGACACATGCTCTGCCAAGCACTGGCAGGGTGCATGAAGGGACGTTGGTGGCACTGCTGGGGTAGAGGAACCCAAAGGGTCACCGGCCTGCAATTGCAGCCGGGGGTAGGCAAAACAGGAGCGGGCCCAGGCAAAACCAACACCAGCCCTGTGCTTGGCCGGTGTCCCTGGCATGCAGGACACTGGGGACATCTCTCCTGCCACGTGCCATAGGGATGCGGAACGGGGTGACAGTGAGGGGCTTGCAGAGAAGCTGAGGTAGGCTTGCAGCCTGCTGTGCTCTCTGAACACAAAAGCTGGAAATGGCCTTGCTTTTAATAGTTTTTTGGGTTTTTTTGATGAATATTGCACTTCACACCTGACCCCAGGTAGCCACAGGCAGTGGGCAATGCAGCCCCTGGGGACGAAAAGCAATGTGGGACAGGGCTCCCTGAGAATCCAGGTCCCCATGTAGCCCTCAGCTGCTGCCGTGATGAGCCGGTGCTGCAGCTCCGCGTGGCTGCGGGTTTGTGCCCTGCTTCGGGGCTGGGCTGGGCTGCTGGATTCCTCTGAGTTATTTCCAGATGGGGATTAATGCAGTAAACTGAGTTTGCTGCAGGATAGATAAACAAACCAAAGCTTCTCTGGATGCTATTAATAAACCGCCTGCCTGCAGCTTCTGCCCCAGATTTGGGAAGGTCCTGGTCCTGGCCTGGGGTGGAGCCATGCGCTGCCCTCCCAGCGCTTTGGCCGTGGGGCAGAGGTGCCAGGGGTTCCTACGGGACCACGACTGCCGGGGTCCCAGACAGGACAGGAACTGCGAGGGTGTGAGTGGAGGACAGTGTCTCTGCTCTGTGTCCCCACTCTGAGCTGCGGGCCGGATGAAGTGCTGCTGGCCATGTCCCCTGGTCCCTCAGTGTCCGCTGAGCTCTGCCAGGGATGGTGGCACTGGGAGGTGACACGTCTCCTCTCCAGCCTTCTGCGGTGGGGCTTCAGGCAGGTTTGAAACTGGAGTGGGTGTGAACAGGGTGGAGGCAGACTTTGAGCTCTCTGGTGCTGCTGTTCTGGGGTGAGGGTAAACACATTTCAGTTGGCTGCAGCCCAGCAGGCTCCCCCTTCCCCTTGCCGTCTCGATGGGGGTTGCTGGGTGCCCTGCTGCGTGCACACAGGTATGCGGTCCTGCTGGGGAGGAGGAGAGTGGCCCATGGGACTCACATCCCAACCCTCCTCACTTTGGCATGGCTGATGATCTCCTGCCGGGGGCAAACAGAGCCTGCCCAAGGGCTGTGCTCAGCCAGGTGGCCCGTGGCTTCCAGCAGAGCTCCACGTTGAGGACCTCTGGGCACGGTGGGCCAGCACAGAACATGGGGTTAGACCTGCTGCTGATACGATTTAAGCTTTGTCCCATTCCAGCCAGCTATGGGAGTCCTGGGTCCATACACCCCTCTGTACATGGCTGGTGAGGCAGCACACCCATGGGGAATGTCCTGTGGGGAGGATGGAGGCCAAGAGACGGCTCTGGTTTTGCTTTTTCCCAGCTCTCCAGCCTGCAGCGCACACAAGCAGTTAATCCCAGGCTGTGCAGAGCTGGCTGCTTACCTGGCTGGAGCGGTGCCTGGCAGAGGGAGGGACGAGGGCACAGCTCCACACCTTGCCAGGGCAGACAACGTTGCAAAAATATTTGCTGAAAAAAGTACAGCTCCACCCTGAGGAAAACTGGAGCTGGGAGCGCAGCCCGCTCTGGGTTTGCAGACGGAGGGTGGCAGTGAGCGGTGCAGGGGGGAATGCGAACGGCTGCGGGGAGCCAAGCACGTCCACCCGCTCCCCTTGCAGCCACGCACCGCCTGGCACCGCCGCTCAGCAGGGTCAGCATCACCCGAGGGTGCCGGGCAGGGACGGGTGTCTGGGCTGGGGGAAACCTGGCACCAGAAGTCAGGGAGCCCTCACCGCCTCGGTGGGCAGCCATGGGCTGCTGGAGGGGCCCCAGTGCCGTGCTGGTCTGCCTGCTTCTCCTGCACCCTCCGCCCTCGCCAGCCTGCCCTGCCGCCTGCCACTGCTCCTCCTCGGGGGAGGTGGACTGCAGCGCACATGCCCTCCGTGAGGTGCCACAAAGCTTGGCGACCAACACCAGCGCCCTGTGGCTTGGCTACAACTTCATCACCGTGCTGGGGCCGCGCTCCTTCCCTCCCCTGCCGGGACTGCTGCTGCTCAGCCTGACCCACAACCGCCTGGGGCTGATCCACCGCCAGGCGCTCCTGGGGCTCGGGGCGCTGCAGGAGCTGGACCTCAGCAACAACTACTTAACCGTGCTGACCCCTGAAACCTTCCTGCCCCTCTCCAGCCTGGTCACGCTCAACCTGGGCAACAACAGGCTGGAGGGGCTGGAGCCTGGGGTGCTGCTGTCCTTGCCCCAGCTCCAAGCCCTCCTCCTGCAGGACAACCCCTGGGTGTGCAGCTGTGACATCCTGCCCCTCTGGCGCTGGCTCAGCCACAACAGGGAAAAAGTGCAAGGTGAGTGCTCGGAGGACCATGTCCCCAAGCCCCCCACCCGCCCCGTGCTGGTTGTCACCCCAGTGGGGCTGAGGCAGGTCCCAGCACCCTGGCTGCCAGCTGGCTGTGGGTTCGTGTGATCGGTGCCTGTGGGGGTATGGTGAGATTCCCCAGGACCTGTCCTCATGGTGGCTCCTGTGTCTTCTTGGGTGGATCATCCCTGGGTCTGGTACCTGGTGCCCACCCTTGGTCCTTGGTCACCAGCAGGGATTGCCTGGAGAGGAGGGCTGGGCAATGTCCCAGCAATGGGCACCCAGTGCCATCCCCAACAGTGGCACCAGTTCTGTCACGGTGACGGCAAGACGTGCTGGGCAATGGGCACCTGACGGGGCAAGAAGAGCCTGTGTGGCAGGGTGGGCATCACCGCTGACCTGGCCAGGACTCAGTGCCTTCAGCCTCTTCCTCAATTCCTTCATGAACATAGGTCTGATCCTGCATTTCTTCCCCCATGAACCTCGGTGAGAGGCAGCTCTGCCAGCAAGGTCCACTGCCATCCACTCGCGCTTGCTTCCAGCTTGGGTGTGTGACTGTCAGTCATGCTGTCTAGGACCTTCTGTGGCATTTCCAGGCTGGCTGCTCACTGCTCCCCACATCTGTCCCCTGGGAACCAGGCTCACCACCTTGCCTGCCCCATCTACCATCCTGCCCCATCCTATCCTGCCCCAAACCCATTTTCCAGTGTTCTCTCCAGCACTGCGCCCATCCCCCCACCCCATCCCACTCCCCAGGGCACAGGATGCAGGTGAGCCCTGAACCCTCACCACTCCCTTTCTTTATACCCTGCCTTGGGCTATCATGGTCAACCTGGCTGCTGTCCTCCTGCGCTGGTGACATCTGTCCCATACAGACCTGCTATCTATCCCCTTTGCCCTTGACACCTGCCTTGTCCCAGCTGCCCAGTGTGGCCGTCAGCACTGCTTTTCTCTTCCAGAGAAGAATTTGCTCCTGTGCAGAGTCCCAGAGCAGCTGAACCAGTATCCGATCATGGCCTTCAGGAATGAGTCCTTCAGGCAATGCCAAGAGACCTCACTGTCTGCCTGGCACTACATCGTCTTCTTGACCATTGGACCATTCTCCTTCATGGCCAGCATCTTCTTCTGCACCTTCATGGGCTTCACCACAGTTGTTTACCACAACCTGCGCAGGGACCCCCACTGCTGGAGGAGATCCCGCATCTGCAGGGGCCACTGAGGCAGGGCAACCAGGCAGGCTGTGGTCCATGCCCTTCTCCAGGGCTCTGTACCCCACTGTTGCAAACATTTCCCTCTGGACCAGTGAGAGGATGCTCTCTTCCTGGAAATTGCTTCTCTTCCTCCTCCCAGAGTCCCCTGAGACAATGCCAAGCTCCCTCTGCCCCGCTGCTGGGGGGAGCAATCTCCAGCCCAGCCCCGCTGCAGGGCACGATGTGACTGCAGATGCTCTCTGTGTTTTGGGAGGCTCCCCCAGGCCACCCTCGGACTTGCACACTCCCTTCCCGGGGGGGGACGGGTGATCCTTCTCCTTTAGCTCGCCCTGTCCCTCCCCTTCTGCTGCTCTGGGGCCTCACTGTGTGTTTCAGGATGCACCGTATGCCTCCGTGTGCCTTTTGGTGCTCCCTGGGAGCTCCTGTGTGCATCTCGGGACATACCATACTGCTCTGTGTGTGTTTCAGTGCACCCCAGGAGCCTCCCTTTGCCTTTCGGTGCAGCCCGGGAGCCTCTGCGTGCCTTTCAGTTTGCCCCAAAGCTCTCCTTGGGCCTTTTGGTGCCCCCAGCACTCCCCATCTGCCATTCAGTGACTCCAGCAGCCTCAGTGTGCCTTTCTGTGCCCCCAAGACCCCTTGGCTTGGCTTTTTGTCCATCTAAATGCCATCTGTTTGCCTTTCTGCGTCCTGACAGGCATTGGTTTGCCTTTTGGTGGGCCCAGAGCTCTCCTTGTATCTTTTGGTGCACCTGAAAATCTCTGGGTGCTTTTGGGGCACTCCAGAGCCTCCATGGGACTTTCAGAAAGCTCCAGATCCCTCTGTGTGCTGCCGAAGGACAGGGCAGGTTGCAAAATGTTTCTTTTGATAGTTTTTTTTTCCTTGAGACAGGGCTGCTGATGCTGAGAAGGCTCAGCCAACATCCAAGATCTAGGGCGAGACTGAGGTTTAGGCTGAGGGCTGAAAAGAGACAAAACCAAAATGAGACAAAACCACAAACTGATGTGGTTTGGCAAAGGGGATGCCAAAGGGTGGGTGAGGCTGCACAGTGGTTCCTCCCCCAGCAGCTTTTCCCCTAGGCAAGGGGGACAAAACAGCTCCTGGGGGTTTACAGCCCAGACCCTGCGGCCCCTGCTGCTGCCTCACCTCCCATCGGCCACAACAAGGGGCTGGGGCTGACCCAGCATCTCCCTGCCCTGCCGCCTCCTGCCCTTCCCTGCAAAACGCTTCTCCCAGGCATTGCATGCAAATGCTTAGTGAGCGTGCTGGGAATTGGCCTGGAAGGAGTGGAGTGTGCTTCAGACGAGAGCACAAGCTGCGGTGATGGAAGATTCTCTCCAAGGGGAGCAACAGCCCTTTCTGGCTTGAGTTCTTACCCATGGGTAAGAACATGAATTCTTAAGGCGATAAGAGCCACAAGATGATTGTAGCCACCAGATGTTCACTCAGTCTCTTGCCCATGCAAGTGCTGGGGGACAAGCCAGGGATGTGGCGGGGGTCAATGCATCCTTTGGCAAGGGTTAAATAAATCATGTAGAGAATAAACCAAATGTCGCCTCAGTTGTGGCTTGCTCCCATTTTTCTTTTCAAACCGACCCAGCGTGCTGCCACCCCGCTCCATGCCCACTCGGCCCTTCCTACGATGCCACCCCCAGCGAGGGCTGCGGGGGGCTGGTGCTGCAGCAGCTCCTCCAGTGCGACCAGCCCCGCACCCGGGACCTCTGCCAGGATCAGCCCCCTTCACAGTGCCTTTCCAAGGAGCAATCCCATCTCTCCCAGACCTTCTCTAGTGACAGCACTTGGCCCTTCCCGAGAAAGCCTGAGCTTCCCATTTGGAGCTGGGACTTTGCTTGTCACCCTGCAGGGGCACCTGAGCCCCGCTTCTCCTCTCTGATCACCCTGAGGCTGAGACCCCCGTGGAGGCTGGGCTGGTGGTCTCAGCACATGGGGAGCATGCTGTGAATGAGTGATGTTGCTTTAGTTCAGCCCAGGGGAGCCGTGTTTTGCAAATCCCTCAGGGTACCCCCCTACGGATGGGCTGAGGTGCAGGGACGTCCCCAGGCACCTTCATCCCTGCAGCCGGTGCTCTGTTCCCACAGGCCAGCCCCGCTGGTAGAGCCCCGTGCTGGCTCCCAGGAGCTGGGGAGCACAGCAGTGTCAGGTGCTGGTTTTCCCCTGGATGGAGGTGGGTATGAGAGGCAGCTTGCATGGTGCTGGCATTTGGGTGGCTTCAGACCACCCCCAGCTCCCCGCTGCCAGGCCTGTCCCCCCACACCAGCTGTCCAGCCTGCCCATGAGCCTGGTATCCCAGGATGGTGGTGCCCCTTCCCTCTTGGTCTTCCCTGCAGTTCCAGGCATTTCTGCCTGCTGGCATCTTCGTCCCTCCCTGTTTCTCCACCTTTTATGGTTTGCAAACCCTGCAGCAGGGCTGGGTGAGGCTCTGATTCAGCACAGGGCTCCCTGCCAACCTTGCCAGAAGGCAGAGATGGAAAGAGGCACATGGCACTGGAATAAACCACTTCATGATCCAGTCTAGACTTTACTGAGCTCTTGCAAAAACTTGGTATTAATGTTACATTGACGTATAAAGTAGAATGGGTCCAATTTCTCAGCTGGAGCGAGATGAACTTGATGGAGCCACCACAGTCAGTGGGACAATGCTCACAGACCTAGCTGCCGTCTGAAAATCCTGCCGCAAAAGCTGCCACCCCGAAGCCCCGTCTGCTGGGCTGGGGCAAGGAGAAGGCAGTTCATGCCGCTGGGGCTTGGTACCATGTCGCAGGAGGCGGGATGTGATATTGCCCGTCCACGTGCTGTAGTTGCCCATCACCAACCTGGCTGGTGCCAGATGCTTCCCCGATGCCGGTGTCTCCACGCGCGTTCACAGCGCCCACGGGGACGGTGCTCAGGGACGCTGGCACATGGGCACGTATGTTTGAGGGGGAGGAAGGTGTGGGGAGGAACGGCGTCAGCCTGTCTCATTTGGTTCCCTTCTCCTGAGCTGGGATCCGGTGTGCCATGTCTCCAGGTTCAGGCAGATGCAGCCACGTGAGCTGGGGCTTCAAGGCTCCCGCTGGAGCTGCTGGCAAGCTTGTACCGCAGGTGAGTGTGGCAGGGAAGGTGCCAGTGCCCGCTGTGGTGACCCAACACTGAGGCCGCTGCAGACACCGCAGCACAGAGCAACCCACGACCGGCCAGCAGCATCTCTCCTTGTGTTGCTGGTACTGAGGCAGTGTGGAGCTTGGCTAAAAATCAATGCAACCATCTGGAGCCATTCCCCGCGGAGATGTTCCTGGCCAGAAGAGCCACGGTGTGAGAGCTACATGCTGGCCATGGCCAGGCCCTGGGGTTGTCTTCTGAGCAGGAGATATCGGGAGCCAGGATTGCGGCTGACAGCGTGTTATAGCTCCAGAGTACCACGCTTAGCAGAGGAGCGTGGGCTGCAGCACTGGGAGCACTCCTGCTGCAAACAGACCATGTAGAGGAGCCGAGTCATAGCCATGGGCTTTGAGTACAGGCTGATGGGAGGAGGAACAGGGAGTTCATCCCTGGCGAGGAGCAGAGCACACGTCTTCCAGCCCCTGCAGCAGAGGCAGGGGTCACTCGGCACAGCAGGAACATGTGCCCAATCTGCCGATCCGCGCCGGCTGCTCCAGCCACTTGGGACCACGAGCACATTGTACAGCACTCCAGGGTGGTGGGAATCGTGGAGCACATGTCTGAGGGGCCGTGTGTGTGTTGAGAAGCCCAAAGCCTGCAAAAGTGAAGCACATGTTTGTAGTCTGGCACCAGCTCGTCCCTGCTACCACAGGAGAGCAGGCACCATGTGCCTTTCCAAGTCCTTTCCCCTTGCACATAGCCAGTCAGTGGCAATACTGATTATCAACAGCACTGGTTGAAAGCAATTATCTCTGTACAGTGAAGTCCAAACCGTGTCCTGGTTCTGCTGTGCGTTCTGGGGCACGAGCATGGCAGCAGGCCTAGGAAGGGAGGGGGGATATACAATGAAGTCACTGTGTATGGATGAAGGATGCTTTCCTCCCATCTCACCCAGAAGAACCCATCAGTGTCCCTTGAAAGGCAGTCTTGGCTGTGCCTTCCTACTGTGTTGGGCAAGGACTGATGGCCCTCGGGGAGAAGGTCACACCACAGTGCTGACTGAGGGGTCGGAGAGGTTGAGCTGGCCGGTGATGTCGGTGGGATGATATTGCTGCAACACACAAATACACAGACAAGGAGAAAGAAGTGTTAGGCAGTTCTGGCACTCACTCCTGCCTCTACTTATACCCCATGTGCCCCTACAGGATATCTCGGGGGTGATGCAACGGCCCAAAACCTGCTGCTGGCTGAGGTCCCCTTCCCAATGAAATCCAAGCTTGTGCAGAGGTCGTTGCAGACACTCTCCAAGCACCCTACGGCGGGGCAGGGAGGACGCCCAGGAGCGCGGCGCAGCTTCTGCAGAGCGTGGCAGCCGCGTCGCCTGCTGAGCGAGCCCCTCTCTGCTCTGGGGGGGCCACGAGACAAAGCCTGTGACTCATCAGCCCAGCCCACGGCTGAACCTGTGTTTGGAGGGTCTGGCTGGGTTTCAGCATCTCTCTGGTGCCAGATCAAGCTGTGCTTTGAGGCCAGGGCGTTTCACCTCCTTGCTTGACTATCCTTTAATGCAGGTGAGATGTGCAGCGTGGTTGACTTGCAGTAAACTGTGGTGTCAATTGCTAATGTGAAAATACAACCTGTGCTGGAGATGTGGCCTGGATTTGGGGTTCTGTGCTCCTTGCGGATGGGGGACTTGGCAAAGGCTCCCTGGGAGAGATCTCCTCAGCTGCAGTCCCACCAGCAAGCCAACCGGGAGAGCAGAAATTCCCTTCAACGGGCAAGAAAACAAAAAGTCCTTCCTCCCCAGGCAGGGATATACAACTGGGCAGTTATTTTCTCCCTTCTTCTTTCCACAGTCCCTTCCTCTCCCAGTTCCACTCTCCTAGCTCCAAACCCTGAACTGGAAGCCCTGACCAGCCCCACACGGAGTGGGTGGCACGGAGCATCTTCTGCTGCTGTCTGGGGACCTAAGTTGGTGCTGGGACAGGAGAAGGTCTCGGTGGGTCTCACGTGCTGCAATGTGGACCCTCTCCAGTGACGTTTGCCCGGCCCTTGCACCACGCTACCCAGGAAGGCTGGCATGTTGCAGGGTTCCCGGGGGGGCTGCTCAGCGATGGGATTTCACCCCTCTTGCATTGGTCAGTGGCGACCGTGGCCCCTGCGGTGTTGCTGGTGGCTCTGGCACTGTGGCTACCCTGCGTGACCCTACACCCTGCCTCCTGCCTCGGGGTCTGGGGTCCCCCCGAGCATTGCGCGGGGTCCTCGGGGCTGCCCTGCTCTGCCCAGTTTTGTGCTTCACCAGGATGCCTCAGTGGGGAGGTGCTGGGGCAGGGGCAAGAGCCAGGACGCTCCCGTCTCTCCGGTATGTGTGCCGGGGATGTGCTGACACCAAGGGAGCATCTCACGGGATCACTCATTCATTTAGGGGACTAGCTAGTATTAAAATGGAGCCTCTGAGAAATTCCTTGCTGTGGCCTTGCTTTGCTAAAGTGCAACTCCTCGGCCGTTGCCCGTTTGCACAGGGAACAGCTGAGGGGATCCCAAAGTCGCTCTGCCACCCTGGGGGGAGATTTTTGTGGCTATTCATCAGTCCACAAAAAAGCGTCCCTCTCCCAAAAATGGGTGCAGCCGCCCCCTCCTTGTGAAAAAATTAGGATTCCAGCTAAATGCAATATTTCCTTTCCGTGGCAAAATGGGCAGGAGGCGCGCGCTCGCTCGTGGGACGGGGCTTGCTTCCCGCCAGGGAGGAGAAGCGACAGGGAAAGGGGAGAGGTTGGGTGACTCACTGGTGGAGCGGGAGGAGGAACGTGAGATACAAAAAGGAACGGGCAAAAGAAAGGTCCTTTGTTAAATACCCTGCCTGACGCAAAGCGGGGAGGAAAAAGCAGTGTGTGCGTGTGTGTGTGAGCGTGTGCCTCGGTGCATGTGTATGTGTGGCTGCTGCGGTGGAAAGCCGGAGGTCTAGCAGGGCAGGCTGGGGCCTTCTGGCCTCTCTGCACAGCTCTGGGGGTGGGAAGCGCTAAAATAACCAAGCAAAGTGGGGAATCTGGCCAGAAAAATTAAAATACAAGAGCATGGCTTTTGATTTGAAAGCATTATCTCCTCCAATCACAGAATTATCACAGGGTAACATTCTCATTTACTTTTTTTTTTTTTTGTGTAGAGTTCATGCATGCAATTTTTAATAATAAAAATTAAAAAAAAATAAAAGGAAAAGAAAAAAAAGCAAGAAAGTTGTCATATCAAAACTATGTTAAAGTAGAACTAATGCTAGAAGCACATATCAGTAATTTAGGGTAAATTATGTTACAGGGATGGTGCAATTATCCCCAAACCAAACATTATAAAGCCAAGAAATTAATCAATATTAACCGTAGAAGAGACTCAAACATGTTAAGGTATGGAAGTGAAGTGAAGGCACCAAAAACTTTAAATGACAACCAGGAAGAAAATATAGACAAGAACTTAATATGTCTTTAAAAATGACTTCAACCTAATCTGGGCTCATATGGTAGTCCCTGGCTGGTGGAAGATTTTCTGGAAGAATTCTGGGGTTTGGGTGGGGTTTTTTTTCAATTAAAAATTAGGATTCCAGCTAAATGCAATCTTGCTATAGAAAATGTCAACTTTCCTTTAAAAAAAATAATTAGTTGTCTTTGACCCGCTTTTGGTTCTTTTGGGCCAAAAACTAGGTTCTTTTTCAGCCAAGAAGTGTTTGGCTTTGGGAGGGCTGGTCCTTCACTGAAAACGTGACCTTTTCCATGAACCCCCTTGGTTCTCGACCAGCTCTGGCACCATCCCCGCGGCTGCAGGGCGAGCATCGCTTCGCAGCGCCGGGCCCTCACTTGGCGGTGACGTGGGACATGTGTCATGCTGTGTCTGGGGGGGATGCCCGCGGGCTGGCGGTGTGACTCTGCGGGGGCTGATGATGGCTGCGGTGGGGGGGCTAAGGGACCTGTGTGCCTCGTTACGTGTCTGTACGAAATGTGCCGGCTCGGAAGGTGTCTGTGTGGTTTATGCGTCTCACATGGCTTCTGTGGGGTTGCAGTATCGTGGGTGGCTGCGATGGATGGCAGTACGTCAGCTCTGCGAGTGCTATTCGAGTTGCAGGAGCTGCCTATGGGGAACACATGCATCTCCTCCTGGGGCGGTGGGGATGATGTGCCGCGGAGAGGCTGTGCAGCTCGGGTGATGGTGGGCGCTAGGACGTTCAGAGTGGGGTGGTAGCTTCCCAGGGCTGTCTTGGCTCCATGGTGCCAGCCTGTCTCTCTGGCACTCCTGAGGGACCATTCTGCAGGGCTGCAGAGCAGAATCCATTTTTAAAACTCCCGACAACGAAAAGGAAAGAAGCAAGGCCACCAGGTTTGCGTCTTTCGCTCGCTAGCCAGGAGAGCCCATGGGGCTGGGGTCAGCCTGGCCTTCCAGCCCCATGGGCTCTCAAGCCTTGCCCATCTGAGACCTGGTGTGGGCCTGCGGTTCTGCCGAGCACCATGAAATAGAGCGCCTCGCTGCTTTCTCATCTTTACAAGGACCCCAGGCAACGTGTCCCAGCATGCTATGTACTCGTGGGGCCTTCTACAGCAGGAGGGCATTGGGGTCTCTGAGCCAGGGCTGCTGCATGGAAGCGGAGGGCACCAAATGGCAGGCTGTGACATGAGCTGATGGCAGCATCCTCCCGCTGGCTGCTCACCCCACAGAGCAACCACCGGGTCTGCCCGACATCACAACAAAGCTCGCTCCACCGTGGATCTTCGGCAATAGCCGGACCTTGGCCTTGCATACTCCATCTTGGCCCCATTGGCTTGGATGTTGGCGCTGCTAGCCTGTTCTTGTCCCAACTAGCCTGATTCCCTGGGGAATGTTTCCTGGGGCCCCGGCCACGTTGTCCCGGGGCAGGCAGAAGACTGAGAAAGGTTCCCAGGCAGTGGGGCATTGTTGCCCAGAGCTGCCCCGTGGATGCAGCTGCCCCCAAAGCGGGGGCCATCCTCTGGGATAAGTGAGGCCATCTTCCTCCACGACTTGTCCACAAGCAACGTGCCGAGAAGAGCGTGGCCAGGGCCCAAAACAGCGGGAGGGCTCCTGGCAGCCCTGTGCCCCGCAGATCCCCACCGGGCAAGGGAAGGGGAGAGCACAGCTCCACTGCTCACTCTTGGGACCTCTGGTGGCCAATGGACGTGGTCAGCTCAGGGCTCCTACCCTGGGGCAGAGTGCATTGCGGAATGGCGTGGGGTAGGGTGGATGCCCCACCATGGAGCAGGATCAGGCCCAGGATGCCTTCCCAAGAAGGGAGTGATGTGGGCGGGAGGTACCAGGGGTGCTGCACACTGGCTGTCCTGTTGTTCCTGGGTTGTCCCCCTCTCCGGTGCCCACTGTGCACACCAGTGCCCCCAGGTGTCCACTTCACCATAATGCTCCTGCTCTCCCAGGACAGGACCACTTGGGTTTCTAACCATGGAGTGCCCAAACACAACAAAACATGGGGTCTACTCAGATCACGCTGAGGGCCCTCCCACCAGATCTTTCTGCAATTTTTTCTCCCTTTTTTCTGTCCATCCCACCTGTCCCTCCTCCTCCTCAGTCTTCCCATCTTCCCCCTCCCTGCGCCATCTGCCCCATCTCTGTCTCCTCTCCCCTGGTCAGGGCTCAGGTCACCAAGACACAACCTGCAGCCTCTCTGCAGAGCTTCTCAGGGGGTGCATCAGTGGGAAGGGGGGACCCAAGACATGGGGCCATCACCAGGACAAGGTGCCACCCAGGGAACATGGGGGCAGCGCAGGAGATGACAAGGGCACCCTGTGGGGTATGGGGGACGAGTGGGGAGAGTGTGGGTCTCCACCTGTGCCTGCCAGGCTTCAAGGTGACAGTGAGAGGAGGACTTCGTGTGAGACAGCAGCAGCCGAGCCCAGCCGAGGGCTCAGCTGTTCCCCGGGCTGTGTCGCAGGGGTGCTCCAGGAGCTTCTCGGGATGGAGCCTGCATTGGTGTCAAAGGCAGTCACCTCCGCTTCGCCTGCAGAGCCGTGGCCCCGAGACCCCCTGCGATATGGCATGGTGCTCCCCGAGGCGCCCCAAGCCTGCGGCTGGGGACGGGCCACCCCGCTGCGGGGGGCCGCATGTCCCCCCGCCACTGTCGTCCCCCCGTCCCCGCTGTGCCTCGCGCCTCGGGCAGCCTGGGGGGAGCCTGCTCTGAGCAACCTGGGTAGAAACCCACCGGTCACCCCAGGGAGGAGGTTTCGGCAAAGCCCGTCGCGCCAGGAGGTCGGGCAGCAAAACGCAGCGGCCGCTGCCACACAAGACAACAGAGTAGCCACAGTGCAGAGTGTCATACAACAGACGGCAACATGCAGAGGGACACCGGCTCAGTCCGACAGACCAACAACCCAACCTGACGCTGAAGAGTGTCTGAAGCTCCAGCACGAGCAGACACGTTTGCACATTTGGAAACAGCTGGCTTTAGAGGCAGCAATTTGGTAATTTTCTCTGGTTACGTGAGAGCAGTTTTACTCCGAGGCAGAAAGCACAAGTTTGAACCAAGGTTGGGTCTTTAACAACGTCCTCTTTCAAGCCTTTGCGTCTCTTTTCTAGAGCTGCGTTACTGCTGACGATAACCAGAGACAGCTGTCACTCCTGTGCCGAGGACTACGTCCCGAATGCTAATCATCACAAACAAAAATCACATGTAGAGAATGTGACACGCATGGCTCTTGGTGAGGTGACACGGTGCCCAAATTAAATCGGGGTGATCATTTTTAGGCATACAATGACAAACAGGTACAGGAACACTCAGGAACAGAAAAAAAAAAAAAAAAAAAGAAAAATATGTCATCGGTTTCAAGAGGTCAGCACCGGTAAGGTGAGCAAAGCACAGAGAGGAACATCAGAAATCATCCAGGCAAAAAGAAAACAAAAAACAAAACAAAAACTCGGTTGCATCTCCCAACTCATCACAGGACTCCAAGCCACCTCCTGCCTGCCCTCCAGGATCCCAGCATCCTTTCAGGTACACGGGATGACTGACTCACTGACTGACTGACTGACTGGTGACGAACATGAGCTATGCATGTACACTGGCAGCTTCGGGATGGGTGTGTGGCAGTCGATGGGATGGCAGAAGAGAGAAAGAGAGAGAAAGAGAGAGGGCAGAATTGTTCTTCTTCCTCTTACCGTATCCTTGGAGGACCTACGTCTCTTGAAGCTGGAGGCCAGGGTGGAGGTGATGGACCTAAAAGTGGCTTTCTTTTTAGGGTCAGGTTCTGCTCTACCACTTTTTCTATCCTAAAATGAATATGTATAAGTGATTAGATCTCTAGTGTGTTGTTGGAAACGCTAAATCTATTTGAATACTGCCCCATGTCATGTCCTTCATTTAGGTGAGAAAGCTACTGGAGGTGTCCTCCAAGGGCCTCCGTGACCCACGGCTACCGCACGGCCACCACACTGCTACAGCTACGGGGCCGGGGCGGCATCTGGAGCGCTGGAAACCCCTGCGGGGAGTAGCCCTGCTCTCCTGGGTGTCTGCGTCCAGGCCTGCACAGCTGACCTCGCCTCCTGGGGATGCTCTGCCCCTGGGGATGCTCTGCCCCTCGCTTCCACCGCTAGCCTGGCTAGACCGAGAGGTGAGATGCTGCACCTACCACTAAAAAAAAAAATAAAAATAGTAATTTCTCAGGGCCTTTTCTGAGGCTGAATCCTAGTGCCACAAGAGAGAGAGAGGACTGCATTGAAAGAGAAGTCATTGTATGAATATTCTGTAAAAAAAAAATGTATTCAAAAATTTAAATGACGCAGTTGTGCAAAGCCGAACGTGGTTGTTGGTGGTGGGTTGTGTGTTTTTTTTTTTTTCCAACGTAAAACAGGTTAAAAAAAGAAAAAAAAAAAGGAAACTGGAAGAAAAAGAAAAGGAAAAAAATAGAAAGGAAAAGAAAGGGAGGAAGCAAAGCATTAGCGCTATGATGTCATCGGGGTCGGGATGAACTCAAAGAGAAACAGAACTGAAAAATGTAGCCATTGGTGTTAGCGAGTCGGACCTGGTTAGCGCAGGCTGGGAGCACCAGCCGCCATGGTGCGGGGGCAGCGAGCCGAGGGGACCGGCCGCGCTCGGCGGCGGGCGCTGAGAACGATTCCTCCCCAATTGCTTTCGTGCCAATGAGTGTGACCTTTCCGACGGGGGACGGAGTGACCAGGTCTGGCTCTGCTACTGCACGGGGGTAACCAAAATGTATCCCGCTGGTGCGTAGAGCATGCTCGGGGATACATTTGCTCCTCCTTCTCAGTTCTCTCTTTTGCGGACATGCACAAACGGAAAGGAAAGCAAGATGAATGGAATGAAATGTCTTTTTCTTCCATGGCATCTCAGGAAATAGCCATGGCAAAACTGTGATCCCAAAAACCATTATTTTTGTTTGTTTGTTTTAACAAATAAATCTTTCCACTTGCCTACCTTCTAGCAATGTACCAGATACTAGTGCTCTGACGTTTCCTCCTGTGGAAAAGTCTTACAATGTCAAACGGCTCTTTACCATGAGGCTGTTTACCCCCACAGGGCAGCATGCTTTGCTCACAGTCCCACAGACTCTGCCCAAGGACCCAGTGCAGTATTTTCTAGAAGGTTGGCAAGTGAAAAATGGCAGTGCGACTAGTGTGCTCTGTCCCAGCAGCCTGAACCCCCTCGGTGCTGCTGTTTTTTTGGAAGCAAAGGAAAAAAGAAAAAAGAAAAAAAGAAAAAAAAATATAGAGAAATGGCTTTTCCGAGACTCTTATCAGTGAACTGAACCCAGCGAGCTCTCAGGATACAGCAGCCCGGCCTCCTGCTTCCCCTCGCTGCTCTCGGGCAGGTCGCCTCCACCCGGGCAGCCCCCCCGCACCCCCAGCCAGTGCTGCTCCCGCGGGGCCACCGCGCCGGGCTCCTTTCGGGGTTCCCAACCCTCATTCTCTCTCTTTCATTCACTGGCTCTGCTGCGAACGGCAGTCGCCTTTAGTCGCCTAAAGGATCTCTTGCTCTTTGAATGCCGGTTTGCTTCCCCGAGGAAGAAAAACAGCCCGGGCCATTCAGAGAGAGCCTCCAGCTGCCCTAAACTGGGGTTCGGGGGCACCGCGGGGCTCAGTCCCAAAAGCAGTGGGGCAGGGGAAGTGTGAGGCTGGTGGCCCACGGATGTGCCCATGGCTCAGTGTCGCTGCCAGGCACCACGGACCCTCCCGGGCCCCCCTGCCTGAGCAGCATGGGGGTGTTTCAGGGATGGGAGACACCGGGAAGAGCACTGTCCCAGGGAAGGGGCCCAGGGGAGCCCTGGTGCTGACAGGCACCGGCATTGCTGGCTCCCGTGTGGGGAGATGTCCTTGTCTCCAAATGACAAGAGCACGCACCACCTCTGTTTGGAGTCAGTCCTGGATATGACAAGGGCTACTGCAGCCCCGGGGAGCGGGCAGGGAGGGGGAGGTGATGGAAACCATCCCTGGAGCATTTCTCCCCCTGAGCACCGGGCAGAGATGCTCAGCGGCAGCGGATCAACCCCCCTGTCTGCTGGTGAGCGTGGCTGGAGCCGAGCAGCAGGGCAGAGCGAAGGGAGCTGCGCCGGCACTGCTTGCTCGGCCAGGGCAAGAGCTGGCTCCAGCGCATGGTCCCCAGCAGAGCAAAGTCCCCATCCTGAGCACCGCTGGGCTCATTTGGGCCAGGTTTCTGTCCCGGTTGGAGCTGTGCACAACACCTCCCAGGAGAAACGGCATCGGCCACGGGCAGCTCCCGGGGACAAGGCAGGGACCCTACAGGTTGCTGGGCACCCAGTAACGCCTGGCAGGAGTTAGTGGGGTGCGGGGTGGGGGAAAGAGGGCCCCATGCTAATCCACGGCTCTGCATTCACTGATTTGGTGAAGGAATGGAAAACGCACCTGTTGGAGATTTGCTCTAAAAACGGTTTGTCCTACCTGCAGGTTTTTCCTCCACACATTAACGGCCGCAAACGCCAGCTGCATCTGCTTCCTCCGCGCGTCCTTATGCCTTTTGTAAGCTATTTCTATGAATATTAAAAATATCCCGGCAACAATACCTCCAGCCACCAGCATAAACACACCTGAAATAAGCAGGAAAGTTACAGGGGGCAATGGAAATTGCACCATGACACTTCATTTCCTCTGCATCACGCTCAGCAACAGGAGCATCTGCCAACCCAGGGTTCACCCCCCCCCGGCCCCCCCACCATCCCCCCCACAGTCCTGGAGGGGCCGGGGAGGGGACCCCAGCAGAGCAGGGCACCCGCGGTGATGGGCAGAAAGGTGAGGGGGTGCTGGATGTTCGTGCAAGCTCCTGTCGGTCGGGCATGGGGCACCGGCTGTGCTGCAGCGATGCCGGGGAGCAGGCACGGGGCACCGGCTGCCGCACCGAGCACCGGGGCTGACCCCGTCCCCTGGGACTAGAGGGTCATTTGCACCAGAAACCCAGCTCTGGTGGTCCCATTTGGCCCATCGGGAAGGACAGCCATGCACAGAGCTCCCTGTGCTGTCCTCCAGCAGGTGCAACCCTCAGGGGTGACATTTTGGGAGTGGCGTCTTGAGGAGACGGAGCAAAGTGCCTCCTCTCCTCTCTCAGTGCTTCTGCCCTGGCCCGTGGTGCCAGCGAGGATGGGGTGCCATCGGACACCCCTCATCCCGCATCACCACGTTGCTGGGTGAAGGACCAGCAGCACCACAGCGCTGCAAAGGGAGAACCCGTCTGGGGGCACTTGCAGTCTTTGCAAAGAGGGACCGAGAAACTCCCCCTCTGTTTATCCTCCTCCTGCCCCCTGCCCGCTGCCCAGGGCTGGCCGGGACACGCTCCGTGGGGCTGGGGGCTGCCCCTCGCCTCCAGCTCCCTCCTGCCGCAGGGTCCTCGCTCGCCTCGGCGGCTGCGCTCGCCTCCCCCGAGGTGCTGCTCCCCTCTCTCTGCCTTGGCGACAGCTCTGATTTCACCATGACAGCTGCAGTTTGGCCAGAGCAGAGGGAGGGGAGCAATGTTCAAAGCAGGACAGCCCCACCGATGAGAAAGCCACCCCAGGGAAGGTGGGGGGAAGCTTCGCGGAGCTGTTTCAGACAAGGTGGGACTGGAGCCCAACACAGCAGCCTCCCAGCGCTGGGAAAGCACAAACCCAGAAGAAGCAGAGCTTTGGCCCGAGAGGAGAGCCCCGGAGAGGAGAATGTCTTGAGCGAAAGCAGGCTACCCAGCGAAGAGGAAGAAAGAGGTTTGCAGAACAAACCTGCCATATTTTCAAAGGTGAGTGTTGCTGGGGCATTGCTACGGGAATCACACTCCTGATACCTCACCCAAGTCTTGTCCAAATCCTCCATGAAGCCGTTCTCATGGGACCTGAAAGCGCAAGGAGACAGGACAGAGTAGTCACTGGGGACTGGCTGCTGGGGACATGTGCTCTTTGTGCCTTCCTGCCCTCCCTCCTAGCACTCTGCGCTTGTCTGCAGCCTACAAACACACGAACCCCTGACGTCTGTGTGTGTGCCCAGCTGACTGCGTCTGCAAGCACACGCCTGTGCTTGTGTGGCTGTTGTGTAGAGTGTCTGCAGTGGGTGTCCATACTGCGCGTGTTTGCCCTGCGCACAGCCACGAGCAGGGCGCAGCGGGTGTGAGGAGGCACCCACAGCTACCTGATGCCACCGCCCCGTGTCCAAGAGCCAGAGAGTCGGCCGGCTGCTGCCAGAAAGAGCCATGTGTAAGCTCAGCTGACAGGTGTAGGCAGGGCTTGGAGAGTGTGCTTGGAGGGAGGCTGAAAGCTGCTGACACGAACCACATCCCCAGTGCCCTCCTGTGCAACCCCCCCACCTGCCTCAGCCACTCGGGAGCTCAGGCGATGCTGGACCCCGATCCTGTCTGGTGACCACCAGCACCCTCCAAATCAGGGCAGGGGAATAACTGCTGCCTGGCAGCTCCCAGCTGTGCACGGCGAGGGCTGGGGCTCCCCAACAAACTGGTGTCACAGCTTGGGAGGAAACAAACCGTGTCCCCACAGTGCCCGTCTCTGCCTGAGCAGCTAGTGGGGATGGAGGTGGGCACCCAGCACATGTTCCACCATGGGTCCCCCTGCACTTCTCTCCTTCTTCTTCCTGGCACATCCCACCGCATTGTTGGGCCACCTGTAGCCCTGGGCTTCCCCACCCTCTTCCAGGAGGACATCAGGGGCTCTTGCTGCCTCTCCAGGCTTCTCACATTGTTGTCCCAAAACCCATCTGTCCCACTGCCACCCAACTCCATGGTAAGACCATCCCACAGACAGGGTCCCATGGCTCCTTACTTTACCCTGGGTCCTGCCCCTGTCTTCCACATCCTCCCCATCCTCCCTCTCAGGCCTTTCATCTCCACATCTTGGGCAGGACCCTGGTGGCTTCTGACCCTGTCTGTCTGTAAAACTAATCTCGCATGTCCCCTTCCCTCCACTTGCTACTTCCCAGCTGCCCATTACTCCATCGTCACATTCCTCTGTCTGCAGCGAGTGTGGTGTTTCTGAACTAACACAAGGAAAACTCTTTTTACCCATAATATCAGATTGACTTGTGGCACCCCATGCTGCAGGCTCATGCTGGTATAAAAGCCTTAGCTGGACTCAACAGGGGTCCTGACATATCTCTGCCTAACAGGAATAGCCAGAGTTTAAACAAAAACCCCTGGAAGATCAAGCCAGGGCAGTGCAATGCTACCAGCCGGGCTGAGCTCGCAGGGAGAGGTGGGGAAGTGGCAGCAGCCCTGCCTGCTGCTGCAGCCCCGCTCGCAAGGACCTGGTGCTGGATGGTCCCAGGGCTGCTCTCTGCCAGCTTTGCCTGCACTCCTGTGGCCGGGCACGGCTCCTGCTCCCTGCCCTGGCTCCTGCGCCCTGCCCTGCCCTGCCCTGCCCTGCCCTGCCCTCCCACCAGCCCCATGCTGCTCCCCTGGCCCTGTGAGCCAGAACTGGGGCTGCAGGTGCCCACACTGGTCAGTCGGGCACATCCTTTTTGTCAGGAGGGACGCAGCAGCCCCAGAACCCCTGTCACTGCAGAGGGTTTGGAGGGTGGGGTGGCAGTGCCTGGCACAGGGCTACTTGCGTGCTAACACATGCAACGTTCGGGGCAAGCCCCATGCCAAGAGCCGTGTACGGACTTGAGGATGGCCAGGGAGACGTTCTGCTTCCACGGGCTGTCCTTGCGCATCCCAATCCCAAAGCCGGAGCGGAAGAAAAGCTCCCCCGTCGTCACCAGGTCACACTTCTGGGAGGCTTCAAACTCCAGCACCGCTGAGTCCCAGATGAAGGCGTGGAGCTTGCTGGACATTGAGAGAGAACAGACAGGTAAGTCTGGGCAGCCCAGCTTGTCTGCAGAACCATCGGAGCAGCAAGGGTGCTCCCAGCCCTAATTTAAGCACTAATTAGCATCACCCTCCTCCCAGAAGGGTCTGTCTATGTGCTGCTGTGAAGAAAAAGACTTGGCAAAACTTTGGAGGAGGATTGTGAGCAGTTTACATGGGATTTGAAGGCATGCAGCCTTGCAGAGAAGCAACCGCAGGGGCCAGAAAGGGAGGCCATGGCCAGGGCCAGGGCTCTGCGTGTGCCTTTCCCCACACACACCGTGTGCTCTCCATCCAGAGACCTGGCGTGCACTAGGACTAGGAAGACCCTACCCAGCACCAACTGGGCAGGTCCTATCAAGCCATACTTTGACTGCAGCTCCCTCCCGGTTTACATGAGCCCTGCTTGCTCCACCAAACTGCAGTCCCCCAAAACTGTTCCCAGCACAGCCATACAAGGTGTTGGTCCCACTCACTTGTCCCTCACTGCCTGGATCGCTTCGGCAGCGCTCTCGTAGTTGTGCTTCTCCATGTGCCTGTACATGGTGCTCAGCTCCACCTGCCTTCGGAAGTAGATGTCCACCGAGCTCTGCTTCACTGTGGCATAGATGAACTTATCAGAGGGGTTGCGCAGCTGAAAGGCAAGGGCAGGGCTCCTATTTCTTCTGTCCTTCATTGACCCAAGTGGCTCACCCCAAAGCTGTGTTTCCTCTTTTCCTATCCCCTTCAAGGACCTGTTTTCCCAGAGAAGACCTTGGTCTCCTCAGCAGAGATGAAGATGCCATGGGGCAGTAGATGCTCTGGGACCATGGTGGAGGGACAGGTGATGCTATGGGACAAGGACACCATGGTGCTGAGGATGCAGGAGGCCTGTGGATGCCATGGGGCTGGCAGTGCCGAGGGCACAGGATGCTGTGGGTCAGCGCTGCTGTGGGGTACATTCCTGCGTGCCTGGGCTGATAAGCTGTGACTGTGTCCTTGCCAGAGCAGGAAATGGGTTTGAGGCATGCTGATATCTGCTGAGATTATTGACTGCACTGCAGGGACAATTTCATTAGTTATAACTCATCCATAATGAATCGTTTCCTCGTTGGTTCGTGCAGGCTCTCCAGGAACTGGCAGGCAGTTTGGCTGGGTAAGTGCTGTTTCTGCACAAGGTTTTCCCCACTGATCCCTCCCCATGTCTGTCCATTCCCACCCAGCAGCAGGGCTCAGACCCGCCAGTGACAGCCCCAGGCAGAGCTACCCGGGGCTCAACCCTCTGGCACAGACCCACAGCCATGTTAAAGCCATATTATATGAGCCAGGAGACGCCCACTGGAGGTATCTCCTGCTTCTCTGCCCAGATTTGGACAGGTAAAGGGAAAACAAGCGAGGGGTCATTACCCGGGGGTCGTTGATGCCCGTAATTCTCTCCTCAGGCCGGTCTAACACCAGGAAGGCTGCCAGGTTGGCAGTGTATGAAGCCACAATGATCATAGCGAAGCCAGCCCACACCATGCCAAGAATACGTGCAGAGAAACTCCGGGGAGCACCTGGAGGGAGAGAGGCGAGATCAGACTGGCACAACAAGCGCTTGACTTTGTCACCAAAGCCACATCCAACCCACGTGGGACCAGTGGCAGCTGCAGATGTGCCCCATCTATCTGCTCTGCTGACAGCCATGCAAGGAGCTCCTGCACTGCCCAAACCAAGAAACACCCATGACTCCTTCCAGGGCATGATGCATCTCACCCTGAGCGGATGGATAACCCTGGGCAGGAGAAGCAGCCCAAGAAGGATCTGTTTCCCATCACTGATCGTGAGGGGTGGCAGGATGGTCCGCACAAATTGTGCCACAAGTGTGCCACTCGCCTCACGGAATCCCTCACCGGCCTACTCCAGGGATGGCTCATGGAATGAGGCCCGTACTCATTCACTAAACAATCCCCAGAGGGCATCAGCCCTGCCTCAGAGAGGGGACAGTGGAAGAGGGCATGGGTTTTTCCTCCACGCTGTCCCGCTGTGTGCTGCAACGCACCTTCTCCGATGCCGGAGTTCAGCAGGACTCCCCAGGAGAACCACATGGCCGAGGAGAGGGTCAGGGCATCTTCCTCCTCCTCCTCACTGTTCACTTTGAACCGGCCAAACGGGCTGGAAAACAAGACAAAGACCTCTTCTCGTATCCCTTAACCTGGTCCCCAGGCCGCTCTGCTGTGCCTTAAGTGTCCTGATGCAGCCCTACGTCACTCATCCCTACAGACCATGCTTGTGCCCCAAACAGCTCTTCACCCCTCATGTCCCACTGCCTTGCCTGTCCCCTCTGCAACCCTGTCCATCTCACACTGGTACTTCTCTCCAGTCCAGAAAGACCATCTGATCCTGGCCAGCTCAAGCTTCTCCCACTGCAACACTGAGGGCTCACTGCAAGAGCCCCTGGGCACAAGGCTAATGGGGGGGACGGGGTCCCTGTCCTTCAGAGGAACTACCTTGGGGTCAAGGAAGGGGACTAACTCAAGGCCCAGGAGCTGATGGTTGCCTTGGCATGGCATCTGGTCTGACAGGCACATTCCCACATATCCAGGTGCCGGGTACCACACATATCCATATTTCTCAGCTCAGCAGCAGCCAGAGAGGCCAGAAGCCTCAGCGTGGGGCTGGTGGGGCAAGGGAAGTGTGTGTAGCTCCTGTGAGAGCCTCCCAAAGGGCTGTGCCTGAGCAAGACACTGCAGGAGCCCAGGGGATGGTTCCCAGGAGCACCTCCCTGTCCCCTCCAGCCCCTGGGTGACCCAGAGCGTGCTCACCTGAATCGGTCTAAGAGGTACAACATCACTGCCACCACGTGCACAGACAGCCCCACCAGCAGCCACAGCGTGCTCTGGAAAGGCTGCATGAATGAGTCCAAGGTGCTTCGGGGGATTTCCTAGCACACAGGAGAGAGGTGAACAGCGCTGGCACCCATCATACCTCCATCTTGCACGCCTGGCTGGACTCACCAGGGCCCCTGCCCTGCTCCAAGCTCCTCCTGCTCTGATAAACAGGAAGGCTCCGGGTGGCCAGGTCAAGATCCAGCACAGAAACCAGCAACCTGTCATCCCACAGCAAAGGCTGGGATTTGCAGCTGCCCTGGGGTGGGCAGGGGCAGCAGCGGGGGGAGCCAGGCATGGTGCAGACATGGTACGTGTCTGCAACCTGGGGAGCAAGGCACACCTCCCCTGTCCACAAAACATCCCATTGCAACCCATACCTTCTTCACAAGGATGGTGAGGCCCTGGTACTTGAAGGGCTTGGAGAACTCGATGTACTGTGCCCGCTCATTGTTGATGGTGAGGGGAGCCACAATCATGTCCGCTTGGCCACTCAACAGCTCCCCCATCATCCCATTCCACTCTTTCTTGTTGCTGTTGTTAACCTGCCAGAAAGCCAGCGCAGGATCAGCCCACTGCCCTGACACCTGTCCCCCACCAGACAGGACCCCCCCACATGTGGCAGGTGCCCTGCACAGACCTCCCACCCCACCCCTGCTCTGGAGAAGGGCCTGCGGGTGTTTCAACACGATACAGGCAAACAGATATCACAGGCTGCCCAAACTCACCCGCTCTTGGGTACCAAATTTACCATCAGCCACCAGGTGAACCTCGTAGGTGAAGTTCATCACCCCTGCCAGCCGGATGAGCAGGTCAATGCAGAATCCATAGCAGCACAGTGCCACAGTGGGGCGGCCTGCAGGTGGGAGAAAATGAGGGGGATGAATGGCGGTAGCCCTTTGCCAGGGACCCTGTGCAGGATCCATGGCTGTTCCCAGCGAGAGCAGCCACCTGCACGGCTCTGACTTCATGTGAGATGCAATCATGTTATTCCAGCAGTGCCATCTGCCTTCACCACCCTCTCCCACTGCCTCCACTGCCCATGGGTGCGAGGGAAGCACCAGTGTGGGAAGAAGGCAAATAGGGGGCAAAGGGGTCTCACCCATTTGCTATGTCCCAGTGAGGTGGGCTGAGAGTCAGTGCTACCGGCCCACTGAAGGGACGGAGAGGGCTTGGGGCATGCAGGCAGTGCGGGAGGAGCGCTAACATGAACCCATCAGGTTGAACACTGCCCAGGACACAGCTCAGGGCTGGGGGGGAGCTGTACACAGGAAAGCACGGTGAGCCAAGGGTGCCACTTCAGGTGGATTTGGGCAAGCCTGGCATTGCTAAGCAGCTCACACTCCCCACCAGGTGCTCACTCCTAATCCTGAAACAGGCTTTCTGTAACAAAACAGTTTGAAACTGGCGTTAGAACCAGTGCAGCAGGTGCTAATCAGCCTCAGGGTTCTCACTTCTGCTTGAGATCAAGGCAAAGGGAACTGGAGCACGTCAGGAGACAGAAACGTGGGATGCAATTCCCTATAACAGCCCTGGAGCCCACCCAGAAGAGAGATGGTGGGAAAGTCATCTGTTGGGGTCAAAAAGCTGAATCCCAGTGGCCAGTTACTGCACAGCACTACTGAGGGGCTGAGCTGATGGGGGGCGCATTTGGGGGCTGAATGTGCTGTCACCTTTCTGCTCTCATCCTCTGGGCCTGCTGTGTGACTGAGCACCCTCCCTGGGCACCCCTTCCTGGGACCGGCGTCTTCTTCAGCTTGTTAGGCTGGGGGAGCTGCTGTGCTCACCACCAGACTGAGTTACCTGGGATGGTCTCGTTGGGTCCGGTGCAAAAGACCTTTTTCACAGGATCTCCATTTATGGTGAATTCCTCCCTGCACGTCCCATCTGCTTGCGTGGGCTTCACATACACAAAGGGCTCTTGGTGGATCGTCACGATCTGCGAGGTGAAGCACAAGCACCTACTTGTCTCTGTTCCCCTCCAGAGCTATGATCCCCTGGATGCCGAGCTGGGCTGCCCTCTCCACACAAGCATGGCCAAAATGTCATGGTGCCCTCCTCAGCTGCCGTCTCAGCAGATGAGGCTGCTCAGCCCAGCAGCAGGACCTGGCTTTGGCACAGGGAACATTTTCTTCCCCTGCACCCAAGATGAGGAACAGCCATATCAGCATCCTCCTTTGTGTGGCCCTTTCACCTCAGCCTCAAAGCCTTTCACACCCTTCTCCCTAACAGCAGGCTGATGAGAGCCACCGCATTGCCAGGATTAGTGCCCTGAATGGTGCTCTAGACACCGTCAGACGTTCCCAAGCTAATGCACATCTTTCAGAGCTGAGGAGACCTGCCACCCCCTGCTGCCGTTTGCTGTTACCTTCAATTTGGTTGACATCTGATAGCCTTGAGGTTTCTCGGTTTCTCCCCCCGGCCAGATGATCTTCCGGTCGTTAGTCAAGACCTATAATCAATCCCAGAGGAAGGAGATAGATATGAGGCCATAGGTAGACACCCCAGCACACACATCCCTCCTACCCAACCTGTCCAGGGCTGTACATACATGGCTGCCGTTGTAAATCCCAACTTGGACCAGTTTCCGATTCTGCAGGTTCATGATGCTGTAGTTGGCAAACTTCCTGTCCCCATCCTCATTGAATTCCACCCGGCCGGTGACACCCTCCGAGTACTTGGAGGACATCAACACCCTGTGGAGAGAAACACAGCAGGGCGATCCTAGAAAACCTGCTGTGGCCATTGGGACATCTAAGAAGGGGTCAGAAAAGCAAATGCTTCTCTCAGTTGCCTGCCATGTCTGAAACGCTCATTACACTATAGAAGTCCAGTCAAGGCTACCTACAACCTGTTCATAGCCCTGTGGTCATCTGCTCCTGATGGATGAGGTCAGTCTGGGGACTCAGGTTGCCTGAATGTTTACTACTCTATCTGTTGTTATTGTCCCTTGTTTTCCACCAGATCTGTCCCATTCCCTTAAGGAATGATCTGTCCCCCAGCACCCAAGGACATCTTCCCCTGGGGGTCCCTTGGGAGCTACTGCTCCTGGTGTTTCTGTCTGGCACCAGCCCATCACAGCCTGGGTAACACCCCCGGCAGGCACATACACCACCAAGGGGAGAACCAGCCCCACAAACCCTAGAAAGGCGATAGTGAAAACACAGAAGTATTGCCTGAGCCATCTGCAGTGCACCATAGAGAACAACTTCCAATAGCACATGCCAAAAACCATCACTGCAGAGAATGTGGGAAATCTTTCTAAAACAAGCTTCAGGCTTTGTGGGTCTCATGCTCAACAGAACCCAGATCTACAGAAAAGGCATCCCACAAACACCATGATCACGTCTGCAGAGAGCAACCCCTGGCACAGGATCCCACTGCCGAAAGCAACACCCTGGTGCCAGGTTGCACACTGCAGAGAGCAGCCCTCCCGCGCGGGGAGCCGTGCTGCAAAGGGAATTGCTGCTTTACCGAAATCCAGAAGAGTCCCTCGTGGCTCCAGCACCTGCAGCGATGCAGCACAACACCCCACGCAGCACAAAGGCTGGGCTGTGGGGAATGCATGCAGCATCTGCCCATCACGCTGCCCACGGCAGCGAGATCCAACACACGCATGCTCTAATCTGCTGAGACCCCACCACCCAAAACCACAGCACGGTATTTGCTACAGCAACGAGCAGCCTGTCCCATGCGTGGAGATCTCTTGCCCCGAGTCCAGCTCATCCGTGCTGCAGCCCTGAAACATTCAGCAAGAAATGTGTCCGCAACACTGAGCTCCGATTTGACAGAAGCATCCTCCTACCCTGATTTGGCAAAAAAATCCCTTTTCTTCCCTCTTCCACCCACAGAATTAAGACCCAGACCGGAGGAGATCATCCCTCCATGGCCCCCACGTCTCTTCCTCCTAGAGTCGTTCCCTGCCCACACTGATCCCAGCTGCCCAAGCATTGCCCAGGAGAACATGGGTTGGCATGGACTGCACTGGTGCCAAGCAGCAGGATGATGCCTAAACAGCCTGGACAAACTGGGGGCCAGTGCCTGAGTCTGTGTCTTCACTAGGTTTCTAGGAGAGATGTAGCCCTCACATCTGAATCATGCAGGAGAGTCCAAGCAATCCTGTGCCACATACCCCAAAGCTTCACTGACAGTACTCTGAACAAAGCTACCATGCTGCCCTTTTCCACATGCTCCCACCTTTTCCAGCTCCCCCAGCAGGCCCTCTGCTCCCTCCAGCAGGACTCTTCCCCAAATACCTCTTGAAAAGGGGTCCCGTCTTCCAGATGTTGGTGTTGCCCACGCAGCCCCGCGGCGGGTCTGTGATATTCTCCTTCTCAAACAAGTCATGCACAGCCTGGGCCACCACCGCGACAGCGTCGCTGATGTGGGCTGACTCGTTCTTCCCGTTGATGAGCTGCAAACCGATCACTCCTGCCAGGAGCAGAGGGGAGGAGGCAGGTGAGCAGGGCACACCGGTTGCTCTGGCCTTATTCCCACGCGCAGGGCTCGGGGGCCAGCGAGGACATGGTTATGGGGCTGAGGACCCCTCAGATGCAGCTGGGGAGTTGTCTGGGCTTCAGGCAGGGGCAGGCAGGGCAAGCGTCTGCAGCGGTGCTGGGCTGGCACCGTCCTCCCTGCTGGATGGGGACTGGGGACAGCTATGCCGACTGCTGACACCCCGTGCTCTGTCCCCATCCTCTTGGCCAAGCCTTTCCCCCAGGTGACGGCGAGCTGGATTTGGGCATGGCAGCCTGGCTGCTGCCTCCCTGTGCGGGCAAAGAGAGTGGAGAGCAACATGTGGGACCCTCCACTCGCTCGGGACCACCACGGCATCGCGTTCCCCCAGCCCAAGGGGTCCCTGGGAGGGCAGGTGATGCTCATCCCAGCTCCGAGCAGGCTCCTCCGAGCCCGGCTGACAGCGGGACGGGCGCCTCCGGCGGGTGCCTACCATCAGGGGCGTAACGCAGGGCATTGCCCGATATCTCCCGTTCCCCCACCAGCCACACGTAGCCGGAGCCCGTCATATTGAGCATGGCTGCTGATCTGTACACCGTAGCCGCATCATCCTCACTGCAACGAGAAGAAGGGAACGGCAATGTGGCTCCAGGTGCCGGATGGCCCCTTTTCTCCTGTATCGGATCCCAAGGGGGTGACAGTGCCAAGGAAAACACATCCCCAGGGAGTCCTCCTCTGATAACTGGTTCTCCTGGGCAATGGCTAATTTCTTGATACAACGGGACCCTTTCTCACAGCTTCACCTTGTCCCACAGCACCCAGCACTGCTGAGCATCTGCAAATCTGGCCCATTCCTTATGGCTCACCATCTATAGCAATAAGACTCCTCTCCTTCACAGGTGGATCAGGATACATCAGTAACTACTGCTGCTCCTGCAGCTGCTAACACTTGGCAGGACAGACAGACATCTCAACCAGGCTCATGATCACAAGCTCCCTGGCCACAGCACAGCATCCACCGCTGGCCTGCGACATGTGGCTTTGTGTGGGTTTTGAAAGGATGACGTGCCCCGAATCCGCACTGACTCCAGTGCTGGGCGGCATTGCAAAGGGGAGAGTGAGGAAATCAGAGCAGGGAGTGGAAGGGATGGCTCTACCTTACCTGGCAGAAAGGATGATGACACGAGCCTCCAGCTCCTTTGCCTCCAGCAGCAGCGATGTCACGTTTTTGGTTCCAGGGTCAAACTGAAGCACTTTCTCAGCCTGTGATTAGTGTGAGCAAAGCTGGTTAGTGCGGGAGCCCCAGGACTGCTTGTGAGAGCCATGCTATCTAGAAAAGGGTCAAGAGAATTCATTAAACTGCACAAAACTCTGCCAAATAAGGTTGGTTATAGCTACTTTTTTCTTTTTTTCTTTTCTTTTCTTTCTTTTCTTTCTTTCCTTCCTTCCTTTCTCTTTTAAAGTTTTGGCTTTTTGCTTTTTTTTTTTTTGGTTTTGTTTTTTTTTTTTTTTGCACTGTGCATGCAAACTGAAGTCAATCAAGACCCAAAAAGAGGCGTGCATTGTACAGGAAAGAGAAAAAGGCTTTGAAATGCAATTGAAAACTCAAACGAGTGTTGTTTTTCAAAAACATGGGAAATGAAAAAAAAAACATATTGCACAGGGTTAACCTTTGGGAGTAAAAGTGAGCAACTTACACCAAGGAACCGTTTCCTTTGGGGGAAAAGGGGGTTGGTTCAACTTTTCAAAAAAAATAAAAAACTTGCAAGTTAATTACTGGTTCACATGCATGTTTCAAAAAGAAATCCTTCCAGGGTCAGCTGGCTAGGTTTCCATTCTCAAGTCCAAACCAAACTATCTCAACATAAAAACGTGCTACCAAGAAACATAGTCATGGATCTTTTTTTTTCTCTTTCTTTTCTTTTCTTTTTTTCTCTTTCTCTTTTTTTTTTTTTCTTTTTTTATTTTTCTGGTGGCTGTGGCTATTTTTCATTTGCTAGTTAGGTTGGTGGGCGGCGTGCATTTCCATGCATATATACCTTGGGTCCTCGCTTGTTGTCATAGGAAAGTTGGTCGAGGTTTTCATAGTTCCTTTTTTTACTCTGATGAATAATGTGCACAGAGAAAATATGTAGACACAGAAGAATATTATAAACAGTTGAAAATGACGTGTAGTAAAGCAATCCAACATCCACCTCCTCCTCCACTGTTTGCTAAAGGGTCTCTATAACGCTGGAGCTCGCAAAAACCACTATCAGGAGAGAGTGCCTCAGCTCTCACGGGAGCGTCAGGGTGCAAAGCCGTATTGGTTAGAGCAAGCCTGAGTGTCACAGCTGGTGCGATGCAGTTGCATTTCCCTTGTGGGACTGGGGAACTCTTCATCAAGAAACTTTTAGCTTAAACTCTGAAACAATCTACACATCTCTAAGGGCCTAAGTGGTGGGCTTTCCATGGAATTACTGTGGAAGTAAAGGACAAAATGTTGTGTACGGAAAGAGCTGGATAAACACAAACGGTAACAGTTAATAGTATTAGCATTACTAGCATCACTATTATCATTACAATCCTGTTCACCCTACGAGCGTTCACAGCAAGTAAGGTGTCTCAGCTGAACTTCTCACCTCCTGCAAGGAGGGAGCAGCTTTTTGGAGCTCTGTTGCCATCCAAAAGAGAAAGAAAAATCTCGCTACGTCCCATGTTGGCTCAAAGCGTGGCGATATGAAGCAATGGTGATCATGGGATGACATTGCAGCCTTTACCTGGTGCCTGGGGAGGTCCGAGGGCACTTCGTGGCTCTGTGGCACACAGGTGGCCCTGGGAGGTGCAGCTGCCAGAGACCACAGTGCCCGAAACCTGGCCCTACGTGTGGCTAGTGGGGTTCACTGCCTGGTGGTTTCCACGCTGCTGGCTGGAGCGTCACAACCAGCCCAGGACTCAGCATGCACTGACCCTGCGGGTAACCAGAGCAGAGAGCCTGCCCCCACCTTGTCTCCTGCCTGAGCCATTTCTGCTCGGCCCCAAAGGAGCCAGGGGCACGAAACCTACTTCTGGAGGTTTCCTCTCCTCCAGGCAGCGTGCAGAGGGCTGACGGCCTCTGCCCTCAGAAGCCTGGACCCTGCAGCAGTGTGCACAGAGCCCCGTAGGTCTTCCCATGACCGGCCCCTGTGGTCTTGCCAATGTCAACCTGACAGTGCCTGCAGGACTGTGCTTGGCAGGTTTTGGTGGGACATAGTCTGACTTGGTCTTCTTGGCCCCATCCCACCCTGACTGGGCATCCCTGATCTGTGTGCATGGGGCGCGGGACATGGCTCTATTCCGATCTCCATTTCACAGCATCTTATGGCAATGGCAACTGATACCTGCCAAGAACCCGACCCTTTGCGCCCCCGTAATACCAGGGTTCGTGTTCCCAGCCAGGTGGTTTGCTCAGCAGACAAGTTTTACATCTGCATCTTGCTTTCCAAACTTGCCTCTTCCTGAGCACTCAGACCAGTCTTTGGCAGGACAAACTTTGGAACAGGCTGCCCAGACAGGCTGTACAGTCTCCTCCTCTGGAGATATTCAAACCCCACCTGGATGTGTTTCTGTCCAGCCTGCTCTAGGTGAACCTGCTTTGGGAGAGGGTTGGACTAGATGATCTCTGAAGGTCCCTTCCAACCCCTACCATTCTGTGATTCAGTGATTTTTCCAAGGGCTCCTTTCCGTGCAGCTGTGTGATCTTTCCTTTCTTCTACTTGGACACAGCCTGACAGGTTTTTCATTGTTCAAAGAAGTTGGGTCTTTGCAAGGAAAAGTGTCTGAGGAGGCAAAATCTGCTCAGAGGCCAGGTCTGCCTTCACTTCCAACGATGTCCATGGTGAGGATTTCTGCAATGGCTTCTTCGATTCTGCTCAGATCACAGTGAGACCTGGAGTAACAACTGCCTCAGAGGAGAGCAGAGCTGCAGCAGCAGGACATCAGGAATCTTCTCCAATGAAGAGACACTGGCCACTTTTCCTCAGGCACCATCAATTTAGCTGGAAACTCTGTCATCCATCTTGCAGCCTCCAGCCACGAATCACCCCATGTGCCGGGGATGTGCCGTTGCCTCAACCCAAGCTGGTCAGCAAGGTGAAGCAGAGTCTTGGGTCAAGGTGAAGCAGAGTCTTGGATGCAGCAAAGCTGGACCTGATGGCACCTGATCACCTCTGTCTCCGCCTGTCCCCACCTTTATTGCCAGAACTAGACCAGCAGTGTCTCCTCTATTTCCACTTTTTCTGTGTAGTCCTGCAGCGCTTCCCTGCTCCTCAGCCCATGCAGAGACCTACAAATTCAAAATTCACTTTCCACCATGTTCCTCAGCATTCACTCAAAAAATATGTTTCATGAACACCACTGTCCCAGAGGGAGCCAGCACACCAGGAGCCTGCCACCCCTGACTTGGACAAACTCTGGCATTTCCCCCTGGACCCGAGTAGCGTTGGTGCAATGGTGGGCCAGCCCAGATGAATGAGCAGAGTTGTACTGGGATGAAGCAGTAGCTCCAGGCTACTGTTAGTGCAGACAGACCTAAGACAAGGCTAGCATGTGATGTGTGCCAGGGCTGGCCAGCCAGGCTCGAGTGTTGGGCTCCCAACACCTGCTTGACGGGCAAATCCACACAGTGGTGTCTGAGTGACACCCAGTGCTGGCACAGAGGCCAGGGGACAAGCCATGCTCAGATCCAAGAGCTCAGGTGGGCAGGTGAGTCTCTGCCCCAGCCCCAAGTCACTGGGAGCTGTGATCCAAGCCTTGAAGAGGTCAAGAGCAGGTCTCCTGTCTGCTCCCTCCCCATGGCCCAGGCTGGCCTTGAGGACTTTGGGGAGGGGTCCAGGGTACCACCTCACAGCATGAAGAGAGTCAGCACAACAGAGCAATTAACGGAAGAGACTGAGGAAGGGGGGAAAGCCCTGATGGGGGTTATCTACCTTCCAGACCAGTCAGACCAGCCAGTTTGACCAGAGCAAGCTCCTCAAGGACAAAGAAACAAGATGCTGTGGCACATCACAATGGGAAGACAAGGTGACCTACCCTCACAGAGCACGTGCCCCAGTCTGGAGGATGGCCAGGGCATTTGCAGTAGCCCAGTGGCTGCCAGGAGGCACCAAGACATGTTGTAGATGCAGTGCAAATGTGGGGCAGGTCTGAGGACAGACACTCCCTGCCCCATCTTTCAAGCCCCAGATCTCAAAGGCTTTCCCATAGGATGGGCAGGCTGAAGAAGAAATATGGCCTGTGCCTGAGACCATTGCACCGAGCGAGCAGGGAGTGGAGACATGAGAGGGAGCAGCAAAAGGGGATGCACAGGAGTTGCAGGAAAACAGAAAGTGGAAATCAAAAGATGCAAGGAAAGGGATGAGAGTGCTGGGAAGAGGCTTTGGAGAGAAATACTGGCCCACTGTCACCCAGTGGGAAGCTGCCTTTGGAGGCAGGAGGATCCCACCATGGTTGGTGGCACACTAGTGTCTCGTGATGGCCCAGGATGCAGCAAGGATGAAGATTCTTGGAAACTATTGCCAAAGAAAAAAACGCGTGTTGCTCAGTGTGGTTTGTGCCACTCTGCATCCCTGCACCAGCTCTTCCTCCAGTGGCTTGACAAGAGGTGACGAAGAGCAGTGGAAGGCTGCTCTTGCTGGGCTCTCAGCTCAGCCACTGACTCCAAGAACAAGAATTGTCTACAGCCACATCTCCTCAACAGCCAACTGCCAAATGTCCAGCCGTTGCTGGTGGGGCTGGAGAAGAGCAAGTTGTGGTCCCTGCCTGTGATCCAGGAGGGAACAGCCAGGAATGGGTCCCTGCCCTGAAGCTGCTGGAGACTTGAAGATGGGCTTGGACTCTGCCCACCAAAAGGTGACCTCACCCTGCCCCAGGCAAGAGGATGTGCTGGGACTTCACCCCGTAGGGCAGGAGGTGGTTCCTTGCCTTCCAGACAGGCACCTGCCCTTGAAGCACTGCAGCCAAATGGCTCCCCGTGTTCTCCTTCCCTGCTTGGCTTGAATGCTTGGTCCTTTTACTCAATGGCGGCAGGTCTATGACAGTCCTCCTGAATTTCTAGCAGGCTCGGGGACCTCCCCTGCCTCCCCCCCTGCTCCCCCGCGGGGCCCTGAGTGCAGGCACAGTGCACCTCCTCAATAACGCTGCTCCCGCCGGCCGCAACTGCCCTCTCGTAACAGCATGGGGTGTCAGGAAAGCAGCGTTTGGCGTGTGCTTCAATGGAGATGGGAACGGGGCGTCAGCCTGCAGCCGCAGAGCTGACAGCTTTACAGAGAGGGTGCATTTACGCCTCAGTGCATCAATGCGCCGGCTGCCCTTGCCCCTCCTAAGCCACTAGGGCGAGCTCCGGTTAGCCAATTCAGAAGCTGCTTTTCGGGGGTTTGTTTGGTGCTGCTGGGGCTGCCTGGTCCCTGGGTGGCTGTAATGGGGCAGGTGCTTCCCTAAGCTGAGCGACTGGTCCTCTCCTTAGGTGGGAATCTTGGGCAAGGCATTTGCAGAGCTCCAGGTTATCCTTCCCTTCATTTTGTGGTCGATTTACATGTAGGAGATTTTGACCATGGCAAAGCAAGTGAAATGAATAAAGTACAAAGTTCTGTCAGGTACTAGTCAGACACTGTTGATGCTTTAAGCATGTTAGCCATGTTACAATGGAAAGAAAAGGTGTTTTACATACAGAAATCTACATACATACAACAGCCCGAGACTTCTAGTTTTGTTGTTGCTTAAACAAAGCTACAAGACAATGTTCAGGAACTGACCTTGGACTCTTTCTCCTCCAAGAGGGTCTCCAGCTTCTTTTGTGCAGCACGACCTTCATGGTCGTCACTGACTATCAGAATGACGTGATTCCAGTTGAAGACTCTCATCATCTCAAACCAGACGTTGGCCTGGTGAGAGTATGGTGGGACCGTGCGCAAAAAGGACAGGTGGATGCTCTGCAAGGAAGAACAAGAGCTCAACACAGACTGGTTGGGTTGTCGGCGCAGGTTTGCGGGGACAGGGCTGGGATCACAAGGCCAAAGAGGCAGAGCAGCAGTTTTTGGTAGACCTGTGGGTTGCACACCTTGAGCTACCCTCTGGGACCTGCACTCCTGCATTCTGGCTGAGAAGCAAAACCTGGCCATGACTTTGTGCCTCTCTGTGGCTGCTCCAGCACACAGCAGAGAGGGGTTTTTGCTTTGTGGTCTGTAAACGCGCAGTGAAGAAAAGCCAATCCAGCATCAGCCAGCAACATTCAGTGCAAATATAGCCTTTCCTCTTGACTTTTTGAAAATATTACTGAGTAATGGACACCAAAAAGAAAACTAATTCCCTTCAGAGAGCAACAAGGAGCAGTTGCAGGTACCCGCAGGTATATATTAGTTATTTGTCATGAGAGAAGTTCAGAAAAGCAGTTTTATAATATGCTGTTTGGCTGTTTCTAGGTCAGGCTGTTCTGCGGCAGCACGCAGGAGGAGGCAGCTCTGGACTCATGCCCCAGCTAACCTATCTGATTAGGTTAAAGACATCATTATGGTTGGATGATTGAGCCAGCCTAATTAAGTACAGCACTCTTTGGGGAGCAATTGGACCAAAAGCTGTAGCTGACAGAGAGGTTTCAAAACATGCAGTTTTTCCAAAAGGCCCTAGAGTCAAATATTAGAAAATGAAAGTGCTTATGCTCAGCATGGATGCTCCTTGACAAGCCAGCTACGTGCTGCAGGGAGGCAGATGTCTGAACAGGAGAGAACAAAAAGGAAAGCACCATAATATTGCCTTTTTTTAAGGCTGAGATGGTCCTCTGGACCCAACAGGGCTTGTCCAGACCTGCTCATCCAGACATTGGACCCAGCATGGGCCAAAAATGTCCTGACTGGGTGAAAATAATTCACACTGGAAGGGAAAAGGCATCATGGATCGTGCAGGACAAACAGGCAGACCAGATCGTGCCTTTTCTTCACACTCACCACGGTGCTAAAGTCAGACCGAACCACGCAACGTACAGAAAATAGTGCAAAACCCCTGTGGTGGTCAGGGCTCTCTGCGGTGGGAGAGTGGGGTCTGTCCTGCTGCCCCCGCCCAGAACACAGAAATGATGGAGGGAGCAGCAAAAATACCAAAGCACCGAAAACATTTCCTAATTATGGAAGACTGAGAAGAACAGCAGATGTTTAATTGAAGGAGGAAATGAACCAGGAGAGCCATAACAAGCATCTGAGAGCTGCAGTTTCGTACGACTGATACAAACATTTCCAATTGCATGAAGAGCAGGAGAAATGCAGCTCACCCCACAAGCCCAGTACCAAAAAATGAGATGAGGGAGAAACCCTATAGGGACAAACAATGGAAGGACAACTATGGTCTCCACACCACCATGGTCTTCAAGCTCTCTGTGGGCTCAGCAGGGATGCCCAGGTATTTCCCAGTCCAGCTCCATAGCTCGGGCTGGGGGCACACAAGATGGGTCTGAGCATTTTTAATTTTAATCTCTCAGCATTTTTAATTGCTTTTAGGAAATCCATGGAAATGGAAAATGGAAATGGGAGGAAAAAATCAGAAGAGAAATGAGAAAAAGAACAGAATAGCTAATAGTTTAAAAAAAAAAAAATCAGAAAAATACAGGCTAAAAAAAAAAATCCAAAATCTAACTTAAAATTATTTCAGTCCCTTTTCGAAATGAAAACACCTTTGAAATTTCAATATATTGTATCAAATTGTTTTCTAGTTTCCCAACTAGCTTGCAAAAATGCTGTATAAACTGATTATTTAAATGATCTTAAACTTCTTTCTTAAATGTAAATACATATCACTAGGTTCAGATGAACAAATTTTTCTGCAGTTGTTGGGGAGCAACTTGACACAGGCAAATTTGCTTGCTGGGGTTGGGATGAAAAGGGTCATGGACTTGCTATGATGGTACCTCAGCTCTCCGATTACAGAATTTCAGTTTTTGAATTGGATAATGGAGAATAACCAATCGCAAACGCTGAGTCTAGATTTCAGGGTGAGCTCTCCCATTCTGGGCTCAGCTTTTGAAGCCCCTGGGACTGCTGAACTTCTCTGCAGGGCCCAAAGATTGGCAGGAAAATGAAAGTAGAGTCCCCCAAAAGTTGAGAAGTCCAACTGGTGCTGTGCAGAGGCAGTGAAGAACAAGGTTTTTTGTGATTTGAGAACCCCGCACCACAGCACACGCAGTGACAGGTCTCTGGCAAATCCCTCTGAACTCAGCACAGCCATGGCCATGGGCACACGGAGCTGTACTGCAAAGTATGATTTTTGCATCATAGTGAGCCCTTTTTTAGGCAAATAACTATTATAAACTATTATAACTATATAAAGTATATAAACTATATAGACTATATAAAGACTATTCTAAAGACCTGATTTTTTTAACACAAGCCTCTGTGAGACAACCATCCCTCATTTCAGCTGCACTGCCCATCCCACTGTCCCTGAACTACTGCCACGGGTGCTTTAACTCTGAGCTGCCGTGGGTCATAACCCGCTCCCCTCACACCAGGCGCACAGCAAAACTGCTGCTAATTACAAATCAACAGTCCGCCTTGTAAGGCGTTTTGTGGGATTCACATGGTTTGCTCTCCTCCGAGCGTGCCTGCTGCCTGCCGGGAGGGTTGGGATGTGAGCCCGGGAATGGCTGACGGCAGCCCCAAGCCGAGCAGCACCTTCCTGCAATATCTTCCTAACAGCACCGAAACCTGAGCGCTCAGCCCCGTGCTCCCGCGCTTAATTCTATTTCTGCATAAAGCAAGGGAATGCAGGTTGGGATGGAATCCAGGCTTCTCAGTGGATTCAGCTCAGCAGAAAAACCATAGGGCTGGAGCCCAAAGGCACTGGGAGTGCATGTGGTTACGAGGTTGGGGCAAGTGCTGGGTCAGGACCTTAGGAACTGCAAATTATTAGTGGTACTGACTTTGTTGGCGTGAGTATATGCGAAAAGGAGCTGAGTTTAGGTAGATGTTTGAGTAGATGCGTGTTTGTGTGTATGCATGTGTGCAACCAAGGGCTCTATGTACACATAAACGTGAGCGTGTACGTGCAGAAAGCATGTGTGTGCAGGCACTCACGCAGGGAACGTGTTTGGGTGTTCGAATAGCTGCCCAGAGTCTGCATGTGGCCACGCCAGGCCTGGGGGAGGGTGCATGTGTGGGTGCCTATCAATGGAGTTTGTGTGCACAGGGGATGTACACACGTATAGGGAGTGTGCAGGCATGTGGGGCCACCAGGCAGGGACCACGCAGAGGTCCATGAGCGAAAAGATTGCTTTCTTTACCTCTGTCTGCCTAAGGGCTCATCACAGCTCATGGCTGGTAATTTTACCTACAGGCTTGAGGAAACAACGTGCTTTTGTTTCATTACCTATGGAAATCATGTGGTCAGTCCTCTTAGCAACGCGCCCCAAAAATGAGCTGTCTGGGCAGTTTCAAGGGGATTGACAGAGATCCCAATAAATAAAGTTCCTGATAATTTAGCAAAAATCATCAGCTGGGTAGGAAAAAGAAGCCTTTGCCAGTGTCTCCGTGGAAGGAGCCTGGGCTGCTCTGCGCCCTGCTCTGTTCAGCCTGCCCACGTCTCGCTGAGGCCCACCAGACAGCAGCCTGCCCACCGCCCCGCGTGATAGCTGCAGGCGTGGGAGGGAGCTGAGATAACTCTGCAATGTCTCAGACGTGCTGGGAGGGATTTCAGTGGGGGCAGACGCATGGGGAGCTCAGGCACAAATGCACCGTCTGCCTTCCCCTGCAGTGCATGGAGGAAAGGACAGCCTGGAGAAGAGAAGGCTCCAGGGAGACCTTCCAGCCCCTTCCAGTCCCTAAAAGGGCTACAGGAAAGCTGGGGAGGGACTCTGGAGCAGGGAGGGGAGCCATGGGATGAGGAGTAATGGCTTCAAACTGGAAGAGGGGAGATTTAGATTAGAGACTAGGAAGAAATTCTTTGCTGTGAGTGCGGTGAGCCCCTGGCCCAGGTTGCCCAGAGAAGCTGTGGCTGCCCCATCCCTGGAGGGGTTCAAGGCCAGGTTGGACGGGGCTTGGAGCAACCTGGGCTGGTGGGAGGTGTCCCTGCCCAGGGCAGGTGGCTGGAATTAGCTGATATTTAAGTTCCCTTCCAACTCTAACCATTCTGATTCTATGGTTCTGTGACTTGTTGACCTCTGGGGAATGGCCGGGCTGCTCTGTCCTCCCAGCTTGAATCATGAGAGCCTGTGAAGAGCTCTTATCTGCTGGGATGAGTGGGCTCCATCACTGCCATCAGCATGGGCTTCAGCACACAGAGGCCCTCACCTGCTCTGCAGGCCCCCCCCCCCGCTGACGGCTGTGCTGCTCGGCGGTGGCTGTGAAACCCATTCCCAGGGCAAACGTCTCTATGTTATGTTAGCCAGCCTCCTCAGGCACTTCTCGCAGGTGCCAGTGAAGGAGTCCTGACCCTGACCATGGTTGAGGAGCATCACTTTTCTCCCCACTTTCAACACAGCCTCCCACACTAACACCGTTTCTGCTGAGCACTGGTTGCCAGTGAGACCAGTAACAAATTGAAATACCCTCCTCAGTGAGCATTACCCCCCCAGAGGGCATGGAGCAGTTATACTGAGATGAGGAACCAGAGGGAAAAGCCATTCCCAGGTCCAGGTTGGAGAGAGAGAGAAAGAGAGAGACAGACCTCATTTCAACTACCAGGACCAGGTGCTGGACATTGAAACGGTTCTCCAAGTGCAGAATGACTAAGCTCCATTTTCCATCTCTTTCATCAGCAGGGCAGGTCTCAGTGAAGCCACCCTTGATCCTCCACTGCACTGCCCCGCTGATGGGGGGATGATGTGGGGCTCAGCACCTCAGGGCACCCAGCATGTCCCTTCGTCCCCACCACGTAGGTGCAGTCCCATGTGGTGGTGATGAACAGCACCAGATCATTTCCCCGCGAGCTTTGCTCTCACGCTCTCGGTGTCGTTTCGTATTTCTCATATTGTCAAGATGTCAGTGTCATCTCATCTTTTTGGCTGGGATGCAAAGGAGATATAAATACCCGCAAGGACACATGGGAACAGAAGCACTAAAGCTTCCAGCCTGTCTGTTCAGGGGGCTTGGCATGAGAAGGTCAGAGTGTGATTTTTGCAATGCTCGGTCCATGAGGAGTCTGTGAAGGGCTCTCCATAGCGATGGACACCATGGGCATGGGTACCGCTCTGCTGCCTTTACTGTGAGAACCCCCCTCTTTCCTACCGCAATTCCCTGCTCACCTCACACAGAGGTGATTGGGATTTCGGAGACCCCCTCACAGCACAGGCAGAACTGTGCCGAATGACGTGAAGACCTTGCTGAAGAAACAGGTAACCATTTCATAAGCTGTACATACAAGGAGGCCACACAAAGGCTGCCAAGCCAGAGCGCTCGGATTGATAGCTGCCATACCGTTTCTAGAACAAATAGTTCTTTGAATACTGGGAGCAATAAAGCTTGCTTCCCTCGGGTATCTGTGTTGAAAGACTGGCTACAGCTCGTGGAGTGCTGTACTCAACTGGAGATGCTCTGAGAGCATCAAAAGGTACTGGGCAAACCAAAAGCCCACGCCTTTCCTCTCCCTGGCAGCTTAGCCTTGGGAGGACCATAATTCACTCTCAGACTTCAACCCCCTGTGAAATTTAGCTAAAATTGGCTGATGCCTTCAAAACCAATCAGGGGCACACACACAAAGCGATCTTACAAGCTTGTTTCCATAGAAACTAAGCTGAAAGATATAATTTCCTGAATTAAATAAAAAAAAAAAAAAAAAGGCCAAAAAACCCAGCAAGCCGATCAGTGGAAACCAAAAAGGGAACCAGCTGAGTGTCCCTGTGTTGCACCAGCCAGCCTGTCCTGCTGCGTGCTGAGCCTTGCACCGACCTGTCCCATCCCCGTCCTGTCCCATCCCTTGGCACCCCTTTGCTCTGCTGTCCTCCACTCCACCCCACCTTTGCTGTCCCCTCCAGCTCCTGCCAGTCTGCTATTCAATGTCCTTGCTCCTCTCCCCACCCCGTCCCTGCCTTTGCCGCGTCTCCTGCCTGTGGCTCCCCTCTCTGCAGAGATTTCAAAGTCCTCAAGCCCCCGGCAGCCTTGGTGGGACAGAGGTTGAGCGAGGGAGCAGGCAGGAGCGCTCAGAGGGGTGAAACACACAGCGTGGCATCCCCAACGAGCCTCCGCCAGGAGAGTGTGCCCCACAGCCCTGCACCTGCCCCAGACCCCCAGATATCCAGGGGGGAGCATCTCCCCACCACCGCAGTGGGTCGCCACTGCCGCAGTGGGTCACTCCTCCGGCTCTGAAGTGAGGCAGGTGGGTTTTATGAGCCACTTTTGCAGAAAACATGTTTTAAATAGGGAAAAAAAAAAATATGGCTGAAGCAGAGTCTGCCAGGGAAGCTGCATCCCCTCGGGGTGAGCACGCAAATTCAGCACAAGGTCGTGCTGTGGGAAAGGCGGCCAATTTGCTTCGGCGAGCATGGCTCTGCTGAGATGAAGCTGGGCCAATAGCATGCAGGGTCCCCTCTCCCCGCCATCCTGTGCAGTGTGACAAGGTCCCTCTTGGTGACATTTCTGACCAGACCTATCTCTTCCCTGTGGCAGCACAAACCAAATTTCTTCACACATTTCCTACCTGCTGCCTGCCCTCTCCCTTGTTCTGCCAGCTCTGTCGCCATCCCTTTCCTTCTACCAGTGCCTGGCGGGACCCTACCAGGGCGTGCGGGTTCCCAGCCCCTGCCAGCCCCCGGTGCTATTGCTGCCATGGTCCTGCCTTGCTGGTTGTCCTACCACGGTTTCACTTGGTGGGAGATGCCAAGACCTGCTGCTGCCCCGGCTGAGCACTCCTGCGGGCAGCATCTCCGGCAGCCCCTGCTCCTCCCTCCTGAAATTTGACTTCATTTAGGCATGTAGGAGGAGTGACTATTTTTGCACTGAACATTTGCATTTGTACATATTCACATTTTCCAAGCACAGGTTGATTCGTGCTTCAAAACAGGCCTGATCTCACCCGCTAAGCTCGTGTGCCAGGACAAAAACCTCCACCGAGGCTGCAACGACGTGTGGTCGGCCGGGCTCCGCTCAGCTCCTCCTTTTGCTTTTAACTCATCACAAAGTGTCTTTGCAAGATGGTCTGTGAGCCGAGGCCCGGTGGAAGCGCTGGCCATGGCAGCATCTCATGGGCCTGGCCGGGGCATTGCCCCCAGTCCCCGCACACAGCAGGACCTCATCCAGCCTGAGCACCCCCGTGTTCCCGCAGGGACAGCAGACAGCGGTTTGAGACACTGGAATTTGAACCCCTTTCTTGAGTGCTGGCCAGACTGAATGTCATTGAAAGCCTCGGGATAACTTGTTAGTCAGTTCTCTTCCCTCCCCTACCAATATCACATAAACCCAGGGAAGTGAACGCAACCAAACAACCTTTAAGCCCCAGAGAGCTCCTGCCCAATGTACAGGCTCCACTCGGCTCCTCCTGCCCCTCCGCAGGTCCACCCGCCCCCAGGGAGCGCCCAGGACCCCCCTGCTGTCTCTGGTGAGCAGGGTAGGAGCTAGTTCCTGCATTTGCCGTGGCTGAAGAGCAGTGAGCCCAGCAGCCTGGCAGAGCAGCGCTGCAGAAATCATCCAGCACTATGTAGGTCAGCGCTGGCAGCTGCAAAAAAATCATGTCCCGGGGAATGCGGGAGAGAGAGAGAGAGAGAGAGGGAGCTGCAGGCTTAACTGGAGAGGGCGGATGGACAGACAGACACATAGATAGGCAGAGCAGTGTAGACATCATTAACCCTCCTGACGGGCACTCTTGATTTACAGCACACGTATGAGGTACTAGACCAGAAACATGCATCAGTTACCTTATCAGAATATATAGACATGCGTGTTGTCAGACCAATGACAGGGATCCTGTAGAAGCCAGCTGTGTATGATACGGGTGTTGGTGTTAGGTGATCGTTGGGAGCAGGAGGGTGGCTAACTAATATTGCATAGACCTGCAGGACAGGATACACGACACAAACATTATTTCACAGGAGCACATCGGCCATCGAGTGCATTTCTTTTTTTTCTTTCCTTTTCTGCAGTGTTAAACAGCCCCATGTTAACACGATAACGGCATTCAAATAATGGGGAGCAGCACAGTGCCGGGGAGCGCAGGGTGCTGTGCCGTGGCTCGAGCTGCAGCCCGCATGGAGGTGATGGGTCTGCTCAGGGTTACATCTTAATGGAAACGCCGTGCCCAGCCGCTCCGCTCGCTAAACTAATAACTTTCATGGATTACAGATTAAAGGGAAACATCTCCCTTACAGTCACACTGTGTAATGCGATTTCTTTAACCACACATTTAATACTCGGTTGTAATTTCCCTCCGAGGACTATTACAAACAAAGTGGTCAGCTGGGACTCGGAGCAGGAGAAGGAGCGCAGAGCCATGGAGCAGATCAGCCATCTGGCCCCGAGCATGCAGGGAAATGAGGAAGCTGGGGGGGGGTGGTGGGGGATCTGCCCTCCGCACGATGGGCCCATGGGGCACGGGGTCTGGGTTACACCGAAATGGGGAAGGAGGATCTCAGCAAGATCCTGCTGCTGTTACAGGGCTGGGATTTTGGTCTCCAGCAGGATGCTATTTTGTGTCAAACAGGAGAGGAAGGAGCTGGGTAATCCCTGGGGGATCCTTTGTTACACTAATGCCCTTTCACAGCACAAGGAACATTCCCAGCTGGTGACAGGTCTCCAGCTAGGGTGAATCAGTGCAAGGACTTTGATGTCTGGGAGGAAATGACATTTCCTCCTCCTCCAAGCATCTGCCCGAGCCCTGGGAAGCACTCTGTGCCCAGGCTGGAGGGATGGCTGGCTGGGACGGGAGGATGCGGCATGCCTGGGGAAGGAGACCTGGAGACTCGGTGGGGTGGGAAGAAGGGAAGCTCCTGCCTGGCATTGGGTGGGAGCAAGCTGAGGGTGCAGAGCGAGCTGGGGCAGGGGTTGGAGACCCTGGTATGGGAGAAAGGAGGAACTACTGGGGAAGGGTTGGGGAAGTCACCTGGGGAGGCAGGAGGAGGGGAGTGCCTGGTGACAGCAGGGGTGGGCGAGGACCTGCCCCCAGCAGGGCTGGGGCATGGGCCGTGGGGCAGGACCAGGCCCCGGGGGGAGAGGCTGGGGGCTGTGTGGGGGTGAGGGCTGCACTGTGCTGCACAGCAGGTGACTGGCAGGAGCCATTTTGCATGCGCGGGCTCCCAGCCCCTCCTCTGCCTCACAGCCCCCTGCTTGGGCACAGCGTCAGCGAGCGGGGACTGAGGTTGGCTCTGCCCAACGCTGGGGCCGTGGGGCTGGGAGAACCCTACTTGTTGGGACAGAGTGGCCACTCCCAGCACCCGCAGCCCGCTCTGCACCCTGACTTTGCAACCCCCACATCCCACCACTCACGCAGGGATGTGCCAGCGCCTGCAACCTTGCACTGGCATGGGGCTCCGTGGGGTTTGCCATGGGGACAAGGCTTAGAGGTGGCATGGACGCAGGCATCCATCAGCCGGATTGCTTAAGTGGAGCCTCAGCTCAGCGAGGGACCCGACTGACCCTTCTCCCTGCTCCCTGCCAGGCAGCAGGTGTAAAAGACAGCCTGCGCTGCAGTTCCTGCCAGCATCCCCAGGGATGGCTCCAGCCATCCTCCATCTCCACACTGGGAAGCTGAGCTGCGAACGTGTCAGCTCTGCTCCACTCTGTACCTCTGGCCCCTCCAGCTCCCCCCCTCGCTGGCTTTGTGTGTGCCTGGGTGCATACATGCATTTATGTCTGCGTGGGGGGGTGTGTGTGAGTCTCCGTGGTGCGGGCGATCACACAATTTTTGTGCAGGTTTGTATGTACGCATGGGCCTATGCACCCTGTTTGCATGTACGTGGTTGTGTTGGAGGTGGGGGTGGGTTTGCACCTGCCTGTCTGCCCACCTGATGGCCCCAAGTGGGGGGAACAGGGCTGGTTAGCCAGGCTCAGCACCCAGAGCACACGCAGGAGAGGCCACAGGCTGCCCAGGGCGCCCAGGCTGCACCCACCGCCACTGCAGATTCGGACTCTTCCTTGTGTGTGCTGAGGGTCACCCGTGCGAGGACGCGCTGTGCTGGTGTGTGCAGGCGTGTGTGCATGCCCATGGCCCTGTGTCTCTGTGGGTGTGTGCCTGTGTGTCTGCAATCTGTCGGTGTGTGCCCGTGTGTGGCAGTGGGTGTGCTTCTGTGCCTGCTTCATGCGTGGTGTGGTGCCGGGGGGGCTGTGGTGCTGTGTGTGCAGCTGTGGCACACAAACATGTAAGTGCATGACCTGGGAGTGTGCGTGTACATGAACCAGTGTGTATGTGTGTGTTTGTAGCACCCACAGTGGAGTGTGTTTGTGTGGCAATGGCAGTACATATGTGCATGTGTACCTGGTGCAGTGTGTGCTCGTGTGCGCTCATGTGTGCACACAGATGTGTGTGTGCATGTGGGAGAGCGTGTGTGCACCAGTATGAGTGTAGGTGTGCAGTGTTCTGTGTGTGCCTGTGTTTGCACAGCAGTGCATGTGTGCACATGGGGGGGGTGTGTGTGTGTGTGTACATGCAGTGCAGCCCACGGGCACCCCCACAGCGACACGTGAGCGCACAATGTATGTGCATGTGTGGTGCTCCCCGTGCCCACACCCGCCCACAGCCGGTGGATGCCCATGTGTGCACACAGCATGTGCACATGTGTGTGCCCGTGTGCGCCCATGGCGATGTGTGTCTGTGCACTGTGTATGTCTGCATGCATGTTGCTGTCCGCACGCATGGTGTTGGGTGGGCACATCTGCACACCCGCTCTGTGTGTGTGCCCCGGGGTGCGTGTGTGAACCCGTGTGTGCCCCAGGCTGTGTGCGGGTGCCCGTGTGTGCCCCGGGGGGGGGGGTGCGGGTGCCCGTGTGGCGGATCGTGCCGCCCGCCCGCGCTTACATAAAGGCTGCAATGCGGGCAGCGGCCCCGGGGCCCCGGGGCAGGACCCCTCTGGCCGCGGCTCTACCCGCCCCGAGCCCCGGCGGGCGGCCGGGGGTTGCGGCGGGGCCGGGGTCGCTGCGGCCGCGGGGGCGGCGGCTCGGCCCCCTCCGGGGACGGGGCGGAGGGCTGCCCGGAGGTGGCGGAGGCGGCGGCGGCGGCGGGGGGAGTCGCCGGCCCGGGGTACCTGGCTGGAGATGAGGTCCTCGCAGACGGAGAGGGCCATCTGGATGGCGTTGGGCTTGTGCGTGACCGAGGTGGCGTTGAGCTGGAGCTTCCAGGTGCCGTGCCGCTTGTTAGCCTGGTTCACCGCCTCGCGGAAGATCTGCTCGTGCTTCTTGGTGCTCAGCACCGCGCCGATGTTGACGATCTTGGGGTCGCAGCCGGCGCGGGCGAAGGAGGAGGAGAAGAGCAGGGCGAGCAGCAGCAGCCGCATGGTGCTCATCCACGGGCGGCCCGGAGCCCGCCGGGCCCCCCCCGCCCGCCGCCGCCCGCCGCGGGGCCGCCCGCCGGGCTCAGCGCGGCCCCATGCGGGGCTCGGCGCGGCGCGGGGCGCGGGGCGCTCTCCCTGGTGCTGAACCGCCCGCTCCGCTCCCGCTCCGCGCCGCTCCGCCCGCCGCCGGCTCCGCCCGCTGCCGCAGCGCCCGCCCCCCCGGCCCGCCCCGGCCCCCCGCGCAGCGCGGCACCGACCCCCCGCCGGCCCCGGGCGCTGCGGCAGTGCCCCGCCCGGCCCTGCTGCGGGGTGGGCTTGCACACGCACGCACACACCTTCCCCCCCGGCTCTGCCCTGCTGGGCATCGCGGGGACCCGGGCCCGGGGGGCTCCCGCAGTGCTGAGAAGTGTTGCGGATGCAGGGGGTGCAGAGCTTCTCTGGGACTGAGCCTCCGGCTGCGGTGGAGTGCATCACCCGGTGGTCCCACTCTGTCGTGTTCATCCGCATTGCTCATTCACGGTCTGGGTGTTCCTGTTGCTTCGGAAGGCACAATCACACCAGATGTTGGGTAAAACAGGGTCTTCTCCAGGCATAATCATACCAGATTGGGGGTAAATGGTCTAGTGGGAGGTGTCCCTGCCCATGTCAGGGGAGTTGGAACTAGATGATCCCTTCCAACTCTAACCATTCTGTGTTTCTATGATTCTGTAAACTGGGGTCTTCAGGTTTTGTTCTCCAGCCCAAATCTTCCCAGTTATGCAGTATCTCTGAACAACACGCTTCCCCAGCCCTGGCTGAGGAGAGTTGCTTGTGAGATGAGCATCAGGGTTTGTGTTCACTGTAATGCTGGAGAACCCTCCCTTGACCAACGCACCTCTTGGGCAGAGATGTTAAGCAGACACTCAATCTGGTTCCTTGGCTTCACTCTGTCCCTCCAGACAGAGCCACCGCTCTTTCAGACATTAGCTCACAGGGTAACCAGCCCTTTCCCTCCATTAAATTCACCTCATTACTCCAGGATGTGACCTTCAGATTTGTCATAGGAGCTGAGGAAATTTCTTGGGGTTCTCTCTATCTGCCCCTGGGCTACCCTTAGCCTCCCCAAAGGAAACGGAGGCACAGCAGCTAGTGGTCAACATCTGGAGGACAGTGGAGCTCCATGGCTGAAAGGGATTGGGCTTCACTCCTTGACCATGTCTCTCCTGTTCCAGGGCCAGAGGGGTGAGGTGGCCAGAACAGCATGTCGCTCCCCAGAGCTGCCATTTTTGGCCTTTTTGGAAAAAACAAAGGGGTTGGAGACAGCGACAGGGTATTGCTTTGTAACTGCATGGGACAAATGCCATCAGCCAGCCCACTGTATGCCAGCCAAGAAGAGAGCAGGCTGAGCACTGCAGGAGAAAAATCACCAAAGATATTTTTACATCAGCCATTTCTAGGGTATTGCCGCAGCCCACCTCTGTGCTTGCTTGCAACGTGAGTTGAAGGAGAATTTTCTTTCCCCAACACAAATTTTCTCACTGGCATCTCTGAAGTGCAAGTTGCCATGGAAACCATTTTGTCTGTGTCCCACGTTGCCCACATGCACTCGGAAGAAGCTGCAGAAGCAAAATGGCCGTTGTGTAATGCCGCAGGGTCTCAGCATACGAGGGGCTTGTGCGCTACACAGCACCCTTCCAGCTGTGAGACCCTCTGAAAGAAGCTGCGGACAATTCATTGGGAAAACGATGAAACCACGGAGGTTATGACGCACTCGGTGAGAGAAGGAGAATGGCCCCACCTCGCCTTAACTCTTGCAGTGCTTTGCGTGGAGCTCCACACCAATCCTGCCGTGCTCTCAGCATAGTTTTCCAGGCGCACTTGACCCTTTTCAGCATCACTGTGTCATTCCTACTCGTCCACCCACGGAGGTGAGTCTCCACACTCATGTGCTGTGGCTCTGCCCACCCCGAGGGGCCCGAGTGCTATCTTGGAGGGACAAAGGGTACGAGTTAAGAGAATTCCATCCATCCCTTAGACTGTACACATTTGACTGCATCCTGTCCTCTGCCTACCAGGTACCCTTGCAGGAGGTTGTTTAGGAAGAAACTGGTCTGGAGTGGGCTATGCAGACCCATACCCTGGTGGGTGTGATGGTAGTAGAATAATAAAGGCAAGTCCTGGCCAGAGTAGGGGACTTAGCAGAGAAGAGGAAGGAAAAAGGCAGGCTTTGAAACATTATTTGGCTTGCTCACACTGGAGTGCTAAAGATCTTTCCTCCTTATTATCTGGAGTTCCCTGTAGGGACAAAAAGGAGTGCAGTTACTGAGCTCCTCCTGTGTTGCCCAGGAGTCTCAGATGATCATACTCCAGAGTCAGGGTCTTCCCTCTGTGCCTCCATTCGGTTTTTGTCTCCAGAGACTCTTGTTCTGGCACCGTTGCAGAGATCTGAGAAACGCCTGCTTCCCTCTCAGGTCATGCCTCCCACCGGGCCATGTTGTCCTGGCATCAGGAAGAGCCCAGATCACAACCTCCAGCAGCCAGGCTCAGCCAGTGCAGACGTTGTCACCACACGACTTCTGCACTTGCTGCATCCTCAGGCTCTTTGATCATCCGAAGGCAATGGGTGCACGCAGGGCTTTCCTGGGGTGGAAGCTGTGTAAATGGCAAGTATGTCTGCATCCACCGGTTGATCCTTCTGAGGACTCCGGAGTGAGCGAAGGTCCTGTCTTTTGCTGTCGCTGCCTCCTGGCATATCATGGCAACCTTCTTAGCCATGCTTTGGCATGAGAACTTAACACAACTGCCTGTTAGCAATTAACATGTGCATAACGTGATCCTGCTCTTTATGTCTGGCACCTTCTGGATGCAGGGGAGTTGGACAAGAGCATTTGTGTGATGTCCCATTGCCTGTGCACGGTGTAATTCTTCCAGTGGCTGGAGTAAGCCAGCATAAAACCTAGAGACTTCAGGGGAGCAGCACTGAACCCAGCTGGAAATTTCATCTGCCCTGAGGCAAGGCATCAGTCCCAGTGGTGGAAAAGCTAATACGGAATTTCATAAATGAGGAAAACAAGCATTAGGAATATGTGATTTGTGTCAGTCGTCATGGAGCTGCCAAACAAACTAAATTCTTCCTTAGAGAAAGTTAAAATTTAATTGACAGTAGTAACCACACAGCTATAATGCAGGCTATGGAAATGCATTTTACGTACAGCTGCAAGATGTAGGAGGGGTTAAGCCAAGCTATAAAACTGAGTCAAGAACGCACTGAGTGGCCATGGCAGATCTCTAAGAGCAGCTGTTAGTGAAGAACTGCAATGGGAGGGGGGTATTCCTACAGGTATGAAAGGATTTGAGATGTGGTTGATACTTCAGCACTTCTGCCGTTGCTCTGGAAGCAATCACTGATGATAAAATCTGTGAGACAGCAAATAATGATGCCAAATAATTTGGATTTTTAATAAACGGAGTACTGAAACATACTTCAAGACAGTCAGTGAAGAGCCATGGAAGAAGAAGCAAATATTGTTGGTCCTGCCCTTAGGACAGGACTGCGGATGCAGTGGAAATATTGACTGGAAAGGTGGTCTCTAATATCGACCAAGGGGTCAGAGATCATGAATTTCAAAAGAAAAAGGAGGCATCATTGTCCTTGGATGAGCCCCTGAGGGGTCAGAGCAGCAGCCGGCAACGGCTTGAGCCTCCGTACAAAGCGCTGGGGCATCTCGGGGGCAAAAGCTGCCCTCAGATCTGGGGATTGCATTCTTTTCAGAGAGGCTGAAAAAATGGACAAAAAGTCCCATGAGAATATTTGGAGAACTCCTTGTGAGCTGCTACAGAAGAGGTGAGAGTGGATGAAGCTGGAGGGTGCTGCCTGCGGTATCAGACATTGCCTGTCAGGAGCAATAGCAGACGGCTGCCCCAGCACGGACGCTTTTCCCGGGAGCTCTGGGCACTGGAGAAGCTGTTTCCAGAGTCTGTCCCTCAGTGGGAGCCAGCTCCAGCACAGCTGGGGCAGGCAGGGTGGTAAACGCGGAAGAAGGCTCCCCTCCTCGCAGTCACCATGCCGTGGCCAGTTTCATCACATCTCCTGTTCCTATCGCTCGGGTATCTGGGCACATCCTGGGGGAGTCCCGTGCCCTGCGTACTCTGCAGGCAGAGAAACCTGCCCTTGGTGGCTCTCTGCTGTGTGCCCAACACAAGGATGGCCTGGGAGGGGGACAGAAAATGGCACTAACCCCAGTGTGGGGCTGAGGCGGGCAGCAGGTGGTGGCAGACAGAGAGCATGGACGATGGGCGAGGAAGGGTGCGCAGGGGCTGCCAGAGCTCCTCACCACCCACCTGGAGGCTGCTGCAGAGCGTTCCCCGCCATCACTCCACTGGGGAATGAGATCTGTGTGGGCAGCCAGGACGCAGCAGGAGGATGTCCTTGTCACAACGTCTGCCATCCAGCCAGACTGACAGGCAATGGTTGGTGTCTGCAAAGAGTAAGATGCCCAAAGGCATTATTTCTACGGTGGGGGGGCTGCAGGGAGCAATGGGATGGAGACCAAGGTGGAAGCATCTGAGCAGCCATTTGGATTGAGTCGTTATTGTTGTACGTTCTAGCCCTGTCTCCACCTCTCTTACAGATGACAGCCAGGACGGACTGCAGTCCCTAGGCAGGTCATGTGTGCTCCCTAAATGCTTTCTCAGCCAAGAGAGACTCAGCCCAGCCTACTTTGCAAGTCAGATGTGACTGGTGGAGTCACCAGGCAGCACAGTGCTGATGCAGCACAAAGCTGGCCTGCTATGGGCATCTATGTTGTCTTTGCTCAGCTCTCCCCACAGGGCACAAGCCCTAGGGCTCCGAGGGCCTTTGCCACCCTCCTGAGCACAGTGCATGTCACCTCTGGAGTCCCTGTCATCACAGAAAGAAGCTGCAACAGCATCCTATTCCAAGTGATGAGAACTGAGGTATCTCTCCCCTTCTGCTGTCAGGTTACGGCATCACCGCATCACCCATGCGCACGAGCATTCACAGCATCCACCAGCGCTTTGTCTTCATCCAAGGCAGCCGGGCAATCACAGGGCTGGGGGGGAGTTCAAACAGGATTCAAGCAGTTAGTCTGGCTTCTGGATACCAAGAGGTTCCTCAGTAGGCAGGGAGATATTCAGGTGACTGTTAAGAGGATGGGACACAGAACATCAATGGCCAGAGGCAACGGTGGTGAGAAACACAGAAACAGCTTCTGTGAAATCAGAAGGAACTGAGTGCACAGAAACACAGTCAGATGTGCAGCAGGAGTGGGTGGAATTTCCACTGGAATAATTTTCTAAGGGAAAACCAGCATTCACATGTTTGAAATGCTCTGTAGGGAAACTTTCATTTTGACAAAATTCCAATTTTCTGCTGGAAAACCAGCCAAGAGGTGGCTGGGCTTCAGCTGCCTGCACGTTGTGTCCCAGGAGATGGGACAACTTGTCCTCAGGGACTTCCAGCCCCCTGGGACTGCTGCATAGCAGAGGCTGGAAAGGAGCTCAGAGAGATTAATCACCGCTTGGGACCTTCCTGCATGTCTTTGCCTCGGAGGATGCTGGAGCCTGGGCCCAGGTAATGCGGTGACACAGTCAGTGGTGCAGAGTGGCTGGAGATGGAGCACGCCGGGGGACATCAGCCCCCGTACAGCCCTTGGTGCTCCCCAGCATGCACAGCCCACCACGCTGGAGCTCAGCCCAACAGCTTGGGTGTCCATGGGAAAGCTTGCTGCTGGGGTGTGCCTGCCTTGCTTTGCAAGGTAGAGCTGGCATCCAGGGTTGTCAGATTGACTTCCTTCATCTCCAGGGACTCTCTGGGGACACTGAGACACCAGAGTCTGCTGCTGCACCAATAACCTGCAGCTCTGCTCATTGCAAGCCATGGTGGGGTGTGTCTGTGCAGCACCTTGCTCAAGCAGAAACGGTCCCACCATTTGAAGAGGCTGGAGGCAGGCTGGAGGGGCCAAATTCCCTGAAAAAGGGGACATATGAGCTTCTCCCGGTGGGGTGTCTCCCCAGCAGAGTCCAGGTGGTTACAGGCTTCATTGGAAGGTGGAAGTGCCCTATCAAGTGGAGAGTGAGGCCCCTGGGCATGCCCAACCTCCTCGGGCTTTGATGAAGCTGAAAAAAGGGAAGGAAAAAGGTGTCAATGACAAATGAGGCACTCTGGAACTTGTAACCCTTCCAGAGAGAGGTGTCCTCTAAGACAGGACATTGTCTTCCGAGTTCCCTCCTCTGCCTTTGGGTGGAGGCAGCAAACATCTCATCAGCTGAACCCCTTTTCGTGTATCCCTGACCCTCCTGTCCCCCTCCCAGGAGCCCTCCACAGTGCCCAGAGCTCCCCTCACATCCTGGGGCCCATCCAGACAAGGATCTGTCCCCCTGTAGTGAACAGTGCCTAGGTCACCTTGGTACTCTCAGTATTTCATGTCTCTGCTGTGAAATTTTCATGTCTTTGTGAATGTTTAACTCACTCCAGGGGCTCCCCAGCCCGTGCAGCTCCCATGTGAATGCTCCCAACTTTGGGAGAACAGAAAAATTAGAGGGCTGCTTTCCAACCTGCCAGATGTGGCTTTTAAAGACACCAAACATGATAAATGAGAGGCGTACGGCCTCGGGAATGGCTTTGGAAGATGCTGGGTAAGCGAGACAAAGCCAGAGCTGGCCCGGTTATGTCAGTATGGCATGTTGGGGCAGGATCTGAGTGGCACCAGACTTTCTGCTGCCCTTGACGTACCTCACCCCAGGAGCCAGCTGGCAGCCTAGCGTGGAGCCAGGGTGTGCTCCAACACACACCAGAACAGATAATTGGTGGGTTAGGGCTCAAACACAAAATCCCAAGCAGAGGAATGTGACGGCACACATGCCCCCTCGAGAGCTGTGCCCTCCTGTCATGTGTGATTGATATTTGCTAGAAGATCAAAACCTTGTTGCCAAGGACAGATAGGAAGATTGATTGCACAAGTTCTATTATGCAACCACAATAAAAATAAATACAACCACAATGACACAAGACTAAACAGGACTCATTTTGAAGAAAACACTGTTTTTATGTTATCATCTTCCCTGAAGGTATCTATAATGTACTTACAAGCCAGCACATCTGTAAAGCGAGACACACAGTCTCAAGGTGGGCTTCCTGGAAAGACAAACACACAGGTAGGGTTATCTGCCTGGTGAAAAACATCATTGAGAGTCTTTGTGGCCAACAACCCGGTTCTCCAAGGCTTCATCCTCCTCCTGCAATCCTGTGAATTGCCCTTTACTTCCCATTGCAGCCTGAGCTTCAAGCCCCAGCCCTGATCTAGTGCAGAGATGCGCTAGAGAGCTCCAGCCAGTCTAAAGATTTCCAGTGACAGCTAAACACCACGTTTCTCCTTTACTTGTTTTTCTATAGAGTTAAGCTTTGTGTGATCAACCTCTTGAAGCAGATGAATCCTCTCTGCCATGACCACTGCTCCTGTATGTCTCAAACCTGGGGAGTGAAGCGTTCCAGCCTTAGGTGGTTAGTTCAGCAAACTCAGAAGCGTTTGAAATTGGGGTTTTGTACATGGTGAAGGGCGTTCAACATCTGTAACCATGGGCACTACTTCAGTCCCCAAACAAATGCTTCAGTATAGCTAAGGTTGCTATGCACCAGTCAAAAGACTCTCAGTATATCCTAAAAATAAATACAGAGATAATAGCCTGCAGAAGCCACAGTTACCTCACCAATGCTTAATTATACTCAGTTTACATAATTTACAGAAACATTTACTGCATCTTGGACTCAAAAGTCCTAGCTTCCTCCTTTTCTCTTTCCCAGCAGCCTTGGGACCGTCCCCTGCAGGTCATTGCCCAGCTTTGCCTGAGAAGTTAATGAGAAGGAAATCTCTGCATTGCGCTTGGTTTTCCCTTCTAGCATGGGGTGTGCTTCATCCCAGCACTGCCCACCCACCGCACCCTTGAGCCAGGCCCCCCAGAAAGCAGGACACAAGGCAGAGCCACCCACCCTGTGTGTGTGTGGAGGTTCTGTGTTACTCAACAAGCTCCCGGGTGCTCCTGCCATCACCACACTCAGGAGCTCCCAGTGCCGTGTCCTGAGACCATTATACCTCTCTGTAAATGCCTCTTGCACTCAGTTTCTAACACAGACTCACAGAATCACAGAATGGTTCAGGTTAGGGTTAAAGGGACCTTAAAGATGATCTCGTTCCACCCCCTGCCCTGGGCAGGGACACCTCCCACCAGCCCAGGTTGCTCCAAGCCCCGTCCAACCTGGCCTTGAACCCCTCCAGGGATGGGGCAGCCACAGCTTCTCTGGGCAACCTGGGCCAGGGGCTCACCCCCCTCACAGCAAAGAATTTCTTCCTAATATCCAATCTAAATCTCCCCTCTTCCAGTTTGAAGCCATTACCCCTCATCCTATCACTACATGTCCTTGTAAAAAGCCCCTCGCCATCTTTCTTGTAGGCCCCTTTCAGATACTGGAAATCTGCTCGAAGGTCTCCCCGGAGCCTTCTCTTCTCCAGGCTGAACCCCCCCAGCTCTCTCAGCCTGTCCTCACAGCAGAGGGGCTCCAGCCCTCCCAGCACCTCTGGGGCCTCCTCTGGCCCCGCTCTAACAGGTCCATGTCCATCTTGTGCTGAGGGCTCCAGAGCTGGACACAGCACTCCAGGTGGGGTCTCACCAGAGCAGAGCAGAGGGGCAGAATCACCTCCCTCGACCTGGTGGCCACGCTTCTTTTGATGCAGCCCAGGATGCAGGTGGCTTTCTGGGCTGCCAGCGCACATTGCCGGCTCGTGTTGAGCTTCTCATCCACGAGCACCCCCAAGTCCCTCTCCTCAGGGCTGCTCTCAAGCCATTCTCCGCCCAACCTGTATTTGTGCCTGGGATTGCCTTGACCCAAATTCAGGACCTTGCACTTGGCCTGGTTGAACTTCATGAGGTTCGCACAGGCCCACCTCTCAAGCCTGTCCAGGTCCCTCTGGATGGCATCCCTTCCCTCTAGTGTGTCAACTGTGCCACACAGCTTGGTGCCTTCTGGGCAGCCTTCATACATCAAGGGCTGTTTCATTTCTGTCCCCTGCCCCAACCCATGCCCAGGGAAGCAGAGGTCCCCACAGCGCCACACCAGACGTGCCCTGAGTAACTCTTGATGCTTCATCAGTGGTGGTGAATGCTTCATCAGCAGACACACCCTTTGTGTCGCACCAGGGATGCTGTGGGTGCTCTGGTCCTCCTGTTTGCACCTGTAAGGTGTCTTGGAAGAAAGATATCTAAAATATGTGTGGGAAAAGAGCAAAACAAAGGGAGGGGTAAGTGTTCAGAAAGACTTTGTTCTTACACTGAACCTTCACTTGCCATGGAGGTATCTATTGCTGCTGGAGATCCCCTTGTTTCCCGTTGTCCTTTCATTTTCTAATTTTCCTCTCACTTGACTCGGTTCTGCCCACTCATAAATTTCTTCAAACTTAGAAAAGGGGTCAAGTATGAGCTTAAAGGGGAAGTGGTAGATTGAAACGAAGCCCCATCTAGTTCAGGGACTGGTGATGGATGGGTAAAGTCACCTTCAGGTTTTCAAGACTTCAAGCCTACTCTATTCATGCTGCTCCCTGCTTCTCATCACTCTCCTCCTTTCTCTGTATCTCCCCTGGGTTTACTCCATGCAAGGTGAGGTGGCCACCATTACATGCACCTTGCAGTAGACCAAACGTGTAGCTGGTTTTTTGCTGTTCCCAATTACATTCCTAATTATTCTTGAAGGAGGGCTATTATGCCTGAAAGCTTGTCAACTTTTTTCCAGCTGTATCAGCTCATCAAATAGAAAATGTTATTGTCCTCTGTGGACCTTGCTTCTTTTATATGCTTAGATCATCATGCCTACAAAAGCATTAATACTAATTATTCCTAACATTGCATTTGTCTTTTTGAGCAGTGTGGACCAGGGAGCAGATGGATCCGCAGGCCAAGTCAAGTGACGCTCAGATCTCTCTCTGAGTGCCAATTAACAGCCAGCCCTCTCCCGTGGGTCTCGCCACGTGCATTGCATTTCACTGGCAGACACTGCTGTTCACCTGCCAGTCACCGAGAGATTTGTAAGGGCTTCTTTTGCAGTAGTTCACAGTCAGCTTTACATTTTACCATCCTGAATAATTTAGAATCGTCTTAATCAGATGATTTAGACATCTGTTTATCCCATTTCCCAAGTTCTGTGGAAAAAAAAATGCATACCACTCTCACTTGTACCAGCTGAGCATCTATTCCTTTTCCTTGGTTCCTATTTTGTCTCCAATCACAAAAGCAGAGTGGGTCCCCCCTGCTGTTTCAGGATTATTTAAGGACCAACACCCCTTAGAGGAAGTGTCTTGAAAAGCCAAGTGAACAAAGTATGAACCTGATCACCTCGGATCTGTTTGTGAGACGTGACTTCTCTGTGCAAGTGAGGAGCTGAGTCTTCCCCAATGGAGCACGTTCGCTCCTGTGTCTCTCAACCCCTTCGCTGCGGTGTCTCATGGGTTTGCCCAGCATGGCTCGTGGTCCCCAAACCACCCATCAGGTCTCTGGTTTTGTGCAGCGGATGTATTTATTATGTGCTTTTATGCTCTTCATAAGTCACTCTTGAAAATCCCTCTTTGACCTGCCTTGTTTTGACTTGACCCTTCACTTGCCATTGCTGCTGCTTCCTTCCTTTTCCCCATTCAGACAGGACATGCCTGGCCCTCTCTGAGGGATCACAGAATGGTTCAGGTTGGAAGGGACCTTAAAGATCATCTAGTTCCAACCCCTCTGCCCTGGGCAGGGATGTCTGTTTACTTCCAACTGTTGTGTTCAGTCTCCTGCATAATCACACCGGCATTCTTCTCCTAGAACAAGTTTCCAATAGGTCATAAATATATTTACCTGAGCCCTTTGTGTGAGGTCTTCAGGCAATTCACCCTGCCTGAATTCACCCTCTTAGTTGCTCCTTTTGCTTCAGCCAGATGCTCTATTCCCTTTTCGATCCCTCAGTACAGTGGTGGGTATTTTGGGTTGCTGCTTCTCCTGGAAATCTCTGACTAGATCTACATGACAGGTGTTTTTTTCTACAGTTACCTCTCGAACCTGAGCAATTCTTCCGACTAAATCAAGCGTTACTTCTCTGCCTCACTTTTCCAGCCAGCTGGCATGCTCAAATAGTTCAGCCTTGGCTTTGCCCTGATTTATCCTCTCTTCACGGAGGGGATCAGTGTCCCCTGTTACCCCTGTTTTCTGTGCTGGCACCTCTCTGAGCTGCTCTTGAACTCCGAGGGATCTGTCACCCTCCTGTCAGGTGCCCAATGTCAAAGCCAGCCCCCAACATCAGCTTGCCCCTTTCTAAGCCCAGGAGAGCAGCTCAGGAGAATGCTGGGTTATTTATTGATCTAATTAATGTATCTACTGGATTTAAGATCACTCTTTAAACAGAGCTTTTTTTCCTTATGTGCAAGTGGAGTGCCCTTTGCTGCACCTTGGGCTCATTGCATCTCGGAGAAGATCCCGGCTCCCTCTGCTCCCTAACCCCCGAGCTGGCAGCAGGCTCTACTTGTACCCCCCCGAATTTGCCCCCCATTCCCCGGGCAGAACCTCTCCTCGCCCCTCGACCTTCCCCACGGAGCCCAGGGGTCGCAGTCCCCTCGGGGCCGAGCAGACCCCGCGCTGCCGCCGCCGCCGAAGCCCGGGATGCAGCCGGGGATGCCCGGGAGGTCCCCGGGGTGGGGAGTCCCGTCCTTCCCCCCTTCCCCCCTCCCCCCGCCCCCCGTCCTCGGAGCGCCTCCCCGGGCGGGGCCGGCCGCGCTATAAGGGGCGGCGGCGACGGGACGGGCCGCGCTATGGGGAGCGGGTGGTGCGGCGCGGCGCTGCTGGCCGGGGAGCCGGGGCGCGGGGCGCTGCTCTTCCTCCTCATCCTCCTCCTCGTCCTGCTGCTGCTGGGCTGCTCCCGGCCGCTGGCGCTGCGGCGCGGCCCCGGGCAGGTGGGCTACCTGCCGGCCCCCGGGCTGAGCCGCGGGGAGGCTGCTCGCCGCGCCCGCCGCGCCCGCCGGCCCGGCGCCCTCCCGCCGCCCTTCCCCAACGGCTGGTACCGCCTGCTCGACTCCGCGCAGCTGCCCCGCGGCGCCGCCCGCAGCCTCGCACTGCTCGGTGAGTGCCGGCCGCCCCGACCCCCGCCCGGGCAACGGGGGCGATGAGGCTCGGGATCCCGGTCAGTGTGCAGGGCACCTCTGCCCGGGCATCACTGCCGGGATTCTGGAGCATCCCTACCAGAACATCCCCGCTGGGATACCGGGGCATCCCTACCAGGGCATCCCTGCCTGGTATCCCTGCAGGGATACTGGGGTAGCCCTACCAGGGCATACCCACTGGGATACGGGGGCATCCCTACCGGGGCATCCCTGCCAGGGCATCCCTGCCCAGTATACCCGCCGGGATACCGGGGCATCCCTACTAGGGCATTCCTAGCAGGGCATCCCCGCTGGGATACCGGGGCATCCCTACCACGGCATTCCTACCAGGGCATCCCTGCCCAGGCATCCCCACTGGGGAATGACACAACCCTGCCCAGGCACACCACTGGGCACCAGGGCATCCCTGCCTGGGTACCTCTGCCAGGGCAGTGCAGCATCCAGGCCAGTCCCCATGCTGGGGTACTGGTACATCCCAGCCAGCATGCCTGCTGGGTCATCGGGACATCCCTGCCTGGGCATCCCCACCAGGGCACCAGGGAAACCTGGGCGGCATCTCTACCAGGGAAACAGGGCATCCCTGCTGGGGCACAGGGAGATCCCTGACCAGACATCTCCACTGAGGTGCTGGGACACCCTCACGGAGACATACTCCCCAGGGCATTGGAGCACCCCATCCTGGGTGTCCTGCTGAGGCACTGGGGTATCCAAACCAGCACCCATGCTGGTGCAGTGTCCGTGCCCGGGCTCCTTGCCAGTGTGCAGGGCATCTCTGCCTGGGCATCCCTGCCAGGGGGCTCTGCCGGGACAGCTCTGCCCAGGCATTCCTTTCAGGGCACCTGTGTGGGGCACCAAGGATGTCACAGCCTGGGCTTTTGCAATAGGCATTGAGTATCCCTGCTGGGTCACTGGGGATGTCATGGCACAGGCTCCTGGAGGGCATGCAGGGCACCCCTGTCTGGGCTTCTTGCTGGGACACCAGAGCATCTCACTGCCTGGGCTCTCCTCCCAGGCGTCACTGCATGCAGCTCCCCGTGTCCTGGGGAGATCAGGATGGGGCCTAACAGCCACATACAGAGGGGTGCTGTGCTTTTCCAGGGTCCTTTTGCCTTGAAGTTGGTTTTGGACTTGTGCTGGTGCCTTCCTCATCAGGAGGGATGTTTCTTCATTGATATCCCTCAGATTCAGTGGTGAAACTGTGGGATTTTTTCTATTTCCAAGAGCCATCCTCTCCTGTGAAGCTGTTTGGGTTTGGTTCTTTTTGTATATTGGGACCTATACAACCCAATATGCATGGCCTAGAGAGCCCTAGATGTGTTATGACTCCCTTGGTTGTCTGCCTAAAGCCTGGTTCCTGGCACCCAGGTCTCCGGGTCTGGCTGAAATGTGCTTGTAAAATCATTTTTAGTGGCAGAGTGACAGTAGTGTACTGGTGCCAGGAAGATTATCAGTAAATAAGACAGTTAAACAACCTGTAGCCTCCAGGTTTGTGGGTGTCTAATTTATTTTGGAGTCTCTAAGCACAGCCTGGAAATGTAGCCCCACTCCAGAGGTGGCGAGCCAGCGGAGATGAAAGCATAAAAATCACTTGACTCAGTCCCTACAAGACTCATCCTTTGGGATGGGACACCTTCCAGAACATGGCTCTGAGCACGCAGGAAAGCCTCATTCTCTCCTGAGACTGTGGAGTGGGGTGAGAGCAGCTCTGCTCCGCGGGACACTGTCAGTGCCGCTGCCCAGGCGCCTGCTGCAGGGAAGCATCTCAGACCCCGTGCGGCTCCTGTGCAGGAAAAGCCCAGAGCGCATCCTCTGAGCCAAGGGCCCAGAACTGCAATGTGGCCTGGGGCTCTTTATATCCCATGTGCTATTCTTGCTACAATTGCGCTTTGATTTCCATAAAAGAAATAGGCTAATTTAATAGGAAAACATCACTATGTGGCTGTTAATACTCTAATATTCACCTGCAGCAGAGCTTCTCAGTATACCTTAGGCCAGGATACTGTTGTCCCAAGTGGGGAGACATCAGATTTGATGCACAATCCAGAGCAGAGCTCTGGTGGCTCCAGAGGGCAAAGGCTGGAGGCAAAAGCAGCGCTTGCTCAGGAGTCCTGGGCGAGGTTTTTGGACAGCCCAGTAAGGGTCTGGCCATGGGCCAGATCTTCAAGGCTCCAGACTGCCTGTACAAAGGAAAACTCTAGAGGTGGGACCTTCTTGGAGTAAAACCACCTTAAAACTTTGGTGGGCAAAGCACCAGGCTGCAGGACTGCTCCCTGGGGCATGTGGCTGGGACCCTCCGGGCTCCAAGTGCTCTGGTCTGACCCATCCAACGCTGCTCCTCTGCGTTTTCACATTGCCGCTGCTCCTGGTGAACCTGCAACACCTCCAACAACAGGCAGGAATCCTTTCCCTGCTTTGCCCTCAACCTCAGGTCAGGTAGAGAAGCAGGTTAGAGAAAGGAAAATGCTGATGTTTTAGAATAAATCCGTGTTACCCGGGGCAGGGGGAAGGGCCTGCACCTCAAGTGCCTCCACTCCCCTGTGCCTGCTGCCAGCAGATGTGTGAGAGCCTTCCAGAAAGACTGGGAGGACAACAGAGCCAGGTGTCCTGGATAAGGAGGGATCTCCAGGCACTGGAGTACAACCAGATATTGGAAATAATCCTTCCTAGGCTCGAAGGCTGGGAAAGCTTGCAGGGCTTCCTTTTCTTTGCCCAGACCACAAAACTTCAATCAAGGAAAGTGGTTTTGGGTGGGATTACTCGCACTGTGTCACTTGGCATCAGTGTGGCTGTCTGGGAAAATACATACAGGACCTGGCTCCCAAAGTTTAGTTTGGTCTTATCTCACTTGTTGAGCTTTAGATTACAGGAACTGCTGTAACCATCAGATGCCACACGCTGATGAAATCGGAATACAAACATGCATAACCTGAAGCACAGTATGGAAGAGAGGACCTTGGAGCACCCTGTGGCCACATCTGTATGAACAGCCCCCAAGTGCTTCTGAGCTCCCAGACCAGCTGCATCCCCTTCCAACCAGGACATGACGTGAGGGGACACTGGAGCCGGTCCCTGGGGAGTTTTGCTTTCAAGCCGGTCCCTGAGGAGCAGCCCCTCTCCTCTGAGCCGCTGGCAGGGATGTGGGTGCTGGCAGGGATGTGGTGCCACAGCACCCCCGGAGCAGCTCTGTGCCGGGCCGGGAAAACATCTGGCACCAATTCCGTCCCTTCAGGAAGAGCATTTATTTAGATAATACTGACCTGCCATCCAGCCGTGGTTGCCTTGCACAGCTGGGTGGAGCGGTGCCATGAGCAGATCTTTGGCTACAGCCCAGGAACTGTCTGTCTCTCCAGTTTAATAGTTCCTTGCTCAGCTGAGGCAGTGCTGCCCTGGGGGTGGGGAGGAAGAGGAGGATCCCAGAGCTGAGCAGGGACAGACCCCAGCAGGGCAAACCTCACGTTACTTCTGGGAGCTCAAGAGCAAAGAGATGAAGGGCTTCTCCTTCCAGCAACCATTACGAGAGATGCCCGAAATGTACGAGCCTGTGCTCTTTGCTCAAAACCTCTCAGGCAAAGGGGCAGGATCGGCGATATCTTTGCCTGCAGCTATTGCTCTGCTCTGGGTGGATCCCTCCCTTAGCAGGGGAAGCACCCTGAATCTTTAAATACTTCTCTAAAGGCAACTTTTATCCTGCAGCTGAAACAGGCTCTGAGAGCTCAAAAACCAGGGCTGGGGGTCAAAGCCACGAGGGTTTAGAGATGACCAGGAGAAGTTATGCTCCCCCTGCCTGAGCAAGGCAGTGACCTTGAGCACAGCGGTGTCTGTGCTCCAGCAGCCCCTTGGGACACCGGGCACCCTGGAACACGGGGCAGCTGCCCGGCTCTGCAGGGTGACAACGTGAAACGCAGGCTGCGACGGGTGGTAGCACAACCGTTCCCCGCTCTGGGTTGTCTTTTACACCCCGAGCTGACAGCCACGACATTTGCTGCTAGCTCCAGCCCAATTTTGCATGGCCCTTTTTTTTGCCGTCAGCAGATGCTCCTGCCCGCGGGTCTCCCCTGCCCGCTTCAGCTCTGGCAGCTGCCTGGTGCCATCTCGTGGTTAAATAACTTCTCCGGAGCAAGCCTATTCCTTGTCCTCCCACTGCTCCTCCACTAGAAAGGAAAGAAAACCTTCAGTATTAACTTTTAGCAGGATATTTCTGCATGTGTCTGCACAGGCAGGCGCCTGCAACGTTGGGTTAAAGCCTGTTCAGAAGGTTGAGAGGTGGTGGATGCCCCATCCCTGGGGACATTCCAGGTCAGGTTGGAGTGGGCTCTGAGCAACCTGATCTAGTTGAAGATGCCCCTGCCCATGGCAGGGGGATTGGACTAGATGGCCTTTAAAGGAGCATTCCAACCCAAACTAAGCTGTGATTTTATGAGGGGCCAAGCAATATGTGTCTTGCTGACACCCCCCTCATAGAATCATAGAATCATTTATGTTGGAAGGGACCTTTAAGACCACCAAGTCCAACCATCAACCCAGCACTGCCAAACCCATCACTAACCCGTGTCCCTCAGCACCACGTCTGCCCGGCTTTTAAATACCTCCAGGGATGGTGACTCCAGCACTTCCCTGGGCAGCCTGTTCCAATGCTTGACAACCATTTCGGTGAAGATATTTTTTTCTAATATCTGATCTTAACCTTCCCTGGTGGAACTTGAGGCCATCCCCTCTTGTTCTGTTGCTTGTTCCTTGGGAGAAGAGCCCAACCCCCCCTGGCTACCCCCTCCTTTCAGGGAGCTGTAGAGAGCGAGAAGGTCTCCCCTCAGCCTCCTTTTCTCCAGGCTGAACCCCCCCAGCTCCCTCAGCCGCTCCTCACCAGACTTGTGCTCCAGACCCCTCACCAGCTCCGTTGCCCTTCTCTGGACCCACTCCAGACCCCTCACCAGCTCCGTTGCCCTTCTCTGGACATGCTCCAGGACCTCAATGTGGGGATGTTGTTTTTACAACCTCATAACCTCGTATTTCTGCAGGAGAACAGCTCGCTGTGTTTCGCACCCAGGATGGCCAAGTCTACGTGGTGGATGCTTACTGCCCTCACCTCGGGGCCAACCTCACCGCCGGCGGGCGCGTCGTGGGCAGTTGCATCGAGTGCCCGTTTCACGGCTGGCAGTTTCGAGGAGAAGATGGAAAATGCACCCGCATCCCCTATGCTGAAAAAGGTGAAGTTCCCCCAGATCCACAGAAAGCATCTGCAGTGCCCTGTGCATCCTCATTCAAAGCTATTTCATTAATGAAAAATGGCCCATTAAGGAAAAATAACTCACCCTCCGTCCTGCTCCCCTACATCATGCAATGCCCTACTTCTCCTCCTGGGTTGTCTGTGTCAGGGCATAACTTTCCAGTGCCCTTTCCTATGTCAGATGGTAACTGGAACTTTAGTATAGTTAAATAACCACCCTTCTTGATTTCGATAATCCCACAGCTCCTGCATTCAGCAAGCAGGGTATAAAAGAAGATTTTTAACTGAGTCATGCATTGCACCAGCCGGGATGGATCCTGAGGAGCTGTTGGGTTTCAGAAATGATTCTGTACTCTATAGTGATAGCTTATACCACGTCAGTGCTTAAATCTGTCGCATTAGCATGGTCTCTCTATGGCAATATTTTCTCCTTTTAAGGCTTGAAGGGAATTTTTGGTTGGAATCCGGGAAAGCTCTTCGCATACACTTACCTTTTAGCTATGGTTTGCATTGACTGTGTAGGAAGAATATCTTACTTAAAGTTCACATTAACAATTACTTGATCTGGCTGCACTAATTGGTTTAACTCGCCAGTTCTTGATGTGGCTGAAACCAGCAAACAGACTGACCTTGAGTTTTGCTTTGGCTTGTGCTTAGTTATTTTTCTGAGAAGTTCAGCTTTCTCTGGTTGGGATTGATTGGGATAGCAATGAAAACATTGATTAGCAGCAAAAGCCGGTCTTTCTACTGAACAGACAATTTTTCCCCAAAGTGAAAGAAACATTCCATCTGTATGAGAAAAGGTAAACAATTTATAGATCTCACTAAACAGCAATTCCTTTGTTTTGTGTGTGATATTTTCAGGAAAAAAAGATTAATGCAGTTTTTTTCCCCTGTACATACTCACTCAGGAGCTGCCTTTGATTGACAATTTGTTTCCAAATAACAAGCAAAGATGTGTTTCATCACAAAATGAGAATGGATATTCTGGATATACAGAAATGCTTGCCAAAATGTGTTGTTTCATCTGAAACTGCTGCATTCAGAGTCGTGGTTATCTGATACAAAGGGACGGCAACTGCAGAGAGCTGCCCTGCTCCCAGTACAGCCCAAACAGGTCAGGGTGATTCCAACAGATTTAAAAGCCATCTGTGCTCATGCAGCTCACGTTGATGGAAGGGGTTTTGGAGAGCTGGGAAGGGCAGCTCCTCCGGCACGGGGCTGGCAGGGGACACCAGCCACAGCCCAGCCTGGGGCTGCGTGGGGCACGTGAGGCCCCTTTTCAAATTTCATGAGATGCACCCCACCCAATCAGAAATCGCAGCAAAGGTCTCCCCCTGCCCCCTCTGACATTCATTGAAGGAGGAACATAATTTCTCCTGTTATTTCACCTCCCACGTGACTGTACGAGGCTGAATAACAAGGAGGCGTTGTGCTCCGTGCTTGTTTGCAAATCGGAAAAAAAAAGTAATGAAGGCAAAAACCTTCCGGTCCAGTAGAAGATACATTTTCTGGCAATTGGGTAAATATAAATGCCAAAATTCACTTCACTGGAAAGACTGCAGATACATTCTTAAGGCAACCCATGGTACTGCAGAACTGTAACAGACAATGGCTGGAACTCAAGAGGCAGAGACGGCTTTTACTCTGCACATCTGTGACTAAAAACATCTCCTTTGGGTCACTGAAACTTGAGGGTCCGTTGATGCAGCAGACACTTCATTATTTGAACAGTTTTGAGTAGCGACAGAGGCTGCAGAGCAGCCAGCCAAGCTTCTGCCTTAAAAAACTTACGCAAAACACCCAATTGAAATAAAACTGATTTAAGCAAACACTCTTCTGTGAACTTCAGAAGCTGTTGTCCTTCTTCAGCAGCCTGAAAGGTGGCAAATGTCACCAGAGAGTCCGTGCCACATCAGTGCTGCCCACAATGATGAGCTCTGGGCTGTGGTTCAGGAGGAGATGACCCTCAGCGGCACTGTCAGCCTGGGAGATGCCGCTTGTAACCGATTCCTTTCCCTCCTCTGCAGTGCCGGATTTTGCCAGGGTCCGGACCTGGCCATCCTGCGAGGTGAATGGGATGCTGCTGGTGTGGTACCACTGCGAAGGGGTCGGTCCCACGTGGGCCGTGCCCGAGCAACGGGAGGTTGCCACCAAGGAGTGGGTGTTCCGCGGGCAGACAGAGCACTGGGTGGACGCGCACATCCAGGTAGGGAGCCTGCACCCTTCCAGGCCTGTGTCCTCACCTACAGTCCAGTTCAGGGACTTCTCCTCCCAGTTAACCCCTTCAGGGACATCGCCCTCCCAATTAACCGGGCTCCGCCTGCGCCCAGTGCCACCTCTGCCGGCAGAGCTCAGACCTAGAAATATGCCCCGTATATCCAGAATACAGCATATGTTCCCCAAACATGGATCGTGGGCTTCTTGAGCAGAGAGCAGATGTTCTGGATACTTAAAGAGAATGTGATAATTTGCTTTGACTTATAACTGAAGTAATTTAAATAAAGCTTCTCGAAGAATTGCCGCACTTAGCGTCAGGAGCCTTTTCAACTCATCGATCACCACAATGGAAGCACAGGGTTATTTTGCTGTTAATCTTCATAATCACCGTCACAGGCTGACAAATGTGCCAGGGAGAACAGACTGGCTGTTGCCTCCATCGCCTCTCCATGGAAATGGGGCTGGAGAAGGGTCAGGGTTCTGTGGCACCAAACAGGAGCAACGGTGGCCGCGCTCCTCGCAGGGAGCCGGGGGCAGCCGTGGGCGGGGGCTCCTCCAGGAGAGGCAGGTTTGAAAATGGGCAATCCCATAGGATTTTGGACCTGGGGAGATTTTCAGCTACTTGCCACAGAGCAGAACAGCTCTATTTGTAAAAATCAGTGACAAAAATGACTCTTAACGTAAAGCACACTTCTCTCCAAAGGCAGCACTTGCCTGCGGACTAAATCACGGCTAATGGGAGTGGGTTAGAAAGAAATGAAGAATTATTAGAAGAATGTGCATGAGACACAGGAGATGCAGCTCTGGGAGTGAGCAGAGGAGTTGTGACAAGCAGGGAGAATTTGGGAGACTGATGGGATAGTCATATTTATTTCATCTCTGCTTTTCAGTGCACACAGGTCTATACTGGGGCCAGTGTGTGCTACTTGTGAAACTGGTGGAAAGCTGCTGTATTTGAGTAATAAGCAGTTAAAACTTTTTCAAAAGTGACATATTGTGGGCAGGCTGGTGGGGTTTAAATGTTCAGAAGTATGTGAAAAGTAGCCGAGGAGCACAAACACAAAAATGCTTTATTCCTTGCAATTATTACAGGGCCAAAGAAGGACTTTAGAGTCCCAGCTTGTGCAGCTGCAGAAGTTGACATGCATAGACTTCTTTGAACTTAAAATGAACTTTGAACTTTCTGAGCTTCATGTTTAAATTCTTCCTAAACAGTAGTGAAGGACTAGTTCCAATCAGTCTGCTGAGGCCCTTTCCTCCGCTCACCCGGTTGCCTCTTGCAGTGAGATGTACCTGTGAGCATCCCTCCTGTGCTCGGCGCCATGAGCACAGCACGCGGTGACCAGCAGAAGGAGGGAGGGGATTGTCCCCCTGTGCTCAGCACTGGTGAGGCCACACCTTGAGTATTGTGTCCAGTTTTGGGCACCTCAATACGAGAGAGATATTGAGGTGCTGGAGCGAGGGCAGAGGAGGGCAACAAAGCTGGGGAAGGGCCTGCAGAATAAATCTGATGAGGAGCGATTGAAGGAGCTGGGACTGTTTAGTTTGAGGAAGAGGAGGCTGAGGGGAGACCTCATCACTCTCTACAGCTACTTGAAAGGACATTGTAGAGAGGTTGGTGCTGGTCTCTTCTCACAGGTAATTAGTGACAGAACAAGAGGGAATGGCTTCATGCTGCAGCAGGGGAGGTTTAGGCTGGACATTAGGAAAAAACTCTTCACAGAAAGAGTGGTCAGACACTGGAATAGGCTGCCCAGGGAGGTGGTGGAGTCACCATCCCTGAATGTGTTTAAGACTCGTTTAGATGTGGTGTTGGGGGATATGGTGTAAGGGAGAACTTTGTAGAGTGGGGTTGATGGTTGGACTTGATGATCCCATGAGTCTTTTCCAACCTGAATGATTCTATGATTCTATGATGTCCCCCGGGCTGTACGGCAGCGCCGTTGCAATACTGCTCTTAAACACAGACAGCTCCCACCCAAGTCATCTCTCACCCATGGCAAATTGTTCCCCAATGACAGGAAATCCCCGAAAACGCGGCTGACACAGCTCACCTGGCTTTCGTCCATGGACCAGCTATTCTGGGCAGATCCGATCTGAGATACATGAGGTCCAAGCTGTGGGATTTTATGAAACACATCTGGAAGGTAAGACCCTAGCTCCCCTCTTAGCCATGAGGAGGTCGAAGTCTTTCAAACCAGGTCCCCTTTCTGTCTCAAGGCATCAGTCCCACGTCACCCCTCTGCTGCATCCCCCCTTCTTCAGGTCCAGTCTCTTTTCTGTGTCTCTGAGGGTCTTGGCTGCACTCCCTCATCTGTGCTCGTCCCTAAATGTTCTTCACACCCAGCTCTTGTCACCATCTGACTGCTGCCTCCCCTCAGCCCATACTCCCATCTCCCCATCTCTTGGACTGAGCCGATCCGTCTCCCCCCCTCCAGGCGGAGTGGCAGCCGGAGCCGGAGCCCAACGAGCACTGCTCCCGGCTGCTGCTTCAACACACCGCAACCATCTTCGGGAAGCACGTCTCCCTGATGGATTTGACAGTTTCAGCCAGGCAGGTATGTCCCACGCAGGAGACCACCAGCAACCCGAGCTGAAGGGCTTTGTCACCCGAAAAGGCTGACTCAGTGCCCATCCTGCCCAGTGTGGCCTCTCCAACCCAGCGCATCGGGAACACGGGCCAAAACCTGGCATGGGGGCTGCTCCATGTCCGGGCAACACGGAGAGGAGGGAGGGTTCGTAAGGAGTGCTGTGTCCACAAAACAACCGGGAAAATAAAAAGGTGGTACCTGAGCAGACAGTGGTGACAATCCGGAGGGACCTTCACACCACTTTGTCACAACTCCTTACAACACAGGCGTGTGGGCGTTTTCAGTCCATGGTGGACGTGCCCAGGAAAGGCAAACAACCAGGAACAGCCTGTCTTGTAGCCTGAGACCAGCCCTGGGTGAGGGGAATGAGGGGAAAATAGAAATAATGCCACTAAACACGAATCAGTGGGAACTGGATCTTCTCACTTTGTTTCTGTGGGGTTTTTTTGGTTGGTTTTTTTTTTTTTTTTTTTAAATGCTAAGCTTGCCTGATAAAATTATAACTTTGTTCTAGTACATTTTTGAAGACATTTGACCTATTCCCATATTACAAATTGAGAACAATAGCAAAACAAGTCAGGACACAAAACTTTGATAAGGGGTAGATTTTGGTGTAATGAGGGAATTATCACAAAGTGGATGATTATCTCTCTCTTCAGTTCTTAGATCTGTGCTACTTAGCACTGATATCAATGAACAGGAGAAAAAAAAGACATTAAAATAACCTTACAAAGAGTTTGTCCCCAACCAAGCATTAAAGGAGTAGTATATAAAGTACCTGAAAAAAATCAGCAATATCTGCACTGTTTCAAAGAGCACAGAACTGGTACTTTGTGTCATGCAAGACAAAAGGCTGAACCTGATTTCAGCTAAAAGCTACTGTGGGTGTTGTAGGTGCCAAGGAGAAAGGCAGAGCAGGAGCTGGTGTGTTACCTCCGTATTGTATTGCTGAGATCGGAGCCCAGGACTGGTGTCAACAACCTGAAGGTCATTCACTGATGAACAACAAGACCAAGTGAAAATTTGGAAGTATTTCCTAGAAGATCAGATTTTAAACTTTTTGGGACCGGTAGAGCTATGTAAACACTCATGAATTCCCGTGGGACCACAGCAAAGCCATCCGGCCCGGACACATCTGTGAATGTCCAGGCCAGCGCAGGCTGCACGGCTCTGCTGGGTTTCCCCTGGCCTGCGGAGCATTCCTGGTTGGGAGCACTCTGTGACTCCCGGCCCTGAGGCGTAGCTTGGATTTGTGCCTATTATCTGAAGAAAACATAGAGCAAAAGGGGACTTGAGCACGGCCTAGGAGACATTTCAGGCAGGTCTCAGGCTGTGGAAGCTGCTTTACCAGAGGGCTGGACCATCTGAGACTGTTCCTGAGGGTGCTCTGTTGCTCTGCAGGTGGGGCCAGGGCTGGTTTTCCTGCTCTTTGAACATGCTTTCCTGGGCCGTGGGATCATCCTGCAGACGGTGACTCCCCTGGAGCCGCTCCTGCAGAATGTCGTCCACACCATCTACTACCAGAAGAATGTGCCGGCCATAATCCCCAAGTTCATCCTGAGAGCAGAGTGCATACAGGTAAGGCCTCCGAGGAAGACCAGCCAAAGGTGGTCCCCTGGAGCTTCGTGGCTAGGAGGTGTGAGAAGGAAAAGCAGTATGTCCCACATGGGCTCAGATATACATGGGAGGACAGCACTCATGGGAAAGATTCTTCCCGTGCTTGGTATGACCTTTCATTTTCAGTAGCCCAAAGAACTGAACTGAAGGTTTAGTAAAGGGAGTCCCTGCAGTGGGTCATCTGTGGAGGGTGGCAGAGAGGTGCTATCCCTCTCCTGTGGAGGTGGAACTGGGGCACAAGGATTAGCCAACCTCTCCCAAGCTGCAGGAGGTCTTTGAGTGAACTAATAACTGCATTCAGACTTCCAGCATCCCGGGTTGGTGCTCTAAGGTCATCCTATATCTCCTTTGGTGAGAACTCTGCCAAGAAATCCTCCTGTTATATTATCCTGAGATCTGGCAACTCTTGCCCCACCTGACGGAGGTTTTCCAGGTCCTTTCCTCAGGGAGTCATGGAAGTGGTGAAAGGTCCCTCTGGAGGTCTCCAGTTCAATATCTCAGTTGGGGGAAGACTATTGCCAAATTCAGGCCAAGCATGGCCTTGAAGGCCTCCTCCTTTGGAGAATGCCCCCATCTCTCCAGCTCCTTGGGTGACCCATTCCATTATTGCTCTACCCATATTGTTAGTTTTTATTTTTAATGTCCATTTTGAACTTTTCAACCTGCAACCTCCAGCTGTTGCTCCCTGTTACACCAGCTGGCACTACCAAGAACAATCATCCCTGTAGTCATCCCCTTTCACGCACTCAGAAGAGTTCATGTCTTTCCCTTCTGTCAGGGTTCAAGCTTAGAACCTGTTTGGTCTGACCAGAGAGGGTTTCACTGGCGCTAGAGTAAAAATTGCCAAGAGATGATTTTCAGATGCCAAAAACCTACCCCAAATCAAACTTGGGCTGTGCTAGCTCGTGTTGTATAAATGCTGGCTTAATGTTTTGCATCTTATTAATGGGAATGAGCAGCACTCATTTCTGCAGACACTTACTCACAAAGGAAAACTCAATAAATCTTACTGCATGTGTGTCTGACCACAGTTTAAGACAAAGATGCTGAATTTGTAATGCCCTGGTTGGCTGGAGCTGCCCAACAAATGAAAAATCTCAGCTGGAGCTGCTGCTACCTACACAACGCCCATTCCTTTTCCAGGGTCTCCTATGACAGGGGCAGTCTAAGCTGAAAGTGGCTTCTCATTTGGGAGCTCTGATGGGCTGAAGGTCTGTGAACTGCAGACAGAGCTGTAGCGTTACAAGTTACAAATAGCACGAGCAGTCCCAAACCGGCCATTTGGGAGAAAGGCTAAAAAACAAACCTAGTGCCAGGTAGCAAGCACAAAACTGCTGCTTCAGCTTCTCCACCTGAATGACACCCTCCCTCTCCCCCCAGTTTGAGCGCGATATAACCATCTGGAATAACAAACAGTATCTGCCCAAGCCGCTGCTGGTCAGAGAGGACTCGGGCATCCAGAAGCACCGGCGCTGGTACGCCCAGTTCTACAGCGCCAAGAGCACGAGGCTCCCGGCACAGCAGGGCCTGGACTGGTGAGGACCTCAGGGCCCACTGCAGAAGTGGCCAGTGGCTCCCAGGTGTCGGCGGTGCGGGGCAGGCATCGTCAATATCATCAATATTGGCCCTGCCCAGCGAGCGGAGCCTGAGCCCTGGCAATCCTCTTCTACCTTTCGTGTCAGGTGTCAAAGGGTGTTACACGCTCTTGTACCTGCACTCCAACGTATGCGCTGAGCATGAATTTAAGATTGCCAGAACTGCCTTTAAAGTGCCCTTGTCTCTCACTGCTGCTAGCATTTTGCATAGTTGTATGAAAAGCTTTACATGTGGCCTTTTATTGCCTGAAGTGGCCTTTTATTGCCTGAAGTGCCCTTTCCCAGCCAGGCCGCTGTTGCTTCTGCACCATCCCCTTGGCTGGGCCAAGCTTCAGCTCCCCAGGGGAGCCTTGGCTGATGTCTGCGTGGCATCGGGGTGTGATTGCAAAGCCCACAGACACATGCCGTCTTCCATCTCTCCGTCAGCAGGCAGGGCACCATGGGTTTTAGCTGCCCACCATGTCCTTGCCTTACCTGTGGGCTTCCTCAAGCCTACTGAGCTCTTGCATGAGTCAATTCCTTATGGAGCTATTGCACCTAGTTGGGAAGACGAGGGAATATCCTGGTGACCAGATCACTCAGACCAACAACAACTCTGCAGGTCAAGGATGTGAGTAAGATCCTGCTTTGGTAGCCCCTGGGTTCCAGCAACACCTTGGGTACCTGGTTGGCTGTAAAAATTTGTCTCATGGCAAGACCATGGGTGTCACCTGCTGTCGCTGTGATCAGAAATGAAGCTAACACATGCAGACTAGGCTGCGAATCTGATGAAAACTGGCCCAAATTCTCCTGTGCTTTGTGCCTACATGCTCTGTATTGAAGGGCTAAATTCTGCCTCGCTGCGTACCCTAGAGAAACCCGCATTCTCCCCAGGCAGGGCCTGCCTTGTACAGACAGCAGGACTCTGGCAGTCACTCTGTGCCAAGAACCAGCGAGTGCAAATGCTCAAATCCAGCTTTCCATGGGGGGCTGGTAGCTGCCGTTCTCACGTGCTGGGCGTTTGCCTGTGCCTTGTGAATTCTGCACTTCGCTGAGGCTTCTGGTTCCTCCTTCACCATTAACCCAGAGAGCAGGACCGGGAGCAGGACCATCGCCCACCCCGACAGCATCCCACATAACCGCGTGCAAGCTCTGCCCTCACCCTTCACACCTGGCTATCGTGCTGTCAATATTTCACTAATAAATTTTTTTTAAAGCTGATGTCGTGGTCACAGTTTGCTGTTCTTCACTGCTTTGTGGGGTGTTCTTGCATGGGAGAAGTGATTCTGCAGCTGGGCCCTGCTGCCCTGCTTCAGCAGCCGCAGGGGATCTCGAGCAGGGAACTTAAGGAGGTGGCAGGAGCTTGGACAAGGAGCATTGTCCAACTCAGCAGCCTGAGCCTCCCAGGGACCTGAGAGCACTAATATGTCTCAGTGGCCCTGAGCAACCTCACCTGGGTCTTCATGGCCCGTGGCCCAGGAGCCCCATTTCAGCTCAGCTCTGGCCCTTCAGCCCCTGTCCCGAGCTACGCTGTGGGAAGTCCCCAGCTCAGCCACAGACATGCCCAGGCCTGGCTGATCTCAAATCACCACAGATGGACGTCCCAGCTTGACCTCCACCCTGTCCCATCACCACGGACCTGCCCAGCGATTGCTGGGCTGTGTCTGACCCTGGCTGCCCTCAGCAGATCCCAACCCCAAGATGCAGATTGACTTCCCAGCTTGACCTCAGACCTGCCTCACCACCATGAGCTTGCCCGATGATCTGGGCTCTCGGTCGAGCCTGGCTGTGACCGCTGGGCCTGCCCTGCCCATCTCGCTCTGGGGCAGTGGGACCCCCACGGCTCCCCACACCCCGGTCCTCAGGGAGCAGCCGCCCTCGCGGTGATGGGTGATGGAGAAGCAGCGAGAGGCTGAAATTTCAACTACCAGGAGAGAGATGTTACGTTACATGGCGTGGGTCACCCACACGTCTGAGGGGACACACACGCGCAAGTACAGAGCTCCTGACACAGCCAGGCTGCGGCGCCCTGCTCCTGACTGTGTTCCCACATAACAGCGTCTCAGGACGGACAAACCTCCAAGAAGGCAAATTGTTGGAAGATCAGATTAGAGACGGTGAGTTGTCAGCTTTGCTAATTCTGAAATTAGAGGAAACTATGGGATACCTCCAGCAGAGCCCAAGTTCTGAGCTACCATTTCCTTTATTACTACGGCTGAAGTAGTTTTGCCCTGTTAAGGCAGAAATTAGAGAACGAGGAAATAAGACAGGATTAGCTTAAGCCTCTTACGTTTCCATTTGCAATCTTATTTATCCTTTTAAACGGGTCTAGCAAAAAGGACAATTTAGTGCTGGCAGGCACTGGTGTGCCGAGGAGCCCTGTCCTCAGCCTTCTGTGCCATCTGGCTGTACATCACCCACTTCATATGTTTAGATTTTCCAAACAAATGCGAACTCCTATCTGGTGAGAACGTGAGGACACCTAACCTTACTGTTTACTGAAATCACTTTTACATCAAGTCTATCGCAAAGCTACAGCTGTTCTTACTAATATATTCTGATATTTATTATTGTGGCTTTTCGTCACACTTGACCACTAGCCAGGAGAGTTTATCCCACTGCCAGACCTATCGCCATTCCATGTCTTTGGGTTTTGTTTTTTCCCAACTAACAAATTCACTACAAATTTCCTAATTCTAAAGCAATGGTTTTTTTGGGGGGTGGGTGGTGGGTGCAAGGTCAGAGAACCCCAAAGGATGGCAAAGCAGCTCAAAGAAAAGGATACCTGAAGGGTGATGGACAACGTACCTTGGGTTTTCCAGCGGCAGGCCTGGCCTCCTCCTCTGAGCCCTGCTCCATGTACTTGTTCCACCTGGGACAATTCCCCGGCAGTTTCTGGTCCGTCAGGAGGTGGCTCTGGGAGCTCCAGAGAACATCGGCACGGCTGCGTCCCTGCACACGCAGAACGGCCAGCGCTCCCCCCACCCGCCCCCCGTCCTCCTGACCCGGGGAGTCGCTGACGCAGGTCCCGACTGACACAGCCTCCAAACAAAGGCTTCTGAGCCCTTTCCTATTCTGGTTACCGTTATGAATAGCTGTCAAGGGCCTTGACTTGTGCAGTGAACCTGCCCAGTGCCCGAATGCTCTTTTCTCCTGGGGAGAAAGCAAGTCCGCAGGTGGATCTGCTGATACAAGTGAGGAATCTCTGGCCACGGAGCAGAGACACACTCCCTGTGAGTCAGGACTACGGTGCCCAGCAGCCGCTGCACCGCTGCGGCAGCATAAAAACCAGCTGAGCTGAACCCATCCCGGGGGTGTGAATCCAAATGCCGCGTTACAACACACCAACCAGCCCCTCCAGCCACTCTCCGTTCTTCTGCTACACAGAAACGTCTCACTGGCGAGAGGAGCAGGTTCACTGCGCCGGCGACCAGGCGTGAGACAGAAGATGCTCTGGAAAAGGCTTCAGGGAGCTCTGGGCGCAGGAGGGATGTGGGGAGAAGCCCGCTACGGAGTTCTACAGCTAATGAGGTCCATCAAAAACACCGCTGCTGAGATTTAGGTGACTTTAATGGACGTTTTCCCTCCTCACAAGACACTCAGCGCTCGGTGATATCCCTTCATGTGCTTGAAAAATAGAAAACCCCAGACACTTTTTTTTTTTCCCCTAAAGGTTGTTTTATTGTAAAACCATAAATACAACACTGACATGAAAATCCTCAAGCAACGGATGCTTTCTTACAGTTACAGTTTGTCTTCTGCCTTGGCATCAACTCTGAAAAGAATGTTGCAGAAACATGTCTCTAAGATATCTCCAAATGACCGAGCTCTGGCCTGGAGCGCTCAGCTCGTTTGGAAGCTAAGTGGAACTATTCCTCTTCTCTTGTGGAATATTTCCATTCAGACAGCAACAGACTTGTAAAAACAGCAACATTTAAACACCTTGATTTTTTTTTTTCTTTAATAATCCTTTTCATTTGACGTCAGTCTAAGTTTCAAACAGCACTGAATTTATTTAGCTGTAAAAAAAAAAAAAAAAAAAAGAACAAAACAAAACAAAACCAAACCAAAATCCTAAAAAGAAAAAAATCAGAAGAACTTGAGTTGGCCTCAAGCGTTCATATATCACAATGAAAATCAGCAACTCAACCCCGTGCAATATTGCTCTCTATTGAGTCATTCGATCCACACCAACAATACATGAGACTTCAAACAGGTTTTGTTTTGTTTATTAACACAGCAAGTGTGACATTAGATAACCTTTTAAATACAGTACATGGTACAGCGCGGGGCCAGCTGCCCGCACTTTTCCCCATTATGAAGACAAAGCCAGCGGTGGCGGTTTATAAAAATATTGTGTTGCTACAAAAGTATAAATTAATGCTACCGGTATTAAGAAATATTAAACACATAAAACTTATAAGGATTAAGAAAAATATTCATTAATACCTGTAGAAAACTCTGGCCTAAAAAAGATATTTTTTGTATATTTTTTGTATATTTTTTTGTATTTTTTAAGATGACATGAGATTCTTGCACTCGCAGGTAGAGACACACGCAGGTGCATCTGTGGTATTGCCTAGAACATCTGCATCTACAGAAAGGAAGGAAACGCACAGGAGTTACTGAGGGCAGGGAGGGCGGGGGGGGGAAGGAGAACATCAATTGTTTGCTCGATGAAACGACAAGAATTCAGCTCCCAACAGGAGGTTTCGAAAAAAACGAACACACGAACGAGGAACAGCTTCTCTTTTCAGACTGGCTGCAAACAAGGATTTCCCGACGGTTTGGTTTGTCGGCACAACACTTTCTAGCTCCAGCACGGAGCAGAGTCCTCCCGCTCTGGACGACGTGCGTTCCGCCCGGCCTTACGGCCTCCACCAGCCACCTGTCACGAATGTTTCAGTTCATCTGTTACCAGTTTTCCTTTTAAATAATTAAAAAGAAAAAATATATAAAATTTGAAGTCCCAATAACTTTAAAGGGACCGTGGAAAACAGCTCCCAGGAGTGTTGTTCCTTCCAGAACACATGCCTCCTTCCTCGAGCGGAAAGGTCCTTCTCCACAGATTGCAAGAAAAAAAAAGAGAATCCCTCCTCCCACCCCCCAGCCCGCTGGAAAAAACCCCATCCTACCCACGCACATCGCCGAGGCCTGCCACACGGCCCCCCAGAAGACTGCAAACAAGCTGATGAGGCTGGAAGTGTCGTTTTAAGGAACTTTGGTTGTAAAAAGCAAGGGTTTGACATGCCTGTACTCATCAACTCCACCATAAACCACCCCCACGGCCAAGACTGTGCCGCCCACCCAGGTACCGGGACATGCTGCCCATCGCCAACGATGCCGGAACGACGGGAAGGAGGAAAATCCTTTCAGTCAGCGGTTGATGTTGTGCATCAATGAGCCGTTCCTGTGGCTCACCGCAGAAGCCATTCTAAAAATAATTCCACCCCAGCTGCCTACAGATGACTAGACCCGAACGGGTGCATTGGATGTGCCGTTGTCTAATGTGAGCAAAACTCTTCCGTCAAGTTATAAAACAAAGGACTCTTAAGAGGAGTAGTAAAAAACCCAACTAACCAGCCAAACAAAAAACCAAATTTCAACAGAAATCCCTCAAACATTCAATATATAAAATTAAATTTCAGGGCAATACACTCTCATTGGTTTACCATTTCTGGCCTAGCATAAGCAAACTATCCCACAGCACCAAGGAGGCATTCCGCTCGGAGCTGTGCTTGGGTTCACCTCTCCCTATTTTCATCATTGTTCGTTTTGTTCAGTGACATTTCCAGAAGCCCCAGGAAGATGATAACCCGCGGCACGGGGACAGGCCCCCTGCGCTGTGAAAAGGGAATTCTTATTGCTACGGGGCGACATCTTCAGAAGTATCTGACACAGGACCTTGAGTCTCAGACGATGTTTCAGGGCATTCCCAACGGATCCCACGGATTCAAGATCACGGCGTAGCACAGAAAACGCGCAGCAGAAGCAGCAGAACATTTAATACTCTCCGACATCCCGATTCTTCTACCTTGGCAGTGTAAGGGTTGACTCAACTGATGTTTCCTCCTCTGCCCCTTCTGCCGGTCACTACCTCCCCCCTTTGGAAACCCGGTTCATGTCTATACTGGAGTGTTGGGAAGGGTTTGGTGCCGCGGTGACTGGGAAGATGCGGAGGAAAATGCTCTGTGAACCCCCCTGGACCTATCAGGCAGGACCGCACTCGAGACGCAGGAATCACTTCCCACCCATTTCCCATCATTTCTGCAGCCAGGCCCTTTGCTCTCAGCAAGGTCCCAAGCAGCCCCGTGCCTTACGGAGTGGGCTCTGGGAGGCTCTCCAGCCTTGTTCCAAAAAACAGGGCTCAAAAAACATTCCCGTAACAGACTCCTCCCAGATGAACAGATTGCTCCTCCCTGAAAAGGTTTCCCAGAATCTGCCTTTAGTGTCTTTATGTTCGTTTTCATCCTGTTACTCCTAATTATTCCATAGGGAATATCTTGTCCCCTCCCGCGGGTGCTCCCTCTGCTCACAGGAGCTTCTCTCCACCTCCACTGGCCAGAGAGATGCAATTAGAGATCTGGGTCTTTCCTCAGGACAAAGCAGCACTCCCAGCCTTTCCGTAACTTTTTGCCTGCTCTTTTATTGTCTTTTGATTTATCAGGAACTTGGTGCTGTTTAGAAACGTGCACAGCGTTCTCCGAGTAGCACCGTGTCTCAGTCACCCCGCTCCTGCGCAGCACTACGTCCTGGCTTGCCTTCTGCGGGACCCAGAAGGTGGGAACGGTCCCTCAGCCGGGGTGAGGCTGAGTGGACTCATCCCCCAGGATGAACCTATGCGGCCATTTCTTCTCACGCTAAACCTTCCAGGTTACTGCAAGTAGTTGGGAGAAAAATGAACCAACCAACCTGAGACATTGCACTGTATTAACTCAGACACCACAATTTAGAGCCCAAGCGATTTTCAGAAGCGTCTCCCCTCTATTTTCAGTCATTCCCGAGCTTTAAGCCTGATCTGCCACAGCTTCATCTGCAAAATTCCCGTGAGGGTCATGACTCCCTGAGCTGCTTCTGGACGTATCCTCCGATCAGCAGGGGAGAACACCCAGCAAGCGCAGTTAAACCAGTGCAGGTCGTTCATGTGGACGCGTAAACCAATTTATCCCAAAGTTAAACTGGTTTAACCAGCAATTAACAGACAACTGAATTAGACAAAACCTGAGCCCACAGTCGGCTTTCACAGACAGTTTTCCAGATTGCACTAGTTGAAATACAACCAGATCAGGTTTCTTAGAACAGACACAGAGCTTTGACAAAAAGAAAAGTTTACTTCCATCTGAAACCGACCCAGGCGCAAGACACCGAGCCCATCTTGCAAGCCAGAACACAACTACTGGCCACCAGTAGAGACATGGGAGAAGAGACAGCCACAGCAGAGAAACTTGGGCTCCACGTTCTCCACTGACCCTCTGGCTGCCGTACTCCCACAGAAACAACCTTCTCTTTTGAAGAGCTCTGCCTTTGTACCCTACTTTCTCCGTTTTCTAGCAACAAGGATGTTCAGACAGGACTGGAAGGCTCTTCATTCTCTACAGTTCATCTTTGCTGGTGCTTGCTCCCCACCTGAAGATGACAACCCCTCCCCACAGCAAACTGGGAAGTCAGAAAGAGAAGTCTGCGAGGTCAGGCACAGAGTAAGCAGCAGAAACTAATGAATGCCTGGAGGACACACACACCGTTTTTGTATCACACCACATTTCTCAAGTGCAAGTAAAGGAAATAATAAACAAGCAGAAGGCAAATTCCCAACGTGACCTACCAGAGGATGATCCCAATTCTGAGGACTTTTCCTCCTAGCTCAGATGGAGCAGAACCTCATTACAGCCCTGGCCATACCAAGAAACCTTCTCCTCTCCGGTCTCCCACCCCAGGATGGACAATGCTCCTTACAGCACAGGTGCTGCTCCACACCACTGAGCCAACCACAGAACCAAATCATGGAACAGTTTCAGTTGGAGTAACCTGGCAAATGAAGAGCTTCCAAAATTCACACCTTGGTAAAGTATCTATGCTCCCTAGAATGCAAATCCAAGTCTTGAAGAGCGAAGGAGAAACAGGAGCAAAAGTTTGGCATTTAGGGTAAATACGTGGGCTCCAGATGTGCTTCTCTCCTTTTAATGAAGTCGAAGTCCATCAGACAAGTCAGCCTGTGAGAAGACACAGCACGACCAGCTCCTCTGAGCAGAGCATCTTGCGACTACATTAAGCCTCATGAAAAGCTGTGTCTTCTTCCCCTGAGTTGCTGGAGAAGGTGGCTGGCCAACCAGCTCCTCTTCTCACAGACTGCTCCATTTTAGGGTTTTGGGTTTTATTTTGCTTTTTCAGCTACTACGTTGAGTTTTTAAGTCTTTGGGAGAATCTCATCTACCAGACAATGCTGCATGTTTGCTTAACATCCATCATTAGTGCAACTATAACCAAAGTTGCTTTGGAGTTGACAGTTACTCGGCCGGGGGAGAGGGCCCCTCAATCCCTCTCTTTGGTTGTCACAGGAAGAAAGCTCCTGACCTGATGCCAAAACCACACTGGGAAAAGGGGAAGGGGAGATGGGCTGGGAGTTAATGGTGGCTGTGGCCTTTCTGTTTGCATGTCCTGGCTGTGCAGCTACGGTCCAGCTGTCTGCTGTGCACGGCCGGGCATCAAATGATTGCACAAATGACTGCAATTTTACCTCATTCTCAATTCCAAGGCTTTAGACCTGTGCTAATTCTGCTTTGTCCATTCCCCACCCTTAACATCTTGCAGACAACAACACAATGAGCCCGAGCTGGCAAATCCCGCAGAAATCATCAGCCTGTCCCATAGCAAAGGAGTGCTGGGGTTTGGAGCTTTCTTTCCAAAGGAATGCAAGGGTTTTGCACGTTCGCCCGAGCACTGAAGAGCCTGTGAGTGGCTCTCAGGGTCTCAGGTCTCAAGCTAAAAGGTGCCATGAGAAGAAAGAACGACAAATCCTGTCCCCAGTTCTGCCCAACAGCTGAGCTGCACAGCACAGACTCTCCAGCCTCAGAAGCTAACCTTGCTTTGGATTCAGCCTCCAGCCATGTCTTCCTGCAGCAGGACATCTTGTGCTTTTCAGTGGGAACAGCAGCACAGCAGAAATGCTTTGTAGTTGGAGACTTAGTTATGGTTTGTTACAGGTTTCTCCTGCACTGCAAGTGCAAACAGATGTGTTAGCATGGGCGCAAGAGGTGGCTGGGCAGGCAGGATTTGTACGGGGAAAATAAAACCAGCAGGAAGAAAAGCTGGCCCTACAACCAACACCTCCGTTTGCAAAAGCCACTGCCAGAGAAATCAGATCTCCGGGTGCCTCTGCCTCGGCAGCTCATCTTCAAGTGCTGCTCCCCCTGCAGCTGTCAGGGGGGTTGCAGACTGTCTTTGAAGATACCCATATGCAAAACTTACATTTAGGAGACAACTAGTTTTGCCCTGATGCCAGTCACAGTGCCGAGAGGTCAACCCAAATGCTACACTCAGGCTAACAGTAGATCCTGCCTCCAGGCTGAAAGGGGCAAGAGAGCTGGGTGCAAAGAGCCATCCTCAGCGACCTTGACCTAGGGAAGGTCTCTGCCACGCAAACCGTTCCCTGTCTGAGCCCCGTGGCAGTGACGCTGTCACTTGGTGCCTGCCAGGTTCAAGGCATCTGCTCACAAAGCCTGAGAGATTGGGTTTGCCATTTCTCACGTCTTGGGACTTGCAACTTCTATTACAACCAGAGACGGGCAGGCGGGATTTGGTTTAACATCTGTTCAACAGCAGCACTTCACGGAGGGCCCCCAGTCTCACCACTGCATTGTCAGCAACCAGAACCTGCCCCTGCGCTGCGGAAGGGCTCCAGCCCCCAGCCTGCCTGCTCGGAGCCCAGCGCGTCCATCCTCCCGAACCGCCGACGCTGCTCTGCTGCCACTGTGACCGCAGCTCCAGAACACACTACTGGAAGCAGGAGAAACTACTCCAAAAATAAGAATTTGCTTCAATTTGCCTCCGGGATACAAGTCCCAATGATGAAAAATTTACAGTTTGGCACCAGAAGTTTGGAATTGTCCAAGAGGCACCAAACCTGACAGCCTGCGGAGATCCCGTCCAGCAGCCCAGGAACTGTGCCTACAGGCACTGGACACAGCGGAGCACCAGCCTCGGTGGACAGCAGAGCGACTGAGATGTTTTTGCATTATGATGATCTCTAATTGCATTTGGGGTGAGTTGGTAAGCGTGAACGTTTAAGGGTCCGTGGCCTTCCTAGCCAGAATGATTCAGCAACATAACAAGTAGTGTAATGCACTGTAGGTATTAAAAAGACATTCGTGCTACTAGAGGAAACCATTCCAAACAAAATGGGAAGATATTCTGTGCACTCAATCAGGAGCACTTACATTCAGAAGGATCTTTGAGCCCATGCACTTCTCTAAGCTTCCTTCAAACCCCAGTTTGACAAAACTGACGATCTTTGTTCCCCTGAAAAATCATACACCTTGGTTTGTCCTTGGCCTTGTGAAGGTTACTTTGAGTGTGGGTACTGAGAAGGTTTACAAAAAGTTGAGGTACAAGGGTTCTCAATGGCAGCTGGCAGACCCTGGCAAGCTTGCTGGTGGCCCACAGCCACCTGTGCTGTCACCGCTTGCTTGCTTTTCCTGGTTTCTAGCATATAAGCAACTGCTGTGGTTCCCACAAGGATATTATTTAATTGCGAATGGGCTACTCTAGAACAAGTTTGAGAACCCCTGATGTACAGAATTCACAGAAAAGCTAATTAACACTGGGAATTCAGAAAAGAAGTTATGCTGTAAAAAAAAAAAATCCAAGAAACGTAACACTCACAGACATTTTCTGCCATGAACCATTTCTCTTAGTTTTAAATCAAGCTTATAATCACTAGCTAACATGTTTTAACTCAAAACTGGGAGTGGAAATAGCAGAGTAACTTTCGTTTTTTGCAAAAACCGTCTATGAAAAAAGTTAAAAATAAAATTAAAACCAACCCTTAAAGTCTCCCTTCCTGATTTCTAAAGATACTGGTGTTCATAAAACACAGCTGCCCTGATAACATGCACCGTATGTCAAGAAGGCTGCAGACAAATGCCCTCAAGGTGTACAGTTATTCAAAGGAGCAAAGTCCAGTGCAGAACTGGTCTGTTCAATGTAGTCTGATTATCCATGGCAAGATGGCCCAGGGGACAAGAGGAAAGGTGGGGTGGAGGAGAAACAAAAGAAACTTCAAGTCACTTTAGATCTCAGCTGCCTGAAGACTTTAGAACATCAGCCTCCCATTGGTCTGCCCACTTGAAAACATTAGAAAGTCTGTCAAGTCCACACACTATCTATGGAAAGGAGCACGTTCCTGGCAGAGGGCTGTCTCTCTCACGTGCTCGGCTTTCCTTTCAAACTTAATTTTATATATATTTATATTTTTATATATATATAAAAAAGCACTTGGTTTCCAGGGGCATTCATAATGAGGTCCACAGTGTTTAGAACTTAAAATTCTTTTTCTTTGTTTGGAACAGTGTTTTAAAGTTTTGTTTTAATTAAAAGACAGTCTTAAAGCATGTTGGACTTCAAAAACATGAGTTTGTTCATGTCTTCTGGACTGAGTAGCCGTCTCCTTTTGATTAAGAGAGCCTGCTCACACATATTTACACATTCGCTTCTGGCACCAACAGCAGGCACTGCTAAGAGCCAAAAGGCTAGCTTGGCTAGTTTTGTATGCTTTTGGGTAACACACGACCAGTACTGAAACAGGTCAGGGGTGGCCTGGAAGAGAGGTTCTTGCAAATAATCATAGACTTCATTTTTCCCGAACCAATCTTCTTCCTGAGCTGCTGTGCCTTCCCCTGCTGCCCGAGGCTTCTTGGTTGAAGGTTCAAATTCTGTTTCTTCTGCCCAGGACTCTTTCACCTCATTGATCAACTCACAGACCTTGCCAATGATCTCTTCGTGCTGGTACGGTGGGACGGGCCGCAGCTTCTGCTGAGGGTCTAAGATCATGGCTACCTTGTGTGCCGAATGGACTTTGAAGTTCTCCTTCAGCGCCTCCAAGAAGAGGTGGCAGAGTTTGCTGACTACGCCAGCATCGTTAGCTTTGGAAGTGAACAGTTTCTCCAGTTTGACGTAGGTGGGCAGTACCAGCTGCAAGGTGGGCCGGCTCTCGTTGCTCAGCTCAATCACCGCCTGTTTCACTGGAGCCAAAATGGCTGCCAGGTTGCTGAGCAGGTGTTTGTTCAGGTTTTGGATGAGGTTCATCTTCTTGGCCCTGCTGTAGAACTCGCAGATCTGCTCGTAGCGCTCGTGGACGAGCAAGAGGGAGTCGGTGACCGAGTTCCAGCAGGGTGGGGGAGAGGTCTCTTCCAGGGAGCCAAAGGTCTCCTTCGAGAGGCCCGTGGATCCTGCCAGATCTTCACAGACATTCAGGAGCTCGATCACTTCGTGCATATTGCGAGCCTGTAGTGTTCGCTTATTCAGCACACTCTGCACTACTGAGTTCAAGGCACAGGCCGAACAACGCAAGCACATGCCTGCCTTGGAGAACGCAGAGGAATTGACTTTGCAGTCCGTGACGTACACCGTCCTGATCTCCGACATCACAAACTCTGAGAGCACGTTTTGTACCCAGTGGTGGATAAAATCACCATTATCTCGAATGTCTACACCCTTAATTCCCAGGACGTAACTCTTGATGTGGTTGCCTTCCACCTGATAAGCCGTCAGGATGTAGCAAGAATCGGGGCCAATGCTCTGCGAGTGGCAAGTGACACCGATGCCAAGGCATGCGTTGCTGCCCAGGGCGCAGGTGACTTTCACCTTCACTTGGTTGTACATCCGAGGCAAATGCTTCAGAGCCAGTGTGTTGAAATTGCCAAGGATTTCGGTGACAGAGAAGGCACCATAGCGAGCTCCGCTATCCACCAGGGTCTGTGCTAGCTTGATGAATTCCTTCCCACTCACCACGCTCAGAGCCCCAAGGTCAGTGCACATCACCCTCAGGAGCCTCTCGGCAATGTTCTGCCGCTCCTTCTCTGGGATCGCGCTGTTCCCTACTGAACCGCTCGCGGGTGCTGCAGTGAGATACAAGGAGGGAGAGAAAGCACCAGATGAGAATTGCTCCTCTGCAATGGGAGAGGGGAGGAAGTCACAAAACAACTCTGAGAGAGACTTAAAGAGGTGGAACATGCCCAGATGATGGCAGAGACATCTCCAACCCTGGATTTCTTCCCCCAAGGGTTTATGGACATAGAAGCCTCCAGGGATAGGCCTTGCTCTTGCTTAGAGCAGCGAAGAGCTTACCTGTGTGCTTTCCCTGGTGTGGGGATTGAGGCAGCGTGCACACTATCTACTCACAATCCAGTGCCTTACCCAATGGCATCTCTGTGGTGTTCACTGAGGAACCGCCCAGGTAATTTGTAATCATGTGTGCTGTTTGCTATCCGTGTCTATGGGCTGGTGGTGACAGCTTAGCCCAGCTGGAAATCTGGATATCTTTCCATTTTTGTGATTTGAGCCTTTTCTTTGAGACAGTTATTTTAAGAGGAGTTGCTTCAGTGAAGCATGTAACTTCCTCCACCGCCTCAAACACTAGTGAAGCCCAAGTTTCCATTTCTTCCTCTGAAATCCAGCAACCCCACTTTGTGTGGCTGATTTCGGGCAATGTGAATCTCATTTCTGGCCAGAGCAGAACATAAAAGCACCATGTTTTTGTATCACCCTTCGCCCAGGCTGCTCAGGCTCAAGTGCTTCAGAACCGATTTCCCACAGGGCTGTGTTTAACCTTTTCCCGTGGTGAAGCGCAAGCTCTCAGGACAAGCTGGGGATAAAGCCAGACGCTGGCTGCCTGTCAGTGCAGGGTTATGCCTATGTCCCACCACGATGACTAGCTTAATTTTTTAACCCCAGGCCAGGAAGTCTGACGTTAGATCAGAAGTTAACTTTTTCTGGGAGTTCCCAAATGCATCTTCCTTACAAACCTTTCCTACCGCTTCCCCAGAGTTCCCAGTACTTTTTGCATATGAGTGCTCCTGTAATGGGAATGGGTGCTCTGCTCTGCAGGGCAGGACAGGAATTACGGATGAGATCAAGAGCAGTCAGGCAAGAAGGGCCTTGTGCATTGCCCATCACTGCTGCACCCACTCTGACAGTCACTTGTTCAAAGCGGACAGGTAAGCCCGGGACAGAAAAGCAAACTACATACTATTGTTGGCGTTATTTCTTTGGAGCTGTGGTTTCCACTTTTCTTCAACGACAGCTAGAGGTGATCTGGGCTGGCTAGAGGCAATATTGTTCTCGTTGTCAGCTGTGGGGTAAGAGACAGGGAGCTGTTAGAAGCACAAGATAATAATGCTTAAAGCACAAAGAAGGGGAAACAGTACCCGTCTGTTTAGCATTTACTTATGGTTCCCTTAACTTCTGGAACAGCAATCTACTACATTCTTTGTAGCCTTTAATCAGTTTTCAGTGAGATGGCACAGTACTGTCAGAAACCCTGAAAAGTGTCTTTGGACTTGCAACCCATCACCTCCCAGAACGTGGCTGAAATGCCAGTGGCTTTTTCTGTGCATCAGTGACACTGATGCCATCAGCACACCTTGAGAAATGTCTCCCAATCAACTGAAGCTGCACACCAGGAGGAACAGATGTTCCTTGTGCAGCCTGACTCGTGCAATTTGCTTGCTTTCAAAATGAAAGGAGTGTAACAAACATTTATCCTTCTTTTGTTTTACTGCCTCTTTGTGCACTGCAGGTGGCTTCCCTTTTCTTTACTGTTAAATAATTTGTTTTTCAATCTATGCTCAACTCCTCTGTATCTAAGGATCTTATTACAGTCTTCATATGTGGTTTCCTCCCACTGTAGAGAGAGGGCCAATCGCCTCTTGGGCTGCTCACTGCTGCCTAAGACTGGAAACAAAAAGAAAAAAAACCCCATGTTTCTGGAGTGTGATCAAAGATTGTTCCTTCCTATCGCTGCAGACACCAACTGCCCTAGGGGTCTTTGTGTTCATGCTCCCATTTCTCTATACATAACTGGGCTAAATACTTTGGCTGTCAATCCAATGGAATCTTTCAAGGACATGCAGTCAAGGTCAGTAAATTCTGCATCGTATCCATGTTCTTTCCTCTCCTGTGCCCCAAGAACTTCTCCCCACCCTCTAGAGGATATTTTCTAGTTCTTAGTATGCTTCAGTATGAAAATGGGCTCTGAAACAGGCTGTGAAGCAACAATAAAGTGCACAATGAAGAGAGGTGGAAGACGAAAGAGAAAGATGGACAGACTGATGACCAGGCAGAACAGAAGGATGGAATTAAAACCAAAGGAGACAAAGTAGGTCCTTTACTCATCACAGCTGGACTCATCTCACCTAATTTTGGACACCTCTATTAGACACACCTCTCTTCAAAGTGGCTCCTTGACGCTCCTTTTACACTCAGTGGTGCAAAACAGGCTTAAGAGTGCGATTCATTCACCCAAGCGGAACTAGATGTCTCTTGTAGTATAAGATCCATCATGCTCTGAACTCACCTGGAGTCAATGACTTCATCTCCACTGATTATAAAGGGAGTCCAAGCTGACCAGCTCAGGTGGCAATATCTATAGCCTAGGCACACCAGCCTGCAGCGAAATGGATCCTGCCCCAGCACACCAGCCAGCAGAGCACCAACTAGAGGAATGCCTTCTGAAGGCACATACAGGCGCTTTGCTCTGCAGCCCAGGTTGATCTGGTGCCGGGCAGAGCAGTGGGCTGCCCATCAGAACAAACAGGAGAGGGCAAAGTTGCTCTCCTTCAGGAGTGGCCATGGCCTGGGAGAGAAGGGAGACCAGCAAGGATCTAGAGACAAGCAACGATGTGATGAAACTTCAGTGCTCTCTTCCTTACAAGCAAGTCCTCTCAAATCTGAGCAGCGCTGGATGTTTACTGCTGGGGCATCCACAAACCTTGCTGATGAACAGCCACGGACTGCGCAGTTATTATTATTAGGTCTGGGCACTGCACTGGCCATGGACTCCATCAATACCTTGGAGTAATCCAGGATATGGCAGAACCAGGGTAGACTCTGGGACTGGCTCAAGTATGTGCCCAGGGAATTCACTGGTTGGGGCTGGTACTTGGTGGCATTGCCATGCTCAGGACTGCAGCCAAAGGTCGGTATTTGCAGGTGTGGAAGAGACGGGAAGAGCAGGAGGTGCTCCAGTGAATGCCAGTGATCAGATGTAACACATCACTTTTCCCCCAGCATTTGCCCAGACTAACTGCTCTTGAGCTAATGCCACCAGCATCCTCAACTCCAAACATCTGTGGGCAAGCAAAGGAAAATGCTGGATGTTGCCTACTAACTTTGTTCATGGTTCAGGCCTTCCCTGTCTTGGTGAGGGGTGTGGCGGGGGAGAAACTCTCTATTTTTCCTCCCCCCAACTCTTTACTTCCTAGTAATAGGGGATTTATTATGTACAAATATCTGCTAGCGTTCAATATGGCATTAATGAGATTTGTGCATTTCAGCCTCATCTTCCTTATCAGGCAGTCTGTGAACTACACAGATCATGGTTCTTTAACTTCTCTTCGTGCCTCCAATCCTCTAATCCAGGTTCAGCCTAGTCGTCCTTTTATTTTTTCAGCTCTAGATTGTAGGAAGGGCATTATATGGTAGCACTCGACCTGAACAAAGTACTCTAAAGGGAGTCAAAGCTGTATATTGTACAGTGTAATTACAGAACAGATTCCTTTGCCTGGTGTTCTGCTGTTCTATTTCGGCCTTTCAGCATCCAATTTACATTCTAATTGCTTCTTCTCATTGTGTAGCTGCTTTATGGAGCTACAATCTCTCCTTACTACCTTCTAGCCTACAGGCTCAGCCCTCTGAATGACTCAAGAGCCAGTATGTCCCTGCTTTTGCTCCTTGAGGCCAGGAACACGTTCCCTGTCCTCAGCGACTTGCGAGAGGGGCTCAGTGGATGCACCATGTTTAGTTGGAAGAGATTTGCTCCTTGCATCAGACCTGATAAGCCAAACTGGACTCCTGAACACATTAACTGAGGGTGTATTTAACCCATACGGGCTTCTTGTATCTCTGCATCCCCATAATGAAACATTCCTTGAGCCAGGCATATGGACTGGTATAAACCGCTACTATGCCAGCGCCCCCAGTATGTGGATCCCACGCCACCAGTTCTGCTGACTACCGCAAGGTCTCTGCACTCTCAGACTTCAGAGATGTTGTGCCAATGCTCTTTCTTGGATATGGAAATTCCCAAGCTCTGACAGGCAACAAACTGTGACCAGAGCAACTGCAAGCCCTGTGTGATCTCCACAGCTGCTCTGCTGAAGTACAACATCCAGAACCGGACACCCACCGATGCTGGCCGTAGCTTTCACACCTCTGCATTTTGTTTTGCCCTCACCCCACAGCAGCAAATACCGCACCGCTCGCCCCCAGCTGCACACATCTGGAGGAACGGCTGCTGCTCCCTCCAGAGGAAGAGGCACAAGCACAGGACTGGCAAGTGCCACGCAAAGAGACGCCGCAGCTTTGGGGCAGCCTCGGTGACACCTGGAGAAAGCATTCAAAGAAGACTCGGACAAGCTTGCTGTCACTGTCATTTGTACCTTAACAAAGTTGAGTTTCCACGTAAACTTGGATAACTAAGGATTACTTTTTTTTTTTTTACTGCTTCATTCACAGTTCCAACATAATCAGGGACAAAACGACTTCACTTAGTAGCCTTAAAACTCAAAGTCAAGGTTACTCATTAAATACTCTCCAATTCCAGCAGAGGTGATCCTGGACACAGTGCTATTAGTGAGACATTCAGGAGGAGGGAGCCAAGCAGAAGACAGGGACTTACAAACAGCAGGGAGAGATGAGAAAATAGAGTTTAAGAGGAGCAATCCTCAACTGGGGAGAGCGGATTTACCCTTTAATATATCTCTGCTGACATTACATGAGTTGGATCACAGATACCTGCTCCCTCCAGCCCTGTTCTGTGTCCAAAGTAACTCAGGTGAATGATCCCAGGGGCCATGGGTCATTTGTAAAGAAGAGAGAAGGAAGAAGCTGCAGACAGCACTAGCTTAAAATTTTCAACAGCTCACATCATGCCAGTGAATTGCCATTCTCCCCTTTGACACCTTAGCCTTGGGCCCTCCTGTGCAGCTCCTCTACTCCGCGTCACCAAGAGCTGTAACTCAAAATGCTGCACTTCAGCACCAGAGACCAGAAGAAGGAACAGGATGGTCAGGACGTGGCTTGGAGGGAAGCAGAAACTGCCATCGACAGAAAGCAAGAACCCCCCAACTCCCAACACCACGGAGTGATGGCAGCTGCTGCCCCCAGCGGAGCTGCACCGCTCCTCAGTGTGACGTGAAGTCCACTTCCTCCACATTAACCAGCTTACGCTCTAACAGAGAATAACATCCACAGAACTCATACCATCTCATACCAAATCACCCTAAATGTCTCTTCGTAACATCACAAAGATGATAAATAAAGCAGTTGCTGAACAACACACAAAGCCTGCACTAAGATTCACCACTAAGAACTGAACTGGAACCGAGGAACCACACAGAACTCAAGGGACACTCATTAAAATTAGGACCAAAACTAAAATACAGAACAAGATAAGAACTTTGATGAGAATTACACTGTTACAGAATACAAACTACGCTTTTCCTCAAACCACTTGTCCTTCCGTGCCACTCTGCTCAGGGCTTACCTGTAAAGTGAGGGCAAATGCCGATACTGAACGTTTATCTCCACAGAGCCACTGTCTGTCGGAGAACACAGGTCTGTCAAAGGCAAATTAATTTGTAAACCTGTGTTAGCTCACTTGAATTTTCATTCAAGAGGAAAAAAAGAAAAAAATTCTGCCAATATAAAAAAAAAATCCTGTTTCTACTTTTTTTAATATTCTGAACGCTGCCTTTGAAACAACTTTGGCTTTGAAATTTTAAAATTGTCTTTTATGTATTGAGATAGAAGACAAAAAAGGTGGCTCAGAAACAAAGTAGTGGAGCTACTCCTCAGAATTTTCTTTTGAAGAGAGCTGAGAAGAAAATGAACACAACTGCTGAAATAGCGAATTCTTCTCCTGAGAACACATTTCAGTCCTCTGCAGAACTCCAGGAGACACGAGCACAGAAAAAGACCCGTGTGGGCGAAGGCCCTGCTGCCCTGCAAGCACTGCTGCTTTCTTTGCTTCAGTGAGAACTCCCCTTTCTGCAGGAGGGATTCCATCTGCTGTAGGAGTGACCCATTAATGCTTATGCAATGAGCATTCCCTAGATTACTTTGGATAAAGGGAATGAGGAGCTCGATGTGCTCTGTGCATGGCACGTTTCCTAGGGCAAGGAGTGATATTTCGGATACACCTGAGGCTTGCATTGTTGCAGCCGCTGCTGTGTGCTCCAGCCTTTGAGTATCTGTTTTGCTGCAGGTGAAATTACTGGGGCTTTGGAAACTGTGAGCACAAAAAGCTCTATTGACACACAACGGGGTCAACGTCAGGCATCAGCGCAGAATTTAATTCTCCGCTTTAAGCGAGTCGAAGTGCCCAGCTTACCTGCATGGGACTGCATGTGCTCCAGGAGATTGTTATAAAACTGGAACTGGATTCCACAAGCTCCACAGGTGTAAGGCTCTGTTTGGGAGAAATCAGTTCAGAAGAATTATACAGAGTATGCAGGGAAGCAGCACACGTGCATACTTCAGTTCGTACAGTAGCGGGGCAGTGCCTTAGGGCCCGGCCCTTGTCCCCTCAGCCCACGTGTGCACGTCACAGCAGCTCCTGAGAACCAAACCCGCAGGGCTCGGGCTGGGATCCGGGAAAGCGCTGGGGCACGTCACTGCTTCCTGGGCTGGGGTCGGGCATTTTTCCATGTGCTTCACTTTACTGCCATGATAAAGCCCGGGATGGCAGAGGGACAGCTCAGGGACGAAAGTGAAGCACCTGCAGGGTGTGTGGGTGGAGGATCTCAGTGAATCTGCACAAAGATTTGAGAGGCTACACACTGACTGGGGTTTACCAGCTCCTGCCTGCTGCAGGCTGTTTTAAGCATGTCTTTGCTCTTTTTAAGCCTGAAAGTAAAGCACAGTGAATTCATTTTACATCCAGTTCTGACAAATTCCAGTCTCTGCTGCCTTTCCTGAGTAAGACGAGCACCAGGCTGTGAAAAATCCTGTTGCTCAGAAGTTGGGGCACGGAGAAGTGCCATGGGGGAGCTCAGCTTGGGGGCTTTTGTGGCTGTCAACAAGTGCAGCAAGACTGGGGAATGGTGGGTGCCACTGGGCTCGGAGGCAGCAAGTCACTGGGGTAAGCAGAGGCGGAGGGGAAGAAGCACAGGACTCAGAGCTGTGCCAGAAGGCCGAGAGCAGAGCAGGAGAGCCGTGTTGCCAGAGTAATACGGACGAGCTGGAGTCAGGAAAGAGCTGGGTGCAGAGCTCCCTCACGAGCTGAAACACCATGTTTCGTTCTGTTCTAACAAGTATGTTGAAGGTGCATTTTTTCCACTGAATTAACCTAATAGCAAATGTTTGCAGTTGCTCGTTTAAACAGATTTAGTTGAGTGCATCAGTTGACAGATGTAATATCAAACTACAGTGGCTGAACTATGTTAACATTGCAGCTTGGTTCTATACCTCCAGACAGACCAGCACACTGCCACCACTGAGACTGTGGCATTCTTTTTCCTAACAGCAGAATGGACAAATGCAAGCATTTGATATATAAACAACTTCGCATCTAAATGTCCAGCACACACACAGAGCAAGGTCTATATATATACCAGAAACCTGTATCTATGTTCAAAGGGAAAAACATATTCTGTATCAATGAATAAGCAAAAGCACAAGCATCCAGGATGGAAGAACCAAAACACAGGAAAGCGCAAGCCTGACTTGGCTATAATCTGTAAGAAGTCTATCTCAGGTAGCAAAACCCAGAATTCATCAGAAGGCTACAGGAAGCTGCGAGGAAAAAACATAAAAGAGACCAGGATCAGTTTGTATACGCTACACTTCTATGCCGAAGGTTAAGCACCCTGCTGTGCCCTTCCCAGAACCTACAGCCCTCTGAAACGACGGAGCCAGCCCCACCTGGAGGAGCTGTGCTCAGTGCTTTATTTAACTTACTGTATTTTCTTGTGATGCTACTCCTGTGTTTTGCTGGAGTGAGGAAGTTTGGAAATACTGTACTTCAGTAACTGTGCTTGTGAAAAAAAGGGAAGACTTTGGCAGCTGAATGGCACCCTTAGGAATTTCAGGACAGGGAAATTAACATGGACTGGCTGTTTCTGTTGAAATCACCAGTCGTGAAACAGTCAGTTGTGGTAAAATGCCACAAGAGGTACAATGTAATCTCATTGTTTAGACTTCTTTTATAATTATCACAGAGGAGATGACCCCACATGGGTGCAAACCATCCCTCTTAGATATATATTTCAATGTCAGATGACTTGTGTTACAGATGCACCTACTTGCCTCTGCTGCTTATGGAGCCCAGTCTGCTCGGATGGAAATGTCTCAAACTAAGCAGGTTGACTCCCACGCTTCAAGTGTCAAAATTAACATTTGATTAACCTAATGGAAGAAGTCACACTTCAAAGAGCCTGCTGAAGGCTGCTGACAGGTTCCTGGCAGGGTCAGAAGAGCTGTAGTGCTGCAGACAGGGCAGCCAACAAAGCCATCACCCCCATTCTTTGCCCCATTGCATTGCTGGAGCCCCTTCCCCTACAACAAGAGCTGGGAGAACAGAACGTCTTGTACACCGCGGGTGCTTCAGAAAGTCTGAAATGTAGAGGTGTCACACCGTGGTTCTCTGGGGCACTTTCAGGTTTCTATGTGCCGTTTCAACATAAGCATGCACATGCATTCCCTTCTGCCATCTCTGCCTGTAGTAATCTTGACCAGAGACAATGGTGGTGGAGCAATCCATCCTTCACTGCTGCAGTCCAAGGACTCTCCTCTGCTCCCAGACAAGTCCACAAACTCCACAGTTCTCCTAGAAGCATGTTTCCAAGTGGCCACCAGAACAATTCTTCCCCTAAGCTCAGTTACAGGGAACCTCACTGGGAAGCAAATCACTCACATACATTCAGCACCCTCCAAGCACCACATTTCTCACCTTCATTTTCTCTCCTTTCACTACATCCTCTTATTTCTTTCTTAGCTTATTTTGTCTCACTGAGCTGCTTTACCTTCCTCTTGTTCTATTCTCAGCTATTTTATCACCATTAACGTGTGTTGTCTTTCTTCTAGATCTCCCCTTGCCTGACTCCCCTTCACTGCTGACCAGTCTCTTCTGGGTTCTTCCCATCTCCATCCATCATGCAGTGACCATCAAGGTCTCCACAGTTCATTCTCAAGCTCCTCCCTCTGCCTCAGCAACATACCGTGCACTCAGTGACTCTGAAAGGTCTCTCATTTGTGATTCTTCTCAGAAAATATCTTGTTGATTTTCATCCCATTTCCAAAAGCGTCACCATCTGTTTGACCACAGAAACGTCCACCTCTGGAAACAAAACCATTGTCTCCTTTCAAAAACTAATTTTGCATTCTGAAAATGCCAAAACAATGCCAAAATACTTTTGAGACAAAAAGTCATAGAAGTCTACAGTTTGCCACAAACAAAATGAATCAAGTTAAAAACAAGGGATAAAATTTAAATTCATCCAACAATTCAAAGATTTTTCCCAGGAAAGAGGGAAGGGATGCTTGGGAGAACATGCAGAATCCCAGTGGGAATGACAGAATGCGCTTTACTTCCCAGGGCTTTCTTAACCCTCATACTTCTCAGATTCCCTTTTGCTCCACAGCGCAGAGAGCTGGGAACAGTTGGGCTGGTGGAAGGAGGGTGGGATGTGTCAGTGCTAGAAGAGAGAAAGGGATCTGGAAGGTGGAGAGAAGAAAGAGACAATCTCTACCTGAAACCAGGCAAAAGCCACCGCTAGAAAAGAATTGCTCATCTGGGCTGGTTCACACAGTGAATGAATTCCCCCTCCCTTTGATTTCTCCTTGCAACTTAAAGGTAGAGTTAACTGGAAAAGTTGTCAAAACTTCTCTCCTTCAATCAGCAAACCCCTCCTTTCCCTCTCAGCTTTGCTGGTGGTGGTACAAGGAAATCCGGGACCCATTTGTGCTGCCCGGACCAACCCCCTGAGACCATCTGTGCTCCCCAACAGCCCCATTTGTTTTGGGTGGCCCAGAGAGGCCTTATATGTATGAGCGAACAGGAAGAGCGGCTGCGCAGTCAGCTCAGAAATGGCTCAGAAATGGCTCAGAGACTGCCGACCTGCAGCAGGACTGCCCACACAGTCTGTCTCGCGCTGCTGGAAACCTTCTCCCTCACCTCCTCAAACCCATCACTGCTTCTCAGGAGCCAGTTCCTCTTGCTGCTCCCCATCTGAGGGGGTGGGAGCTGTGGCAGGAGCAACAGTACCCCCTTTCAATGAAAAAACCAGCCATTTACCTCACGTGCTCAGACAGGCTGCTGGCTCTCTCTTGGGCCCATGGGCCTCTTGGCAATGCCGGGTGCTGTGAACTTTCCAGCCCTGTTTCCTTGGCGCGGGCTGGGGAGGAGGGTGCTCTGCTTTCTCCAAGCTTCCTCTATTCGCATTCCCCTGGGCAGATGCTAAACACATGCTGGTGCCAGCTGGTCTCTCGCTGGGTATTTGGCTTGCTCAGGCTGGGGGTGGGATTCCAGTTCACGCCATAACCACAGCTCCCAGAGCCCTGAGGTCTCCTGGGCTGGTGCAGGACGTGGGCTACATCATCCCAAAACCCCACCAATTCCCTGTGGGCACTCAGGGATGCAGCACTTGCACAACCCTCCTTCACACTTGTATCTCAAGGGAGTGGAGGATTAACTCACCAGGTCACATGAGAAGCTTTCCCTTCCTCTCCCTGTTTCCACAGCTCACTCCTAGTCACCACTGCTCAACCTAAAGCAGCTGGGTGATGGGAAGGGAGGGTGTGAAAACAGCCCAAAGCTCACTTGCAGCCACGAAAGATGGCAAGAGCCAGTCAGAGAGCTCTCAGCCAGGCTGCCTTCAGAGTACTCCCCCTTTACGGGCTGAAATCCTGAGCTGAGGTTGCTCTTGCCGTGTTGGCCAGGCTGGGACCTAGGCACAAGGTCCTGCCATTTGCATGGCACAGACTGTGGCCTCTGTTACTGACTGCCACCAGTGCATCCTACAAAAACTTCACATCAACAAGTAAGCCATTAAAATCCTGCAATGTTCAACTCCAAACCTGTAGCCCAGCATTCTCACACTTTGCTAAACATCTCAGAAGATGAAATGCCAGGCTGTTCCTCTACCCACCTCCAGAAAGCAAGCTTTTCACATAGCCAAGGCCAGAGTCATGACGCTGGGGCAGCAGCCAGAGATGCTGCATGTTCTGCAGGCCTTGGGATACATCCTGAACTCTCCCACGGGTTCATATTCAGCCACAGCTACAATGCCCTTCCCTGCAGTAGCAGGAAAAGCTGGAGAGCCTGTGCAGCAACAGGGAAATGGCTCTGCCTGGCCCCTGACACATGCTGCTGCGCAGGGATCTCCAGTCCTCCATCTTCTGCCACAGGGCTGAGCTGCACGCAAGAGGCTTTGCTGCAGAAAGGGTGGAAACAGGCTCGAAGTCTTCACAAAAGGATAAGAAACCATGAACTGGACCCTCAGAGAGTTCAGGCTGCTGCATTAGCCCCGCCACCTCTCTGGCTCTATGTTGCTGCTGTATGTTCAGAAGCCTTCTGCAATCCTGCAGCCTAAATTTGGCAGCAGAAAGTCTGTGCATGAAATGGCAAATGTTGCGTGGGCCAGACCTGTCCCCACGGCATCGGAGAAGAAGGGGAGAGGGTACCACATGGAGTATATGACAGGCGACTGGCTGCACAGCGCCTACGCTGCTCCCCCGCTCTGTCCACCCACCATCTTCTCCCATCTCCTTCCTCCTCCAGTCCCTCCTTCCTCTTCCACTCCCTCCTTCCTCACTTGCCGTCCCCTTCCACTCACAGTCGCTGCGCTGCCCGCTCCTCCCGCTGCCCACCGTGCAGAGGAGCAGACCCTGGCGCCTGGAGATGGCCGTCTCTGGAGCGGCAACACTGTCCCCCCTCCAGCAGCTGAGCCAGGGTCCTGCCTCTGAACAGCAATTCCAAGGCAAAATAATTGAAAATTTGGAATGAGGAAGAAACCACTCTGAACAGGTTCTGTCTGCCAGCAGAAAAGGGCTAGTGTACAGCCAGCTGATCTCAGCGGACTCTGACTCCTCTGAGGGGAGTTCTCCCTCAACGTAGAGGGTTGTGTAGTGGAGAGCACAAGAAAATCCGCTGCAAGCAAGAAGTGCCACTGGAACTGCGAACACCCATCCCAGGGGACTTCTAGCAGCCTCCTGCAAGCTGTCTGAAACTCAAGCACTGCAGCACCCCCAAGCACCGGCATTTCATTCTCCTATCCAGCACCAAAGAGCTTTCCTCCCCCAAAATAAGAGACGTTTGTCTGTGGTGCACCGGGTGCTGGCTGCTGAGCACAAAGCGCTCCTTCTCCCCAAAAGCATCCTTCCCCAGAAAAACCGACCTCCGTTGCGAGGCAGGTCACTCTCTGCTCTGAAGGAGACACGCCATCACCTCACCCTTTCCGGCTGCCCAGGTACTCTCTGAAAACACCTTTACAGAACCCTAAAGCACCAGCAGCTGCTGAAGCCTCTTTAGTCTTAACACTCACAGTCGGTTACACACTTTAAAACATCTTTCCCCAGGGTTATTATTAGACACTTTTATTAGTGCTTTATATATACCCAACGAACAAGGCTCCAGAGTAAGGCAGCAGGCTGCACAAGCCAAGACAGAGTAAAACCAGCATTTGTGCTTAGGTTAAATAAATCACTCCAATTCCCATGTTAAGTCTCATTGCCACATCTAAGCCAGAGAAAATAGCAGAGCCTGGTTTGAGGCCAGGAGGGAACATGAGTTGAGAGCTTTTAACAGAAAGTTTCAACAGAAAACGCCCTGAGCTGCTTGTGCGCGAGTGGAACGCAGCAGCCAGCTCAGCGACTGACGGCAGCGCAGGGAGCAGGCCCCCGGGCAGCTCTCGCCTCAACAGAAGAGACCCACATTTCAACACTTCTGTCCACATTTTGATGAAAAACAAATGCAGAAGAACTGTGAGGAAAACCTCTCAGTGTTTTCACCCAATGTTTCCATGGGCTTTAGCTTTAATAACAGTGTTAACTGCATCTTCCTGTACCTTTGACACAAACCAAAGAATCAGCAGCAGTCTCCAAGAAAAACGCCATCACACACCAAAGTAAGTGGAAGTTTCTTGAAAGCAGAACTTCTGTCACTGCCACCCATCTCAGACAATAAAAGAGGTGCGACATAAAAAGGTGCTGTGAAGCATGCTTTAGAAAGGGGAGTCCCAAATACATCACGGTTGTTAAATTTGTTGGCACTAATTTGGTTTCTCTTCCAAGGTGAACTCTCACGTTCTGAATCAAGTTCTCACATTTTCTCATATTTAAAAGTGGAGAAAGAACAAGCGCCCTCCGCCGCCGTGGCCATGCTCAGGGTGCCGCGCTCCGGGCTGCCCTACACTAAGGGACAGTGGTCCTGGAGGCTGACGCAGACACTATCACCCCTAAAACCCAGTCGCAAGCCACGCAGTAACCAACCACACTGTAAGACAAAGGAGGAAGATCTGCCTACTAAAAGCATCGAGGACATAAGGCAGAATCTTGAGCAGAGACCACCTGCGTCTGCCCATCCCAAACCTGCTCTCCTTCCCCTCCTGCGGCTCACTGCCATGGCCCGGGCTCCCATTTCTCATCTGGGCTCTCAGGCCAAAGGGAATTGTCTCTGCAAAGCTGTGTAGTGAGCTGAGCCATAAAGACAAGTTTTCCTGCGCATATATGTAACTTAAACATGGATTCATTTTCAGCCTTCAAACCTTGGTCTCTCAGAACGTGCTATTGCTGGCATATTTCACAAAACTTAACTCCCAGAAGGCCGTGAGTGAGTCTAAATGGTCTAGCAGCCACACACTGCCCAGGAACACCCTGAAGGATTTCTGCTGGATTTAGATCTGAAACCAGAGCCACAGAAGTGAGGCATTTTGTTTCTGACACCTGGACTCACAATAGAAAAACATTCATTCATGAAAAATCCTAAGAGGGCAGGCCAGCACGGCTGCAGGGTGGAAGTCCCTGCCTTTGCGCGCCACAGACATCCATCACACTTACTTTGTAAAAGCGGGAAAGGATTTGAAATCAGGGGACTTGCGGTTTCTGCAAAAAAGAGAGAGATTTAAATATTGAGATTGGCAGAGACCCCGCTGCATGCTATACAGCTCTGCCTATCCGCTCACTGATCCTGATCCTTACTCCGCACTTCCAGATTTAACTGCGGCAGGATGGGGGTCTCCGTTTACCGCAAATTATGACACGTCCAGCTGTGAATTTTCTCTCTCAGTGTCTTGCAAAGTTTATTGTGGCTACGAATCTGCATCTTTCCTTCCCATTTTGAAATGTCCAGGGATTTTAACATACACCTTATGCTACAGTAATGGAAACAGTCAAGTGGGGAGGGCCAGCAGAAGAAAAGCTAAGGGGGCAAGACACCCATTACAAATGCTTTTTTTGGGGCCCAGACACAAATTCTCAGATTCACTGTGCAGCTTCCTCCAACTGGAGCTGGGAAAGAAAACCAAGGTGTTTCAGGCTCACTGGATGGTATGCCAAAGGAGAGAGTTCCTAAGCAGTGCCCCGTACTTCAGGCTGAGAACACACATTTTCTCTCGAGCACACCTTGCAGATTTCCCCTTTTTAAGGTGTGACTGAAAGGAATGGAAACCGCGGATGCTCAACGAGCCCTTGGTCAACCAGGGGCCGTCTGCATCCACCCCGCGGTGGCCTGGAGCAGAAGCGGTGGTTCTCAGCACCTCAGAGCCTCTGCAGTTTCCTACAGTTTTCAGGTGAGGTCCTTTAGTGTTAAACCCCTGCACAGGGGAAGAAACCATTAGTGTTAAATATTCAGTCATCAGTTCAGAGCATTTACAGAACAGTCCCAAGTCCAAAGTTATGAACTGACACATTGGTGAATGAGGCTCTCAGGGCGGACAGACCTGGACCGGTTTGCTTGGAAGGAAAACTTCACTCATTAACCACAGGTCAAGCACAGTGAGCCTTCATGCTAAATATTTCACCATGATGAGGACTGAGCTGTTGAAGAGGGCTTCAGCTGCCAGGGCCAGCCAGTAAGGAGTGAAGATGAAGGCATGGATGATGCTTGGCAAATATACGAACAGACAGTGCTATGGAAAGGGAATGCATGGAAGGTACCAGCTGGATATGAACGCTGCTGATCGCTGAACACATTTCTATTACCCAATGCTGCACTAAGAGCGCTATTTGCAGTTGATGAAGTTTGTATCTGGAGGAAGATCTTCACTGAAACAGGTTCCTAATCTGGTCCCACTGAGCAGCTGAACAGGGCAGGCTCCCCCGGGTACCATTCTTGCAGTATTTGTGCTCTCTGCCTCTGCTCTGGGAAGCGCTGTACTTACTCAGTGAACACATGGATTGCTCGCTGGATCATCCCATGGCTTCAGGCTTTAAAGGTTTTTTTCAGCACCCAAAAGGCAAGTAAGCTTTTGAGGGCTAAAACCCGACATTTTACCGTCCCCCTGGAAGTCAACTTCATCTGGAAGAGGCACACAGCAGTGCCACACACCGCTTAATACACCACAACGAATTCTCAACACGCTCCCTGGCTGCTTTCCAGCCAGGAGCGCTAACATAGTCTCCTTGTTGTGCTTGACTTCCTATACACGTGAAAACCACTGTCAGTCTGCAACAGGAGTCCAGGCCACGCGCTAAACATTGCTACTGCGGTATTTCAAGTGAAGAAAGACTGCTGGGATTTTTCTGGTCTTTATATTATGGGCCATTTTGTTATCCACACACTGTAATGTCCCTGCCTCAGCACAATCAGTTCCACTACAGCCAACTACTCAGAGAACAGTCACAGAAGTGTCGTAGTTTGAATGATTAATGATAATTTGGCTTGCTTAGGGATTTGTTAATCTTTCACTCCACAGATCCTCCAGGCAAAACTGAAGCAAGAGGTCATCTTTTTCTCCCCATACATCAGTCTATCAGTGACCCTTTTTGCCATGTCCTGGCCAGCCCCAGCCTGGCACAGTATCTGTGCTTGAAGGCTGCAATCCACACCTCGTACCACTGCTCTTTGTTCCCAGTTTTGCTGACTGCTCACACTCTTGCCTCAATGGCCTTCCTGGTGACCCAGAGCTCCCAAGCAATTGGCAGGATTTCACCCACAGAGACTTGCTGCTGAGTGGTCACTTTAACCAGGCTATATCTCTCTTCCTGTCTACAAGTTGCCTCTTCAACGTGACAAGTCTGAAACAACTTAAATAAATGTGGTACCAGAAATAAACAGTTCATTCCTGGAAAGCTCAGTCCCATGCAAATGCCCAGTCGACGTAGCAACTCATCTTTATGCGACAGAGCAAAGTAGCACTTTATTAACTGGAGCCTCTCCCTGTGTTACTCTTCTAAAGGCAAGAACCGCACTCAGATGGTAATCCTTCATCTGGGGACATCATTTTTAGGCTGCCTTGAAAAATGCAGCTCTATGCATGTGCAACTGTGCTGCCCCTTGGTCAGCACTACTGACCAAGCTTAGCTATGACAACATGGGAGCTCACATAATGACAACCTCCCCCCTTTCCTCAACTCCTCAAACTCGGTCATTATCAGGCTTGGCTCTCCCAGCAGTACCAGGCTTGTGCAGTTTGCAAACCAACTGCAAACCAATGAGAAAGAGATTTACCAAAAGATGAATCACTTGCATGAGATTTGTATTTTGTGCTTTGGTCCAGGAGGCAGAGGCGTAAGGGGCTGGCTGTGCTAACATCAGACTGTAACCAACAATGAAGAATTATTACGCACCAAGCATTAAAGTTGTATTTACCCACCAAAACAGCGACAGAAGCAAAAGGACGAGGGGCAATGGTTTAAACTAGAGCAGGGCAGGTTTAGATGAGACATTAGGAAGAAGTTCTGTACACTGAGGGTGGTGAGACACTGGCCCAGGTTGCCCAGAGAGGGGGTGGAGGCCCCATCCCTGGAGACATCCAAGGCCAGGCTGGATGAGGCTCTGAGCAACCTGATCTAGTTGAAGATGTCCCTGCTGACTGCAGGGGGTGGGACTAGGTGGCCTTTAGAGGTCCCTTCCAGCCCAACACATTCTGTGATTCTATGATTCTATGGAAAGTCCTAGCCTGAAAGTCATGTTTTCCCAGAAGAAATCCAAGCAGATTTGGATGTGCTGTATGATCACTGGACTACAGAGAAAGAGCAGAAGAGGATTGTGGCCAACAACAGAGCAGGAGGAAGATCTCAGTGTTTGTAACACACCTAGCTGACTCCTCCTGTACGCGCACCATGACACTGGCACCTTCAGTGCAAACCAGCTTTCCTGGACGAGCTGGCAGTGTGAGAACCCGAACATCCTTACTCTGTAGCGAGATCATCCATCCACTCAAGTCTCATGAACACACAGTAATGCTGATGACAGTCTCAACACAACGATGCAATTTGCTTCATCCCAGAAGCCTGGCAGTAGCCACCGCTGGGTGTCCCAGCCTGGCCTTCCCTTCGGGTGCACTTCGGGACCTGGCAGCGTAAGGGCAAGAGCAGGAACTGAACTCCTGCTCCTGCAACACAAGTTGCACGGGGAGCTCATGCAGACATTCTGTCTGCCCCCATCGCCACCAAACAAAGCTTCAGAAGAGATTTATATCACAAGTTTAACGTTGATTTGCACTCTTTTTGCTGCTTTCCATAAAACTAAAGGTTAGTTCTGCTCAGTCGCTCGGCAAGACAGACATACTCCTGTGTCTGTTTGAGAGACTACGCTGTTTAACACAGGCTAAAAATACTGGGTTTATGTGGCAAGTGGCAAATGAGACGTTTCTCATTATCCTTCTGCTTGAAATAGTTCCACGCTACAACTGGACGGGAATTAGGATCCATAATGTACTGTAGGATGCTGCTTGTGTACATTTTCACTAGCTAAATCTTCAGTGTGCCACATACATAGGAAAATAAGGCGCACTACTGAAAAACGCTTTGCACTTAAAATTGATTCACTAAAAAGAAATCCAGCATATAAGATCAGGAATATAAGATCAGGAAATCTGAAAATCCCACTAAGCGTGTGTTTAAAATTTGGTCCTATGTATGTCCTTTAAATTTTCAGAACTGCCACTTCTCACTCTTTTCCAAAATTTTTTACTTCTAAATCAAAAGGAGGAAATTAACTTTTTTTTTCATCTCAATCTCACCTCAGCTTGGCATGAACTGATTCAAAAAAGAAGTTATTTCCCTTGCCCCTCCACCCAGTCTGAAATAAACGCTGCTGGAAAGAAAAGCTTCCCTGTGTAAATATGAATGAAAAGCACTGACATTTTAAAAACTGCAAATGCTAAAATTTGCTCCGCTGGAACTTATGACAGTAATAGTTACCTAATGCAGCAGATGAAATTGAGACATATTTACACAGCTTAAATCAACCTTGAAAGTTAAAAATATTTCCCAGTTCCCTACATAATTTTAAATTTGTCTCTTTCACATTCATAACATCTAGCAAGCTTAGACATCAATAAATACTGCCAATTTCAATTAGTGTTTTTCCTTGATGGCTGTATTTTAAGGTATTAAACTAAAGAATTTTTTTTTTCCCCTTTTTGCTTTGTTTTTTTTTTTCTTCTTAAAGTCTCACGATTTCCTTCATCCCTCTTGGCCTACAGGTGGTGTAACCGCAAATTCTTCATTTTACTTGGGAGTCATCCACAGTGTCCAAAACAAGCGGTCAAGGCTGGAATATGCTGCAAACACTAAGTTAGAGATGGTTTTCTGAAGTCAGACAAAAAGTGAGACAAGGGAGAGATCCAAAAGCTGGGGCAGTAGCACACCTGTGGTGCCACCCCACCCCACCGCGGGGCCCAGCCTGCAGCGTCCCAGCCCAACGCTCTCCCCCACTCCAGCCGCGCATGCCGCAAGAGGAAGGCAGCAAACCTTCACTGTTGAACACAATACACCTATTTGCCCCTTTCTGGGCCTTCTTCCTTCCCACGCTCAGGCTGATAACCACTAGCTTTTACAAGAGAAGGATTTCACAAGCTTGGCCTTCAAATATTTTTTGGAATTTAGGACAGAAAAACCCTGCCTACATCAAGACTCAGCAAAATGACCACCACCAAGGAATGTTTTCTTGAAAGCAGCTTTACAGCATCTTAGCTGATCAACAGCTTACGCCTTGCAATGAGCCAATTCCACCTTTCGGGATCAAGGCATGTCACTGTTTTCTGGACCTCGCTTACTTCAGCAGTGAATAATCACAAGCTTCTTGCGACGTGGGACCTCTGCGTTGGCTGCCTGCACTCCAGAAGTGGCACCAGGAAGCAATCTGCGTATTTTAGCAGATACTATTTCTAAAGCACTGTGAAACCTCCAGGTTTCATCAAAAAGCAAGTTTAAGGAGCTGTGGAGATTCTTTCCCATCAAGACAAAGGACACTGTCCCAGTCGCGAGGTGGACGGCAGCTGAACAGTCCTTCTCCATCCACTCTGTGTCTCCATCATGCCGGGCTGGGAAAAGGACTTTCTGCTGGTAGAGGGACTCACAATGCAGCCCGAGAGCAGTGTTTGCCATGCGGAACAGGAACCGTTGCTGTTCTACGGACAGTAAAATGCCAGGTTACTCAGATAAGGATACCAGGTACCTGCATTCACTATGGCAAGGACTGGGGCTGTGCACAGGGAAGAGACACCTGAAATCCAAAGTTTTCCTTTCCAGTTGTCTTATTCCCACTTAGGACTCCCTACAGCACTGTACCCAAGTCTATTTTAGGTGGCTTTAGTTGCTGACCTTCCTGCTCTGCTGGTCCTCCCCCTCACTCCAGACACAAAGTTGTCTGTGGCACTGCAAGTCGGGATGGTGACACAGGGAAAGAGCATAATGTACCCGCCTGGGTGGCTTAAAAAAATCCTGCTGCTCTGTTGGATATCACTATAACTGAGCCTGTGGCACTGAACTCACATCCACAAAGAGCAAGTGGCACAGGGAATCAAGCATTTAACGAAGTCAAGCCTCACAGCTCTCAGGCTGCTCCACTGGGACGTACATTTACCTCCCAAACCTTGGAATTATTCTTTACAGCAGGGTGAGTCGGGTGATAAGCAGCGGATGGGAGTGGGGAGGACGGAAGTGTCCGTCCTGCTGTCATTCTCAACCACATCATCACCAGCTGCTCCCCTGCCTGTGTGAAATCTGCTGGCTGGAGCACAAGAGAGGACAAGCCAACAACGCCAGAATTGCTCCCAAGAGTTCCCTGATATCACACATCTGACCACGCAGTCACGCAGAGTTTGTCCCACCTACAGAAACACAGCCATGGAAATAAGGAAACTGGGGAGGCGAAGAGCACGTCAGCTCTTCAAAAAGGAAGCTACTGAGACCTCTGCTTGGATACCCGAGCACAGAGATGCCTGCAGACATTTCCATGGCCTCTCTAATCACCAGTGCCATTCACGGCGTGACTTGGTGAGTCTCACTCACGCTGCTATCAATGAGAACATTTACATCGGCTCCTAAGAACAAGAAGAAATAAAAGAGAAGAAATGGCTTGGTGCAAGAGCTGGAAAAGAGCACTGAATGGGACACACAGGAAGCAGCACAAAGATGGAGTCAAGGGGGGAAAGTAGGCTACGGAAGAAAAGAGGATTCAGAATAGATACGGCAAGTGGGAAAAGGGAAGAAGTTTATACATCCCCATGCACCAGTCTGGCTTTGAGAAGTGTGTCAGCTGCCTAATGCAGAAAAGAATTGCTTCCAACCACAGCCCAGCTCCCCTCAAACCAGTCCTGAGCAGCTCACTCCAGTTCCTTGGGTTTCCTGGCTCAAACAAAAAATTTAGGTGAGCACCTTGCAACTACCCTGCAGCCTGCCAGGCCCTAGACTAAGCCACTAAAATCAACTGACCATATATGTGTTGCAGACAGAAACACATCTTACAATGAAGTAAGGCGAGCAAATCATATGAAACTCATTAACTCAATTTTTAAGAATTTCTGGCTTTGTTTTTATTTTTATTGTGAGCTTTTACTCATGTCCTTTAAAAGCTGTAGTTCAGATAGAAACAGATTCAGAAGGATGAGTGTGATGTGAGCTGGTACAAGGAGATGGCAGGGAGAACCTGTGAGATGCGTCAGAGCAGCAATGGGTCAGTATTTAACAGCAGTTCAGACAGAACTAGTCTTGGACTATTCAATACAGCCACTCTTTTTGTGTGTGCTTCCTGTCAGTGGTTCCTGGACCTCTCCCATGCTGGAGGTTCTTTTCCCCTCCTGCAGCTTTCTTGTCTTTACAGACAAGCTGTTTGATAGGAAGGAAGACAATTCTGTCATTCCTCTGTAGGTTATACCGGGCTTGACAGGAATAAAGAGGAACAATCTAAGGCTGCTGCTTTCAAAGGGCCCCAGAGGAGTTGGGAACCCAAATGGTGTATTGGCAGTTAAAGACATGCAGTTAAAGGCTTTGAAACCCTTCAGACAAACCACTCTTGCTGCCCACAGAAGACAAGATATGAGGAGCAGACCTGCTGAGAGGCAAGTGGCCACTTTCAGAGCAGCAAGTCAGGCTAGTAAGTCTTGGCAGTCAGTGACCTACAGTTCTGTGTCACATCTAACAGCCTGGCTGGGCTGACTGCAGACAGACCTGAGGACTCCCGACTGCTGCTACCCAAGGGGAACAGGACTAAAGAGTACAAGCGCCTGAAACACAGAGACAAGCTCACCTGATGGGTTCTGCTTACACCTCTTTTCTTTAGGTTTTTCTGTCCCCGAATGAACAGCTGTAATTGTGGTGAATGCTTGGATTAGTACAGGATTGTTCCCCAAAACATAATACGCAGTATTTTAGTAACAAACAACTTCTTTCCCATTCACTATCGCCCACTCTGCTACTCCACGTGGGTCTTCCAACATCACTTAATTCCTTTTCAACATGGTTCCACAAAGCCCCGTATTTGCTTCAGAGGCAGATATAACCCCCCCACACAGATGCAGTGTAGCCCGCTCCAGGGAGAAATCCCTCCCCTTACCTGTCCATTCCAGCTAACGGCATTGCAACAGCACACGTTCTGGTACTCTTGAATGGGGAATGGAGGGAGGCCAGCCTTTTCTGCTGGCATGTTATTTATCTCTGCATCAAGATGCTGAAATTATATTTCAGCTGGTCTGTCTGTTACGCTCCAATTAGGGAGCATCAGAGAATGGCAGTGTCCCACCTGAAGGCAGGGGGATACACTGGCAAGATAAAAATCTTGTGAAGAAAACTCTGTAAACGGTGTACCTAAACAAAATTGTCTAAGCCAGTGGTTCTGTTTAATTACTACCACTTGGACTTAAAACTCAAAGGAAACTCCAGAAGTGGGGTAAATCTGAATTCCTTCTAGCACATGTACTCTGGTCCCACATCAGCACATCTGATATGCTGTTACCTCCATGTAGCAAACTCACAAACAGCTGGCAAACTCATTGCAGTTACAGCGATGTGTAAATAAACTGCCACATTTAGCATCACTGTAATATGCAAAGTGCTGTTCTATTCATAGTGCTCAAACTCCTCTTGCTTGTTATGAACAGCTTTGCTTCACAAGGACTTCATTGATGCACAGACAAAGAACGAGTACTGCTTCATCTCCATCCATATTCCCCTTTCTCTACATCTTTGCTCCCCATTGACAAATCTGTGCTAAAGTATGGAGACCTCGGGAGCAGTATCCCAACATCAACATTATTTACAGGCTCTGGAGTGCCAGGAACCTGAGGAGGACTAAGAAGAGGACACCATCTCAGGAAGGCTAGCTGCCTGCAAGCAGAAAGAAGGTACCCCAAATATATAAACAATCACCGACCACATCTGAATCCTGCTCTGGAGAGGGACATGGTAAGCAACAGCAGGAGGGAGTGAACACACTTACCGCTGGAGTTCTGAGAATTGCTGTTTGTTTCTTCAAAGTTGTTTTGCGCTTTGCCTTCCACTCTCCTGCTGAAAGCACTTTCTGCTGGGTGGAGAACAAAGCAGGGATGGTGACTGGTCAATACTGGACGCAGAACCACACAGACAGAAAGCAAGACAACATGCTCCTGCACTACCTAATTGCACGCCCTGAATGCAGCAGAAAGGTCAAATACCTAATTTTGGAGGCAAATGGGCCATACTCATTGAGGGATAACAGGTAGATACTTTTCTTGAACACCTTCTGGCTGAGGTGGCCTGGATTGGCTCTTAGGGAGCCCACAAACACCAGCCCTCACTGAATCAGAAGGATCATGGCTTCCTCCCATGCAAGAAGCCCCCAACCCTTACCTTCCTCTTCCTTAAGACAATAAGCAGCCCTTGAAGCCTCTAGCACAGGTGACCAGGTCCTCACCACAACATGTAGAATGTCACCTACAGAAGCACTATGCCAGCTGTCCCTGTGCTTCCCAGTAACCTGCATTCCCTTCCCAAACACCCTCCCTGGAAGGTTCCAGAGGAGGACTGAAGGACTGTCTCAGAGCCTGCCCATGATGTCTGGAAAAGCTACGGTACATCCTCTGGTCCTCTGTGCTTTCCAACAGTGAACTCACCACCCTACCCCTCCCCAGGGCTGAGCAGGCAGGCCCTGCTCCTCTGCGCCATGCTGTCAGCCCGTGCTCTTGGCAGGTCACTTGCTTCGAACACTTCAGCAAGAGCGCAGGGCCATTCCCCAGTAACTGGAATGGGAGGACTCCTGCAGCGTGCAGAGGCGCTTCCTGACCCTGGCAGTAGCTGCAGCGTCCTCAAACATCACTGTGCAGCGCAGTTGAGGTGCCCCCCACTTTCTCAAGCTGGTGTCCCTTAGCACAAGTTCAACAGTACAAATAGTGTGAGGTCTCGTCTCACTTCAGCTAGTTTTGCAATATAAGGGCAAATGTATTTGCTGTCGTGACTCAAAGGATAAACTAGAAATAAATAAAATGAAAGGTGAAGTGGCCAAACTGATATGTATGGTCTATGCTGTATGCCAGACTCTGACTACACGTGAACTCATTCGTGGAGTCCACTGTCACACTACGGGTTCATCTGAACATGGCTTAGCAAGGCTCTGCTGGGCTCAGCAGCGTGCAAATTGTACAGGGAGGGGGCTGGGGGAAGGAAGTCTTTCCTTCAGGAGTGACGGGGACTGTTGAGAATTGATATCAGATCATCATTTCATTACATATTTCTGCGGACCATTGGAGTGGTGAGAACTGCTGTCACGACTTTCCAGCAGCTCCCTGCAGCCTCACAGCCTCGCCGTGCCAAAGCCTGGCTCAGACACACGGGCTTTATGTCGGATGTGGCTAGGAAAGACCTCAACTGCATGAAGCTCCCAGCCCACGAATTCTGGTCCCGCCAATCCTTAGTGATCCTGAACGGGCTTCTCAAATTCTCTGTCATCTACTACATTCCTGACTCTTTCTAAAATGCAGGACAACAGGAAAACTTGGCAATCAAATCAGTTAAAAGAGAATCACATAAAACAGGGCTGAAAAGGAACTGGAGACATTAGCTAGTCCACCCCCCTTGATAGATAAATCATAGGAATGAGAGGCCTCAAGTAACTAGAACATCAGATGGCACAGTGGGAAAAAGTGACTACAATGACAGGGATTGTTTAGCCCAACCAACCCTCCCACCCCCGCCATGAGACCCAGGTTCAAATCCTGGTTTATGTCACAAGTGAAAGTGAGTTGGAGATCTCCAAAAATGTTTGGAAAAAAATTGCATGGTAGTTTTGTCTGTTTTGTCCTCATCCCCTAGCCTTTTTTTTTTTTTTTTTTTTTTTTTTGCCAAGTCTGGCAATGAGAAAAAAATGGTTTAACGCACCTCCTTGGACTTACTGTGTGTGTCCCTTCCACACAGGAGAGGGCAGTTGACACAAGTTGTCTCTCTCTCTCTCTGCTCATACCTGAACCTTCTGCACACAAAGTAAATTTGTCTGTATAGAGAAACTAAATGCCACTCTACTAAGTGTCTGTGCAAACACTGTCAGTGGAGTGGGACTCCACCGTCTCTGGTATTATCCAGGCCCACGTGGAACACCTCTTACCGCAGCACTGGGAAGGCATCCCTTCTGGAGACTGTCTTCCTGATAGGTGTTATGGTCAATGCGTTTGTACCAGAAATTCAAGAAGTCGCTCAGGTTGCCTTTGTACAAGACACTGCCTTGAAATACACCCCGGAAACGACACCACCAGATAGACAGGGCAGGACCCCCAGATTAATATTCTACCAGGCTCAAGCATCCTGTGATTCCTTCCTCCATACAGGAAGAGAGTTTTTACCCAATGTACTGACACACGTTTTGATTAGAGAAGTGGTGGGAAGAAAGTGCCTTTACAAAAAGCACCTCCCAGTTACTGCCCAGATGAATCCGGCCTCTGACCCAGGAAGGCTCCCCGTTTTTCCAGTTTTGGAAGAGACATGAAACTGGAAGAAGTTGTTGCAAGTTTAAGTAAATAATGAAAAAGGTTTTTCAGCTTTAACTCCTGAGTTGGTTGAATTGGATGGACACCAAATTAGTAATTAAATTACATAAATGTTTAGGAGGTGCAATAACAATATGGCATCTCAGGACTCCAAAGCTATAAGAAGACAGGTCACTCACTGCAACATCTGGTAGCTGCGGATGTGCGTCATCGACTAAAAGCCACCTCTGCTACTTGGCATCTGTCTGTGCCAGACATTTCAGGGGTGTTTAAACACCAGCTGATTAACCAGCCCTTCTTCTCTACTGAGATGGAATATGTATCTGTCAGTCCCACAGATTTAAGTGACTGCTTTCCCGCTGCCTGGACGTGTGAGCGCTACATCTCACATCCTATTTATTAATAATTATTTTTCAGTGCTCTTTGCCTTCTTTTTTTTTTATCCTTTTTTTTTTTTTTAAAGGTTTGAACTTGCTTGGAAGGAGGAAATGGGGACTATGAGAGGATCTACCTTAACAAGAGTCTTCTAACACCTCTGTAATGGTTCTGTACTATTAATTTTGCTGCTGGAACCCAGCTTCTCTCTCAATGGTTCCTATGGGGAGCGGAGCACTGTGAAAGCACCTGCACTCCATTTCATTTCCTCAGGCACAGGCCTAGCCCTGAAAATATCTCCTTGAGGGAAACAAACACTAAATGCCAAATGAAGCTGCAAACAAAACAAAAATCCCCGTACCTGACAAGCCACAACGCCAATCCTTGTCAGGAAGCTCTCCCTCAGTTTGTGACACCAGGATTTGAAACAGGGTCTGTTGTACCTCATGGTTAGCATGATGCTTAAAAAAACCAACTTGTCTCTGGGAAGAGGTTATAAAGACCTACTGCTGATCTAAATTTTTATTTATAACGTGCCAAAGGATCTAAACCCCTCAACTGCTTCTCGGAGTAGCTTTTCTGGGACAGTCATGGATGGAGCAGACTGAGTCCAGGAAGGGTCAAGAGCCAACCCAGGGCAGGATTGGACACTAAGCAGTTAAGAAAGTTGATGGTAGAAAGGCAATTGGTACCTGTAATGGCCTTGCTTCCTGGGGATCCAGAATTTGGAGCGCGGAACATCTGGGATTGGGATGCCGGTGGGACACCGGAGGGGGTGCGGTGCAGGAGGGTAGAACATCGGTTTATTGAAGCCGGTGTTTTTTTGCTGGATTGGCTCGCCTGTGTCTTCACTGCCACGAAGAGTGGAGATCGAGAGAACTCTGGATATGAACACTCAGAACTAGTGCCTGGACAGTCAGTCAGCTCCCAGACCGTGTGCCTTCTGGGAGGGTTGCTTTCTAACAGCCATGCTCATGAATCCCTTGCATGGGGACCTGCAGTGACTGTGGATCCACCGATCCCATGTAACAAAACTGGTTTCCCCACTCACCCGAGGGGACAGATTCTTGCAGTTGTTAGTTCCCTTCCACACCTTTAACTGCCACGTGACCAACCCATTCCTCCTCCAGCAGGAATCACCCCATCCATCCAGGAGTACTGCTTGATTGCCATGGCCTGGCTGGGTGTACCTGCATGTCTGCCCTCCATTCCTTATGTAGGTAAGAGTTTGAATTTTGAGAGCAATTTCTAATGTGATGCTCAGAGCTCTGAAAGGGGGGAAGTTTACATCTTTGTTACTTGAGCCTTGCATAAATCCTAGAGATCTCCAGCTACATTCCTTGTCTCGTTAACCAAACACAAAGGAAAGGGGGCTGCTGGTAATGGAAGGGAATGAGGAGACAGAGTTCTCATCCTGCAAGTCAGGAAAGGCCTTTTGGCTGCCATCTCTAGACTGGCGACGTGTGGAGAAATTCTGAATATTACTGGGATAGGCTCTTTGAATGTATCCATATTTTGGTCTCTGCAAAGCACAGTGAGGATCACCAGGAATTTTCAATGCCAAAAGTCAAATGAAAAACCTTCAGGAGGACAGCCCTTTTTCTAGGTCACATGGACTAAAAAAACAACTACAAAAATGGAGAAACAACCTAACAACCCCCTGCATTCTTCAGTGGTTTCTTCCATGGAAATTTGGATATGGCTCCTGAAGCCCAAGTCTCGCTCCAACCATCTGCCATGAAGAATCACTAAGAAACAAGGTTCATGTAACTCACAGTCCAAGCTCACTACCAGTGATTTCTATAAAGTGATATTTTAGGATGCCTAAAGTTGGATGGACAACACTTGTTGTCCTGAACAACCTGTTCATCCTTTATACAGTATCCACATTGAGCAGTTCTCCATCATGGACTGCCATGGCAGCACAACAGCCTGAGTCTGAAACAGGTGAGGAGAAAAGTCACCCAGACCAGGACTAGATGCTCATTTCCAAAATCCCATGAGACATTATAGACCTCGAATGTGAACTGCTCTCATCTTCCCTGTCAGCAGCCAGCAGCACTGGAGAGTGTAGCACTGGAGGACGTGTAGATTCAAAGCAGCTTGCAAAAAGATACTCAAAGGAAACAGTTTATTGTTTCGCCTGATCTGATACAGAGATCCAAGATGACACTTCCTGTAAATGTTAGTGTGCTTCTGCAGCAGATTCTGCACTAGGCGTTCTCATCGTTTAGGTCAAGACACGTCTCCTCTACTTGGTCTCTGGCCAGCTGAAGAGGCAAGAGGCTTGCTTTTGCTTCCTATACGTCAATCTCCATGGATAATTCTCCTCCAGTTGCTGCCAAACTGCCAGCAAAAACATAGTCAGATATGACAATTCCCTGCTTATGTGTGATCTAGTTTCCCAAGAGGCCCATTCCCACCAACTGTTGCTTTATTTCCCGTCCATACCAAAAGAAGTAGCAATCCGCCAACCATTCAGTGTCAGAAACAAAGAGCACCACTGCGAGTCCTCTGCAATCCAACGACTGCTCTCTGAGATCTGAAGAATAAAGTCTCAATGCTATGAGGACCTTCAAAATTACTTCTTCTTCCTACCAACTTAAACAAACAGTATGTCTTCAAATTCAGACCCAGAGAGAAGGCGGCTCCATCTGACATTAGACAGAGACATAGTTTGAGCCAGCAAGGCACGACAGACAAAAGAGTATTAGTTCTAGCAGCGTGGATGATGCTAATAATTAACTGGAAAAAAGTTTTAGTCTTCAGTTCATCAGATGACATATTCCTGCTGAAGACTATGTAACCCAGGTAGAGATGACCACAGAGCTCCTCTGTTCTGAAGTCACCTTCACTGTGGAACTCACTGCCTCGGGCTAATGAAAAGCCAAGTTCAAGATATTTACAAAAATGAACATACTGAGTTGCTGAATGGTTACAGAAACCTCCTGCCTCAAAATCTGCAGCTAGACAGCGAGACTGGAGACAGCACTGTAGACAGATGATGCCGTAACTGCTGCTATGAAGTTTTCTGCACTTTCTCAGAAAGCATCTGAGATATGTCCCCATTGAGGCTGACATACCGGAGAAGAGTAATGTAGAGGATAAGTCTCACTGAATGTTCTCCAATCACTTGGTAAAGTGAACGTACTGTGCTGCAGCCGCCCAGAATGGCAGGGGGTGTGCTAAAGAATCCAAATGAGACAGGTGGTACTGAAAAGATGGGGGGCTCTGCCTTGGCGGCAGGAAAAAAAGAGCTTGCTCATTGCCATTCTTGGTTGCGATGGCTGTAGAAGAGCTCCCAGGGCAATGATGTAGCTAAAAAGACTGAGGTTCTCTTTGGGTATGGAATCAGGGCACTTTCAAAGGGGATGGGGAAGACAACGTTATCTCTACGTTCCTTCACTAGACCCAGTACTGGTGCACGCCCTTCACAGAGGTGGTTAACAGACTTGAGAATATTCAGATGCGAAGGCAAGAGGACAAGAACAGCAGACCTTACGATGGAAACATCAGGTCACTCCTTTGGCTTAACTGGGAGGTTAGTCACTATGAAGTGACTTGACAGCAGGTTATACAAAGGCCTAGCAAGGACAGAAATTTGGTAACTCCTCCTCCTCCTCCACCCAGCAGACAAAGTTATAAATAGGATCCAGCATCTGAAAGCTACAGCTGGATATTTTTAGTCTTAATTTAGTGAGGGTAATAATTCATCAAAATAATTACCTTAAGAGATAGCTGTATTTTCTGTCACTCTTAACAGCAAGATTAGATGTCTCTCTAAAACATATATGTGAGCAACTAATCAAGGCAATCCTAGAGCATCCACTACTCCGGTCAGTCCAGAGATCAGTGGTCCCTCATGGCTTTCCTGTCTTCGATAAGACCTTCAAGCTCTGTGAAAGGCAAGCTGCGACAGTGAAGTAGAAAATCTGGCAGACATTTCAACATGTCTCTTCTAAAGGTACATAAATCCACACACTACCACAATGAGCCACCACAACAGAACAGAGGTCAGCTTATCTCAGTAACTTTTTCCAGGTAAAAATTCTGGTAAATCCAGATAGAAATTCTGGGTAAAAGTTACCTCAGCTTTTTCCAGGTAAAAATTCTGGCTAATAATTTGTGTATCACATTCTTGCAGAAAGATCTTGTCAGTATGGGTAAAGAACCATTCGGATGGTTCAGATGGAATTATACCACCATTTCTGGAGAAAAAGCAATCTTTAATGAATATGATGGAAAGTGCTTCCTTAACAATGGCCTGACATTCAATATGCGGAGCGGAAACCTCTGCTATTGGAAACAGGTCTTTCCACAGAAAAAAACCCTGTGCTCAAACTTAGCAAATTTTTAATGTGCTTCTTTATACATACACACAAATATTGCCAGTGGAACGTGTTACTAAGGCACTGTGGGATCAGAGAGTGGGAAAAACATCGGAACTCACAGATATCACTCCTGAGATGGAGGAAGCAAAGACACACCATCCAATTGGAATCTAGATCTGTTTTTCTCTTGCTGAGGCAAGACCTGTGTTTTCAATGTACTACCAAAAAGGACCCCTTTCCCTTAGAGAAAAAGCCATGATGGCAGCTGCCTTGAAGAAACGCTGTGTTTAAGCGCTTTTGATGAATGAATTGTATCCAGTGTCCTTCACGATAAGAAAAGTAATTGAACAAAGAGGCTTGATGAATTTCCTTGAGCATCTCAGGTGTCAGGGTCTGTCTGTCCCCTGTGGAGACAAGTACAATCACAGGGCTGACAGGGAAGGTCTTCGACAGCCGGGGACCATCCCACAGCCCCTTAGAGAGGTGAGCAAGCAGGACCAGACATGACAGCCAGGTTCAACCAAGAGTCCAGATCATCCAGAAGTTCATAGGAATGAGACAGGTCTGTGGTCAAGCTGCGAAGTCAATCCACAGGTTAGCAGCAGGATCAGCTCAGTGGGGATAACCAGGGCCAGACACATACCGGTGATCCTTGGGGAGGTCCAGAGTGATGAGACAGGGTTGACATCAAGCTGGGAAGGCAGTCTGTGGGTTGGGGTACAGACCAATGGGATCTATCGGGATGTCTACGACTGGCCTGGAGACCAACATCCTACAGCGTAGCTCAGGCAGGGACTGATGGTCCAGAGCTGAGCTGAAATAGGGGGTTGAATGTGGGCGGAAGCCCCATGTGAAGCTGGCCAGGGCCATTCAGACCTAGAAGTGCACTCAAGACTGCGACATCACATTAGATTTTCATCCTGGAAGGAATAGGCACAGATAGCTGTGCAGATTCTAGTGCTCTCACCACATACTTCCATGACCAGGGAGTCTGATGCCTTGTCTGCAGTTACCAGAAGAGGATGTGGTGAGTGCACATTCCTGAGCCTGGACTTACCAAGCTAAAACCCATTCTCGGTGGCTTTTCTAGCCAATCCACATCCCAAACGCACTAGGTTTTCTCTGCACCACAAACACATCATCCACGAGCAATTACAATAACCCAGCCACCTGCAAATGCGGTAAATCAGTTCCATCTTACAGAGCAGACAGAGCCTGGAGGAGGACAGAAAGAAATCTCTGAACCCTCCCCCTGCGTTCAGTGACATTTCTAAAACTGGGACAATGAATGCGCCTACAGTCCACTTTTTTTGGAAACAGCCTCCAACACCCTTCTTAGAAAGAGTGAATAGGCTGACAGAAACAGCATAAAAGTATGTATTTAAAAAGAGTAATAGCCCAGTTCTAAGCATATGAAAAAGCCCCTACTCCTCCCTAACAAAAGGTAACTTTCAAAGGAGACGTTTGGCATTAACAATTCCAGGGAACCCCACAGCAGAGCTCTTTTCCACACAGCAGGTATCCAGCAGCACTGACCAAAAATCACCCTGCAAGGCCTACTGAACCTGCAGGATATGAGCCCTTGTTTTAGCCCATTTTCAGTAATTTTTAATCCATTATCACAGAAAACCAGAAAGACAGGCTCCGGAAGGGAAGCTTGCACTCAAAACCCAGGAAGTGAACTGGTAATGCTGAAGTGTTTTCCTTACCCTCTCCCACTACCGCTAACGTTTCTACATGTGCCTTATAACTACAAGAACAAGACCAGTGTAAAGACACAGTCCCAGCTTTGCTTGACTTCTAGGGCACGAGAAAAGCTAGTTATGCTTTTCAGAAGTCATGTGTTTCCATCTGCCACACAGGACCTTGGTTTATAGGAAGAGCAGAGTCTGAGCACCAGAAAGGTGGGAGGATGTACTGGCCAGCCTGCCTTGGGAGCTAATCACGCCCTCTCCTGCATGCTCATCAGAGTTAGTGGTTTGTCGCTGTAAATCATAAATCTTACTGGTCATGGGAACTAGGAGAGGAAAAAAAAAAAGGTTAAAAAAAAAAGGAAAAAGGAAAGTTTATGGGGAGGGGTTTAAACCTTATGAAAATATTACCCTGCTCTGACCTTAAGTGTCCTCAAAGTTAAAGATATTTGCTGAAAGGACTGGAAACCCATCTGCACATCTCAGTGACTAATCTGAAGCAGGGGCAGCTTCTTTTGCTTTCACAAAAGTTACAGCAGAAACCATGGTGCAAGAATGGCTTCAACCCCAGTATTCAGAAGAATGCGCCTCCTCCTCCAGAAGTGGCTTCTGGTGGTGAAAAAGTGGGCACCTGCAGCTGCACTCTGCACTGGGAGAAGAGCAGTATCTGGGTGGACCATTCGTATCTGCAGTCAGACCCACAGGGCCCACTTCAGGCAAGTGCCTCTCACAGAACTGTTGTGTTTTCCTTTTTATGCTGGATAGCCTGGACTGGAATCAGCAGCTGCAGCCTATTGCTACAGATGATTGGGAGGGTGGAGAGATACCCATAGTGATAAAATCCCTTGAAATGGGAAGTACTGGGAAGCTATTGCTGAGCAGAGATTCAATGCACAGTCCTTACAGCACACTGCTCCTTAGCTATCTGAACAGGAGTGGACTAGAGACACCAAAGCCTTGGTGTCTGAGGGGCTACCTATATTAGGAGATTGACCTACTGCTGATCACCACCAACAGCTTTTCTGAGGACCTGAAAACACCTGAATTAAGAGGTGGAATTTGTGGGTGCAGGGATGTTTAGGAATAACTGTTGTGTGTGCAATCATAAGCACTGGGTTAGTTCCCTTGGGCAGGTGGGAGACAATAAGACTAACTTTGTGATGATGGCAGTAGAGGTGTTTTATGCCCTACATCTTCTACCATGACCTTGGTCCACCTCCACACTCCAGAGAACCCATATGGGAGCTGCCAGGAGCCACCAAGCCTTGACCCACCTTAGAAGTGATAGTCTGGTGGACTACATTCCCAATTTATTTCTATATATGTCTAAAACCAAAGCTGCCTTATTATAATAACTTAAAAACCTACCTAAAGCTGAATTTGGTGAGGAAGGAGTGTGCACTCCCTCTGCTGGCTGCAGATGAGCAGCTAAAGAAACCCGCTAAGCTAATGAGATCAGCTCATCCATCCTCATCATCAGCCAAAATGCTGGCAGCTGGACAGACATGGGCAAAGAGCAACCATGATGGCTCACAGCAGTAAAATCCCAATAAAGCACAGGCCGATGCTATGAAAGAAGCATGAAGTTCAGGTGCAAAGAACTTCTCTGCATACTTTCAAAGCATCCAAAACCAGCGCGTATCAAGAATTTCTCTCAACTATTTCACTAAGATTTTGCACTAAATTACACCTAATTGCTCATTAAAACCTCCCCTTTATCTGGGGAGTGCAGATCGTAGTGTCCCTCCAGAGTGCAGATCGTAGTGTTGTGTAGTATGCTGAGAACTGCCTTTTCCCGAGCTCCCTGAAATAAATATTTTATTGCCTGTGATTTAGTAGCAAGCTGCCAGGGTAATATACATGATTTTGAAAACCAGTTTTAACTTGCTGTCTGAAATAATTTCTCAGAAGCTCGTAAGAAAGATGCTTCTTCCCTAGCATGTATGTTCACTTATTATTTAGGGGAGTCTAAAAGTTTTGTGCATCACTTTGTCATGTGCACTTCAGGTACCAGAACCTTCAGTTAAAAAACTATCAAACCCCTGAGGACCTTACGTAGAATTGCATGGACTTTGGTAAGACCTGACAGTAACAGTGTCCCTCTGAGAGGAGATTCCAGCTCAGCTTTACAGTGCCGGGGTCAGCACATCATCTACGTCCTGCCAGCTGCAATCCCACAGGTCCAGTGGAAGGATCCACAAGAACGATACTCTCTCCTGCCACCAACCACTGTAAATCAGAGTCTGTCACAAAATAGATCTCCAGCAGGATACTCACTAATAGGTGCATGCAGTGCCACATGTTCTTGGTAGGGAGTGTAGTATTTGTACTGCTTGCCACAGAATTCACAGGTGTAATTGCCAGTTTCTGTGAAGATGAAACAAATACAAAGATCAGAAAGGAGTGCAGCACCCTCTCACACACATCTCTGACTTCCTGACTTTTTACATAGAAACTGGCCATGTGACAAAAACCAGAGCATATTCCTCATGCATTTGGAACTTATCTGCCCTGTAAATCACACATCCTTTTCCCCAACAAAGGAAACGGTTAAAGCCAGTGTCCAGAGTGATGGACTGTGCATAAAAAGTCCAGTAGAACTGAAGATTATCCCAAAATAATAGAGGAGACTACCCCAAAATTACAGCCAAGTAACTGTGCAAAACAAAGAGAGAATCCATTTCTAAAGTCAGATGACAGATGACACAGTTTTGCCTTCTGGTTACACAGTTTGTCACGTGGGGACAACAGGAACAGTAAAACTGGGAAACAAGTTGTCAAGTTTAAGTCCTAATGACAGAACTTTTACACTGGAATTGTGGATTTCTCTTAAAGGAGGAGACGCTTTTCTGCAATAACTGTGCTAATTCCTGCTTTGGGATTACTTGAAATAATGAAGTAGTGTAACCATACACTGACACCTCCTGCTCCTGCCAGTGCTGGGAAGTATGGAACTGACAGCAAGCTGCAAGCCGAAGGAAAATCCAGGGGTAATCCAAAATGGAGAATTCAGAGAAATGCCTCGGCAAAGTCTGGTCCTCTCTTTGTTTCACTCTGATCTGTTTGATGAACCCACCACAAAGGCAATGTGAATGCAATCACCTGCCACCTCTGCCAATACACCTTAAGACACTCTCTAATCGCTGCTAGCTTGCTTTTCTCCTGAACCTCTTTCCTCTTCTCTTTGCAGAGCTCTTGAGCAGAAAACATCACAAAGCTGCATTTCTTAGGGCCAGGGCTGCTGGTGTTTGGTGTTCATTTGAACTTAAACATATCTTTCAGCACCCCTAAGGTCCCAACACCTCTGCATAACACAGGTACTCCAGCTAATGCCAGATTTGAAACCCTTGTACTGTCTTTTTTGTGTTTGAAACTGTATAATAACTCATACTTGGACCAATCTTCTGGAACGGTTCTGGCTCCTCCTCCTTCACTTCATCTGCTGCTATGACGGCCTGGTCGTAGGGGTCTGCAAGAGAACAAAACCAGGAAGAGAGCTGACAACCCCCTCAGGTTTTCCTTCTACAGCTGCATGGGCACTGAGCGCTCCTGCATCTGTAATGACATTTTGATCTGTAACAAGATTTCAAGACAGGAATTACAAACCCAATGGCCCCTCTGTCTGACCTGTCCTTCCTCCTCCTCCTCCTCGGGTGCTCCAGGCAGTTATTACCCCCCCTTCCAGCCCAGTAACATGTCTCATAGGTATATAATGTTTAAAAAAATACAGAGAAAGACTGAAAAAAACACATTGTAAAGCCTGATTCATTTTTCTGATTTTCTTCCAGATTATCTCCTACCTAATGATGTAATACTGTCTGAAAGTGGGCACAGTAATGCAGTCTGCAAGCAAGTCACCTAACAAATACTGACCAGTAACGTTCTACCATCTAATAGCACAGCTAGCAACAAATCAGGACCCAACCCATTTTAAAAAATAATTTAATTTATGCCTTGAACAATTCACTAAATCACCAGAGACATGAAACATCTGGTTCTTTCATCTTCAAAAGCCTGATCAAGTGTATGTACAACAAAAGCCTGGTATCTACTAGGGCTGGGCATCAACCTACTGGCTGTACGCTTTGGGGGAGGGAGAGAGGATGCTCCTCTCCCACTGCAATCAGTGACAAAACTCCTTACAAGTGCACAATCGGACCTGCTGTGCCTGAATTACTGAATGTTTGAAAAGGTTTGTGAAATAAAGCACATGAAGGATCTCGGCTTACCTGCCCGGTTTTCTGGGGCCCCTTCCACACTAAAAACTAACATAGAATAGAAGAAGAAGGGGAAGAAACAAAAGATAAATTAAATCCTCTTAAATGGCCTTGTTTTCCTCCTGTATTCCACGCACCGCTTCAGCATACTTCAGCCCCACAGAATAAACCAGGCTTTGTGCCCCAGTCCCTCCTCTTCCCAGCAGCATCCACACAGAAATTATTTGAGCATGCCCAGCCCTAATATACACAAATTCTCAAGGCCTTTGTTCTGACACTGACAGAGCCCCACGTGATGTTCAGATGCACAGCTGCCTCACACTTGTGTTTGCCGAGACCCAACCAGCCCCTTGGAGGGACTGAGACAAACAGTGTCCTTGCAAGACACACGTGGAAGCTGTTTCCAAAGCCCTCTCGTAACGCTAGGCAGAGCTCCCTGAACCGTGGCTATGAAGACACATTTCTGACAGGAGCAGACATGTCCATCTCACAGTGACTTTCAGTCCCAGAAATTTAATTTTGGCTCCCCATGGGAGGAAGGGAGCTTGCGGTGGAGCACTGTAAGAGAACGCTGGCTGTTCTTAGAGCACGTTCAGACGTCCAGGTGTTCCAGTTAAAAACAGCAATTTTTTTCAACATCGCATATTGTGAAAGACCACTTGCTTTTTCAAGACAGTCCAGCCATTCAAAACCTTCTGCTTTCCAAGCAGCTTCTTTCTAAAACTCTGCCAGGGGTCCATCCATGGCCGAATGAGGAGCAATACTGACAGGCTTGTAGCATACGCAGTGAGGGTTTGGAGTATCAGTGGGCTCTGAGTCAAAGAGCTTTAGATGCCTAGTTAAGTGTGTGCAGGCAAGCCAAAGAAAGTATGTTGTTTTTATTTCCCCCAATATAAAAAAAACCCCACTGCTTCAGGAGCAGGGTGCCTGCTTCTGTCTGAGTGTCACCAGCTGAGGCCACATCTACATGCACAGAGGAAAAATTGGCCTGTAACGTCCACCAAGAACTGCATCAGTTCACTACCACAGTGATTAACAAGAATGAAGCAAGATTTCTCAACTCTGAAATGTGGTTTCTCACAGAGGAGAATGTTGGGAACGAACCTATGAAGTGAAAAATCAAAAGACAGCCAACTCTTGCCCAGTGAGCAGCCAGACTGACAGTCTACCTTGAGACACTCAGTCCTAGCACACCCGTCCTAACCACGAACCTTTAATAGAGACAGCAGGACTGCAAGGACCACAGGTCCCAGCAGAGGGTGTTATTTTGATGCACACAAAGTGAACCAAGTGCAATAAACTTCTTCCTGCAGTGCCTGCGGACTGTACCTCCACTGACAAAGGCGAGTGAGCCATGTTGTGTAATATCCTGTACATCATGGGCCGCACGGTCCTGCAGAACCACATTTTGGCTTTCCCAATGACGTCTCATTCTAATTTGGGTGTCTGAGTGTCAAAACAGTACTCACCATCCACGGCATGTAGGTCTCTGTGCTCTTGGAAGCAGCTATAATATTTATATTTTTTCCCACAAATGTCACACGTGTACCTAAAATTGTCTGTAGGAAGAAGAAAACAGGCCACTTTAGAAACTTTGAGGTAAAAGGCAAGCACTCCAGACAACGCTGCTCAATCAGACACCCCTATGCAGTTACATTCATCCCACATGCTCTGTCAAATCTCTAAGGCACGCAGACAACCACTGCTTCACGATGTCCCCCGTGTGCCCCAGGCTATGGCTCAGGACACATTCTGATCTGCTGTTTCCTATTCAGGCAGCCCTGTTCTGCGGTACGGTCTCCGTCAGACCACGCAGCAACGAAGAGGCAGAGCAGCAGGCCCTGCTGAAATCTCCTTTTGGAAGTTCAGGGTTATAGTAGGCAAGTACTGGTCAGAATGGGGACAAAGTGGCAGAACTAAACACAGAGCTAATGCACGAGCTGTTAGAAGTCAAAGCCTTGATTTGCCAACTACAACACGGACTGGCTGTGCCTGCACGCTCATACCACACTTGGGCCTCACTGCTGCTGCTTACTGGTTACTGACCACATCCAAGATCCCACATGAGCACATTACAACAATCAAAACCAAAGGGAACCAACAATCCAAAACATGCAGGACAGTAAGGTGCTCAATGAACAGGAGGACTGCTGGAGCCTGCTTTCATATATGTTTGTACCCTGGACCCCCCCCACCCTTCATCCCAGCAGCAACAGACCCCATTCACCATAGCCATGGGGAAGACAGATGCAAAAAAGCTTGAGACGCTTATGAATTTGTTTTGGTCTGGCTGGGGACAACTAATCATAGAATGGTTTGGGCTGGAAGGGACCTTAAAGATCATCCAGTGCCACCCCCCTGCCCTGGGCAGGGACACCTCCCACCAGCCCAGGTTGCTCCAAGCCCCATCCAACTTGGCCTTGAACCCCTCCAGGGATGGGGCAGCCACAGCTCCTCTGGGCAACCTGGGCCAGGGGCTCACCACCCTCACATGTCTTTGTTCAGCTATCACATTGGTGTAAGAGGATTAATTTGCTTGTCAACTTAGTGAGGTTTTTCCATTGTCTGATACCTGACATACACCTCGGGGTACAGACTGACATCCGTAAGTACTCGCCCCGCTGCAACTGGCAGCACTGTACTTGTCAGCTGACCACAGCAGCCCATGGGTTGCATGCTACTAGCCCGCTGCAAGCAAAGTGAAATGCATCAGCTTGCGTAGCCACAAAGGATCTCAAAACTAACGTGTGTTACTTCAGAAGAGGAACAAGGTAGCAGTGTACACATCAGCTACCGCGGCTCCACCGACGAGCTGCCACTCAGGAAGCTCCCCTGCGGGAGCTCAGCTGTTTGTATTCACACGTCCATACGATTAGAAAAGTTAAAGCCTTGTTTTTACCTCTTCCACACCGCATTCAAACACACCAGAGTATGCACATGAAGTAAGCTTTTATTTTACTTCTCTAATAATTTTATTTTTAAAATAAGTAAATATTTTAAGCTAGTATGCATTGGTACAGTCTAATCGCTCACTTCGGTTCACTACTGCAGTCCATCAGCACATGGGGCTTCAACACTAAATGAAGAATCACTTTCCACCCCTTTATTCTGCTTGGCAGAATGAAAGTAGAAGCTAGGGTGATCTATAAGAGAAAAATGCCAAATACAAAAGCTGTTAAACAGCCGGGCACTGGAACTTTACTTCTGCTACCAAAAAATATTTGTATCTTAATCAGAGCACAGCAATGCTAAGCTAGATCTATGGGATTTTAGAAAGCCTAGGCTGAACAAGTGAGACAGAGCCCAGGTGTATACACTGAGATGAAAAGGACTGGCTGCTGCAGACAGTGCACCACTTAAGGAAGAGCAGGAGGAAAAGCAAAACGCGACTGTGAGAACATTCAAGTGATGAAAGCGGTGAGTCACGTTTAACTATGTTTCATTGTAAAATCTTATGCAGTCTCCTGTGGCCATACAATGATGCTGAGGGTCTGTCCACCCTGCACCCTTTCCAACAGCAAAGAGAATCTAGTGATGGCTAGTGAACATCTGTATATCTGCTGAAAAAAATACAGCAGCGAAAATTCGTAACGTGTCATGTAATGAGTCCCACATCGCTGGCTGTCCCAAAGACAAGAAACCAACGTCCTTTTTGAAGTGTAATGAGCCATGCAGTAGACGAACTGAAGATTAATCCTTCGAAGGAGCACCAAACACCAAGCACTTTCAGAATTTCCATTTGGAGGACAAAAACTACTATGGCCTTAGTTTGGAAGAAAAGCGCTCAATAAATAAGGACACTTACTAGAACAGAATAAAACTAAGCACTAGGCGCACCATCTCAGAGACTCAAACAGGCACGGCTAGTTGTAGTCACTGTAACTTAGTAGAGATTGTGGGGATCCCACCGCCGTCAGCAGAGGCTTGAGCAGCACTTGCTGGGTACGGTCACTCCCTTCCCTCGGCAGCGAGGGCTAAATGAAAACACGATAGAAAGTGTAACTGCACACCACAAGAGAACAGGGTTTTGCTTGTTTTGTTAGGGGATCGTTTTCCCTAATAACCTCCAGAGATTATAGTGAAACAAGTCATTGTAAGAAGTAAGAATTTGTTCCAGCAGGTCCTGGTACTGATCTCCTCCTCGACTCTTTAAAGGAGGTAACATCCAGCAAACGGTGCCAAGTCTCAGAGACAAGGAGGTTTATGGAGAATTCAGAAAGTATCAGGAGACTGCGGATGTGTAGCTAAGCTTTATCCTCTCTGAACGACGACTCTTCCAGGGCTGCACCCAAGTTCCAGACTTCTTCCTTCTTACCCAATAAAGCCATCTGTGCTGACAGCCGTCAAATCCTTCCAGTGCTGCTCCCAGCAGTGGCAGCTTTCCGAGAAAGAAACTCACTCAGCAGAATTAGCCTGTATGCTACTACTTTTCCTGCTCTGGGTTATAACTACTAGACCAAGGCCGATTCTATCCGTGGCGCCATACGCAATATACGTGACAACACAGCTTTCAATGGGAAGAGCTGCAAGGGACTCGGAGCGCTCAGGTGTGCTGCAAGCCCCCACTGAAACCCCCACCCCTAAACCTCTGAAGAGATGGTACCAACCAGAGCCAAACTAATGCTACTTAAGCAAGTCTGCCCAGATTCAAGCTGTCTGTCACCAGGTAGACATTAACACAGCGCAGCTCCACCAAAAGCAAAAACATACCAACAGGCACTATTAGGACTTAAGGAAAGGACTACTAGGACTATTAGGACTACAGGGAAAGATACTAATTAGCCGCTAGCACAGAGATTCACTGCTGTCCCTTACTGGTATTCAGGCAACAGTCCTGCAGAACACATCCTTGCTACAAGCTGAGCAATCACCGTACCACACTGCTGCAAATCTAGACTTTCAAAATGCTTAAAAGACATGTAGCTAAAAACCAAACTCCAGCAAATATCCTTCCTCCTTCATGCTCATGAGTCTTTCCAAGGGGAGCAGAGATTCCAGAAAGAGGCCTAAGGAGCCTTTATCCCTAGTCAGCCCACATCTAATCTCCTGTAAGACACGCACCAAAATACAGCGTCACATCTTACTAGGAAAAAAGGCAAGCAGCAGCCTTGTTACAAGGCAGTTCCTCGGATACAAAGGACTGACATACTGAGACGCCAAACAGGCAGGTTTTCCAAGTACCGCAAGAAATAACTTCACGAGACCTGAAAGCATTTTTGACCGCTCTGCTTGCAAGTGCACCTCCAGTAAAAGCCAGGGACCGTGTTGCTCTTTCCTGCCTGTCTCCAGGGGCTGCTGCCGGCTGTCTCCTGTCATGCCGTCTGTGTTCAGTAATGACTCGTGGCTGCTGAAATACCCTGCCCTAGCGATGATCAGTCAGGTCATCTTCCTTCCCAGGTGCTGCATTAAGTATTTTGAGATTTTTTTTGTTGTTTTGCTTCAAATGTTCAGCAGAGAAGAAAGCACATATTTCATTTTGTCAGGAAAGAGGGATGGCAGAGAACACATGCCCAACAGTGGCAGGCAGAAGAAGAGGCTTCTTTCCTTACGGCACTTGGACCAGGGACTGGGTGGATTTTGCTCTAGAAACTCAGGAAGGGAACAACAGTGATGAGAAATTTGTTGAAAAGTCAGGACTTCACAAGCTAAAAATACAGATCACTTAAGCCACCTTCGTAAGTGCAGCAATCCGAGATCACAAAAACTGTGTACAAACTCATTTGCAATGGGCTCAGAGAGGTCTGTGCAGCATCACAAAAACCCAAACTGGAAACAGTCACATACGTCATCCATATGACATCCCTGCAATGACGACAGCATGTCCCAACAAGGGTCCAGAATGATGGGCTCTCCATAAGCAGGCTGTAGGAGTTTCTTTAAGGACTTCTCCATGGCGAAGAACAATTTTCACCTGACCCAGATTCACACTGACCTTTCAAATGGAAGAAGCCACAAAAGCAACTTGATAAAGGAGCTCTCACGACAACAGGCACTTTGCAGGTACTCTTGAATCCCAAGTGATCCTACTGTTACACAGCACTGCAGAAATAGCTGTCTAGTAGGGCCAGCCTCCAAACGTGGAAGGGCAAAACTGCTGACTGTGAATAGATCACAACAGCCTGCTGAATTATTCCTAAAATCTAGCAGTCTTCCAGGTCCCAGTCAAGAAAAAAGCAGCAAATCTAAAAAAGAAGAGTGGGCAGTTTGGACAGCACTGCTTGTCCTGCCCCATGCTCAGGGTGGCGCCTTTACACCAGAAGGTTTGAGAATGGCAAAGGAAGCACCGAACTCCAGGAATTCCACATCCTTGGCTCACCTTGGGAAACAGGGTTTCCCAATCAGCTCATAAAGTCCAGCAGCATTTCTGAAAGGGGAGGGGGGATGGTTTTCTTACAGTTAAGCCCGCTGCAATACATTTATCTGTCATCTCTCTATTTGAGGTTGTGACGTTTCTCCCCCCAAGCAGGCTTTCTCAGTGAGGCTTATGTGACAATGAAGTATCAGCATCGTCCCTCCAGCCACAGCCAGTGGGTCGCAGGACAATCCATGAGATGCTCTGATGCCCAGTTTCACATTCCTTAACTGTTTCCTGAACATCTGCTGGCAAGAGCTGGAGTCCTTACAAGTCTTGCTGTGATAAACACAGAGGGCTGGAGCTGGTGAATGCCTGTGTAGCAGTACCTGAAAAAAGCACCAACTTCCCTGGGAATGTCTGCCCCACTGAAAGGAACCACGAGCAACTCCAACACTCTTCAGTAAGAGCCAAAACCACCACGAATAAACCACCTGATGCAAAGAAACAAGAAAGGCTGGCATTTTCTGAGATATGTCTCGCATGCTTGTCACTGGGAAACCCCTTTCCGAGCTGTGTCCGGCACACAGACTACCCGAGCAGCCTCCCCAGAAGACCCAGGGTGAAGTTACTGCTTCCTTACAACCGAGCAGGGAGCAAAAACATCTGGGACCCTCACTTGTTTCTGTGGATTCCATCCAGGGCAGCACAAAGACAGCTCTGGAGAGAGGCTTCTTCTCCCTTTCCGCAGCCAGAGGGGCACCTAGATGGAAAGGAACATATTTATGGCTTCCTAAGCTAGCAGGATATTCCCCGCACAGGTTCACGGACAATTCCTTTGATCTAACCCTTTGGCATCTTTAGGGGCTTCCTTCTAGATGGTGGACTGGCAGTGGGGAGAGGTAAAGTGCAAGTTTGCAGACACAGGTCTGTAGACCTCCATCTATTCTTCATTCAAACTGTGTTCCTGCACAGAAGTTACGAGCTTTACACCTGCATTTTACAGCCAAGTAGAGCGTTGCCAGTAAAATCAGTTGCAATCTACATCAGAGCTCAACTTAAAAGGTGTCTAATGGCAAAATTCCTTCAAAAGGGAGCAGGACCGAGCCCAAAGTCAGCAGCAACCCCTTAAGAGGATTAAAGTATTCAAAGTTACATTAGTAAGGATTAAATAATAATAAAATCCAGAAATTTGGAAAGGGCAGAAACCCTCACACACAAACGTACAAGCCAGCTCCTAAGTGGAGGTTAGGAAAAAACTCTTCCTGTGAGCAAACTATTCAAAGATCACTCATTTCATGATCGTTTACTTCCTTCCCACAAACATTTGGCCTTTGTCAGGAACACAGGAGACATCTGGGTACATACTGGCTTAACCCAGCATGGTGCTTCCCATGCTTCGCAAAGGGGTGTCCTCAGTCTGCAAACTACCAAGTCAAGATAAAGGTAATCCCAAACTCTCACAGAGGGGCAAATCCCTTGAAATTACCAAAAAACGGTACAAGATGTTAGCTCACCTTCAAGTTGTCAAGGGGCTAAATGCCAGGTGAGAGGGCATGGAGCCACAGGCTTGTGCTTGGTTTCTTGCTGAAGCATTTCAGAGCTTAGTGCCAGCTCCCAAGAAGAGCTGCTGCAGATGCATTCAGCAGCTACAGGGTTGACTTCACCTTACAGCACTTTTTAAGCTGCTTTCAAGTAGGTGCCCAGTGAATTCTACAAATTCTGTGATGTTTTATTCAAACCATGTGTCAGCTGAATGTATCAGCACGATGGAGATTTAAATGCAACCATCCAGGGCTAGATGTAATCCCTCCACGTTTTGAAACTTGATGCCAGACTAGCAGGAAATTCCATACAGAGGGGAATATCCTGAATTAATTTCTGATTAATTGTTCATAAATAGTCTCACGGTCACATGCTGTATTTTTTTTAAAACATTTTGGGGAAAAGGTGTTTTGGGTACTACTCACTGGATGTTGAGAGAGAAAAGATTTCCCAGGCATTCCCAGGGTGTTACACATCAATTATTTTCCTTCTCCCATAGTTAAAAAACGTTAAAGTTGAGTCCACACAGACAGCAAATACCAGCAATTTAAAGTGAAAATATTACAGCGTTCTATGATTATCCCCAAACTCAGCATTACGAACCAGGATATTCAGACTCCATGGCACAATTCAGACACACCAGACAATGTAACAGCAGCAGATCTAGTTTCGTACTTTTCATTCTGGTGTCACTTCAGGGCAGCGTTGAATTCTTTTTTATTCAAATTGTAACTAAGCGTAAGATAAAGAATGTTGAAAAGAGATATTTAATATCCTACAACCAGCCATTTGACAAAGAACAGCATTAATCTTGCCTAATTAAAAAAATAAGTGTACTTGTACATACGTAACTTGTTGATGGAATTTTTATTTTTCATATCAACAAGGACACTGAATCTCCATTTTAAGCGAAAAAAACCTCAGTTCAGACCACATTACGGAGTTACGCACTACAGACAATAAAGGCCATATTTCAAAATAGTTTGGCTGGGAACATACACTACTTAATCTACTTCACAATTGTTCAGATTAAATGACGTAGCACCAAGAGTTTCATAAAGGAAAAGCAAGCTTCATCTTGACTTTTTCCTACTCGTTTCTTCTTGACTAGAAATTTTGTTCTTGCATTTCCAGATGGGAATTCACAGGGAATATCACTGCTTAGTTTCCAAAGTGGAAAGGAAAAGTGATAGTTAAATGCCTGAGCAGTACTGAAAAAGAGATCCTGGCTCCATAAATCTTCATAAAGAAGAAAACCAAATTAAAATAAACTGGGAAGGATGCAGAGCCCTCTGTACAATCACGTAAGATGATCAAGAACTCTAAGGTTTTTGCTTAGGTTGAAAGGAAGAGATCTTAAGAAGGTAATCCTTGTATTTCTCTGCCTTTCCTGGTTATAAAGATCCTTATAAGTGAAAATAATGAGAGCTGTGGTGAGGCAAGCTGGATTACTCAACAGTACAGGCTGCTGCATCTTTTTTGGCTTACAAATTATTGGGATAGAGCTTTCCAGAAATAAAAAAATATTTAAAGTGTTTTGGTTTTTTGTGTGCTATTCAGGTTTATTGTTGAAATGCCAAAATGCAGCTCAGCAGACAAAGGTCGAGGCGGAAAGAAAAATCTGGAAGAATTAATGGCATTGCTGTTTGTACACCTTTTCTCTTGCTAAATTTCAAACCATGTCAGAAGATGGAAAGTGTATCCCTTCTTAATGAATGGTGGAGGGACGTATTTCTATCTTCAATAAAGCTCTCCTGGCATTTTCAGGACAAACTGACGGATGACCAGAACAGTCTGGGATTACTAAAATTCTTATCCTTTTTTAGTAGGATAAATATATTTCTTCATCAATTTTGCTGCCTAGAAACTCTGTATGAGATGTGTTGCGAAGTATTAACATCCAGATTTCTGTAAACATGGTCTATTTGGTCAGCATCTGTGAAAGGGGCAGAGATTTAATTTTTATGGGTACATTATCAATTTTCTGTATAAGACCATCTGAAGATCACAGATTTATAGACAACTGGAAAGCCTCTTTTTCTAAAACCTTGTATTTAAACTACATACAGAACAACTGGTCCTCTCCAGAGCTATGGAACTGCAGGACTTGCATGAACGTCACAACTTCCAGCATGACTGCATGGGTGTCATGTTCCTGAGCACACTTTAGGTGGTTACAAGGCAAGACACCCAATAGGATACCCAAAGTGAGAACATCCAAAAAGAGCCCTTAGTATAACAGTTATGGTTTTTTTATATATATAAATATATATATCTCTCCCTCTAGTCTACTCTGGTGAGACCCTATCTGGAGTGCTGTGTCCAGCTCTGGAGTCCTCAGCAGAAGAAGGGCATGGACCTGTTGAAGCGGGGCCAGAGGAGGCCCCGGAGATGATCCGAGGGCTGGAGCCCCTCTGCTGTGAGGACAGGCTGAGAGAGCTGGGGGGGTTCAGCCTGGAGAAGAGAAGACTCCGGGGAGACCTTATAGTAGCCTTCCAGTGCCTGAAGGGGGCCTACAGGAAGGATGGGGAGGGACTCTGGATCAGGGAGTGTAACGACAGGACAAGGGGTAATGGTTTCAAAATGAAGGAGGGGAGATTTAGATTGGGTGTCAGGAAGAAATTCTTTGCTGTGAGGAGGGTGAGCCCCTGGCCCAGGTTGCCCAGAGAAGCTGTGGCTGCCCCATCCCTGGAGGGGTTCAAGGCCAGGTTGGACGGGGCTTGGAGCAACCTGGGCTGGTGGGAGGTGTCCCTGCCCAGGGCAGGGGGGTGGAACTAGATGATCTTTAAGGTCCCTTCCAACCCAAACCATTCTATGATTCTGTGATTCTATGTCAGAAGAGCAGCTTCAAATTTACCGTATTAAAAACAGGTCCAGGAACTGTTACCTATTTCACTCAGCCTCAAAAAAGATGTCGGTGCTGTAAATATCAAGGCACTGGGTCAGAAGCAGCAAACAGCAGCAGAGAAAGGCAAAGGGAAATGGATCTCCCATGATACCAAACACATGAGAAATCCCAGTGATAAACTCTCTCCCATTCCAGTCCTGCAATATCCTCAGAGGAGAATGTAAGAGCAAGACAGGAGTAACCTGTGTTAAAGTGCAAGGGCCAGCACTGCACCTTGCCAAAGAAGTCTTGTTCCAGGGGGGAGTGAATGACCCCAGCCCAGAGCTGCAAAGGTGCTTTTGTGAAAGGCAACAGCCACAGCACTGACGGGACAGATCTCAGGCCTTAAGGTCAACATTTTCTTCATGCTGTAGAACCCAAAACTAAGTTCCATATTATTTTCTTAATGTCCTCCTCCAGCACTGAAATATATCATTCTTGGTCTCAGCCCATTGGTCATTGAAATTTGAAGATGAACATATTTATCTACTTGTTAGGCAAATGGGAATCTAAAGAGACTTTACCTACTTAAAATGCAAACGCATTAGAAAAATAAAATCCATTTTTATTGCTCTCCCCACGGAGTGGGAGAATTATTAAATAAGAACATTGGAAAAATTAATCACAAAGTTGTAAATGACTAACCATTCACTTTGGCAAGTGTGCGTGGGTGTGCACGCACACACACATCATTTACATCAGGCTTTTAATTGTGTAAGGCATTAGTAAGTTTTACCAAGCACAACAGTGGAACTTTCCATTTTTTGCTCTGTTACCTCTCAAAAAGTACAAGGAAATCAAAAGCTAAAGTTTACTTTAAGGAAACATTAAGGTTGCAAATTTGAATATTTAAAATTAGTCAAGAACTGTAGATGCTGAAGATCCTTAATGTTAAATTAACACCAGCAAACCACTTACATATCTTCCCATCACCAGTCAGAACATTAAAAACACTATATCCTGTATGCCTAAGGTCTGGGAAAGAAAACCTTAATTTTGAATATATTAATTTCATGGTTTAAATTCACAGCCCTCAAAATGTTTTTGCACATGCAAGGCATTAGCAGTATGCCTCCGCAGTTAACGTTTGCAAGGCATATTCCAGCCCACATCCTTGCTTCTAACCTTTCACTGCTTTTTCAAATAAATTCCCTCTTAGGCTGAACTTTCTCATGCTTAGTCAGAGCCCAAAGGGAAATATGTTTTTAAAAGATCAGGCCAATCATTTTTATTTATGGGGTTGTGAAATATTTACTATGTATTCCATTCTGGAAAAAAAAAAATTTGCAATTTTCTTTTTTCCCTCTTGTAACTAAATAACGTCAGATAGTGCAGACACTCTTCACAGACGCTGCCCTGTACACAGGTGATGGGTTTGAATGCATTTGGCTAAGAAACTGGAAAGAAAAACATCACTCTATTTGCAGCTTACAACATCCTCAGACCCAGATGAAAGTCAGTGCCCTCCCTACCACCGAATGTCTGATCTTGGCCCGGCACCCCGGTACAGCCTAGCACACGATAAGCAAGTATGATACTACTAAGAATGGGGAAGAAGGAAATAAAGCTCACAGATGACAGCACAGATATATTTAATTTTTAAAGACGTGCCTCCTGACCCACCGTCAGCCTGATAAGAATTACAGCCAGCTACCAGGAGCTGGGATATGATCACAAACTACAACACATTTTGCACTGAGGCATAAATGCTTCACTACATCGAGGTACTTGATAAGAAGGACTGAAGATCTGGCAAAGAGCAATGACTCAGACATCATACGGCACCCCCTAAAAAATGTGCCACAATGTAGGAGCTTCGGCATGAGAGAGCTGAACAGGCTGGCAATGTCCCTGGCAGCCAGCTCTGCTGTACCAGAGCCATGTGCTTCCCTCCAGACTATGGCAAAGCCCAAGCTGGAATCAAGCTCTGGACCAGTGATGATGATGGCACTCAGCTAGTGACACAAAACCCAAGACATATTGGGTTGTCCTGCCTGCTTCATCATGTACATAGCTGGGACTGGAATACCTCTTCTGAAGATCATTTTGGTAGCTCTTGTATAAGGATATCTATCCTTAAAAGCAGTTATTTTTAACTCTGTGACACTGCAGCAGATATTGCGCATCCCTGCCTTCCTTGGTATTTGCTCCTATGTGACACAGCCCAAGGAAAATGTGTTGACTGGCATTTCCTTCCCTAGACTGCACCCAGTAGAACTGGTAGCCTTGGAGCTGAAATGCTTCTCAGCTTTTTATAATTGTAGTTTGCAGTATGGTTTTGGGCTGTACTACAGCAGTCTGTCACTCAAGAGGAGAGGGAGTGTGGTCCAGCCATTTCTCAAGTCTCTTCTTGAGGGCTAGTTTTGAGCTGGAGAGGATGCTAAAGCCTGGACTGTAACAAAAGAGCTAAGGACTCTTTGTATTACCAGCTGCGCCCTGTCTTCCCTGGAAGACTTATCTGTGCTTTTCTCTCTGTAGGATACTATTATCTATGTAAACCTTCGATAACACAAACTTTGTACCCCCAACACAGTAACACAATTCACTTCAATACGGAAAGCAATGCATAACACATTAAAAAGCTGCTATAAACTGGGAAGGGTGATTGAGTCTGGCCATAGAGGGAAAGATGAGACTTCAGTTTAATTGCAGCAAAGCAGAGTTAAGATTGCCTACAGGCAGGAAGTCCCACCTGGGGCTAGCAGGGAAAGCAATAGGAAAGGCCAAACGTCTGAGACATAGAGGAAACTGTCTGCACAGCAAATTTCTGAAGAACACACTGGAAAAACAACCTTGAAGATGTTCTATCTATGAAGCACTGAAACTTTCTGGAGTCCAAATCTACTTCTAAAATTCTTGCAAGCTCCCACCTATCAATGAGAACTTGTAAATTTTTGCCAGAGACAATCACCAATTTCATCTGGTCATTTCTGCTATACCTTTGTGCAATGGAAAGGAGTCCTCTTGAGACAACTAGAAGGAAAAGTACACTCAAATGCTAGCTGAGAGTCATGAACTCTAGTTGCCGGAGCAATCAGCAGCTTGCTCCTAATGAACAGACACTCGCTGCCCTCACATACAGCCTGATGAATGCCGGTTCACTCAGCGCCTTGCAGCAGGTTATGAGCTTGTCTCTTGCACAGTCTTTCCAACCTGTCTCTCAGCAGGGTCCCTAACTCAGGCAGCTCCTCCAGTGAGATCCATTACTGACCCCAGCACAAGCCACTTTTACTTGATCACAGGGGAAAGGCTCTTCCTCCCTTGGGAGAGCACAGCTGAAACCCATCTCCTTTGCAGGAGACAAGTGGGAGGCTACAGGCTGCTGCTGTGCAGGGCATGGGAGTTACTGTTCCACAGTTTGGCTGGGTGGCTGCTCCTGTGCTCTGCTACTGACTCCTGTGCTACAGGGTGCTCCTGCTCAGGGGGCGGGGGGGCTCTGGCCTGGGGGTATGACACTCTGTCAGGTCAGCCTGTGCCTCCCCCCAGCCCTGCTGGCCACGGCTTGGACACAGCCCCTCTCCCCTGTGTACCGCTGCTGTCCTCAGCCATGCCTCAGGCACACAGGGGCTGCTGCTCCTCCTTGGTTCTGCCAGGTCCCATATACCTCTCTCCCCACTGTCCAGACACAGGAACGTTAAGGCCTCTGGTGAAGTCTTTTTTTTCCCCAGTAAATACCATCACTTCCCTCTTTCATTCAAAGGGCAACATGGAGACGCTCCTGCCTCCTTCCAGGAGAGATTTAGGGAGGACACTCTCTCTGTAGTGCCAGAACTTCCCATCTACTCCAGAAAAACTTCATACCGCAATGGTCTGGGAAGAGCTGCTCCTCGGGGTGTGTGGAGGTGACATAACATTGCCACACAATATCTAAAGACCACTTTTTGCATGCAACCTGGTAACTCAACATGGCGGTCTGAAATATTGATGAATATCGTCACCCTGTAAGATGGTAAAACTAATTTTCAAAAATTATCTGTGAGCAGGAAAAAAGGGTTCCAACACAACAGAGAGGCCAACAAACAAAGAAAAACCACGTTGTGTTACTTGGGATCAATCTGGGGATTTTGTGGGATCCGGCCTAGGAGCTTTCAACCTATGGGGCTGGACACAACAAGCACAAATGCAATAGGAAAGTTGCTCCTGTTTCCACTACAATTTAAAGCACGAGCGAAGGAGGCTGTCAGGCACTGGCAAGCAAAGGGTGGTCTGGGCTTACAGACAGGATTGGAGAGGCTGGACTCACAGGCATCTCCCAAATGGTGGAGTCCACTGAAGAGCTGTGTAGGAGTAACCTGCTGGCAGCATGAGCACAGGGATCTGCTTTTCAGAAATGGAACAAAATCCGTTTTTGGATTTTGCCTTAAGAAGCTTTGCCTCTTAAACAGAATTGCACATATGCAAAAGCAGGAGATGGAGACAGAAAGAACAGGATCTACCGAAAACCAAACATTATTGGTCTTCCAACCTCCAGCAAATGTCACTGAATTGCCATAGTAACAAACTGCAACACCGCTAAGAATGAAAGCAAGTGGAGTATTTGAACTGCGTTATTTTACCAGAACTGCTTTTTCATCTTGTTCTCCTGCACACCACAGAATAACTGGCTGGTGCCATGCTGACAGAGCAAACTTCACACTCATGGCTAGTACTGCCTGTGAGCACTACCTGCTTTTAAACTACAACCTGCTTGTCACGGTCCTCAAAAAAGTTGTCACCAGAGCAAGAGAAGAGAACAGAGCAAACCACGCTATCAGCAAGGTTCCCTAGACTCAGCCATCCTGACTGACACACTCGAGATGAATTCAAGGCTCCCAAAATCACCTCTTCCTGATTATTCCCACTTTTAACAGCATTTTATTCAAAGATTCCAGAAATGGTAGGATTCTTCCCCACAATATTAATCAGTATTGCTCCATCAGGCTCAGAACTTCTCCCCTGAGAAAAGGAACACTCACGAAGTCTCAAATAGCTAACAAGACACGTGAAGTTAATAAACCAGTTATACTTTAAGAAACCTGCAGCTTTTAGCAATTCTTCCCCTCGCATTTCTCTGTGCATTTGCTGTTCTGCTTTCTTTCACTGGGCACAGAAATGCAATCCAACAGCACAGAGCTGTGCCCAGCAGACACGGACTGGGCTGCAAGCCCAGAGACTTGCGCTCTCTTCCTTTGCCACTTGCCCACTGATTGCCCCGGCAAGTCACTTTCTCTGCTGCTTCCCTGCCTGCCTGCAGAACAGCAAACTCCTCTGTAAAGGGATCCGAGGCTCATCCAGGCAAAAGGCTTGGAAGTACTAGGGACTAGTAACACTATTTGCTGTACTTGTTAACGCTTGGTATTTTGAAAATAGGTATTAAAAGGCAAGTTGGTAAGTTGTAATTAGGCAAGTGCCATATTAACAATTGCCAGAGCAACCTTAATTCTGTCCTAGGCTGGTCCAAAGAGGCAGAGACACTATTAGAAAAAGCAGGCAGGCAAAACCTGAGGTGCTTGCATACTCCCAGATGAATTAAGGTTTCATGGGCAACCATAAAATTCACAGTCTAACTTTTTGCACCGCAAGCCACTTATGGTTATTTTGGACATGTTCTTGTACATAAGTTCCGCTTTCCTACAGAAAAGGACAGGAATAGTATCAAAATCCAGTATCTTGAATATTACAGTCCATAATCTGTAGGAGAGTTACAGATCCAGAAACAGCGAAGGCTACCACACTCTGGAGCTCAGGGTTGTGCTGGTGGAAGCTCCTGGGGATGAGCCCAGAAACAAGCTGTCAGCATGGAGACCATCCTGGGTTTTCTTCCTAACCCAACCACAGCTCCCAGGTACAGGCACTCCTGTGGGTAGGATGCTGACAGAGCCTAGCTCTTAAAAGTATTGCCCCAAATTGTGACATGTGTGCTGATTACAACCTGCTTCATGACCCAGCACAGTGCAAAGACCTGTTCATGTCAGAGATGATGCTTCCCACAGCCACGTCCCCGGCACACTGACCCTGCTGGTGCAGGGCTTGTGGATCCCTGCTTGCCAGTGGTTTTATTTAGCTATCTGTCAGGTTGCCAAGAATTTACCGTGGTATGTGAGCAGCAGGAGGGAGACTGTTTTTACAAAGTTTGTAACTCCCCTAAACATGACTGGAATTTCCATGGAGCATGATGGCACAGATCTAGCCCAAACACCTTCTTCCCGAGGACTTCCAAAAGTCTGGAGCAAACCACAGATGCACACGAGCATCTCAGAAAAGACTGCCAGACTCTTCCACAGGAACAGCCAGTGACCTAGATGTCAAACTGATAGGAAAAAATATCAAATAGAAAGGTTTTTTTCAAAACCTCTCTCCTCCCTTCCTCCTCCCTGAAAGTCAAAGTTGGTAGCAGTTAGACAAGCCTTTTTATTAGCACATTAGCACTGTGGGTTGCATTGTTTTCTTCTCCACATGTGGGAATTCTGGTCTTGGACCCTGAGCCAAAGCTAGAAAAGTATCTCCCAAAGCTATGTAACTATGTCCCCATGAGCACATCCCCTCCTCAATACCATAGATCTGTGTCCCTCCAAGAATGGGTCAAAAAAAAAAGGGGGAGTCCCAGAGACACAATCTATAGACTAAAAACCCCGAAGGCTGAAAATAACCAACCAAATGCAACAGTTTTTCCTCATGGGAGTCTTCAAAGTGCCTTCCCAGCTGGAAAGTCTAAACACCACTGTCTCCTTTTTAAGCACGCAGCAAACAAACAACTGGCCTCAGCTGCGTCGCAGCTTGCCCCATGGCTCCCTTCTTCCCAAGAAAGAAAAAAAAGACCAGGCCAGCCCTTCCCACGGCAGCCCTTCTTACCACACTCCTTCGGACCTGCAGGCAGGGGCAGGTTACAACACAGCTTCACCCACCATGTCAGTAACTCATCCTCCCAACATGCCAAGCACGCCTTGCTCTCAGACCCAGTATGGTAAGATGCAGACTTTGCCTCCCAAGAACAAACACAACTCATTGCTCTCAGGATAAGTCTTCGGAGCACAACGCAGCTAACTGCCACCAAAACTCGATTACTCTGGGATCAAGGAAGGTTCTCTTGCTGTGCTCTGCAGAGGCAGCAGCTGAGATGTCTCCTCACTTGACACACAAAGTTGCCTTCACCAAAACTTTTCAGGCGCCCCCTGTGGCCATGAGTACAGCTGCTTCCAAAAAGTCATCATGGAAAAAACTTGAACAGCTTTTAAAACCCTGCACTTCTAGGTATTTGAACTAATGCCAGGGACCCACTGCTGGCCGAGGGAGCTCCTCATCCACACCAGTTTAGGATGGATGCAATCTATGCCCCAGAGAGAAGCACATGAGAGAAAAAAAATCTTGCTGTATCTCTTAAATAGCGAGAAATTTTGGAAGAAGGCAGCAAACCATGGCTGCAGAGCCCATGAGTCTAGAGGTTCCCAATGAGATAGAAATAGCAAAGGAAGACTTGAACAATACAGACGTCTGTAATAGAAAGGGTGTAAACAGCCAAATCGGGTCACAGAGGAATAGCACTGGAGCAGCAGGCAAAACAAAAATAGCAGGAAAGGAAAGATAAATAAAAAATTCCTAAAATATATGAGAAGCAAACAGACTGACAAGGAAACAAGAGGGCCATTGAGTGGAAAAAGGAGAAGAGCCATGCAGAGGCAACCAGGGTAGGCCAGGGATTTCATCCAGCCCCAGAGGGGAAGGCACAGGGAGGAAAGAAGACAGCTGAAGTATTTCATTGCGGCAGCAAGGAGGGGAAGAGGAAGATGACTTTGTCAGGAAATTACAACCATCTGCACTTAGGAACAGCAGCACTGGCTGAGCAGTTTCACGTACACTCTGCAAGGCAGGTGACACACACGGTCTGTTCTTCCACCAGGGTGGATGGCTGTGGTGGACCTTCCTTTGCCATCCCCCAGCCCACCACTCACCAGTTCCCTGCTCTGGTGGCTTCGTGTTGCCTCTAGCTCTTTCAGCTACATGAGACTATTTTGGGATAGCAATGAGTGTGACAGGTAAAAACGGGTTTCAGTAATTCCTGCACTGGGGACAGAGCCAGATTTGGACAGTCCTGCATGAAGATGGAAGCAGTCCCTGCCTCTCTTACTGCTCCCTGCTCCACCTCCACTGCTACCACGGCAGGTCCTCTGAAGCCTGGCATGGAGAGCAGCTGCTTGTTGCTCTTCTCTCCCAAAGGTGACTTCTGTCATCTGTGACTTTCCATTCTCCCCAGCTCCCTGAAACCCAGACACCACTGAAGAGGCAGTTATGTCCACAGAAAATCCTTCTGTGGCCCAAAGACATGGGGTTTGCACACACAGCAGGGGCATGAAACCTCATATTTTTTCCCCCCCTCTAACTCTGCATATCTCATCTGCCCTGTCTTTCTCAGCCAAAAGAATTCCCACGACAGGTAAGGAGAAAGGCTGATTTACAGAAAAAAACATCTCTTTGCACGAGGTGGTTATCAAGCTCTGGCAAGCCCAGGATGCACACTGCCTAGCCCAAAACACAGTAGGGCCCTGTGTCAAAATTCAAGGCAAGGGGGTCAAGAGATGAGCCTGGAAAGACTCAGGATAAGTAAAACACCAACGAGCAGCAGAGCAACTACTGAAAAAAGAGACAGGAAAAGAGGCAACAGGGCCTGGGAAGGAGTCTCCATTCCCTGTGTGGAGCTGGACACCACGTGTCACTGGGTCAACAGCAAGGGCCCAGCTGCAGAGCCCACCTCCCCTCCAGTGGGCACCAGGAGTGGGTGTACACTGTGTGATGGATGGTTGCTGCTGAGATGTTTTGGCTCAGGGCTGAGATCTTCACCCCTCGCCTGCAGTGAAGTCAGTCCTGCTTCTTTTGCAGACAGAAAGACAAGACTCCCTTATGCTAACCCCAACTCTTCACCTATTACAGAATGGGCTTGAAGAAACAGCAGCTCAAAAAAGGTGGCATGGTTGTACTTTTTAATTATTATTTTTCTTTACCATTTACCTAACATTTTCATATACACCCAGGGTAAGTGTGGTGCTTCCAGGCTGCCCTCTGCAACTATCAAGGTTGGTAACTTACCTTTCCAATGGAACCTGTGGCTCCCACCTAACATGATCATAGCAAAATCCAGGTCAGCAGAGACCTCAGGTGGTCTCTGGTCTGACCTCCTGCTCCAAGTAGGGTCTGCTCTGAGCTCTGACTTGGCTACTTGGGACTTTATCCAGGCTGGTCTTGTAAACCTCCAAGGATGCAGAAGATACAACCTCTCTGGACAACCTGCTCCAGAGCATGGGGAAAAGCTTTTCCTTCAACACAGCCTCAACCTCTCTTCTTTCCACCACTGTGGAAATTCTCCTGCCCCTGTGAGCTGCCTGGCTCCATCTTCCCAATGCCCCTCCTCACCTCACCAGCCCAGGAGCCTGTGCTGAACCTGCTTGGTTTATCAACCCCCTTCCTCGGGCAGAAACACACACGCCCCAAATTGTAGGTTTAAGGTTTAAAAATCCTACATGACCTGATCATACTAGAGAGGCTGGCAGCGCCCAGCGTGTCCCCCACCGGGACTGAGGCAGGGCTGAGGCAGCAGGGCGGCGGGAGCTCTCCTCATAGCCTCCCTCCGTCCGCTAGCCCTGCCCAGCTCCCCGAGCCCGCCCAGCCGCGGGCACCGCGCTCCCCTCACGGCGGGACGACGGCAGACGCCTGCCGCGGTCCCCGCCGCGGCCCCTCTCCCCGGGGAGGCCGTGCCGTGAGGCGGCCGCCCCGCCGGCCCTGCCCCGCCGCCTCCCGCCCACCGCCGCCGCCATCTCCGCGGCGCCAGCCGCCCTCTGCCGGCCGCAGCCCCGGCCTGCGGGGCAGGGCCCCGCCGGCCCCCGCAGACCGCCCGCCGCCCCGCTCCCCGCCCCACCGAGCCCCGAGGCGGCGAGGGGTGCGGCGGGCTCCAGGCTGGCCGTACCGCCGAGGGGAGAGCGCCCGCACAAGGGCCCTGTGCACCGCAGCGCGCCCGCGGTGCTCGCACACGGCAGGCCCCCGTCCCCGCTTACGCACCCACAGCGCCATGAGTACTTACTGCCTTGTGAGGCTCCTTCACCTGAGGCAGCTTCAGTGTCTGCAAAGAGAAAGAGCTGCACTTAGATCTGACGGCCGACTCTGCCCCGCGTCCGACCTCGGCCGGCCACGGTTCCTCACTCGTCCACTCACTCTCCTCCGGCCACGGCTCCTCTCCACCATGGCAGCCCATGACAGCCGGCACAGAGCGGCTGCCCCATGCCAGGTGCGGGCTCCCTCGGCGGGATGGTGCAGCTGCCCATGAGCGGGCTGCGAAAAGCTGGTGGCCCTCAGCGGGGCCGGGCTGTGGGGCTGAAGCGGGCCGCCTCAGGGGCTTTTTGTTAGAATGCAGCTGCCTTTGGAAGAGCCTCCAACACCGGGGCTCTTGTTCCCCTGGATTCCAAACGGGATGGCTAGACCTGCACACCGGGAGCCTGTGCAGGGGAGCCTTGGGAGGCTCCGGAGAGGCGCAGGGTGCCAGGACTGCCCGCCAGCATGGCTGGGAGTGGCCGCCCCCCGCTCTACCCAGGGAGAGCCCCGCCATCACCCTCCTCGCCTCGGGCCAGCTGCCGCCTTGCCTCCCGGCGGAGGGGCCCTGCCGAGCTGTGCACGGGCCGGACCGACGCACCCCAACGGTCCCACCGTCATCAGTGGAGCTCATAATGATGCGTTTCCTAATTTCTACTGAAGGTTTGTTGAAATCACTCATCTGCTTAATTCCTGAGCAGGCGCTGTTAACCCAGGAAAGCAAACAGGGAACAGGGAACCCCGCTCAGCCTCCCATGGCGTGTCTCCCCTCCACAGCCAGCCACGGCACAGCCTCTACCAGAGATGGGCCACGAGAATCCCCCCCGGGGCTACTCTATCCTGGTCTTAATGAAGGGACATGAGGACTGGTGGGAGGAAAAGCTCCCTCCACTGTAACACGTGGGATGGCAAGAAGCACACAGCAAAGATCACATTCAAGCCCAAAATGAATGCAATGTGCAAGGCTGCAAGCTGGAAAAGAAAACCCACTGTTACAAGTCAAGGATCATAAATGATTTGGATTTCGAAGCCGTTTTGAAGTGTTTCATATTCATCCTAAATTGCAAATACTGTATGTCACATTATCTAATAACATAACTACGTTTCAAAATATTCCGTATGTCTCTTGGAATCACACTTGCGTTGCTCTGAAAACCACAGCTGTGGAATGTCACAGCGTTTTTGAATTTAAAATTTGCAACCTTAAGTAATGAACACTGTTTGCATTTAATTTCCTTATTTCTTAAAAATAATAAAAACAAATGATTGTGGGTTTGTGAATTTGTACATTTCTACTTGATTAACCTGCCCGATTAGATCACTTTTCTAGGCAACGTTATTAATTTGGCACACCTTCATAAACTGAGGGGCCAGATCACAAACCCTCGGTATCATATGCAAAACCTCGACAGTCAAACCCCTGTATTTTTCCACAGCTGCTACTTGTTTGAATTACCACCTATCACTCAAGGAAAAAGCTAGCTGTGGCACAATGGAATTCTGCAAAATGCCGTCCTGGCATTCACAGACAACGGCATAAATAAACCATAAAAGCGATGTACTATGTATGCACCAGGCCATTTCTGTCATTTAAATAGCTTTTAAAAGTACCTCAGTCCAACTTAACAAGAATGAAGCAACACACAAAGGTTTAAGGAGCAGCCATTTCTGAACTGTGTTAAGAAATGTTGTTACTCTTAGTCATCAGGCAGACTAAAGTCTTCATGAATTTAAAAAAAAAACACCTAAAAATCCCCTAACAGCCCACTCAAAATCACCTTTGGGCTGAGACGAAATAATTACAGCTTCAAAACAAAAGACCAATTTCTGAGAAAGCTGCAAAAGTACGTGAGAGTAGGGAGGTTGGCAGGAAAGCTGGAAAATAGGCAAGTTAACTCCTGTGTCTCAAGTAACTTTCTGCATCTCCTATAAAATTCTGCTACAGATGGGGAAATGTACACAGTAACAAACGGATGCTTGGGATGCAGCACAGAGGGCAAAGCCCCCCCCCCCCCCCAAATCCTAGGATTTTTCAGTGGCAGATAATCACACAAATGAAACTCAACTTTCTTCATCTCAGAAACACCATCTCTCCTCAGCAATGGTTATTTCGCTATTAATTTTCATCTTCTCACCTCAAAATTGCTGCAGCCACAGAACTGCTCCAACTCAGACTTCAAAAATGCGCAGTTTGGAAAAACGCATTTTTCCATATTCACGGTTTGAACGAGTCATCTTCCTTTTCATATTTTTGGAATGGAGCGGAACCCATTCTTGGAAAATATTAATCCAAAACTTTGAAAGGTTTGAGAAGTTTTTTAACAATTGGTTAAACTAGAAACTTTGCCTGAAGAGAACAATCCTACTCTAGTGCATCCCGCACCCATTCTGGCGATGGCAGACCGGCCCCTGGGCCGGCACACCCCCACGGGAGGCTATCGCAGAGCTGGTGGGTTCAGAGGGAGGCAATGCAGCAACGAAATAATGTAAATAAATAATAAAAAGCACCCAACTTGAGCAAAGTCATCGTTCAGCCCAGAAAACCTTATCTGGAAACAGAGAACTTCCACCAATTATTAGGACGGAGGCGATATATCCTGCGAGGGTTAAACTGGAGCCTTGCTATTTTCTTTCATTTGCTTTCTGAAGAATTCTCCTTTGGGTAAAAATCTCCCTTGCTTGGCCTCAGCCCAGAGGTTTTTAAATTTACTTTCTGAAAGTCTAATAAAGTAATTTCAGCCAGTTTTGGGGGTTTTTTGAGTTATCTAAAAGTGAAATAATTTTCCTGACTCAAAACATGCAGATGTTTTGCTGCTTGTGTTGCTTAAATACGAGCAAATGTACAAAACAAAACTTTCTAGCTGACTAACTCCTGAAGGGAATCCAAACCTTTTAATGACTTGAAAAAACCCCACACAGCTCAACAAAAAGCACTGTAAGCCACACATTTTGAAGGCCTGGGCTGCATGTAGGCGAAGCGGTAACGTTTGTCTGCACCGATGGCTGGGACGAGCCTTCCATCGCCACCAGCAACGCGCAGCCTTTCTGCTCCCCCCAGACTCCAGCAGCTCGGCAGGAGGAAGGAGCCGCGGTCCTGCGGGGCTGCACAACAGCTCACAAAGGAGCCTTTCAGCTCCACATCACTTTTTTTTTTTTTTTGGGTTTCTTTTTTATTTTATTTGCGCGTTTCGGGGAGGCGAAGGGGAAGGAACGCAACCGTTGCATTTCTTCCTTGACAAAACGTAGTGAGTAAACTTCTTACCTACGTTTCTGATTCTTTGCAGAACCCTTTACGTGGGGTTTTCCGTGGCTGCATCTCGGCTTTCAGAGCAAAGCAGCAAGGGAGGTTGCCCCTGCAAGGCAGCACATCTTCTACAAGCGCTGCCTTAACCCTCTGCACTTGCAAACTGCCAGGAGATCAATCGCTCCCTGAAATTCTCCAGCCAATGCTGAGCACCACAGAGAAGGCTCAAGAAACTAAGAAAATGCCCCATTTTCCAGTAAGAAACCACCCACTCCTGAAGGCAGACAAGAAAAAAACATCAGCCTAAAGAATAACGGGTCACCTCCAACACTCCTTCTCTGCCATGGAGATCTAGAGAAGAGGCAGGTGCAGATTTAAAAAAATATCTGGGGAGTTTCTCCCCAAAACGATCATTACAAAGAAAAATGTAATTTTTAACCTTTAGAGATCTTGCCAGTGTGAAAGTCTTAATGTGGAACTGAATAGCTCAAAGGGTGAGAAATTTAAGTTTTGCACAGGGCAAAAGAAGGGACTGACGAGTAAGGACTGACTGCAAGAGCCGAGAGGGCAACAGAGCTCCCCCCCTGCGCTGGCCACAAGCCATAAGCACCCAGCTTAACTGTTGCGTCTCCAAACTAGACACCGAGATGTACAAAAACCAGCTTAGAAATAACTCTGTTCAAAGCAAGGACAACTTGGGACCTCCAAACCTCCTGGCCTGGGGAGAGAAGTTGGGTCACTGAATGGTGACAGTGGAGCTGGCTAAACAGATGGTTTTTTCAGTGGTTTTGCCCCAAAGATCCAAACCAGATCAACACAATTACTATCTGCTCCCCCTTTTGCATCAGCAGTACTGTCCGTCTGCAGGACCAACCCACAGCCTGGCCAAGGACCATCAGTGCCACAGGAACCACACAAGAAAGCAAAAAGCAGAGGGCTATTCAAGGGGAAGAGGTGTATCCTTCAGCAAATCCCAAAAAGCAGGTATTTCTGCTTGAATGCCCAAAAAGCCCTGGAAGAAAGCACCTAAAGAGAAGAAAAAGGGGCCTGAGTTTGCTCTAGCTACTCCAGTGCTGAGCTGGTGAGTTTACCCAGAATCAGTCAAACCTTCGGGCAAGGCAGATGTTACGTGATTGATGGGTGGCCCAGACCTTGGGGAAACCGCGTCCGATGTGGAAAAAGCATCAGGCACAGGGAGACTGCCAGGTCCTGCCACTGCAGTACGGCTCCTTCCTTGCCCAGCCAAAAAGAAATGACTAAAAGATTCAGGATCCGAGTTTCTGGCAGCTGATAATTGAACGTAATATGCCAAGGGAGCTCAATTCTCAGTGCTTTGAGGACGAGCAGAGCTAGGAGAGCTGCCTTCCAGTGCCCTGGGGTTTTATCCAAGGCATGGACTGCAGATACGCAGGGAGAACATGGGAAGCGCAGAATCCCATCCTCAGTGCGCGTCTAACTACCACGGTATCTCCTGTTTGCTGTGATGGTGCGATACCACCATTCTATATGAAACCTTAGATACACGTGGCAATAAAAGCAGCTTTCGCAACAATTTTTCAGTCCTGCAGCCTTATGCTATTTCCACCACTGTTACTGGTACAGTCCCGTGTACGATTCTCAGGGGCTAATACCAGACAGGGCTTTCCTCCATATAATCCTTGCTTTTTTTTTTTTCCTAACTATACATTACACGCGCATTCACCAGCACGTTGTTTCTCTGCAGACAGCTACACTTCCCCCCTGCTCTACCTGCCAGCTCAGGTTCTGTTTCTGGGAGAATCACATTTACGGAGTTGCATCGAGTTTTCAGTTTGATTTCTTGTGAGTAGCGTACATGAATAAATATCTCATTTTGATTTGTATTGTCTTAAGGCAATTCAAATGCACTTTAAATGTTACAACTACATGCATCAATTTACAGCAACATAAGCCAAGTTTTTTAAGTTTCCCATCTATAAATTGTGCTTCTCCACCACTGATGTGAAAATTACCAATAAATTTCCACATTCAAATTTTGAAAACTTCCATCTTGTACAGCCACACGTTAGAAAGGCTTTGGAAGCAAAAGGTAAAGTCATGTCTCCCCTGAGTTCATGACAAAACTGTGGATATCAATGGTACATGTGTATGTTGATGCATCCAGACCATTTAGCATATAGCTTGATTTCATGATCAAAATATAAATAAATGTATAAATACAAATCAGTTAGATCACACACTAGGAGGTGACCTCCTGCTAGTATAGCTCCTAAAATTCCAGCTGAATTACAGATCCCATAGTGCTTGGGGAAGAGAAGTAAAATAAAAGCAATCTTTGTCCCTAATTTAAATACTGCAATTATCATTGCAAAATTATTGCAGTGTTGTGATGCAAGAGTAACGCATTCTGCATGTCAGCAAATAACTGCTGCTCACTATTATTTTAGGGAATTTTTTTCTTAAACTGCAAAGTGAAGCTACTTTGTAGTTACATTTAAAGGACTTTTAGGAATTTTGTTGGCATTTAGAAAGGAATACCAGCATCGAAAAACAATTCTGCATGTATCTAAGGATACAGAAGCAGCTCTGTGATGTTAAACAGTGCATGAGAAATAAGCAACCGTGCAATTAAAGGATGTATTATGAGACTGTGAAAAACTCTGAGGAGTTAAGGATGTATGTTCACTTTCCAGCTCTGCATCTGCTGACTTCTGAGGGTTTACACATTTGAAATTTAATATTGCATTAGCCTTCATTCTTCATGGATTTTCAAATTTTTCACTGGGATTTTCCTTGATGCTCCTTTAGACATTCCAGTCCATCTGAATTGGTACTGAAAACCACGTGCGCTGACACTGCTGGGTACAACTGAGGAGCTACAGCAGATGCTCCTACAAGCCTGACACCAGCCTTAGTGCTCAACTCCGGTGAAAAAAAATAAAATCACTGAAAGGCTCATGAGATAGTTTCAAGTCCCTGCTCTTCTGTTACTTCAGATACGTATTTCTCCAAATTATACAAACTACGCTAATTGTACAAAACACTGAGCAAAACTTTCACGTTTCTGCAATTAAGCAACATTGAACTGTCTGGACTTACAGAAAATTCAAATAAAGTCACTCCTGACTACGCAGGAGGTATTTCATACAAACAGTACATTTAAAAAGTGACCTCGGCTGACAGCAGGGACATGGGGGTGAGTCCAAATTATCATTTTAAGATAAAAACACAGCAGTATAGCAATGCCAGTACCTGCCTTGATACCCTCCCATCCTGGCTTAACAGGGATGGACTGGAACCCCCAGCGGGGCAGGAACACGGGACATCTCAGGGAGCCGCCTGCCCCTGTGGGGGTAACTCCGCTGCTGGATCGTGCTATCATTTGCCAGCGGAAACTTTTAGATTTGCAGCTCTCCCGACACTCAGCGATGTCTCCTGAGAGCCCCAGGCAGTAAATACTGCACCGAACGCAAGAGCTGCTCCCGACCTCAGAAGAAATATTGCTGCCATAGAGAGCCACAAAGCTTAGCCAGCCCCAGCATTTATCCTGTGAACGGGCCACCCGAAAGAAGCGTTACTGATGAACAGAGAAGCAGCAGAGCACTCTAGGCCTTCCCCAAAATAGTCCCCGAGCCTGAATGTTACCCCAGGATTCCCCAGGATTTGAGCAGGAGTGAGATACCTCTGTGCGCTCGCACATGGGTCTGGAAACAGTTGTAATACTTGTATTTCTTCCCACATATTCCACACTCGTAAGACCCTGAAAAACAAGACAGAAAAGTGTACATCACCATATTAGATCAGGAAAAACAGCCTCACCACATACTTATCCGTAAACTGGGGACAAAAGAATGCAGTTTGCAGCAAAGTAATTTTTGGAAGGTTCATGGAGATAAATGCAGGAAATCACTATCCCAGACTCAATCCTTTTTTCAGCCTTATTTAAGATTCCTTGGCATATTACCCTGAACTTACATTTTCAGTAGATCTTTATAACTTCGCGAACATGAAAGGGCCACTCTCAAAATAGCCTGACTTATAATTTTATAATAATGACTAATATTTCCTATGGACAGAAATAACCTTGAATTACTTTTCAGTAAGTTCCTAGTATATGGGAAAAAAAGCTTTTCAACTGAAAAAAGAAGGCAATATGTTATCTTGAGGCAAGGAGTTTTCAAAATTTCTCAAGAAATGTACAACGTACAAATTTCTCAAGAAACCCACAGAGATTTGGTAAATATCCACCCAGAGGAAACCAAATAGATACAAATAGAACTTTTGACCTTTTTAAGGAAAAGCACATGACCACAGTAGCCTCTCTTCTCAATTTGTGTCTCTAATTCCAGAAAACACACATCTGCAAGCAGTCATTTGAAATGAAACCAGAGAAACAGAGCTGGGAGAATCATTTGTAATGATGAAATTATGCAATGAATTTAGCCTCTTCTGTTTATTGGACAGGCAGACAGAAATTTCCTTAAATTTGTTATTTAAGTTGATTCAACCTTTTTTTTCCCCCACTCCAAGTTGGTGAACTGGCTATAAATTCACCTTTCAAGTTCCCACTGGCAAAATGTATTGCATTTCTTCACTGTCCATCAGCAGTAACTGCGATCCTACCTGTGCCCTTCAGCAGGGCGGGAGCGGCGCTTACTGGAAGATGAGGTGGGAGTAAAAAGGGTTGAACGTTATTTTGTGTGAACGAAGCACTCCCTTTCCATGGACGCTTCCTCGCGCAATCTTTTTCTTACCATGCAAACCAGCAAAACTCAGGGACGAGCCACAAACAAGAACAAAACATTCACACACACACATCCAAATAAATATTCCCAAACATCATTTTACAGCAATACTTACCCGGCGCTACTCAAAGTGAGCTCTTCCCAGGAACAAAACCAACCGCGTTTTTTTTAACACACTCTACCCATGGTTTTTTTTTCCCTTCCCATGCCGTACTTCTTACAGCTTGGGAAGACAACAACCCTTCCAGTTCATAACAGCGCTGAATTCCCTGCCCATCACTGTTAGCATCGCTTGGGACTGTCTTTTGAGCTTGGGAGGTTACTTTGTCATTGATGCTGAAAGAGGCAATTCGCTACAGTCCAATACACAAGAGTACACATCTGAAAAAATACTCTAAATACTGATATTCTAGTCAGTTGACTACGTCTGATCTGCTCCATAGCCTTTTAATTATCACACCTAATTGTATTTTATATATAGATATACATATATGGGACAGTCATCACCCATGGTCACTCTATACAGGCTTTTCTAAGTGAAATCCTGGATACCAGCAAGTCGGCAGCATCTGCCAGCCCTCATTTTCCATGCTCAAGGATGATTATATTCATCGCCAACCTCCAAAATTCTTTCCTGAACACTATTCCAGCTGCAGCCCCAAAGCAGCATGGCCAGAAGATGAGCACGCTCCCGATCCACTAACCCTGGGCAGCAGCTGAGGTTCAGGTACCACCATCAAAATGCTGCTGCCCCCACTCACACCCCAAACCAGCGCTGCGCGCACAGAGCACTGGGAAAACAGGTAAAAAATAGTGAAAAACTCTACGGTGAGGTTTTTTTCCCATTTTTCTTGTATTTCCCCCTTCCTCTGGTGATAGTCTATGGCACATAAAGGCAGTTGTTTGTGCCAAAGTTCTTCAAGAATATAACCTGTCCAAGTATCTGTGTAGTGCCTTCCCTCTCCAATACGAAACCCAAGGGGTGCTGCAGCCCTCAGGTGAGGAGCTGTGCCTGGAAAGACAGGGCAGGAACCAAACGGACCGGTGCGTCCCACGGTCAGTGCTGTTGTGCAGATGTCCTGAAGCACCCAGGTCTCAAGTGCAACCTGGGGAAGGCTGGAGTCACCTTCTTCGAGGCGGGTACCTCTCCCCACCTCCTACACGCGGCGGTAGAGCACTGTCCCAGGAGACAGCCAGGTTGTGGAGGCTGGAAGGAAGGTGCGTTACACCTACAAGAAAGCTGGAGAGGGACTTTTTACAAGAGCATGTAGTGATAGGACAAGGGGTAATGGCTTCAAGCTGGAAGAGGGGAGATTTAGATGAGATCTGAGGAAGAAATTCTTTGCTGTGAGGGTGGTGAGCCCCTGGCCCAGGTTGCCCAGAGAAGCTGTGGCTGCCCCATCCCTGGAGGGGTTCAAGGCCAGGTTGGACGGGGCTTGGAGCAACCTGGTCTGGTGGGAGGTGTCCCTGCCCAGGGCAGGGGGGTGGAACTGGATGGGCTTTAAGCTCCCTTCCAACCCAAACAATTCTATGATTCTATGACACACATCTAAAGTCCTGCAGGCACTGATAGACAACTCAACAGCCACAACTGTGTACTCCACACACCACAATTTGGGGGCAAAGGCACAGATCCTTATATTTGAGAAAGGAGGAATGACTTGCCACAATAAATGTGTTATTAGAGTGGAGGAAAGATGAAGTGGGGAAAAACAAGACATCGCTCCATGTCAAGGCCTTACAAAGAACATGCCCGTGTTGTCTTGGACACTGCCGCCGTGATCATGGTTTATGTCGGACTTTGTTCACATCAGGATGTGTCATGCGGGTTAAAGCTGTGTGTAATAGGAGGGGAGACGAGGAAGGTTTTTGGTTAGTTGGTGCATTCAGTTTTGCCAGGCTTTTCCTGAGCCTCGCAGCTGGAATTTGGGCGACACACCCGTTGCATCCGGAGCTTTCCGTTGCTCCCTGATCCCTGGTTAGACTTTCACACCCTTCCATCACATACCGGACGTGTATCTCAATGCATGGTCAAAAATCCAGGTCCCTGAATATCGATTTCGTGTATATCCAACGGGAGAGCCATGTTCCACTGCTTTTCCATCTAAATTGTGCAAAAAAAAAATCAGAAAAGAGCCCTTAAAGTGGATGCATTTCCAAAGAATAATGATGTCTGAAACCTATTAAAAATTTCCAAGACCCATCTGTCCCTGTGGCTTGCTAACAAAATGTCAGAGGTCACACGGAGTTTCTTAAGGCTTATGCAGCCCTATCTCATTCGGTGTTAACTAGGGAGAGTCCAAAGTGCTCTTGAATTACGCAGCTCAGCACCCGAGACATCTGCATCACGACGTGAGTCAAGCATGTGCGCGTTAGACTGACAGCCTCATAGCAGAAGGATTCACTCTTCACTTTGTCTCAGAAACATTTCTGATTTAATGCATTACTTGAAAAATCCTCTCCAAAATATTTCTCGTAAAGTACGGACCAGATCGAGAGTCTTGTGTAAAACTTCTCCCGATCAACTCGCAGATAACTTCATCCTCCAAAACACAAATACTGACCAGATGGAATTCCCAACATCAGAAAATGACCCACTGCAGCCAAATAGTCTCTCCCCCTTTCTCTTGATTTACAACACAAGTGGCATTTTCTTTTCCTCTCCTTTCTAGAGAGCTTCATGGTGGACTCCTCTGCCTTTCTGCCCCAATGGCCCTGCCCTGAGGAATGTTCACGTGGTGGAGCTCTTCAAATGACCCTGGCCCAAGGCCAGCACGTGAAGCTAGCAAGAAGAAAAGAAGAGGAAATACTGCATGTGGGAGCTGTGCAGTGCCAGGAGCACACCACCGGAGGCAGGGAGAGCCGGCAGTACCAGCGGGGACAGGTGGGTGGGTGGGGAGGAGCGCGGGGTCTGCAGTCGCAGTCACCAGTCTGCTGCTGACCGGACCCCGGGCCAGAGCCAACCTCTCCGTTGGCTTTCTTTGCTTGGGATGCCCAAAGTGGGACCCCACAGAGCTTGCAAGACTTCTGGGGAAAAGCAGATGAAAGGGAAATGGTCCAAACCCACAAACATCAGCACCGGCTCTTCGGCTGGGGGGCTGCGGCTGCTGCCAGCACCCATCCTGCTTCCCTGCACCTGGTCTTATCCATCACAGAGTTTGGACTGCTCCAGACGGATCGAAACAGGGTCTGGAGTAGTCCAAAGTGCAGGGAGAGACATGTGAACATGTAACCAAACAGGTGGCAGCAAACACAAGGCCTAATTTGATGAAAATGCTACAAGCGAATAGCAGCAACTGAGCTGGGAATCCCTGTTATAAATTGCTCCAAGTAACAACTAAAAATATAAATATAGTGTGCTCCTGCAGGAGATGTGTGACTCAGAGAAGAGACATAAATCTTCTAATGTGAATTTCAGCCAAGTCCTGAAGCTGAGTGCTGCAGGAAAGCCGTCTGTCACTTGGAGCCACGTGTGCCCTGAAGCCTTCAGCGCTGTGGCCACAGCTCAGACAACACATCCCCGTTTAACGGGCCATCCCCAGCACACCATGGAAGGTGACTGTCTTGGGGTCGGCATTACCACGCAAAGGAGAGGGATTCATTTACTCCCGCTTCACCCCTTCATCCTGCATCATGAATTACTACTACTGTCAACACCTCCAATTTCAGCTTCCCTGATGAAGGTGAATAAAACTCTACCAAAAGCCTTGCCCTTCTGCATGGCTGAGGTGATTTAGATACAGGGCTACCAGATCACATCATGAGAAAGGCTTCAGGGAGAAAAACTCCTGGAAGTACCGGTGAGCAGCAGCAGAGAACATGAAGCCTTTGCCCTGGAGGTAGGAGGCACCGGCATCTTCAGCTGTTCGCAATCTTGGGCTGTTCCAGAGCAGCAGCCAAAATGGCCAGGGAAGCAGCAGGTGCGGGACGTTTCTGGTGTGAGTTACCCAGATGTCTGCAGCGATGGAAATAGTGCCTGTCTGTGGTTTCTGTGGGGGGATGGAGGGGACCAGAAGAACTGACTGGGAGCCAGTTCAAGAAACCACAAGGAACTGGTATCTGGGCACCACGGTCGGTCCACACAGAGCACAGTATTTGGTGGCCAAACAGAAAAGTTATTCAGAGCCACCTCCCCAACGAACAAGAGTTATGTGAATGGCGGATGAATAGGGGCACTTACAGGGCTCTTTTCACAAAGGAATCGGCCACCAACTGCCAATCGCCTCAGGACCAAGTTGCCTTTAAAGAAACCCAGCGCGAGGCTATAAAATAACAAATGCGATGCACATTTTTCATTTGAAAAGGCCCTTCCAGATAGAAGTTCTCCAGTTTACTTTCTACAGCTTTCAACCACCACTTGTTAAGTAGTAAATAACTCTCTGTCCCTCTCCCCACAGTGCCGATACGTTGAATAGTGTCCCCTGTCACTCGAGCCTGTCCCCAAAGTTCTCAGTAGGTATGACATGTTGCTGTACATCCAAGTTAGCCAACAGCAGAAGCCCGTTCCCTCCTCTGCACAACACCATCGTCAACTCAGGGGACATCATCTGCAGAACAGCTGCTGCTGCCCAGCCAGAAGCCATGGGGGAACAGCGTCCTACATGATGGTCCCAAGCTGCAGATGCTTTCATCAAACACAGGTGATCACGGCTGAAGGAGAAGGTCCTTTGCATCCCATCAGTGATCATCTCTCCACCCATCGCTCCCAGGGCACCAGGGACACCTCTGCATTTCAGGGTTGCCCATGCAGTGAACAACCTCTCAAGAGCTGTGTGGGCACAAAAGCTCTAAATATACACCGAGTATTTCCTCCAAACTGTAAGATCTTTAAGTTGGAAACAGTTATGGACTTCTTTGGCTTTCCCTAGATGTTTTGACCTTGCATAAGTAGCAGTGACCTCCAACCCTGCCATTCTAAGTGGCTGTCCTTCTGGACAACAATGCTCCCAATACAGTCACCAGCTAATGACACCCTCCAGAGTTTTCTTTCCAACAGCATGGACAACGATCAATCAAAACCCTGGAGAAAAATCTAACATCAACAGCTCTTTTCTCTCCTCCTGCAAGAAAAACCAACCCCAACAGCAACACTGTGCAGCTCAAATTAGCCTTCTCTTGAGTGCCTCAAAGGCAACATGGGTCCAGCTGCTCTTTCTACATCAGCAACTGCCTTTGGCTCTCAAAAGTCGTTGCTGGGACCTGCTCCATGTCAGAACCAACAGAGGAGTTCCTTTAGCAAGAGCAGTGCCTCTCCAGGATCCTGCAGAAAGCCCTTTCCTTGCAGCAGGAGGAGAGGACAGTCTTGATGTTCACAGAAAAAAAGAAAAAGCTTCTCATCACAGCTCTGGGTGGGGTGGGATAGGATGTACTATCTTGGAAGTGGCACACCACAGCCAGCCAAAAGTCAAAATTATTCCTACAATGTTACTAGCAATCAGAAAAAACAAAAAACCAGCAACCTGTAAAACCTATTTTTGAGCTAAATGTAATTATTCACTTTCCTCAAAGCAACTTTCCTCAAAGCATTTCAACTTTTTCTCAGGCTTTCCTCCCAATTGCCTCCTCATCTGTGCCCAACACACCCCAGCCCTTGGTTCACCGTGAATTTTGCACATGACTGATGGGCAAGTCATTTAACACATCAAAAGAAGATATTAAGCCTTTTCTTACAGTTGCCCTGATCTTGGTTGAGTCTTTAGGGGTGACCAGATGCAAACAGATAGCAAAAGTTAAAGACGGTCAATAACCCCAAGCCAGGACCTTGAGGCTGATGTGCACCTTGGCTCTGGTCCCCCCGGCAGAGCCGAGCTTCCAGGAACAGCTCTCTGGAGCTTTGCTCCTCTCCCCAACACCACGGACTCAGGGAACCGACTGATGGGGCAGGTTATCCCGCAGCTTACCAAGCGTCTGCTGGTTGCGGACCCCGCCTATGACCACGCAGATCTCCGCGGGCACGTCTCCCGGCCCATCTTTTATGTTCTTCTTGGAATCTTTGGTGTCATCCTGCCAGATCACCTCTTCGATATAGTCATCTGGTACCTCTGTTTTCACCTTCACCTCAGTCATCATTCCAGCCTCTTCACTGGGTGAGGACTGAGATGTCACCGAGTCGGAGCCCTCTGCTTTCGGGCTCCGCGGGCTCCTCTTCAAACACTCCCTGAATGGGGAGAAAAGAGGAGAAAACATGAATCCTCATTGTCAGGTGCTCACTTTCTAATCACTAGGACATAATCAAAGGTACTTTCTTGTAATGCAATTTATTTAAAATAAGTATGGGTAGGTATGCTTGTCTGTCATATATGGTAAGTAATTAAAATTTAACCAGACAAAAGTAATAAAACCATTTGCTAGTAATGAAAATAATCTTAATAATCACAAACAACAGTAGCAGTCATAAACAGACTTGACCACCAACCAAGCACAGAATTTCACCTGGTTCCTGGCAGGTCAGGAGCACAACTCCATCAAATATTATGCCAAGACTAGTCCATACATGCAAAAGAAAAGCCTTATCCTCCTGACATTTTTAATTTGGAGCTATCTCCATCCTACTGCACTCCTCCATGGGTTAATCTATCATCGCACCCTCTCTTTTAACCCTTCAAAGCAATCTAACATCCTATGGTATTCGTATGGCCTTATTTAACATGTCTGGTGACGAGCAAAGGGGATCATCTGTAGTACGATGGTATTTAGGTAGACTATTACGTTATGGACAGATACAACTATCAAAGATGACAGACAAAACTTGATGGGTGGGGAAGAAATGAGGAGTCCAGTCTATTAGAAGCAGATGAAGGAAATAGTATGCGTTTTCATCTTGGAAAGAAAAAGCTGTAAAGTCAAGAGAGAAAACAATCTAAATAAATAAATATTCAAAACCCCTTAAGAGGAGGAAGGAAGCTGGACCCCCCAAAGCTGTAAAACAACATCAGCAAGTGCTACAGTGGCAAAAGGCAGAGGGAGTTTGGGCACGACAGGTGATTACCAAGTAATTGTCCAGAGGGTAGAGCCTCTTCAAATGCACCACCCCACCACTTGTTACAGAATCACAGAATCACACAGCAATCGCAGGAACCATAGGGTTGGCAGGGACCTCTGGAGATCACCCAGCCCAACCCCCTGCCAGAGCAGGGTCACCCAGAGCAGGTGGCACAGGAACGCGTCCAGGCGGGGTTGGAATGTCTCCAGAGACGGAGACTCCCCCACCTCTCTGGGCAGCCTGTGCCAGGGCTCTGCCACCCTCACAGCAAAGAAGTTCCTCCTCATGTTTAGGTGGAACTTCCCATGGTCAAGTTTGTGCCCGTTACCCCTTGTCCTGTCCCCGGGCACCACTGAGAAGAGCCTGGCCCCATCCTCCTGACACCCCCCCTTTCAGTATTTATAAGCGTTGATAAGATCCCCCCTCAGTCGTCTTTTTTCCAGCCTGAAGAGACCCAAGTCCCTCAGCCTTTCTTCATCAGAGAGGTGTTCCAGTCCCCTCAGCATCTTTACGGACTCCCTGTTTTTAATACTGGTTATTAATAAATTCCAACATACAATGCAAAGATAAAATAGTTGCTGGTTCAGTCTGTGCAGAAGTCAGAAGAACTAAATATATAGCTTAGACTATCCAAAAAACAGAGATTTTAAAGACTGTGACATATTTAGAGTCAGGTAAACACTGGGAACGGCTGAAGGTGTTTGAAAACATTTTGAGCAGAAGTAATAGATAAAATAAAGTGAAAAATAGACTGAATTTATGGATGAGAGTTATGAGACCATACAATAGTGAAAGAGAAGGAAATCCCATTGCTTGGAACTTCATAGAAAGTCCGAACAAAGTACAAATGTTAGAAAACTAACACCTGCAATGGTTTCTGACAGGGATTATGAAGCTGGTAGAGAAACCAAAACGCTGCAACTGCAGGCGGAAGCGCCCAGCGGGTGAGCGGGGAGGATGGAGACGAGAGGAGCAGATGAACGAACCGAACAATCTTCTGCAATAATTACTGCACAACCTCCTACACGGACATGGAGTTGCTATTTCAAAATGGGTCAGTCACATCATATTGCCAGATATTTTATTATTCATCCCTCCATTCTCATTATGGAATGAAACGTACAATTAATAGCCCCTAAACAGCGAGGATTAGCCTTGACCTGCCTCCCCACTCGTTGCCGTCCTCCTCACACACACTCCCCCCATGCTCCCAACATCATACAGGGCTTTTACAAGTGAGAAAGATGAATTAAGACAGAGAAAATGTGGTTTAAAGCTGGACGATCTTTATGGTAATATTATTGGATGCCCAAAAGGTCCATCAATCTCACCGACAGCGGCGCGGCGGAGCACCCGATCTAAAGCCAGGGGAAAGGCAGCACCGGGAGCTGAAGTGCAAAACATTCAGCAATCAGCAGAGGGTGGGATTAATTGCAAATCAATCAAACCGAGAAGGTGTGAAGCGCAAAACACTGATAAAGGCAGCAAAAGCGATAGGGTGGGGGGAAAAACAGTGGAGGAAGACCAAAAGCAAACCAGTACAATTCCCACTGGTAGGCAGCAAGGTGAAAGCAGCGAGTGAAAGGCGGCTTTGTACCTAACGGGAAGGGAAAAAGCCTCAGTTATAGATGGTACAGAAACCTCCACTTGCCAATCCCAAACAAAACAACAGAAAAATCAATGCAGGAGCCAAGTCATGTGGAATGAAAAGCTAATACAACTAGCAGCGAGGATAAGGATATGGCTTTCGGAGGAGATTATAAATTGGGTAAGCACCCAGCTTTGCATCGCGCCCCATTCGGATAGAAACCAAAGGACGCGGCACGAAGCGAGCAATGGGCCGCGAGCTGCAAGGCAAAACCTCAACAGGTTTTGCTCCCGAGCGGGGGTATTTCCACAGGGCGCCTGAAGTGGTTGCTGTGGGGCAGATTTATTCATGTTCCAGAATTAAACTGGACATCACTGTTGCTAAAAACGACCGGTGACCCAAGGCCAGCGGAGCCATCGCTCCCTATGCTGGCTCTGCCCAAACCCAGCAGTTGTAGCGTAGTCAAACGTGTCCAGGGTCGTGGGTGCACCCATGAAGAGCACCCACAGTGCTCAGCCGTCACCCCTGCAGGCAGGTCAGGCTGCAGCCGCCCGGAGCCACACTCTGACCTAAAGGACTAAGACAATTTTCAGATAAAGATGCCTGAGATCGAACACGGAGGTGATTTTCTCCCTGCAGGAAGCCGTGGTGAAGCCAGTCCCAGTGCAGACGGAGCGCCCTCGTTTTTAAAAGGTGATTAGAAAAGCTGGAGACGGTTCAAAAAAGAGGCACTGAAATGGTTGGAGACTGCGAAAAGGTATTTTATGCCTTTGTGAGACCAAACAACTTAAATCTGTTTCTCATGCCAAAAGGAAGACTGAGAGATGATTTGATTGTAGCATATTATCATCTTCACGGGGAAAAAATACTCTCTTTCCTTAATTTGGCAGGGAAGAGTAGAGTACGAGCTCATCGCTGGAAGCTGGAACCAGCTGAAATGAGGCATAAAATATTAGCATGGATGGTGGTCCACTGGAACAACTGTTTTCCAAAGGATGTGCTCAGGGAGAACAAATCTCTCCAAGTCTCAAACCCAGAGTATCTGTATCTGGCCGGCTCCGGGTTACTGGGCTCCGTACAGATGCGCACTGGCCAGAGCTGGTGGCCTGAAGCTGTAGGAATATAGCGATCATTAGACCACACTGATGGACCCTCAAAAATGTTGTTCTTCACACTCGATGACTTTCTGGATCCATCTCTGCCAAGAAAGTAATCTCCCGGCTGGGCTGTCTGCTCGTAGGTGGGACCTAAACCTGCAGATACGATTTAAAAGCAATGCTATTCCTCTGACACTGCCCTGTGTGTCCCAAGCCCGAGCAGGTACTCAGTGCACAGAAGGACACCAGCCCCAGATATTTGAGCAGGTGTCTTCTGCATGATTTCATGGCACAGAAGCCCTGAAAGGAGCCTGTAGATCCTTTCAAAAACAAAATACGCAAAACCATAAAAAACACAGAACCACTGAATTTTTACAACAATCTCAGAATCACAGAATGGTTTGGGTTGGAAGGGACCTTAAAGATCATCTAGTTCCAACCCCCTGCCCTGGGCAGGGACACCTCCCACCAGCCCAGGTTGCTCCAAGCCCCGTCCAACCTGGCCTTGAACCCCTCCAGGGATGGGGCAGCCACAGCTTCTCTGGGCAACCTGGGCCAGTTCTTAAACAAACAGAGACCCTCTCTGTCTTCTGACGCTTTCTAGGAGAGAAGAAAGCCGCAGCCAGCAGATGTACGCGGGTTACAGAAGTACCAACGTACCCACCGCGTGTGCCAGGGGGTGACTCCACAGCCCTGGGGCTCCCCGTCCGGCACCGCCGCACCGCGCGAGGGCAGGCACTGCCCGCGGACCCAGCTCTGCAGACCCACGGCCCGCCCAGATCCCAGGGAAAGAGCTCTAAGGTGCCGAAAAGGGAATAAATTATAAGCAGTAAGATTTTTTTCCCCAGATTATATGTAGCTATAAAAATAAAAATACATATATATGCATAAATGCGTGTGTTTGTGCACACACACACATATATGCATGTATACATATAAGAAGGGCTGGTACTTGCATCTCTGGCAGCATCCCCTTGTCACGCCCCGCTCCTACCCCTTTCTGCCACGGCAGCCCCAGGACGCCGTCCGCATCCTCTGCTGACACCCTGAGGTGTCGGTGTTTTACTGCACGGGCCAGATCCTGCTTCACAGCACCCAGGGCCCCGGCATCCCGGCTGTATGAGCCAAACTGCAGGAAACGCCATCCCCGAACATAAGCTTTGTTCCTGACCTGCACCAGGCTGGGAATCAGTCCCACAACACCCAAGAGCGGTTTTATCTACCTTTTTCATTCCCCTTCCACTTCAGAAGGAAGAGCTGTGTTCTTATGTCACTCTTATTATTTCATATCTCCCAGAGATCTTCTAGCCACTGTCAAGCTTTAGCCAGCGTTCAACTTGCAGGCTCTCTCCAGCTCAATGTCCAGAGGAACACTACGGTTTTGCAAAATACCTTCAAATAAATGTAATCAAACAGCAATACAGACCCACCCTCTTTTCTTCTCCTCTGGGTGTGCTACGCCAGGGACAGAGGAGCCAGGAGACTCTGGTGACTTCACATGATGCATGAGAGGAGCATCACCAGCTGCCGACACCAGCAGGTGAAGGCGATGGACCCCTCCTACCTTCCCTGTAGGTGGACAATATGCTCCTCATCCCTATCCTCACAGCCTCCAAATCACTGATGGACAGATTACGCAGGAGAACTTGTCTGGAGACTACAAAACAAGATCCTGACGGGCGATGGGATCGAGTCTTTACTGGCCCTTGTTAGCAGCGACAGGGAAAGCGGTCCCCAACGGCACAGCATCGCAGTCATCATCACTCGCATGGCAACTGTCCGGTGACGGTCCAGCCTCTCATTCTGCTTGGACACCACACCCAAAAAGCTCCCCAGGCGTGAAGGTGGGTCCCTTTCCAGGCCAGGAGGCGCAGGGCTGGCAAGAGCTGCTGCTGCAGATGACAATACACCCAACGGTGCAGCACTGAAACCCCCAGGAGCAGGTCTGAGCTCTCAAAAAGCTCACTTCTGTCTCTGCTGGGGGCTGCACAGCTTTGGAGAGAGAAGGTGGCAGCAATGGTGGAAGACAGCACTCCTAGCAAGAATTACCATCATCCATGGAGGCCACTTCCTTCTGGTTCCACGTGAAATCCAGTTAGTGCTCCTGTCACTAGAGCAAAACTAGGATCAGTTGAGGCTTCTTGGATCCAATGCTCGATTTGCTGAAGTGATGCTGTGTCGATCTGGGTATAATTGTCCCCAAGGTGAAGGGGTGAGCTGGGCTGAAGGAATGATCCTCATGGGACAGCAGAGTTTGAAGCCTCTTGGTTTGGCTGGGGAAACAGTACCAGCATCATGGAGCAAAATGCGAAAGAAAAGGAAATTACCAACACTGGAAGACGGCAGAACCAGGTTTCACTCAGGAGACAGCATTTGCCACGGTCTCCATCAAGCACCGCATCAAGCCAGGAGGGAACACACACACTGACCCAAGAGAGGTGACCCAGTAAAGCATCATTTCTTTACCATTTCTTTGGTCCTTGGATGTTGCATCCCTTGTGAGCCCATGACACTGCACTTCTGAGCAGCACAAAGAGCCTCCAACTCGAGATGAGGATAAAGCGGCAGCAGATCCAGAACACACCACTTCTCCAGAAATTCCCCCCCGAGAGCCACAGTGACAGAGAACGTGCTGCCTGGTGGAGGGAAGAAAACGGGCCCCCGCTCCACCATGTCCAGACCTGGTTCTGCCATTCCTCTCCTGCTTGCAGCACCGCCAGAGCTGATGCACAACTGCCGGAAAGGTGTCAAAGAGGATGAGTAAGAATTGTCAGTTCTGCAGATCCCAAGGCTGGAAGGATGTCTTACTGGTTTTGGGTGGGGGCACACAGAGAGAAGAAGACTACGCAGTTTCCAGGATGACAGCTAAGTCAAATATCAGTACTTCGTACTGGAAGCAGAATTACTGCCCAACATGACCGTGAGGTGACCATGTCTCCGAGCGCTGTGACCGCGAGGCACAGAGCTCACACTGTGCTAAGCCAGAGATCAGCCCCGTCTCCTGAATTCCTGCGGGCACTGCCGGGTAACAGACTGGTACCAGTGATGTGGTCACAGCCTCCACTTGGTGGAGACAGCAGCGCACAGGAACTACAGGAGAACCTACCATGAGTCAGATCCCAGTCCTGCAGCCACCCGTCTCCTGGTGGCTCTGAATGCAGTCCTCAGCCTCACGCCATCACTTTTCTGGGTGAAACAATGCAATTTTACAGCATTCAAGCGTGGCCTTCCAGGGATCAGCTGCAGTTCCCTCTGCAGGTCCAACCTGCATTTAACATCCATGGCGTGATGTTCCCTGGGCAGAGGACCTTCTTCAAACAAAGCACTGTTTGCACAGGACAAAAACTTCTCAGAGAAATCAGAGCAGAGGTTAGCAGAGTGCACAGGCACATCTGGCTTGAACCCTACCTCCTTCCACAGGGTGCATCTAACTTCTTCTCCATGTCTTTAAGCTTTCCTGGGGAATACCAACCTCCTTTACTGTTTAGTGTCTTGTCTTTACTGAGTTGTGGAGTTTGGCAATCCAAGAGGCTCTTCCTTCCCGAGGAGAGGAAGCAGAAGCCTTGGGATGACGTGCTGCTCACACCGTCACTCAATGGCGTGCCTGCCTGCTCCTACAGGTGAGGTACTGCTTCATTTTCCAGAACAGACTCTATGGATTTTAAACATTAAAGAGGCAAACAAACATTGCACTTGCATGTATCACTCCTGCGACTAAGTAGGCCACATATAGCCAATTACTGTATTACCAGCTCTGCCATCTCACAATGCTCATTTCAACATTGCTGCCTGCTTTGATCATCAGACTTTCATCTTCCGATGACGTTACGGCCACTTTCATGTCAAATACAAGCATGTGAAGGCAGAAGAGATTTAAGGAGGCCTTGATGAAGACTCATTGTGGGGAACTGGAAAGGTAGGGGTAAAAATGGGTTCCTGGGCCCATTTAGGCACAGCTTCCCTTGGTCCTACACCCACGATAGCTCACAAAGGCTTTAGCACAGACGGATGATGCAGCAAGATAATATGGACAAATGACCATGCAAGGGGTACAATTTTGGCTATGAAGCCGAGCAGCCTGGATGATGCCCCACTGGCGTCACTGCAAGGAGCAATGCCAGGGCAACGCAAGGAGCTCTTCCAGCTGGAAGGACTGAAGGCAACAGCTGACTGTTTGCACCCGTCTGCTGTGCAGGACAACACTCCACCCATGAAGCCTAGATGAGACATTAGGAAGAAGTTCTGTACACTGAGGGTGGTGAGACACTGGCCCAGGTTGCCCAGAGAGGGGGTGGAGGCCCCATCCCTGGAGACATCCAAGGCCAGGCTGGATGAGGCTCTGAGCAACCTGATCTAGTTGAAGATGTCCCTGCTGACTGCAGGGGGTTGGACTAGATGGACTTTAGAGGTCCCTTCCAACCCAACACATTCTATGGTTCTATGAAGCCAGCGGACCTCCTTCCAGCCGGTTTCCGAGGACAAGCGAGGAGAAGGGGTGCAAACCGAAGAGCTGCAATATGGTGCCGTTTTCATCTTTGGGGAGCGTTTCTTTCTGGCTGTGATAAGCGGAACCAGCAATGACTGAAAGCAAACGGGGCCTGTCAGCTGCTGCAGCCAGAAGAAACTCGCGTTTGCAGTTTGCTGTTTCTGATCTGGAGTAGCATTCTCATAAATAATGAAAGTGACTAAAAGCTACTTAAAAAACACACACTCCTCCCTTATGAAAGAATGAGAAAAAACCCCAATTATAAAAGGACATTTCTTCCAGCTAGGAATAATTTGTCATGTAATTCTCTGAAGACAGCAACAGAAACATGCATGCTCTGTGCTCCCTTTTGAGTGATCTCTGATTGCACATGTACTCAGATGGCTTCTAATGAGGCTATTTTTATAGCACACATCCTGCTGAGCTTTTTGGGAGGGGCAAAGTGAGATCAGTGGAGAATCAGTCTTCAACGTCAGCTCCTGTGTATTTTCTCCTCAAAAGGAGAGGAAAAGGAAACAAATGTGGAGGAGGACATACTGCTCTGAATCAACACCTACAAACAAAGCTCTTCCGCCCCAGCAGCAAACGTGGAGCATCTTCAGTTTTTTCCTGGACACCACTCCAGCTGGAAGAACCAGAGACACATCATTAATGCCTGGATGAGATCAGTGATGGGGATACCCAGCTCCCCTTTGGCTGAGCATCCCGTGCCCATTTACACTACTGAAACCCGCTCTTGTACGGTCCTGGGTGCGCTCTCCTGCTCTGCAGGACGAAAGAGGTTCAGAAGAATGCAGTAAGGAGGACCACGCAGTGGGCACCTGAAGGAACCTGCTTTGCAGAGCCCACCAGCACAATACCATCAGTATGATCTTACAACTTGTCTTCTTGAAACCAACGTGCAGCTGGCTTGTCCCATGCCAAATCAAAAGGCTGTCAGAAAGGAAAGGAAGCAAAAAATGGGGGAAGCTGAAACTGGGCTCAATTTACAGATGTTTGCCATGGTTTTAAAAGAACCAGAAGGTTCCTGCCATGACTGGAACTGAGGGATGTGGAATGGGCAGAACAGATGTAAATGAACTCTCATTTTACATGGAGATGATGCAAGCAGAGACTGAAAAAGAAAGATGTAGACTGAAAATCTGCTTGTCTGATAAATTATTTGTGGTGGCCTTCCTACCCCCTCCCCAGAGCTCTCGTTTGCTCCCTGGAGCAGCCCAGCTGCATGGGCACCGTGCCTTGCACCAGGAGGAGGGAGGTGGAGCAGGTCAGGAAGAAGAGGAACCGCCTGGTGTCCTTCATCAGGGACATCTCTTTTGCAGACTTTACTAGGCAAAATATTTTCAAGTTCAGTATTAAAAGAGAGAAAAGATGGGAGCTATTTTTTCCAGTGTTACAGCTGAACACTTTGCTTCTAGTCTCCATGTCTCCATGCTTCAGCTTTCAGATCTTCCCTCGCAGACTTGAAAGCCAAAGAGACTGATGTACTCATCCAACCCGGCCCCCTCTGCCACAGCTCTCAGAGCCGTTCCTCTCTCAAAACCACATTAGCAGCTTCAGCCAGTGCCTCTTTTACAGAGCCTGTCTTGATTTTGATGCGCAAAGTGCTGGAGTAATTATTACATTTCTGTGTCCCTCCTCTGAGTAATTATTTTCCAAAACAGGCACCATACTTCCAGGGTGGACTGATGCCTCCGGCCACTGAGCCACCTTCCACTTCGTTTCTGGCAAAGAGATTCTGGTACCAGAAATCACCCCTCCATAGGAGGGAACCACCTCTTCTGCTGTCTCTTGAATGAAGCAAAGCAAACACACTTCCTTAATGAATACTGTGTACACACTAAAATATGCCTTCTAATTCCTGACTCTTCCCATGAGCATTTGGGAGCCTGTCCACACTTTGAAGCATGGACGCCGGAGCAGGACAAAGTATGCCTGAAGTATCTCTGAATGACAGACACGGTGGCAGCACATGCTGGTGCACATGTCTAAAACCCAAATTTTCTCTTGGTCCCAGAGCTGTACAAGGAGTTCATGGTCACTTGTGTTCCACCAGATTTCAGTTCTCTGCAAAATTACCACTTTCCAAGATGCCATTGTACATTCTCCCAGCGTGGGGTTTAACCGCTGAAAGCAAATGCTATAGGAAAAACCTGCTCACTCATTCTCTGAAGTTGTTTTGGAGAATGAGAACTCCTTCCTCCATCAGTGGCAGAGGAGTGAAGACTTGTTGAAAAACAGAAAACGAGGAAAAGCTGGTCAGAGCTTCAGGGCATCTTCCATGTGCAACACGCTCATGTGAACCTCACACTTCAAGGACTTCAAGGTCACTGCTACGTTGCAAGTGTTACTTCAAATCTCTCTACTTGTTTTGTCCATGGTCCTATAGGCTCCATCCTTGGTTGACTGGTTGTCTTTTCTTCACAAGGCTGGGGGATCCATCCTTTGCCATACGTGACTTTCTTGGTCACCTATAAACTGTCCAAAATAAGCTGAAGCTAACCAGGATGAATGCACAACTCTCAAAGGCTGTGAGCCCCATGCTCCAAATCAGGCGATTATTTGGGGCCATCACACTAATTGGGCATGCAAAGAAAATTTCTGAGACAAGAGAAGAGGCCCAAACCCCTGTCCTTATCTGGCAAACATTCAACTTTTCTGCTTTCTCCCCCTAAAATAAACTGAAATCAGACCATGAGATCACATCCTTCTGCAGGCAGAAGTACAACAGTAACTGCCATTTAGGTTTTCCTGGAAGAAATTTGCTCAATAAATACCAATACTGTTATGGAGTTCATAAATTTTGAAGGACCTAAAGGCCTTTTAGAAGAGAGATGCCCCAAGTAGGATCACTTGGTCACAGGATCACTGCCTCTAAGGGCAGCCAGCTCTTAAAAACAGAGGCAAAGCTTCCAAAAACGCCCAAATAACTAATGCAACACTTGGTGGTGTGGTGTGGTGTGGTGTGGTGTGGTGTGGTGTGGTGTGGTGTGGTGTGGTGTGGTGTGGTGTGGTGTGGTGTCAGTGCTGAAACATGGGGAAATCAAACAAACAAAGCAGCATAATTTTTCCAATTATCTTGGTCTGCTAAAGCACACAACCTTTCCCAACAACAAACACCGCTTCAGTAAGTGTAAGAGGAATTTAACTGTGTGTTCATTCCTCCAGGGATGCTTGGCAGCTTCAAGTCCTTCAGAAAAGGTAAAACTACAGGCCCAAATCAGGCTGCCTCTCCTCTAGAAATTAAACATTGAAATACAAACCAGAACAATAATCAAGAGCCACAAAGAATTCCTACGGTATTAGCAAAACAAATTCCCTTCAGTCCTTATTAGGAATATCTTGAGGATGGTTTGAAAAGTCTAACCAAATATAAAAAAAATTTGGCTTATCCAAGAAAAAACAAATGCGTGCTGTTTGCCAAAAGCAAAAGAATTCAGTCAGATAAAACATGTGACATACAAATGATGCAGGTTAAAAACTAAATTTAAGATGATAATAGAATAGCTGCCAGCGTCTTTAAATTTTCAAGCGTGGAAATGTCAACAGAGACAAAGAAATTCAGGGAAAAACAAAGAGAATAGATTAAGGGTTTATTTATATCGGTGAAAGAGCTCTATGCTGCTTGACTAAGAAATGACTGAGGGGGTGACAACTGTCTGCAAACGTCCGTAGGTCCCTCAACACGGCCACAAGGAGCCTTCGCCGGACCGTGCCGCCAACCCGCCGGCAGCAGCGTGGCACGGCACGGCCGCAAGATGAATGGGGTAAAATGAGCAATGGGAAAAGACGGACAGAAGAGGAGACGGGACCATGGGACCGGAAAGACTGGTGCCATCCAGCTGAGGATGTCCTGCTGCTGGAGATACACATGCATTTAATGTAAAGAAGCTCTGATGCTTCTTTACACCAGAACCACCCCCAGCTGGCCAGGAGAGGGGGGGACCCAAGGAAAACCATTTCCTGGCAACTCGGCCTTGCAGAGGACATTAGAGCTACCATGACTCAGTACTTTACAGCTCCAGAAAGGGACATTTCTCCACCTCACACCACCTGAAGCCCTCCAAGGCTCTGGTGCTTGGCAAAGTGGTGTGGATTGCACAGGAAATCCCATGGGAGCCGGGATGCAGCTGAGCGCTGTCATCTCTTCTTACGGGTACATTTGACCTTCTTTTGGGTTTCAAGGAAACCTGCCTGGGTTTCCCACAGCTTCTGTGCTGGTCACAGTACGGAACTAACTATCCACTTCTCTTAAATTGGCCAGAGGGGACTTTTGTGGGGGGTTTGTACTGGTTGGTTGGTTGGTTTGTTTCTTTTTGAAGATGGCTGGTGAGAACCCTTCAGAGAGCACCACGGCTCATTAAATACCTTGCCTAATTATCTCTCTTTCTGACACAGGATGAGTCTGAGGCTCTTCATGCTCTGGGACTGAAAATCCCACAGATGGCCTTTCAAAGAAAGGGGAAACAATTTAAATAATTTTGCTTCTTGGAAACATTCAGCCCTTGGCTTGTCCCACCACAGGATGTGGAGGCTTCTCCCAGAGTTAGGAGGACAATAGCTTCCAGCGTGGGGACACACGGAGGTTGTCCTCCCCAAATGCTGGGGACCTGGTGAAGACTGGTCAACTGGGAGAGGAGCCTGCAGAAGAGCTGGTGCCATCCCAGGGCAGAGCATCCCTTGGGTTGCAGCTGCTCAGGAGGATGTGTCCGCAAACAGAGCAAGAAATGTGGGCAGGAGAGGGAAATATGCCACCAGTGAGGCTGAAGAAGGGTGAACTGAGAAGAAGGTAATAGGTGCAACCACTTCTCAGTGCCTTCTCCTCCAGCTGGGAAGTCCCATCTTCCAAGCTAGAGACTGAAATGACCAGACTACCTCAGCACCACGGCTTGGTCTGGCACACTGGGGAAGATGGCATCGTGTCAGAGTGGGAGACCTCCAGACAAAAGGACCTGCTGGAAGCGCTCCTGCCTGCACAGCACCCTGCCTCCCTCCAGGCCAGCCCTTCTGCTGGACCTCCATCTCCCAGAGACCTCCCACCCTTGTCGGGACCTCTACCACAGTGCTGTAAACGCTGCAATAAAGATGAGAACCATCCGTGCCCTCACAGCCAGCTCACAACCCCAGAAGCTCTGGGATTCTACCTCCGTTTCAGGAGCAGAACATGCTTTTCTGCACGGCTACATCTGTGCTGCGAGCGGGTTCCCCGGCTGGTGACAGCCCTGGTGCAGACGGGGGCTGAGCTTCCAGCTGGCTCCGTTCCCTCCGCAAACAGATGCAGTTCCTATATCAGGGTCTGATTTATTCAGCAGGAGTCTCGCACATTAAGCATAGTTAAGTCTGAAAACAAATCTAATGACTTTAAAATAAATAGCCAACGGAGGACTTGAAACTAAAATTCTTCCTTCCTCTGACACCCACCACATAAACAATAATAATTATATAAAACCATGTCTAACACATGACTACACAAGGCTCTGGTGACCAAGAAAAGCACACGCTGCTTGTCAGACATAATTGCACATTTGGTTTTTCAATTATTTCTTGTCGAGATCCAGAGCCCACCATCTGAATGCTGACATTAATTATTGGTAAGTAGTTAGTTTTACAGTAGCGTTACACAGACTCCCGAGGATTACCCTGAGGTCGGCAGCTCCCAGTGCCACTCCCCCACTCCCACTGCCCTCCGGTCCCTCCAAGCCTCCAGGGCTGTCACCTGGACTCACACCTGTGAGTGGTACCAAATCATAGAATCATAAAATCATAGAATCACAGAATGTGTTGGGTTGGAAGGGACCTCTAAAGTCCATCTAGTCCAACCCCCTGCAGTCAGCAGGGACATCTTCAACTAGATCAGGTTGCTCAGAGCCTCATCCAGCCTGGCCTTGGATGTCTCCAGGGATGGGGCCTCCACCCCCTCTCTGGGCAACCTGGGCCAGTGTCTCACCACCCTCAGTGTACAGAACTTCTTCCTAATGTCTCATCTAAACCTGCCCTGCTCTAGTTTAAACCATTGCCCCTCGTCCTGTCGCTACATGCCCTTGCAAACAGCCCCTCCCCAGCTTTCCTGGAGCCCCTTTAGGGACTGGAAGGGGCTGGAAGGTCTCCCCGGAGCCTTCTCTTCTCCAGGCTGAACCCCCCCAGCTCTCTCAGCCTGTCCTCACAGCAGAGGGGCTCCAGCCCTCCCAGCATCTCCATGGCCTCCTCTGGCCCTGCTCCAACAGCTCCGTGTCCTTCTTGTGCTGAGGGCTCCAGCGCTGGACACAGCACTCCAGGTGGGGTCTCACCAGAGCAGAGCAGAGGGGCAGAATCACCTCTCTGGATCTGCTGGCCACGCTTCTTTGGATGCAGCCCAGGATGCAATGGGCCTTCTGGGCTACGAGTGCACATTGTTGGCTCATGTCCACCATGTGCAGAAGGGGCTTCAGAAGAAGCTTCAAGAAACTTCCCAGCAGACAGCAGCAGGGTAAGGGATCCCCAAGCAACATGCTGCATCCACGAGGGCCCATGTCACCTACTGATGCCACCCTCCAGTTGAGTCCCCTCTGCGCCCCGCCGAGCACCCAACTCTTGGCGATGCGCTCCAACAGCTAACTGCCCATCACGCAAGACAACATCCTGCCTTTGACTGGCTTTTAATTTGCTGCCTTTTAATTTTGTTGACTCTTTTTTTTTTTTTCCTTGCAAAAGGAGGAAAGAAGTCTCTGATCTACCTTTTCTGGAGTCTTCAAAAACACGCACAGCTTTGTCACGTTGTCTCTTAGTTGTCATCTTCTCCAAGGCAAACAGCCATCTCCCTTGTAGCTCCCTTTAAGGAAGGGGGATTTTATATGCTCCTGGTTAAGTCTCTTCACTTTTTAAAATTTCCCGTTAATAAGCGTACAGGGAGGTACAGGAACCCCACACAAGTTAATAAGGCAGGAGAAGAGTGAGTGTTTTCCACCACCCCTAATTCTCAGCTGCGAACAGCTGCACGCGCTGAACCGCGTTATTTCAAAGGCAGCCGACAGGCCCCAGCAGGGCTGCGGGGGGATCGGATCAGAAAAAACCTGCGCCTTCAGAGCTCTTAACATTTCCTTGAAACAGAATAAAATCAATTCAATACAATAAATAAACAAAAATAGTATCGACCCAATACAATGGTCACCACATTAAGATCGAGCATGATACAGGAAAAAAAAATAAGTTGCAGAAAGATAGAGTTGTCCCGGCAACCTTATTTTGCTTATATTTTTTACCGATATAAATTAACTGTTAGAAGCTTCCTCAACAGTTTGCAATGAGTGGGAGTTTCAAGCAGCAACAACTTTGAAAAACATCTACCTTGTATCTGCAGCTACGAACAGCCTCACGCATTTCACCAAAGACCAATTTCAACCTTCAGTCCCTGACACAGCTTTCTTGAAATATTAAATTTTTATTCCATTTTGGTTTTTTTAAACGGACTTGGTCACCTTTTTGCCTTTTTTTGACCATCTTTGGCTCAATCAGGTAGATGCTGAAGTGGATTTTGGTTCCACTTTTCTAAAAGAACAACTGATGTCCCGTCTCACACTTCTCTACACAGGTACAAAACCGCAGCGATACCGGAGGGAAGCTCTGCCGCCCGACGGGCGCTCGGGTGCCCTCTGGGAAGGCCGGGAGGACACTCGGGCGCCCACGGGGGAGACACCGAAGGGTCAGCTCCCACCTGGAGACCGCGCTCACCCACCTGCTCTGCAAAACCCTGTGGCGAGAGCCACGAAACTGAGTTAGAAGTCAGAATAAAGGATTTAGGGGAAGGAAACGATGCCTGACTCCTTGCTCCTCAGCCTACACCGTTCTCCTCCCAGCACTTTGTTCAGGCTAATTCCCAGCATCCTGAGAGCCAGCACTGCTGGACCACACTGATGAGCCACCCCAAAACCGGGAAAAAAGACATTTTCCTCTGTGTAGGACACACAATTCTGGCGCTGCTTCCAAAATCTGCCTCCCCACCCTTCCACCCCTGCCGAGCCCAACCCAGCGGGCACCCCAGAGGTGATCCATGCCGGGCAGCACCGCTGTACCAAAAACCCACCAGTAATGAGGGTATTTCATTGTGAAGCGCCGAGCGGCAGAGCCGGGGCGCCGGGCAGGGGCCTCCGTGGCGGTGGGGAGCACCCGGAGGTCGGGGAGGACCCCACACCACAGCGTTTGGGAGATCAGAAGAATGGAGCAGGGTTTTAACATGGAAGGATGTGTTTCACCTCATGGATAAAACTTCAGCAGCGCTTTCAAGTCTTCAGAGGGATGAGGAGGGTGCTCTGGCACCTGGTGAGCGGAGAGACGGTACTGCTGAAGTGCAAAGGGGGGGACAGAAACGCAGCGGGAGCTGTGCGGGAGGCAGCAGTGCTGGCGGTCGCCGCTTCCCCGCTGAGGGCGGTGGGTGCGCGGAGAAACGCCTCATGTCTCACCGGGGTCTGCTCCCCGGGGCAGAGGTACCAGGCCCATCAGCGGCGACCGGCAAACCTTGTCTGGTGCCGCGGTGCTGGTCTCACTGCGCACACATCTCACCGACGCAGACACAGTGGCTTCTGCCACGCCATCATGGCTTCACTGCTCGTGCCACTGCGGCGTTCGGGGGGTCCCCACACTGCTGTGCCCCTCGCTGAGGAAGGGGCAGGTGATGCTCCTGGAGATGATGACAGGACGGGGCGCAGCCCCCAGCACCATGTGGACTTTCTTCCACAGCAGCCAAACTGGCTTTGGTTTTCTGTTGTTCGTCGTCCCCTTCTCCATGCTGATGTAACCCACAAACGTGCCTCAGGTGCTCAGTGCTCCCCTCAATGAGCTGGGCATCGTCCCACCACATGAGAAGAGAAGGCTCCAGGGAGACCTTATAGCAGCCTTCCAGTCCCTGAAGGGGCTCCAGGAAAGCTGGGGAGGGGCTGTTTGCAAGGGCATGTAGCGATAGGACGAGGGGCAATGGTTTAAACTAGAGCAGGGCAGGTTTAGATGAGACATTAGGAAGAAGTTCTGTACACTGAGGGTGGTGAGACACTGGCCCAGGTTGCCCAGAGAGGGGGTGGAGGCCCCATCCCTGGAGACATCCAAGGCCAGGCTGGATGAGGCTCTGAGCAACCTGATCTAGTTGAAGATGTCCCTGCTGACTGCAGGGGGTGGGACTAGATGGCCTTGGGAGGTCCCTTCCAACCCAACACATTCTATGAGTCTATAACGGCACCTCCCTGACTTTCTGAGCATCTTCTCCAACTCCCGTGGATGTTTCCACGCTGGGCTGCAGCCCACTCCCCGTCCTGGGCCACTCCCTGGTGCATCTTCAGCGTTGCTCTTCTTTCCAGTCTGGCACCTCCAATCTCCTACATCTCCACCTATTTTTCCACAAAACCTTTTAAACCTGGAAGGTGAGTTTGCCACTTTGCTTGTGGATGGCAGACAACCAGGAACAGGCTTCGAGCACGCACGGGACCAGGTAAATCCTACTGTCACCAAAGCCACACTTTGCTCTCAGCTCCCACCACCTCCCCAGCGCCCAGCGCTGCTCTGCAGAGGAAACCCAGCCACGAGGAATTTGCCAAGGAAGGAAAGCTGCCCCTTCGTCCATGCTTCCCCAGCTCTGGATTGATTTCCATCAAATAGACATGGAGAGGGACCAAGAAGGACCATCTTTCCTGCATCCCAGCAAGCCCAGCAAGGCGAGATGTCCTACAGCATCAGCAGGACGGGTGGCAGCAAACGGACACGTGGAGCAGAGTCCCTTGTGTGCGACCTGACATGTCCTGTACCCACCAGCACGGGAGCAGCAGAGACAGCCCTTGGTGGGATCTGAGAGGGCTGGGGTGGGGGGACACCCCCCTCCTCTCCTCTTGCGTGGGAGCAGGAGTGTCTGCACCCAACCGCCACAGCACGGCCCAAGGTCTCCATCCAAGAACCTCATCCTGTGATGGTCTTTGCACCCCGGCGCGGACATGGGGCTGGGGGGGCTCAGCCGTCCCACCCTGCACTGCATGCAAACCGCCTCTCCTCACCGCCCGCACGGCCAAAACGATCCTTCTTGCATCTATCATTTCAGTAAAATCCAAAAACGTGTGTATGGATTCTGTGCTCTAACAGCTCCCAGCTCATCCCTCTCGTGCGGTTGCCCTTCGTCACCCATCTCCGAGACGGAGAGCCCCATCTGAGCAGAGCCACATCTGCCCACCATGTCCCACCCCAACAGAGAAAACCATCCACCTACCTGCTGGAAGAGCTCCTCCGCCCACTGCTGTTGCTCTCGTCGGCCTAAGGAGCAAAAAACATGGGAAAAAAAAGGCTGTTTAGGTTAAGAAAGGCAAGACTGTCCTCCAAACTCTTCCTGCTAGCTCGCTGCACCAAAATACCTGGGGTTTTTCCATTCTGAGTTACGCTCATGCCCCACGTTGGTGGGACACGTCGTGCCCTGAAGGTCTGCAGGAGGCCAGGGCAGGGCTTCAGCCCCAGCCCCACCACGGGGGCCGCCTTCTGAGCCGATTCCCTCCAGCTGCTCTCGTGCAATTATTTTATCGCGCTTTACCAAATTTTAAAGTAACGATCCCTTCTATGCAAAAACATGCAATTTGCAGGAGGGAAATAAGGCAGAAATAGCCAAATTCAACGCTGTGTCCAAGCTGAGATGGCCCCGCTCCTGGATGAGAGGGGCAGGTCCAGCCCACCTCCCTTCGGTAGCGACGAACTGCCTAATTGAGCCCCTCTGGGCCATTAGCGGGGAGTAACGAGGGTCTCCTCCTTTTCGCCTCCTTCTCCCCGGCTCTCTGATGAGAGCCTTCCTTGGAAAGACAATATTATTCCAAACCCAGAAATTTTATTTCTGAATTTGTGCAAATACAAGTTAAAAGATATTAGCTGCATTTCACATTTTGTGCAAATGGCAGAAACAGGCAATTCATGTGCAGCAGGATGGGGGCTAGCCAACGATTTCGATAAAATAAACCCTTTTTTAATTTAAATGCTAATGCACTGAATTAAAATTTAATAACTGAGGAAATTGAAAAGCCGAGCAGGAATATTGGAAATAAATCCAAGCAGAAACAGCTGAAATTAAAAATTCTAGAGAGTGGGAGGATAGCAGCTAAGCTGTCTTATATGATTACATTTTTTTTAGGGTTTTTTTTTTTTTTTTTTCTTTTCAGAACGAAGGGGGGAAGGAAAAAAAAATCCTATCTTTGGCTGGCTGTAGGGCAGTAAATCGAGAGTGCTGTGATTTATTGCTCAATTTTCCTGAGGGAAAAAGGCTTTCTTTCATGCTGAAATATTTCATAAATTTCAAGCCAGCATAAATTCTTAATTTAAAAGTTATGGAGGTCACATTTAGTGCACTGGTGCAATTCTGAAATCTTAAAGGAATAGCAACCAAAAATTGCAATTTGATTTTATTTTTTTTAATTCTTCCTGTGAAATTTTGTTCAAAGGGATTCTCCGAGTTACACGCAGCAGGATCACGTCCTGGCTTCTGAAGGTTTAAGAAAACCACTGGAAATTAAGAAAGAAAAATCTAATTCAATTACAAAAAGGGGTGGTATTATTATTATTATTATTATGATTATTATTATTATTATTATTTTATTATTATTGTTAGCCACTTGAGGAATTTCTGTTAAAAAATTTCCTCCCTCCATTGCCTGGGAAAAGCCAGAAGGGAGGAGCTGACAATGTAATTGCTTCTGTTAGATCTCCAATCTTTTGTGAGCACTGATATGTTCATTTGTTATACAGCTGTTCAGCTACAGAAAGGATGTCAGAGCACCCATAATTCAAAGCAATCAATCAAAAATTAATGATTTGTCATGCTTACACAATGGAAAAAAAAAAAAAAAAGCAAAAAAAAAAGCTTTATGGGTTCCTGCAACTGGTAGATTGCTCAAACCTTCGGGGCATTTTCTAGAAGATTAAATCTGTGTGTACAGAAAAAAAAAAAAAAAGGACAAAAAAGGAAAAAAAAAAAGGAGATTTAATGTACAGCCAGGGCAGAAACCTTGCGGGGTCCTGGGTGTCGCTGCTGTCCCACATCCCCCAGAGCCGGGCTTTGCTGCCATTCCCGTCCGTTTGAAGGGCTTTCTGCTCAACCCAACGTCACAAGTCCCCCCGCGAGCCACATTCCCCAGTCACAGGGAAATTGCCCCGGCTCCTGCAATTATAATTCCACGTGAAAAACACCCGCTGAATGTAAGGGTCGCCTGGACAAGCGCTCCTGAAAGCCGCAAAATGCAGAAGCCAAAGCTAAAGCCAAGCCACCACCTCGACGCCACACCACCTGCGGGACCACAACACCAAACGTTAACCTAAATATTACCAAAAATTAAAACATTTCCATTTGGGAAGCACACAGCAAACCTCAACTTTGGAAAACCATCCGAGATATTGCAAAGTTATTCATCCTCCATGTAAGCAAGAATTTCTTTACACATACATTAATTTTGGGAACGCGTTGTAGGGGGATTGTGCTCCTGACGCGAAGTCTGTCCATGTCCCGATGCCTGTGTTATTCCTGGTCACACACAGGTGTTAGCTGGGGCCTCCGGTGCGATTCACCGCCCAACCTAACGCAAGTATTACTCTGTGAAGGATCACGCGTGTAATTCATTTTATGCTCCTTTTCATATTTGTATTTGGAGTTGAGCGAGTGAATAAATAATGGAAATAAATGACATGGTGACATGGCGACTGTGGCCTCTGCACTTCCCGACCATCACCAACCGCCTGCACCGCACCTTCTGGGGCCAATACACAATTTTATTTACTTTTTTTGCTTACCCTCCCTATTCTGGGTGTGTATGCCCTGCCCCTTCTGTCCGGGTTTTTTTTTTTTTAAATTGTTTCTAATGCTTGTTTTCTGGCTTTTTGACTTCTTTTCATGAGCAATTCATGGACTCCCCTCTCTCGAGACGTAGCACATACTAGTGCAGAGGACAAGAAGTCCATGAGGAGCACAGGGAGGGAGGTGTGGTGGTGCAACTCCACCAGCACTGGGGGGGGGGGGTTTCTTTATTTTAAAAGAAAAAAAAAAAGAAACAAGAGGAACCACAAGAAATAAGAGCGCCCAATCTAGATGGTTTCACACCAGCCAAGATGTTCTTGGAGAGGAGGCATCTCCTGGGCTTCTCCATGGGGGAAACTCTCAAAACCCACCGACGGAGATGGGCAGAGCTGGCGCGGTTGGGTTTGGGCTGTTCCAAGCCCACGGCTGACTCCTTCGTGTGGATCCATTAGACCTCACCAGCAAGCCAAGGCTGAAGGAAATCAGGTCTAGCTGTCCTAGAGGTTTCTGGATGCTTAAATAAGCCCTTCCTCACCAAAGGTGCCACCAGTAGACACCTTCACACGCTGCTCCCCTTTCCAAACACGCAATTAACCAGCATGCAATTAACGTGTCTCGGTTACAAACTCTTTAGGAGCGTCTCTGTTTTGTTCAGCACTTGTGCAGCGCCAGGCACAGCGAATCCCAGACCATCCTACGGCTGCAAGGTGATTTCACCATAAATCACCGGCACCCGCATGACTCGAGACCACAGCGCGTCCAGCCACAACGCAGGAAGGTAATTTCCTCCGATTGCACACAGCATGCGAAGGTGAAAAAGAGTAATAAGGAAGCGCCATGTTGTTCTTCTCAAACTTAGCAAAATAAACACAATTACAAGCTTAAAAAAAATTACTGCAGGAAAGTGTATGTACGTGTTGGTTGATGAGGATCTCAACACGAGGCAACGCGCGTTCACAGCCCAGAAACCCCCCGCACCCCGGGCTGCATCCCCAGCAGCGTGGGCAGCAGGGCGAGGGGGGGATTCTGCCCCTCTGCTCCGCTCGGGGGAGACCCCCCTGCAGTGCTGCCTCCAGCTCTGGGGCACCAACAGCAGAAGGACATGGAGCTGTTGGAGCGGGGCCAGAGGAGGCCCCAGAGGTGCTGGGAGGGCTGGAGCCCCTCTGCTGTGAGGACAGGCTGAGAGAGCTGGGGGGGTTCAGCCTGGAGAAGAGAAGGCTCCGGGGAGACCTTAGAGCCCCTTCCAGTCCCTAAAGGGGCTCCAGGAAAGCTGGGGAGGGACTCTGGAGCAGGGAGGGGTGCCGTGGGACGAGGGCAGAAGGGTTTTAAACTGAAAGAGGGGAGATTTAGATTGGGTGTCAGGAAGAAATTGTTTGCTCTGAGGGTGGTGAGCCCCTGGCCCAGGTTGCCCAGAGAAGCTGCGGCTGCCCCATCCCTGGAGGGGTTCAAGGCCAGGTTGGACGGGGCTTGGAGCAACCTGGGCTGGTGGGAGGTGTCCCTGCCCAGGGCAGGGGGTGGCACTGGGTGGGCTTTAGGGTCCCTTCCAACCCAAACCATTCTGCGATTCTCTAAGTGAGGCATGTGATTTCCCTCAGCTCTCCATGGAAAGAGGCAAGGCCACCATGGCGCAATGCCCAGGTCCCTGTTGGGCGGCTCCAAGCCTCATCAATTGCAAAGCAAATCTCAAAAATAACCTTGACACCAAAGACTGAGGGACTCAAATCACTGGATGTGTCTTTGGCACAGGGCCGTGTGGCAGCACCGACTGTGCTGCCCAAAGAACTGGCCATTGCGCCCGGCGGGACCCCCTGCAGCAACCTGGGCAATTGCCACCTCGATGTTCAGCAGAACGTCTCCACGCCATGGTGGTACTATGAGGACATCCCATCTGCAACCCTACCCGAAAGGCGACCTCCTCCTCCCTCACTCTGCTTGGGGCTCACCGTCAGCACGGGGGAAGTCTAGGAGACGCCTACCCACATATTTTTAAATATCTGGCTGAAATAAGCTTTTTTCCTTTTATTTTGCGGTAAGCCCATTTGGAATCAAATGTGAAGGGATGATGCCTTTTGCAGGCCACGCTATTAATCCATTTAAAATTAGATGTTGCATTTCAATTCTAAAAAGCGGAATTTAAGGACTACACATATCGTAAGCAAGTCAAAGCGGTGATTTACTGGAAATCACCATTGAACCGCCAGCAACCAGACTGGGCTGAAAAGGGTCAGAGCAGCTTTCCAGAAAGCAGCGTCTTTGGGAAGGGTGAAGAGAAACCTCCTGCGCACCAGTTTACCCAGGTAATTTAATTCGGGGACTTCTTCATTTATAATTGAAAAAGCAGAGGAGCTGAGTTTGCATCTGCCGGCCATCGGCGAGCAGGGGAGGACGGACGCGGGGCTCTGAAACACAGGCTGGGTAATTAGTCGTACAATCTCTCGTGTAAAATAATTTACAATTCAAAATACGATTCCCTGAAGCTGCTTTTGTACATATCGGGTACGTTTAAGGTAGTTTTGTTTAACTAATGCCAATAAATATCTATTACATTAAAATGCACGAAAGCAGAATGTGGTTTCTGGCCATATGCTCCTCGACTCAAGTTGTAAGCGAAAAGTAAATCGTGTGATAACTAAGAAATGTATCAGTCAACATCTCCTAGCGGGATGAAGTGTCAAAAATTCGGAGTCCAAGCAGATGCATAACTGACCTGAGAAATGCATGTTTATAGAAAGGGCTACGCTATATTGGGAAAAAAACCCAACATTTTAACAGTTACTGCAAAACAACAAAATAACTAAAAACCATAAAAACGTTAAATGAGATTTCGGAAGATTTAAGCACGGGCTTTCTGCCTGATTGCTTAAATGATGATTAAAAACAATTATTCAAATCACTCGGATTTGCATCCACGTACGCCACGCGCAGATCCGCTTCCCACGGGCGCAACGCCCAGCGTGGGACGGGGGTGCCAGGACCCCCCATCTGCCACCGCCAGGGGAAAAAGGGTTTAAATCCATTGATTTACTCATACACAGCTATTTATTCATACACGCACTCCCATGATTTGCCTCCGAACTTCATCCCGGCTCTGCCGAGGGGAGATGCCCCTAATTCTGCCCAGGGTTTGGAGGAGGAGCAGAAGCCGCTCGCCCCAGCCCCTCTCCCAGGGCAGGGAAAGTCAGATTTACTCTCCAGATGCTTTGTAAAAGCTCTGAATTGTTTGTTTTACCTGAGGAAAAAAAGAAAAAAAGAAAAAAACAAACAACCACAACCCACAACCTGCTCTCCCTGAACGCCTTCCCAAAGACAGCTGAATAATTTTTGGCGAAACACAAAAAAACACACGTACAGTTTAGAAATGAGCCGGCAGCACCCAGCATGGAAAAATTTCACCCCAAATAATTAAAATTTGGCAACGGGAGAAGCAACTGAAAACAGGTCTCACAAAGGAATGTGCCATAAAAATAACTGCAGGCCTGCCTACCTGCGCTGTCTGTTATTATTAACTTCAGAGCAACAGAAAATGCAGGAAGTGCCTTTTTTTTTTTATTTTATTTTTTAAACAAAGGGCAAGACATTGGCAGTTTCCTATTTAATTTTCATTAAAGAGAAAAAAAAAGCAGTACCGCATCGCACCAAAACATCTGCAGAGCACAAGGATCCATAAATACGCCCGTGCCCCTTTTTTTTTGGGGGGGGGTGTCTTTTCTTACCCCTGGCTAAGGAAACCCAAAGCCCTGGCTTTTGCATAGCGCCGCTGTCCCCTACATCACCCCCCCTTGTCCTTCACCCCCCTCCCAAGCTCACTGCTGTCCCCCAAAGTTCATAAAGAGCAGGGAGACGTTGAGCCGATGGGGGAGCTGAGCAGGAGCCATGTCCTGGTGCTTCCCGGAGCCAGGGCATCCCCTGCCCAAAGGAAAACCATCCCCCGTCCTCATCCTTTCCCTCTGCAGATCCACGCACAGCCTCCGAAAGGGATGAATTTTCCACCAGGGAACAAGTAAGTTCCTTGGGACGGAGGAATGCGCTGCCTATTTCCTCAGCTGCAGCTTCCCCTCAAGAAATAACCAAAATAATAACGATAAAAAAAAAAAAAAAAAATCTGCACGGAGGAAATCTGAGCTCTACCAAGGCATCTTCTCCGGCCCCGCGGCAGAGCCCAGCCCCGGCAGTTGAGGGTCTCCTGTCCACCCCGGCCCATGGCGAGGGCTGCAAACACCCCCGGCCTGAGACACGGGGTGGGAATGCTGGGGGCAGCTTTAAAAAATAATAGTGTCAAAAAATTATTTGTGAGGAATTTCACTCTTTTACTCAGTGGCAGTCGTGGGAAAAAACAGTGTGCGGATGGGCTGAGGTTGGTGCCTGTCCCTGCGGCCAGGGGGAAAACCCGACAGTAAAAAAAAATAATCTGAGATTTTTGAACCCTCGGAGGTGAGAACAGCAGGAGTGGTTTCGACTTGAGGTCATCACAAGAAAAAGGCAGCGACTCCCATCCCGGACACAGAAGCGCGTCCGGCTCCGGTCAAGCCAGGGACGAGCTTTCCAGCAGGCGAGAAGGATGACGGAGACGCTGACGATGGGAATAAACCAAACCTGATGGGGACACGCGCCCCTGCACATGGGGACATCTGAGATGTGGTGGTACCAAAAGCCCATGGACCACCCATCGCTGTGAAGGCCAAAGATCTTGTTTGGGCTCTAACGCAGTGTACGGGGAAGTCTCCAGCGTGAGAGGAGGGTGCTCGTTACTCCTGGCCATACACATTATTGAAGCCCAGCTTTGGAAACACATGTTTTAACGTTGAGATTTCCCAGGTTGACTCACAGGAAGGTGCTGAGGTGACCGTGACCTGCAGGGACACGACATCCCCAGCGTGCCTGTGCTGGACAGATGGAGCATCATGATCCTCATCACTCCCCACGCAGCTGCTCTGAACCCCCATGTCCGGAGCGTCTTTGAGCAGAAAAAAATTCATGAGGTTTACTGAGCAGCCACCTCATCCACACAAACACCTCCACCACATGTACCCATGCCAATAAACGCCTGCTGGAGACGGCTGCTCAGCCTGAAAATGAAATCAGAGTGGTTTCTCGATGGCAATACGGCATCACCCAAGCTTGGCCATGCCCCTGGTCATGTCCCTTCTTGCTGGTGGCCAACCGCCCAAAGAGAACGTGTGTCAAAGATGACCTTAAGCCAGCAAATACCACCACTGAGGGCAACGGCACTGCAGTATGGCCGTGCTCGGCATGGACACCCAGGACCTCCCACCATGAGAGACCATTACAGCTGTGGAGGAGACACTCTGGCCCCGGTCCGGCCATCCCAGGTGACCCCAGGGGTCTCCTCCAGTCCCACCAGCTGAGCTGTGGAGTCACTCCCTTTCCCAGTGCCCATCCCCGCGGTACCGGGGGGGATGAACAGCTGACGGCATTTCTCACCACTCGCCTTCCCGCGGGTTCCTGGTCACCGCGAAGCTGCTAGGTGCCTCTCGAATCCTAATTAGTAACAAACACTAATGATGAAACCAGCCAGGAGGTTGAGCAGCCCAACGCAAAGGCCAGGCTGAGCACGGGATTTCACTGGAAAAGCCGAGACAGGAATGATCCCCACAGCTCTTGCAGTTTCACTTCTGACTTCACCCGGGGGCCCTCTCCACACTGATTTCAATTCTCTTTGTATTGGCAGGAGTATTATTTTTCTTTGAACTTCTTTCTTCTTTTCCTTTTTTCTTTTCCCCCCAACATCGTTTCATCTTGCAAAGGGCAGATTTGGGTTTGCTCAAACTTCTCCCCAAACTCTTATCTCAGGCAGAGAAAGTTGCAGCACGGAGGCAAAAATTCTAAGTAGGCAAATAATAATAATATTAATAATAAAAAATCACAATTAAAAATCTAGAAATTATTCTCATTCAGTTTCATTGTGTTTACTTCTTGTCTACTGTTTATTATCTTCCCATTTTATAATCTTAATTTAATAACCGGGGTGTGCTGCCTGCATCCGCCCAATTTCCGAGCTCCCTCAGTAACTCGTAATTACAAGTTCTTCTAAGAAGTTTCGAACTGAAAAAGGTCGAATCTCTGCTGGAAAAAGGGGTTTGCGAACCGGGAAGTCGTGCAAACACCAAAACCAGGGAGGCAATGAAAAATCCCGTCACAAAATCACCACCAGCGTGGCCAGGCGCTGAACCACGCCAGCGCTTTTCCCTCCCAAAATGGAAAAAAAATTGCCTTTTGGAGGACCCAAAGTTTTCATGTCGCTGCCACTGGCTTCGGCTCCCGATGGGCAGAGAGTCGCAGACATGTTTAAGGGCTGCAAGCAGTTGCCTTCGAGTCAGGGGAATATTCATAGGAGTAATTTTATGAACTTGCTGAAAGTACTGGCAGAATCCGTGCTTTGAATTTCAATTTTTCTCCCGCGGCAGCCCAGGGAAATTCAAGTAGCTCGGATTAGCAGAAGCGGACCAAAATAAAAAGGGCACATTAAATAAATTTCAACCTAAAACTACAAATGTTCAAACAAGTATTAAAAAGCTTCAACCTGACGTACCTTTTTTTTTTTTCCCCAAAACAGTCATGAAATTAAAATTATGAATTAAATCAATGCAGCAAATTGGTCTGGATTTAAAGAGTTACTCCTTGATTATAAGCAACTGAAAAGTAATCAAAATATTTTTTCCATCTCCTGTTGCTCAGTGCTCTCCTTACTCCATCCTTTATGAGAAAAATAATCAAATTGAGGGTGAAGAGGAGAAAAGGCATTACTGATTACTTCTGAACTCTCATATTATAAAAGCTGGAAAATAAGAGTGACCGGGCAAAACAACAGAATTATCTGCATCAAGCAGTTGTTTACAGATGGTATGAGTTTCCCAGCAAAAGAAACAGCTGGAAATATTTTTAAAGAATAAATGTATACGGAAGGAAACCTTGGCAGGGGGGGGGGAAGAGGGGATTATTATTTTTTACTTGGGGGAAAAAAGGGGGAGAAGGAGCCACGCGATAGCATTTCAGAAATCCACCCATTTTTCCAGGTTTCCAATTTCACAGGAAACTCTCAGGAAATCAATTTTTCAAAAATCCTGTTACAGGCACTTTTCCAAGTTGATAAAACAAACATATCTAACAAGCTACGAGTGCACACGGGAAAAAAAAAAAAAAACCAGGACCTATTTATACATGGAATCCCACACATTTTACTACAGAAGTGCCGTTAAACACATTTTGTTCAGGTGTTGGTGAGCGGGCACATCTCCCGCATGGGACGGCTTCACTTTGAAATGCCACGTCTGATGGGGCAGCGACTGCTCCCCACCACACCAGCCACCCCCGGCAGGAGCCACCAGCAGCCACTCACCTGCAAAGGTCCAGACCTTCCCCATCCCCATCCACACCATGCGCTGGGGAAGACCTGGAAGTTGAGTTTAACACAAACCAGCCAGCGGAGGGGCTCGGAGCACGCGCACGGGCTCCCACCACAGCTCAGCTGACGGGAGGCAACCAGAGAAACCATTTTATCTCCACCATACGTGGAAGAACTCCATAGAAGTTACAGAATCATAGAATGGTTTTGGTTGGAAGGGAACTCTGAAGACCGTCTACTCCAATCCCCCTGCCCTAGGCAGGGACACCTCCCACCAGCCCAGGTTGCTCCAAGCCCCATCCAACCTGGCCTTGAACCCCTCCAGGGATGGGGCAGCCACAGCTTCTCTGGGCAACCTGGGCCAGGGGCTCACCCCCCTCACAGCAAACAATTTTGTCCTCAGATCTCATCTAAATCTCCCCTCTTGCAGTGTAAAACCCTTCCCCCTTCCGCCTTCCCCTATGTCTCCCCTCCCTGCTCCAAAGTCCCTCCCCAGCTTTCCTGGAGCCCCTTTAGGGACTGGAAGGGGCTGGCAGGTCTCCCCGGAGCCTTCTCTTCTCCAGGCTGAACCCCCCCAGCTCTCTCAGCCTGTCCCCACAGCAGAGGGGCTCCAGCCCTCCCAGCATCTCCGGGGCCTCCTCTGGCCCCGCTCCAACAGCTCCGTGTCCTTCTGCTGTTGGTGCCCCAGAGCTGGAGGCAGCGCTGCAGGGGGGTCTCCCAGAGCGGAGCAGAGGGGCAGAATCCCCCCCTCGCCCTGCTGCCCACGCTGCTGGGGATGCAGCCCGGGGTGCGGGGGGCTGCCAGCGCACACTGCGGGCTCATGGCCAGCTTTTCACCTCCCAGTACCCCCAAGCTCTTCTTGGCAGGGCTGCTCTCCATCCCTTCATCCCCAGCCTGTGCTGATACCACGGGTTACCCCGGCCCAGGTGCAGGACCCTGCACTTCACCTTGTCGAACCTCATGAGGTTCACAGGGGCCCACTTCTCAAGTTTGTCCGGGTTCCTCTGTATGGCAAGTGTACCGGGAACAGCTTAACCTACCCCAAAATAAGTCTCTGTGCAATCACAGCGAGAGCAGGGCTTCACAGTGGTTGGAGATGTGTAGTGGGGAGCAGAGCCTCCTGGGCAGTCGGGCGTGAAGGTGGTGGGCACAGAGCTTGACACGGTTTGGCCAAAGCAAAGACCAGCCAGGAGACACCTCAAGCTCTCAGACCGCAGGATGTTCAAATCCAAATGCACTTTCAGGCACAAGACTGCAACATGGACACTACACAGGAGCATCTTCTGCCATCCCTAGCCTGAACTCCTGACGCAAGGTAAAGCAGGTCAAGTACCTGAGAAGAAGACAGCCAACCTGTACCATGAGCTGTTGTAGATGCTGGAATCCTGCTCTCTGAGCACTGAAGTGGGGCTCAGAAAGACGGAGCCAAGCCTGTATCGAGAGGAAAAAACATCTCTGAACTGGGTACCTCCCATCTGCCCATGAAACCTCAAAGTCCCATTGCTGCTTCCCAGCATGAGAAGGACAGAGACTCACATAGATCACCCTGCTAGTCCCTCACAAGAGCCTGTGACCTTCAAGAAGCCCCAATCCAAGATGCAAGGAAAAATTTAAATTAAAACCAAAACCAATCCATGTTAAGAACCTCAGAGGACCGCTTGCACTGGTGGGACATCCACCAGCCACAGCGTCGTGGATCTCAGAGCCAAGAAGGAGCCCCATGATGAGGCACTTCTTGGAAGAAGCTTTCATAAGACTGAAACTTTGCCCTTTAAATCTGCAGAGGCGTTGAAGCATGTCCCAGAGGAGCTGCTCCAGCTCATGGTTAAGTCATCTGCGTTTCAGTGGGAGTAACGTGATCCCTGGGCAGAACTGTACATTTTAGAGTTGGGGTTTTTTTTGGTAAATTTTGAAGAATGCTTTGGGTCCCTCCATAATTAACAGCACTGCACGTATGCAAGTTGCTGACAACATTCAGCTTAAATCTGAGGAACACAATGAAAAATTAAACATTTGTCAAACACATGATCATCCAAGGCAGGAAATTACTAGCTAGAATTAAAAAAATGCATAATTTGATAAATATCGCAGTGAGATGGTGTTAGGAACAGAACTATAAAGAGGTCCAGCGTTGGCCAAGGGTCCCCTGTGAGGCTGGAACCAAGACTACGTGACACCCTTTCCCAGTGCTAGTGGGGAGGGCTGTCCATTTGCAAAATATAAATGTTATCCTTATAAACAAAATCCCTTGTAGCGTTTAGAGATGGGCGAAGAGGCTGAAACCAAACAAACATTTACTGTTGGGAAGTTAACTCCTGGACGTCACCTTCTCTCCCAGTTTTGTACGATTGGCTTTTTTTAATACCATGAAATGGTGGTAATTTTACTTTGGAAAGAGAAAAAAAAAAAAAAAAAAGTCAAACCACATCCATCTAAAAGTAAGAAGGGGGGAAGGCACACAAAGCTGGATGATTTTTTCAAACTTAAAAAAGAGCAGTAATTACAGGGGGAAAAATTCAGAAGAGTTTAGTCTGCTTGGCTCCCTCAAAAATGAAAAAAAAAAAGAAAAAAAGCAAGAAAAGAAAATAGTAAAAAGAGGAAAGAGAAAAAAGAGAAAAGAGAAGGAAGGGGGAGAATGAAGGAAGCTGGAGAAAAAGCAGGCTTAAAGTAGAAATCTTAGAAATTCTGCTTGCAAAATAACTCCCATCAGCCAACCACAAATCCTATAAATATCACCAGATCGACTCCCCGAGCAGATATAAATCAATAAGTAAACAAACAAACCTCCAAGATTTAAAAAAAAAAAAACAACAAAAACCCCAAAAAAGAAAAAAAAAAACAAACCAAAGAAAAATGAAACTAAAATTGAAAAAAAGACCAAAGAAAACACAGAAAAGCCTAGCTGCCCTCCGCAAGGGCGGGTGGGTTTGCCGGCTTCCCGAGAACGATGGCAATTTGGAAAAAAGGGAAGAGGAAAAACAACTTTTCCTGGGTACATTTAAAGCCGTGACGGGTGCGGCAGCGACCCTGCTGAGACACCAACCCAAATATTGCCCCGGGCAGAGGGGACGGCGACCCCGCAGCCTTCGCCCACGAGTCCTCAAACCGCGCACGGCCTTGGGAAGAGCGGGATGTCACCCCCTACCATCCACCTCCGCGTTTGTCACTCCCCATCGACACTTCCGAGCAATCGGCCAGGCTAAAGAAACCCTTTTTCAGGCAGTTTGCATGGGACAAACATCACCCGGACCCGACCTGCGCGACCTTCAATTCTCCGTAGTTCATGGAGCTGAAAGAAACGAGGGCACAGAGCTGCAGGGAAATCATTTTCAGCCAAAAGCGGAGCTATAGCGAGACCGGCCATTGCAGGGATTAGTGTCATTTTTTGCTGAACCATTCATACAATAGAATATGACACTTGTTTTCAAAAAAGTGGAAGTGACATAGGCTGATATTTAAAATTTTCTGATTCATACAGGCAAAATATCTGTCCTATTTATTTTTTAAAGCAAGAACTGTGTTCAAAATCCAAATGAAGCACTCAGAAGCTCCAGATTCTGTTCAACTCGAAACCACGCAACCCCAAATGACATTCTTTATTTGCTGGTCAACAACAAAAATTAAAATCAGTATTTATTCTTTTTTTTTTAGCTCAATCTGAAAAGGAATTTTTCAATTTGTCAGAGCTTCACGGAAACCAAAAAATCTATGACGTGCACAGCCCTGCCGCCAGAGAGGTTTGTCGGAGCAGGGCAGAACTGCCACCGTGATGCGGAAAAGGTACAACTGTTCTTACAGGATCCATTTCGGGGTTGAATTTTGCAGGCGGCATCGTTTAGTCCTCTGCCGGCAGCTGCTGCCAAGTCCCATGAAAGGGAAGGCAGCAGGCAAGATCATCTCCTCAAAACGCAGACGCGGCCCTGGGTCACGGCTAAGAGTGAGGAATCCCCGAGCCCGAGCGCTGAAGCCCGATTTCCAACTCAAGTCCGGGTTTCCCCCACCACAGGCTGCTGCTGCCAGAGCCAGACGGGGCTGGTTCTGCCCCCGCATCGGGAAAGGAGCAATGAACCCACTGAAATGGATCTGTGGTCCTTGACATGAAAAAAACGGTAGGCCAAGGGCTGTGACCTCCTCCAGATGTGTCACCAGGAATCCTCCGGCCACCAGCCTGCTCCGGTCCCCCTCGGGTAGCAACTGCAGCAGATGCTGGGCTGGGAAAAGCTCACGTGTGCCGGCTTTCACAAAGCTCTTCCCATTAGAGAAGAAAAAATGATGCTCACCTACACTTCATGCTGTGGCAGCCCCACAATTATCCACCTTGGGAGCATCGTTTTCCACTCAGATCATACAAAACCTCAGCAGCAACCACAGATATTTTCTATATGAACTGTTTTGTACCCAAGGAACATGGTATATCACAAACTTCAGGGCTGGACTAAAGCACATCATCTCCAATAAATTATTCTACTCAACAGATGGAAAATTTCTTCAGCCCCAGAAGTGTTTTCTGCACGTAACACTCCAAGTGTGGCATTTAAAGTATGGGAAGCCATGACAATTCCGGGCATCCGTGTAAAAGCTGGGTGAATACTGCAGACTGTCCTTTAACCCCCAAATTCCATCCTGGGTGAGGGACCTCTACTTTGATGCACTTTGCCCCCACATTGTCCTAACTATAAAGGAGGCCACAGGACATTCCTGAGTCTAGGAGAAGGTTGGCTGGAGAGAGACAGGCACGGGAGAGATGCCCCCCCCCAGACAAGGGCAGGACAGGGTGCGGAGAGCCTTTTTGGAGAGCTTCACCATTACGAACACACAAAAGCATCTTCCCCCCAGCCTTCTCCTGTTTTGTCAAGCTGGGAACTTAATTAGGGCATCTCCAGTTCTTAAAATATGCCATACATCTCCTCAGCCATTGAACCACATCCCTGAAGGATGAGCAGACACCCCAGGCTGGAGCTACGGAAAACGTTTGCTAAAGCTACAGCAGGTCAGAGACCTGCTCTGGGCTGGCGGACACCTGGCAATAAGCCATAATATTCTATTTTCCATGAAGAGGAAATAAACAGGTAACCCATGTCAGGGTCAGAGAAGAAGTAAGGTGAGGCTGCCCCGGGGTGTTAGGGCACGGGCCCAAGAGCCCAGCAAATGTCCCACAGACAACTTGAACCTGCCAAGACAAGCTGAACACCTGCTGGGATGGTGCCTGGACTGGGACTGGGATAACCCAGGACATCACACTGAAAACAGTCCCCCCTCTCACATTAGCGAGACATGCAATAGGTATTACTCAAACCAGAGGAACACCCATCCTTCCATCCAATTCCTTCATTTCTTTACCTAGCATTTATTTTAGAGACAGACTGCCAATATCCAGTAAATTATACTGTATTCCTTTGCCAACCAGCACCCCAAAAACCCTGTATGTAAGGGACACCATCTCCCTACAAACCATGATACTGACAACTTTTAATTCCTATATTGGTGGTTTCAAACCAGACCACCTTAGCAAAAATGGGAAATTCTTATTAACTAATGGTCATTTATTGGTGTAAAGAAAACTGAACTGTAAGCTGCCTTCTCCTTCAAGCTAACAGAAGCCACAGCCCATGAAGCCACAGCTCGAAGCGACACTCACCGCGCTCCTGTTGGGCACTGTCTGCAGAGAAACCAAAGGGTGGGTTGTCCAGGGAACATCTGCTGATACCACCCACAAGGCCTCCTCCAGGGCCAGGTGAACATGTGAAAAAGCATCCTGCAGGGCTAATCACAGCTCCTGAAGAAGCGATTGTCTGAATATTTTCCTGCCTAAGCTCCCTGCTCCCAGAAACCGAGGTGCCTACACGTCATGGCCAATGTGAACAGATAGGCAGCATGACCATGGTGTGGTTCTGCTCAAGGATCCCAGCCGGTTTAGCTCAGCTTATCCCTAGCTCTTTTTCTTCAGAAAGATAAATATTGTTTTCTGTCCAAATGAATGATCCAGAAAATATGGTCAAGCTGGTGCTCCTCACTAGAACTAGGCGATCACGGCCACTCGCATACTGAGACAGGATCCTCACAGCTCTGAGATGCTTGTCCCGGCACCCACAAACACGGGCCGAACTGCCCGAACGGCACCTCCATGTCCTTACTGGAATTAGTGTGGGGAAAGGAGAGGGGAAAATAAACGCAGGTCTCTGCAGAGGCCAGCAGCACCTGGTTACTTGTGCCTGTCCTGCAGCATCACCCCAGCAGAGTCACCAGCCAGCCTCAGGAAGCCCAGCTCCAGCCAAGTCCTCGGGCTCCCCAGCAAGACCTGAGACACCAAAGCTCTAAGCTTGGAGGGTCTTCCTGAAACTTTGTGCCTCGCAAACAGCTTTTTGCGGACATTGGGTGCTCTGCAGAAAAACCCCGAAAGCTCTTCTGCGAGCTCCCACCAGGGCACGGCCGCCCTCGGGGCCCGCCTCCGCATGGGCAGCGTCGGAGCTGCGCTCCATCAGCGTGGATGATCACTCCATCCACGGTCACTGCAGTAATTCTCCATCAACGTTATGTTGCAGCGCTCTATTTTCTGCTCACACCTATGGTAAGGCGGCAGCCTGCAGACTCGGTGTATTGGTCTCTGGTGACTAATTGCTTAGGTCATAAAAAAAAAGAAAAACCTATCAGGCTACAGCTCTGCAGCCACTATTTGGCACTATGAAGTGGACACACTCTCGGGTCTCCTGGGATTCCCCAAAATTTGCAGCCGGGAGAGGGTTGAGGAGAAGGCCGTTCAGGAGGCAGAACTCCACGGCGGGTGTCAGGCTCTTAAATGTGACCCCCAGGCTTCGCTGCCGCCACTAATGGGCAAACTCCGCACTTCGCACAAATTATCGCAAGGATCAAAAATATCTTCACAACGGAGCTTTTATTTCCAACTATTTGAAGCTGCTTTCCCCTTTTTGTTTCTTCTCTAAACCGGTTAAAATGAGCATTAAGGGATATAATTATGTTGTTAGCTTAATTGCCTACTTAAAGTAGAATCTACAGGGGTTTAATGCAAGATTTGAAAAGGGGGGGGGGGAAGGAAATTGGGATATTAATGGATACAATTTTTAAAACAAGCCTCTGCTGGGGAGAAGTGAGTTTGGGGCACGGGACAGCGGGTGCGGGGGGAGGACGTGGAATCAGCCCCCGTCAGCTTCGGTCGCAAGGTGTTGTCAAATGCAAACTGTTGGCCCGTTCCTTCTCCAGCGGTCTAATTTTGGAGAATTTGACCTAATTAATTATTAACCACCACCAAAAAAAAAAAAAAAAGTATCCCTCCTTCAGTTAGAAACCTTAATGCTATTATTGGCGTGACACACTTAGGCTCAGGATCGGGGCGTTATCTGGTACGTGCCCGATGCCGCAAGGACCAGCCCAACTGGGGAAACTCTTGCTCCTAAATCACCCAAAGGACAACCAACCATTTTCCACAGACAGAGGAGCACAAACAGGACACGAGGGAGAAAAAAAAAAGATACCTGGCCCTTATTCTGGGAGCTGCTGTCTGAAGAAAAAGTCACCGGTGTCAATATGCAAAGGCAGAAGGATGCTCGTCGCCCCTGCGAGCCAACCCCTCCTCCCCCCCGCACGCTCACGCACGAGCCGTCTTTTGTATTTATTTAGGAACACTAAACTAAATCTTCAAAGCTCTACACCGCCTCGTTTAACTAATTTTATGCCAGACCCAAAAAAAGCACAGGGCAAAGCCTGCTGACGGGCAGACGCTTTCGGAGGCTGGAGATCCAGCCATGGGCTGGTCCCACCGCTTCCCTGGCGTCCCCAACGGCATCGCACGGCTCTGGGTGGGGAGAGACTTTTAAGATATCAGGAAAAACTGGGGTTCTTTTCTTTTCCATTTGTGGTCCTCAATGGCTCTACTTTCAACATTTCTCCTCTCCACCCAAGGAGAGCCGCCGTGGCTGGTGTTGTCTCCGCTGTCTCAGCCACTGCGATGCTGCTTCTCAAGCACTTTTGAGCTCCTATAGATTTAGCTTCTAGATTTACTCAGACCTAGAATTAAGCTTAGCTCTTCCCCATGCCACCTTCCCCTCCCCGGCTCAACTGCTTTATTTAAAGTACGGCTCTAACCAGAGCTAAATCCCACGCTCTGAATCCCCAGTTTGACTCAGAAACTCCGTTTCTGCAGGTTTTTGCGGACCTTCCCCCTGTCCAGTGGCCACCACGGAGCTGCGGCGCGCGGGGGACACAAAATTTGGGGGAAAACCCAACCACCACCTTTACACGGTTTCGCTGCCCATATGACCCAGCAAGGGAAAACACTCATGAAAATCCAACAAATGCACATGGGAAACACCGTTCCGCTCCTGCAGAGATGGAGCGCATCTTCATCCACAGCGGCTGCTCAGAAATACACGCCGAGCAAAACCGAGCGCCACCATCTTCTTGTTTTCCCAGAAAGAGAAACAAAATGGTGCTCACAGAAGGGATGCTTCCCACCCAAAACAGAGCCCTCCCCGGGTCGGCTCCCTCACCCAAGCTCCCTCCTAAAAGCTTACTTAAATAAGCTTTTCCAATCTTTAAGAAAACTTTTTATTATATTTATGTATTGTATTATTCAAATATTCAATACTCGATATATTATTTCAACTATTAATATATTTGAAATCTTTAGGAAAGCTATTTTATGGTATAAGCAGCTTTGCAGACCCCGCAGAGGGACCGTTGCTGGGATTTTGGAGACCGATGGCGTTTGATGGGGCTGCGCGAGGGAACCTCACATCCCGGGAGGATGGATTATTGGTGTACTCAAAAAAAATCAGAGAATTAATGTATCTTGGTGTCTCCTTGGGAACACAGAGGAAACACGCATTGTTACAAAGTTCGATATTATTAAGAGGAATATGTATAGCGCAAATTAAGGACTTCAGAGAAGAAGCCACCTTGGATGGTTTGATTAATATAGTAAGTACTTCCTATACTGACATAAGTGGATTTCAAACAACTTGAACTCAACATAATTAGATGGATTAATAAAGCACCAGAATTAAGACATTAGGTTGAAAGGAAAAATGTGAAAGAATTTGGAAATTAGCAGATAAAGTGAAACTAAACAAGGGGACGCATCAAGCAACAGGCTTGTAACTGCTGGGGAGCCCAGCGGCGAGTGCGACCGACCGCGGCCACCGGGCAGCAACCAGCGGCGCCATCGAAGCGATCCAGGTCTGAGAGCCCAGACTGGAAACCTCACCCCGTGCACAGATTGAGTTAAAACCACATGGAAAAATAACACAACTGCAAAATCAGAAGTCGGAAAATGCCAACGCTTTGGTGGAATCCCCCCTGTGCGCTGTGCCGGCAGCCTGCCCCACACTCTGACATGGCCCCGAGATGCCTGAACCCACCCCACTGCTTCCCCAGGACCCTCGACGCTTCCAGCACTCACTCTGATTAAAATAAAAATAAAAATAAAAATATAAAATTTCTACCAGCCAGACTGTCCTGACTGACTGGGTCATTGATTCTGCAACGTTTGTGCGTAATTTTTTTTAATCCAGAATTAAAATTTTTAGACTATTTTTTAGAAATAATTAGAAATTTCTTTTTATTATTTTTTTTTGCTCCTGGATTTCTTCTTTCCTGGACTTTTCTTTCCTCCGTGCCGGGGTTTGGGCAATGCGGGGACACCGAGGATGCAGGGGGGATGCTCCGCTCGGCCCCCGGCCCCGCTGCGTGCCACCCTGGCCGTCCCGTCCCCTCCAGGCTTGGCTGAGCGCTCGCAGCTCCAGTACTTCCCCAGGTTAATAATTCAGCCGGATCAGGGTGTTTTTCCACAGCGCCACATCCCTGAAATACTAAAAAGTTCTCCAAATTTTCCACTCGATGCCCAACAGAGGAGCAGAGCGCTGGGTGACCGCCTCAGCCTGGTGGGTCATTAGGAGGGAAGGTCTCAAAACCCACAAAAATTCCTGAAGATCAGCAAAAGACAAAAAACCCCTCAAGGGGCAGGGACCCAGAAACGCCGGGGTCCAGCACCACGCGCGTTCCCCCACACCCACAGCGATTTTTCAGGCTCACCGTGGGCAAACCCGTCTGCTCCAAACCCCGTTCACCGGCTGGGGGTGGGTTTTGCTGCAATTTCTCCCCACAAATTTCCCCCTTAGGCAGACACCTGGCTTGGGAAATTTCATCCCGAACACTTCAGGAGTTTTGGCAGAGTTATAAAGAGCTGAACGCAGGGGCTCGTCGGAGTTGGGCAATCCTCAGCGCTGCCAGCTCTGCCGGCAACGCAGACACCGCGGGGAAGCACAGGCCAAAATGAAAAAAAAAAAAACAAAAAAAAAAACAAACCCAAAACAAAACAGTAAAGAAAAAAAATAAGCTGAATGAGTCATTGTTCGTCAGAGGAGAGGAGGATTTTTTTTTTGTTTGTTTGGGAGGGGGGTGGCGTTAGAGATACTGAAGGAAGAAAGGTTGTTTTGTTTTGCTTTGTTTTACAGATATATCACAGGAAGAGTCTTGTTTGGAGATTAAGTAGAGCTATTAATGACGAGCAAAATGGCTGTCAGTCACGGCGTATAGTCCCCGGGTAATGAACAAAGTCGTATTTTTATTATACACAAAAACAGGCAGGCCCTCCCACCACCAGCCGCCAGCCCGGGGCTCTCCCCAGCCCAACGACACTGGCACCCAGCACCAGCACCCAACACCAGCACCCAATACCGGCACCCAGCGCTGGTTCCCAACACCAGCACCCAGTGCCGGTTCCCAACACCAGCACCCAGCGCCAGCACCCAACGCTGGCTCCCAATACCAGCACCCAACACCAGTACCCAGCACTGGCACCCAGTACCGACACCCAACACCAGCACCCAACGCCGGTTCCCAACACCAGCACCCAACACTGGTACCCAGCACCAGCACCCAGTACCAGCACCCAACACCAATACCCAACACCGGCACCCAGCGCCGGCACCCAACACCGGTACCCAGCACCCAGTACCGGCACCCAATGCCAGCACCCAGCACCAATACCCAAGGCCGGTTCTCAACACTGGCACCCAACACTGGTACCCAGCACCGGGCACCCAGCCCCAGGCTGGCCTCCTCCCACGCTCGACGGTGCCAGGGAAATAAAGATAGAGCCAAAATTTTACAGGAGGAAGGGCAACACAAGGACATGAGCATGAAACAACCGGTGGCAAAAAACGGCACGGATTGGGCAAACTGAGGTCAAAAGGGTCCTTTCGTGGCTGTTTGGGTAATTTTTTTCCTTTTTTGATGAAGTGAAGAAGAAATAACATTAATGAATCATGAGCACATCACGTGCCTGGTAACCTTGCAGAGCCACCAGCAACTCCCACTCATTTATTTTTCAAACAGAACTAGGAAATAAATATAAAAGCATCGCTAGCCCGTGTCCTTCTCGGCGCTGCTGCCAGGAGAACGAAAAGAAGAGAGGTTTGGGCAATAAGGAAGTAGGGAAGAATTTAAACAAACAGCCCCAGCACAAACCCCCCGCCTGCCCGCGGCACCGGCTCCGCCACGCAGGTGCTTTGCAAATCCCAACCCACACATCAGTGCATTTGAATTTTGGGAAAGCCTTTAATACCTCAAGCTCATAAAGTCTTGCACTAAAAAAAACATCAACTAAAAAGAAAACCCAACACTTAGGGCTTTATATGGGCTTTTTTTTTGTAGTTCCTATAAAAGTTTTAGCAAATATACTAAAATAAGTGACTGGGAGGTTCACCCCCATGATTTTGAGACACTGGCTGACACCAGAGATAAAAGTGCCCTATCCCTATCCCAGTCCCATGCCCAGTCCCGGCCAGTTTTGGAGACCTCCACGCGTGCCGAGAGCGGAGCTTTTTACAGCAGCTCCTGCCGGCAGCATGGGAATGCCCATGTCATGAATTGTGTCCTTCCCTATAACAAGAGAAGAATTAAACATAAAACACTGACGGGGAATTTCTTGACCTACACAAGGAGAATTTCCCACGGCTGACAATGCTGTAAAAAAGGCAGTGGAGATGGCATACAGCAATCAGTAATAATATTTTAAATTTCTCCTTGCACTGGCACCAATAACCTGAACTTTAAGGTGATTTTATAACAGTTTTTGAAACATTTTAAATCAAAATGGCTTTTTTAGGTTTTTTTTTTTTTTGCTTTTTCTTTTCTGTGGTGCATCACGGGCTTGGTTTTGTTTTCGTTTTTTGGTTTTAAAGGGGAACTGATCTACCAAGTCTTCTTCCGAAGGCAGTAATAGTTAAGTGCACGCTAATAGAAGTGCAAATCAAGACGGGGCCAAGCGACATAATTACTTTCCAGACGGGTGAACGTGCGGGCCATGGAGTAGCCCATCTGCTGAGAAAACGAGCGGAACAACTGCTCCGATTTTTTTTTTTTTTTGAAGCAAAGGTGCAGCAACAAACCCACAAAATAGGCTTCGCTTCCAGCAGTCAGCGCCTCAGAGCCATTTTTATAATCCTTGTTTTTCTTAGATTATCCCAGTGTGGTTTTTCTCCTGTTTCCTTGTTGAGCACTATTTAACCAGCACAAAGTATGCAATCATTAAACCATGCGACACGGAGCCAACTGGTCACCCAGAAATGACCAACAGCAGCAGCCAGTCATTGCTGAAATAACTGGTTTGTTGGTAAATCGACAAAAATAAAATGGCCTTTGGTGGCTGTAATTTGCAGGCAGAGCTGGGTGCTCGGTGGGGTTGGTGTCAGCCCCGCGACGTGCCGGGTCCTGGCACCGGAGGGGGCTGAGTTGCAACGGGTCACCCCCCCACGCACCTGGACCCCCGAGAGCATCCAGGCGGACACAGATATATATAAAAAACCACAATTGTAAGCATGTCTACAGCAATAACCATTTTATTTAATAAATGAAAAAATCTGTTCGGAGGCCTGGCTCTCCAAGCTGGAGTTTCTCTCTCTTGCAAGAAGGAGACTCGCAATGAGTAAAGTTTGTATTTAAACTGGATACCGCAAATCAAGACATACGCGCATTTTCCTCCGCTGACTTGCTGATGCACCGGGGACTGGGGGGCCATCACAGGTGCCACCGCCCCAGGCTCAGCTCTGGAGAGCGGGTGATATTTCATCAAATAGAATCACAGAATGGTTTGCGTTGGAAGGGATCTTAAAGATCATCCAGTTGCACCCCCCTGCCCTGGGCAGGGACACCTCCCACCAGACCAGGTTGCTCCAAGCCCCGTCCAACCTGGCCTTGAACCCCTCCAGGGATGGGGCAGCCACAGCTTCTCTGGGCAACCTGGGCCAGGGGCTCACCACCCTCACAGCAAAGAATTTCTCCCTAATATCTCATCTAAATCTCCCCTCTTTCAGTTTAAAACCGTTCCCCCTTGTCCCATGGCTCCCCTCCCTGCTCCAGAGTCTCTCCCCAGCTTTCCTGGAGCCCCTTTCAGGGACTGGAAGGGGCTCTAAGGTCTCCCCGGAGCCTTCTCTTCTCCAGGCTGAACCCCCCCAGCTCTCTCAGCCTGTCCTCACAGCAGAGGGGCTCCAGCCCTCCCAGCATCACTTCTCCAATCCCTTTCATGTTCAGACTCTCTGAACCTGAGCAGAGCGCCGGGGCTCACTATACCAATTTTGGAAGGAAGACAGATAAAACCCAAACGCTGTCCTGCCCGAATGTGGCTCTCTGTGCCGTGATGTGGGATGAGCGCCCGGATGTGGTCCCCCTGATTGGCTCCGTGCTCGCTCCAGGCACCTACCCAGTCAAGCCAGGAGCAGTCTCAGGGCAATCATTAACGAGGGAGGCCAACGGGCATCGGCTCCACGCACCAGCCTGCCTGGGGAAAGTCACGTGAAATAACACCCTTCAGGAGCCAACACTGCTCGCCAGCCCAGAGAGTCTCCGATTTAGTGATAAAGTGTCTATTCCCATGGAAAAACACCAATCAGTGCCTGCAAAACACAAACCCGTCACCTCATCCCGATGTGCTGGGAGCAAGAAGTGAGCACTGCCACCACCGAGGTGTCCCCATCTCGGCAGCTGACATCACATCTCACCCACGGGAACTAGAGCATTCCCTCTCCATGGCTTCCCTGGCACCAGGCGGGCTCGCAGGACAACAAGCCGCACCTCCCCTTTAATTTGGGATCCATTTAATCAACCTGCCCTTCCTCCACGCCGAGACTTGCGTCCTGTGTCTCTGGGACCCTCCAAGTCAGAAAACCCACGTCTTTTACTGAAAAAGCGTCTTGAAAAAAGTCTGAGCGAGGTTTCGGGAGCAGCCTGAGCCCCTCTTTCGGCAACATTTACCCATTTAGCCGATCCCAATTTCCCAAAGGCGCGGTGCCGAGTGGGGATGAAGCGCACAGTCTGAGCCTGAATTACTGCGGGTGCGAACGTGGGGGGAGCGGGGAAGGTCCAGGCCCCCCCGGCCAGCGTGGGGACTCCCTGCCTCAGCCACGTCTAGAGGTGCAGGTACGTTCATCCTCTCATTTTCAAGTTTACTAAGCGCACTGAACCAGTTTTTCCTGTTTTCCTTCAAATTAATGGTCACCACGGAAGGCGGGAGGTGGTGCAGGGTGGTGGAGCATCTCCCGGGTGCTCGCGCCGGGAAATGCTGCTGAAATCGCCCTTGGGGGGCCCCGGATGCCAGATCTCAACCTCTGCACCAGCACCTCCCTCTCCTCTCCATGCAGCGGGCACACCAAAGCGACCACTGGCACCCACCACTGCCACCCCCCAAGTCCCCGCGTCAACGTGGGCAGCTTCCAGGAGCCCCAGTGCCCTGTCCCCCCCCGGGAAGTGCCCGTGGTCCCCCCAAACCGGTGCCCGCAGCTCCCCAGGGTCCCCCTGGGCAGGGGGGCAGGGCTGTTCCCTGGCAGTGCTGCAGCAGCAGGGAGGAGGAGGAGGAGGAGGAAGAGGAGGAGGAGGAGGAGGAGGAAGAGGAGGAGGAGGAGGAGGAGGAGGAGGAGGAGGAGGAGGAGGAGGAGGAGGAGGAGGAGGAGGAGGAGGAGGAGGAGGAGGGAGGAGGAGGAGGAGGTCTGGTCCAGCCCAGCGACTCTCCTCCTGTTCAAGCAGCATCACAATAAATTGAGAACCACAGCAGCACAGAACCCCCTTGCTCCTGCTTCAGAAGTCACCACCCAGAAGGTTCAACAACTTCACTAGAGAAGAAACTCCTCCATGGTAATGATTCCTGTTCGGGTTCCAGTCATTTCCACGCAAAACCACAATGTTTCTGCAAAAACAAAGGGAAGAATTCCTGTCCCACCATGGGCACCACCCTCTTCCTCCTCCGAACGCAACCCAAGGCCCTGACCCGTGCAGGGGTGTCAGACCCAGCTGGAGAGACCAGCCCCATCTCACGGGTCCGGCGATGGCAGCAAGGCTCTGGCACACTCAGCAAGATTTTTAAATAACTCCAAGGCCAACAAATGGTGTTGAGCCCCTTCCTCGTAGGGGCTCAACATCTCCACCATCACTTAATGACCAGCCCGGTTTTTAGACCCGCTATAGGGCAAAACATTAAGGCACCTGATTTTTAGCACTTTTCTGTACCTCTCTGTGTGGCTACATGGAAACTAGTTTTGAAATATGTTAGCAAATACAACTACCATGAAATCACCAATTACATTGCCTTGCTTTCAGTGGAAGAAAGCCCAAAATGGAGGCTTTGCAATTTCTCAAATGCAGAATTTCAGTTCCCAAGAGATTATGAATTTTTGCTTCAAAAAAAAAAAAAATGCAGCCCAGTTATTTTGTAACAAAAATACTGAATGTCCAAACAAAGTCAAAAGTTAAACATGCCACTGCCAAATTTCTGCAAGGTCCAGTCACTATATTAAGAAAAGAGATCATAAAACAAACAAAACTCCAAACAACCTACAGGCCACGATAACCAACATCCAACAGCAATACTTCTTTCGCTGTGTGTAAATTTCTAATTATAACCACAGCAAAAAAAAAATCCCTCCAAATCCAATGAGAATCTTTCCCACCTTGTCCCCAGAGACCAAATTTACCCAATCACGATTTTAAAAATTATTTCCATATGTTAATTATTTCCTGTAAAAGATTAACTCAGTTCTCTTTTGAGTTACAGTAAAATCCATGCGAATGGCTCGAATTCAGCCTCGGCTGAGCACCGAATTACGGGACTTTTCCACATTTCAGGCCCAAAATAGATGCTCACATCCAAGCAAACTTCTCCCCAGCCAGGTCTGTCCTCATCAGCAATCGCACGACTGGGCCACTGTCTGTGTGAACGTTCAGTTGGGACAAGGAGGAACAGGAAAGTATTAATTGATGCCCACCAAAGAGAGCATGTGAGAACCTTCCTACGGAAAGTCTCTTTAATTAAGGTCGAATTGCTCCTCTGTGCTGATGAAGACCTGGAAGATTCAGGCGGTTTCTGAGGATCCTTCTCATTCTCCAGCTCCTCCCTCTTGTCCTTCAGCCCATGCAACCTGCTCTCCTCTACCACAAACCCAAGCACTCCCTCCAAGCTGCTGCTGGTCCCGAAACGTGTCCTCCAGCAGCTTGACCAAGCCAGTACCCAGGAGGCCAACCATCCACCCAAAGCAGACTTCACTTCCTTTTTTTTTTTTGGTGGCCATCTATTTCAGTCCTGAAGGGCCAAAATGGCCCAAACCCCTCCTGTCTTCCCAGAGACGTCTCCAGACTGGAGAGGAGGACTGCTGCTTCCAACGGTGGGGAAGAGCTCAGCCGCCTCCAGTCCCATAAACTTAAACCGATCCATAAGTCTGTTTGCTTTGTCAATACCGAAGTACAGTATAAAGCCTTCAGGCACCAGTTAAATCTCGACATCATTGTATTTATAGTTATGAATAATAAGAGCTTTTCCACGGTACTACAGCGGCAAGGCATAATTCAACAGAAATTCAATTTTTAAAGGATGATGAATTGTGATACACTGAGATTTTTATGCTCCTATGACTATTAAGAAGACCATGATATGCATTTTAGTAAAGTAAAAGTTGAATATGGCAAAGTATTGTTCATGACTTGGATAAGAGCACCAGTACTGGCATCTGCACCCACCTCCATCGTGACCAGGCAGGAGATGGGCAAGTTTTGATGACTCCTGGGCTGTGTTATCGCTGATGTGATCTCTCAGTTTGGACCTCACTGAGCATCGGGATCTTCCAGTTAGAGGCCACTGTCCCTCTCCTGCGTCACACCATGCCATGCTGATTTTGCAACTCTCCTTTTCCAAAATTCTTTTGCATTTCTCCCTCTGCTTCATCGGAAAAAAAATGCTCCAAGGCTGGTTCTAAAGCCTTCTCCAGCCTTTCTCCCAGCTTCTCGCCACCCAGCCCACCTCCCTGGCAATGTCCCAAGGAGCGTGACAACCGCTCCCGCGCAGACGGCGCACTGCTCTGCACCCATCTGCTCTCTGCTCTGTCCGTCCTTCTTCAGAACCACACAATTTTGGGAGTTTTGCCCCATTAGGACTCTGCGTTAGCTCGTTCAGGGTTCAGTACCTCTTCTTAAACCAGGAACTGCCTTTGCCTCTGCAGACCCAAACTCCCCTCTTGTCCCATCTCTCCAGCCTGCGAGTCAATTATCTTCCCCTTTAAAGCATCTCCAGAATGAACCTCCCGAGACTTTGTCCCGCGGCACAAACCGGCTGCGGGGACGGGCTGCGGCAGCAGAAGCGATGCCCTAACTGTGGCAGTGCCACCACCACCTGAAAGGCAGAAAGAGGCGAAGAAATTGTGAAATGGGCAATTACAGACCACCCCCTGCACGAGGATGCTGCTGTTTAATTTGATCAGCCGGTGGCTGGCTTTTACCCTAAACTTACAGGGATTTCTCTCTCTAATAAAAACCTTCATACCTGAGCTGTATTAACCCCAGAGGCCTTCAGCATTCAAATAAAGTTGTTTAAAAATTCTGGCGTTCTTACCGTCACTGATTTCTAGCAGCAGGCTCCGTATCTCCAGCGCTATGTGTCATTTTAAAGGAACTGATTCACCACCAGGCTTCATTTCACCCACAAAGGCACCAAAGCATTCCAGCCCAATGCATGAAAAACAAATGCTTATTCACAGACCTTCACACACACTGGTGCGTGCTTAGGCTGGGCACCCTGCTGTCGAGCTCTCTGTTGCCTTCGGGTCCTACTTAAATCTAGAAATCGGGCCCCGGGGCTGATTCCTGGCACTGGATGGCAGGTTTGCAGCACGGGGTAGGGCAGCTGCTCACCATGGACCTACGAGGACCCCACAGGACCCAGACCCCTGCTCCAGTACATGAACTCATCTGGAGCACTGGGTCCAGTTTTGGGCTCCCCGGTTCAAGAGGGACAGGGAACTGCTGGAGAGGGGACAGCAAAGGGCTACCAAGATGCTGAGGGGACTGGAACACCTCTCTGATGAAGAAAGGCTGAGGGACTTGGGTCTCTTCAGGCTGGAAAAAAGACGACTGAGGGAGGATCTCATCAACGCTTATAAATACTGAAAGGGGGGGTGTCAGGAGGATGGGGCCAGGCTCTTCTCAGTGGTGCCCGGGGACAGGACAAGGGGTAACGGGCACAAACTTGACCATGGGAAGTTCCACCTCAACATGAGGAGGAACTTCTTTGCTGTGAGGGTGGCAGAGCCCTGGCACAGGCTGCCCAGAGACGTGGGGGAGTCTCCGTCTCTGGAGATATTCCAGCCCCGCCTGGACGCGTTCCTGTGCCCCCTGCTCTGGGTGACCCTGCTCTGGCAGGGGGTTGGACGGGATGATCTCCAGAGGTCCCTTCCAGCCCCTGCCAGTCTGGGATTCTGTGAACTCACATCTCATTTTGCAAACACCCAGCAGACCCAAGCTCTCCATCCCTTCCACAGCTGTGGATTTGCCAAGGGCAGTCACATAGAGAGAACCTGCCGAGAAACACCTGAAACCTAAAACCTGAAAAATAAAAGGAGACTGATGCCAGAAGGGGCAGATAGTGTAGACACGATCCCTCCATTCTCCAGCTTCTCATCTTCCTCCCAACCACATCCATGGGATCACACTCTCCTCCGCTGTTCTCACAGCCTCCTGCCCCAGAGCTTGAGGAATAGGACAAATAGGTCTCACACCTCCAGCACTCCCCGACCCCCAGACCCATACAGACACACTCAAAAACTCTCATTGCTCTCTAAATCTTGTCTCAAGGCTTTCCAGCTTATTAGAGTCTTTCATTTGACTTCAATGGCCTTTGGAAAGGGCTTGCTGAGCCTCTTAATGATGCTCAACAGGACATGTAGCTCTTGTCTAACAAAACCTTTCGTAGGCAACACGCTGGTTGGGCAGCAGGGCAGCTCTGCCCCAAAGCCTGCCCGTATGAGTCAGACGCACCCACCAACACCGACCACGTTCTTCCCCAAGAAAACACCGTGAGGTCTACCTAGAGAAGGAACTGACTCCTAAACACCAGTGCTCAAGGGGAAAAATTCACTGGGGAGGTAGCTTTAATGACTGTCACACCCATTCAACCGATGGGTAGCTGCCAGCATGAGGTAGGTAACTCCTTCCCGGACACCAAAATTCCATCACCGAAAACCCTGGTTGCACCCAGGGGGAGGCACAGAGCTGACCCCTACATGCGCCATCCCCTCCACGACAGCGTTTCAGGTGAGTTATAAATAGAGGTCTTTAAAACATGGACCTAGGCACAAGCTATGAAGACACCTAAAACTTTCCACACCACTTTCAACCCAATTGAAATCAGGAGCTGTAGGTGACAGCTCTGATTGTCCCTGCTGCCATGAGCCCTGGGGACAGCCGTGCCACCCCATACCCAGGCACTTCATGGACATGAAACAGCTGGGGCCAACCCATCTGTGAAAACATGGCCACGACCAGGGAGCAGGGTGGAAAGACACCCATCCCTTCATTTCTCTTGGACTATTCCCAAGTCCAGGTCCTCCTCCTCAGACTCCTTTCAGACTCCTAAACAAGGACTGGGTTTTTGATGGACATTCCCACCACGTCCTACCACACCAAATGTCAACAGGCCAGGTCACAAGGAAACAGTAATATGGACTTTTAACATAGCTGGAGCTTCAAAACAGCTCATAGTTCAGTCTGTTTCTATAAGCACCACATAACATTGTCCTCCCTAACAAAAAAGGCGGAGAAAATATAATTATGAAGAAATGGTAGTCACTGTGTGATGGTGCCAGACCAGAGAGAAAGACGCCAGTACTCAGAGCAGATACAACGAACACACCTCAGACAGAAGAATGTGGGGAAAGGATTCAAAATGATTTTTTTGCAGGTGTGAACACCCTGTGCCAACCTGGCTAAAAATGTCTTAGCAAGACGTTCAGCCCGTATGTCTTCATCTGGGAAAGAAGAAAGAAAACCAGCCTTCTCAAACAGACTTGGCATTAATTCCTGGTAAGATTTACGGTTTTGGCTTAGAAAGATAACTATTTTAGCGTAAGAGACTTAGGTTTTTGCAGGGCTTACTATTGCACAAGATGTTGATTCAAAACAATCAGCCCTAGAAGAGAAATCAATGTAAACACATGCTAAGTGGACTAAAAAATAGCTATTTGATAAATTTTGAAAACTAACTGTAATGGAAGAATCCTCATTTCTTCCAAGAGAAAGCAATCCCTGAAAGGATTCAATATCTATCAATGATTTACAAGCAGCCAGAAAATCATTCCCAGTCATGTTTGCAGAGAACATAAAATTAAAAATTAGTTGCACATAATTAAAGAGGACAGGTCACTAATACAATGCCATCTGGATCGATGGGTGTGCTGGACTCACTTAAACAAGATGCATTTTTATGCAGCCAAACACAAGAGTGTACAACTAGGAAAACAAACAAACAAACAAAAAACCAAACCAGCAGATGGACAGTGCCCTGAAAGAACGGCTGGAAACCGCTTCGTTGTCGTGGTGGAGACCAAAAGGAGTCCTGCTGCCCACGTGAGGCCGTGGAGAAGGCGGCCAGGGGTGTTCAGAAGAGGACAGTGAGGCCGTGCAATGTACCGACACCACCAGTGACACCATTATTTTGTGCTGTTTCCATTTCTCGTGCAGCAATCACAAAGGAGATGGGAGAGAAAGAGGCACATCCACTACCCACCCCCTCGTATCCTACAGCAGCTATCTGAAATGTGCCCATCCCTCCTTGCTGAGGATAACCATGGACATCTAAAACTGGGAGAGAGTACTACCGTTTCCAGAGTCTTGAAATCAGGGTTACGGACCTTTTCCTAAAGATAAACTTTGGGTCAAACAAAACCCATGGGTTTGACTCTGGAGTTGCTGGCTGGGGCAGTGCAGGAGGTTGCGGCTGGATGACCACCAGCCCTTCCAGCCTTGAAAGGCACAGGTCCATGAGAGGTGGACAACTCACACCAGTGCCACTCAGACATTAAAGCCAGCCCTATTTTCCTCAGTCCTTCCTGGACTGGATGACTGCAGTCCAAGAGCCTGTTTATTTTTGCTGAATTAGTCAGATGGGTTCCTGTCAAAAATCAAGCTAATTCTCCAGCAAATTTGATCGCATCTAACAAAAATCTGCACAGCTCGGACACAGGGATCCTGACTTACAGTTGCAGAACCCAAGGAAAGAAAGAAGGAACAAGGCAGCAATTATTTTCTTCCCACTTTATGTCTTATAAACCCCTTTTCCTCCTTGGCTGCCCAATTTATTTTTTATTACTGCCCTAGACGGCAGCTCCAGAAATGAAACACTTAACCTCTGCAAGTTGCTTCTCTTAATGAATACGCAGCAGTTTGCTATTCATTACATCCAAAAGGAAAAGCCAAATCTGTTTCTGCTGCACTAGCCAGCACGGCTGTTAAATGCTGCACAGAGAGTAGCCATGGCGACCTTCTCGGAAAGGAAAACCGGACTTTTCCAAAGGCTATTGTCAGCGCTCAGAACAACAAAACAGAAGCAACTTTTTGATTATTATTATTTATTCCTACTTTGGAAGAAAATTCAACGCCAGTGAAAGATGGCAGACTGACAGCGATAAAGAAGGAGTTTATCCACAGACTGAGCATAAAATACTCAAGGTGCTGATAGTTCATTGTTGGGGTACCTCAACTCTGACCTTTATAATAACACAGCAATTGATCTCCTTGTGTACCAAAATCCCCAGCACTTCTGCTCAGCCTACTGGCTGATGCCCAACTGGTTGCTTATCAACAGCCCACAAAAAATTTGGTCAAGTCTACCAGGACAAAGCCACCTTGAAGCTATGAGATGGTATTTTTTTCCACCTCTAAAGAGGACAAGAACAAGGCAAATGAAGATAGTTTCTATGGAAAGAGGGCTCCAGAGGCTCACCTCAATCACTCCAACCACTCAAAGCTAAGAGAAACACCAACCAAAATCTCTAAAACACCCTGATGTCTCCCAAACACTAGTTATTATTGACAATTTTGATGTGAGCTGATGAAGTCATTTCTCTTCAGTTCTTGTGCTGGGAAATCGGATTATACAACTTGCCCAGAGCCACAGGAAAAGATTTCCTGAGAACCAGACACTTATCTCCTGAATTTCAGTCTTGCATTTTATTCAAAAACATCATTCCTTCGTTTTGGAGAGGTTACCTAAGTACCTAGGGTCATCCCCCAGCCTCTCCTGGGTAGCCAAGACATCAAAAAGCCAATAAACACAACCCGGCCAGTAAAAGGAAAAATACTAAGAGCGCTCGAAACCGCTTATTGCTACTGCAATTACTGTTAAATGAAAACAGGTTCATTTGACTGCTTTCCAAAGCTAAGAAGAGTGTTCCAGGATGGAGGGATGGGGGGATCCAGGTGGTGAACTCTGTGATGGAGAACACTATCCAGAGAACGTTTATGCAGACTGACACACAAGTCACTATGATATAGAACCACATACGGCCCTTTGGGGTCTGTTGGTAGCTTCCTTGCAGGAGAGAGGAAAAAAAAAAAAAAGAAGGTTTCCTGAAGTGTTTGCATGTGGCAGGAAACACAACCAGACACTGTGATCTGCTGCTGAGCAGAAACACAAACTGAACAAGCGGAAACATCAAAAAGTTGCCACCGTTTTCCCACTTCTACCAAACGTGACATTTGGGCTTGGCAAAAATACATGAATGCCCAAGATCCAAAAGCCTGTTCTGGCCTCTCCTTGCTAACCACCAAACTGGAGTCTAGACCTCACTCTACTCCCAAACCCATCCACCGAGCACTCTCAGGCTCTCCATCAAAGGTCCAGTCTTCAAATACCCAGAGCCCAGGCTCCAAGTCACCCCCTGGCACAGTAACTTCTTGTAATAGAAGTGACACTTCCGACCCCATTCTGGTGACTAACCAAGTGGATACGCTCTTCAGGCAACTGGAGGTATCCTCAATTCCTGTCCAGCCATACAATGCATCTGTAGAGCTTTTATGGCCAGCAGTGTCAGCAGTCCTACAGGAATAGCAGGCAATGACACTTGAAGAGGTGGCTGGGCATCCAAGCACGTTGGCCAGGCATCAAATAGTGTTGGCCAGCACGCGTGGCTTGGCGCGTAAACTGCCAGATGAGCTACTTCTGGTCTTAAGGCTCTAATCTATGTCCTTGCAAAGCCAATGCAACTACTGTCTTTCTCCAGCAATGTGTAGGAAAACATAAAAACTGAATGCAAAGCATAAATCTCAATCCACTTGTGTTTGGTGAACACAAGATTTATTTTTCTCTGATCTTCTTCCATAGATCTGAGCTAGCTGGCAAACACTGCTCAAGACCATAAACGGTTCCCGCTGTCTGTGACCACCCACAACTTTGAGGGCCTTCAACTCTGGGTTTCACTTGTTAATGTCAGTCTGAACAAGCACTAACTCATTTTTTAATGAACTGTAAAACAAATCAACCAAAACAAGCTGATGAAAAGAGCAATTCCACCTGCCACATAGACCTGCACTCTCCAACATTTTACCCATGCACTTATTTTCAGGGCCAAATACTTATTCCGTATTTTATTTTTATGTACTTAACTTGCAGCACTACACAGCTCCTGTCTTCTTAAGCCTCTGAATACCAGACTGGAAAATCCTACCTCAAGTGGCACATTAGCCATTTAGCTGAGAGCCATCCATCCCAGCTAGTTTTAAGACAGACAGATGAAGATTGCCGTGAACTCTATGATGAGGAGGCCGACAAAAGCCAACACAGACTGTATGACCAGAAAGGTATTTTCAAAATTAGACACTTTAGGTCAAAGGTCTTTTGCCTTTATTGGCTCTTTGACATTCAAACCTATCACCCCCTGCAGCCATCATCAGGAATCTGGGCTACTGGAACAGCGGTGGTCCTTGTTCTCCTGCCAGTGACCCTGTTACTGCTCGGACATCCCTTGCAAGGGCACGCAGGGGAGCTGCACAGCCAACGGAAAGAGCCCTCGTCCAGCCAAAGTTCTTTGCCTTCTTGAAAACTGGAGGCTGCCTATGTTCGAGCAGTGACGCACAAGGGCTGGAGAGCAAAAGCTTTTTATCATATGAGGAGATACATTTGAAAGCACTAAAAAACAGAATTTTATCCTTTTTTCTTTCATTTATGGAGGAGACAACACAAGTGTGATATGGAAGCACCTTCATCTTTCACACTGCTTAGAGGAAAACCCTACTCCCACGTGGACATGTGCTTTCCAGGACACACTCTCTCCTCTACAGAGACGGAAAGCCTCCAAGCAAAGCTCAGCACCATCTGAAGGAGGCACCACTGCCTTTGCAGAGCCTCAGCCTGCACTGCCCAGAGCTCTCGGGACATGCACCAAGTCATCCCACAGCAAGAGGTTCAGCTCTTGATCTCCGGATGCCCCGGGAAGGTGCTCCTCATCACCCTCAGGCACAGCTGAGAAGCCCAAGGTACTCACACAAGTTGAGGCAGAGGGGAGGTAACAAAGGCAGGATGCGAGCTCTCAGCAGCAGAAGCAGAGACTGTCATGTAACAGGGGGGTTCACCCAGACCCCCCCACAGAAACCAGCTGAGAGCTCCTGATGCACAGAACTGCACACACTGAAGTGCCAAGGAGACAGGTCCAGGAAGCTGCTGGGTGGCAGGGGAGGACCTGTTAAATCCAGACCGACCCTCCCTGCGGAGCTCCTCCCAGCCCCACCATGGGCTGCTGTGCTCTGCCCCGCGCTGGGCGGGGTTTTGACCAGGTTTCAGTCTTTGGGGTTTTTTGGCCTTCTCGCACGTTTCAGAGATGTGAGCACTCCTACAAGTCTGCCTTCCCAGGAACCTTCTGCTGGCCATGTACAGCCCGTAGCGGTGCCTACACCCACCCCAGTGACAACCAGTGCTGCCACTACATCCCCTCCCCACCAGACATGGGAGGGGACGCGGAGCACAAACATCGGCGTTTATAGCAGGGATGATCCGGGCTGCTGGGCTACGAACCGAGAAACAGCCAAAGGTCCATCCATACCCCTGCTGGCTCAGCTGGACCAGTTACCCATTAAGACCAGTAACACTGTTAGGGCTTTTTGCCTGTAATTCAGCCCTGGAGGATGGGAACCAGAGCCTTGAGCTCATCCTGCATTTACACACTCACTGCCGTGGGCTCAGACGATTTCAGTGCCCGGTGGAACCTGAGAACAACATTGCAGTGGGAGTTACAGCTCGGAGTGACATTTCCACCCAAACCCGTGCCCGAGTTTGGAGAAGCGGGGATGGGAACAGTGTATTTTTTCCCCTTCGCAGAGCTACGCTCTCGGTCTGAACATTGCCAGTAACAACAGCTTCCTGACACGTGCTTCCAGTGCCCGGCGAGGCACAGGAAAAAGGAAACACAAATTTTGAATCTATGAATAAATGTGACGTCCAATGCTGAACCAAATGATAAAGGCAACTTAAGACCATTTTCAAACCTCCTAACTCTGCAGCAAGCAGGATCTCGGGGAAGGGAAGAGGGGGGGTCCCCGCTGCACCCGAACGTGGACGGAGGCCACCGCCTCTGCTCAGAGCTCCATCCACCCCCACAGCACCCACCTCCCCAGCTCCCCGAGCACACCTCACCCCACACCACAGCTACACCGCCAAGGAGATACTGTCTTCCACCCAAAGAGTTTTGCGTACGGATTGCATCCATAACCAACATTACTGTCACGACTGCCATGAATGGAGACATCCTGTACCAGCATGAAAGCTGCTAGGCCCAGTTGGACACATCATGGGTACACTCTCCTGCACACAGACAGAGGCTCGGGCTCTTCACCTCATTCCAGCAATGCTCTCCAAGTGCCGTGAACAGGGCAAGGGACAGCAATGGGAGCTGCACATCCCAGCAGACTCGAATGAAGAATGCCTCTCTGGCGTTTCTTAGCCGAACAGAGCCCTTCTCTGAGAGGAAGGCACCATTACCGAGCTGGCGCGGTGCAGGCAGGCATCCTGGTTCAGGGTGCGACCTTCCACGGTGCCGGCAGTCCTGGCCTCGCTCCAGACCTGTCACTCCACGCACCGCGTGCGAAACTTGCTCTGGCTCCTGTACCCTGTTTGTCACCCGGCTCCTGTACCCTCTGGTTGTCACCCAGCCCTTCACAAAACATCTGAGGAGCAGCTGGACCACCCCTGTGCCAGAGTGCCTCTGCGAGGAAGGCTGAGCGGGCTCAGACCACGGGCCCATATAAGCCACCATTCTGGCCCCAGCAGCGGCTGGGTTAGGAAAGCGTGTAAAATCAGGAAAAGCCTAAGCGGGATGTCTCCAGAATCATCTCCCATCCTCCAGCGAGCTGCAGCTCGGGGCTTCACGGGCAAGAGGTGCTTGGCTGCCATTGTCAGAAATTTCTTTCATGAATTTATCCAGTTGCTGTTTTTTTACTGTTTTATAAATATAAAACCTTTCATGAATTTATCCAGTTGCTGCTTTTTTACTGTTCTGTAAATATAAAACCTAACGCCAGACTCTCAAGAACATCCAGGAGGGAAGAAGCTTGAAGCATTCCCACAAAAAACATTTAAAACACTCAGTGAAGCATCAACACATCACACGCACAGAAGAAACGGCGACGGAGCGACTGGAGGGCGACTCGGGGAGCACCGAGCCATCGAACCCACCGCTTGGTGCACGACTTGACACATCCCCCTCCACGAGCCCCTCACCCCTGGGTGGGAGCGTAATTCTATGATTCTGTGATAATTAGAGGCATGAATTAATTATTAAGCAGCAGCACAGTGAGGATGCCCCTTCCGCGGGGTTTTTTTTCCCGCGTAAGAGGGACACATGTTTTGAAAAATAAAAACTTTGTGGCACACCTGAGTGTTACCAAACATTTCTGAGGTGCGAGGAGGTGGGCTACGCAACATTTATGAACCAAAAGTTCAGATTCGAGAGACCATCACAAGCTGGGGACAGCCCTTAGTGCAGGCCAAGGCACTGGGCTGTCCCAGTCCCATACACACGCTACTACAGACCTGCAACTTACAGCAGGGTGAAAAAAAAAACGTAAAACCGGGATTTCTTGGGGTTCTTTTAATTTTAAATTAACTACACTAACTTAAGGACATTAAACCTGCTCCTCTTTTTATTTTACTATTATTTTTTAAGGCTGAACATGATAGCACTTCACCACGCAAAATATTCTGCTGAAGGGCTCATGGTCCCTGTTATTTGAGAGAGGAGCTGAAAAGTCCGACAGGAGACCAGGACTGAGACCGTGATCCAGCATTTGGATACTTCAGAAACAGTGCCAAATAATTTAACACTTGACATTTATTATTTTAAAGCTGCTGGCGGTACAATTTGCAAAATCTACTTCAAAATCTATTATTTCTACTAGAAATATTTTCATGATTTAATAAAATTAAAATGAAAACTGGGCATAAGTATAAATGTCGCTTTCACGCCGCTGCCTCCAAAATTTTTACTGTGCTGTAGCTGTGGAGGAGAACCAGAAAATGAAAAGCAAAAGTGATCTCAGCTGGGTTTCCTCTCTACAAGGGATGCAAAAGTGTTTTATAGGATGGATGTGTTGCTTCATTTGGTTTTAGGAACCTTTGTCTCTGCCAGCAACGTAAGGAAGGAGTTATCCACTCCACTTCAGCCTCGCCTTTTTCCCAACTAAATGTGGATCCCTTTTTTAAAGGTTTGGTGATGCCCAGCTACGACAGCCCCATGCTCCCACCCAAGCCCCAGGGCGGGGACCACCATCGGCCGCCACAGCCAGCGAGCGCTGGGGGCTCGGGGGGCTCTGTGGGGCTCGGGGGCACCCAGGGGGCTCTGCAGGGCTCGGGGGGCTCTGCGGGGCAGCTCGGCCCCAGCCCCTGCCCTGGGGGTTCATGGCTGAGGGTGTTGAAACGCGGCGGCAGGACTGACCGCTGCCCTGGGGACAATGCCAGCCACCAGCCAGCTCTGCTGGCCTCACGGGGTTCAGCATTTCACAACACGGGGGAGTTTTATGAAACTTTTTCGCTCCATAAATTATATTCAGTTGTTTTATATTACAAGACATGTTTCTGTACCTAAAAGGAAGCCCATGCTACAGAGACAACAAAAAAAGCTACTTAGGCAAAGCACATGTGATTTCTCATCTATCCATCAAGGCAGGTAAGGCATCACCACCAAGAGCACACTTGGGTACCACGCAGAGGACATACCGCATCTGGATATCCTCGAGGGTAACCTTGAGGGAGGTCATCCTCCCCCTCTGCTCTGCCCTGGGGAGGCCACATCTGGAGCACTGGGTCCAGTTCTGGGCTCCCCAGTTCAAGCAGGACAGGGAGCTGCTGGAGAGAGTCCAGCGGAGGCTACGGAGATGATCAAGGGACTGGAGCATCTCTGTCCTGAGGAAAGGCGGAGAGCCTGGGGGCTGTTCAGCTGGAGAAGAGCAGACTGAGGGGGGATCTTCATCACTGCTCATAAATAGCTGAAAGGAGGGGGTGTCAGGAGGATGGGGCCAGGCTCTTCTCAGTGGTGCCCAGGGACAGGACAAGGGGTAACAGGCACAAACTTGACCATGGGAAGTTCCACCTCAACATGAGGAGGAACTTCTTTGCTGTGAGGGTGGCAGAGCCCTGGCACAGGCTGCTCAGAGAGGTGGGGGAGTCTCCATCTCTGGAGACATTCCAGCCCCACCTGGACGCGTTCCTGTGCCCCCTGCTCTGGGTGACCCTGCTCTGGCAGGGGGCTGGAGGAGATGATCTCCAGAGGTCCCTGCCAACACCCACCAATCTGTGATACTGTGAAATGCGTTTTCCAAACCCAGAACTCTCTCCAGCAGTTTCTGAGCAAAGACGGATCTACAGTCATTGGTAACATCTTGTGAGAAAGCAGATTTATTGCTCCTTGTAGGCCTCGAAGTCCGCTTATCTCAAGCAAGAGAGAGCTGATGGACCCTCCTGCACGTACCCAGCATCACCAAACCTGCAGTGACTCGGAGCAGGCAGGGAAAACACAGTCGCTGCATCCAACGGAGGGGATGACAATCAATTCTTCATGGAGTAGGAGGGGAATAATTTATTTCACAGTTGCTTTGTACCTAAAGAGATGCCTTGGCACTGAAACTTAACTACGCCTTGAATGCTCCTACGAGACTGTGAAGGCCCTTTTGGGGACCATAGAGTGTTACTATAAATATTTTAAGAAAAGAAATGGGGAGCTGCTCCTGCTGAGCTACAGTAGCATCTCATGCAGTTCATTCCAGACTGCTAAGTTTGGGGAAAATCTTGAATTTTCATCAGAGACAACCAAAAGGTCAGCCTTTCTTATGGGATTTCAGCCATTTGAGTGCCCTTTTGAGCTACAATCTTGAAATTAGGAATAATTCATTCATTACAGACTGCTGATTACAGGGGGGGAAAAAAACAGAAATTTGACATTTCTTTCCAGTTCACCAAAAGGTCAGTCTACTGATTTACAAAATTTGTATTAATTTTAACTCTGAGGCTGTCACATTGGGCATGAGGCATCCAATTTGGAGAAATTAAGGTCACTTAAGGTCTCTAGTTGCATTTATCATTTTGAATGCAAAAAGTTCTCAAGGCAAAGGCAATGCTGAGGGAGCCAACAGCCAAAGTCACCCAAATTGGAGACGGCCGCCAATTTTAATGCACTAAAATGCATTTCTGTTTAAGAGAACGTGGGTTTCCTGCCACACGTTACCAGACATCAACTGCCATCGCTCCACGAAACAGAGACAAACTAAAGTTTGGGGTTGAACCACCTCCCCTGGTAGACCCAACAGTCCCCAGGTCAAACCGCCACTCATCTGGGCTCACACCAGCACCGGGCACTAAGGCCACCAGCTCTGCTCGCCACCACCAGCCAGCTCAACTTCTGGAAATCCGCCATTCAGAGCTCAAAAACACTGAGAGATGATGAAGAGGAGGAGGAGGAGGAGGAGGCGGCGGCGGCAGCATGGAAGTCATCTTCTTGAGCAGCTGGAGCAGAGGACAGCATGTTTCAGAGTTGACTCAAAGGCCACTGGGAGGAGGGTGGGAGGTGTCTCCCACAAACACGGAAAATATTGCAAAGCCGCAAAGCATGAGACAGCCCCCAAAGGCGCTGCTGCAGCTCCAGCAGCCATCCCGACAGCCCAAAGGCAAAGCTCGGCCGTCTCGCAGTGCTATACGGGAGTGAGAAGAAAAGCAAAGTTCAAGAGATCCCTCCTAAAAATTACCAAACCCAGTGACTGACTTGCTGAGATTTGCGAGTCCCATTATTTGTAAGTAAGTCATTAGTGGAGACTGACAGCACTATAAAGCCCACCTCGTGCAACCACGGGATCCCTATAAAGGGCTTGAGGCTTCTCCCGTCCCTCCCAAGGAATCCCTGCTTGGGCAGCTCTTCATGAAAATGTACAGAAAAGCATCCTCTCGTTTGCAAAGAGCAGCAACAAAGACAGCGCAATCCCAACACCCGTCCTCCTGCCCTAGTCACCAGCCCAGCCTATCTCCCACCTCGGGAGCCATCCTGGCCAGGGAATGGCTCCCGATTTAGGAGTAAAGCTACAGCCAAGGCCGAACCCTCAGCTTGGTCTAAACCAGAGCCATTCACACCAGCCAGCGCTGCTCCCTCAATGCTTTTTTTAATGGAAACATCAGTGTATTTAAGTGTGGGGAGCCCCTGGCCCAGGCTGCCCAGAGAAGCTGTGGCTGCCCCATCCCTGGAGGGGTTCAAGGCCAGGTTGGACGGGGCTTGGAGCAACCTGGGCTGGTGGGAGGTGTCCCTGCCCAGGGCAGGGGGTGGCACTGGATGATCTTTAAGGTCCCTTCCAACCTGAAACATTCTATGATTCTATAATTTTTAATTTTTTATACAGACACACTCACTAAAAATGGACTGGCGGTCTGTCCCGGCTCACGGGGCAGAGGCTGCTCCGGCCGCCACAGCCCGTCCTCGCCAGCAGGACCCGCGTGCGCTCCCTGCCCTGCTGCTTCACCCCGAGTTTCCATAAAGCACACCTGACACTTATTTTCTTCCTCAAGCAGGAAAAATTAAGGAAACCATCTCAACATCATGGCAATTTTATACTCCAGCTATAACCTCTGCCCATCAAAATTTTGCCCAGTCTACCCGTTTATGCTGTCAGTAGATTTACATTTTCTAACTTCTTAAATATAGAAAGTTGGATTTTACCACCTTCCCTTTAGAAAAACACTTCAATGTTTAGTTCTGTATTACAAATTGGCCTGGGTACAACAACTAGGTTTTAAAATAAATTGTTACTTTTTAAACTATTTGAAAATACTAGTTCCTCTTTGTACTTCATTTCTTCAGGAGAAAAAATACAAATCCAGTCCACAATCAGACATTTGCCTTTTTTTTTTTTCCTCCTTTTTAATTTAGGAACTTGTGAATTCATGCATTGACCCAGCCGAACAAAGGGCAAAGACTGTTAAATTCCAGAGCCCAGGAGATATTCGGTTACTCATTCAGGGCCTTATGCAGAGTTTAAAAAAAAAAAAGACATAAAAAAAGAGACTTAGTGAGGAGGAGAGGCAGATTCGGAAATGATACTTTTAAATTAACGACCGAAAAGGGGAAAGAGGTAAACTGGGGAGAGATTAGCTGCTTGCTGCACCGCGATGGGAAGACGGAGAGTGGGTTGGAACTCATGAGCCCAATTACATAATATATTGTTTTGGCCAAATCCGAAGGCAATAAAAGCAGCGAGAGAAGCAACGTTAGGGAACAGCAAATATGGAAGAGGTGGGGGACAGGAGGAAAAGAAAAGGCTTTTTACTATTTTATTTGTGATGCTTCTTGAAAAGGTTTCCCTTGGGCTGGGAAGCACCGAGCAGAGGCAGGAATTTGGCAAACGAGCAAAACAGGGCTGGGGGTGCCGAGGGGCAACCGGCACCGTGGGTCCGTGGCCACGGCGGGGAGCGAGGGTTGGCACACTGAGCACGGGAAAAAGAGCATCACTCTCCATTTCCCTGCCTTGCTTTCCTCCTGTCCCTGAAAATCACATTTCATTGAATTCAAAAGCATTCTGAAATTTTACTAGTTTAGGGAAGATCGAATAAGCATGTAATTAAATTAATTACAGAATCACTGCTCTGCATCCTACTGCAGGAATAGCAGTGAATCAACCAAATGGATTCAAAATCACTTCCTAAATGCTTTCCAGTCAAATAAAACTTCAAGAACAGTTTCAAACCACTTACAGTGCGGTCCAGAAAAATCCAACTTTTCAACCAGTTTCCTTCACCCGTACGGGGACGCGCTCCTGAAGGGCACGACCCGACCTGGAGCATTTCCCTTCCTAAATAAACAGCAGCCGCTCAGGGCCAGATGCCTCCTCTCCCTGCCTGCATCCCTGGTCGCATCCCCTGCCCTACAGCCGCTATCCGAGCTGGTTCCTATGGACAGCCACCACACATTTCTAAATAATTGCCCTTCTGTGCAAGCAGGAGATGGAAAAACCCCTCTGTGAGCTCGCAGATAAAGGCTGGGTTGCAAAGTGCATGCACAAATTGAGGATGGTTGCGTGGTTCCCAGCGGGAAGGTGCCACCAGCCCCATGGATGCCGCCAGCATCCCCGTGTCTGCTCCAGCATCGACAGGACCAGAGCTGAGACTGGGATGTCTCACGTGAGGGTCGTGCCTGGTCCCACACAGCGAGCTGTGCCGGCACGGCTGGAGCAAGGTGTCCGCTCTTGGCCAGCAGGACAGAGCATCATCCCCTGGGCTGGGGGATGTCGAAGCTCAGAGGAGCCTCTTTCCCCACTTCGGGGAAGCAGAAGAGTACAACCAGAGGAGGATTAGCTCCAACAGCACAAGCGTCATCCCAGCCCAGGCAAACACCAGACCACAAGCAGCAACGCGACAACGGGCAGTGCAGGGGAGCGGGCACAGGCATCCGCTCTTCCAAGAAAACAGGAATAGCCTCATGCTGCCTCACCCACACAGCTGGGGGCAAGGCTGCCTTTCTGTTAATGCTTAATGTGACGGTAGTTACACATACCACTGCGTCCACCGAGCACGGCCGGCCGGCTGGCTGCCGGCAGCTCTGGCTGCAGTGGGACCACGGTGGTGCAGAAGAGTCCGTTCTGCGCAGGGGATGCAGCGGGGCTCGCTCGCTGCCTTCAGCATGGCTCCTCCACCTGCCCCTGCCCAGCAGAAGGGTGCAGGGAAGAGGACCATGGGGTCAGCAGCCCATAGCATGCACCCAACTGCTCTGGGGAAACCAAGTGTGATAGCTGAGACCAGAAATCAAACGTCAATGCTAGACCGGGTGACTTTGCTCAAATTAAGTCAAGTAAGCCTTCCACCAGCACTGCTGCTTACAGGAAGATGTGCATCCATAGCCTCGGTGGCTTCAGCTAGCAATGGAGGCAGCAGCCAAAGCCAGCTTTCATCCTCTACCTATGTGAGATGCTGCCTCAAAACCTACGTAAGAGGTACCAACAGTGGGAGAAGTCAAACAGGCAACATCTGCAAGGCTGCACCCCTGCCAAACAGGTCCTCGGGCAGCAGGACACCAACACCACTGCCTCTGGCTCCGTCAGAGAGAACCACTTCGGAAAAAATCCAAGTAAGAACTCCAGGACCCACATTGTTTTCAATAAGCTGATGGGCTTTTTGTCCATAGTAAAAATCTCACCAACTCCTCAACAGGGACGGACACCACCTGATGCGATCACCCATGAGCTACGTCTCCAAACAGAGCAAAACCAGCAAGTTACTGGAGAACAACCAGCTTCGAAGGCTGCAAATAGTTTGTTGACCCAAGCAGGGATAAGCAGAAACAAACATCAACAGGGGGTTTTCTAGTCTCCTGGGGCTGCAGGAAGGGCCCATCTTGTCCCCCAAAACCACCTTATTAGCCAATGAAGGAGCTGCCAGCATGTGCAGCCATGCGTGCTACCTCCCAGGTATCAACAAGATCTGGTCACAACCAGCCCAGAAGCCACCAGGAGCTCAATAAATCGATGAGGTCCGACACACAGCACAGATCTTCCCGTAGCCCAAAGGCAGGTGCAGCGAGCAGCAGGACCTCCAGCAGCACTGAGGACACAGATAGTTGCTCCTTTTCTGAGTGGTGGCAACATGGGGCACCCAGCAGGTACCGAGCATCTCCCATGCCAGCACCACTGCAGATGGAGACCACACTCATGGTAGAGGCTTTAAGCCCTCAAAGGCACTTCTAATTACTGCATTAAAAGGTGTGAAATGCTTCCTTCCCACACAGGCATGGTTGTCTTCAGGGTCTGAAAACCAAACCTCTCCTTCGCAGAACTAAACCAGCCTCCCAGCTGCCCCAGGAACTGATGGTCTGAGTCTCTTCAGGCCTTATGCTCCCCTGGTTCACTCCTGGTCTGCCCCCTCATCCCCACAATTAACCACATCTGCCCATGGAAATACCAGCAAAGATCTTCACGACATGGCTGAGAAGGTTTCGGAGTGACGTGGATAAACCAAGTGGTAAGAACTTGCCAAGACCACCAGTGGGACAACAGGCAGAAGCCATTAAAATCAAGCAAACCACTCAAATCAGAGCAGAGCTACACAAAAAAGCAACAGATCCATGCTTTGTGTTCGGAAAGGATCAAATGTGATCTCTGCTCCTTGCTGTCTTAGATGTGGAGGGAAAACATCAGCTTAGTGCTCGTTAGCAGTCAAAGAGGGAAAGAGAAGGGAAGGAATCGTTAAAAAAGGCAAAATGAAGAGAAAACACAGTTGTGCCATGTACACGTCCCTACCACACCTGCATTTTGAACACAGCCTGCAGGTTTCACCACCGTGCCCCAAAGACAAGCGACCTCTGGGGAAGGCGGAGAGTAAAACCACCAGCAGCAGAACTAAAATGAACCAAAACTTTTCAGCTGAGAGGAGGCAATGGGAGAGAAAAGGAGACGGGACCCCTCACGATGGCTGAAAGGTGCTTAAATGCATCCTCCAGCACTGCAGGTGTGAGCACGGGAGGGCTGGGGGTTGCACCGCTCCAGCCTGGACACCGCCACGGTGGCAAAGACCCGAGCCGGCGCACGGCGATGGCCACGGCAGCACCAGCACCGCGGCGCCGGAGGGGCAGAGCCGCGGCACAGCCGTTCCTCCCCCGAGCGACACGTAGACGTTTCACTTGGAGGGAGGTGCAGTATTTTGTACCACTCGGTCCCATTACGGCTCACTGGGGAACGTCCTTTGAGTTAGAGGGAAAGGAAGCGGGGGATGAATTATGCGTTTGACCTCGGGAACGGAAATCCATCAAGTTTCACTACTTCATCACTCCAGCGCTGCCGGCCCCGGTGCCAAGGTCTGTGCCGGGACCGGTGCAGAGGCAGGGCAGGACACGGCGATGGCATCTCGGGCAGCAGCTTGAAGTATTTCTTACTTGGGAAGTGGGGGACAGAACTACAAAAGATGTTTTCTTAAATATTCAAGCAATTTATTTAACTTTTTTTAAAAGTACTTTTTACATCACGCTTTAAACCAATAATAGCTATTTTCACGTTTTTCAGCTTAGCTCAAAAGAATCCCAGTAAAAGGGTGAAAACTTCATGTAAATTCAAGCAGCGCAATGCGTCTCGATAAACCATCAGACACAATACTTAAGGAACCATACATTTAGGGTAGGGATGTGTAGCTCTGCCCACTAGTATTTTATGGGAAAAAAACCCCTAAAATATAGAATCAGAGAGTGCCTTATTCAAAATTCAGGAGGTAAAAGGCCCTTTACCCCCACCTCCAGCGCTTGGGGATCAGCAGCTGCTGCCCTCACGGCACCGCCAGAATTACAGGGAAAGGGTAAGGCAGGTATTGACGCTGCCAGCCAGGCTAAATAAAACACGGCAATAAATTCTCACCGTAGCAGAAAAACCCAGGCTGTTCATTCATGTCCATCCCAGCGGTAACACCAGCAAACAGAGCGGAGTTTGCTCAGAAATGAGTTTGGTCCCAGGTGAAATTAGGTGCTGCCCTCCATTGACACTCTCCTGATAAAGAGGTTTTGCATAAAGAAGAACAGTGTCTCAGGAAAACTACCGGATTTCCCCTAATTCTGGGATTTTACCCTTTTTCCTAAGGTATGATGCTGATCTAAAGCACGCTGCAGCACACCAGCCTCCTCCAAAATTGGGAAGAGGTGGTTTGCTTTCATCTCATTTCTTGTCACCAGCCTTTTATACCCCCTGGTGAGCTGCAGCTTGGGAACCCACTGCAAATTGCGGAAGAAATTAATTCTAACACCAGCCTCAGAGCTGGAGCTGCCCAGAGCACACCTGCCTTCCCAATCCCCTGGGAGAAGACAGGTCAGACCAGAGGACGGGAAGGTCCCCCTCGTCCCACAGGCTCCGAGTTCATGGGTGACAGCCAGAAGCCATCGTCCTGCGGGAGGAGCACCCACCGCCAGAGGACTCCCCACCCAACAGCTCTGCTCTGTCTGAACCAAACTGCATCTGAAGGAACCTGCTCCAGAATCGCTTCTGCCAGCGAGTGCAAATGCTCACAGCCAACGTCCGAAGGGCTGCAAGATGTCAAGGAGAGGGCTGAGGGCTGGCAAGGGCGACAGGAGCGAGACCAAGGGTTTCCATGTGTCTTCTCGGAGTCTTCTAGGATTGCCCTGGGCTGCACGGAGCTCAGAGCAAGACCTGGCATGCCAGTGACTGCAGGGAGCAGGAAGATATTGAGATAGAAATATTTTTATATAGCATGTGCCTGAACTAAGTTTTCCATCTGACTTCATCTTAAGACTAAGATCCACCAGCTTCCTGGAAAACAAGGGCTCCAATGGCCACTGCAAGGTCACAGCTGACCGTCTCCAACCAGGCAGATTGCCAAACTCTGCGGTGACGCCTGCAGGTATAAAATACAGTTAATGTGCTAAAAATCCAGCGGAGGCCAAGCAGCAGCTGGAAGGGTGACAGTGTGGCTTGGAGGTGGTTTTGTCCCAGGACTCTGTGGCGTGATGGGAACTCACACAGGGTCTGGTCCAAGTCCGGTGGAGGGGGGGTACGGCAGGGTGGCACCGTGACTCGGGGGACCTGGCACTGCTCCAGGGCTCAGAAAGCCAGGTCCTGCTGCTGCCCGTGCCTCCAGAACCCCTGGGAATGGTTTATTCTTCAACCATTTGTAATCAGACCAGAAACTGCGTGACACTACAGAGCTCAGCTCCATGAGACCTGACCTCGGCCAGCAACGCTGAGGAGCTGAGGTAACACAAGCCAAAGAGCCACCACTATCAAGTTGAGCCAGAAAAGGGTGTTGGATACCTGATGTGACCAGAGAGGGGTGATGACTCCAGATTTGGTGCTAAGCATGAACCATGCCATGCCTTAAAGCACATGGCAGGAACAGAGCTGAGCCCTGTGCTCTGCACCGTGGCCATGGCCATGGTGGCTGGGATGGGCTGCAGGCAGGGCAGATGTCCCCACATGCTGGCAGCAATGCACCTAGAGAGACAGCGAGTCCAAGGACAGCAGAGTCTGTCTGAGAAGTGAGTCATTAAAACACAAGGTGTTGGCTTTTGCTGAACGACACTGCAGTGACACCCCCACCCAGGTCACAGCAACCCCAGGAGCTGTGGTACAGCAGGTTCAACCACATCGCCATGAGCCACAATCCTACGGCTGACCGTGCCAGAGCTGCTGAAGGAAACTTCTCTCTTCACATCGGCACCATCGCTGAACTTCAGTCACCTCTTTATTTTTAATACCGAAGTCCTCAGCCCCTTTCACCACGCTGGAGGCGAGCCCTTGAGCGGCTGAAGTGGTCAAATGGTACAGAGTGGGTTGCCTTCCTCCTCCCACCCATCCTCCTCCTCTCCTGTGCCTGCCCCCACTCACTGCTCCCCTCCATAAGCCAATTTACTCACCAACCTGGCAGAAAGCCCTGCCTTTCCCTCCTCTCCATAGCCTGTTTTTTTTTTTTTTAATGTGCTTTTCCTGGGTTAGGGAGATAAATCAACTCACAGAAGGCTCCGGCAAACACTAGCCCACGGGATCAGCAGCAGAAGAGCACGGACAGAAGGCAGAGGACCAGCACCTCCGTCTTTTGGCAACAGCATGCTCTTGGCCAGGCTCCCTCCCCATCTTGCAGGTTCTGCTTGCCACCCACTCCTCCCTTCCACGGGATGACTAGCAGTGTCATTAACATCCAACAAACGAGGGCTAAGGGAGTTCACACCTCAACTTATTCGGTAACGCTGCAGGCAAACTTAAGGAGACTGTAACATGCTGGCTGCCTTCAGATTGCACTTGGAAAATACTCCTCATAAAGAGCGCACAGCTACTTTTGAAGGAAATCCTGGATGGTTCTGAACGCGAATGCAGCAGGCGGCCGCAAAGGTACGTCAAGCCAACGAGTCAATGGGTTGGAGCTGGTAGCCTGACACCGTGTCGTTATGCTGTTTGAGCGGCAGCAGCCAAGCAGGGAACGGGGCTGGAGCGCCAGCCAAAGCCACAGTTCTGCCGATGGATGCCAAAAGACACAAGAGCGTAGCCAGGAGCATGGCAGGAAGATCTCCAGAGGACACATCAGCTGTTCGCTGGAGGTCAGAAATCACTAACGCAACACAGAGCAGTGCCGATGGCTGTTATGGTGCAGTGCATGTCACACCGAGCAATGCACAGGACTGCAGGTGCAGTTAGTTCTGCGCTTGCTTTCTTAAGAGCTGATGCAAACAGGTCAATTACTGAAAGCTCACTGGAGTGAGAATTACGTTATCCAGCCTTTAAAGTCTCCACAAGAACCCTTCCATGGAAGAGCTAGTGAAGAAATAAGATTAATCTCTAGAAATAGAAACAACAGAATCTCTTATTTTTAGGAATAACATTTCACTACAGATCCAGTAACTGGAGTGGATCAAAACCAGGAAGACCTCAAACTAAATGTCTTTGAAGGACAGGACTGTTGGAAAATCTCTCACCAAAGCAAGAGAGGAGAAGAGACAGAACAATTCATGGCAGGCACCTTAGGCAACATCTTGGTCTCACCCATCACGACTACTCCTACAGGCAGAAGGTCTATGCAACTACCTCTCCTCTGCCAGGACCTGAGCTCCAGGGATGCAAGGTCTCCTGAGAGCAATGAGTCCCAACACGGTGTCCTGCATCCCAAGGTGATGTTGCTGCAGCCACTCATACCTGTGCCACGATCCCAAAGTACACCGAGAGACTCCTTTCAGTCATCTCCTTCCTTCCCCCTTGGTTTGCATTTGTGCTGATGGGAGGAACGTTCCCCACTGAAGCGCAGGGGGACAGAGCAGAGGTATCAGCACTGCAGAGAGATTTAATTTTTATGTTCTTTCTGAACACCAAGCAAATCAGCAAGTTCCATCGACGAGGCTGACCCCTAAAAATATTAATTACATCACCACATTTTAGTAACATTGCCCTTCTGTGTCACGCTTGGCTTTGTCCCACCTCCTCCATGAATGTTCTCTTTTCTCCTACCCATGCCTGCTCTGAGATCCCTCACACCGCGGCAGCATGGTGAGATCTTCCTAACAGGCCTCAAGCATCCCTGCCCTTCAACCCTTCGGAAAACACACAAACTGTTATCTCCTGCTTCTTCCTTTGCTTCATATCACTGGCACAACTGCCAAAGTTGAAACACCACTCAGACTCTCAACTAAGTCTCAGCCCACCTTGTCTTGTCACAGGTGGGAACTGCAGATGTTTAAACAGCAGAAAGATCCTGCACGTTCACGGAGATCCAAACTCCATCTGAACACACTGATGGGGTCCTACCCCAAAGAGCAAGGAGCTGTAGCTTTGGGGGTGATCCAGGCCTTAATGAAATGACCTCAGAGCTGAGTCTGCATGGTTTGGGAAAGGTGCTGATGGCAAATCTGCAACACGGAAACAGATATTCTTCCTGCACCAACCCTGCCAATGCACCCTGCCCAACCTGGACCCCGCACCAGCAGCCAGCCTGCGTGTGACACAGCACATGGCTCAGCGCCACAGGGACAGGTTTGGGCTACTCTGAGACACACAGTCTTCACATCTTGATGAACTACACAGACTTCCTCGGGCACCTCTTACTGTCCATCTGTGGACAAGAATAAAACCTCCCAGCTTCGGTGCAGCCTCAAAGTCCTCTGCTGCTGCAACAGGAGAAGCATCTTGGTATACCAGAGGAGATCCTTCCCATCCAGCTGATGGTGGACAGAAGGTGCAGCACATTCGTGGCTCCATAATCCCACAGCAAATACCAAGGATGAACTTCCCAAGAAGCTACAGAAACAGGGAAAGACGCTCTCACACAGTCTAGACAACAATCTCATTTTCAAGCTTCTTCCCTCAATTATCTTCCACGAAGAGGAACAAAGGTAGGTCGCAACATCTGAAACTTTCTTTAGGGTTTGTTCACATTTTTCCTTTTCCACGTAATAAACCAGGAGGGTTGGTATGAAAAAGCAGAGTCCAGCACTGCTGTGCATCCAAGCCGAGCTACACAACAAGCCCTGCCACTTCTTGCCCGCAGCTTCACTTCTACAACCAAGGCACATCTTCTGGTTTGCTCTTGTTCCAACCTAAACCCCTGTGTCCAGTGAAAACCATCACCTCTGGTCACTCCTGCTCTCAGAGGAAATCGCCTGATGCCTGGCACCACGGGTTTGATAGCCGCAGCAGTCACCTCTGGGGTGCGCACAAAGAGCTGGCTAGCTAACCCCGGCATCGCTGCAGGGCAAACAAGGAACTCGAGACCAGGTCTGCCAAAATTTCAAGTTTTCACTACTCACAGGACATATTTCTGATTTTCCTACAATGCAACGCAGGTCTAACAAGCTACAGGTACTTCCACGTCCTCTCACATCTGAACACTAACCGCAAAGTCTTCTCGTCCTCCACCCAAGCAAGGTACCGGTATTGAGTTTGCAGCACACAAACATGCTCAGAGAAGCTGGAATGAGAGCAGGTCCTCTGCTGCGGGCACGCTTGCAAGCAATATGTTCACTTTCCTCTCCAAAGCGGGCTGTGATTTGAAAACAGCAGCCGTGCCAGCTCCAGCACAGGCGAGGCTTGGTGCGGTACCCACATCTCGTTAGCAAACCCGTCCCTCCATCAGGATCTCTCGCTTTCATCTCTTCTTCGTCTGGGCTGATGGCTCCAGGACTCCTAGCCCTTCCTTTCTTTTCCAGTACAACACACAACTTCCTTTGCCGGCGATTACATCTGCTGGTTTACAAAAGCTTTTCCTCAAGATCTACGCAACTTCTGTACAAGTATCTCCCACATACTGGTTTTTGACTTTAATTTAACTTTTCTCCCCTTGAATCAAATTACCATCTTCCTCTGGTCATAATTTGGTCGAATGACATCAAGTTGAAGGATATCAGATGCGAGGGAAAGAGGAAGGCAGAGCACGACGACAGATGGGGCACGTTCTCGTCTTGCTTTATTTCCCATTCAGCCCAAACGACACCCTGGTCTCATTAGCACTTAATGCAAGTGAAAATAGAGGGGTTTAATATGAAAACAGGTGGGCACATGGAAAACGCCCACTCTGGACGTGCTGGAACTTGCCCACTATCAATGCTAAGCTCCTCTCTACACGAGGAGCTCTTTCACTCCTAAGACTATAACTTCTTATCTGGGCTAATAATGTTCAACATGAAACCTCTCAAATCCCATTTGAAAACTTCAGTATTAGATATTTAGGACATTTCTCCACTCCATTAGAAATGTAATGGCTTAAAGAATACCATCCTGCTGTCACCAGAGAACGGGCTAACTACTTATCCGCTGGTCGCACCCCAAGGTGTGAATCCCGCTCTCCCACCCCACCAGCTCATTTATGCCAAGGAAGGATCTTGCTATTCCGTGCCTGCAAAGAAAGGAAAGGTTGTGGAAGGGAAAAGTGTCCAGGAGGCCCAAGGGCCTCTCCAAGACGAGGACACGGAGCGTGGGCCGTGCAGAGCAGCATCACCGCCGTGCACAGCTGGACACCTCATTCAAGCAGATGGAGTTGGCAACCCCGAGCCAAACACATGCAGGCAAGGCTGCAAGTCTGAAAGGCTCTGTGTAAATGTTGTAATGTTTTAAGGGACAAGCCATAATCTAGGAACAATAGCTCTGGTCACATTCCCGACGAGGCGAATTGTACCCTCCAGACAAGATGTGACACCCGCCGCCCGGCGCTCGCTGACATGGAAACCCGGTCTTTGGCGAGGCGCTGCCCGTGCAACCGCAGCACCCCAGGAGGAGAAACAACAAGCCGCACACTGCTGCCACTGGAAACATTGCTAATTTCCTCCCAAATTTGTTGAAATTCAGATTATGGTGGCAGCAGTGGGGTGAAAAGGAGGAATTAAAACCCTGAACTGCAGAAATGTCTTTGACCAGCCAGCGATGGGGCAGGGACCCAACAGGAGGTGTCCACCGCTGGGACAGCCTCCCCACCACAGGCTGTGACAACTATCTAGCGTAGTAACACATGGAATCCATCCTCATAAACACAAAAAGCAGAACAAAACAAGCTCTTCTGGCACTGCTCATCCTACTCTACAAACCAGGGTACGCAGGCGAGGAGGAGTCCGCAGACCCGGCCACCCCTGCAGCAGCCACCAGGAGAATCACCAACTTTCCCAGCCTGCTGAAGTCAAGCCATTTTTCCAAACGAAACATTAACCACAGTGTGATATCGAGATAGAAGACAGCTTTTAATTACACATACAAAGGAGTTCGTAACACCCCAGCTCTGCTGCAAGGGCAGCTTGCTGAGAAAAGCAACTTTGATCAAAGCTTCCAGGCCCCTTCTGTAGACCATAAAACAGAAAATCTAGTGAGCTTACCAAGTAACTGCATAAATTGTCCCCAGGTTTTTATGCACAAGACTCATGAACTTCTAGCCAGAAAGCATTTCGTTTGTGGCATTACCTTTTTTTTTTTTTTCCTGATTTATGTGCCTGTTGAGCTTAGAGAGGGAGGATTTTGGAGGCGAAGCAGGCATCAAATACAACACACAAAAATGGTCATTTTTACCAGTCACTTCCAGGTGACAAGCTTTGTGTTTCTGTGCAGAATATTTCTATATACACACTCACACAATATACACAAATATATGCATGTATACACACACATATGTATACATATGTACCTTGTGAAGGTCATAAGAAGCAGTTAATCCTTCGGGACTGTCTGTGGCATGAGGTCACCTCTACGCTTAGCAGGTTGAGTGCAAAACAAAGCATTTCTCTTGTGCCACGAGAAGACTTCAAGCTTCTTGGCAAGATCGCACATACCTCTTCGTTTAAAAACAATATCCGCACAACAGGAACATGCCCGAGTGTTTTGCAACTCCCTTTGCTGGTCTCGGAGTTCCCAGCACGTGGCACAACTCGGGTCCCGGAGGCAGGTACGCCAAGCCCGGACCAGGGGCACCAAACACCTTCCAGAGGCATTAAAGAGCTCGTTTACAAATAGGCTATTCCCGGATCTCCTGCCACCAATCGTTATCATCAGCTTCAGCGGACAAGTTTCCTCTGCGAGCTTCTGTCTGCTCTGAACGTATCTAAAGAGCCCTTTGAAGTCAAAATATTCTTAGCAATTAGATCTTCTCTATTTCTTTTTGCCTTCCTAATTATCCTTTTAACTGCCTTCTGCTTATTTTAATAGATCTTCCTATCCTCCTCCTTACCAGACTGTTTATACTTTTTGAAAGCCTACTGCTTACTGCTTCTAATACTGTTTACATCTTCACTCAGCCACCTCAGCTCAGTTGCTGCTTTCTGCCTGATTTCAGAGTTAACCGGGGGAAATTTCCTCTCTGATCTCTACAGCAGTTTGTAAATACCTCCCATTTTTTTCTACAACACGTTTCCCTCATATCTGGGAGCGGGAACGAAGCCTCCTCTAGACCACGAAGCACTCTGAGAAAAATCCATATTCTTATATATTGCTTTAGGCACAATTCTCTCCACTGTTTTGCCTATCGCTTTTGCATTAGGAATATTAAGCAGATTATTAATGACTGCGTCCCATATGTTCCCTAACTACCTTATTCATTATCATTTCCTGCCTGAAAAAGTAAACAAATAGCCTTTTGTGCTCAACGTTACAGGAGATTACCTATGAATTTCATTAGTTATGTCTCTACTGGAGGGAAAAAATGAGTTGCAAGTGCTTTGGTTTCATGCAAGGGCTTATGCCGGGGGGGTGCGCACGTGCAAGGGCCCGAGGTTGGCAGAGGAGGTTCTGGAGCATCCCTTAGGGTTTGGATGTGAGAGTAATTTAGGGCCCATTCAGCAGGAGCGAGAGAGTATATTAAACGGAGGCTCACTCAATATTTTCTCTGTTCCTTATAATCCTTCCCCAGCCATCTGCTACTGGACACTGGGAAACAGGATACCAACAGAGAGAGAGACAGAAAGTGAGACCTTTTGTTTAAACCACAGAATAGCCATTCTTTACAGCATAACAGCAGTTCTCCCCTGTCTAACTGCTAAGCTCTGCCAGAAAACTCTGAAACACATATTCCATAGATGCAGAGAATAAGCAACAGCATCGAGATATGCAGCGTCCACAGTTTCCCTTGGTAGTTTGTTCTAATAGCTAATCTCCCCTGTTGTTCAAAATTTCCACCTCCTACTCTTAAAAATATTTTTGCGTCTTCATTTTGTCATCTGCATGTTTGGATCCAGCTTCCAGGTATTGTTTCTTGCTACGCAGTTTGCTAAAACGAAGGGCTCTCTGGTACCTGCTTTTTTTTTTTTTTCTTTTTTTTAAACCCATGGAAAACTGGCTCCATGAAGATAAAAATCAACAGTGAGATTTTTTTTTCAGACTCTCATTGTCAGGGAGAGTTTCAAAAAATATGGTGCACATCCTCAAATGTTTAGGAACAAATACCAACGAGTATTTCCTTTGATTCCTCAAATCGCTTCACTCCACTCACGCGGTCTGTGTCTTCTCCAACTTTTCAACATCTCTTAAAAAAATCAGAGAACTGAAAACAGGGATATTGTATTAAAGCATAAGGTCCAGGAGAAGACAGAATAGCTGTTTTCACATAGCTCTCTTGTTCTGCACACCCGTGGTTTGCGTTATCCCATTCCCACGCTCGGTGACATTGCTCATGCTGCAGTTGTCCCTTTCCCACCCCAAAGCCTGGTGGGGCATCCCTGCTCCTTCTCTGCCCTCCCCATCCCACAGGCACTGCCTCCAGCTCCACAAATCCTACCATTCACCGCATCAAAATAATCTCAATCCCTTCGAACAGCTACGCTCCCTCGTTACCCCATTTCCACCTACCCTTCGGGCATCTCCACGCACAACCATTAGCCCCCAACCCTGTGGGGTTGCCGATGCATGGGGTCATCTGCGACCCCGTTTACAACCTCTTTCATACCAGCTTGATGCTACCAGAGGGTGTTTTGGTGCGTGACATCAAAACATTTTCCCAGCTTGGCACACGACATCCTCCATCACTTCGACTGAAGAACAAATTCAGTTTGATATTCCCATCACCTCCTCCCCTACGCTCCACACTCCTTTGCTTTGTTGGTCCTCATCCCCAGACCGATGTCAGGCTAAGATGGCACAACAGCAGCACTCGCCAATTTTCCTGGAATATTATCACTGTAGCCAAGCGGCACAGGAGGAGAAAAAAGAGGGAAACCCAATGGCCAGACCCCACAGGAGTCCCCAGTGAACATCACCCACTCATGCCGGCTGGAAAACGCTCCCAGCTCCCAGGGCCCGGGAGCTCTTCTGCACATGGGCTGTACGCGTGTCACACCTCTTCCCTACAAACAGGGAACAGCAATATTTATTAAACATGTCTAGTTTTTCTGCTTTATTATGCATTTTAGCTCTCCTCAGTTGTGATAAGTCTACACAAACCATTATTAGAATTTCTTTTGTTCCTAATACAAATACTTTCTTACTGTTCCTTCCACTGACAGTCACAGATTTTTTTCCCTTGTGTTTTTAACTTCCTTTATCAATTTTCTGCACTTGATAACTTCTAACTCAAGGATAACTGTCATCTCTCCCTTTTATTATTCCCCCTTTTTTTTTTTCTTCCTTAATTCCCACCCGCTCAGCGCTGCCCGGCTCCCGGTGGAGCTGAGCCTGCTGGTGCGGGAGGGAGGAGAGGGGAGCGCGGGGTCCTGCATCACTCAACCTGCACCCCCGTTTTACAGTCATTTTAAACCCAGACCAGAGCTCTTTCATGGCAGACACCACCCTTTCCTAAAAAGCACCTGTAAACGACAGAGAGGACCACAGATCCTGAAGAAGTCGAACTCATGACCCAGATGACACCTTTCTGTGAAGTCCCCTGAGGACCCACCTGCAGGGCCAGGCAGGTTCAGGGGGCTGCAAGGCGCGATGTGAAGGTGGGGTTATGCCACAGGCAATGGAGCCCCCTACAAGAAAGCCAGACGCCATCAAAACCAAAATGAAAACAGATGCCAGCAAATAAAGGCCTGTTTAAACTAAAGCCTGAGAAAATCAAACTAAGGAAGGAGAACATCCAGCTTATTTTCTATTGATGAGGTCATAAATGTACCGTATCCCTGAAAAACTATAAAAATTCAGGTAGGAAACAAAAGACTCAAGGCATTACAGTCCATATCCAAATTACACAGGAACGATGGAGCTGTGTTGATGAAGAGGCAAAATGCAGCCCAATTAATTAAACATGATTATTATGCCAGCAGGTAGCAGAGAACCTTTATGGACTGGAAGCCCATCCAAGAAAACAGAGCACAGCTCCAGGATCGGTGAGCAGAGAAGGATGCTCAAAATGTCAAAGAACACCAGAGAGGCTGCAGGTCTCTGCCAAGGCAGAAAATATGATTTCACTAACAGGAAAATTCAGTTAATCCCACAGAGACTTGCAAATGCGAATCACAGAACCACACAGAATCCCAGACTGGCAGGGGTTGGCAGGGACCTCTGGAGATCACCCAGTCCAACCCCCGGCCAGAGCAGGGTCACCCAGAGCAGGTGGCACAGGAACGCGTCCAGGCGGGGTTGGAATGTCTCCAGAGACGGAGACTCCCCCACCTCTCTGAGCAGCCTGTGCCAGGGCTCTGCCACCCTCACAGCAAAGAAGTTCCTCCTCGTGTTGAGGTGGAACTTCCCATGCTCAAGTTTGTGCCCGTTACCCCTTGTCCTGTCCCTGGGCACCACTGAGAAGAGCCTGGCCCCATCCTCCTGACACCCCCCCTTTAGCTCTTGCTGAGCAGTGATGAGATCCCCCCTCAGTCTGCTCTTCTCCAGCTGAACAGCCCCCAGGCTCTCCGCCTTTCCTCAGGACAGAGATGCTCCAGTCCCTTGATCATCTCCGTAGCCTCCGCTGGACTCTCTCCAGCAGTTCCCTGTCCTGCTTGAACCAGGGAGCCCAGAACTGGACCCAGTGCTCCAGGTGTGGCCTCCCCAGGGCAGAGCAGAGGGGGAGGATGACCTCCCTCCACCTGCTGGCCACACTCTTCTTGATGCCCCCCAGGATGCCACTGGCCTTCTTGGCCACAAGGGCCCATTGCTGGCTCATGGTCAAATTGTTGTCCACCAGGGCTCCCAGGTCCCTGTGTGAAACCTGCGAGAGCAGGTCTGATGCAGAAAGGATGCTCTAGGTCCTACATAGGACCCCTCCCCACACCTTGGGAAATGCGTCTGTCTGTGAGTCCTGCTCTGCTGTTCGTGGACCATGAGCCTTGGCACAAGCAGGAGGAATCCAGGCATCATCAGGGATGGAGGTACAGCTCTGTGGAGCTCCTCAACCCCCGCTCAGCCCTGCAGCTCCCGTCCCCTCTGGGGTTGGTCACATAGGGATGACTCAGGAGATAACTACCAAAACCCTGCCCTGCTGTAGAACACATGAAGTGGCCAACCCCAAAAGTCTTCAGAACACAAAAAGCTACACAAAAAAAGTCATTATGCTAACACTTAGCTAAAGAAAAGGATCCTTAAATAGGAAAATGTGTTAAAAGAGAAGCTAAAAGGGCTTGCAGGTGAGGTGGAGAACTTGAAGAAGATGGTTATCACCTACCAAAGGGGGCTTGTTAAACAAATAAGCCTGGTTTAACACCAGAGTGAAAAAGGCCATTAGAAACAAAAAGACGCCCTCAGAAAGAAATCAAAATGACAAGAACGTAAATTCAAGGAAGCTGCACTTGAAGCCGTAAAACTCCAATCCAGAAAAAGATTTTGAGAAACAGGCTGCTGAAGGAATAAAACCTAATTTAAAAAAAAAAAAAAAAAAAAAAATCAAACACACAAGCACCAGAAGTCTGCCAGATTCTGGTATAAATCAAGCACTGAAGAAAGCTAAAACCACAGGACAAAAATTCAACTTCTTTGCACCAGTGCTCACTTGTGACAGGGCTCAGCAATTCCCCTCCTGGACTCTTCCTTCATCAGGAACGAGCTGAGCATCTGCCTCAAACTGCAGGGTCCCCAGAAAAAGATGCAGACCTGCCCAGCAAAATTAACGGCAAAAAGTAAATATCTACAGGGCCAGACAGCATCCATCCAAAAGTCTGAAAGACATTAAGCTATTAAAACTACCTAGCTACCACAAACTCACTGCTATCAATGTCAGCACCTAAGAGCCAGAAAGTAACGAACGGGATCCCCCCGTTTTAGAAGAGTTATAGAAGAGATCCAAGGAACTAGGAACTACGGAACTTCATTTTTGTAGCAGAAAAATTAGCATAAGCAGTAACTAAAAAAATGAAACTAAAGATCAGTGTTCACAGGTTAAAAAGAAACACCAGGAATCGCTACGGCTTCTGTAGATGGTCGTAGCTCCCTGAGCGCTGAGGAATCTGGCAAGGGTCAATGCGCAGGTGGAAAAGGGCGGGTGAGCGATGCAGCATTCCTGGACTTCTAAAAAGCCTTAGACAAGTTTCCTCTACGAAGGGTCCTACGGCAAGTACACTCAGAATACTTTCATATGCACAGGATAAAGTAAGAAGTCATCTCATTGATTAGCAACTGATTAGAAGATGGAAAATAAAGGGCAGAAATAGTTCGTTATCACAGTGGGGTCCCGCAGACATCTGCTCCTCGCACCAAGTGAGATTTGGAGAAAGGAATACACCGGGGGAAAACGACAACATACACAAAATCAAGGTATCTAAATTAGACATTAGCATTCACAAAAGCGATCGAGGAGACACTGAGGGCACTTCTCCAGCAGCGCGAGCACGGCCTTCCATGGCAGCCAGCAAGGCAACAACGGATTTGAGTAAAGAAATAGAAAATGTGCCAATGCATAAAGCTGCACCCATAGCATTGCACATCGTTCTGGTGTGCCCACCTTGAAAGCGGTTGCAGAAATAAAACGGGAAGAAAGGAAGCAAAGCAGGGTGACAAGGGCGATCCATGGAGAGAAACTCCCCTGAGGTGCACAGGGTGCCCATGGACCTGAGGAGCAGCACCCCAAGGACAGACACACAGGTCACAGAACCATAGAATTTTTAAGGTTGGAAGAGATCCCTAAGATCACAGAATCATAGAACGGTCTGGGTTGGAAGGGACCTTTAAAGACCATCCAGTGCCACCCCCTGCCCTGGGCAGGGACACCTCCCACCAGCCCAGGTTGCTCCAAGCCCCGTCCAACCTGGCCTTGAACCCCTCCAGGGATGGGGCAGCCACAGCTTCTCTGGGCAACCTGGGCCAGGGGCTCACCCCCCTCACAGCAAAGAATTTCTTCCTCAGATCTCATCTAAATCTCCCCTCTTTCAGTTTGAAGCTATTACCCCTCGTCCTATCACTACACGCCCTTGTAAAAAGTCCCTCCCAGCTTTCTTGTAGGCCCCTTTTAGGGACTGGAAGGGGCTCTAAGGTCTCCCTGGAGCCTTCTCTTCTCCAGGCTGAACCCCCCCAACTCTCTCAGCCTGTCCTGCCCTCGGATCATCTTTGTGGCTTCCTCTGTCCCTGCTCCAACAGGTCCATGTCCTTCTGATGTTGGGGTCTCCAAATCATCAAGTCCAACCATTAACCTAGCACCGCCAAGTTACTGGCAAGGTCGCTGCTTCCCAAAGCACAAAGCTAAACCCCAAAAATAAAACCCACAAGCAAGGGAAAGCAAATATTTTTCACGCTCCTATTTGCCTAAATAAATTGCAGACACTGCAATTATCCAAATCATCGCCTCGGCGGTCGGTAACGCCAGGCTACTGAAAATCCACATAACCAGGGGCTGCAGCACATCCTGGGGACAAGATACCAGGAGCCTCCGAAGGGTGGGTACAGCACTGTGAAGCAGAGGTGCGAAAGAAAGCTGGACCGGACTGGAAAATAAAGCTATTATTAGCAAATCATCTCTCCCATACCTGGAGTTACACAGGACATGGGTACAAGACAGCTCCTGCCCTGCAGAGCTCGCTGGCAAGGCTGCAGAAAAGAGTTTGCAATACTGTTTTCTTCTTCTAATTTATTAAGTTGGTCTCCACTCAACATCTGGTGATGAAGGAACGGGACCAAAAGCTGCTGATGGCTTCAGCACCTCATGTAAAAAGGCATCCCCCATACGGGAGAGGGCACAAAAACATCTCAAGAGGGTGGGAGACACCAGCAACCCCAACCGGAGCCAGCAGAGAGCTCCTGCAAAGGGACGGGTCTGGAGCCATGGCTTAGAGCAAAACTTCCTCTGCCTTGAAACAGAGAGACGGGGAAACACAGGAACGCAGCAAGTCAGAGGAAAATGCTGGAGGATGGATTCACAGAGGTGTCCAAGAGGGGAAAAATGATTATGATCCAACATCTCACCCTCCTCGTGCAGAATTATTAACAGTTCCCACACAGAAATGAGTACCGGAGCCAGCGTGTTTGCTGGGTCCTCGGCTTCGCTGGGGGATGCTCCTCCAGCCAGCTTCAGGTCACGTCTGAAACCCCTAAACTGTCTCCAGAAAGAAAGAATAGTCCCAAATTCTTCAAGTTTACGGCTTGCTGCGATGTCTACTCAGAAAAATCCAACAAAAATAACTGGGGAAAAAGTTTAAAAGTTACGATGTCCCAAAAAAAAAAAAAAAAGTTTCTGCAGTTTGCTTTTGAAAAATTTCCTACTGCTTTTTTGGGTTTGTGGGATCATTAAAATAGCTGAGCTGGGAACGTCATTTACTTCGTTGGTTTTGCTAAGAAAGAGTACCTTCTGGGATGGAACAGCGGGGATGTTTATGGGGGAAAAAAGGCTTTTTGTGAATAAAATGGATTCAACTATTGATATGCAAAGTAGACCAAATGATTATTTATATAACAAACTACTAGAACGTGATCAAACTTTAAATATTAAAAAAAAAAACCAGACCAACACTTGGGCAGAAAAGAAACCAAAATGTATTATTCCTGGTGCCAGAATATTTCTAAATGAAAGCATGTATCAATGGAATATATTCCTTGTATTTATTGCTTAAGGGCTCTCTTGCCATAGAGAGAGTTAAGGTAGAGGGACGGTGTGTTTTGGAAACAACGTTGGCCGAGCACTTGAAAATTACACAAATCCAGAGGAGACAGATAAATTTTTTTTGCTATTTTTGGGCGGGAGGAAGGAAGAGGCTTGAAAAATGTAAATATTTTAATGCCATTTTTCCTCCAGAATGATATTTTGCTCATGATAATAGTCTCTTAACAGAACGAAATCCTTCTGTCCTGCAGAGTCAAAGGGGTCAGGCTGAAGCACAGGAATTTGGTACCATTTTAGTGACTTCAGTCAAAGCTACTTGTGGGGAAATTTAACCACAAGCCTAAATCCCTGCAGGACTGGTCCCTAAGTGAATTCCTAAGCAGAACAAAAATTAAAGCATTGAAGATTAAAACAAAAAAAAAAAAAAAAAAAATCCAACGAAACCACACATCCTATGAGGAAAAGTCAAGATACAAATGGAAAATTCCTCCCTGGCTCCATGGATGCTAATTGCGTACCTTATGCTAGGAGCTCACTATCATAAACTTCTACATATATATTTAATTAGGCTAATTTGTAAAACGTAGACATATGTCTGCTTAAAGTAGACAGGAACATTTCATTTTATACATTTCAAATATCACATAATGGACTACAATCACAAACAGTGTTTATGCTGGAGCAGGAAGGCCAAAGAGCTCTGTAAAAGCAGGAAAGCACAAACATTTCAGAGTCAGCCAAACACCCACCCGCAAGGTGTGCCTGCTGTCTCCCCCACGCTATCGGGAACCAAAAGCAACCGCAGCATTCTCAGCGAATCTCCTTTTTACCAACTAAACCAATTAAGACTATGGCATAAAAAAAAATTAAAAATGTAAATGCCTGCAAGGGTTCTGGAAAAGGGTCTCTTATTTTTCTCGATTTTGGGGTGTTTTTTTCCTCATTTACGAATGGCACCACTGTTTCCACTGAGGATGCTCCAGTGGACTCATGTCTACATCCCTCCGATGTCTGCAAGCCGCTTCCAGCAGTGGCAATCGCATCGCTGCCCTCAGACCACACGTGACACAACTTGGACCTTGCAAACTCACTCTGGATGTATTTTGCCACCACCTAATGCAATTTATTTAGACACATTTGCATTTTTTATTCCTCGCCCAGCGTCCTCCCTGGCTAGCGGCAGAGCGGGTCCCCCTCCAAGGCTGTCTCCCTGGCAGTGTCCTAACAAACCTGATTAAGGAGAAATGCTAATTCGAACTGCTGTTATCACCAACCAGCCGAATTTATAGGCCTCTAAAATAAAGACAGATAAGAAGGTAAAAATATCCTTCCCTCGGAGTTAATAAGCAGTGTGCCTCGGTGGTATTAACCATAACCAGATAGCCGAAGCCACATGCCCCCAAGCAGTCAAAATACACCCGGGGACAGTTTTCATGGTGTTCAATTATTAATTCCTTCACTGGCAAAGTTCATCCCCAGCTCTGCCAGCCCGCACCAGTCCCACCAGCTCGTGCCCACCACCAAGCACCCACCCAGCAACCCCAGGGCCACCAACTCGTCCCCCGATATCGCTGCCACCACCGTCGTCATCCCAACGATGCACTGGAGCATCTCGAGAGCCCGAGGTGGGCTTCTGTGGACAGCATCACTCGATTGCCAAGAGAAATCCCGATGATTCCCAAGGGGATTTTCAGATCCCCTCCGCTACCGGCCGGATCCAAATCCAGCTGTGCCTCCCTACTGGGGTTTCAAAAATGCATACAGAAATTCAAAAAGGTATTTTGTTTCCAGCACACAATTATCCTGTGTCCTCCCAACCCTCCCTTCCCACCCTCAAAATTACAAATATCACAAATGCCAGTAAAAGCTCAGGATTTGCAGCCCTCAGACTAAAGCACATCAGACCTTGAGTGACAGATTTACACCCAGAAAGCAGCAGCTCTTCTTGGGTTTCAAGCTATGAATCCACCGAGGCTGTGTGCAGGCTGCTCACTGGGGTGCTCTCCGTTCAAACTACACCCAACAGTCTGCAGACTTCATCTAAAAAAATCATACACATCTGCTGAAATAGGGTTTCATTCATTCTCCCCTTGTGTAGCCAAGTAAGTAAAATAATACCAAAAAAAACCCTCACCAAAATACAGACAACTTGATTCCAAGCATGCACCCCAAAGTTCGGCGGCACCCCAAGGGCTACGACCGGGCTCTGCTCCCAACGGGGTCAACCCCTGTCGCTGCGGGTTTTCCTCCAGGTTCCCCTCCCGGCTCTCCCGCACCGGCAGAGCTCTTGGCTTTGGTTGCAGAGTTTTGAAAACTGAGGTTTAATACTTCTAAAAATAGGTCTAAAGCAATTAAATACTTGTACTAAAATTGTTCTCGACGTACTGGAAACAGAACCTAAATGATGAGCCTTCAACGCAAGCACACCCAACTTCTTCTGAAAACTCACTTCTGTTGCTATTTTCGGGCAGGAGAGGATACCTACACCCATACAGCGTAAAAAATTAACTTGCAAAAAATGACTTGCTGCCCAAGCATATCTAGTAAAATGAAATCACAGCAAGTATTAAAACCTGAAGACCCTGGAAACACGGCGATGCCATCAGGACACCAGAACTGGGTCATGACCACGTTCTGGCCCATGGAGGCTGTTGAGGAGAGCCCTGCTCAGCTCACTGCCGGTGGAAAGGTCTCACAAACACACCTCACCTCACTTCTACCAGCTGCCGAGATAACGAACCTCATGTGCTAACACCCCAAATTTCTAAAACAGAGGACACCAATGGCTCACCAAGGTCTGACCCCAGCGCTGCTGAGCCACTTGCCGGCACAGACCCGATGGTCCATGCAGCATCCCAGACTCACCGTAGAGCTACACTCTGCTTCGACGCGTCCCTCAGACATGTCCATATGCACCAAGCAACACGCACACACACGTACTGACCCCTCACATACACAGCCGCTTCGGCAGCCCCCAGCCAATGTTCCCATTTCCCTGGCTCAGCCTTTTACCAGCACACGCAAAAACCTACCGTTGCTGCTTTTCCACTTCCAGCCTTATTTTTCACATTACGCCAGCCAAATATAGATGTGAAATGAACAGGAGGACTGTAAATTACAAACAAGGAAGGCCTTGCCTATATAATTAAATCTTTGCCGGTAGAGCACACCAGCTAAGCCTTCAAAGCGCACACTGAAGAGCACCTGGGCAACACAGGGGAGAGCCATAAACACAGAGGAGAGACTCCCCAGAAGAGCTACCCCAGCAGAGGAACTGGTACGGTGACACTGCTCCCACCACCAAAAAGCATCATGCACCCTGGGCTGACCCCGAGTTCTGCAATTTTACCCCAAACAGGCTGTGTGGCCTCCAGCATCTCCAGAGGCAGCACAACTCCATCAACCACAAGTCTCATCACCTGGTAGGAGCCTGAAACTCTGCCCTGACCTCATCCAAGAGTCACCAGGGCCCATCTTCACCCCCGGAGCCACAAGCACGGCGGGTTCAGCTGGTCCGACCTCCCCAGGGGAGGCTCCCGGTGCCCCCCACGCTGCCTAACGCAGCCGGAGCAAAGGCCTCCAGCGTGCTGGCAGGAGCACTCGCAGACCAGTCCATGAACCTGAGCTACCTGCCAACCGATCACCAAAACATTCCAAAAGGTGTATGTAGAGCACAAATGCTCTTCTCCATGGGTATAGAGGTGGATTGAGTAGGGGTCCAGAATCTACTCTGCTAATACCACTTCTACACAGCTCGTACCCTCAGTGTGGCCTCCTTCCCCCAACACACCTCTCTGAATGGGAAACTTCTTTGCGGTTGTGCTTTCAAAGAATACGGAGGAGGATTTTCTTCACTTAACCTCCTTTTTCTGCCACTGCTCACTTCAGGAGATGCAAGGTCCAAATATCCAACATCAACCAAGGGAAAGCAACCCTGCTTTTGTGAACACCCTGTCCAAGGAGTGGGGCACAGCAGCTTTGGCATCTCCAGCATGCACGTGTCTTGGGAAGGGACCGGCTCCACAGAAAAGGCATGTCCTCCAGCGCTTCCTTTCTTCCGAAGAAGACAAAAATGCGTAGCAATGCCTCCTACGTCCCATGACTCACCTGAACGTGCAGCACCTACGGGTCCATCTCAGCTTCCCCACCACCAGGCAGGGATGGGAGGCACCAAACTCTGCTCCAGCCAGAGCCAACCGCGCCACTGTGGCCACAGGCTTTGCAGAGAGTCAACTGTCGCCGAAGCCACCCATCAGCTCAATTGGCTCCTATTAGTTATGCTGATTAAATTTTGCATCCTCTTGATGATCATAGAACCATAGAATGGTTTGGGTTGGAAGGGACCTTTGGTAAGACCATCTAATCCAACCCCCTGCCCTGGGCAGGGACACCTCCCACCAGACCAGGTTGCTCCAAGCCCCGTCCAACCTGGCCTTGAACCCCTCCAGGGATGGGGCAGCCACAGCTTCTCTGGGCAGCCTGGGCCAGGGGCTCACCACCCGCAGCATAAAAAATTTCTTCCTTGTATCTAGTCTAAATCTTCCCTCTTTTAATTTAAAACCATTACTCCTTGTCCTATTGCAACAGGCCCAAGTGAAAAGCTCTCTTTATATATATTATATATGCTGTATATTATATATATGTGTATATATACACACATTAATTTCTTTTCTCTTCCTGCTACAACTTTACCCCACTCCCACTGTCACCAGAGCCAGCCAAGGTCACCAGAAACCCCGTGCCGTGCCTCGGGCACGTAGTCAACCCCTCCACTGTACACCCTTGTGCCGCCACCTTACCGGCTCCTTCTTCCCACCCCTGGTGCCACGGCTTAAAACCCCAGCTCTGAGTCGACTGCCGACGAGGCAGAGCCCAGCACCACTGATGAAAGACACATCGCAAATGGTTATTTTTCATATACTATCCACGGTAAACAGCATCATTCATTTCTATTCCCTCGCTCCAGACAAATCAATGATTGTTAATGCAAAGTCAACACGTCCAGATGTAGTTTGCATACTAGTTAACCACTAAATTGGCATCACATAGTACAAAATAATCAAGAGACATTCAAGGAACCAAACAAAAGCAAAAAGGAGGCAGATGACTAGCAATTAATCCATAAAAGACCTTTAAAAATTAGAAACTTCTTCCCCAGAAAGCACGGTATGGCCAAGCTGGATCCGTAAATGCGAAATTCTAAATATACGTCATGCTAGATGCTCAGAAATCTAGAAATTACAAGAAATAAGTATCTCCTGGTGGCATTTACTCATGTCCCTTTCCAAGAAGGGACCGCAGCCTCCAGCCCCGCTCGCAGTCCCTGCCCCGGCGCCCCGTCCCCTCGCCCTCCCGCCGGGTCCCCCCTTGGCACTTCGGGGACCAGCGGGACCCATCCTGCCAGCGGCGCCTCCAGCAAAACTCCCCAGCACCGCGGGACCATCCCCATCCACGTCACAGCCCCAGCACCTTTCCCACGCAAATAATCCCTTCCGTGGCACAGCATCCAAAGAAGCGGGCACGAACCCCGATCAGCACCAGCCTGACAGCAGGCTTCAACCCCAATAAATTTTAAAAAAAATTAAAATTTTTAAAAAATTAAAAATTTAAAAAAAAAAAATTAAATTCATCTAACTTTTAGAACACTAATTTCACTACCGCACTGGCATCACGGCAAACTTGACGGCGCATCCCCAGGGCCACGTGATGAACCGAACTATTCCCGGCGTTGCATTATGGCAGTGATATATATTTAAATTATTCTGGAGTTATGCGAACAGCGTCCTACGGTTTTATATGGCGCCTCCGTAAATATTATCTACTACTTTAATAATATTATGTCTGTTTTCATCCAGGGATGAAAATATGTCTATATTCATCCTCGCTGAGGATGAGGGACTTGTATTTTTTAAAAAAAGAAAAATTTCATTTCAATTATGTCATGAGAAATCCGTTGGTATCGCTCTGCCGGGCTCCCTTCCTCCCCCTCCCCCTCCCCAGGCCGCCAAACAGCAAATTTTAAAATGATAAATATTGATCGACTTTCCAGAAAAAAAAAAAAAAAAAAAAATTAAAAAATAAAAATTAATCTCCCTGAAAGCAGACCGCGATGACAAAATTATGAAAAATTTTTCAGGCAGGAGGAGGTTTCCCCTTGGAAGGACACCGGCACGCAGAAAGGTTAGATTCAGAAACCCATTATAACCTCAACCGGAGCTTTTCATCACCGGCGGAACGTATAATGGAAGCCGTTGTTTAAAAAGAAACTGATATAGAGAGAGTTAAAGATTGGGAAGGTTGCGGCAGGCACACCTCCGGCTGGCGGCATCCCCCCGCTTGCAGCCCAGCACTATGGCACCGCGCTCCCACCTCTGCGGAGACGTGACGGGCACAAACCCCCACAAAATTCACTTATTCCCACAACAGACAAAAACAGGTTAAAACAGACACAAACGAGGGCCTTTCAAGTTTCAATTCCTCTATTTTAGGAGAGCACCATCAACTTGAAAGATACAACTGCAAAACGCGGTCATTCTGACCCAAAATTGAATATATCTCGTTATTTGGAATGAAAACGCAGCACCCATCAATGTGTCGTGTCCCCCCCCGCCATCCCATGGCACAGCCACGGTGCTGCTCCCCACATCCCGGGGTGACAGGCGGAAAAAAAGCAGCAGGAAAAGATCAACGTTTGGGAAAAAAAAAAAAAAAAAAAAATGTATGAACCTTAAAAAAAAAAATTTGAAAAAAAAAATTTACAGCTAAACAGTTTCTTTGGGTCTAATCACAGAGTAAGCGAAAGTTACGGGGGGCAGCTCAAGGAAGGGAATTTTTGGAGTATAAGAATATGGAAAAGCCACCACGGTAAAGCTTCCTGGATTGAAACCACCAATAAAATATTCTCTGGGATTGTTTGATCCAATTTAGAGCATCGTGTGTAATTTTGCCCCATCTCTGCCACCCCGCTCTATCTGCACCAGCGCTGCCCGGGCACCACAGCACTCGCTTCAGTATTTGCTAATTAAAAAAAAAAAAAAAAAAAAAAAAAAAAAAAGATTCAGGAAGAGGGTGGGTCCTTCTCGGGGGGGGGGGGGGGGGGGGGGGGGGTCAGGGAGGGGGGAAATCAATGCAAAAATAAAAATATGAAGTTGACATTTCAGAGTATTTTCTCCTCCACCCAAGAGTTATCCTGCTTTGCAAATTTTTTCCATCGCCCCCCCTCCCCCACCCCCCCACTTTGAGCAACCCAAAATGTGAAACAAATGAAGGGGAGGAAGGGTGAAAAACAGCCCCAGAGTCCTAAATTCACGGTCCTCCTGCCTAATTTCCAGCAAATATCAAGTTACAGTGAAATAAAAATCAAAAGAGAAAAGAAAAAAAAAGAAAGAAAGAAAAAAAAAAACTTTTCAGGGCTTTGAGATTCAGATTTAAAAATTCATTCAGGATTGAAATTTTTTTTTTTTTTTTTTTTAAAGCGCCTGAATTTCAGCATTTGCGGGTGGGTGCCCTGCAGCTCCAGAAACTCACTGCTGAGTTCAAAATTTAAAAATGCCTTTTTCAAAAAAAAAAAAAACAAAAAAAAACCCAACCAAAAAACAAACCCACATAAAAAAACCCAAACTGCTGCAGCGGTGGAGCCAGCCATCTTGCTATTTTGTCCCCATTTTAGAGAGGAGACTGTGTCAAGGTTGGTAAAACTCAACGTTGACCTAATCTTTCCCTTCCTCTCCCTCCCCCGCTTTTGGGTGGAAAGGCCATGCATCTCTCCTATATTGCTTTTTTCTTCTTGAAACAATGCAGGTTTCAGTGCTCTTTTGTTATTTATTTTTAAAAAGATCAATACCAAGACCCCCAGTATTCAAGGGCAACCCTACAATAATAAACCAGTGTGTGCACAGTCCAGAACTCGCAGGGCACCCCCTAAACAGCAAAAGAAGAGGCACAGAACAGCATTTAAAAAAAAACAACAAAATCCCCCTAAAAAAAAATTATGAAAAAAAGATTTTTCAATTCAAACTCCAGGAAGGCTTTATAGTAAGAGTCAGAGAGAAAAAGGATTTTGAAATTGTGAAAAATAATCATGGCTGAGCCCTTTAAAGGCACTTTAGTTTCACTGTTTAAAAAAAAAAAAATCCAAATCACTAAATCTGCAATTATTTTTTCACAATATTGTTAATTATGCATATTCATAATATCATGGCGGACCTTATAATAAACCTGTGTAAATACTAGATTTATACGATCCCCAGTATCTGGAGTTGTTACAGTGTGTGTGTTTAAAAAAAGAAGGAAAAAAAAAAAAACCTACTATGGAAATTTTTTTCTGTACAAAAGAAGTAGGAAATTAAATGCTGGAAACTATGTTTTAATTATGCCAGGAGAAACCATCCGAAAAGCCAAGAAATTCAAAAATAAAACTGACATTCGACTCTTAATTTTGCTTGTCCTCGTGTTTTCCTGGACTGTGTTTAGAACCTCATTGTTTAAGAGCAGTTTTGCATGAAATCCAAAATCACCAAAAAAAAAAAAAAAAAAAAATTTGGGTGTGTCCACAGCAAATTTTCTATGCTCTAATTTTCCTGCAAAACTCCTCGTTTGAAACAAATAACTTTAAGCACTGCAGCAAAAAAAAAAAAGAAAAAAAAAAAAAGAAAAAAAAGAAAAAAAAAAGAAGAAAATCAGTTTTGGCACAGCGTGCTGCACAAGTTCAAAATTACAATGAAGTACAATTCCTAATTGCTCCGTAACAGCAATTCTCCCACTTTCCCAAACTCCCCCATCCCCGCAGCCCACCCGGGGGTGCCCACCCTGGCCCCGCACCCCGCTGCGCCCCCGGCTCCTTCGTCTCCAGAAGAAGGGGCAGCGGGGGGGGGGAAGGGGGGGGGAAACCGAATTCATTCAAATTCCAGCTTAATTTTCATTTACATATTCCCTGGGCTTCGCCTCCGAAAGGACAAACCGGGGATGTGCGGGGCGAGGCGGGGGGGGGGGGACGGGACGACCCGGCCCCGCCGCCCCCGACTTTCTCCAAAAATGAGAAATAGCTGAATATTTCCTCTTTTTTTTTTTTTTTTTGCAATTTTAATTTCTCTTTTTTTTTTTTTTTTTATTTACGAAATAGTCTCCTCTAGGTGGCGTCGTTTTAATGGAAAAAAAAAAAAAAAACTACCGTTCGGGAGGAAAATTAGAGAAGGGGCCAAAAAAAAAAAAAAAGGAGAAAAAGGTGGGGGGGGGGGGGGAAGAAAAAAGAAAGAAGAAAAAGCCCCGCGGAGGGGGGAGCGGCGCCCGGCGGGCCCGGGGCCGGGCGGGCCGGGGGCAGCGGGGGCCGGGGGGTGCGGGCCGGGCCGGGCCGCGGCCGGTCCCCGCCGACATGGCCGCTGGGCGCCGCTTTGTTTTCCGCCCCGGTGCGAGGGGGGCGGCGGGGCCGGTGCGGGGCCGGGGGCGAGCCGCGTCCCGCCGGCGCCCCCCGCGCACTGCGCCAAAGCGCCGCCGGCGGGGGCTCCGCGACGGGGCGGCTGCGGCGGCCGCCCTCCCTCCCTTCCTCCCCGCTCCCTCCGCCTCCCCCCGGGGGACACGCCGCCCGGCCCGCCGCCTACCTGCGCTCCCGTCGCCGCCGCCGGAGCGGAGCCGTCCGGCTGGTTCATGAGGCTGGGGCGGGAGGCAGGCGAGCCCCGCGCCGCCGGGGCCTGCGATCCACCGCGCACAATGCCGGCGCCGCCGCCGCCGCTGCCTCCTTTCCGCCCTCCCAGGAGCGGCGAGTGGGGGCGATGCCCCCGCTGCGCGGGTGGGCGGCTCGCCGGGCTGCTGCAGCCCCCCTTCCCCCCGGGGGCATGGGCCGGGGCGGCCGCCGCGGGCACGGGCGCTGCCGCTAGCGGCGCGGCGCGCAGGGCTGGGCGGGCGCCTCCCGCTGCCGAGCCCGCGCCGCCGCCATCACCAGCCGCTCTGGGGGCAGCTCCAGCCGCCGCAGCGCGCTCGCAGCCAGCGGCGGCGGCGGGAGAAAGGGGCTGAGTCTGGCCCAGCGCGGCAGCCCCGCCGGACCGGCCCCGCCGCCGCTGCCCTCCGCCCCCGCACCGGGCCCGGCCCCGCCGCCGCGGCCGCCCCAGCCCGGCCGCCGCCGCCGCCGCCACCGGCGGGCGCGGGGCCGCTCCGCGCCGTGGGGCCGCCGCCGCGGCGCCCCCCGTGGAGCGGGGCGGGGGGTGCGGAGCGGACCCTCGGGGAGCCCGGGCCAAGCGGCCCCTCGCCCCGAGCGTCCGCGGGCCCGGCCCGGGCGGGGGGTGAAAGCCCGGCAGCGGCACGGCCCCCCCGGAGCCTCCCCCAACCGCTCGGGTCGCGCCTCGCAGCGGGTGAAGACGAAGGGCCCTGGGGAGAAGCGGGGCCCGGGGGGTGCGGGGGAGGCAGAGGGGCCTGTGCGGCATCGCCCCTGCCCGCATCACTCCCTTCCGAGCACACCGCAGCTCCCAGGGGTGCCCCCCCCCCATGTTTCAGAGCTGTTTCCCCATGGTGCAAAACGGGGCGGGGGGTGGGGGGGAAAGTCCTTCCTCATCCCCTCCTGAAACTCGGGCCCTGCACCTTCGCCATCCCCACGCAGCTTTTCCTCCACACGTGCTCACGATGCTCGGTGCCGCCCCGGCAAACTTTGCCGTGTTCCCCCAAAAAGCGAGGGGGGGAAAAGAAAAAAGCAGTGCTTTGCTTCCCCTAGAAAACATACAGCGTTAACTATAGACGTAATTACTTCTCATGCATACCTGGTGTTTTTCTGCCTTGCGAAGCGCTGCCAAAAAATAGTTATTAATAGTATTAATAAAATAACCTGAACTCATGGATTTCCCTGCCCCGGCCCATGAAACCCTCTTTCCCAAGAGCTCCACAAAGCTGGAGATTTGTGGAGAGTCAAATGCCAATTTTGTTCTCGTTGCCCAGACTAAAGATAGCTTCAAAGATATTGCAAAACACAAATTTATTTTTCTTAATATCTTGCATGCAGATTTCATTCCAAAATGCTGTACGGTCAGATAATGTAATTACGGAGCTAAATAAAAACAAAGGGGCAGGGGAATTGGTGGAGATGTTGGGCAAGGGAAGATGTTTTCCGAATGAGCTTAGAAGGGATGTGGGAAGTGAAGAGGCAAAAACCGCTCATAAGGCTCTTTCACCCCCTGAGTCGGTGTGAAGAGGAGCCAGAAGGCACCCCCGTGGGCCAGAATAAAGCAAAATAGGGTGTTTAACAAATAGTATAGTTTGAGCAAGGTTTGGGAAAAAATGCCATTTTGACACGGAGTTTGTAGGGTGCAAAGGTGCGTTGAGATGCCCTCAACAGCCTTCAGGAAAGCTGCTCGCTGCCCTCCTTCCTGAAGTCAAAGCCTGGAGAGAAAAGATCTCCACCCCCCTGTGTACCATGATGTCCAAGGGCCCGTTTCGAGCAGTCGCTGCCTGCCTTGAAGCCTCTTCAGCTATGGAGAATCCATCACAAGTCATGGTGACTTGGCCAACCATTCCTCACCCCCACTGCTGAAAGATGCAACCCTGACTCACTTCGGGCCTCACCCTGTTTTGCTGCCCTTTGGTACGTTTGTAACGTGGAAGAGCCTCCTGCTATCCCATGTCCACGAGCTGTGTGGGTAAATCATCCCTTTGCCTTCTTTTGGGGTCCGTCTTCCCTCTGGAAGGGCGATGTTTGAGGTCTCCAAGTTTCCTCAGCCCAAACCTCCCATTCCTTCTGATCATGGACACAGAATGGATGCAGGAATCGAGCAGCAACCAGGAAACTGCCAGAAACACCAACCAGGTCTTGTTTTTCATGTATATTTTTTCAATGGCCTGCAGTCTGCCTTGGCTGTCCAACTAAGGTGGCCTCATGATGGGTGGTGGCGTTGGGTCCCCACAGGAGAGAATTGCCAATTCTTGGTCAGATCTCGGATTTTGAATCCTTCTTCCCAAGGAATTTGGCTGCTGGTTGGTGTTGGCTTTGTGAAACCATCCCTCCAAACCCAGCGTGCGTTTCTGCTGCCGAGCATGGATTTCATGCTGTTTGCGCGTAACAAATACCATCCAATGGAGCTCCCTTCTGCCTGAAGGACAGCCCGTCCTCTTCTGGTGGGGCGAGGGCTAATGCAGAATTTCCGCAAGTCGAGACATTTTGAGTTAGGAAATTTCTACTGATGACGTTTACGGAATTCCAAGGATGTTTTAATCCTGGCAGCATGAGATATCCATTGTGTCCCTCAGGCTGAAGTCCCTCGTGATGAGGTGGCCTTTTCTCCTGGATGTTAAGGCCAGACGTTTCGGCTGAGCCAGCCAGTCACTCCGGGAGCATTCGGTGGGCTCTTCTGTCCTGCCTGGTACTGCATTTTTGCTTTATCTCGCAAAACTTTTCCCTGATCAGTGACTGGAGCCTGAAAACCCACACCCTTACTTCTGCAGTGCCCTCAGACCTTCACTGGGTGACAACTACTGACAGGCCCAATCCATGCATCTCCCCACCGCGCTTCAAAACTGGCTTTCCAATAAAGATCAGTCTCTTTTCTTATTCCAGTTCCCGGTGGCTGCGGGTTGAGGGCACCGTGGTGCTCACACCTCCACACGATTCCCAGCGTGGAAGCCTTGAATTCCTCCTGGGACCTCGGCACCTGTGCGGCACTGGGCTTCCACGGATAACTCAGTGACTTCTCTCTGCTTTCCTGCCTGTGAAATGGGGCAGCAGCAGCGCTTCCCCCACCCCAGGGAAGCTCTATAGTCATCGCAGCCTGGGAATGCCATCCTGGTAGGAACCAGGAGCAGGTTCCTGGTAGGAGCCCACCTCCCACGTGCTGGAGGAGGTGAGGTCCTGGCTGAAATAAAACAATGTGATAATATGATTAAAGATTGTCATAATGCACATAGGTATGAGGGCTGGTTCTGCAAGCTCGATAACCTTTCAGCGCGCTGTATTTGCATGAATTAGCCCAGCGTGTTTTTAAGGCGTTCAGCACACAGAGTTTCTCTTCTGTGCGAGTGTCACAGCCCTGTCTGTCACGAGGCGATGGAGCGCCCTGGGAGTTCGCGTGCTGTGGCAGAGACTTCTGCTTGAGCTGTTGCGTGAAGGACGTTGGTAAGAGGAGAAGGCTGTTGGGTGGATGAGGCAGGGGGAGATGCCACTTAGCCCCTGGAAAGGGTGTTATGGTGCACAACTAACTCCATCGCGCAAAAGCACGGCCGAGGATGAAGTTAGGACACACTGGAGCCGAAGCCGGCAAGGTGATGAGGATTCTGCATAACGCACTTGTGCCGTTTCCAGCGAGGAGCCTCTCCACGGGGTACGTGCTCAGTAGTCTGGAGGAAGACATTACTGATAGCCGTCTGCTCAAGTAGATCTGGAGCTCACGATCCCCTTAATCCCGTCACAGCGCCCACTCATCTGCCCCAAAGGTTCTCCTGGTGGGACACGGGGGGTCCCTCTGTTTCGGTGCCCACTCTGAAGTCGGAACTCCGAACCGCTGAAGTCAAGCCCCACGCCGGGGCGAAAAGCTGACCGCTTCTCGTGTGCTGCCATAAATAAGGCATAGTCGGCAAACCACAGTCAGGAAACGGCAAAAGGACTATTTATAATCACCACTATCTGCAAAGATATTTGTGAGACCAGCAAAAAAAAAATATAAAAAAAAAATCCCCACTTCACTCTTCCTGACCATCTATTTGCTTCACTCTGAGGCATTAAAGCTCATCAGAGATGTTTGCCAACGGTTACATAAAAGGAAGCGTTGGATTATATTTGTCCTTGTCAGCACTGAACGGCTCCTTCCTTTTCTAGCTGCGGTCCCTTTTGTCCCCTCCTTTGCCAGGACCGCATGTCCGCTGAGCTCTTGCTGTCAGCACCTGCAGGTCCCTCAAAAAAGTCTGTGATGATCTTATATCCAGCACAGCCCGGTGCTCGCTGCGATGGGCTGATCCCAACAACGCACAAAGTAACCAGCTGGGTGAAACAGGAGCCCCAAACCTGTGTGGGTTTAGAATCATGGAATCACAGAATGGTTTGGGTTGGAAGGGACCTTAAGGATCATCTTGTTCCATCCCCTGCCCGGGGCAGGGACACCTCCCACCAGACCAGGCTGCTCCAAGCCCCATCCAGCCTGGCCTTGAACCCCTCCAGGGATGGGGCAGCCACAGCTTCTCTGGGCAACCTGGGCCAGGGGCTCACCACCCTCACAGCAAAGAATTTCTTGCTGATATCTAATCTCAATCTCCCCTCTTCCAGTTTATGACCATTCCCCCTTGTCCTGTGTCTCCCCTCCCTGATCCAGAGTCCCTCCCCAGCTTTCCTGGAGCCGCTTTAGGGACTGGAAGGGGCTGGAAGGTCTCCCCGGAGCCTTCTCTTCTCCAGGCTGAACCCCCCCAGCTCTCTCAGCCTGTCCTCACAGCATATCTCATCTAAATCTCCCCTCTTCCAGTTTAAAGACAGTTAGGTCCAATTCTTTTCCCTGCAGGATGATTAACAAGTTCTTCATTTGCATCAAAGCCCCTTCAGAAATCGCAGCGACTGCGTCGTTAGGATCGGCTCTGTCGGGGTGATGACAATAAACCCCTGTCCTGGGGAAATCCCAGTGAAAGCCTCGTGCTGTGGAGCGGGTGGTGTGAGTTCGGATGTGCGCGGTGCTTTGCTCCGCCTGGTCTGAGTGGGCTTGTGAAGCGCGCGCATCTCAGGACACAGCTGAATTTCAAGAGGAAACACAAGGGTGTGGGAGCATTTATAAGCATGTGAGCGCGTATTTCACCTACATAAAAAAAGAAACCTTTGATTTTAAAAGCATTAAGATTGTATAAACGCGACACTCTCCAGAGCAAACTGCAAAGCAATAAAATCCCAAGCGGTGGGGCACCTCTTAGCCACTCTTTAATGACCTCACAACACATTTCTGCTGACGGTGAGAGGTTTATTGCTACAACAAAGAGCTTCCTTCTGCCTCCGCCAAATAGTGCAACAGCCGCCTCCCAGCACCGGAATCTCCCCTGCCTTTCTCCGGAGGGGCCATGGCAGCAGGTCCCCGCTTGTGGGTCCACCAGATGGGGTGGCTGCCGAAAGTGCTTGGCCACCTGCCTTGGTGGGAGGAGGATGCTCAGAACCCGGGGGCTGCACCAACAGCGATGTCGGGGTACAAGGGCTGTGAGCAGAGCCGGAGCAGCCCTGCCTCGTCCGGGAAATACGTGTTGGGCCGAAGGAGAACCTCCCATTGGGTGGATGAAGCCCCCAGGAGATGTCCATGGTCGGCACGTCCCGCCGGCCGCACAGGCTGCGTGCTTGGGGTGCGGCTCAGGCTGTGCATTGTGCCCAGGATTGTGTTTGGCAGGAAAAGGTGTCCAAGAAAATTCAGACACTGAAGCAAAGAACCTTAATAAATGGGATTTAAATAATAGATTTAGCTGAAAATCCCCAGAAGACGGATTTTTTATCCACACATCAGGTGCTGTAAGCTTAGAAAAAGATAACAAAACCTTCCTCAGACAGAAAAGGTTGAGTTTCTGCTTTAATTGAAAATCATATGTGGTATTGATATTCCTAGAGAGATGTTATGTTAAGAAGGAGTTTATACTGCGAGATGTATCATCACTATTTTGGGGTAAATTAGATTAAAGTGATTTGCAGTTATCCCCATGCTAAGTAGTATAAACGGAAGAAATTGAAAGTTGAAGTTGTACTTAAAAGAAGCGCACGCAGTTCACTGAGGAAACCCGAACTCTGCTCTGCCGTAACACACAGCCATCGAGTGGTATTAGAGGAGCTGTAGCTTCCTGGGCCCGTAATCACATTCATCTGTCTCTTCTTTACAGTGTCATGGCAGAGCCGAATTAAGAATATTTGCATGCCTTAAATTGAGTCTTTCTGCTTTAATTGTGTAATTATGGAAATCACTATTTAGGGATCTGTAGTTATGGCTATGTTGAATTTTGCACTTCAGGCAGGCACACAGTCTCTTTGTTATAGAGCATTCCCTGCAAAGTCCCAGCACCTACTTTTTGCATATCGAATACATGTCCTGGGTATGTATTTGCAAATTCATTAATTAACTTATCAGTTAAAACTAATTAAAAATCAGTCCTTTAACAAATCTAACGCATTGTGTCAGACCTGCCTTTTTTTTTCCCGAAGATCCTATTAACAGAATAATGCAGACCCTGCAACCTTCCTGTGTAATTAATGCTCACTGAAATCTTATATATAAATTTCACTCGGAGAATTTTTTTTTTAACAATGAACGGTCTCTTACGAGATGATAGTTAATAACTGAAAGTTTATTAAGTGAGGTTGGTTTGCAAGGTTTTCCTTCAGTTCCCCGTAAGGATTTGGTCCCTTCCAGCTCCTGTGGTCCCCCATGGCGGGGTCAGGAGCCCGAGCCCAAGCCCAGCCAGCGTGAGCTGCTCGGCCGGAGCAGGGCTGCACGGAACCGCGAGCTCTGGAGGTTTGGGGCTGCTCTGGGGTGATGCTGGGAGGGCTGGAGCCCCTCTGCTGTGAGGACAGGCTGAGAGAGTTGGGGGGGTTCAGCCTGGAGAAGAGAAGGCTCCGGGGAGACCTTCCAGCCCCTGCCAGTCCCTGAAGGGACTCCAGGAAAGCTGGGGAGGGACTCTGGATCAGGGAGGGGAGACATAGGGGAAGGCAGAAGGGGGAAGGGTTTTAAACTGAAAGAGGGGAGATTTAGATGAGATATTAGGGAGAAATCCTTTGCTGTGAGGGGGGTGAGCCCCTGGCCCAGGTTGCCCAGAGAAGCTGTGGCTGCCCCATCCCTGGAGGGGTTCAAGGCCAGGTTGGACAGGGCTTGGAGCAACCTGGGCTGGTGGGAGGTGTCCCTGCCCAGGGCAGGGGTGGCACTGGGTGGGCTTTAAGGTCCCTTCCAGCCTAAACCATTCTGTGATTCTATGAACACAAAGCAGCCAGCCACATGGGAGAGTTGGGCCATAAGCGTTCGTTTGAATAATGAACATACGCTGTCATTTAAAGTCATTATAACACCTTTAGCACATTGTGTGTGGGCCGTGGGATGGGAGGTTGAAGAAGTGAAAGATTTCCTGGCTATTTTTTACCGTCACAAATAGAATATTCTAAATACGTGACTGAACTGGTATAATTAATTTTAGTAATACTCATCTGGGGTGCTCCAAACCATCCCCTTGCAGCTTCGCCGCCCGTGAGTAACACGTCCGTCCCAGACGCACGCCAGTAAAACCCTTTGTGCTGCACCGCCGCAGACAGCATCGCCTCTGAGAACAGCCCATAAACTTCCATGGGCTTATCCCAGATAAAGAGCCTGACCAAAACGTAACATACTGTCATTTATAATCCTGCCACAGCTGCTGACCCACCTCGGGTAGGCCTGGGCTGCGCCCAAGCCAGTTGTGCAACTGGCAGAAAATCACGGATCCTCACTGAAGGGCGCTCGGTAAAACCTGGGAGTTCTTTAATGGTGATCGGCACTGGCGTTACTGAGCACTCGCTGGAGTTTGCTACCCCTCGGAGATGAACTAAGAAAAAAAAATGGTAAAATTGAGTAAGTCAGTGGTAAAATTGAGTACGCTGTGGCTGCCCCGTCCCTGGAGGGGTTCAAGGCCAGGTTGGACGGGGCTTGGAGCAACCTGGGCTGGTGGGAGGTGTCCCTGCCCAGGGCAGGGGGTGCCACTGGATGGGCTTTAAGGTCCCTTCCAACCCAAACCATTCTGTGATTCTATAAGTCAAGGGCACATTTAAAAATGCATTTTAAAAATGAAGCAGTGGCATGCAGCTCTCCTGGAGCGAACATAGGCTTTGATAAAGAGTCCCATCCTTCCCAGAGCACCTGTGCCTCAGCAGTGCACGGCAATTCGGGATTTTCACCGCTCCCATGAAGCCAGGCTGGGGTCCCCATCCCACCGCAGGACAGAGCAGCTCCTTGGCCGTGCGGGACCCTCCGGTTCCCCCCCTGAACTGGGAGTCCCTTGCCCCCAGCCCCGCTCCTCGTCCTCCCGCTGCACTGCCGAGCCCGCCCTCGCAAATTAACAAATTGCAAATACAACATTAAATAATGGCAAATGCATACTAACAAACAAACAAATAAATATTTCCAGAGCTTTATTAATGGAATTTTGACAGCTTCATTAGGTTGGTGAAATTTCAAGATACTTAATGAAATAATGCTTCATCCCTTGGCTTGTGATATAAATTCTAATGAAATGCGCAATTCCAATTCATCACCAACAAACTGTGATGCTCTGCTCAGAAGGCACTATCATACTGCCAAGGTTTTTATTTCCCTGACATTATGATCTTAACAATTTTATTTTAACAGGTAGAATGGTAGTGCCTAATAAGTTAAACAGCAGAATAAAAGATCCCTCTAGAAGGAAAAAAAGTATATGTTTAGGTGGAAGAGACTTCAGAACAGATTATGGGTTGTTTTATATTCTAAATATGACACATTAATATCTACTCATTTAATACTATAATTTTTTTAAAGTTCCTTTCACTGAAAGATGATCTTTATTTCTCTGAAAATTGCCTAGTGGAATCCCCACTTGTGCAAATGATAAGTGACTGCCGCACACCAAGAGCTAAACGCTCCAGAGCTCAATGGAGCTGCCCTTAAATGAACAAAGTAAATGGAAAAAAATTAAGTAGAATTAATATTATTAAAGATAATAATATAAATTATTAGTAGTATTCTATTAAGGTCAGATTAATCCCACTACAATTCAATTGGAATAATACATGCAATTTATGCAATCACAAATGTTTTAACATTTAAATTACCTTTTTGGCATTCTGGAAACCTGTATTTTCCATTCCAGAGCAAGGCAAACACTTCCCGGTGCCAAGCCCAGGGACTCCTCCGCTGGCTGCTCCGGACCCCCCCCGCTGGCTGCTCCGGACCGGGGGCAGCGGGGGCAGGCGCAGAGGGGGCCTGCAGCCCCCCGGCAGCCCCCAGTGGCTCCTGCCCCCCCTGACCCCTGGGGCCTGAATTACGAATCGAGGGCTGAGATTCGGCTGCAGCCTCTGAGCCAAGGCTGGTCCCTCGCCTCTGGGTGCCGAGGTGTGCACCCCTGGGCTCCGACCCCCCCACCCGAGGGACCTGGGCTCTGCTGGCCCTGCAGCACTACGGAACGAGTCGTTCAGAAGCCGTCACCAGTATTTACAGAGCTGCGCGCCCGGGCTCCCCGCGGGGGATGACACGCAAACATGGCGTGTGTGCAGGGATCACCCTGTCCCATGGCCGGGAGGTTTCACTCTCAGCATCTCTGCCCCCGCGCTTGTCCCGGGGACCCCTGCCAGGGGTATTTAAAAGAGGGGGAGATGTGGCACTTAGTGACATGGTTTAGTGGTGGACTTGTCAGTGTTGGGTTCACAGTTGGACTTGATGATCATAAAGGTCTTTTCCAGCCTAAATAATTCGACAAATCTATGAAAAAGGCACGACTCTGGAACACAAGCATCAGGTTGGTTTGCTCAAGTGGGGACCAGCATGTCCCAGTATTTATTAAAAAGTCAGGTCACAGAATCCCAGACTGGCAGGGGTTGGCAGGGACCTCTGGAGATCACCCAGTCCCACCCCCGGCCAGAGCAGGGTCACCCAGAGCAGGTGGCACAGGAACGTGTCCAGGCGGGTTTGGAATGTCTCCAGAGATGGAGACTCCACCACCTCTTCGGGCAGCCCGTTGCCCAGGTCCGTAGTTGATATCTTTGGGGAGGCACTAAAAGGTCAAGATCCCCAAAGCTGCTGGGTTGAGAACCTCCCTCCAAGCAAGGGGGGGTCCATCAGGCCCAGGAGACCCGTCCCCACAGCTCCAAGGTCTGCAGCATTGCTACCGGCACCACCTGTGGCAAAGGGAACTGAAACCTGCTCTGAAATCCTGTGGATTCATTTGGATTATCCAGAGAGCCAAACAGCTTGGCAAAAATCAGCAACTTTAAATTTTACTAAATACAACGGATTTCTGAAGCAATTGTCTGTCCTCCTTTTCCACTTGCTGGAGAGACTGGAGGCTCTTTGGGATGGGAACCATCTTATTTGACATTTGTGCAAAGGCTGGCGAGGAAGCCCTGTTCCCAAGGGGGTCTCCCCTTGGGAATTCCCCTTGGGAATAAATGAGACAGCAGCAAAATTTCAACTCAAAAGGAGTATTGTGTCTGTCTGTGGTTGCAGGACCTACCTTCACTCATTTTGCAGCAGGACAATTGTACAATCATACAATTTGTACAATGGTACAAATCGTACAATCCCACCATAGTGAGACGGTGACGTGGTTGTGGGCTTTACAGACTGAACCCAGTTCCAACCATTTTGCAAGCTCCTTGTGTGCCTGGGGGCTGTTGTCTCATGCTGGGTCTGTGTAGGAACAGCCACTAAACACCACTAAAAACACCTGTAAGGGCCCTGTTCCCTGTCACCGTCCCACCCTCCACCCATAGCACTGGGCTGTTGGAGCTGGTGTAGCTCAGAGACAAGGCCGGTGTCCATGGCTGTAGTGACATGGGGGTCAGTATGGGGTGGAAAACCTGCTTCCAAGCTCAGGTAGACGCTTGGCCACAGACATGGTGCTGGTGGTGACACGACTGTGGCTTCATGGGGAGCAGGACCCATCCTACTCGTAGACAAACCCTCCATTTCATCTACGTGAGCTGTAGTGGAGACCTACACTAGTCCTGTTCTCCCCAGTGCTTCTTGTGAGGATAAATATACCAGAGACTGCAAGGGGTTCAGCTATTTTAATAATGGTGGTTATACAAATAATCTTGGTTTTAGATTAAAAAATAATCATAATTTTGTCTGCTTTTTACAAAATGTTCTGCACCAGCAGGCCATAGGCCAACGGCAGTCCCTAGATAAAATCCACACAGAGAGGGCAATTTGCCATGATTTTTGAAGACATGGGTTTTGCATACTGTATGTACAATGACAAGGGACAAACTCAGGAGAAACGGCAATCTGTGGCGTGGTTCACAACCGTGACCGAAGGGTGGGAAACGCCATATTTGAGAGAGTCCAGGCACCGTGCAACACGGCCATAAAGCCCTCAAAGGAAAAGGCCTTTTGTAGATTCTCTAAATATAAGCTTCCTCTAATGCCTTGAGGAGCTTATGAGCTGCTTGACCAAGATAATGACACTCTGACATTTTTGGATCTTCTTTGTGTCACTGTTATTAAATTTATGATCTAATTTTATCATTTTTATCATCTTTTTCAAGTAGTCAGTATATACCACAATTAGCATTCTTTTTCTTGTTGATAATAACAGCTGGTATTATCTATAACTCATCAGCTAGATTTTTCTTTAATGCATTTGTCTTCCCTTATCAATTTTCTACCACTCAGAAATGTTAAATTATCTTGATTACTATTTTTTCGCCTCTTTTCCCATTCTTTATATGCTGTTTCTTTTTCTAATTGCTGCCTTCATTTTCACCTAGAAAGATCTCAAAAATCAAACACCATTCTTTTAAAATTATAGTGGAAATATAACTTTGTAGCCAGGTTGTGAACTCTTAGTGGGAACTTTTCATTTTTCACTCATTTGCTTATGTGTTTATTTTTCTTCCCGGTGAGTTTCACTCATCTCTTTATTCAGCTTCACAGATCCAGGGAGAAGCACCAGGTATATATTACTGGTTGGGACTGTCTTTTATTATCCCATAATTAATGTAATCAGGTCATGATCACCGGTCTCTAGGCAACCACCGATTTCTAGTTCAGTGATCAATTCATCTTTATCCATCATAATAAGATCTAAAATAGAATTACCTCACGTTAGGTGCCATCCTTTTTTGTGTTAGAAAATTATCATACATAAATTTGAGAGATGCCACTGATGTTTTATTGCTGCCTGCAGGAGGTCTCCAGCGTTCACCTCCCACAGTAACGTCCTGCGGAAAAGGGCAAGTTTTCTTTTGATACCCTGCCGTCAGGTGCCCCCAGCGTGGGGTACGATGGCACAGAACAGCCCGTGACCAACCTCTCCCCACAATGTTAGTTAACACATTGCACCAGGCACACGCTGCTGCTTATCGAAACAGCGAGAATTGCCACTTCCTCTCATTTATGGCCAGGTAAGATATCACAACTATTTCTTCTCTTTATATTCCTTCCTATCTTGCATCCATATGCTCATGACCCCTTGAATTTCTTCTTATGGTGAAGATTCTCCAACCCATGGCAAGACCCTCCAGCTCATCCCTCCCCCTCATTGTGCAATGCCAGGCAAGCACAAATGTGGGCATGAATGGAAGGGCTTCAAAATTGTGTCCCCACCAGAATAATGGAGGGAATCCCATCCAGCCCACTTGTAATGTCATAAGTTATAAAGATGTTTTGAAATGTTTTTGATCAATTAGGGTAATTCAAAATTTTGAGAAGCGTAATGAAAACAGGTGATTTAAAATATCAATCTTGCTGAGTACAACTGACTTTTAAATCAACATCGTCATTGTATTTCTCTCCATTATCATTTCCTCTTGGTTGGTTTTAGGCTCAAAAAAGGCTGACTGTCTCTAGTTTTTGGAGCTGAGATCGCATCTTATCTCTGTGTAGATCTTGGGAAAGAAGTCCTGTTCCTGTTTGGCATATTTAAATAATGTTGTTAGTGAAATGGTAAATAAATCTGTGATAGCAATACTCAGTTTCACAGGGAGTCCTTTGTTATTGGCACAACCGGGGCTGGAGTAGAGCTGGTATCTCCTGCAGTCTTGGAGGCTGGGGTAAATCTGTTGAAGCTTTCTGTCCTAATGCGGACAGGGACACGTGCAATCCCAGGGGGTGAGGAGCAGCTGAGCTCGTCTGGGCTCTCCAGCTTCCAGAAGGTGGGACCTCCCGAGGATGGTGGAAACCAACATGCAGAGCATCTGTTCTGGATGTCCAAAGAGCTGGCATGAACATGTCACCCGCTTCCACTCATGACAAATATCCATTGTATTTGGCAGCCCTGTGAGAGGGGGCACGGGGTCGTCCCTTGCTCCACTGCTGGTAGACGTCATGGTGGGTCCTGTGTCCCTTCCAGGCGCAGTGTAAGAGGTGGGTCTCTGCCCTCGAGCATCGCTCAGTCTCAGTGTCCCACTGTCAAATGGAAATACTAAAAATCAGCCTTTTGTGTGGGACTCCGCAATAAAATATTTTCAAGACTATGTCAGACTGCCTGAGCAGAGGGACAGAAAGATAGCTAGATGAAAAATAATTAGAATAGTTATTTGAAAATCAATAACTGTCTGAAACAGCAATCAATTAACCTGGAGACATTTCAAAATGAGATCTATACAGACTGGGCAACTGAGATCCGAATGATGACTTAAAATTTTCCCTGGATAACTTTTAATTGCCCTTCCCCCTCGGTCCACCACAGTCAGCAGCCAACCTTGAACTGCCCTGGTTTCACAGGTGGGAAGGAGAGGACTTCCTCTTGTTCAGGGCTGTCCTGGAGGAGGAGGAACTGGAGACACCCCTACAAAGAAACCAAGAGATGTACAGGGACAAGCACATCTTGCAGGGTGAGGACTTGCCTCCTTGTTCAACAGAAGAAATCCTGGAAGGAAATTTTTGGGCATTTGGATTTGTAGCCCAAAACAGGGGCAAGCTGCATCATGTCTACGGCAAAATAGAGTTGGTTTTAGGGGCTCCTGGAAGCAGATTGCCACTCACAGAGCCCTGGAAAATTGGGTGTTTTATTTTTGAACTGTAGCATGTTTCTAGGAAAGGCTGAATAAAATTGAGGGCTGTTTTCTCAGAGTAAAAAAAAAAAAAAAAAGGATTTCACAAGTGTGACCTTCTATGGACTGACCACATGAAAACTGCAAAACCAGCCCTTAAAATGTTCAGCAACAACCTTTTCTAGAGTCTCTGCTGCTTACCCTGCTGGGCGTGAAAAGCAGTAACAAATGGAGGAAGCCCAACGGTTCGGCTAAGGCAGAGGCTGTGTTGAGACGTCCCTTCTGCTGCTGCAAACCTTAGCCCATCTTCCACCGTCGCTCAGGTTTTTTCTGCCTGGGTGAAGGGGTTCAGCAGTAGACACAACTCACAACACATCTACACTGTGCGTGACCAGCTCTCACCTGCGGGACCTACCTCGTGTAACACGCCCCCGTCTGCGCCCTCCGTACCCTCCTGTGAGCTCTGCCCTGCCTCACAGAATCCCAGAATCCCAGACTGGCAGGGGTTGGAAGGGACCTCTGGAGATCACCCAGTCCCACCCCCGGCCAGAGCAGGGTCACCCAGAGCAGGTGGCACAGGAACGCGTCCAGGTGGGGCTGGAATGTCTCCAGAGACGGAGACTCCCCCACCTCCCTGGGCAGCCTGTGTCAGGGCTCTGCCACCCTCACAGCAAAGAAGTTCCTCCTCATGTTGAGATGGAACTTCCCATGGTCAAGTTTGTGCCCGTTACCCCTTGTCCTGTCCCCGGGCACCACTGAGAAGAGCCTGGCCCCATCCTCCTGACACCCCCCCTTTCAGTATTTATAAGCGTTGATAAGATCCCCCCTCAGCCATCTTTTTTCCAGACTGAAGAGACCCAAGTCCCTCAGCCTTTCTTCATCAGAGAGGTGTTCCAGTCCCCTCAGCATCTTGGTAGCCCTTTGCTGTCCCCCCTCCAGCAGTTCCCTGTCCCTCTTGAACCGGGGAGCCCAGAACTGGACCCAGTGCTCCAGGTGTGGCCTCCCCAGGGCAGAGCAGAGGGGGAGGATGACCTCCCTCCACTTGCTGGCCACACTCCTCTTGATGCCCCCCAGGATGCAGGCGAAGCGATTCTTGCTCGTACTTGGTGCTAAGTTTGTGAAGTGCTTTAGGATCCAGTGACGGGTGTTGAATATTTAAAGCATGGAAGGGGGAAAAATGAGCAGGTAGCTGCCAGCTGCTCTGCCTGCAGCTGATCGCCCTCCCCGCAAGGAGCCCGGACCGTCCTCTCTCCCGTTTCACATTAAATTGGGGTACTTTTTCTAAATGTGACTTCTCTGCGAAGAAAACATGGGGATGGACAGAAAGGAATTTTGCAAAGAGCATATTTTTTCCTTTTAATACAGCAACCTAAATAAAATTAATAGATTTAACCCATTTTTTTTCCATATTGATAGTCTCTGGTTAGTCCCTTATTGTTTCCTCAGGGCTTGAATTATGGTGCAATAATTCACACTGAGTTGCATGGACGGCACTCGGCTTTCAGCCTTGTATCTGACAAGGCTCCAGGCATGAATTATTGTACTATAATTCACACCTTGTCATATCTTATTGCCGGAACATCCCCTAAATGACAAAGCTGGATTCATTAAGTAGAAATTCAGTCAAAACTTGGGAAAGGCAGTTGATGGCAGGAAGGACCACGTACTTAAGATCTTCATCTATGTCATTTCATTCTGGAAAGGAAGAGCCCCGAACAATTAAAATCGGGGAAGAGGTTTATACACCCGTGTTTCAGTGCCTATGTGTGTCACTACCTTGGGTGGAATTTCTCCAAGTAGATAAAGAGGGCTTTTCCAAACTAGATGCACATTTGGGATCCAGATGTATTGACCAGCTGGTCCACAAAAGGCTTTTCAGCTATCTAGGTTCCCAAGCAGACCAAACAGTCTGCCTCATGGGGACACCAGCAGCCATTTGCATGTAAAAGATGCTCACAAGGTGGTCAAAAGTCAATCAACCCCTTCACAGACACAAGCACACGCAGTCTCCTGTGTATTCTCTTCTGCGCACACTCCTCCTCCTCCATCATGCCTGCCCTAAGCCAGATCTCTCACACCTTTGATGTGTCTCCCTGTCTCCCAGGGCTCACAGACAAGACCAGCTCCACAAGCAATCAGCACCATGTACCATGCAGGAGGGAGGCCTCAGGATCAGCGAAGGTGCAGCCTTACCATCGCTGTGCACTGAGCATCCCTCCTGCAGCCCAGCTCCATGCCACCGCTGGGCTGGGTGGGGACGGTCCTGCCCCGTGGAGGGCACAAGTGCGGCTCCTGCCTTCTTGATCAGCCCCATGTCCCTGGGAAGGCACAAGCAGATCACTTTTTTTGCAGCCTGAGCAAAAAAAAGGCACTTCTAAAGGAAAAAAAAAAGATCTGGGGAGAAATGGCTAATTTGACAAGCAGCAGCACACGTCTGGGAAATCAGCAGGGACCGGGAGACATCTCGAGGAGGTGCATCTCAGCAAGTCTCACCCCGGGCTGTGCACGGGGAGCCAGCCCGCGGCAGACGGCGTGGACATCTTTCTGCGCAGAGTGTGCTAAAAGCAGTCACTCGCACAAGCAACATCTTGCTGGTGTTTGGGGTAGTCGAGAGGAATCCCTGCCAAACATCTAGGTGCTTAAAACAGCACCAGGCATCTGCTGTGAGTCAGATAATTCACACCCTTCATGCCCACTGCAGTTTAAAACGTTTCAGTCGAAATATTGCCTTCTGCTGAGCCAACTCATGCAGGAAGCAGCTTGCGCTCAGATGGTTTGTGTAGTCCCGTCCCCCCCCACTGCTCCTCCGACTCTCCCTGTCCTCCTTGCAAGGTGTGAGCTTGCTTTCAAATGGATGAAGTGGCAAAAAATGTGGCCAGCTACTTATTCCTGCCCATCGACCAGCCCTGCTGGAAGCAGGGACAGCGGGAGCACTCCCAAACCCTCTGCAGGCAAAGCCAGTTGACACATTGCCTTCTGCCATCAGAGCGGCAGTGGAAAGGACAAACAGGGAGGGACAAGTGGATGGAGGTGGCAGGATCCTCACTTGGAGGAGCTCAGCAGGCACGTACAGCTCAAGAGGTCTCGTGAGAACAACCAGTGGATGGAATTCAGCACCTGGAGTTCTGAGTGGATTTTGCCGTGCTGTGGTGGAAGCCCACACTGCAAAGCACTGGGGCTGTGACTGGCTGAGCACTGGGCTGTCTCACTCCATGGGAGCATCAAAGAGCAGGGTCTACCTTGGGCTTAACCACCTTCCTCAGGACTGCAGACAGGCACCTTGGTGGGACAGGCTCCAGCCCCTGCTGAGACCCAAAACTCACAGAATCACAGAATCCCAGACTGGCAGGGGTTGGCAGGGCCCTCTGGAGATCACCCAGTCCCACCCCCTGCCAGAGCAGGGTCACCCAGGGCAGGTGGCACAGGAACGCATCCAGGTGGGGTTGGAATGTCTCCAGAGACGGAGACTCCCCCACCTCTCTGGGCAGCCTGTGCCAGGGCTCTGCCACCCTCACAGCAAAGAAGTTCCTCCTCATGTTGAGGTGGAACTTCCCATGGTCAAGTTTGTGCCTGTTACCCCTTGTCCTGTCACTGGGCACCACTGAGAAGAGCCTGGCCCCATCCTCCTGACACCCCCCCTTTCAGTATTTATAAGTGTTGATAAGATCCCCCCCTCAGCCGTCTTTTTTCCAGCCTGAAGAGACCCAAGTCCCTCAGCCTTTCTTCATAAGAGAGGTGTTCCAGTCCCCTCAGCATCTTGGTAGCCCTTTGCTGTCCCCTCTCCAGCAGTTCCCTGTCCTGCTTGAACCGGGGAGCCCAGAACTGGACCCAGTGCTCCAGGTGTGGCCTCCCCAGGGCAGAGCAGAGGGGGAGGATGACCTCCCTCCACCTGCTGGCCACACTCTTCTTGATGCCCCCCAGGATGCCATTGGCCTTCTTGGCCACAAGGGCACATGGTTTCATCTTAAAACCAGAGGAACGGTGACAGTGCCCACCTGCTGGCCTCAAGCTCAAGAGGTGACAGACACACTGTATGTAGCACAGATCTAAGTCCGCCGGCTTCCCCAGGTTCTCATTCACCAGGACACTTATGCTGCCCTGAGTTAAAAGAGCAGCTGGAGAAAGTGCAGGACAGCCTGTCCCGGCTGGCATCCTGGCACTGTAGGGAGGAGGAGTTTGAAAAAGTGCATTACAAATAGATGGTATTGTAAAAGCTACAGCCATTTGGCCAACTCCACCCAAGGAGGTCCCTTTTGACTTGCACATGGTCATCAGTGCAGATGTGAGCAAAGTGCCGTATGCAGTGGGCCATGGCTCACCTCAGGATGGCTCAGGTGGTCCCAGTGGTGACACCCTGGACCACAGTGACCCTCCGAGCCAGCTCTCCATTGACTCTTAATGCAGCAGAAGGCAACAACCTCAGGTCGGGGCACATCTCTGAGAAGTTAGAAATCCCACCAGCTGGCACACGTGCTGTATCCAGCTGGCAGAGGCAAGAGCACAGAGCCCTGAGGAAGTGAAGACAGCCAGGGGAAGCAAGGCACCGTGTCACCCTGGCAGGTCTGGCAGTGTTTGTGCTGGCACATGAACCCAGCTCAGTGCTTTCCTCGTGGATGGAAGCACCTTGAAAGCATCACCTGCAGAAATGTAAGTAGTGTTTACTGACAAATGGGAATAAACATGTATTACCATTAGTTATGCATTAATTAGTGGACTAATAATCAGTTAACCCGGCTTGTTATTTAATGGTTGAGTCTCTCCTGTCATCCTGGATTATTATAATAATAACAATTAGTCTGCATGCTCCTGCATAGCACCACCGGTCACAGTGTCACCTAGAAGGGAGTGTAGCACACCCTGCAACTCTTCTGCCGCTTCTTTCACCCCTCCGAAACCCTGTCCCTGCCAAGCAGGGGGGCAAAATACCATAAACTGTCACGAAACCAAGTGGTGGTGTGTATGTCAAGCCCAGAAATCTTCTAGGACCGTTAGTTGTCCCAGTCTTGGGGCAGAGCTTCACACCGCCGCGCACCGAGGGTAAAGCTCACTGTGAGATGTGGCAGAGACAGGAGGCAAAGAGCTTCGGGCAGGTGAAGCAAACCCAGGCAAAGAAGCCAAATTGTGGCACCCAGCCAGCTGATGCTTCTGACCACAAGGAGCACTTTAGCCTGCTAAAATCCCCATCGGGATATTCTATGGGCCTGTCACTGCAAGAAAACAGGCTCTTTCCTCCAAGATTGTTGACGTAGCTTATTACTGAACACTCGTCTGTTTGCAGATGTTCTATATTTTCCTGACATGAAGTTTCTTAACATCCCTTTTAAATTGTCTTTATGCTCACAATGTTGATGCATAATCTCTTTTTTCCTTGAGAAGTTACTGTAAGTGCCTCGTGCAATGATGAGATGAAAGCCTTCTTTGTGTTCCTGCCAATCCAGTTTGTATGCCTCTGTTTGTCACCTGCAGATAAAAGCTCAGGGATGTTGTTTAGAGCTACTCTATGCAGTAGAGACTCAACTGGAGGCAAGGACAGGAGGAAAATATTAGCAAAGCAACCACCTAATTCTTGACAATCCCAGCACCAGCCATTGTGAAGCTTTTCCTAAACAAGAATCCCTACCTAAAGCCTCTTCGGGTGGCTTACGTGAGCACGATACACTTCAAAGAGGGTACACACAAAGCCAGTTCCTGTAGCTCAGCTGATGAGGGGTAACTCATTAAGCTGCAGTAATTTGGCAGGTCTATGTTTACTCATATCTCAGCTGGAGCATCACATTTTGTGAACCTTTTTTTCCAAACAGAGCACATACCAAAAGGTTTTGAACTGTGTCAAGCTGATGAAACCTAGTCATCGAGGCCATTCTGTGGCTTAAAACCGTCATTTTTAAATGATGAAAGTCTGTCTATAGATCCTTTCATTAAATATGGGACCAAGTTTCCTTTATTTATTTTTAGCCAATTAGAAACTGGTTTAAGCTAAAGCAAAGTCATGCCTTTGTGACAGACACAAAGATGAGCTCGATGGACACCACCGTGTAAGCACACCAATGTTAGTTTACATCCCAAGTCACCCATGTTGTGACTGGGAACAGCTGAAGCTTTGTCCCCTTGGTGGTTCCTCTGAATCCCTCTCCACCTCCACATCCTTTCCATCATCATCTGCCTGTGCTTGCTTGCAAGGAAACCCCACCATTGTGCACCTGTAGACCAGGACAGTCCTTCAGTACCTTCTGTAACAGCCTCTTCTGTGGGCACTGATGGGGTGGTCAATAAACCTCCAATGAAGAAGATGATGTCCATAGGAACAAACCATTTGGAGAGGGAAGAGACCAGAGGAAGACTGCTTTTCCAAAAGTCTTACAATCCTATATCACGGCCATGCAGACAGGACCTTCACCTTCTCCAGAAGGTAAACCCTTAAACACCACCAGACTCTTTGGACTAGTGGAGATTTAGGCTGTGCCCAAACCCAGGAAGCACCACTTGAAGACACCGCTATGTTCAGCTCCTTGCCCACCAGCCAGAAAGTCCTATTTAGAGGCTTTCAGTCTCTTCTCTCTCCCTGTGGCACGCTGTACATTTGCCAACATTTAAAGCTACTCTGTAAGAGACCCTGCCCAAATAAACTGGAGCTATTTTCTCTCTGTCTGGAGAGCGGTGAACTGTTACACCAACAAGTTGTGCAGCTCAGTATGAGCAGACGTTAGAGTGACACAGCTGGCATGGGGCAGTCAGCATCCAAACTGTGTGTGTCCTGCTGGGGTTATTTTGGGCTATCTGTAGCATGATCCTGTGGCACATTAGTGGATGGAGAGCACCAAGTGTTGCTGGGGCACATTTCCTGGTTTAATTTCATTTGACAGGACACCACTTTGTGTGCTCTAAATCCACTTGGCGAGGTGAGCCAAATATTTGACTTTGGTTGCAGCAATTTTGGCTTTATCAAAACCAAAATTGAGCTGATTCACTTTCAGCGTGTCCAGACTTTCTGTGTTGGTGTGTGCATGTGGAGAAAATGAGGTACTAGAGAGATTTTTAGTTTAGTAGAGAAGTGGATGAAAAGGACCATACCCAACAGCTGAAGTCAGTTAAATTTGCATTGGAAACCAGGCACAAATTTTAGCAATGAGAGCAATTATTAATTGGAATAAACTGTTGAAGAAAGAGATCGAGCTCTCTTTCTTAGTCCTTTTTGCTCAGAACTGGCTCATTTCTGGAGATGTCAGTCCAACAACTCCCTGGTCCCAGCCCAATGGAAACAGGGTGAAACTGGGATGTGCGGGACCTAAGGCAGAAATCCCTTCCTGCTTTTCATTCCAGCGCTGAGCATGGCCTCCTTTCCCATCAGAAGGTCTCATACAGGCCAAGGGATTGTCAGCCAGATTGATCCCCTCTGAGATGGTGCTCCCATGGCATAACAGTGTGGTGGGACAGTCCCCCACGACCACATCCACGTTGTCTTTGATTTGCACACATTCGTGCTGTAGGTGAAACCTCCGCTCAGATCTCCCAGCTCTCTGAGTCACACCAAGAATCAGCTCTTAGTTCGGACTATCAGAGACAAACCTTGTGACCAGAGACACAATTGTGCCATTTTGCATTACCTGTTGGGTTGAAGTTGTTCTACTTGGTTTGAATGAAGTGCTTATTGGGCATAAGAGAGGTGAGGCGTTTTGCAGGGCTTCAAACAAAACACTGTAAATTTTTGGGTTGGCCGGATTACAGTGGGAGAATATTTGAAGTCTTGAAATCTTCCTTCATTTCCCACTCAGATCGGGTTGTGTGAGCAAAACACCAAGAGCATTCTGCAGGCAGTGAGAGGGTAAAAAACTGGCTGGATGGCCGTGCCCAGAGAGTTGTGATTAATGGGGTGAAATCCTCTTGGCAGCGGGTCACCAGTGGTGTCCCTCAGGGCTCAGTTTTGGGGCCAGTTTTGTTTAATATCTTTATCAATGATCTGGATCAGGGGATTGAGTGCGCCCTCAGTAAGTTCGCAGACGACACCAAACTAGATGGGAGTGTTGATCTGCTTGAGGGTAGGAAGGCTCTACAGAGGGGCCTGGACAGGCTGGATCCATGGGCCAAGGCCAACTGTATGAGGTTTAATAAGGCCAAGTGCCGGGTCCTGCATTTCAGTCACAACAACCCCAAGCAACGCTACAGGCTTGGGGAAGAGTGGATAGAAAGCTGCCCGGCAGAAAAGGACCTGGGGGTGCTGGTGGACGGCCATCTTAACATGAGCCAGCAGTGTGCCCAGGTGGCCAAGAAGGCCAACAGCATTCTGGCTTGTATCAGGAACAGCATGGCCAGCAGGAGCAGGGAAGTGATGGTGCCTCTGTACTCGGCACTGGTGAGGCCTCACCTCGAGCGCTGTGTTCAGTTCTGGGCCCCTCTGTCCAAGAGGGACATTGAAGTGCTGGAGCGTGTCCAGAGGAGAGCTACCGAGCTGGGGAGGGGTCTGGAGACCAAGCCATAGGAGGAGAGGCTGAGGGAGCTGGGCATGTTTAGTTTGGAGAAGAGGGGGCTGAGGTGAGACCTCATTGTCCTCTTCAGCTACCTGAGAGGAGGGTGTAGAGAGGTGGGGGTTGGGCTCTTCTCCCAGGTGAATAATGACAGGACCAGAGGAAATGGTCTGAAGCTGCGGCAGGGGAGGTTTAGATTAGGTATTAGGAAGAATTACTTTACTGAAAGAGTGGTCAGGCACTGGAACAGCCTGCCCAGGGAGGTGGTTGAGTCACCATTCCTAGAGGTATTTAAGAAACGTCTAGCTTTGGCACTTCAGGGCATGCTCTAGTGACAGAGATTGTAGGGTTTTTTTTTTTGTGTGTGTGTGTATGGTTGGACTCGATGATCTCAAAGGTCCCTTCCAACCATGAAGATTCTATGATTCTATGATTGTATGATTCTATGAGAACAGCATTATTTAATAACCACTGAGGAACAGAACAGAAAACACGGAGGGAGAGAGTCTTTATCTTAAACCACCAAGGGAAATGCTGCTCCTCAGGACTTTAGCAGAGATTTTTAATGTAGAGTAAAACTTCTCTTCAGAGAAGCACATTCTTAAAGAAAGCTTGAAGTTGGCTTGAGAAGTCTCTACTGCAGTGAACCACAAGAAAACCTGGGTTTTGTGGGATACCTGGCATATGAGACTGCTGTTGTAGTGAAAACACATAAGAAAAGCAGAAAATAAGCAAAGAAGTGAGAAAGACCCCCCTGAAGATCTCCCAGCTCCTCCCTGTCCTGGTCAAGCCAGATGATGTACAAGACTTTTACTGGTGTGTCTTCAAATGATCATTCACCACTGGAGGCTTGTCTCAGTCTCTCTCTGCTCTCTTCCCTCTGACGTTTGGGAAGGGACTGGGATTACTGTATTTTTACCTGGTTTGCTGGGAGAATACTTACTTGCATCCAGGTAGAACAACCAATCCTTTAAAACATATGGAATATACAAAGGTAAGCAGGTATGTACACCGATGACATAACTGTGGAAACTATGGAACTGGAAGGACAGTGCTCCACCTGGGCCTGTAAAGGTTTGTTTATCTGTTCAACAGTTTCTTCTTTTCTTTTCCTGATTTATCACGTTGGTGGCCAACAAACGCCAGAATGCCCAGCCCCATGTTTCTTCCTCCCCCTCTACATCTCTGGCCCTTTGCTGTCCTGCTCCTGTTGGCACCCCCTGCTGCGGTGGGTTGAGCAGAATGCAGACTTTCCGGATTTTAGAGATGTTTGCATTGTATGAAAAATGTAGGTTGTTTTTTTTTTTTTTTCCAAGGTAGGAAAATAGTATGCTTTTCCCCTTCTCTCCTAATGCAAATGTGGCCAAATTGATTTCCCTCCAACTTTCCATGAAACAGATTCATTCCAAGAGGAGAATTTTGGGAAAAGGTACAAGTTTGTGAAGACAGAGTGTTCTCACGGAGGCTGAAATAGTTACTTTAGCTAGAACATTTGTGGCACATGGCCTGTGAAATGCAGGGATTAAAATTAGGGGAGGGAATGTCTCTGAATGGGATCACAGAACAAAGAGGATGATAATCAAGGTAGAGGATTTACTAGGCAGATCATAGAATCACAGAATGTGTTGGGTTGGAAGGGACCTCTAAAGGCCACCTAGTCCACCCCCCTGCAGTGAGCAGGGACATCTTCAACTAGATCAGGTTGCTCAGAGCCTCATCCAGCCTGGCCTTGGATGTCTCCAGGGATGGGGCCTCCACCCCCTCTCTGGGCAACCTGGGCCAGTGTCTCACCACCCTCACTGTAAAGAATTTCTTCCTAATGTCTCATCTAAACCTGCCCGGCTCTAGTTTAAACCATTGCCCCTCGTCCTGTCGCTACATGCCCTTGCAAACAGCACCTCCCCGGCTTTCCTGTAGGCCCCCTTGTAGGCCCCCTCTTGTAGAGACCTCAGCAGCGCAGTGAGAACCAGAATCATAGAATCATAGAGAGCAGAAAGACGAGTGTGGGCTGAAGTGTAAGAGCAGACGAAGTCTCCCGGCAGAGTTTCTACCTGAGTGGTTTCCCGAGCCCGTTTCTGTGTCCATCGCAAGCCCGGATGGTGCATTCACTGTGCATTTGCTCCCCAGTCTGGGCTTCGCTGTGGGGAGTCCTCTCTGCACCCACAGAGCCAACAGCACTTCTGCAATAACCAACACAAGTGAAACGATAATTTACATTAGATGCAAACACAGGGTGAAGCTCGCTCCAGGTGGCTGGATGGATAATGCTCACAGCTTGGCTGATGCTTGTTCTGGATCTTCTAATGAGGGTCTAACATTTTTATTTTCTTTGAGCTGCTATATGCAGCAAGATCAATAGAGCACGATTGCAAATCAATTTAAACAAAGGTGCAGGAGCAGATAACTCTGAACTCCCAAATACTTAAAATAGCTGCCACGTCCATAGCAAAGAACAAAGACTGAGTTATTTAGCTCATCTTTGTCAACTAACGAAACCGCCTCCATATGGAAATGTGCTTTTGCATACATTTTTGCTGAGAACCAGTTGAGATTAATATAGGCCAAATCTCTCTCATTTCAGTTTTCTTTTGAATTACTGCGAAGATTTGTTTATTTACAACTCTCTGAGCACTTGAATACAGTCGCTCAACTGATATTGCTGCAAAGTTGATGGAGTTGGACTCTGCATTGACAGACCTATAGAAAGGAGCGAGGAGTGCAGTCACCTGGGGCAGCGAGAGGGGACCACAGGGATGAGATGCCCAAGCTGTGAGGAAGCCCTGTCTGGGCAAGCAGGAGATATTACAGTTCCCAAAGATCTACCTAAGTGCAGCAGAACATCTATGGGAGTGGCAGAAAGGTGCCTGATTGCTGCTGATTTAGCCCCAAAGTTCACGTGGCAGGAGATGCTGTGGGATTGATCATGGAATGGTATTGGCTGGGCACCATCTCCTGTCTCCTTCCTACTGGGAAAACAGGGCTAGCCAGGACTTCAGCCATGTCTCGAGGAGCAGGCAGCAGCTCAGGACGCTGCTCGAGGACCCCCTGCCTGCTCGGTCGGGCACTGTCAGAGAGTGAGTGTGGAAATGCCGTGGATGGATGCGGGCAGGAGGCTGTCCCGGGGTGAGCAGGGCGCCCGCTGGGCAAGGGAGCAGAGCGGACTCTCCACCGTGCCATTGCATGGGCAGGTCCACAAGCTTTTTTGCAGATAACCTGTTCTATGGGACTTCCCAATGCGTGTTGGGATTTTCCAGTGGGGTGGGGTTCGCTTCTACTACTAAATTGTTCCCCCAAGGCAGAAGGTACATGTTAAACCCAGGAGATTTAAAGCAGTTGAATGTTCATCTTCTCTCTTGGAGGGAATGGCAAGCTCAGACAACCTGGCCAGAAGCAGGAGTGCTGTAGCAGTGCACAGAGTGCTGTCTGGAGAGCTGGTGTCTACCTCCAAACCAGCCACAAACCCTCTGGGCCCTGAATCTAGACGAGCTGAGGTTGTTCCCACACTGGTTTTGGGAGCCCTCCTTGAGTCTGAGGTCAAGTTGCCTGTGCTGCAGGGCATGTTGATCGTGGCCATGCTGTCCATGCGTAAGGAGCTTAACGGAGGGTCATTCTCCTCCATGCTTGCAAGGTCAGCTGGGACCAGAGCACGAGACGTCATTCAGCCGACATGGATTTTAGCCCTGGTCTTGGGCTGTGAGCTCCTGTAGACGTGGGCTGAGTGTTTGGCTCCTTTTCCAGGCTGAGCTCAGGAGATGGACACAGCTGCAGCCCACGAGCGTGGTCCTTCCATGGGAGTTTTTACTTTGCACTGGGCTGGGAGGTGCAAACCCTCCTGCAAGACAAAAAGTCTTATTTGTCCTTGCTGGACATATCGATGTGGGGATGTGTCCTCTGGGTGACTTAGCTGTTTCTCTTTTGCATTTTCTGCTGATGCTATCTCTGACCATCTAATGAGCTGTAAAAAAATCCTTGGTAAAGGTACAATGAGCACCACCAGCTCTGATTCTGTCCAGCTCTGCAATAGTGAAATGGCATTGAAGTCTGGGGTGGTACGGCATGCAACCCCTGTGTCTGCCCCAGCCCCGTGGACCACCTCAGGGTGACAGTTGCTCCTCAAGGTGCCCAAAGCCAGACACCAGAGGATGAACTGGGTCTGACGGAGAGCTCAAAGACTGTCATTCCTCACAATGCCAGTCATGCCAGAGCAGCAAGAAGCAGTTGCTGTCACTGGAAGAAATGATGATGAGATTTTGACCCTTAAAGCAGGAGTGGTCCCAGATCTATATGGTGCAGTATTTACTGGACCTGATGGCCCAGAAACCCCAACGGGCAGCCCTGGGAGGGACACGGCTGCTCCGGCTCCGAGCATTGGATGAGAGCTGCGAGCAGAGCTCAGATGCAGAGCAAATCACTGCCTTTTCTCTCTTTTGCTGGAGAATTTAACAAATTTGATTTCTTAAAATTGAAGCATACCAGCTAAGATGAAATGTGAGTGCAGGGAAACACGGTAACTAGAACAGGACAGAAAAGTAAATCTCCCCTGCAATGTGCCTTTCAATATTTTAAAAGTGCAAAAATGTCGAGCAAAAAGAAATATAGCAATTTTTTGGGTATTGTTACTTTAGCTTTTTATTTAGTCTATGCTCTATTTCTTAAGGTGTATTTTATGAATGAATACTACATTGCAACTCGTATAAAATAAACCTGCTAATGAATAGTCCTGCTAAAAAGAAAATGAAAAAAGAACTTGCCAGTAGATGAAAAATGCTGTTGTGCAGTAATTATTAGTAGGAAATTTCTACAGAAAAATTAGTTATGATGTTCTTCAAGTATTTCAACAAATTAAACCCCAAATATCTATTGAAAATTATACAGCTCTATGACACTTTTGGATCTTGATAAATCTGCTTTCTAGGACACAAATTTCACAGAATCACAGATTCGGGTTGGAAGGGACCTTAAAGCCCACCCAGTGCCATCCCCTGCCCTGGGCAGGGACACCTCCCACCAGCCCAGGCTGCTCCAAGCCCCATCCAACCTGGCCTTGAACCCCTCCAGGGATGGGGCAGCCACAGCTTCTCTGGGCAGCCTGGGCCAGGGGCTCACCACCCTCACAGCAAACAATTTCTTCCTGGTATCTAACCTAAATCTACCCTCATTAACAGGAAAAGCCATCACTTTGGGTAAGGGTGCTTTTGCTAGCCTAAGCACGGGGAATTCCAGGCTCTGCACATGCAGGAGATGTGGTTTCACTGTTGGTACTTGCAAGGATCCTCACAGTGTTGCTCGGATGTGCAGAAGAGCCAGGAGGAGAGGAATATTGAAATACCTGAACCCCCGGTGAGATGGTCTGTTGGACACCGCAGAGAAGCCGGTGCACCTCTTGTGACTGCAGCCGTTGCAAAATATGCAATCCCTGTAGCACAGCAGCCGAAGAGACCAGAAAAGCTACTCCTCTGGGCTGCGGGACCAGTGTGCTGACCGCGACCACATGCTGCTGCTTGGCTCCGGTCCCCGACGGATTCACGTGACAGCTGTCACCGAGATGCCATCAGAAGAGACTGCAGAGAAAGGTGCAACCCAGAGCTGGTGCTGCGTAAGTGCCAGTCGGAGAACCTGGCACACAGGAGCTGATAGCGCCTGTGCGGAGATCGAGATGTTAAGGACTGTCGGGGAGACCCTGCTGTGGGGCAGAAGTGCTTTTCCAGAGCGGGGTCAGCATCATCCGCCTCTGCTGCTGCACGTGCTCGGGGCACGTCGGACTGGGCACCCAGTGCAGACCCTTATGGAGCAAAGTCCTATTCAGCCGCCCCTGGAAACCAGACCCACTGCCTGGTGGAGCCAGGGCTGCTCCTGCCTCTTTGGGGCACCTGGCGCATTCATGGGTGGGCAAACAGCCGCCGTTCCACCGCGCGCTCCCACGGGGCTGCACGGTCAGACGGCGCAGCCGGCCGTGGCCACGACAGACTGCCACGACACCCAGCAAAAGTTGTGAAGTGCATCTTGCCCAGCTCCAGGTACTCAGGTCTGGTCAGCTGGGATCCTTCTCGGACCCCTTCTGGTACCCTGATCCCATCCACAGCTCAGCATGCCCTAGCCCATCTCTCAGGCGAAATCACAGCGGAATGACCAGTTTCTACACTTTCTCTTGCCAAACTTGTCTCATCTGTGTGGGGTGGAGTTCATTGAGCTCACTGAGATGTGCCATCTCCCCTTCCTCTCTTTGCCACATGAATAGGCTGCTGAGTAGAGCATGTGGTGGAGAAGAGAGGAGACATTCAGCCAGCGAGAAGGGTTATTGCCTGAAATGTCCCCATCTCTGCAAAGGCTCTGGGGTGGGCAGAGGACACAGCGAGCTCCTTTCCATAGCATGGTACCAAGATGGCTCTGGCTCAGCTGTGCTGCGGGTGGTGGAGCACAGGAGCTGCCCTTTCAGCTTGGTGGGGACAAAACCATGTTTCCCTGCAGACCTAGAAGGTATCCTCTCGGTCACAAAACCATAAGGCACGAACCTTGATGATGCGGCTTCCACACCCTGTGAGCCTGCTCCGAAGGGATGAACTTACTCGCAATTTTCTGTGCATTTTCCTGTGCCGGGCAGTTCCCACCCTGTGCGAAGGGGTGCAAGCCAAAGCATTTTTCTCTTCTGCAAGCAGGGAAATAAAGACAGAAACATGAAATGTGAAAGATTTTGATTGGAAAGTCCTGCCAGTCTAAATAAAACTGGTTTTCAAGCTTCATGCCTTATCGTCTGGGTTTGCGGCTGGCAATAACAGGAGCTGCTGCCAACCAGCCGGCGCTCCGCACATCTACCCAGGTGGGCCTTCTGCATCTCCCGCTTGTGTTTCATCAAGGGAGGCTCGGTGCACCGTATCAATCCGTTGCCCATCAGATAAGAGTGTAAATTACTCAGCTAATGCAAATGTATAGTAAATCAATAACATGCCACTACTAATACACTTTAATTAAAGCACAACAGACTGCAGCTCCTCTGCAATTACAAGAAAGGAGAATTGGCTGATCATCAGGAAAAAGCGGCTCAAAGATTTGAGGGTAAAAGAAAACCTGTCCTAGAAGTGGAGTGGGGAGTGGGAGGGATGTGAGCAAGGAGCGGTGGAGTTCAAAGGGAGAAGGCAGGGGCTGGAAAACAACAGCACGAGCTGCACTGGCATCACACATGTGGAGAATAGAAATATCCCGTGGGCCGACAGGGCGGGAGAAGGACGTTGGGGAAAGCAGTGCCTGTGGAAGGAAGATTAAATGGATGGTGACTCACAGCTGCTGGAGCTGAGACCCTGAGTGACTTAATAAAAGCTCTTTTCACAAAGGGAGTTTTAGTAAAACAAATCGAAGTGATGAGTGTCACAAGACAAAACCAAAGGGAAGTCAGGAGATTCTGGGATGCACTGGAAGATGTGGTCCAAGGCTCACCGCCCGCGTGGGGCTCTGCATCCTGCCGGGGTGAAGGCAGGACTGTGCCGCGGTGCAACAGCCGGACCGTGCCGCGTGTGCAGCATCACCCGACGTGCTGGCCCAGGACGTCTGCAGGCCAGGAGGTCCCTGGTGGGATGGTGAGTCCTTTCAGTTCCCACCAGCTCTGCCCTCGCACGCCTGCTGTCCAGCCTGCCGCCGCTGGGAACGGCCGCGTTTTTCAGAGCAAAGTGAGGTTTTTCATATGGCTGCACAGTCCCAGAAGTGAGTGCCTCAGGGGTGAGCTGCTCGTGTTTGTACTTTAATCCAGCCCTCCTGGCGACCTCGTAGCATATAACATTTTGCTCAGATATGTTAATTGAAATTTAATTGAAACTGGTTGGCTAGGAGCTCTCAGAGGACTTACGGGCTGGAGAAATGACAGTCAACCAAAAAGAGCGTTGCGACAGTCTGGGCTATTAGGGTCTGTGCTTGGTCTTAAGATATCAATTATCTGAATATAGAATCATAGAATCATAGAATTGTTAGGGTCGGAAGGGACCTTTAAGATCATCTAGTTCAAACCCCCTGCCATGGGCAGAGACACCTCCCACCAGACCAGGTTGCTCAGAGCCCCATCCAGCCTGGCCTTGAACCCCTCCAGGGATGGGGCTTCCACCACCTCTCTGGGCAACCTGTGACCATGAATAATATGATAATATGAATTATCAACGCTCTGAAAACAAGCGTGGCAAGAAATTTGTGGATTGAGCTTCATTTGGAAGAGAAATAAGTGTGAATGAAGAGCGAGGTGGTTTGAAAGGGCCTGGAGAGGTAGAAATAGAGGGTTTGTCTTGATTTTTTTCTCAGTGCATTGGAGGGAATGACGTGAGAGCAATGTGCTACCTGGGTGAGAAACCAGGAGTCAGAGTTGTGGGAAAGGTCTGAAAGCATGGAGAGAGCTGATGGGAAGGTGAAGATGGGTTTGCAGTGTGATATGGTTGCAGGAAAGGCTGGCACAATTTGGGAATGCATCCCAAAGAGCCAGAAGAGAGCAGTGACCGTCCCTCTAGGGAATCAGCTCTGCCAGAAATATCCCCCCAGTGGGGAATTTTTGGGAATTTATACTGATCCAGACTGGCAACGTGGGAACGATCAGACCTGAAGCCCGTGAGAAGCTTTCTGTGGTTCTCCATGGGCTGTCAATTCAGTCCTGGAGGTGATGTCTCGCCCCATCCAGCCCTGGCTGCATCCCTCCCCACCAGCATCTTCCCGTCCCTTGTGTGGGACTCGCTGCTCAGCACGTGCCAGACCTCTGGAAATCCCCAGGAGGTCACAGCTGGCTAAATGCACAGGGAAGGCTACCTGTTACTGATACGCTATTCCTGACGTGTTTGAACGAAGTACCCTTCTCCCTGGCTGCTTGCAGAAATGATACTCAGTATTACACCCACTGCATGAAATTCGAAGTAAATAACTAGAGTAGTTATGGAGCAGGATTACCCTGAAATTTGTTTCCATCCTATCATTGTGATTTGGTTGTCTATGGGCATTAGCTCCACAATATAATAAGCAAAGCCTCTGAAATACCTTCACGAGAATTAGGGTTCTATAAATTAACTGATTACTGATAAAGCCTAATTATAAATTAGGTCTTATTATCAGAAGCTTCTGAACTACTCTGAATGAATTAAAGCTGTAGAGGCAGAAATATTTCAGTTAACCATGTGAACTCTGATAAATGTCTGAAGAGAGACTGTGCTCTGCACCGCTCCCCGTCCCAGCCCAGGGCGTCAGTGTGAACTCTACCAAACCACGCAGGACCATACCCTGGGAGAGCCTCCCCCCTGCACCCAGGACCCTGGTGCATTCAGCTACAAACTCTTCTTTGCTCCTTTCTCTACTGCTTGCCCAGGGAACGAGGTGATCCCTTCCCTAGAGGTGGGATCATTTCTCATGGGGTTGCAGTAACCCCCAGCTGGCCCATCGCTGAGAGCAAGGATGCTCAAGGGAAGAAGTGTGGGCCTGCGGGAGGCGGTGAATCGGAGGACTCAGCAATAGCTTTCCTCTTGCTTTCCTTGGAAAAAATCCTAATTCTCACAAGCCACTTGCTAACCCTTGTCCTGCAAATCCTCGCTGTGACCTTGGTGGCACTGTGCACGCAAACACAGGGGCTGTAGAATTGGAGATGAACAGAAGATTTGTTCAGTGATTTCATCCCAGCCTAACACTTTTTTTTTCTTATTCACCAGAAAAACAGCATTTCTCTGCCTGCTTCCAGCTGATCTCTGTCAATAAACTGCTTCATTTTTCAGGAAGGACTCTATCTTGAAGACATGTCAAAATATTCTAAGCTTCTCTTGGTAAGATTAGTAGAACTAAAGATGTTGGAATGCACGTCCTGTCATAATCTCCTTTCCAACATTTCCCATATGCCTGTATAGGTGTGTATGGGAAACAGAGAGAGACCTGGGATGGTGACAACAAACAAATGAGTAGCATCAGCAGCAGGTCCCCGGGGTGAGGGTGCGAGGGGAGCGTTGCTGCTGGGTGACCACCTGGAAGGGCAGGTTGGTGACAGCCCTGCCAGTGGCAGCTGTCTCCTTCACCTGGCTCTGATGGTGCACGCCAGGTGCTTTTTGGCAGAAGTGTTGAAATATCTGGCTTCAGGACCAGTTTCTTCTTTCTTCCCCGCCCCTTCCCCCCCCCCCCCCCCCCCCCCCCCCCCCCGAAGCTGTGACATGCTTGGGTTTTGAAGTCAGAGCTGCGTCTCTTTTGATTCTCCTTTGCTGGTGGACCTGTTCTGCTGTTGTGCTGCATTAAAGAAGGAAATCATTTGCTTAATGGGAAATGTCTTTCTGTTGATGGGGATTGGGAAATTTAGGAATGGAGAACATAAAATGGAAGGATTTTAAGCATGTGTCCCTCAATACGAAGGCTGTACCATGTTTGTGACAGTCCTGCCCATAAATGTTTTCCTTCCCATCTGGAAATCAGTTTGATTTCTTGGCTGTCCCACCCAAACCCGACTTCTCTGGAGGCTTGGATCCTTCTAGGTTACAGCCTTCATATATCTATGGCCAGAGCATCTGTTCTTGTGCCACCGTGGACTCGTAGTTCAAAGAGCTCCTCTCCCTCCCTGATGTCCCCCACGTAGGTTTACAAACAGTACACTTTTTTTTTTGCTAACCTGCTCAGATACAGGTTTTTAGCTTGTTCCTGTAAGAAAGGCTGCCCATTCCCTGGCAGCTGGGAGTGCAGTTCTTGATGATGAGCAAGGAGAACTCATAGTCCAGTTCAACAAACTACAGCCCACCGGCCAGATCTGACACCAGTCAAGACCTTTTTTCTGACGTGGTCTCTCCTGTTCCTCATTCCCTGTTCATGATTTTTAAGCAGTCCCCACTACCCTGCGTGTTGGCCCCACTGTAGCAGGAGGATGAAGGCGGCTCCTGCCCCATCCCGTCCCCAAGCAGCGCCCAGGGTGTGTGTATTCTCTGTTGCAGATGGAGGCTGGAGCTCACTGTAGCACATTCAGGGACACGTTTCTGAAGAAACCCATGCTGCAGTGCTCTCCTGAGCTGGATCTGTGTCTGCAAATCCTTCAGCTCAGCTACTTCCAACCCTAATTATTAGCAGAGCAATTCAGGATGGTGCTTAAAAAGTTTAGCTTCTCTTAGATGTATGATTCAGAAGATGTGGGTGTTCTTGTCATTGGAGTGAAAAATCTGCTGAAAGGCAGGGATTCACGGGTGTCAGGCCATAAAGGACCATCGCAACTGCTGGTCAAACCTTCTGCTTAACAGAGGCCAAGGACTTTTGCCAATAATTTATAATTCAAACCCATAACTTCTCTTTGATGCCTCAGAAAATATGGCAAGACTTGATTTAAGGGCTCCAAGTGATGCAAAGTCCACTGTGTCCCCAAGCACGCTATTTCCGTGATCAGTTGCCTCACTATTAAAAATTGCACTTTATTTCTGGCCTGAACATGTCTACCTTTAGTTTCTAACTGTTGGTGGTCAGTCTGCCTTTTCCTGCTCTGTCCAAGAATCATCCACCATTCCAGCTCCTCTCCCCATGGAAGAACTTGAAATCTATGGGTTACATCTTTTGGACGATAAAAAAGATTGAGTGGTTATTTTTAATTATAATACTATTTTCCAGCCTTTGAATCATTCTCATTCTCTCCCACCTGTCCAACATGTCAACAACTTTTTGATAGAGGAGCACCCCAATGGGATATGATTTCCAGTTGTGGGCTCACCAATCGCAGGTGGGTGACCGTGTTGCAAGAACCATAGCTCTGGGAATGGTCTGCTTTCCTCACTCTGGAGTGGTGGTTTCCTAAAGGAAAAGAAATTCTGATTCTGAGTGAAGGTAGAATCGTACACCTGAGAAAAGCTAAACTTCTTAAGCACTGTCCTGAATTGCTCTGCAGTCACGCACCTGAACAATGATCCCAATGGGAATCCTACAAAATATGATGGTCTCCCTCTAGGAAAAAGGTAATTACTGTGGGCCAGACTCTTCTCAATGCATTTTGTGGTCACCTGGGCAGCTTTGTTGCCTGGAGAAGGCAGTCACGTGCCTGTGGGAAGGGTGGTATGTGTGGCGGCTCATATCCTTCACTCGTGGGAAGCAGAAGACTTTGTGTGTCCTGGTGCCCCTCTGCAGCTGTAAAGAGCTTCATCCCCATGACCACCGCTGCTCTTCTCACCCAGCACCTCCTCACAGCTCTATTTAACTTCAGGGTGGTGTTTGGCCACTCTTGGTGCTGTAGCAGAACCTCTAGCCAGCAGTGCAGGAAAACATACAATTACCTTGGAAAGGGCATGTTCTCAAGCAGGTGATTGCTGGATACCAGCTGTGGAGAAGCATCCGATGCCTGTGAGTATGTTGAGAAAATAACACCCATCTGCTCCTCCAGTATGGAAAAATCATCATTTGGCTTTTTAGGGAGAAGTTACATGTAAAGCTATTTTATTGCTCCCCAGCAGAGCATGCAGATGGGGTAGGATTGTTTTCATGATGACAAGGATTTCCTTCCTCTATTTGCCAGTGCAACCAAACATTTAATTATAAAAGCTCCTGAAATTAAGTAGATGTGAAAATTAAGATGAATATGCTCATTTTTGCCAATACTGTGAAATGCTTTTACTCTGAAAGACTCATTTCATTGCAATATACTGTAACGGAACGTTAACACTCACATAATGACCTTAAAACCTGCTTAGAATGCAGAAACAGGTCATTGCTGTTCACTCTCTTAAGAAAAGTATAAACCCCTAAAAATTGAGTTTACAATGGAAACACTTTAATTATAGGAGCACAACACGTGACACCATAATACTATGGCTCAGTATACAGCCTCTTCTAGATTACAGAGTACTTACAGGTTATACGTCTGTCTGAAGGTCACCGAGATGTGTTCCTTTCCTTATTTTTCTCTGCTCTGGAACATTTGGAGAAACAAAAATTCTCACTTGGGAGGATTTATGTTGCTGCTACCATGTAGAGTGAAACCGGTCCAGTTAAATCAATTCAACCAGTGCAAAGGCATTTTTAGTGTGGTTGCTTTGACCTATTTCCAATGAGCTTAAGCTTTTTCCTCATTATCTTAGGCAAGCTGACAGAGGCCTGGCTGATACAGAAGAGAGAGTACGTGCTGCACCTTTCCTCAGATTGAACTGAATCATGTTGGCATGACAACTTCTGCTAAATGGGCACGATTCCAAGCACAGACAAGATCCACAGGGGACATTCACCTGATGCCCCATGGAGAAGAGGAACCAAGAGCATCACCTGTGGTGGGAGGAAATGCACTCCCCAGATTTGAGTGTTCTGGCTCCATAAATCCCACAGGGAGACCTGGGGGTAAGGGCCTAACCTCAAAAGGCCGTGCACCTCCATTGACCGCCCCCTCCACAAAGACACCAAGCAGTTAGACATGATATGGGCCAGTTACTCCTCAAACTAGCACTCTAGGGCTAAGGAAAAATGCCTGAAACAGCTCGGCTGCAATTGCCTCATCTTTCTGGAGGCAAAAGTTACAAGGAAACATGTCGGGAAGCATCAAAAAGCTCATCAGACAGCAAACAGCATCAAACAGTCATTTTGATCAGGTGTTAATTTGAGATGGGGTCTCCTTGGCCTCCCAGAACTGTGATGCCATGGGGTGGTAGGGAGACACGGGAGGCTGTGTTGTTGATGATTGCATTGTGTAGGGGAAAAGATGTGGGAGTCATGAAAGAAGTGGGGGTCAGCAAGCCTGCAAGACCTGCTGGGACACATCTGGACTGTTGGTCAGGATGCCCCAGGGTACTTGGCCACCTCTACAGACCATACACTCACATGCCCTGGGGGTGTCCTGGTTTCACCTGCACCGCACATTGACATGTGACACACATACAGACCTGATCTCTCCCTGGCAAAATGAATCTGTGGGTGCACCCTGAAATAGAGACCTGGATTTGCAACAGCAAGGGGTGACAATGATGGGCAAGGTCTCTGGGACATCCCTCAAATGTAACAGCCTATGTGCACACCCACTGTCTGATGGCAATAGCAATCAAAATAGTCTTCACTGTGAGATGTCCCCTCCTCCTACTTACAGCAGCGTTGAGCAGCTCCAGACCACAGCGTAGGTACATTTGAGCCTTCTTTGCTTAACATATGCAGAGGTCACCAGGCTGCACCTGAGAGAAATGGCAAAGGAACTGCGCTGCTTGTCTGCATCAGCGTGAAGGATGGATGTCTGCAAGGCCAGTGTGGAGCACCTCCATTTCTTCAGTCCTCCCTGAATCTGGAAACCCGGAGCAGGTTGTGGCAGTTCAGACAGGAAAGCTGCCTGGTGTTTTTCCCTTTGGAACTCTCCTCAGCCGAGCTGCAGGAGGAAAATGTCACCAGCTGGCTGGAAAACCCATCACAGGCCATGACACAGGGAACCCCGGACATTGCTTTGAAACTCGCTTGTTAAATAATGAATTTCCTGGCAGCAGTCTCTCAGGATGAAGGCTTAGCATGAGGGTGCCAAAGAAATGACCCTGTGTGACAAAGCAGCTGGAAAATGCCAGAAGAATGTGATCAATCAGTCTTCTTAATTTGCCACTGGAAAATGCAACATTTACAACGGGATGGCGAGGATGCCAAGCCACCTCGTTTTACCTAGATCTTAAACAGACATCCTCACATGCTCCTCAAGGAAGGAAGACTCATGTGAAGGAGCATTTGAGAGGAGGTTATGGGGCACCATGCAGGTGAGGTGCAGAGAGGTGACCCTGGCTCAGAGGGCACAAGAGAGCAGAGCTCACTTAGTATCAGAGGCAAATAATTTAAAAATGTCTTATGCTCCCTTCCTTTGCTGTAGCCAATGGCCCATGGAGTCGTCAGGCAGCTGGAGCGTGCCAGGCAAGGCTGAATGGAAATGGGCAGTCAACAGAGTGACCCAAGAGCTGTCAGTGATGTTTACGTGAGGGTTTCCTTAGAGGTGTCAAAGATTGAGTACAAAGCTGGCCAGAGCAGCTGCCTGACACTTCTTCACCTCCTTTTGCTCTTTGTAGACACCTTGTAGCTCTTGTGTCACCCTAAATCAGCAAAATATTGGTATTAGAGTGCATAGAGTACAGAGACAGTAGGACCACCTGTGAGTGCAACCAGGCTACTCATACCTTGCCTTTCCAACCTCCTGTTTCCAAGCCTCAGAGCTGGACACAGCTGAAAACCTTTTGGATTGATATTTTTTGGGCTCTGTCTGCTCCCAGGTGGGTTTCCTCAGAGAATACTACAAAAATAGTACAGCTGGCATCAAGTGTCAGGAGAAAATAGTGACTCCCTGCCCATCAAACAAGTCCTGATGACCTTGTCTGCAGCTGAAAGCGTAGAAATACGCTGAAAGAGGCAGAAAGTTGAATGTTAGGCTGAAGATCCAGGGTGTGTGCTGGAGAAAAGTTGTGTCAGATACACTTGAACTCCCAGTAAGTCTCTACAAACTGTTGTAAAAACATATGGTTGATGCTTCTCAGTTATTTGGCAGAACAGATGGATGAGGCATAGCAGACACTGGTCTGGACGGAGGTAAGCATGAGGAGCTTCCTCAGGATTGTTATCAGAAGCAAGGAAAGTCAGGGAAAATGCAAACTGGGGTTCCCTTGCAGGTTGTTCATGTTGGGTTTCTGCCTCCTGAGCTGCTCCAGGGGTTGCTCGTTACAAATGCTGCTGCAGGGACTGGGGACCCATGAATGGTGCGGGGCCAGGCCGGGGCTGGCTCTTCCCAGCAGCTCCTGTTTGCCAGCAGCCACCTTCCTGCTTTGCAAAGGGTCAGTCTTTTCATTTTATCCTTCAGACCATAATTGCTGTCAGTCCTGAGGACGCCTGGTGCTAAGACGGTAAGATGAATACCAGCACCGCTGCAGAATAAATCACCGTCTGTGGGCTCTCCTGTTGTCTGGTGGGCACAGTAGGTATCTAGTTAGAGTTGTATTATTGCAGCTTTATACACAGTGTTCATGTGGAGCTGCTTTTCATTCAGTATAGTCCGTTTTGGTAAAAGCGGGAGCTGAGGCAGATACTTTGCACAGATGGTGCCATCATCATCCTATAAAGACCTCACAGCCTGTTTAAGAGTAAGATTTCTAGCACTGGGATGGGATCTTGAGATCCCAAACTGGCTGCTGTGGCAGATCCCCGAGGGCTCCTCTCTGAGCCAGGCGCGAGGGAAGCGCCCAGGTTGGCAGTGGGATCTTCTCCGCTTTCTGACTGGTGGCCCACCAGCAACCGCAGAAGGGTGGTCAAAGACCACAAGAAGCAGAGAGAGGGTCCAGCAAAGGGCAGAGCAAAGGGAAAAGGCAAAGTGGGATGTTTCCACACCCCCCATCCCAACCCAAGAGGAGCGGGGTCTGCTGGGCACCTGAGGCTGCAGTTTTGTCGGTCTGGGTTTATTCTCCTCTGTGGTGACAGTCCTTCCCCCTGTTCGGCCTTCCGTGTCAGCCTTGCACAGTGAGCTGCATAACACACATTTATTTTGTAATTTGAGTGCGAGGTCAATACAGACCGCGCTCTACTGTGTTATTCTGCAGTAATTGGGATCTATAATAGGTGGAATATTCACCTTTTCTTCCCACAGCCTTACTCACGGCATAAGGAGGAAGGACTGTGTTGTGCTCTAATCCAACAGTGTACATTGTACGCGCCATAAATCTGTTGTATTTACCCCCATATTTGTAGTAAAATAATGCTGTATCTTTGCATCTGGGCTGCCAGGCATTAGCGTTCCTTTAGTGCTGTCATTGTAGGAGAAACACAACACCAACAATACACTATTATCACTACAAAGTGACAGAACTGTAGCTATATCTGTGCTAATGTGCTGCACTGTATGATAATTACAAATGCTTTTCATACATACACTTTTTTTTGAAGAGGGAGAGAGAGAGAGAAGTCTGAAGAGACTGTGAGCCGGTAGCACTGCGTGAAAACCTCATTCTCCAGGAGCTGCTCGGCTGAGAACCAGCAAGTCATTTCATAGTTTCAGCCCCACCACCATCACCTTCACATGAGCTGGCCTGACGTACGCTCTGTCACGCGCTCCGTCACGTCAGCCTGGTTTTATAAATAAAGAGTTTTAAAAAATGACATACAGGAAGACTCCATTTGGCTGCTTTCCTTTCCAGATGCCCAAATTGAATACGCATTTGAATGGCAAAGCGGCACTCAGGCAGCACGAGTGGGCACTGAATCCCGCCGTGCAAATGTAAGGCATGCAGACGTATATTTTTTTGCCCCTTAGTATGTCAGGGTAATATTAAGCAACACCCATTAGATCTGAACAGTTTAGCATCGGCACATCTCTCACTTTATGCTTCAGCATCCTAAAATAGCAGGTTGAGGAGATTTCTTGCACTCTGACGCTGCTTTTTAATACCTGTTGATATTCAAGCTGGGGTAACAGGCTACTGTGAGCTATTCTGAAGCAAGTGAGCCTGGCACAGGGCCTAAGCAAGGTAATGGTACCACCACCCGCTGAACACCTAGAAAATCAGCAAGTATGGGTCCACGTGGTTTTGTAGCAATTGGAACCAGTCAAACAACTCTGGTTTGCTTTTTTTTTTGCTGGAACTGGAAGTTGATTTGAGAAGCACATTGCCTGGATGCAGCAGATGTCTGCAATGCTCCTGATGAGGCAGTTAATTAAGGGACTGGGATCACATGGGCCCCTTCACATGCATTAATGTGAAGCCAAGCTCAAGCTAATCTATCTCAAGGCAAAAAGGATCTCCTGGAAAACAGTAGCTCAAAAAAATGGATTGAAGATGACTGTGGGCAGGTGAGCAAACATAAGCTGCTAGTGTATTGAAGAGTTAGTGTAGTCTGGTGCATGTTAACACAGGGAGGAGTGAGAGTAAGGAAAGATTTCTTCTCTTCACGTGCAGGTGTTCCTATCAAGGCTGGATTATGAGATGCGAATCTGACGTTCGTGCTTGTAAAAGGGTACAGGAACTGGCGAAAGTTCAGAAAAGAGCCACAAAAATAATTTGAGGATGGGAGAAAATACCCCACAGTGAATGATTTTAAAAAGCACAATCTGTTTAGATTGTAGAAAGGAAGAGTGAGAGGTGACTTGATTAGTGTGTAAGTACCTTCATGGGGAGAAAATACCAGGTACTAAAGGACTCTTTAATTTAATGGAGAAAGGCCTAATAAGAACTAATAGCTGGGAGCTGAAGCTGGAGAAATTCAGACTAAATAAGCCACAAGGTTTTAACAATGGAGGTGATTAAACACTGGCGCAAAGTCCCAAGGGAAGGTGAGTGTTCTCTGTCTCCTGATAGCTTCTGTTCAGGCCCAGGCTCCTTTTTTGGAAGACATGCTCTACCCAGACATCAAGGATTTGCCTTTTTGCAGGGGTAAAGCCCTTTCTCATAGTGAGGGATGGGTCGCAACACAGCTATGGGAGCTCCTGGCCGAAAACTGCTGTGGAAAATTGCTTTCCCACCTGGATGTGCCCAGGGTAAAGGGGCCTCTTTTAATGAAATATGTTTTAATATCACATTTGCGTCCACAGAGGTGGCTGAAGAGCCGCCAGCCCAGCCTCTCAGTTGGAGTGATGCAGCTCAGCATCTGGGGCCGCTCACTTAGCACAAATGCCTCCCGTGCTGCTGGTACCCTGTTCCATCCCTTCTCCAGCTCACACCTTCCCCCTCCATCAACAGCTGTTGCTGTCGGGGCTCACAGAGAGGTTCGTCCTCTTCCACCCAGAAGTGTTTGATGATCCCCTGAAGCTGAATCTCTCCCTGAACCCTGCAAGAAGATGAACGTGTCCCCTCCCAAGGCCAAGTCCAGTGATGCAGTTGTGGACTGAACTGGGCTTAGTCACGCTAACTGGAGATACAGCTTCAATCCCATTTATGTTTTTCTTTGGTGACCCCTTTTAATTCCATACTGGTTAATGTTAAAATCGTCTGCTATTGAAAAAAAAAAAGCAAACAAAAACAAACAAAAAGAAACCAAAAAAACCCCAAACACCAAACAAACAAAAAAAAAACCCAAATAAGCTTTTATTGCCCAAGTCGTATGCGGGATGTTACCTTTGTCGTTCTGACATGAGATTTTCAGTGTGTTTCCAATTTGTTTAGCAGCAAGCAGCAATGTTATCGTGGCTCCCTTTGCAGTACACCTGCGCTGGCATTTATTCTGCAAGTGGTGGCTTGGCCAGCTTGAAAATACCCTGCTATCCCTCCACGTGTCTGTAAACATTTCAGTCACCCAGTCGTGGAGCCAAAGCAATACCAGGTTACTTATGTGATGGCTTTTTCACCATAAATAATGAGTAGTAGAAGGAAAATACCACTGTGAATAGTTCAAAAGCCATCAGTGGATAGAAATATGTTCCCATGATAAGTACATTTGTAATAACAGAGCACATTTATACAAAACAGACTGTTCAGAGTTAATTTCTGAGAGGAAAAGAAATCCAGCATTAATGGAATAAATGGCTAATCATGGGTCACTCCAGCTGCTTTAGGGAACTACCACAAGCCTTGCCTGTTTCCCCAGAAACCGTGTCACGGCATTTAACCACTAGACTGAGCTATCGCAATGAACTGCTGGTGGCAGCAGGAAGGTCAGGGCAGCACATGCATCTGAAGAAGACGTTTGGAGAGAACCTCCCACCTGCTCAAGTCTTCGACCGTTTCTGTTCCTGACACCGTGCTCGGCCATGCATCTGTTGTGTCTGTATCTTCACTTGTAAAAATTTTCCCTTTATATCTTAGTGTTTTGTCACTTAAGGGCATCATTTCTTGCTTCTCCACCTCCCTGGGAATCTAATTCCTCCACCATCTCCATTGCATCTGATTCTCCTATGGCCCTAGTATCAGGAGTAAGTCATCTGTGTGCAGACTAGGTTCTGGTACTTGGTCTCCAGGCTTAATTTCTTCTAATCCTTAGTGACTTGGATCAGGTAAGGCAAGAGTTCATTTCATAATATTAAAATATAAAAATAGAGTTACAAGAAAAGAGTCTTTTCCCTGGTGAAACTGGTTAGGGTTCTGATCTTCACAAAACTGTTAGAAATAGCACAGAGTTTTCTATAGTGGTTTGGCTCAATTTCTAAATTATCTTTTGCTGGAAAAAAAATATTGGCAGGACATCAAAATTCTCAAGCAATCTTATCAAGTGCTTTTGAGAAAGATGCAGCTAGTCGTTTTGGGGGATTAACTCTGATTTGTCACATTCATTCCTAATAACTTTTAACAAATCCAACCCAAGCAGAACACACATATAATTTTCATTTTTCCAGTACGATTTGGATTTCTATTCCGTTACCGCTATCTGAGAGAAGTATGTGGAAATCCAAGAGATGAGGGACACTTGCCCAATGGACACAACAAAATGTTGGCTGCAGGATGTAATGTCCCACATGGGGGATGCAGCAGGGAGGATCCCGTTGTTGGATGTGTGGATAGCTGCTCTGGGAGGACCACGGGCGAGACACAATGGTGCAGACATCGTAAGGCATCTAGGTAGGCTCCTGTGCTGAGGAAAGTCAATGGAAGTGGTCTGTGTGAGTACCATTGGCCCGAGGAGGAATGGCAGAGAAGATTTAGACACAAAGTTTAATTTGCTAATAAGGGTATTATGCAGCAAGTTCTCAACAGTGTAATTTCCAAAATGTTCTCAGAACCAAGTACGCAGCAGACAAATTAGAAGTCTCAAGGCATGTAAGAAGAAAATGTGAATGAGACCGGGATCTGGACCTGCTGGAAACTGAATACATTTTTTGAATTGGTGGAACCTTCCCATAAGATGCAGGTTCCCACACGGCCAAAGCAGACCTTGGCTGGAGATGGCATTTAAGAATATGGTAAAAATACCAACAGCTGAACTAATGCCAAATATTTGCAAGTATCTATTTGAATGCTTTAAAAATTAAGATAGGTGAATTGGACACTCGATTCTTAAGGAAGGTATTGACTTAACAGGCCTTCTGATTGCCTGACAGTGATATAGCCATCAGTGGGACATTCATGCTGGGGTGTCATTCATGTAGTAGCAGCAGCGTAACTGGTGTCAGTGGAGAAGAGACACTAGGGAGATCTTAAAGGTTAATAAGGTAAAGAAGTTCACTGTATCAGTAAGTAGCACGCAATTCCTGTGGACTGAAATTTCACGCATATGAGTTAAGAAATGGCACGGTGGCCATACGCTGTACTCTGTGGGTAGCGACAACTCCATGATGGTGCACGAGGTCATCAAGCACGGAGTAATGTTCATTGTTCTCTCAGGGCTGAAAACACGAAAATAAAAGTAGACTTCAATTACCCCCACGGTGATTAGTGACTGTTACAAAGGGGTGAAGTGCTGAGACTACGTTTTCAGGCAGAGTAAATGACTGTTTCTTCGGAGAATAGGAAAGAGGAGAAGCAACCTTTGATTTGGTATGGAGCAGTCCAGGAGACCTGGTTCAAGGTCTAACCATCAAAGAGCGGCTCCATAAGAGTGACCGTAATAGACTGAAGTTCAATACTTTGTAGGAGAGGGGAGGGAGGAAAGCAGAAATCACTCTGATAAAGTTTAAAGGGAAACTACAAAAAAAAAAGAAGAGTCTAGTTAAAAGGGAATTTAAAGGGATTGGCTAGAAGGGCAAAATGATTGAAAGTAGTGGGGTTACTTTTGAAAGATATTGTATTAGAATCTCTGGAACATTATTAGAAAACTTTAAATGGACAAAAATAATTCTGGCCATGGCTATACAGTGGCATAAAAGAAGCGACTAGAACTAAAAGGATATCTTTCAAATGAGGAAAATAAACTCTGGAAAGTTAATGTAAAACCATATTAACATGGGCCAAAAATGTGTTTGAGAAAGAACTTGCTAAAGACATAAAACCTAATGATAACTTTTCTTCCCCGCTCCCCCCCCCCAAGCATTGAAAGTGGGTATATGCCATAGGGCTAGGGCTAGTACAGCTCATGGAAGATCAGAATTCAGTGGGAGAGCTGTGAAAGGAAGGGCACAGCAGGAAAGTTACATAAACAGAGGAATTTAGTAATGTTCCCACATGGGGAATTTTCATTATAAGGGATGAGTATGAGGAACCATTTCATATTTTAGGCTTGAAATTAAAAATCGAATAATAAAAATTCATCAAGACCAGGTGGTATTTTCCAAAAAGCTGTGAAGGAATTTAAAAAAAAAAAAAAAAAAAAGAAATTCCAGTCTATTAACTGTGCTGGGTAATCTGTCACTTCAATCTACCTAGGTACCAGAAAATAGAAGGTGGAGAATTTCTTGCCAATTTATTAAAAAGAATAGAAGGGGAAATATGGAAAGCCATGAATTGGGAAGCCTGATGTTTCCACAAGGAAAGCTGCAAGACGCTAAAACAAAGAGCAAAATAAGCAGGCACATAAGGCAGAACAAGGTGTTGTCTCACCCAAAACTGACCAACAGAGCACGGCTCGGTCCTGGAGGCGAGAACAGATGTAGCCCTGAGTACTTAGATTTCCAAAAAGCTTTCAATAAAGTGTGCCCCAAAAACAGTTATGGGATAAAAAGAAAGGTCCTTATATGGTATAATGGCCACTTAAATTACATGGAAAAAATGCAGGAATAAAAACCTTCACGTCTCAAGAGAGTAATGCTGGAGTCAGGGGAATCTGCCTACAATAGTAAACCTACCTACAAAAAAATAGTGCCAGGGAACCTTCCTGGGCTGTGCAATTCACTAATTACAACATTATACTGTTAAAATTTTAGCCTGGCTTGGCTTTTCCCAGCCAGCTTGCACTGTACAGAACAATTCACAGGCACCACAGGGCAGTCGGGGCAGCCTAGGGTCATTGCCAATGGTCGGTGTGGGTTTGACCAGGTATGGACATGTCTCATGCCATGCCAGGTGTGATATAAGGATGCATAAAAGTATAATGTGAAGATGTATAAAGATTTAATCTTTATAGAGAGTTCTTGGGAACATCAGTGCAATCCTTGGTAGTGCTTATAAAGGAAATGTTAGATTAGAAGCAAGAGAAAACAACTTACTGCGTGTATAAATCCATGGAATGATTACATTTTGAATATGATGTACATTCCTATTGAAACTACCCCAAAAAATTTTTGGCAAACTAGAAGAGCTTTAGAGATGGGCAAGAAGGATAACCAGATTTAGAAGAACTTTAGTAGCAGGAGATTTTAGAAGGCTACCACTCCTCAACTTGGAAGAAGGATGGTTGCACAGGGAAGAGAAAGATGGTGGTGAACAAAGTCCTACACAACCATCAGTGACATAGAAGCAGTGAGTAGAGAACAGTTATTCCCTATTTTCCCAAACACAAACTACTGCAATCAGCCTCTCAAATTATCAGGCAAGAAGTTTAAAACCAGCAAAGGAGAGATCCCCTGGGAATGCATAATTGCTCTTCATAACACGCTGTCTGAGCATGTCGTGGAGTCCAAAGGTACAAATAGGTTCAGAGACCAGGAGACTGATTTACGCATGAGAAGGATGTTGTCTGAAACTTGGTGATGCAGAAGATTGTTCAGCAAAAACCCCTTGAGCCCCACTCTGCTGGCACCAGGGAGACTCATGAGGGAAATGCCACTCCGTGTTTGTCCTCCTGCTTCTCAGCATCCCATGGTGACCGTTGGGAGGGACAGGTAATGGGGAGGGTGGATCTGACCCACGATGTCCCTTCTTCTGTTCTTATTACACCCCAATGCAAATTAGGTGACTTCCATAACGTAGGGATTCTCAGCTGGGTGTTCTAACAGAGGGACTAATTACAGTAGTGGACAGTGGTGAATTAGAATTTCTGACAATGAAGGGAAAAGTTGATCTTTATTCTGTTTAGAGAACTAAAAACAGGATCAGTCTTTTAAAAAACTGGGACACGTATTTGTCAATGGTTTTTTAGAATTAAAAAATGCACTTTTTAAAATGTATGCTGGTGTCACATCTGATTCAACAGCGACATGAGCGTATTTCTTGGTGTGGAGGGTTTGTTTTTCCCCCAGTAACTCCATGTTCTAATGAGCTTATCATGAATCACTGAACAAGCACCACTGACACATGCTTTGAGGATAGGACCAGCCCTTGATGGTGTCTGCACAGTCACTTGGCTTTCCTCTTCGTTCCTCACGCTGTTTGTTGCATTGAAAGCTCCTTCTGCCAGGCTGTTTGATCCTGGTGAGCACATAGTCAGGTCTGGTCAGGAAAAGAGTGAGTCTTGCATAAGCATATCGCGTCTTTTATTTCAAGAGCTTGTCACAATGTATTGAAAAAATTTGATGCGATAGAACACCAGAACCCCACCAAACTCAAACACACTTGAAATAATAAATAAAGGGTCAGATTCTTGCATGGCGAGTTAGTCATCTGTGGCTTTTGGAGACATCTAAATCTCACCAGTGAATTGTCTGTGACATTCCCAGCAGTCTATTAAATTTAGATGGATGAAGCTCCTTAGTCGTACAGGTGGCCCAGCTTGCACATGTGCAGAGCCGTGCCCTTCGCCACCTCTAACCGTGACCAGCTCACAATTCATTTTCCTCCCCCTGAATGTCTAAGTTGTGCCTCCCCCAGCTGCAAAGCCCTCCACGCTTTTTATGCTCGGAGGTGGGCAATGAGGTCTGTGGAGATCGGAGCTCAGCTATGACCAGACCTGGGCCAGGAGGCTGGAGAGGCAACAGCTGGATGAGCTGGGCTGAAGGAAGAACTGGAGAGGGGCAATCAGGTGGGATGACCAGCACTCCCGGTACAGGGAGAGGAGCAGGGAGATGCTGTTGCATCCAGGGACTTGGTGCCCAAAGTCCAGGCTGGACTGCCTTATGAAGCTGACTTTCAACATCCTTGTGTGGGCAATGTGCATTTTTCACCACCCTCTGCCCAGAAATATGCGTTTCTGGGCCACATATATATAATTTTATTTTGCTGCAGAACAGGGAAATCATCAGTGACCAGCCTCTAAAAGGCATGAGCCACCAGGAGGAGTGTGAAACCTGCATGAAGAAAGGCTGAGGGATTTGGGTCTCTTCAGTCTGGAAAAAAGACGACTGAGGGGGGATCTTATCAACGCTTATAAATACTGAAAGGGGGGTGTCAGGAGGATGGGGTCAGGCTCTTCTCAGTGGTGCCCAGGGACAGGACAAGGGGTAACGGGCACAAACTTGACCATGGGAAGTTCCATCTCAACATGAGGAGGAACTTCTTTGCTGTGAGGGTGGCAGAGCCCTGGCACAGGCTGCCCAGAGAGGTGGTGGAGTCTCCATCTCTGGAGACATTCCAGCCCCGCCTGGACGCGTTCCTGTGCCACCTGCTGTGGGTGACCCTGCTCTGGCCGGGGGTTGGACTGGGTGATCTCCAGAGGTCCCTTCCAACCCCCGCCAGTCTGGGATTCTGCCTGGTTGAGAGCTGCTCTCAGCAGCTTGCAGGGGAAAGACTTCTTCAGGGAAGAGGGTCTTGAATTTTGGCAGAAAAAGGGAAAAGGAGAGGGCTGGGAATCTCCTTTTCCTCACAGGGTCAGTCGTCTTCCTCATGGAAGTTTACTCCACCCTCATCTCTCCCTCCCGTCCCTGACGGAGCTGGGTCAGACGCCTCTGGGCTTGGGAAAATCTATGCTCCTTGAGGAGACGGAGCAGTGTTTGTGCCGAAACCCCCCCCGGCACCTTCTCCTTCACAGCCCGGCTCTGCACGTCTGCTCAGCAGCACCAGCGCTAAATTAAACTGGATTGCGCTTTTCCCACTTTAGTAATTTAGATAAAAGTAACATTTTGTTTGAGAGCAGCAGCAATTATACCCTGGGGTTTGGGATTAACATGATTAATACTTTCTCCATCTCCAAATGTCCCCCCCGCCCCTGCTTCGGCTGCAATCAGAGCCTTGTCTTTCGCTGACGCTGCAGTGGATAACATTCCCCCCAAAAAAGGGTCTTTGTACATTAAGTCCTTATTAGGGAGCGTTGCATGTGTTTAGGAAGGAGCATCTTGGAAAAAAAAAAGGAAAAGAGAACTGTATCGCAATGAATTAGTGTCTGTATCACATGAAAAGCCTGTCACTTCACCACGCAGGGAACTAATGAAGATCCCAATTATACAGCAATAAAATATACATACCCAGTACAGAGGGGCTTATACATTTTTAATTTTTTCTTTTTCCAAAGCCAAATGCAGAAAGAAAATTCTAATTAGTGGTGTTGTCGGTTTTAAATAAAAAGGTACGCCGTTGCAGGGAACATCCCAGGGTTAGGTTTCGTCCCCCAGCAAACCGGAGCGCGGGCAGCCTGCGTGCCCTGCCACGGTCCCGGCACCCTCCCCTGTCACACGTCACATTCTAGCCCAGCCATCCCCTCTCCTGTCCCCCCCTCCGCTCTCCGAGGAAGCCCTTCACTGCTTCTGTCAGCTTTGCATTGCTAATGAAGATTTTCCCTATTGCGGGGCGGTCGGGGGGGTGAAGCCCTGGCAGGTGGTCCCGGTGGTCCCTGGGAGTTTCCATGCCCACCGGCCAGGTGGCAGCAGGGCGGCAGTGGGCACCCCAGCCGCCAGCTGCACCCTCCAGCTTGTGTTTGCTTCTCCCTTGCGGTTTTCGAAGCTGAGGGACGGCAGTGATTGCCCAGCCCGACCCTGGCCTTGACAGGGAAGATCCAGTCATCGGCTGCATGACAAGAAAAAATTAGGATGGAGCTTTAGCAGCAAAACCAGCAGCTTCCAGCAAAAATCCCATCTTTTCTCCCTTGACCAGAACCCTGGAGACATCAGGGACCGGTGAATGGTGCCCCTATTCAAACATCCCTAGCAAAGGGTATTTTGGGGCAACAGAAGTGAAAACCTGCCCTTTTTCCCCACCCACTTGAAGATGACCTCCATTATGTGATCATTCACTGTTGTTTTCCATGGCGCTCCTGCCCCGCGTGCCCTGGGAAGGCGGCGAGCTTGCACGGAGGAGCCGCAGATACTTGTCCTCCCCGCGGGGTCCCGTCCTGGCTGAGTCCTGCTGCCACAGCCCCCTGCTGCCCTCGGGTCCCACCCCGTGATGGGGACGGCAGGGATGCAGGGGGAGGGATGCCCATCCTCACCTCTCAGCGTTGACTGCACCTGGAGACAAGATCTGCAGTCGCAGACCCCCGCCCCAGCTCTGCAGACAGCACGTACAGCGCAGATGGACTTTCAGACAGTTTAGCTGCACCTTCATGAACTTGTAGAAAATAAGATTATTTTTCTTTCTTTCCTGTGTTCCATAATACATATAAATCTGCCTGTTGTCCACAGAGCAATAAAACACATACCTCGCCAAGCTGCCATCCTTCCCAACCTTCAAACGTTGCTCCAAACCAGGAAGGTATTAGAGCTGTTCAATAAAACAACTTTAAGAGCTTTTAAACATTAGCATAGCAATATATTTCCCTTAATTGTATCTGAAGAAATGATTGACCTGTTTGAGATTCAAGTTCCAAAAAAGCATATATAAAAACATCAATCTGAGACAGGAATTCAACTTGGAAAGTTTCAGACAAAATCCTCGAGATCTGGCAAGGTTTTAAGTAATTCAGAACAATGTTTTAAAACGGAGCTGTCAGGCAACCTGAAGCGTAAAGCAGTTCTGCCAGCTCCTCTTGTAATAAAAATAAATGATCATTTGTTGCTTTCTGAATTGTAATATGCAAATGAGTGAATATATTAGACAATGTCCTGTGTCCTAAACTCCATCTTCATTTAAATTTTAAAGTCGCTATAATATGTTGCATAAATATAAGGGTAAAAAAATAATTACTGATGATAGCATAATTCTGAAAAGTTTTCAAGCATGCAAAAAGCACAGGAATTGTTATTTTGACATTAATCAGTGAGCAGGCTCTGAGCGTATCGGAGTTGTGACAGACGTAGGATCATTATCATCAGACATGGCAGGAACTTTCACCTGACATGGAACTATTGGGGGTGCGGGCGGGAAATCCTTCATTTTTCCAGCTGCAGAGATATCGAAAATGTTAAAAATGCATATGGTAACAATAGTGGTTGAAATTTGTCTATGGAACCAATTACAGGATGTTGAAGAAAAATTTTCGGGGTGAAATTCGCCCTGTCGTAGCCAGGCTGAGGCGAATGGGGCGCTTGGCTCTGACTCCTGCTGGGATGCGCTCGGCTCCGGTGCCCAGCCTTTTCCCAAGGAACGCACCCGACACCCATCAACGCTTACACTGAATTTTCCTGATCCTACGTGCTCTGTTGAGCCTCTCTGCAGAAAGGTAGATATGGTCCCCTCTCTATTCATCCTCCCGTAGCCACACAGGTACTTTAGTGCTGCTTGAGCCCTAAGAAGAAGAATGACATGACTCAGATAAAGTAGACGAGAGGCTCCGTTTTAATTTTTTCTCTCTGTAAGTCGCAAAGTTCATCTTGAAATCCCAATATATACCTGACCGCCTTCCTAATTACTGTTATCTTAGCTACTGTGCCAGTTTTAAATTGCAAGTTGAACTGGAATAAAAAGCAAAGAAAGTTTAATTAATTGTTTAATTAATTATTTCTCCGTCTTTTAATAAGAAGATAATATTCACAGAGAGAAAGCAGGGGCAAAGATAGCTACTGTGGCCGGTTCACCGCGATGGTGCTGGTCCTCGTTGCTGGTGGCTGCTCTGTGGTCATGTGCCCTCGAAATCAGAGGCTTTTCTCCAGGTTCCTTCCCCTCGATGCTCCCCATACCCGAAGGAGCTGTTGACCGAGCAATGGGAGTTCCTCCTGAATTGGGCAAAGGGTTTCAAAAGGCCAGCACGACCGGACAGTTTGGGAGTCAGCAATCCTAGGGTAAAAAAGAATGATTTTTTTTTCCCGATTGTTTCCCAAACACCAGCCAGGACTCTTTTTGAATGTGTTGAAGTAATGACACCAGTGATGCCCAAGGGGAGATTTGCCCCCCGTGACAGCCTCCTCTGGGTGCCACAACAACAGCTACCAAAGGCAGTTTTGAAATCTGCCCTGTGTTGGGCACGAGGGTGTCCAGGGATTTGATTAACTCACCTCTCTGCAGAAGTTAATGCTCCAGCAGCAACATTTTGGGGGAGCTGGAGGGGTGTTTGTAAGGAATTCCCGCCAGCAGGACGCTGCCATAACCTCAGGGGCATGGAACCAGCAGTGATCGATGAACGCTGGAGAGATTCTGCCCAGCTCCAAAAGCCCAACACCCTAGATATACCAAGGGATGAGACTGCATAACAGCGTTGCAGCTAGCTGAGCTATCTAGGGAGATATTTAGAAGTCAAAATATTTGCAATACTGTTAATCAGAGGCTGAACATGACAGATTCTGAAATAGAACTGGCTAATTTTTATTTTTTTTTCCATCCAGGTGTCTTTTCAGTGTGGAGGCAACTTCTGCAGCAATGTGATTTTTCATATGGAGACATACAGCAAAAAACGTGATCAGCTGTTTCTTGAGGTACTATTAATAAATACTGCATTTGGTTTGCTAAACAAATGCATCAGCATCAACATAAGGAGACTCACAAAACTCAGCTGCTGTGATGAACGTATCGAGGTAGGCTCCAAAAAACAAGTGTGTGGAAGACGCACACAGGCTTTGGGGCTTTTCAGAGAGATCCTTCCGTGACCTTCCAGGGAAGAGATGAAGATAATACAGACAGGGCAGGGTCTGGGCTGGGGACTTGCTAAATAGGCTAGTAAGCATGTACAGAGCTTGTTTTATGAGAAAGTACAGAAAAGTGGTTTTAGTGCAAGCAGAAAAGTTATTCTGCAGTGAGCAAATGAGATGAACCATCTGAGAAAGTCCAAGGTGAGGATTTGGGAGGAGGTGTGTGGCAGCAGTAGGCTGCACAGGTGAGCCTACAGCAAGGTTGTGGAGCAGATATAGGAAATAGTTCGGGGGGACACGTGAGTCATGGCTTAGGGTGAGAAAGTGTAGGGAAAATGGAGAATTTCTGGCAGAACCCCCAAAAGGGCGTCACTTGCTAAATTAATAAACACCAGTTCAAATTCAGGTGGAGGGCTGAGCAGTTTCCAGCTGAAGCATGGTGAGACCAGGGTGTGAGTGGTTTGAGATCTGTGAGGGCTCTGGGAGCACGGGGCAGGGACCTCCAGACACCACGGTGTCCCCCACTGCCACAGGACAAGACGCAGAGCTCCATCCTTGCAGGATGAACCTTCTTCCCATACACAGCTGACAAATATTTCCCTGACTGACGCCCATCTCCTCCTGTGCTGCTGTCCCTCTGCTCTCAGCTCACTCTTCTCCTCCTTCATTATTTTTCCCCATTGTCTTTAGGGAAAAAAAAAACCAACCCTACCCTTTATCAGTTTCTGTTCTTCGTGGCCACACAAGCTTGTGTCATCTCTTCTTTTCAGGAGACTGGCCGCCCCTGGGGCTCTGGGAGAGCCCGAACCCAGCTCTGCAGGTGATGACCAGCATGTCTGGTCACATCACACCTGTAATTCCTGACTTCTCTTGAAACCATACCAGCCTCACATTTGCCTTTTCCTCAGTCACATCGCATACTGGTTCTTGTGCTATTCGTTAACAAAGATATTGAATACATTTGAATTCAGAACGACTTCCCTAGTGGCTTCCCTCCAGCCAGCCCTCGCAGCTTTGTCCTAGCTTGTCTCCTAAGTACCTTTGCAGAGCGGTCCTGGTTGTCCCTTACTGTAGTTTAGATAATCTTTTCCTATGTGACGCAGAATCAAAAGCTTTTCTCCAGTGTGAGTGGTTAAAGATACTACATTTCTTTACTGAGAAAGCCACTTTTTTATTCAAAGTTATCATGTTGGTCTTGCACCATCTAGCTTAATAAACCCATGTTGAGCTCTAACCTCTTTTCACTTATCCCACATCTTTAATTCTTCTCTGTCCAGATTGGCTCTAACAGCTCAGATACCTCAGGGATCAAACTACCCGGCTGATAGGTGCCGGTTCACTCTTTCCCTTTGCCCTGGGGACTCCCCTGCCTACTCTTTGTGCTTCCAGTGCCACCCTCAACTTAGTAGACTTATTTGAAATAATCATTATGGGACCTGCAGTTTGATGCTCTGGTTGGTTTTGGATGTCTGAGGTTGAGATTATCGGGCCCCCCTGGCTCCAGTGCATTGAGTTGTTCAGAAGTTGCTCCTCGGCGGATGCGACCGGCTCCATTTTCACACCCTCACTGGCAGCAGCATCCTGCTGTCGTGTCTGCATTCAACGTTTTCTTCATTAGTGAAGACTGACACAAAATATATAGGTAGCTTTGGGTCTATATCCAGAAGATCTTTTAATCTTCCCTGTTACTGATCAGCAAACCCCTGTCTGTCTTCTCTTTTCATTCATAACACAAATGAGTCCTTTACAATTTGCTTCAATTTGGTTTTAGCTCAGCTGGACTTTTACTAATTCTCAATTTTTTTCTGCACTTTCTGAGATTCAAGATGTCGGTTTATTTGCTGCTCAGTTCTTTCGTCCTGTCCTTGCAGCCTCTCTCTTTGGTCCTAACAGACTTTTGGATGAAGTTATTCATTGTGTTAAACGTGGAGCCCAGTCCTCCAGGATTTTTCCACTTGCTTTGGAAGCCTATGTCAGATACTTTTGCATATTTGATTTCAGCACATTCCCACAGCTTCCTCACATATGTCCCTGAGCTGCTCAGGACAGTCATCTTCGTTCATTTGGCTTATTATCCTCTGCTCTTTGAAATCAAGAGCCTTATTTGCAGATAATAAAGTGAGCCCTCCATTTGCCTGAGCTAAAATAATTCAAAATAAATCAATTTATCAGTGACTGTCTCTGCTACTCAAATCCAAATGTAACGCTGTATCACTCCCCGTTGATAAAGGAGTTGTGGGGACGGTGTGTTGCCTGTCACAGGCAGGAACATCTGGGGTGGTCCAGCCTGAAGAAGCATGTCCTGAACTGCATCTCGCCTGCCAGAGCGTGATGCTGACTCCGATGGAAGCCTCTCTGCTTGTACTGAAATACTCCAGTGTCAGGAGCAAGAAATATCATTTCCTGTCGGTGCTTTCCAAGAAGGACCTGATTTAGGAGGCAAAGAAAGGACAGTCACTTGGAAGGGCCACAGAGTTGCACCTAACTTCCCTCAGAAGTGCATTTAATGGCATTTCAAGAGGTTCACTATTCTTCTGCAAATAACAAAGAATGGGAATAGGATCTAAATTAAGAGATGCTTGTGATTAGGATGCTCGTGATATAGGACAGGGGTGGATGCTGGTGGAGTATTTTAGCAATGACAACAGAGTAGAAAAGCTCCTTTATTTCTCAACTTGCTTAAAAATCACAGCAAAGTGTCACAGCCAAACCCTATCTCGTAAGAGTGTGTTTTTCCTGGGTGCCACCCCTGCACTCCACAGCTGGTACCCATTGGTGCCACCACGCTATTTGCCCTGGAGCCAGCTTGAACTATTCCACCTCGATCAATTCATCTCATCTACTTACACCAGAGACTCAGGAATACGAAACATCACTAGCCTTTTATCTGAAAATACACTTGTCTCAGGAATTTACCTGTGCTTTTCCTCTGTTTCTCCAGTGAGAAATTAATGTGTCTGTCAACAAGTGCCCTTCCATTAAACCTGCACTTGTTTATTTTAAAATAAAAGTAAGTTGCCATGCTGAGGATAAAAACATGCAGCGTTTTATGTGGGAATCTGAAAGAATATTATATTAAAATGCACATTTCTTTGCTTCTCTTCTGAATCTCCTGAGACTCTTCCAGGGAATTTTGGCTGGCAAGTGCTTTCCTCCGCATTAATGTGAATCAAGCCTTTTCAATTATAAAAGTTTCTTCATGTACTGCACAACGCTTTAGTGAAGTTTGCCTTGAAATAAACAATAAAACAGTTCTTTGGCCCACCATCTCCTGTGTTCCTGCGGTAAAAGCTGCAATCACACACCCTGGTCCACCAAGGCAGGGACAGAGAAATGTGGCCAAGCAGAGCCAGTGCAGATCCCCGACCCCAGGAGCAGCTGATGGAGGGAGAACGTTCCTGGGGGAGGGCACAGAGGAGGATCCCACCGACCCCAGCGCCTCTTTGCGTTCCCACTGTGGGGTGAACTGGCCATGGGACATGTCCCGGACTCTCAGCAAAACCCACCTGGCTGGGGTGGTGTCATGAAATGTGAAAGGTACCATCCGCCTCTATCGTGCCCCACACAGAGCTCCAGTTTCAGCCCCACTGTTCATGGAGCTGGACTGGGAACATCCTGTGCTGGAGGGGTGAATCTTGCCCACAAGATGACCCTGTGCATGGTTCTGCTGGGGTCTGCAGACCCCAGAGCTGTGGCTCTTCAAGGGCTCTTGTGCACAGGGGGATAGCTGGAAAGACTGCCTGGGCCTCTGATTTGTACATTTTTATTTTTCTCTGCAGAGTAAAATATCAACTTTATACTGATACACGCTCTGCCCTGTCCCCCTATCCAGGTCACCGTCTCCAAACCCTTCTCCTGTGCAAATCAGACTCAAGTTGAAGAAGAGGATGGGCAGGAGCTCGGGTGCGCAGTGGGTCTCCTTGGAGCATGAAATGTGGGCGCTGGCTTGTCAGAAAATAGCTGTGATACGGATATGTGTGTGTTCAGCCCGTGAGGCTGCTGTAATTAAAAGTCCGCGCTGGGATTCTGGCTGACCCTTAGCTTTATACACACACGGATGTCAAATGTCAAACTGTCTCCCCAGCTCCAGCAAAACTGGCCTGATGAGACAGCCGCTAGTGAAAGTCGAGCAGTCTGTTGGGACATCTGGCATTCAGCATAATTGTTTATGAGACAAAACTTGCCAGAAGCAGCAGCAGGCCAAATTGGAAAGAACTAATGGCTAAATATTGGGGAATTATCTGGCTGGAGCAGTACGGCCCAGCCTGGTTAATTAGGAGCTTGCAGTGAATATAGAATCGCTGTTAATTTTAACCCACCATGCCTTTCCTGAGGCGAAATAGTGAGAGTATCAGTATTATGTGATTTGGTAAATGGTGGAAGGGAATGTTTAATAACGGTGGATTTTCTTCTTTATCTTAAGTGCTTCACCCTTCATCTAGCAGACACACACCCGCTCCAGCGAGGCAGCCAAGCTGATGGCAGCAAACGCACCAGCATTCGGCCCCGAGCGCCTTTTCAGTGCCTTCTGCAGAAATTTTTCCCTGGTGTCAGTACTCTGATGCTGGCCCATTGCAGATGGAGCGTCCCTGCCTGGTGCCAGCCCCCTCCACGGTTTCCCTGGGTCCCTGTGGTGCAGCCCACCATGGGGTTCCCCTCCGCTGAGGAGGAGCCAGAGCGTTGGTGCCCAGGGGAGAGCTGGGGCGGGGGGATGTGGGGCAGGATGAGGGCAATGCCTGTCCCAGGTCATCTGGGTGGGCAGGACAGGCAGGGGACATCTCCGTGGGTCCTGGGGCAAGGGGGCTGCACTGGAAATGAGGGGAGGGGGGAAGGCCAGGAGCACTGAAGGGGCTGGGATCCATAGATGGAGGGCGTTTGGGGCAGGAGAGAGGAGTAACGAAGTGGGATAAGCTAAGGTGTAGGATGGAGCTCTGCAGTGGGGCCAGAGGCATCGGCTGCTGGGGTTGAGGTTACAAAGGGCTGTGTCAGAGGGGGCTGATGTTACTGGGGGACACTTCTTGCCACTGGAGTGATCCAGTTCAGGGACTGGGACATGGACACTGGGATGCTGCCTCCATCTGGCAGGGGAAAGGAGTTTTGTGTGGTGTCACACCTGAGCTCAGCTTCTTCATCGGTGCTAAGGGAGTCTGGGTCATAAACTGTTCCTCTGCTTACAAAGCAGCCACTAAAATGATGTAGGAAGGCTCTGTGTGTGTTGTGTACTGAGAGTGTGTCCTCAGACAGCAGAGCTGGGTGCTCCTCCGGAGCAGTGCTGCCCGAGGATGCTTTCCCCTGACCAGGGTAATAGCTTTGGATTTTGCCTTCCTCAGTTTTGCCCTTAATAAAACAGCTGTGAAGGCCATGCTGGATGGTGAAGGAGACTACTTTATTCCAAATCCATAGTTTCCTCAAAGTTGAGTGCTGCAATGCAGAGGAACTCAAGGGACACGATGACAAACACACTAAAAAGCACCCTGTTTGTGTCAGGGCTTAGAGAGATGAGAGTTGTGACACTACAAATACCAACCTATGAGCAGATGAACTTGGTTCACTCCAACAGTCAGACAAAGACTGACCTGATGACCAGTGGAGAGCCCACCAAGCCTCAGCAATCCCTTCTGAGGCACCTTTGATGTTTGTATGGTCCGTTCAGCCTCATCATCACATGGGGGAGGTGTTTGTGTGGCACCTTGATGACAATTCAAGTTAGGTTGCTTTGAGTGAAATCTTCCAACTTGTTAAAGGTGATGACATTTCGACACTCAGACATTGTGTTATGCATTAACCCACAAATGTTATCAATTCCCAAAGAGCAGAGGAGATTGTGGTAGATGACTGTAATAAGACTAAAACCATCTCCAGCTATTGTACATAAGAAACCATCACAGCCTGGAAGTCCATTCCCTCAACAAGCCAAATGAAATCAGTTTGGATTTTGGACCATTGCCTCTGGATACTTTCCATGGAAACATTCAAGCTCTCAGCAGGGTCTGGGGCATAGCTTGGCAAGAGAAACCTGCACTTATAATTCTCTCTATATATTAGCACTGATTTGGGCAATCAGGCTTACATCTTGGCTAATGCTCTCATAGTTTCATATCTTGAATTTCAATGTTCTCAAACTGCACCCAGTGTTCCTGAACTGTAGCTTTGATCTCCTCTGGAAACGCCTGGATGACAGTGACTTCAATATTAGAGATCGATGTGCATCAATGCAGTATCACAGGAGGGTGACACTGATGGCTTGCTTTCTTAACTCAGGCATGTGACTTCCCAAATTTTCATGAAAATTCCCTAAGTCACTCAGCAAGTTCATCCTCCATTGAACTCATGATCGAGATGTTGTCCAAGTATGACATGATGCATGAAATTATGGAAAGCAGAGCTACTATGAGGGGTTGAAAACTTCCCCTCAATGGAAAGGTCAAATAAGAGCTTGGAAGCAATAGAGAGGCCTGAGACAGGAGGAGCTCTACGCGCAGGAAGGTCTGCTGCCTCATCGTGTGGCCTCTTCCATGTGCAAACATACCTCCTTCAGCAAAGGCATCTGGTGTGTCTGGTCCTGGCCAGTCTCAAAAACAAGCACTTATTTTGAACTACCTGAGAAATTCTTACTATTCATCGAAGAAAATACAAAATAACCATGTCTATTACTGCGCTAGAAAAGAAGCCCAACCTCTGTGCAACTTCCAACCTGATCCCTCAGCCTACCCCCGCGCTTCTTTCCTCACATGCTCCACTTCCCTGAGGACCTTCTTCCCATAATCCAGAGGACTGACCAGAAATTTTTAGGAAGATGTTTTCTGCAACAGGTTCCAAGGAACCTTTCTTACTTCATTGAAATTTAAATATATCTCATATTTCAAAATCTGAATGCACTTGGCTGTAGAACATTTATATGGACAACAGAAAATAGAGTGTTGTAATGAAATGTACTTTCCATATTATTTGTGGCAAAGTATTTTTACTGGAAATTTCAAAACACATCTGGTAGGACATCACTTGGCTCCTGTATCTGCTGAAGTGAAATAAAATACTGTGTTTTTACTAATAGCTGTGAAAATTCTTAGCAGGCGTTAATAAGTAGGAGAAAAATCTTTTCTCTCTTTTTTTCCCCCCAAGGAAATAAATGGTTATGTCAGAATTTGAAGGAATTTAGGAACTAAAACTGCAGAAAGATACTGAGTGGGATTTATGAAAACACCTAGGCAAGAAATAAACCTTTGCTCCCCTTGAAATGCATTCCTTATGGTGCAGTGGTACAGCTGCATACATTTTGTACAATTTGTACAATGTTGTCTTTCTTCTCAAATATTTAAAAATCTGCCATGCTCTTTGGAAAGCTCACTCAGGGGTATGTCATTTTAGCTTTTCATCAAGCTCGAATGCGTATATTTGTTAGTATACATTTTAAAACAAGCAAGCATTCCTCATTCACCTGGCATCAGCTGGAGATGCAGAATTTTTAGCTCTCCCTCCTGAGCAGAGCAATCTCAGAGAGCCGCCACTGCTGGGTCGCTGGATGACTTGGACCAGGGTGAGATGTACCGGCAGCGTTTTCTGCTCCAAACTCTCCTGCCCTGCAAGCAGCAAAGAGCGGAGCTGAGAAGAGGAGCGATACCCATGTGCAAGGCTGGAGGAAGGGTTTAGAGCTGAAAAACAAAGACTTTCACAAAACCTTCTCTGTCTCCAAAGCCAGAGGTGCCAGCACTTTGCCAGATGACTGACCAGCCAGGTCAGGACTGACCAACCTGCTCTGGGCAATGGGAGACACAAGTTCCTTTAGCCATTGTGATTGAGGAACTCAATATGCCTGAAATGGTGGGTCAATACTCCATGTGTGCCTGCTTACGCTCGCTGGTACATCCTCGCCCTGGTGTTACCTGGACCGGGAACACCGACACTGGTAAACCACCAGCAACCACTAATTTAGACAGAAAAGTTGGTGGAGGAATCTGCCATCGTGCCATTTTCTCACAATGACGGATGGAGTGGATCTTGCTAAGGTGGGGAAGGGTGGGTTTGGATGCCCCTGGTGAGGGAGGCCAAAGGGACAGCTGGCCTGGATGACAGAGGTTGGACTGTGGAAGCCCTAAGAAATTAATTCAATGCATAACATACACAGAAAATGGGAAGATGCCATAAAATGGAAGCAAAGGCTACTGGGGTAGGTAGAGCTGAGCGCTGGAAGATCTGAACATGCCTGGTGTGTTGTATGAAGACCACTATGGTCTTTGAAGTCCTAAAGTTAAACGCAGGTATTTCTGTCTATAAAGGTGTGTCCAGGTTGAACAGAAGCTGGGGTGGCAGGAGCCTGGCTGTGAAACCCACTGCAGAGAGACATTCCAGATGGCCGTCCAGAGTCCTCCTCACCCACCTGTGCCCAGCTGAACCTACTTCCTCCAAAAAGCATTGCCTTTTCCAACAGCCCCCCCAGCTATAAACCCTGCTCTGCAGAGCAGATATGGGCTTTGCTGGAGGTCCTGGTGACCCTTGGTGCTTGGGAACACACATGGGGGGTCTCACTACGTGTCCTAGGCATGGGGTAACACCAGGGGTTGGAGCAGAAGACAGAGGTCCAGAAGGGACCATCAGCCTGATCCATTGTGCATCCCCCAAACTCAGCCCTCGCCCCAGGCGCTGGGCGCTGCCGCGTGCAGATTTCATAATTATTGGGTTTTCAGACAATTTCTAAATGGCCTTCAGCTGTGTGAAGATGAGCTGCAGGTAATACCCCACCAGCAGGTACCTGCATCACCCGTGTGCACCGGTGCAAATGGGGACGGCTGCGGTGAGCGCGATTCCTGCTCATTTCCCACGGCATCAGTGTCGAGAGCCTGGCATGGTTCAAATAACGGTGATTACAGCCTTACAATTTCAGTGATTCAATTAACAGCCTGATTAGTAAGATACTATTCCATTTTATAATTAGATTAATGAGAGCATTCATTCTGAAGTTGTTATCTCACTTAATAATGACCTCACTGATTATTCTATCTCCTTTAACTGAGTGACTGATTTTGATTAAAATAAATATAGCTCACAGCACCTGGAAATTCATTCTTCTATTTAGAAGGAATCTGATGGAAAGAGATTCCCTTTTAAGAATTTCTTGAGAATGATTAAATATTTTCGTCCTCCCGAGGCTGAATTTTCATGTTTTTAAAGATGACATTTTTTGAAATATTTGATGATAAAATATTTATTAAGCCCCGTATTTATATTTTCAAAACATCTGTTTCTACTTTGACTGTTTGAACATAATTTCAGCAGATATATATATTTGCATGCTGAGCTGATTTAAAAAAAAACACCCGCAAGTGCTTATACAGACACACACACTCGTTTGCACACACACATTGACAACGTACCATCAAACCTCACTGTTCATTTAATCCTGTACCTTACATAATGATTTCCAATTTGGGAAAAAACACTGCCATCAGTCATTTAGCCAATTGACTTTATCAGATCCCTGCTGCTTATGATGTTATTTTGTATATTAATCTATTTTCTAAAAGCGGTAAGAATTAGAAAGCACAACTGCTAAACACTTTAATATGAAAAAGGCAAACAGGCAGGCAAACAGAGCTAGCAGGTTTGTAGGAAAGGCAAAACACGCCTGATTACCACGGCACAGCAATTAGTGGCAATCACGAAATCCATGCTAGTTTGGACAACTTCAGTTGTGTCAGCAGCAGAGCGAAGGTGAACACGACAGCTGACAGCGTCTGGGTTTGGAGGCACTGCCAGACCTTCACAAGACAGAAACCGCATTTTATCAAAAAATATCTAGCTTTTCCAAAGAGTGTCTGGTCTGGGGATGAGCGGCCCCTGAAGAAGGACCACCCGGGATGCTCTGCTCCTCTTGCTCCCGTGGGCAGGCATCGGCAGTACCCAGTACCGTGACCCGAGGGGACCCGGTGCCCCGCGTTGGCAGCCGTGGTGATGGGGTGCTCAGGGCCAGGGGGGACGGCAACCTGCTCGCCCTGTGCTTCACCCCGAAATGCCAGGCCCCACTGCACCTCAGCGTCTGTCCTTTTGTCTTTCAATTCACACGTACAATATTGCAGGGTGGGTCACTGGGCTTCCGCGCGCTCCCTCTGAAATAAGTTGTCTCTCGAGAATGGCATGGTTCTCCTCCGGTTAAGAAGAAATCGCGGCAGAGCTCAGCGGTGCAGAACGGCTCCACTGGCAGAGGGGACGGGGAAAACCCGGACCCTTGCTGTCATGGGGCACATGAATACAGGAATAATTAACAGCCAAATACAAGTTGGGTTAGTATGAACTGATGCAGACAGTTTTCTCCAAAGGCAGCTGCCGCGTCGCTGTCAGCCCGATGCTGACACGACAGCAGCATCAAAACTCACCTCTGATAACGGAAGGAAAAGCTCTCACCGGTGTGTTACCAGTGTGGCTCACAACAGGGTCTGGGCTCTTTTCCCATGAAATGGGAAACTGCCGGGATTACCCGTCTTCTCAGGCACCTGACAAACAGAACTGATTCCCTCTCCTGCCAGGAGCAGGTCACATCCCATCACGGGAGTTTCCAGCTGGTACAGTCGGTGTTCGCACATCCTCTACAGCGCAGTCGGGGGACAGCAATGCCGCCACCTCCCCCGGCACCTCTGAGAGGTCCCTTATCCTGCCTCCCACCCGCCCCTCTCTTTCCAGAGCAAACACTGTGTCGCACCCTCTCGCCTCAAACTGCATCATCAAATGTCCGGAGTATTAAATACCATTCTGCCTGACATCGCACATACTTCACATTCCTGGCTTCTCGTTTCTTGAATTTCCCTTTGTATCTGAGGTCTCAGAAAGCTTTCATACCCATACAAAACAGACACATGCTTTAAGTAGAATTGACTGTGTTTCTAACTCACTCTTAAATACTGATGACCCATCTGATCCATCTGATCCCTGAATCCTACTTCCACTGTTTGCCCCGGGCTGCCAAAATGCCCTTCTGTAGTTCAGAGGCAGAAGGGAAAAGATGCTGCCAGAGCTGCGGAGCGGTGTGGGGTTTTGGAGCTGCTGGGTCACTTCCCTGCTGGTTCCAGCAAGCCAAAAGAACCCAGAGGAGCAGAGCAACCACCAAAGATGAAAGCCTCTGATTCCATCAGAGATACCCATGCCACTGAAGAGAGGAGCAGGGTAGAAAGTTCAAGCTGAGAGCCAGCATCAGCAGGATTGGAATTTGCTTCGAGCCCTTTCAATTTACCATGTTAAAACTTCTCCCTCTTGATTTTGTCCCTCACAGGCTCCTCTGCACTTCTCTCCTCTGCTTCTCCCTTTCATCAGCCCAAGCCCCACCACATCATAGGACGTGCCCACCTTCCTCAGCCCACGCTTTGGGACACGGGGTCCAGCAAGCATTGCCTTGGGTGGTTTTGCTGTGATCTGTGTGATGGTCCTAGGGCAAAGTTTCACTTTCTGGAGAGCCTGGTGGCAAAATCTGCTTAAAACACTCCTCTTCCCACTCTGTGCCCTTCAATTCTGCTTCAAAAGTAATTTCCCTCCCTAACTTTTTTCCTTATATATATAAAAAAATATTTACTCAAAGGTTAAAAAGCCTGTGAGTCAGAGGAGGAATCTGATGAGCACGGCGCTAAGGTGCTGTCTGGACAAAGACACTGTAATGAGGACCTAAGTAAGTGAAAGCTGCTTAAGGAAATCAGGGTGGACAGGAATTTTCTGCTGGGTGTCAAACTCCAGCACCTCTCCGGTGACCAGGGCAGACGGACCAAGCTCGAGGAGAAGACAGCACTCCAGAAACACAAAAATTTGTCATCACCCATAAATAGAAATTCTGAGAAACCTGCAGAGCAGAGAGGTGTTGGAGAGGACACTTCTCCTGACATGAGGCAAACACCTTGCCAAAGCCAAGAAGTCCTAAACCTGAAGCCATACAACCCCCACCAAACCTGGCCCAGGGTTGTACAGCTTTTCCCAGACTTTATTATTACTTTGCATGACACTTTGTGCCTGGACTCCACATCTACTCCTTCCCTGGGGAACATCACCTTCACAGAATCACAGAATCACAGAATCACAGAATGGTGGGGTTGGCAGGGACCTCAGGAGATCATCCCATCCCACCCCCGGCCAGAGCAGGGTCACCCAGAGCAGGGGGCACAGGAACGCGTCCAGGCGGGGTTGGAATGTCTCCAGAGACGGAGACTCCACCACCTCTCTGGGCAGCCTGTGCCAGGGCTCTGCCACCCTCACAGCAAAGAAGTTCCTCCTCATGTTGAGATGGAACTTCCCATGGTCAAGTCTGTGCCCGTTACCCCTTGTCCTGTCCCCGGGCACCACTGAGAAGAGCCTGGCCCCATCCTCCTGACACCCCCCCTTTCAGTATTTATAAGCGTTGATAAGATCCCCCCTCAGCCGTCTTTTTTCCAGACTGAAGAGACCCAAATCCCTCAGCCTTTCTTCCTAAGAGAGATGTTCCAGTCCCCTCAGCATCTTGGTAGCCCTTTGCTGTCCCCCCTCCAGCAGTTCCCTGTCCTCCTTGAACCGGGGAGCCCAGAACTGGACCCAGTGCTCCAGGTGTGGCCTCCCCAGGGCAGAGCAGAGGGGGAGAATGACCTCCCTCCACCTGCTGGCCACACTCCTCTTGATGCCCCCCAGGATGCCATTGGCCTTCTTGGCCACAAGGACACATCTCTGGCTCACTGATCCTTGGGGATCAGGAGATCAGTCTAACAAAATGAGGTCACAGCTGCCAGTACCAGAGAAGACCTGTCGGGTGCAGCCCAGGTTTCTGTGGCATCAATCCGTATGTGAAGATGGCTCCACTGAAGCCATCTATCAGACATTATTCTATCTATTTCCTCACCTTTGGTTTTCAAAAGCTGCCCAGGGACCAGTCGTTGCTGCTGCGGAAGCAATGGGCTGGTGCTTGGTGGGTGGAGGGGCACTGGGCACTTGCCAGTCCCATAGCACAAAGCCAATGACTCAAGGGGACGAGGAGAGGTGGCAATGTGGCTACACACTGAGAGCATCCGATAGCCACGTGTGCTCGACACGCCACCTCCACGGCCCTGCCGGACGGCACATGTCCCACCACAGCACACCAAGGCGCACACCCAGACAGCTCAGCATCTGTAACCGAGACAGAGCTGGGTGACACATTTTGCTTATTGTTTGAAGGGATTTTAGCATTCAGCTCCTTGCACCGTATGTGAAGCCTGTCTTCTATTTTTCATTTTATTTTTGGTGTATTTCTTCAGGAGATATCATTATGGATTTTTTTTTTCCCCCCTAACATTTCAGGCTGGAGGTCCTGAAAAGGATCTGACTGAAATAGCTTCAGCCACGTTTGACTCAGATTAGAAATACAGCCTTCAAGTCCTTCACCCCAGGTGTGTAGTCGCAGGTTCTCAGGTCTATAGGTTTGTTGGGAAAATTAAGCAAAACCAAAAAAATGACAACAGCAGGCTAGGTCTCATTCTGAACTACACTTCTGAAGTCTCCAGTCTTTTCTAAAGACAGTGGCTTCTCAGAAAATCTATTATCAGGGACGTACTGCGGTCCTTGATCTTGTACTTTGGGGAGTGCACAGGGGAGCAGCCTGTTCGCGCTGTTGGATGCCATCGCACCTCCGTACTGCTCGCAGCCTCCTCCATCACATGGTCCTCTCCAGCCCAAATTATCAAAGCGGGTGCCTACCCTATGCATGCATGGACGAGTGTTTCCCCATCTTTTAATTTTGAAGGACCACTTAGCCTACGATAAAAGAAAATAAAATATCCACAGAATATTTTCTGCAGTGCCTCCACGTGATTTTCATTTGCAACCGAACAAAAACAACTTTAAAATCTTAAAGTTCCTTTACAGTTTTTATTTTCTTGTGGGCTTTTTACCTCCACTTACTGACTGTGGAATTCACAAGTGTTTTTCGTACATGCTCTTCACAAAGTCTTTACAGAATATTGTCTAATTTGATATCCACAGAGATATGAAATTGTATGCGTTTTCAAAGCCAGAAATTGTATTGGCCACTTGACCCACACAAAGAAGAAATATTTAGTCGCAGAGAGACAAGTTGAGGGGGGAATGCTTTTTTCTTTGCTTTTACCAAAATGTAATGTTTCCTCTTGTTTGACCTCAAGGTTTAGTGCACAGTTCAGTTTATTTGTCCACACAGAAAAACATTTTCAGCATTGCTTTCTCTTTGTGACTGCTCAACTTCCATTCTCTAGGCTGTTACACCTATTAATCTACTTCCAAGTGCCCCAGAGGTTTTTTGTGGACTGAACAGGACTGAACTTTTTAATATAAAATCAGAATAGAGGCATCAGAAGAGGCAAAACCAAAGCACTACCAAAATAAATCCACAAACCGATTTATTTCCCTTTGCAGGGACAGCAAGGAGCTGTTGTGTGAATGCCACCCTACAGCAGACACCCCCAGTTTCCATTGTGGCTTTTAGGAGTACAACCGTAAAAATACCCCTGGAGCTAGACTGTGCCTCAGAAACAGGAAGATTTTTTTTTTTTTAATATATATTCTCCTGACTGGATAACAGCAATTCTGCACATTTTGAATTGAAGTGACGCAGTGACTTGGCAGAGCCTGTCAGCTTCCCAAAAAGAACATGAGTATTTCTAAGGGGGCACAAGAGCTTCTAAAGGAGGTTGCAGAATGTTAATTGCCTATGGATACTGTAAAATGAGAACTAAAATACCAAAGGTTGCTAGGTCCCCATCAGTCATTTTTTTCCAGAATTCAGGCTGCAGCTCAGACTTGTTATAAAGGTAAAAGGCTTTTTCTTACGTACCTGCAGATGCAGGATGAGACTTGTCCCTGTCTTTCCCTCCCAGACTCAGGTCAGAAAACACTCTCTCCATCTACAGAATCTGTGCAAGACTGACATTCTCACACACACATTTCTGACGTGCAACCTTTAGAGGCTTTACCAAAGCCAGAAATCAGAATGAACACATTAAAACCTGTAAAATAAGAAACATGGGCTAAAACAACTGGCTCTACATGGAAACCTCAGTGTCCCTCTCTATCTGCCCCCCCTCCAGACACCAAATTCTGCCCCATTTAAACCATTATAACCCCCTGAAACCCAGACGTGCAGCCGGTGGCAGGATTCATGCCTGCCAGTTGAGCTTTTGCTGCAGAAAATTTGGAGGCTGACTTTCATTTGAAGTCTTATTTTCAAAGAGATGGGTGAATATTTGCTTTCAGCATGTGTGATGATTATGGTAACCATGACACATTAATGTCTCCAGCTGAGCTCGGTCCCTCCTGAGCAGGCACTATTTAATATATCTGTCACTGCCGTATGAAATCTCAAAGTCTCGTCAGCATCAGACCCTCTGTTTGATGGCACCATGCTGTGCAGACATACCCAGCCCTGCACAGAGCAAACTGCGGTAGCAAAAGCAAGTTAGCCAATGTGCTGGACTAATGAACTGGGCTGCTTAATTCAAAGTACAGCAAAGGACCGTGGTCAGCCAGATCCAGAGAGGTGATTCTGCCCCTCTGCTCTGCTCTGGTGAGACCCCACCTGCAGTGCTGTGTCCAGCGCTGGAGCCCTCAGCACGAGAGGGACATGGACCTGTTGGAGCAGGGCCAGAGGAGGCCACGAAGATGATCTGAGGGCTGGAGCCCCTCTGCTGTGAGGACAGGCTGAGAGAGCTGGGGGGGTTCAGCCCGGAGAAGAGAAGGCTCCGGGGAGACCTTAGAGCCCCTTCCAGTCCCTAAAGGGGCTCCAGGAAAGCTGGGGAGGGGCTGTTTGCAAGGGCATGTAGCGCTAGGACGAGGGGCAATGGTTTAAACTAGAGCAGGGCAGGTTTAGATGAGACATTAGGAAGAAGTTCTTTCCACCGAGGGCGGTGAGACACTGGCCCAGGTTGCCCAGAGAGGGGGTGGAGGCCCCATCCCTGGAGACATCCAAGGCCAGGCTGGATGAGGCTCTGAGCAACCTGATCTAGTTGAAGATGTCCCTGCTGACTGCAGGGGGTGGGACTAGATGGCCTTTAGAGGTCCCTTCCAACCCAACACATTCTATGACTCTATGATTATGCTTCCTCTTCCCGTTCCTGATTTAGCTCCTCCAGGGCTAGGATGGCTCTTTGCACAGTCTGGCATGACCTCTCCAGGAGGCAGGGACATGTGTTAGAGTTGGGGTGCCCACTGAGGAACAACATGTCATTATTTAGAGCTGGTCTTGCTTTATCAAAAACAGATGAGCGTCAGAAGAGGTCTGAGGGTGCCACAGGGGAAGAGCGGGGTGGACTCTGCAGAGCTGAGGCACTCATGATACAAAGAGATAAGCCTGATCCAGATGCCCAGTGGGATAAACATATAACTTGTATTACACCAATTTATCAATGATAGGAAAGGCTTTAGCCTCTGTGCCCTTCAGAGCAGAATGAAGACCCTGGATTTGTCTTCCTGTATTTCAGTGTTCATGTTAGGAGTTGACAGAGGTCAACTCAATGTAAATACAAGATGAAAAACTTCCAGCTCAGCATCAGTATCCATCTTTAAGAATAAGGACATATAGTCAGGTTTCTGAAACAGTCAGACCTAAATTATGAATGTGAGTAAAGAATGGGTCATTAAAAATGCTTTAAATCCTGCATCTGAAATACTTCAGTGTCCTTGCTCTGTGAAGGACATTCAGCTTGGCCTATTTGTGCACTGCGAGAAATGTGACTCTTTCTTGAAATGTGTAGGGTTCTTCAAACAGTCTGCGCTTTGGCCAAATTGCAGCTCAATAGCTCCTGGAACTATAAGGATTAATTTTCATAGTGGGGCAACAGCTCTGCTCTTAGTCCCTGCACCATCCCCACCCTCCTTCGTAGTCCCATTGCTGCTGAACAGATCTTTGACAGCTGATCTCCCAGGCTTTTCTGCTGGCGGAGACTGTATGGAGCCAAACGCTTAAGCCACACATGCCAGTGTGTCTAAGATTATGACTATGCACAGAGACGGGAGCACAGAAGTCATGTTAGAGTGCTGTGACAAACAACTGAGTGCTTCACAGTTACAGTCAGAAGATCATTGGTGTCCTAATGGACCTGCCCGGTCCATCCTCTGCCTTAGGGCCAGATGACCTCAGTCTATGTGAAACTCAAGAGAAGCTTATCCTTCTGTAAGACTAACGAAGACATATACTTAACAGTCTCCAACAAAAGCAGTTTATGTGCTTAGTTATCCTTAGGAAGGCTTTCCCAGCACGTAATTCAAATCATCCCTGGAGCAAATCCAGCCCCCATTTCTCATCCTGCCTGCCCCAGAGACTGGTCAACATCCTCCCTCTTTCTCTACTGTAGCTTAAGCAACCCACAAATTTCCAGACTTCTGGTCACCTTCATCACTCTCCTCTATGCCAGCTGTCTTTTTCTGTGTTTTTCTTGAAGTGCAGAGCCCAAGGCTAGATCCCATCTCTGGCTGAGGCCTCCCCCGTGCGAAGAAGAATATCAGGGTTGTGGTCCATATCTAGCAGGTGAAATACTCATTTATAGACTCCTGCATGTAGCTTGGTCTTTTTGTAGCAGCAGAATATCACTGCTCACGTACCCCTCCATCTCTTCCCAAATCCTGCTCTCCAGCCAGCTGTTCCACCCAGGACCACTGGTGCCAAAGCACTACTGAGTATTACCCTTTCTTTTTTTTTTTTTTTTCTCCCTGATGGGTTTCTCAAGTTTACGAAGAAATTTTGAAAACGAACTCTGTCTTTTGACACGTTAACAGATCCTTTGGACTTGGTGTCTTCCATGACTTTAAAAATGCACATTCTTACTTGGTCATCCAGTTCCCGGGGCAGACGTCTGTGGAGCCCTCTCAGTGCATCCCTCTGTGTGTGATGACGACTCCCTCGGTACTCAGCCGTGTGCCCACCTGTTACGGATTCACTCTGACCTTGGTTTTTTTCTCACTTGCTTACTGGAATGGGGGCACTTGAAAGTCATGTCCCTAAAGTACAGGTATACAATTCCTTTTTTGTCCGCACAACTCCTTTCCCAGTTTTAGAATGAAATGAAATAAATGGCAGACAATTTGCTCTTGTTGAATACAAATATATATCTTCTCCTCTTACAACTCCTTGCAAATATTTAAGGCTGAGGACTTTCCATTTAACGTTGGTTTTAATTGTGATCTCTGTCTGACTACATTTGACTTTTTCAGTGAATGCCAAAGAGGCATTAAATGTTTTGGTCACCTTCCTGTAACCTATTGACATCTCCTACTCTACTTAAATAGCGGATCAAGCCTTTCCTTGATCTTTCTCGTGACTAATGTACAAAGAAAATGTCTTTCTGTTACATAGCACTGACTGTCTCATCTATCCCCCACCAGCCTACCTATCTTCTCTAATGGAGTTATTCCTGATAGCCCAGCCTCCAGAACACCTATCTAACAGCTGCTATCAAAAGCAAACCAAAATTTTGCCACTGAGTGGTTGTTTTGTGGTTTTTTTTGTTGTTGTTGTTGTTTTGTTTTTGTTTTTGTTTTTGTTTTTATGTGCTCTGACTTCTCTCTGTGCCATGGCTGGTATCTTGGGAAAACACTAAAATTCCCTGACTTAGTATAAGATTTAGAGTCCAACCCCTCACATTCTGTCAAAGCAATTAATAAGCGGTTTCTTCAATAGGAAATAAACGCCATATAATAAACATCAACAGTGTAAGTCTCTATTTACCAACACTTCAGACTTTGGTCCACCAGGTCTGACACCAGTTGAAACGAGGCACATAGGTAAGAGGAGATGAGCCAGGTGAAGAGGATGACTGCAACCATAAGGACATTAGGGAAGTTCTACCAACCTCTACATGTGATTTAATGTGTCCAGAAACACAAATGCTTATTGCAATCAGATTTACTCCCCTAAGAGTCACTGATGGTCTTTATAATATTTGGGGTAGTTTCTAATTCTTTTTCAGTCTTCTGTTCCCATGGCCTCAGTGATACTTTGGGACAGTGGGCCGCACAGGAGAATTTGTCCTTCATTGTCACCATGTGCACCCTAATTTTCAGGTTATTTTGAGAGCTGTCAAACAGAAGTGCTCTGCTGGCTTTGCTTGGGATGTTCATCCCTAAACACTGTTTGGAAGTCCCCCAGTTGCCTCCCTATACTACATGGCAAACACTGGAGCAGGCTTCCTAGAGAGGTGTTCGATGGCCCAAGCCTGTAAGGGTTTACGAGGACATTTGGACAATGCCCTTAAAAACATGCTTTAACTTTTGGTCAGCCCTGAATTGGTCAGGCAGTTGGACTAGATGGTCATTGTAGGTTCCTTCTAACTGAAATCTATTCTATTCTATTCTATTCTATTCTATTCTATTCTATTCTATTCTATTCTATTCTATGCTACTCTACTCTACTCTATTCCACAGCAGTAGCTCAGCTGCAGAGCTGCAGTCACCTTTCTGATATGGCACAAGACCAACGTGCCAGCAGTCATACATAGTCAGGTTCATGGGAAAGCCCTAATTCATCATCCATTTAAAATTATACATCTCCTTTAGGATTTCCATACATCTGCTTTAGTTGGCCAAAACTCTTGCCTCCAAAGTTAGGGATTTTTGCCTCGGGATACACAAGCTCTACTTTGCATGATGTTTGATTAGTACAGCGTCGCCTGGAGCCTTGCAATAAGAATAAGCATGCAAGAAAAGAGCAGGGAAGGCGGCCCAATAATCAATCTTGTCCTAATGATACCTCCCAAGCATGAGCCTGAGGAATGCCAGCAGCCCTGGGGAGGGATGCAGCCAGCAGCTATGGAGCAAATTGAGATCCCAGACTCCTCCCTTTTCTCGAGTGGCACCTTTCCCTGGAAATTAATGCTGCTCCCGAGCGTGAGCGCGGGTGTAAGAACATCGGCCTGCGGTCAGGGTGGTGAAGCTGTGGGGTCACACTGCTGCTGAGGCGGGACGCACTGCCTCGCTGATACTGCTCCCTGCACTTTTTCTCCTCTTGGCACTTTTCTGGAACAACATGCTGGTAAGAGAATTGAAATCAGATCCTTTGTAGGAGTAGGGCTGGTCCTTTAACACTAAAACCGCTAAATACAGGGAGGTTTTTGAGCAAATCACTCTCACTCAAATCAGCCATAAACACTTCAGGTTTTAGAAAGAGTCTCACCCCCTGAGGGCAGCATTAGCCAACACAGTTGTGAGCAAAGGACTTGACATCCATTCGCTTTCTGCTGCTGAACAATCACGTACCAGAATCTTTTATACATTTAAATGGTATTCGCCTAGCAAATGGCAAATGTACCACAGCTACTATTATATCCTACTGCTAATGAGGAGGCAGTGCTGGTTCCCGATTTCTGGGGGGCTAAATCCTGCAGGTTTTATGCAGTTTTCTGGGAAGAAATTTGCTTGGATGAAAACTGGGGGCTGTAAGCCTGGCCATTATGGTAGGGCATTGAATGGCACCTCACTATGCAGATCTCACACCATAGGAAACTGCCATTTTTTTCTTAGCATAAGTGCTTGCGGCTGTGCCGAGGCTGCTATTTAATTCAATCACTGGTTACATTGTCCAAATTAACTCCTAGGATCAAATTGTAAATATTGAAAATAACCATAATTCTGCTTCGCGGAGCAGCCCCTGGCTTACAAAGGACCCAACCTTCAGCTGGTAAGTATAAGAGGATCTCAACTGAAGTCAGTGGAGATGTGCTGATTTATACCGAGGGACCTTAGCAGCTCATTAATTTTGCAAATCAAGCATTTGGACATTGGGAAATGCCTTTAGGAAATGTAACCAGGTTTCTGGTGCACCTTAATTGCCTATGTTCATTATGTTGATTGGTGAACAGAGATACCACTAGAGTAAAGGCTGAGGCTTACATAGTTTAACAAATGAGTTCTTCTGAAGTCTGTTTTATACGGAAAATTGATCAGGATAATTATACCACTGTTATAATTTTGCCAGTACGACTCCCACTCACGTCCCTTCCTACAGATGCTTTTTACAGTTTAGTGTCTTTGCTTTGCTTTGCTTTGAATGCAATGCAAGATAAAACAGAAAACTCTGCGGCATACAAGTGCTCATGTGAGGAGTTGTACTTGTAGGAGTATAATTACCCTGGTAGAGTGAAGTTGCTGAATTTTCCTTTGCAAGCAGACTAAATGCGTGTGCCTACATCCATATGCGTCCTTAAATTCCTTTGAAATTTGCAGCAGCAGTGCTGAGATTTCTTCTGACTTCATGGTGATACAAACAGGCGTTCCTAGGACTGAGCACCTAGGGGGGGGCTCTTTTGGAGCACACCTCAAACACCAAGTACCAGTTAGTGGTTTTCTAATGGACATGACCTGCTGGAGAAGTGTCTCAGCTACATTTGGAGGTCAGCAGCCTTCTGAATAACAGATTATAACGTTTGTTTGAGGAAAAGTGGCATCTGCACTGAAACTTCAGCTAAGAATACGTGCCAGGTAAAGGTAATATCCACCTGGACTGGAGCTCTTGTGCAGATGAGAGCACTGGCAGGCGGCTTAACATGATTATAAAGAGCCACATCCCACCACTATTGACCCAAACAATACCCAAATACAGAACAAACCGATGGAAAGAAAACTGTGTCACATGATCTCCACCCATCTGCGCTATGGGACCGTGTGTGAAGAGAAGCAAGATGCCGAAAATCTCGGCAAGGTCAGCCTGTGATTTAAAAGCTTTCTGAGCATCACAAAGCATCTGTTCCAAGGACTAACCTAAAATCAAATTTAGCTCATATTATTCCAGAATGCTATCATCTCACGCTAGCAAATGCTTTTTATAAAGCCCTCAGATTTTGAGACTACATCTAGTCTGCATAAAATAAAGGATCTCATCGTTTCACTCCTCAACGGGATATAGGTCTTCAGAAGTCAAGAGTCTGAGATAACTGTGAAGCATTACAATCACTGAGGGTGAGAAGAGCTCTGGAGATCACCTCGTCCTGCTAGACCAGGGCACTCAGGACTGAGTCCTGCTGGGTTTTGAATGTTTCCCAGCACAGAGACTCCACATCCTGCCTGGGCAACCTGCTCTGGTGTTGATCGACTCACACCATAGCAAAGGAGGAAGGTGCCAACCTGGCTATCCTCGATTCCTGGCCAAAGCCAAAGCCATTGAGCTGTAGCAGAAGTACTCAAAGCCTTTTTCTTCCCAACCAGTGAGTATCTTGTCCCGTGTGGGACAAAAAAGCCTGTCCACATTGGCCTAGGGCACCCTTCTAGATACAGAAGACACTTGTTTAGCTCTCTCTGCTGGGTCCAGGGACTCCCTCTGGTCAGCTCTTGGCAGAGCTGGGAAAGCTCTGAACACGTGTCTGGATCAGACACAGAGTTTAGCCCGGGTTTTGGCCAGAAGCAGGCTCCAGGCAGGGTTGTGAGGAGTGAGGTAGTGCCAGGACTTGGGGTGGGTTAGCCCATAAAGCGCAGAAGGTCTGACTCTCTCCAAGAGTAGATGGCGGCCAAGGAGAGCATTAGTGGGCGTCAGGGGAGCCTGTGTGTTGGATTTAAACAGCTGAAGAGACGTTTATGCACCAAAACCCATTTGTGGATGTAAATGATGACCCTCACTGAAATAGTCATAACAAACCTGAAATGGGAGATTCTCTCCGCTGCTGAAGTTATGCACAGACAGCAGTAAATATTTCAAATGAAATTGTAATGTGAAAGTCATATTTTTACACATCTCTTCTCTCCCAGGCTAAAATGGAAAGTCTGGTATTATATGGCATTGTAACTTCTTCACTTCTTGCAGTGATATTACACAACCGTCCTGCCTGGCAGCAGGCTGGGGCCCTTTGGCCATATGGCCAACAGATCAGGGCAACCTCCTCACTGCCATTTTCTAATTCTTTGGTGCTTCCCTTTAGAGCCTCACTCTCCTTTTAATGTAATGTTTGGATGAGTTTCCTGATTTTTAAAACTTTTTGGAGGAAAAGAACGTGGAGTCATGCTCGCATACACTGCTGTCAGAGTCAGGGCTAATAAATTCATAACGACCTTACCCTTAGACCCCGTCCATAGCAGCAATTTTTCAAACCCAGTCTGAAGCAGATCCTGGCTGGGAGATCTGCAGAATTAAAGTAGCAAAGTTATCAAAAAGTGAAAACTGAGTCTCATAATGGGAAGTGTCATCACATTTAGGCATTGCTGCCTGCAGTTACTGTTGGTTTCTACCTCAAACCTGTTCACCTGGATTACATTTATTGCTAGGCCACTCTCTGCTCTTTGTTTAGTGAATTTTCTTTAGATGCCAAGAGGGAAACACTTATCTGCACTATAAGATTTTTTTTTTTTTCAATGAAATATATTTCTAAAACACTCTGCTGTGACTTACTTTCTGACACACCAAGCATTTAAAGAGTAGATTGAATGATTTTTAAGGCAATTTCCTTGTTGCATGGAATCCCATTTTCCACCACACCTTTAATATTTCTTTCTTTCTAGTTTGTTCTAAAGCCTGAACTCTTCTGAGCTAGGACTGGCAACCTCCAGCTACCTCCATCCTTTCCCCCCACCTTGTCCATGTGCACTGTCCCTCACTTCACAGACTCGTTAAACGTCCTTAGTGGGCTTTTGAGTTCTTATAACAGTTTTTCTGGAGTTGTGCAGTAGACTTTGCCATAACTTCTTAGGTCTTTGGAATGGTGGTTGGGCCAAGTCCATCAAGCCTATCTCAGTTCCCCAAATATTTCAGTGGGACTTTACAAACTTGAGTAGGTGTCTGGAGCCCCAGTGCATTTGCAGCCCTGGTCTTTCACACTGTTGGCTTTTGGGGCACAATATTGAGGTGTGAGATCATGAGTTCACCCCCCTTTCAGGCTGAGAGAGGGACTGACCCTCCTGCTCCCAGCTACGCAAACACCCCTGTCTCTGGGACATCACTCCAGAGGTGGCCATGGCTCTCCTCCTGCCATTACACATCCACCAGCCCTCTTCTTTGGGTGAGGTACACACCATCCATGCATCCCACATAGTCCCACAAGGGGAACTGGGATAGTACTTGGCTCAGCCAAGACAACTTCTCCTTTTGCTTTGAGCACCTGTGAGTTACATACGTTAGGCAACCTAAATCCCAGCGTGCGTTGGCCAGGAGTACTTGGGGTAACTTCTAAAGGCTCTTAATTCAGCCTGTAAGGGTGTCGGGAAAGTGTACAGGAATAGAAACTGCAACACAGCTCACAATAAGGCAGAAGTCTGATTTTCCTAGCATAATGATCATCGCCTGGAAAAAAGCCCTGCCGTCATTTCATTGAAGAAATCTGATCAAGCAATATATTTGAAGACATCCCGAACTACTCACAGATGTTGCAAGAGGAAAAAAAGAGACCAAAACTGTGGAATAAATCAATTGCCCAATTCTGCTGGCAATGTGACACCAGATTACTTGGAAGTCCTGGGATGTTTCCAGACAGGAAAAACTAGTTCATTTTATTTGAGATTCCAGCCGCAGTTTGAACTGACAGCACCTCACAGGAAAAGCAAAGCATTTCAACCGTCCTTCCAGCCACGACGGCTGCGCTGGGCTTGCAACTTGCTTTTTATTTTGTACACTTCAGTTCTCTTCAGGATGATAGCAAATTTGCCTGTGTGCTAAAGGGGCGTGTTGAGAAGGTGAGCTTTTATCTTGTTTGCAGAGATCAAGGCCAGGTTGGACGGGGCTTGGAGCAACCTGGGCTGGTGGGAGGTGTCCCTGCCCAGGGCAGGGGGGTGGCACTGGGTGGGCTTTGAGGTCCCTTCCAACCCAAACCATGCTGTGATTCTGTGATCAGGGAGATGGATCTGCCCACAAATGACTCAGTGACAGGAGGGTTTTTGTAACAGCTAAGAGGGACGAACCATGGGTGCCCCATGGGGTGATCAGACTTTCTGCCAACAGCATTTGCACAGGGCCTTGTCCTAAGACAGTGGAGGTTGGAAGAAGGTTCGAAGGATGTGGCTGCAGGATGCTTGTTGATAACTCTCTGTCACTGCAGTTGCAGGTTAATGTAATGTTTGGGGGGTTTCCTAATGTTCATATTTTAGCAAAACTCTAATTGAATTTCAAGGTGAGTGACATTTCTTAGGCTGTGTCTAGTAGCACAATCTGTGCAGTCTCAGCTCACTGTTCGTTCCAAGTTTGGTCCAGATCAAGCATGAGCATGGACTGCATTCCTGTTGGATTAACCAGACCATGTGACATTGCATTAATGCTGTCTTTCTGCTGGCTGTGGGATGGGCAACACCAGATCAGGCAAAAGCCTGCTAAGGCAAACTTCCCCTGTAAACAATCTCTGAGAAATTTGAACTAGCAGTGTTTTGTGCCAACTTAGTGCTTTGCATGAGCTGTTACTACACATTTTGATATAGAGGCAGGTGATTTACCGTGTCTTGGACACTGTTGTGCTTCTCCTGCCATATAGAAGATGGTTATTATGCTCATTTTACAAACTAGGGATGGGTCTTAGAGCAACCTGATGGCTCGATCGCAATATATTAGCTCACTTGTGCCAGGAGGCAGAATAAGAAGGGATGGGATGAGGCAAGAAGAGAGAAAAAGAGTGCAATTATACTGGATAATAGAACCACAGAACCACTGAGTGTGGAAGTTTCTCTGCAGGGCAGCTAGTCCAACTCCCCTGCCTACACCAGAGTCAGCTAGGGCTGACCCTGAGATCTGCTGGGCTCAAAGCACAGGAAGAGCTCATATGGACAGAAGATGCTCCTGGTGCCTCTGCTCCATTCCAAAGCCACTTTGACCTCCTCTTGCTTTGCAGAGCTCATGGAGGCCAGAGGCAACTGAGGAGCTTGCAACTCCCATTCATTTCAGTGTTTCACAAGGCATTGGACACTCCTTCAATTGTGATTACGGTGATCGTCTAGAGAAGGGATTTTTTAGATAGAAACAGCAAAATGTGTGCCAACTATTCCCCATAGCAGCAGCCCTAAGAGGAATCTTATGAACCATGGGCTGAGGGACAATCACAAGCAGACCAAAAGGATGGCAGCAAGGAACAGATAAGGTTTGATAAATCACAACACAAATGGATTAGACCAAGGTCCATCCAAAATAAGTACCTTGAAGACCACAGCTCATCAAATGTAATGCATAGGTACAATTCTTTAAACTATTGGCATATATCAAAGGTGGAAACACTGTATTTGAGCAAGTTCCTAATCTTCCTTTGGTGCTGATCACTGGCATTAATCACTGTATGTTTCCTATGTATCTTTAAGGAATACCAGATGAATATGCTCCTAAAAGCAATAATTTCCTTGTTGCTCCTTCCCATTGCACTTGACCAGAAGGTTGAAACTGGGCTGGATTCAGCTCTCGTGATGTGATTAGTTTGGGAGTGGCAGTTTCAGTCTCTTCTCAAAGCTGGATAGAGACTGAAGTACAAAACTGGCTTGAATTAAAAGGTGAGGTACAGAGCTGTTCCTGGATCAAGGCAGGAATTGCCCTTTTCTGACTTGCTAAACCTTGGAGACAGACACTGTCATTCCAGCTGTGTTATTTTATGGCAGACGTCCTCACCATCCCGCGTGCAGCGGGGGGACATCCTCAATCTCACCAGAAGATGAAATACCACTCACTAATTGTGTCTGATTCTTGGCACCACGTCTGTGGTTCTGCTTGCAGGCTGGGCTGAACCAGCAGGAGCTCCCCCTCACAGCTGGCCAAAGCTTCCAGTTTGATGTTTCAACATTTTGTTCATGTTCTGAATTGGAAGGAAACCAATTTCTTCTGTGAACTGGTAACGTCACATATTTTTTGTTTATAGCACTAGCAGAATGACTCTGAGACAAAAGCAAACAAATCTTGTCCTCACCTCTGTCACACCAGTGTGGCTGTACCAGAGGACACCTGTAACTTGTTCAAGGTGACTGAAGCTCCCGAACACCATCTCTGGGGCAACACACCTTATCCGTGCCCTGACGTGGTCCAGCCCCTGTTATCAGTGGGTTTTGTTGCATGCTGAGTTGACTCTGCCAATGCAAGGCACCATTTTATATGGTTTTGGTTAAATTGATGCAATTTTTACAGACTCTTAAATGACTCCCAGACCAAGATGCTGGGAGCTATGGATGTAACTCCAGAGGATGCCTGCTTGTCCGGTGGTGCTGCTGCCTAAAGGAGGGCAATTTAAATCCCTTTTTAGTAGAACTAGACTCAATTCAATAGACTGGGGCTGGAAAGTGTGCAGGTTAAGTGAAAGTTTGTAGTTTTGTTCATCTGCAGAGTGGACATCTTCAGTCAGCACAGTTCAACATGACACCTGAACGCACTTTCGCTAGAGCCGTTGCAGCAAAACCACCATTAGCAGTAGGTGGAGCATCCTGACTACACAATGGGAAAAAAGGAGTCAGAAATTAAACATATAGAGCATTTTATATCAGTATTATCTGGTATCTTCTGTGCATCCTCGCTCTTGCACCAATTAGACAGAAGTCTGTCTCATCCAACTGGCTTTTCAAGCTGGGAAAGCCCATTGTATCGTGCTGTCACTGATGTGAAATCCAAGTTCTGGTCTGCTGCCAAAATCTGAGCAGAGAACTTTGCAGCAGATCATTTCAACAATATTTTAGGAGAGCGGTACTCAATCCCATTCCCTCTTATCTGTGGGAGGCTGATGATGCAAATCCACAAAACTCCGATTCTTTCACTTATTTCACTACTCATGTTCGGAGGCACATATTGAGGACAGAATCTACCCTGTGATATTACTGTATTCATTTAGGTATTTTAATGCAGTTAATGCTGTCACTCTTTCTCCAAGAGCAAATCCCTCCAAACATTTTTCCCCCTGATTTTCTGTTTATCTTCCCCGAGTTTATCAGATCATTCCAGGATAGAGAAGCCTTGTCCTGAACATTTTGTGTTTTGACCTTCACTATAAAAAGCTCGAAAAAGATTCATTTTCCCAGCAACAAAAAGCCACAGAGCTGGAACAATTCAGTCATACAGCAAAATAAAAGCCATCAGGTTTGCCTGGCGTGATTTGTTTTTTAGCAGCCCTGCTGTTTATTCCTTATTGATGTATAGATGCTGCATTCTGGTACCCTCCTCTGTCTCCAGCAATCAGTGCTGCAGACAATGACCCCAGGCAGGATGGTTTTGTGGTGATACCACTCTGGAGAGTATTTCTACCATTGCGTGGGGCTGTGGGATAGACTAGGATACAGCTTTATATTCTCTGAAAGAGATGCCTCAGCGCTCTGGACATCTCAAAAAGAAGAGGGGCTAATTGCATCCACACTGCCTGGAGACAACCACCCACATGCTTATTTTCCAGCAGATTGCCCAGCAGTGGCACTTTAAAAATACTTGTTACTTCGGTAGTTATTTACTGTCAAGAGGATATTTAAAAATGGGAATAGCTATATGCAATAAATACTTGCTATACGGTGGGAAAGAAGGAGGCTGATGTATTTTTCCTACATAAAGTCAATGAAGTATTTCCAAGATCGTCAGTAACCAAAGATGAAACATTATGCTACATCTGCTATGCAAGACCATTTTAAGATCAGCAGGCTTGGGTAGCTTGTACCAAAAGCCCTGAGAGAGCCGACTGAGGTCTCTGTCTTACAGATGTTCATTTTTAACTCATCCGGGAGTTCAATGAAAAAATCTAGAAAATAGTTGTGGTAATTGTATGCCAAGAAGGCAGGGAGGATACCTGAGGAAACTTCAAACCAACATCAGCCCTGGCAAAATAATGGAAAAGGTGGAATCGGCTCCAGCTGCTAATGAACGCAGGGCTAGCAATATGGCGAATGTCAATCAACAGGATTTTATGGAAAAACAGACCATTGCAAACAAACCTGATTTCCTCCTTTTCTCACATTGCAGGCGTGATTGCAGCTGACATAATGGATGGAGCGCAGTGTGTCAGAGTGTCTACACTGCAACCCGGGGGAGCGATGGAGCAAGTGTAGTCAACGCTAAGCTAATTTGAATTAAGCAGATGAAGAATTGGTAGTGAAGCTCAGCTTGGAAGACTTATGAGTATTTTGCCAGGTTTCCAAGCAGATTTCACAGCTTCATTTCCGTTTTAGTGGCACTGCTCTCCCATCAGGTGAGATTACAGCTCACATCGTACTCACCGCCTGCAGTGCCGCATGGCATTTGGAAAAAAGCACTGCACTCAGGGATATCAGTGTGTGTTAAAAAGATCGCTAACGCCGAGCAATCATGGAAGGCAACAGTAATACAGTGGCTGTGATAGCCTGGAGCTGGCAGAAGAGTAAGGTTCCTGGTGAGTGGTTACAGGTACTGACAGTCAAAGGTCCAAACAACAGGTGTCTGTTCTGAACGTTTACAGTCTTATAGCTTTGATGGCTCAAATTTTTGTTTCAGTTTTGTTTTTTTTTTTCAATGTTATCAGTCCCTTTAATAAAAGATGAGATGCAGTAGGTGCCAGTGAGGAACAACATCTAAAACAAATACGTTCAGTAGGATTTGGGTCTCAGTTTATAAAAGACGGTGAAGTGACTTAACTACATTTTTCATGGGGAGATATATTATGTAGCAAGAGCAACTAACCTGGGAGACAAAGACATGGCTCGAAGCAGTGGTTGGAAGATGAAAGACTGAACTGAAATGAGAAATAAAGCTCAAGTTTCTAACTGGGAGGCACATAAACTACTGGAGAAACTACAGGGGAAAGTGGCGGTTTTGTCATCTCCCAACGTCTAAAAGCCAGGGCTGCCTCCTTGGAAAATCGCCTTTGGCCAATGGCAAGCTACTGGTGTCCATGCATATGGACTTGGTCCCAATTTCCTGAAGCAAAGTGCAAGTCAGGGCACCCTCCTCCACTCCTGAGAGCTGGGAACCTGCAAGTGCAACCTCAGCTGACACCTTCTGACCAAGAGTGCGCTGTGCTGCTCTGAGAAGTGCTGCATATCGCTCCCCCACATCTCAGTATCACAGCAAAGAGGTTCTACAACTCTTCCAGATATTCTAGTCCAACGCAAAACCATCCCAATACCATACCCTGATGACAGCATAACTTTTTTTGCTATAAGCAATTCCAAAGCAGCCATGAGAAATCATTGACTATTCCACTTTTCTAGACTACAGACACCCAGTTCTTTTAACCTGTCTTCAGAGGTCATAATTACCAATCTCTCACCATTTTTACCGTTCTCTCCAAGATGTTGACGCTCCTCATCCAACATCTCATGATCACTAATGCTGTTCATGAAGCGCTCACAACCGGTCTCACACACAGAGGTGGATTTCACAAGTAGGCTTTGAATGCCACCATGTGCATTATGAAAGAAAGGCTGATGAAAGTCAAACCGGTTTTTACTCTGGTGAAATCTGTTGGAAATGCCACCCATACAAAAGGAACAGAATAAGGTCTTCCCAGCCAGAAGTGCTCTCACTTTTTTTGATTATATCTTTTTCTTTAGTTGGAGAAAAAGAATAATGTTCACAGGCATGAAGATTAATGGAGATTGCAAGCAGAAAATGAGGATCCGTCCAGGGAAGCCTGGATGCCTTGTAGGCTTGAGTTTACTCCCTGTTAGGGCAGCTGGGGGATTTGGCTGGGAATGAGTCAGTGAGTGGAAATGTGGTGGGTGGGTGTGTACTCACACACGTGTGCTGGTGCAAATGGGTGTGTTGGGAATATATTTTACTATTCTGTGTCTGAAAGACCCAGCGGTGGTGTCTGGGAGGGTGCACGCTGGGCACGCACATGCATCCATGGTGTCGGCATGAGCCACACGCACGCCCCTCACCTCTAACATGCGGTGGAGGGGATGCTGGGGGCGGGCAGACCTGGAGAAGACCCGTGGGAGAGCTGGGCAGGGTCTGTGCGGGAGGAACCGCTCAGGGTGACGCAGTGGAGGAGAGGTGTTGCTTTTAGCAGTCCCGCTCAGCCTCTCCTGGCGCTGAGAAAAAGCAGATCCTTCTGCCCCTCCTCTGGAGCTGAGCTGCGACGCCAGCCCTCGGCACACCAGTGAGGCAGCGCAGGAAACCTCAAGCTCCCTTGAAATACAAAACTCTCATGTGATCACAGCATCTGAAGCACAGGCCCTTCCCCAGGGTGTGTCTGGGGACCTCTCGCCTTAACATTTTGTCTTAACATTAACACTGTCAACACTTTTGCTGGCTGAAAATAGCTTCCCCCACCTCTCAGCGGAGCAGCGCTGAGTTTGCGTAGTCTGTCAGCCCTGCAGTTGGGGATCCTCTACGAGCTTTCTGGTACATTTTGCATGAGGGATGGAAGAGATCATCACTGTTATCAGCGCGTGACAAGGCCGACGGCTTTCTAATGCTCAGTCTTTTCATCAGCCGTGCCAGGAATTACCCTCTGGCTGCGCGTGGTCTGGAGACACAGCGCTGGACACAACCCACCCATCCTCTGCTCTTGGTGAAGCTGGTGAGCACCCACAGCATGAGTTACCTGCACTATTATTTCACAAACAGTGTTCATAGGGTTTCTACAAACCTCTTGTGCTGAGCACCGATTCCTGACATCCCTTAGACTGGACGAAGAAAAAAATATGGAAGGCATTAAACTAAATCTTTATCAATAGAAATTAAACCTATAGATTTAAATCTTAAGGAAGGTGGTGATTTGGTGGGTCTGGTACTCTGTATTCCTTCCTGCTTGCAGTATTGCAAATAAGAACAATTCAGTTCCTTGAATACATGGAAATATGCCAACAAACGGCACAAGAATATCAGAATACATTAAAATCAAAATAAGTAAACATCAGAATGAGTTAAAATCCAAGTGAGTTATTGCTAATGGCTTTCAACCTTCAGTTTAGTTTTTCTTTAAAAATAACTATAAATGCAGAAGCTTTGCAGGAAACTAAGTGAATATGAAACGAATCCCTTGAGATTGGCTTCAAATTTCAGCTCTATCAATCTCTTTTCTCTTTTTGTGTGAAATAAAGGAAAAGGAGTAAGAAACAGTGGATATACTATGTGTGATTTTTTTCCCCACGAACACAGAAATATTAAGAGTAGATGCAACTTGATAGAGTTTTGTTTAATACCAAAGCATCCAGTAAACAGATTGAGATATTTCAAAATTTGGGGATTTCCAATTTTTCTTTTATTTTAGTAGTAAAATACTTTGAGCTTTAATATGATTTTTCCTTTGAATGACTCATGACTTGTTATGTAAAATACTTACGGCCTTATCACCCCGTCTTTCAATTGCACTGTGTGAAAGCATTTGTTGTCACAGACACTGATGTGGAGACTAGATGGACTAGTTGGACTAGATGATCTCTAGAGGACACCTTCCAACTCTGAAAAATTCCGTGATTCCGTGATTCTGGACCCTAGAACAACAGGAACCGGGCTCTGGATGAATTTTCAGGGAAGCAGTCATGAGGTTTTGACCCAACACAACACTTACCAACATAATTGACTGATCTCATGACTTTTTCACAGTTCAAAATAATGATGATTTTGTCACCGCTGGCAATCCTGATTGGCCTACTGCTCAGAAGGACCAGAAAGCATGGCTGATCAGATTTAGACTCTTAGATAGTAGCTTTTAATAGGTGTTTATGAGTAAATATCTACAACTTGAATGCATAAGCACCTCTCAAATGCAGGTGCAAAGTGGTTTATAAAGGTAGGCACTTTTGAAATGTTATCCTTGATGCCTACTAGATATGGGATGATTCCAAGTCATACCATACTACTGCTACAGAGTACACGTTTTTTTAGCCATGAAAAAATATAGAACTAAACCAGACCAAAAGTAACCACAAACAAATTGGACTACATCATGCCAAGACACTCACATTTTGAAAACGACTCTGCTGAACTACACACGGACCTGAGCCTGTTGCTCATCCTCCTGTGCACACCCTTAAAACACAGTGGATGTAGGAAAAGAAGCTGATGCTACTCCTTGGGAAAGAATTAGGACTTTGCAAATAACTGAGTTTTTATTTCAGTTTCAAACTGAAGGGCTTTACATTTTTATTGCATTCCATCTAAAACTAAATCTATCTAAAATATATTTTCTGTGTCCTTTCAGTGTCTTAAAACAACAAAGCTCTCCGAATGCAAAATTGCCAAAATGTTTCACCCAGAGCAAATTGGTTTGGCTTGACTGATGAGATTTTCTTGCCTTTAGTAAAAATTCCTATGCAACTAAATTTCTAACTGAACCACATGACAATGAAAAGTCAGAAATGCTCTGATTTTACTATACATTTTCACCCATTCTTCTTTTGACAGGCAGTCATCACTAGCCTGGAGCATACTGAAAAGTGGATGTTTGGATTAATAAAATCCAGATACAATTGTCAGCCTAAATTTCTAGTTCTAGGTCCTAATTTTCTTGTTGTTCCCCCACTACTCACTTCACGCAAGGAAGTGCTGTTTCTGTAGAACTAGTTAGCTGAAGTTTATTTTAAAAGTAATTATAGGACACATATCCCCAAAACTGCCTAGAAAAATATGCCTGCTCACAGCCAGTCCAATTTCTCCAAGGGTTTTAGACTTCAGAATAAATCTAAGAATCACCATCAAAAGCAGCTCAGATATTTTTAAGATCTTGGCTTATCAAAACTGCACTTTTCTTTGAATTCTCCAGCTCTACGTTTATATTTGGCTTGTCATGTTGGGTAACATCAGTTGCAGTAGTTTATTATTGGATGTAACACAATTTGACTGATGCAATGTGATGTGATAGGTCACAGTCTGATGTTTCATCTCAGTTATTAAAAATGGTTTGTAAAGCTGCAGCAAAGGAAAGACCGGTTTGAAAACAAGGAATGATGTCTGGAATTAGCCTGTTCTGTTTGTGTTTTTAAAACACATAGCATAATGCAGATTCAAGTCAGGTTTTGCCTTCCGTTAAACACCCCGAGCCCAGCAGAAGGACACGACATGTTTCAACCCACTCGGTGGCTGAAGACACTAAATCGGGGTAATAACACGTCCACAATTCAGGGCGTTTCTAGCTCCTTTCTGACCCTGGCTGCTCAGTAATCTCTCTTGGCACCAGTAGTGGGCATTTCACAAAATAATCTTTGCCTGCTTTATTCCATTCTTCCACACCCCCTTATTTAGGGACACAGGTGGGGAGTGGGTAACACGGAGAAGGCCCACAAGCACTTCTCCTCCTCTCCTCCTGGGACGGGCCGTTTGTCAGCCCTGCTGTGGGCAGAGGGGGACGATGAGTGGACGGTGAGTTATTTTCTCCAGTCCCCTATGCCCAGTGCAGGCTGCTTGCAGCAGCCCTGGTCCCTTCCCCTGGAGGCGTCCTCAGCCCCCAACTCATCACACACCAGGAGGGATCCTTGGTGGTGAGAGATTTTACCACTTGCCAGCAAAGCAAACGCCATAGAAAAAAAAATGCAAAAAAAGGAAGAGGGCAGTTTTTATGCAAGACAGTATTCCTTCCACTGCTTTTGCATAGGATTCCTGGGACCAAGTCACAAGGGAACCGGGATTCCTACGTAATGAAGAGGAGCAGTGCTTTCCTGCGCAGATAACGAAACTCCAGGTTTCCTTTCTTCTGCAGGTGATGTTCACTTCTCAGTCCTGCACCTCTGGCTTTGCTTAAATATGTTCTTACAGCAGCACTGTAGGCATACGCTGGTTTTTTTGCTATCTTTTTGGCTGCCTGTGTTGGTTTAATCAGGGGTTGGTTACCGCTGGTTGGGACACACAGTAATTTGGGTTCTCCTTGAGCTGAGGAAAAAAAAAAATAATAAAAAAAATATATCTATATGTACCTAGCCAAATCCAGTTCTTGCTGGCACTGTACTACCTTAATAAGAGTCCAAGTTTTAAAAGTGAGTTAAACTTCTCTGTCTCAGGCATATTAAAATTCAAATCAAATGAGTGGAATGGTCTAAACAAGCAGGGGGAGGTTTGGGAGATGGAAAATTTATTCACGGAGAATGGGAAATTTCCCATGGATATCTGGGTCCACAGGTCAGTATTGTAATAAGGCAATTGGCAACACTGCTCTGGATGGCTCACAAGTGCCTACCTGCTCGACAGCAAATGCTTTGTTTGCCTGCTGAGTATCCTTTATAATTTTGTGTGTGATTTCTCTGGTTTTGGTGAAGTTTTCTGATTTTTAAGTGAGGGAATATTTCAAAGAATTGTTCGCACACCGTTGTTAGAATGAAATTACAGATTCACTTTGAGAGCGTGTCCAAATGGACCCAACAATATTCTATAAATGCCTTTTGACTGATTTTTTGGAACAAGTGAAAAAAAAAATAAAAATATCCAAAGGACATCCTAAAACCGCTGCCCAGATTGTCTGCGTGTCATCCCTGCGGCTGCATTCAGTTCTGCTCAGAACTGGGCTTTCAAATACACCTAATGTAGATGTACAAGCCCCAGCTTTTCAAAAGCATTTAGAAAGCTCATTCCCTTCAATATCTGTGGAATTTAGACGTTTAAACATCTTTGAGGATCACCCTTAGGCATCTCTGAATAGCAGAACTCCGTCTCAAAACAGGTATTACAGAAAGAGAAGGGCTCTCTTGTGAAGGCAGACTTCAAAGATGGGGAGTATTAAGTTTTGAATGACACACAAAAAAGTGGGGACTGGGTAAGGTAATGGGAAATAATGAATGGACGGGAGGAAAGAAGTAATTTTCTGATTCATTATTTTCATATTTGGAACACCAAAGAATATTCTGTGAAGTTGAATGACATGAAATTTAAAAATACTGAAAGCAAATGTAATAAATGATCACTCTGAGGAACTCAAAGTCACAATTTAGCCCTGAGGCCAGAATTTTAGCCTCCAGAGCAAGAAGTAGAAAAACCTTTTTTTTTTTTTTTCTTTTTGTCTTTATCCCCAAGGAGGAAGAAAAGCCCCAAGAGATTATCTGAAATGAGCAAGTGGGGAAAAAATTTCTTTGTTTTTACCTGAAAAATATCTAAAATTTTCTTTTGAGCTGCAGTGAACGTTGCCAGCCCAGGAGCTGAAACACGAACAGAACGTCTAGGTTGCTACTGACATTTCCAAGTGCAAACTGGGACTTCAGTGCAGGAAGCCATCCTCCCTCCGTCACCCCTGCGCACTCCAAGGAGCATGAGGAAAATCCCAGTAAAGGTCTGCTGTGGGGCTGACCTCACCTTCCCATAGGCACCTCCATGGGCTCTGTGCATGTTCTGCGCCCAAAAGTGACTCTGTTCTTGCTGGAATGTTCCATGTATCAGCCACAGTTGGCAGTGCTGGAAGCAAATGCAGTCAGAGAGGAAGAGGGAGTTCTCTATCAGGATATTCCTAACCCAGGAGACACTCAGATATTTGTCATCCATTGTACTTTAAAAGAAAAATAAGAAAGGAGCAAAAATTTTCTTTCCTGACTGTGAACAGACAGATGCAGTTCCCCCGTCAAGGCAGGATGCTGGAAGATGACCTACCATTTGGAAAGAAGCAGGAAGAAAGAGCATGAGTCGACATATTCAGCAGCTTTCCAAAAAGAGTTGATTTATCCTGAAATCTGTGTAGCTGCCATTTTCATTTTGCCCTAGCCAGGCGCCCAGCTCAACACGCACGCCGCCTGGCCCAGGATTGCGTTTTTGCCCTCTGAACACCCACACTCCTCAGGGACAGCCCTGCAAACTGATCTGTCCCCGTCTGCTCTCGGGAGGTTCAGGAGGCAGCACCTTGTCTCCCTACAGCCGTTGTCCTTCAGCGCAAGGGTGATGAGCCCTCGGTTGCACCTCATCTACCCAAAACGCTCAGAGCTCAGGCTCTTCCAAGAGCCGTCCCCAGCCCCCACATCCCAACCTAGCCCTACTTTCGAGGTATGTGTGCATTTTCCAGCCATACCTGAGCCTCTGCAGTGGGTTGACATTCAGGAATTGCTCCCCGACATTGCTACTTGAGCTTCTCCATGCTACAACTAGAGCATCTGCTTACAACAGGGTTTTTGTAAGGAGTGAACACCAAGGGCATCCATCAGCTAGTGGAAATATCCCTGCTGATGTTGATAGACCCTAGATTCATCTCCCCTGACATTAACATCTAAGATGCCCACCTCCAGCTCCAGTCCATAGAGAGATAAAAGCTGCATGGAGAAGGTTCAGCTGCCACCTCCAGACAAGGTGGATTCCCCTTTGAGGGTGCCCAAGTCTCTCTGCTGAGTATGGAGGCAGCCAGCATAGATGTTTGAAGCAAGAGGAGATGTATCCCACCATGACACTACGCATGCCCTGCCAGGGGGTCTTGAGTACTGTGTGTTTTGTATGGCTGAGCACATTTCTGTAAATAACAGCAAAAGAACTAATCCTGCAGCTCAGGTGAGACCCAAGCTCACCAGGCTTCAGCAAGGTGCATCCAGCTCCCTTGAGAACCGCAGAACAGCAAATTGACACAGGTATTTTCAGAGGCCATTTTGTGACAGCAGAATGGTGTTTCATGCGGCATGTCCCAATATACTGGACTTTGGAAATAATTGACTTTTACATTGCAATCAGGAAATCGTGTCATTTAGACATATCCTAAAAAAATGTAAAAGAAATACTAGCGTCCCAAATTCAGCTGCTACAGTATGTTAGTACATTTGCTACACACATTTTTCACAAGTAATAATGAGTGACAAAAATAACTGACCTACTTATAACTCCGCAAATACCTGTGCCTCACATTTTGAGGCAGTGAAATCAGCATGGAGACATTTAGAACAAGTCTATTCTTGAATACCCTTTTTTAACTCTCTTTAAATTATTCCGATTTGGACAGTTTTTAATGTAATTTTTTTTGTACACCTTGCAACTCCCTGGAGCTGTTTTTGTAGTTTCAGGCATGTCTGTACCAAGTACAAAACCCTGATGATCATTAATATTAAAAGGCTTGGGCTCCCCCAGTAGAGGAGAGTCCATTCTCGCCATCACACCTTGCTTGATGGAGCCCATGGACCTGTGCCATGACTCAAACCTACCCATTTTCATAAAGGCAGTTTTTTTCCCCTCAGGCTTCTCCCAGCGATGGGAAAGTGGCCTCTGAATCCCTCCGGTGCTGGGCTGCTGCTCCACTTTGAGGACTTTTAGGGTCTGAGTTGTTGCTGGCCTTCTCTATTCACCTTGGCTTTCGCTCCACAGGTGGTGGGAGGTGGGTGCAAGACCTGCGCGAAACTGAAGATGAGGTGATGTCCTCTTACATGGGCACAACCCCAACAGGTCAGGAACCCCTTCCAGTTTGGTCAGTGCGAGACCCATCAAGCAGAGCAAGGACCAAACCTGTGATGCCCAACAAGTTGCACAACACACAGAGAACTCACCGCTTGCCCCACCTCCTCTGCCCTGCACCGCAGCACCCTTCTAAACTTCCCCGTGTTTCCCTGGGTCGCATTACTATTTTCCATCAGAAAAGCAAACATAGATTTTTACCAGTTTTTGTTTCATTTTGTTTAGGACAGCTTTTCCTCCTCCTTGGTTCGTGTGCGGATACAATGACACAGAGCATCAATTGCTAAAGATTTTTTAGGCCTTTTAACAGAATTATCCCAAGCTTGCAGATTGCTATAGACAGAGCTGAAATGCTTTAACTTTGTTATTGTTTTCTCACACAGATGAGTCCCAGCTCCCACATTAATTATCATTGCCAGGTCCTTCCAGTCTCCATCCTACTTAAAATTCCTGCACAGCTGCAAAGCAACTGTAATAAAATGCATCTGGACAAGTGGTAGATACAAAACTGATCTCCCTCAAAAACCCTGGTGTTTGTTGTTCCCAGACCTGGCTGGTAGCACTGGCCAGTCAGCATGCCGACCGCTGTGGAAATGGTTCCCCACAGGCCTGAATCTCTGTAGAATGGCAAAAAATTCCCCATCTTGCATCTCAGTCCATCCCAGATGGCATGATTTGATCCACTTTGAAATAATTATTCCTTCAAGACAGGTCTGACCAAAGCAAAGTCCCTGTGAATGTTTCTATAATCAGTGTGTAGGGACTGACTTGTTGGATTTCTCCATATCTGTCCTGGGGAATCGGTTCTTCCTGGGGGAGGTTTTGGGGACACAACAACAGCGTCCACCAGATCTGAATACATTAACCAAAATCTTAGTGAGAGTGGGCAAACCCACTCCTCTAGTATAATAAAACACTGCTACCACTAAAATCATAAATGGGTATGTCAGCGCTTCCAATACTGTTCAAGGATGGTTGGAAGAGGAAAAAATACCACCAATACCATTATTGAAGGAAAATACTTGAGTGAGGGTGTTCTTTTTCTGTTTTGATCAAATTAAACATTGTATGAAACGGTTGTTTGCAGCAATTCGGTTTGATCCTTCTGAAAAATAAGTTATCCATCTCTCACTTCCCATTCTTTGTCTAAAATCTGCTGAAATTTGGTGCTTCATTCTTCTGACAAAAGCAAGAAATGCCCCTGTATATATGTTCCTTCCTCAAATTTTTTGGACAAATCTTCTGTTCTCTGACAATCTCTATTTGAAACAGGATGTTGATGCTTGGGCCATAATCAGATTTTAAAGGACTATTGAATATGTCTAGCACTGAAGGCAGACCCTTCAAAACTCATGTAGTATGTTTCAAAAATTTAAGAGCAAGATTTTTTAATACAATTGTGGACAGCTCTGCTCTTGAGACCCTGTTTTCACAAGAGCCCAGCACTTGCAACTCCAGGTGAAATACATGCCAGGTCCTGTGTTCGAAGGACGTTATTGATGTGTGAACTGAATTAAAAATCACTGCTTAAATGCTGAAAGGCAGACATCTTTTTAGAAGCTGCATTTTAAAATCACTGCCTGGCAGTCTCCAAATAAAAGTTATATTGGAGTCTGTGCCATTAATATTCCTTCTGATATCGTCTTAGCTTTGGCATTTGAGTCTGGAAATGTGCTCAGCCATTCTGGCTGGACACGCTGCCTGTCCACTCAACCTTCTCCAGGACATCCTTCACCTCAGCACCTCAAAGAAGCTCGTTTCATGTGCTGATGGAAATGCGCATTCACGTGGAGGTTCTGGGAAATGCTGAGGGGTGAGTTAGCATGAGCTAACTCGCTAAAATAATTTTGTATCTATTTTTGTTGGTAGATCATTCAGGAATAGATAAAAGAATTTTGCAGAAGTGAGAGGCATCTACTTAGAAACAATTAGCAAATTAATTCAATGACACGGGACACAGAGCTCAGTTTTTTCTGTTTTGGGTGAACACAGATTGGGCATTTTGCATTATGAGGGGACTTTTAGGAGAGATACCTTGCAGAAAGTATACAAAAAAACCACTTGATAATCTAAAAACATTCAAGCCTCATTCTTCCACAGCATCCTACATCTCTCAGGTAGACCTGGCCTGGGATGGGAAGGAGCCTGTGCGCAGAGTGGGTTAGGAGCACCCTCCAGGACTGGTGGGAGCCAGAAGCGCCCATGGCAGCGATGGAGCTTGGTTTGCAGATCCCACGCCTCTCTTCCTCGCTCATCAATTCCACTCTCATATACAAAATTGCCCAAGAAAACACTAGCATAAAATATCCAAGATGTCATCACCATCAAGCATTTCAAGCCCAATGCTCTCTTCATAGCTCAAAGCAGAAAGACTTGCAAACATCTAATACATGTAGGAAAAATGAATAATATATGAAAGAAAAAGCAAAAACCAGGAAACAGTCAGAAGTCTGAGCTGCTAATTGCCGAACATTCCCCATAACAAAGTGACAGACAAAGAAAGGCTGGGTGCTGGGATGGATGTGGCAGGCAGCACCTGACGGCAGCACCGCGTCTCCCACCCTGCACCTTGCACCCACGGGGCAGACATGGTGACAGCGACACTGTCCCGTGGCGGAGGGGGTAAAGTACGTGAATGGGCGGATTCGCATGAGTATATACAGTTTGATGAAATGAGGGGCAGATGCCACAACTGGAAAATTCATTCCCCACAGCAGTTTTTGGGACTTGTTCTCCATAGGTCTTCTCCTTGGCCCATCTCACTGCAGCCCTCTTTTCCTCTTCGTTCTCAGCTTTGCTGCACTCGGCTGGAGGCTGGGAGAAAGGCAATTGCCCAAATCATTTTCCTGCACATGCTGCTGGGTGAGGTGCCCCCTCCATCCCAAACTGAAAAAAAACCAGACCTGGGACAACGGCCCATTTGCTCCCAGAAGCTGACGCAGCCCCGTAGCCATCTCGTAGCTCCCGCGAGCCCACCCCGCAGCCTTGGGGGACAGCTTTGCTCCCATGTCTTGGGGGATGCAGGCAGGAAAAAGGCTGGTGTTTGGAGGACTCTCAATGCTTGAGACCAGACACTTGACAGAGAGTAGAATTTGCAGTGCAATTTCTGGGGATTTGGCACCTTTTCTGCTTCAAATCCATCTCTCTTCCCGGCCATTTCTGTGGCACAACCGCCCCCCCAGCTCCTTCCCCACCGTCACCCCACAGCAGCACTGCGCCCGCAGCCTTCCCCTCCCACCTGATTCCTTCGACAGCTCTCCATGCCCTCAGCAGCACATTTGTTAGTTGACAGCTTTTATTTTATATTTCATTTGCCATTTGTCAGCCCCGTAACACAGATTCAAGTTCCTTTTTGATGTTTTCATGTTATCTACAAACGCTTTAAAGTCGCAGCGCTTGCTGGGCTCTGGAGCTCCCATCAACACAGGCACCTCCCTCTAGTGGTCCAAAGGCAATCACAGCTTTTCAAAAAGTGAGTGTTAAGGGTTTTCAAAAAGTAAAGCATTTTCCAGGTGTCAAGGCTCCGTCCGGCTTCCTCAGGCACCCATGTGCGGGAATGATGGGTGGGCAGCATCGCCTGTGAAAATGCCCACAGCGACATCCTTTGGGTACAACCCCAGCCCATTCCAGCTGCTGAGCCCTTTGCAGGGAGACTGTCACACCGTCTGCCTCAAATACTGACTTTTTTCTCAGAAAATATGGAAATAAGCAGATGATGTCCCGTGACAAAGCTGGATTCAGTCCCTGTTTTGTGGTTCTGAGACCACAAGGCTCAGTAAACATGGAATAATAATCTAATTCTGTTTTTCACTCTGCGGTTGTAGAAATCACTTGACTGTAAAGTTAAAGTGTGATTTAAAATACTGTTAAGTTGGGCAAACTGAAATTAAGAGTCTATTAAAATTACACAGTCATGGTCACTGTACCTGAACTTTACCTTCCCCTGGTACTGCTGCTAATAAATGTCATATTTAGAGACACACTAGCAGCAGAGGCCAGTGGCTAATTCCTGCCCAGCTGTGTGCGCTGCCGTTCCTGTACTAACACGCTGTGTATTCTGCTGGAGACTACGTCCAACACAAGGTAATACGGACCAATGATTTAACCATGGGCACATTTAGTTTAAGCACTGTACTGGAAAATCACCGCACATTCCAGGGTCTAAAATGATAGTTTATAATTTTTCAAAGCTATCGATGAATGAATTTCCTTTGCAGATAAGCTCATCTGTATCTCATTGCAGCGCTGCAGTAGGGAGACAGGTTATTTGAGTAAACTGAACATGCTTTTTCGTAGTTTCCTAGCATAAGCATTGGATAGCAATTGTAGATCTTGTAGATCTCCTTGGACCTGTCTTCCTACATAGCTAGAGTCAACATAAAATCCATTCAAGATTCTCTGTAAAGAGGATTACAGATCTCAGTCTGAGCGCTGAAAAGTCTGGTAGCAAGAACACAGCAGTAAGCATCACCTCACAGGCTATAGACTGGGGGATAAGTGGTCCTATTAATAGAAGGAGCCAGGTATTCCTGGATGGAACAGTGGCCACTTTCTTCATCAATTAGTCATGGAAACAATAAGAGGTGGATGCTATTTTAGATGTGGTTTTGGCAAGGGATGAAGAGCGTATAGAGGAACTTGTTATAGAAACTAACCTTGAATTGTGTGATTGGGAGTTTATTCAGTTTGAATTAAAGGGGTGGGGAAAAAAACAACTAAGCCTCTAAGTGGGGTTTTGGTTTCAAAAAGAGCAAGTTAGGAGAAACTAAGAAAGCTATTTAGGGAAGTCAACTGGACACAGGGGCTCAGGGAGTTAAATGTGGAGGAGGTGTGGGGTTTCTTTAAGTCATGGGTCCAAAACCATGGATTTTGCAACTTAGTGGAGGGGGGAGGAAATGGTAGGGAAGTCTCCCAGTTGACTCCACAAATAACAACCTGAGGAAGGATACCAGCAGTGAGTGGTGGGGTGGGGTCTGAGGATGGGAGCGAAGGGCTGAGCTGGCTCCGTGGGAGAGCTGAGGAGACCAGACAGCAGAGGAGGGTTACACCATGCCGTGGGTTTGTGGGATCCAAATAGAAAAGGTTGTGTTAGGTTTACGAACAACAAAAGGATGAGGAGAGATGTGGGGCTACCAGACAGTAAGGTTGGATCAGGCTTAAAATAATGAGGTGTAACAGCTCCATGCTAATAGATGAACTTTGGATTAGAAAAGGCTGATGAATGAGAGTTTTGAACTGGACATTCCCATGCCTGAGGCAAGAGCCTGAATCAGAGCACTTAATACACTGAATTTCTGTGCTGAACTGAACAAGATAGCATGCAAACCACAGGAACGGCACTGTTTGACCCTCATGGTACACGGGGGTTTAAAACAAATTTCAAAAGAAAGGTGAGAGATGTGAAGGTAGTGACTGGGAGGAAAAGGGACACCTATTTATCCAAGGCAGCTCCAGACAGATTAACCCAATACCCTCTTTCAGTTAGATACCGGATACTCTAGGCAGAGGAAACGCAGATCTCATCTGCATGGACTTCAGTACAGTATTTGATAGAGTGCCTCCTGGGAAATTATTATTTAAGCTGGAAAAGATGAGGATTAGTGCAAGAATTGTAAGGAGCTGAAGACTTAGCTGGAAAAAACACACACGCGTTGTGCTGAAAGGGGAGCCGTCGGGCTTGGGGAGGGGAGGGCTGAGGTTTCAGGACTCAACCTTGGAGCAGATCAAACCGATCTCCTGCTCAGTGCCCTTGGCAGAGGAAGCAGGAATGAGGTCATGAAATTACTGCTGACACAGAACTGGGAGGCGAGGGTGGTTCAGTGGAGGATCTGAAGAATTTGGTGACTTTGAGGACTGGAGCAATAGAAATGTAATGAAATTCCAAAGTAAGGTTTCAGTTCATGCATTTGTGGGCTCAGGACTAGAATTTTGCTATATTATAGGGCTTCCAGCTGGAAGCAAGAGAGGTATAGAAATACTCAAATACAGTCATTGTGTTGCCACTATCATGATGTAACTGCAAATTCTGAAAGATATGAGGCAATAACAGACAAAGCGTTTCCACAGGAGGTTTCGCATGTTATGATTGCTGCACAAGCTGTTGATCAAACCTCATCTGAAACACCGTGTACAGCTGCGGTTCAAAAAGGTGAGCAAAAATTGGAGCAAGTGCAACAAAGGGGCGTGAAGAGTCTGTTCTCCAGGAGGAGATGAAAAGCTTGGCTTGTGAAGCCAGGCTGGAATAGGAGTGATTGATCTTCATAAATTAAACAGCAGAGTAAACTTTAGGGAAGGAAGGGATCTCTAAAGAGTGATAGGAGCACAAGAACAGAGCTGTATAGACAACCGTGAACAGATTTGGCGTGGAGTTAGCTTCTAACTAAGGTCCTGAACAGCTGGAGTCAAGTCATGTAAATCTGCCAACAGGAGCCATGGTGAAAGGACACGCTGTTGTTTTCAAACACGTCTATTAAAGGGGTAAAGGCTAGAGACAGTGCAGGTGGGACAAAGCGAGCTGTACCTTCTTATTCTAAAAAAACACTGTGAAAAGTATACACACTCAATTCAAACAAGCAAATCAAAGCCTTGTTTTAACTCAAATGTCTGACTTTTGCACAAGAGATAAGCAATTTTAACTGGATGGGTTTTGACGAATACCAGGAAATATTTTTTTTCATCTCCTTGCAGAGGCCACAATCCCAATGGTCTCTGTACACTGGGACTTTGAGAACAGCTGTAGCTGACTCCAAGTGAAAGATCGCTTTATTGGCTCTTGTGGGCTTTTATCTGATTTTCTGCTTCGATTGTTACATTAACATTATTACTGTATCATAAAAAATGCAAAATGGCCCGTGCAGGCTTGTCCCCGTGGGTGCAGCTTGTGCCTGACCCCTGGAGCCCATCAATTTGCCTCGGGTCTGTTGTCCAGCCCTCTGTGTCTGTGCCATGTCCACCTGACCCATCATCACCTGCCATTATCAGCCCAGGTCTGGGAGGTACCAGCAAACCCAAAATGACAGTCTGGAAAGGATTTTCTCTTGTGCCATCACCGAGAGCTGAGCAGGAATGAGTCTGAACCCAAGCTTGCTGCTCCTGATGGATTCACCCCATGGAAACTCCTCGCTGGGCAGCAAATCACCACACAGACCGGGGCCAGCCCCAGTACCACAAATTGGGATGGCCACACAGAAGTCCTGAAGCTTGGTAGCAGCTTCCCTAAAGGACATCTTTGATAAGAAGGGAGGTTTTTCCATCCTCCACAGGGATGTATGTTCAGTGCCAGCACCACACCTTCTCCTGCAGGTCACCTCCTCTTCCCCTTAATTTCTCTAAAACATTCACTGGGATTGCTGTTGGCACAGGGATGCTCATGTGGCTCTACCGCAGGAACATATACCCTGTCCGTGAACACACACTTCATCAGCCACTTCTCTTCCGTTCCCAAAAAAATCATCTTCTTTTGTGTAAGGAACTTGCTATTTCTGTACCCAGATCCATGTCTCTCAGGAGAATCAGCCATTAAACTCCTATCACATATTCCTGTAAATGGTCCTTGCTCTAATTAAGCAATAATTAATGGCTCCAAAGTACTAGGTGGATTCCCAAGTTCTCTGCACTATACAGTAAGTATCAAGTCTGTTTTCTGCTTTTTGATTTCACTTAAAAAAGCTAGTAGCTCTAATACTAGAGCAGGGCAGGTTTAGATGAGACATGAGGAAGAAGTTCTTTCCACTGAGGGCGGTGAGACACTGGCCCAGGTTGCCCAGAGAGGGGGTGGAGGCCCCATCCCTGGAGACATCCAAGGCCAGGCTGGAGGAGGCTCTGAGCAACCTGATCTAGTTGAAGATGTCCCTGCTGACTGCAGGGGGTTGGACTAGATGGACTTTAGAGGTCCCTTCCAACCCAACACATTCTGTGATTCTATGATTCTATTTCCTTTTAGTGTCCTTGTGTCTATGGCCATAGTACTCATCAGACATTACTATTAAAGCAGTGTCTCACTTGTTATGCACATGAAATAATAATTTAAAAAAAAAGAAAAAGCTTTCCTTAATTTATTTTGTTGTCTCTTTCCCCTGTTATGAGCTCCATGCCTAGAATAGGGTAAGAAAACTCTTTTCAGAGGTATTGCAACCACAGGTGACATCCCCATCTGAAGCCCACGGCAAACACCTTGCTCCATCATGTTGTGCTCCTTGCTCAGTCCGCTGGGTCCTCTGCTCAGTTCTTGCAGCAAGGTCAGAATTAAGGTGGTTTCTGTGTTGCATGGAAAATATTATTTTTATTCTACACTTTGTGTTTTCTTAATGATTCCTAAAAAGACAAGGCTTCCTACTGAGGGAACTCAGCTCATTATTTCAGGGTGCCTCTAGAGTACAGGCTGTACTTCGTTGCAATCCTAACGCTTTGTTTTTGGCAGGGACAATGTGTGAAGCCTTTAAATGAGCATTCTTTCCTTGGTCAATTTTTCACATGTGTTTTGGACAAGGCAGCAGGAAGGGGAAGTCCAGCCACCTGACAACACCTTTAACGCTGCCCTGACAAGTCTTCCACAGGAGTGAAAAACCAAGATGTCCTGTCTTGGGGCGTGTGAAAGACTTCCCATTGGTCCCCTCACCCCTCTTCTCCATCCAGCCCAGGATGTCCCGTGCTGTAAACAGATAGAGCAACACTTGCTGTCCGTAGTAAAGACTATTTCCACCTGCCCAAGCAAACCTTTATGAATAAGGCTCTCCAGGTCATCCCTGCAGAGCCGAGGGCAGCCCCAGATCTGCTGAGAGAAACACCCACTGGGACTAACCCAGAGGCACCGGCTATGGCTCAGACAGACACCCCTGGGCAGAAACTAGAGTTCCCTGGAGAGATACAGGCTCCAGGCTGGTTTTGGTTGGCCCCTCCAAATGGCCATTACAAACCACAAACGACCAAGGGACAACGCGGCTGCAGTTCAGTGAAATCTCCGGGTGACATTCCCCTCCCCAGAGAGCAGGGTCTGAAGCTGTTATTGCCTTCACACCTTGGACATTTCCAACTGGTGACTCGGCTCCTTGGGTTCCTGGAGCAAATGGCTTTCACTGTAGCCCCATTATTCTTTGTGTCTCCGGTGTGTCTACCTCTAGGCGATTCGAGGTAGGTCTATTTCTGGAGACTTTTGCCCAAGTGGATTGGAAAAATCTCCATTCATGTGGGTTGGTGGGAGCCCTGCAATGGGTCAATACAGTTCATATGTTTCTGCTGAGCTGGTAAGCACGAATATGTTATTTTAGAAAATAGTAGTTATTAGCTTTTACCATGGAAAACTTGCATTTGTGGGACTCTATTTTTACCACTTCATGTTACCACTATTTCTACCACTAATTTATTGGCTAGGCTGGGAAAAATGTTGTTCCCTGAATTGTAAGTGTTATGATGCCAACGCTGAGTTTGTCGTGGCTCTGGCAGTCTCTTAACATGGAGTTACCATGTCCCATTTTAACTGGATATTGTCTACAAAACAGCACAGGCAGCTGAGCTGAGTAAACAGTGAAGGTGACTGGCTGGTCAAGGGTTTTCAATGAAAACAAAAGGGCTCAGTTTGCGTGTGGTTTTCATTTGGGAAATTGTGAGAGCTCACCTTATTTGCTAAAAAAATCCCAGCAATGGCTGAGGCTTTCATGCAAATGACAGTGAATTCCAAAAGTTCCACAAAATTTTGGCTCAAAAGATTACTCTGACTTAAAAGTTCCTTATTTACTATTTTATACTCTAACATGTGAAAACACCTCATTCACTGCTGTCAGGAAGCAGTCCGTGTGCTGCCGGTCTCCCACCCTCTCCAGCTCCGTCCCTGCTCACAGGCACTCCCCGGACTGGAAGTCCTCCGAGCAAACTGGTCACCGCTAGCAGATACCAGGCAGAGTGAGGGTCTTTTTGAAAAGTGCGCAACAGAAATCTGGAAACAAATCTTCACTGAAGCTAAAACTTGACCTGCTTGTTTGCAAAGAAGTCATAGACATTATTCATGATGGGGTAGAATCATAGAATCACAGAATGTGTTGGGTTGGAAGGGACCTCTAAAGGCCATCTAGTCCGACCCCCCTGCAGTCAGCAGGGACATCTTCAATTAGATCAGGTTTGGTTTTGGTAGATCAGGTAGGGTTTTGGTCACCTGACTTCTGCCTTCTCAAAGTTTGGTCTCTGGTTGTCTGCATAGGCTCCTTGTGTAGGAAAGACAGAGGTACCTGCACAGACCTGTTAGTCCACCCTGACACAGAGCCAAATGGTCTGAACGACCAGCAGAAGGAGCTGCTCTCTCACAGCTGATTGTAAGGGTCTCTGGGCAGCCACCAGCCTGTCAGGTGGCCAAATGCAGATGGTGCTAATCCTGCCCTTAACATCATCACTGCTTCGGGCTCATATGTTCTATTTTCCACAGGAAAGGACTTAGGTACAATGTGGACACAGCCCGTGCTCGCTGGACCCGAGTCTGCACATGCAGGAGATGAGTCGTAGCCCATCACGCTCTGAGCTGGTCGTGCACGTCCGCATTACCCTCCGTAGGCTGCCCGTGGCTCAGGCTGTGCGTGCCTGGGCTATAGGAGAACCCAAGCCACAGACTCCAGCAGCTCCACAACCACAGGACCGCATCGCTGGTGCCAGGGCACAGATGGCGATGGGTGGGCTGGGCACAGTGTGCTCAACCCACACGCACTGCAAGGGGAGAGCTCCAACGTGCCCAAAGGCCAACGTGGGAGCTCAGTGATACCAGGTGAGCTGAGACTCCTACACGGGCTGGGGGCTGCAGTCAATGTGCAGCGTGCGTCCCCAGGGAAGCCTGGCGAGCCGACCTGCCTCCTCTTCCCAAGGTTTCCAGTGGAGATCAGCACACATATGATGCACAGGGTGGGAAAGAAGTTCTTTCTGTCTCATTTTGATGCCCCCCCGGGGGTTGTGAGCTCTTTGCACAGGGTCAGAGAGGACCGTGTTGGGAGAAGGGAGTCGTGCACGTCACCACTTTCCTACTCTGCTGTTGTCAAGGCTTTGCACTGCATTCCTGAACGGAGTGACTGCTTCACGTGCAGTGTGAGCTACTGCTGGCTTCCATGCCAGGTACAGCCTCTGGCCTCCTTCTGGTGGCTTCACAGCACACACTTGGTGCACTGAGAGCCTAAATGGGGAACAACCACCAACAGTCGTGCTCAGCACAGCACTGTGTTGGGCCTTTTGTCTTCAGGTTGCTCTTCTGTAGAGCATTAGATCAAATTCTCATGGACAATTAGAACTGCAAGAATATTAACAAAGGAGAAAATTATGCACTGAACATTTTGCTTGCAAAATTCACTGAATAAATTATTCAGATTTAATGTGGAAGAATAATGGAGGAAATAATTGAATAATGAAATATCATAAAATTAATGGACTATTCTATTAATAATTTTACATCTTGGTCTAATACAATAGAACGGTGAACAAGAAAAAAAGAAAAAATAATTTGGGTGTGTTTTGATGAAAACAGAGCAATGGGTCTGCTTACAAAACTGCATGCAGCATTGCCAGCACTCACGAATTCATCACAACTCCTGTGATGCGGAGTGCCTGCACTGGGCATCGAGAGTCCGCACGCAAATCTCAAACTTCCACCTCTGTGATGATGCCAAAAAATTCAAAATAATCACCTGAATTTGGCCTGAAATCCCCCATCCCAACGTATAACCCAGAGATTTCTAGTGCAATCTTGTGACCTTTCAAAGTCAACTTGCCAGGAGATTTGGGATCACACCGGGAAACCCTCAGGAAGGCGTGAAACTGCCAGAGCAGCTGCTGCCTGCCCTTGGCTGGCCAGGGGTAGGGAAAATCCCCACGGGGTTTGCTGGGTGTTGGTGAAGCCAGTGGGCAATTTGGATATTTCCGAAGATCTAAAGTTGGGTGAGATGAATCCCACCTCAGGAAGACTCAATGTCCTAGCAAGCCCCTTAAGGGTAGCTGCGGCAAACCAAGGGTGGGAGTCTGACCGCTGAACTGCTCGTCCCTTCAATGGGTCCTGGGCATCCATATCCTTTTACTTTGCCCAGTAAGGTGGTACAAACACTTCTTTCACACCATTTACCCCAGAGCACTCGAGGCCGAGGTGGCCCTGTCTCTGCATGCAGCGGGAGGGCAGTCTTGCTGCAGACCCACGTAGCACGGCTGACGTTTCTCTTCATTAGTTACCATAAGTGATGAACCCGCAGAGGGTCAGTATGTTCTTTAGCAATTAACTGAGCTCCAGAGACTGTAATTTGTCTTGTTCATGTTACAGCACCAAATGAATTTTGCTGTGTTTAATAATCATTCTAAAAGCAGATCACAGAGCCGGGAGGGAGAGATTGTATCAATCATTTGTTTTCTAACTCTTTCAAGGAATTTCCTACTGTGTTTAATTTCTTGCTGGTAAGTCCTACATGAGCCTCGGGAAGGCGGGCACTGCTATTATTATTCATTTTTTAATCATCAGAGGAAACTATTTAGCTGCTCTAGAAAATTAGCATGCTCCCAAATTCAGGAGGAGCCAACAATTGGGAAAATGCAATTTTCACGGACCCTGTCATATTAGTCTAAATGGTCTCATTTAGGGCAGCTTCACTTAGGGATTTTTGAAGGAAATTTAGCTGAAGCCCTTGGATCCCTGCTGCAGACAATCACTTTTGGGCTATGGGACTGGGCCATTATCCCTCTTTGCAAATGAGGTAGAGAGAGAGAAATTGGCTTGCCCTGACCACCCGAGGGATACTCCAGCCTCCCTAATCCCAGGCTGGGACCTAAAGCAACAGCTACCAGGGTGAGAGCACAACCTTGGCTGGTGCGGTGCTGCATCTCTGTCCTGCCTCGGCTGGATAAGGAGGGGTATTAGAAATAGCCACAGAGAAACAGCTCACAAAACAGAAAGTGGACTAGAATTTGCTCTGATTAAAGAGGAAAAAAAAAAAAAAAAAAAAGAAAATTAGCATTTTCCCTGAAAGCCAACTCAGCTTGAAGGAATTGTCAAAAATCAGTGTAGACAAATCATCCATATTCCGTTGGAAAAGGCTGCTTTTACCTCATTCCGCCTGAACTCATCCACTGGCACCACTCCGAGGTCAGCCTCCCGGTCTCAGTGGAAAATAGCTTCAGACAGGTCCTCTGGAGGAAAAGCACCTCCCTTCAGCCTGCCTGCCTTGGCCATGTTTTTTAAAGTCTTCCCTTTCCAGTAACCAGGCAATGCCCACTCGCAGCACCACTCCTTGGGATCGGCATGGCAAAGAAAACTAAAGCCCCCCAAAACCTCTTGATGATGCCCGTTGGTACTTGCCCTCCAAACACCCTGGAGGACACTGCCCTGCGTGATGTTAACAGCCCGTATGGAGAGTTTATGCCATTCTGCAAGTATCAGTATCAGCAGAAAATAAAATTGGTCATGACTGACTCAAATCATTGCTCCTGAGGACTTCTACCCTGCGCCAGGTGGCTTCAGAGCTGGCGATATGCCCGTCTCAATAAAACTCTGACCTGATCCTGGTGCAACGTGTGCTGGTTGCGTGACTGGTGCTTCAGAGGGTGATGCCTGCTCACAGCCACGCACTGCCCTGTGCCTGAATGCTTTATCTGTGGGTACGTCCCAGGATCACAGCCCTGTGCACTGTCACTGCAGCACGATGCCTCCGACACCGGTACTCGCAGGGAAGGCAGTGGGACAGAGGTGGCCTGGCACCGTGCTCTGCTCTGCAGCGATTGCCATGGGTGCACCAGCCATCCTTTCCCTTTAGTGAAGCCTTCCCGCATGAGCTGGGCTCATCTCAGTGGGAGTTTCTCTTTCAGGAGATGATCTGGATTTCTGCTACGACATTCTGCAGATGTGACATGTTTTGGTGTTGTGCAACTATTCAGTGACACCCAATGGGAGACTTTTCTCACTTGGCTCTCTTCCCAGACATCATGTGCAAAATTTGAAAGAAATAATCAGAAAGTAAGAACAATGCTGAAATCTCAGACCTATTGGAAAAGTATTAAAATAACCTGATTTTTTTTCAAAGCATTGGACAACTTAAAACGACTATTCCCTGTCCCTCTTCCTTCTTGCCATTCCCATGGCAAAGGCATCACCACCTCGGTCAGTGCAGGTGGCTCATGGAGAGTGCACTGTCTTTAAGGCCTGAGGGTCGGGTTTTGGGGGCCCTTTTTCAGAAGTGCACCAAGGTCGGGGTGAAGGAGAGCGAGCTTTGGGTCTCCACTAGAGGGAACTCTTGCCACGCAAAAGTTGTGCTGGTGGTTTCCGGAAAGATTTAGGCTATTTCCAAGTCTGCAGTTGGACCAGAGCGCACAGGGGACATACAAGGCAGCTCTATTGAGGAGGGAGAGGGACTGCAATGGAGAAACCCCCATACACCTTCTTTCCTTCTTTCCACTCCCTGCCAAAATCTACCTCTGTTTGGATAGAAATGAGTGGGCACCTAGGTAAACATGATCTGCTTGAGAAAAGTTAATGTGGCTGCCCTAAGTAGAAATACTGCTTCATCCACCTTCTGGAGACCTTCAAAAGGGCCAACAAGCGCAGGGGCCGAGGCTGATCCAGTTGATAAAGTCTACTCGGATTTCTAAAGGCTTTTTGTAAAATTCTCATCAAAAGTTTTAAGGAAATTGAGAGAACAGAGGACAAAGAAAGGTTCTGGCATGGGCTGGTAGTCAATAGCAGGTGGAGAAGAGGAGGCAGAAGTGAAGGCTCAGCTCTCGTGGGGAGAAGGTCTCCAGCAGACCCTGTGGCTCTGTGGTGGGACATATTCATGGCCTGGAGAAGGCAGTGAGCAGCAAAGTGCCAACATTCACTGGTGGTAACAAGGTATTCAAAATAGTAAGGAGCAGAGCAAAATGTGACTAGTTTTAGGAGGACATTACCAGACTGTGTGAACAGCCAATGAAATGGGAGAGGAAATCTTGTGTAAAGTGGTACAACTGGTGACAAACACAAGGGGCTCCAGGCTCACCACCTCTGGGGAATAAGACAATTTCACGAAAGTACGAAAGTCTGTCTTCTATTGGAGCAGAAGTTCTCCCACCGTCTCCAGCAGGAGCTGACACCACATCAACCCTCTGTGGCAGGAACCACCATGTCACCCCCACAACATGCAGTTCTTGCCACACACATAGTGCCAATCTTGCATTTGCTGCCAAAATCCAGTCCCAGGGGGATCAGACCCCTCAGTGTTATTTTTTACTTGCTGTCGGGGTTTAGTTCAGATGATGTGAAATATGTATGGCAAATACACTCCCCAGTCTTCTGAACGGCACTGCTGAGCATTAGACAACAACTTTCCTGTCTGCTGCCAGTTTATTTATTGAGGCGACCGATCTGTTTGGGCTGCTGCTTAAAGTCTGGTGCTGCTGCCTGAAAATTCAGCTTTAATCACCTCTGCCCTGCCCTTTCGTTAGGGATAGAATAATAAATGCTTGTGCTGCCTTAATGCAGAAGAAAAAAGGATCACATTGTAGTTTCCCAAGAAGCTGGAAACTATGTTGACTGAATGGCTTCATTATTAACACTTTTTCGCTAACTGAGAAAACTTGAGCTTCCCCAAACGGGCTGTGCTTGCAGTGGGGAGAGGGGCAGGACTTGGCTCCTGCTTGAATAAGCAACAGGGGTTTGTGTGTACAACAGGTCATTGTCGTAGATCGATACATGCGAATTTCTATACCTAAAGTCAAAACAGGCGCTGGCTGGTGTGTTAAGTAGTGGGTAAATACTGAGTTCATGGGCCCAAGTGTTCCTCCCTGCAGGGATTTTTAGGGCTGTGCTTGATCCGTTATTCGCCCACATCTAAGCCTGAGTCTGACAGAGTCGGGGCATCGCAACTGCGATGGAACTGCAAACCCACTTTCTGGGCTTTTGCAAAAGCTCCTTTCATTAAACCCACCTGCAGACCTTATTTCCTACGGCTGATTTCTACCCTTGGCTGTTTGGAAACACTTCTCTCCTGAGGACCTCTGCCCGCTCAGGCTGCGCAGGCCCACGCTGTGCTGGGCTGGCACAAACTGACTGATAAGGGATTTAATATGAAAGCCCACTCAGAGAGGAGAGAAATAAGATTGTCTCAGCTGATAGATCCAAGAACAGGAGCCCATAGCTGAGCACAGGCACTGTTTCTCTCTGATATGACAGTTCTTCTCTTTTGATCATTATTTTTCCTTGATGAAAGCTTAGCCTTCTTACTGAGAGGTCACTGTCTTCTGCCCATCCCCCTGGTCCTGTTCACTGCTTGCTAGTAGCTGCTTTCACAAACCAGCAATGTCTGGGCTTTCTTGTCCTTTCAGGCCATTGGAGAAGAGCTCCAAGGACCTTCTTCCAGCCAGACAGATGCTTGCTTCTGGTCTCTGTACAACAGGTTGCACGTGCATGGGCTGGAGTTGAACACTTAGAGCACAAGCCAGCTTCCTACCCAAACCTCTGGCCATTTTCTGGGACATATCAGAGTCTATTTTAAGGAGGTAGAAGTTGGGATGGGAAAAACTGGAGATGAGGTGGGAATCGGAGACACAGAGACAATACCACCACCTTCAGGACTTCCTTTCTTCCCCTTCCATCTTGCAGATTGTTCACCTCTGTTGGCTTCAGCCTGTGCTTGTGACTTCTACGTTTCCCACCACGAACAAAGGGGGATGTGTGGAGGAGAGGGGTTAGTCCCATCATGCCTAAAAGGATGCAGGCAGCTTTCAGCAGACTGGTGATACCACACAGCCAACCCAACATTTAGTCCCAAGGCTTCCTTGTTAAGAAGCACCAAGGGACAGCGTGTATACCACCCAGCCTCGCCTGGCACCACCAGAGCCTTGGGCACCCTTGACCTGATGGGAAGGGAGAAATATTCAGGATTTTAGCACTTCAGCAGAGTAGCCAAGAGTTGCTTCAGCTCCATCAAGCCAGTTCTCAGGCCAGGAGCAATGCACAGAGGTGAAGGACTGCCCATTACAGAGGACATGTGAGACAATCCTAAGGGAAGCAGCAGGACCTGTCAGCTCAGATGGGAATGGTGGGTCAGGACATGACCTAGACACCCAGGTTTCCTTGGTCTGGCCAACCCCTCACTGATTGTACCTTGGTGCCTCTGTCCCTTGCAGCCAGGGCTTCTTTCACAAGGAACAGCAAGGCATAGCTCCTTCACAAGTCCCTAATGGGACTGGACAAGTGCAAAATGCTGTTTCCTTCACAAAGAGGATCAGCACAAAGGGACAGGTCTGAGATCCAGCTGTGTTTATATGAACTTGCAAAGCTGAGGACCACTCTGTCGGAGGGGTGGGGAGTTCAAGTTCATGCTGCCTCAGCAGCACCAGGTGCTCGTAGCTGGCAGGATCCAGTGCACGTAACAAGAAAAGGAGGAGCTTCTAATCCATTTGCATTTAATGAGCAAAGCACATGTAGAGCTGCCATCCGTGCAAGCCAGGCTCCAACTGCTGGAGCTTGGAGGGCTGGAAGAGCAAAGCATGCTCCATTGGCTTTTCTAGACCCATAAGAGGGCAAATTGGATTCAAAATGTCTTTCTTGCTTTGAAGTCTTATTTCACAAAACAAAGACAAAATAAGAAAAGATCTGGAATAAAATAAAGGATTGGGCCACGTGAAGTTCAAGTGGAAATATTTTCATTACTTCTCAAATGAGTGACTCTAATAGAGCAATATTGCGCTGGATCCAGTTAGGAAGTAACTATCCCCCCCTGCCTCATTACAAACTGCTTTGGCCAAGATGCACCGAGCCTGCAGATCTGTCTCCGAACCATATTCCCCTGAGTATGTAAACCAATGTGCTGTGGTGGGGCTGTGGCAGCCAGATGGGGCTGGCCTAGCCAGACGGAGCATCCCAACAGCAGCACAAGGGCAGGGAGATGGGGGCTGAGCAGCACCACAGTCCTGGGGGCCGAGCTCTGTCTCCTCTTTGTCTGACCACAGCCCGATTCGCTTGGCTGGAGGTGCCTTCACCTGCTGCTCATCGGGCAATGTCCTCTGAGGTCACCACAGCTTGGCACGTCCTGCTGTGCTGTCCAAAAGCTTCTTTGCAGAGCAAGGATGGACACAAACTTTGGAAGAGAGGCTGGTGCACACATAGACTCTCATACGGGAAAATCTGGGAGTTCAGTATGAACACCCCCCCCTCCCCCCCCAGTCATGCAGTCATGCAGTCATGCAGTCATGCACTTTGTCCTTAGTCACACCACGATGGCATGCTGCAGAAGGAAGCACATATGTCCCTAAATACAGGTAGCATGCAGAGCCACCCTAGCAGGCATCCCAACAGAAAAGTGTCTCTGAGGAAGGTGCTATGGGAACCTGATGATGTGTTCCCTAAAGCAGGTGCCAGCTACACAGCTAAGTGCACCCTTCCAGCCTTGCCAAAGCATGAGGAGCAAAATTAAGAGCCTGACATGCCAAGTCCATGTGCTGACTGTAAGACTTGTGATAGATTCTCACCTCTCCTCTACTCTCCCCACCCTCACCTCTCCCTGCAGAGAGGCCTTTATATCATGCAGTCGTCTGGGAGACCTTCTGGAAGGGCTCTCACCATGTGTAGGTCGTGGCTGACCTAAGCTCATCTTGCGTAAGCCGACGTATTGAACCTCAGCTATTAGCATGGCCAACATTTCAGAGGTCTGTCTAAATAGAGATATCAAGATTCCCACAATCCCATCTCCTTGCCCTTCAAATGATAAGCAAACACCTCTAAGTACATTGTAATTGATTTAGACACCATCTGTTTCTTTGCCTATGTGGAGAGTTATTGATTTCAGGTTAGTCCCTGGGGTGTTTATTTTGTAGATGGCTTGCTGTGAGCTTCGTCATTCATTCTAAAATTACCCCATCCGTTTGCTGATAGCTGCACCCATAAAAAGAGAGATCACAGGTCGCCAGGCTGTACCTGCTTTAGAGGAAAGTCCTTCCTCTTACCTTGTGCTGGATAACCCTACTCAAATCGGAAGGACTGCAAGGCCACATGCCAGAGAGCAATGTCTGGTCCTTGCCTTTTCTCATGAAAAGTGCTCTGCCTCTTCCTCATAATTTAAGCGTGATGACTTTGGGCAAGACACATTTAATTTGCTTTCGTGCTTTGCTCATTACATCTCCTGAATTGCTTTATTTACTAACATACTTCTTCTAAATTACTTTATTACTTAACTAAATTTATTTATTTACCACGGATGGCAGAAGAGGAAGACAGCTGCAGCGGTTCCTTGCTGACAATCACCCAAACCACAACGTGATAGTGGCAATGAAAAAGCACTGGATTTTGGGTGCTGCCAGCATATTGCATAAGCTCTGCACAAAGCAGCTAATGTGTCTCTCAGAAGGAGATTTCCCCAAACTCAGAGGCAGATTTTCAGATTGCTTAATTGTCCTCAGATGTTGCTTGTCCAAAAGAATACAAGCCAGACCCCCTCAAGCATGGATTTAATGGTGCGAACAGCACAGAGTAAGCTAATGGAAAGTCTGGGGTGATTCTTGCAGTATGTTATCTTCTAATTGACAGGATTAACAATGGATTCTGTTGGAAACCACTTAACTCTGAGCAACCAACTAAACAAATGGAGACAAAACAAATGCACCTTTAGCTTCTTCATTCCTACCAGTCATACAGGCGTGCTGAAGTTTTTTGCTTAGTTTTTTTTTTTAATAGGTTCATTGGAATGGCACAAGCCAAGAAGAGAAAACATGCTGGTGGTTGTTTACAATGCCCTGAAAGATAATGAACAACAGCCTTTCCGAGAGACCCAGAAAGAGTTTTGCTCAGTAGAAGACCAGAAATGAAGCTGTATGCTATTAGAGGGTCTGATGGGAAACAGGTTTCAGGCACAGCTTCCTGAGGGCACCCAGAAGACAATCCTCTACCTAACCCTGGTCATTCTGGATAAGCAACAGCTTGCTTAATCCTACAAGAGTGTCCGCTGCTGCCTTGAGAGTAGTTAGGAGTGATGGTATCTGCAGCAAATGCAGTAAGCTGGAGTGGAAATAGTTGTTCAGGAATCAATGGTTCTACATCTGCTTGGTGTCCAGTAAGTGCCCAAGGGTCCATAACGGGGCCCAGTGAGTCATGGACCCTCATCCATAGTATATGAGTGATGGACCCTCTCTTTGCTACTCAGGCCTGGCAGACCCAATATTGAGTCAAGCTCAGCCTGCTCAGCTCATATGTCTTTTCTGCTGCAGATAAGAAATTGTCTCCTACCCTCCTGGTCAACATCAGCATTGCTCAGGCAGGAATCAGCATGTAAGAGTGAATGGATCCTCACCAGGGCACAACAAAGAATGGTGCTTTGTCTGGTGGTCTCATGATGCAGGTTGGGTCAAACAAACTCCTCTTGTCACATCCCACCTATTTTGTCCCTAAAAGCGTGTGCTCCTGCTACCTTCCATGAACTAGGCCTGAGCCCTTGAACTCAAGACAACAACATTGGCATTCCAATGAGATTTTTACAGCACGTAATTTTAAATCTCCTCTTGAAATTGCATTAATTCTGCAAACTTACCGTGTGGTGCTGTTACAGCTACAGCAGTTACAATCTGGCGTGAGTCTCCTGGAAATCAAATGGTATGAGAGATCCTTATCATCAGGCAGCTGGACGTGTGTGGCATCACTCCTAACCTATGTCGTGTAAATCTCACGGCATGTTACAATACGTGGCTGTGTATTAAACCACCCGTGCTGGTTTCCTCCTTTACACTGCGTATTGGAGAGCAGCAATGTGAAGGTCATCAGTGCAAGCAGGAGACTTCGCCACTGCCTTCAGCTTCAGCTCTGAGGGTTTTACAGGGGGAGATTTCCAGTCACAAGGTCAAGATTTTTCTGCAGTACCCAAGGACTGCTGAGCTCTTCACCCCCTTCTTGCATTCATTTCTCACTAGCTTGTATTTGCAGGAAAGCAGACAATTTGCCAGATCCAGACAGAGGAGGTTCTAGCACAAATCATGCCTTCCTGCCGTTTAGTTATTTGCATTTGTTGCATTACATTATTTTTTTTCTGCAGAGCTGTGATGAGTATTTGAACTGTCAGTGGCGCTGTGCTTTTCCAAACCTTTTATCTGAGCCTTGACAAGCTGAGTTTCTGGAGGAGTTAAATGAGGAGCAAGCGCTGATGCTGCCAGGGACCGGGCATGGAAGTTTCACCATGCTCTGGTTTGTATGATTTACACTGTTTGGTCTGATTTGTGACACAGCAAAATGACAGTGGCAATATTCGCTTATTTCTCACTGAAATACTGGGTTTTACAGTGCTAAAGCAATACGGCTTCTATGTCTGCCGCTGCTGAAGTAGTTAGTTACATCAGAACAGAAGTGTAAATCTGTATTTTTAAGCACTTACATTATTAACCTACCTTAGCAATTACTGCATGAGAACCTGTGATATACTGCAGCCCTTATCCCAAGGAGGGGAAATTACTTTTATTTCTTCTGTTATGATTAACATGTAGATCAGCATTGAGCCTTACTCAATAAACTGAAGTCATTTTTCTTCTGCAGCTAACATGAGTGGTGGGGGTTTTGACGTGGCTCAGAAATGGTTAAGCTCCTGTAGCTTAGCAACTCATCTGCAATTAAGGGCATCTGTCTATAAAACATTCTCCTGTATTATGGGCTGTTGTGTTGACAGGTGCTAATGGCTGCCATTAGCTGAGGTTTTGTTCCCAGAGGATGACAGAGCTCATTAGAGGCAGTGACTGCCAACCTCTCCTGGGACCAGGGGACCATCAGGCCCTTTGTGTGATGGGTACCAGCTCTCCAGAATGGTGGCCCTGGGCTCATGGCAGGGCTTGGGGTGCCCATGGCAGAGCAGGCAAGTGGCCTGCACCCATTACTAAGTGCAGATTGCCAGCTGGAGCACAAACCCCTGTGCTTCTGGGGGTCTGGAAGTGGCTGATACGATACTAAGAAATACCAGTTTCTTTATGTTTCACAAGTGTTCTTCAAAATTCTTGGAAAGGCAATTTGACTTGTGCCTGCAAATCTCCTTAGGCCTACACAGCACTAGCAGCTATGCTTCGTTCTCCGAACAAGTTGGATTTTGCTCTTTGCTAATCTGAAGAGGGTCAAGGGTAAAATTTCCACCAATTTTGTATCCCAAGGGGGACTCCAGGGAGAAGTCACAGCAGCCTAAAGAGGGACAGCCGCATTCCAGAAATAACTCTTGTTCTCTTAGCACAGGGAAAGAAACAGGCACACTTGGAGCAAGACGTTTATTCCAAACATCAAATAATTTATTTCCAGAGCTTGAGGGAACTCTTACTGACTTCCAAGAAAACTTTACAAGGGTACTTTAAAGGAATTCAGTAACTTTAAGGTAATGGTTGCCACTGGGCTTCTCACAAGCACCAGCAGGCAAGGAGAGCCTGGGAGAGTCAATCCAAATGTCAAGGTTCATTTTAAGGCCAGAAGGAACCCCAAACCATGTAATACTGTATTAACTTTTTCAGCTTTCACTTATCTTTCAAGTATGGCTACAAGAGCAATAGCAAAGTATGTTTTTCCTTCTCCATGCATCAGATCAAATGTACTGCTGAAATTTGCCAGGTTTCCTATAATTGATAGCATGCAGCTTATTAGCTTTTGGTAGAATTCATGCCATTTATGGAGTCCATCACATTGTCAAGCCTTTGTTTGTATGATGAGGTGGTCTCTCATCGACAGTACAACGCAATTTGAAATGAAAGCTGGGCTCCAGTGGGGTTTTTTTGTTGGCTTGCTAGAAATACAACATGACGTAACAATTTCTTTTTCTGTAGATAAATAGCCCTGGAAATAATGTCACCAAAGCTTGCTGTTGCTTCAGGATGGATGTTTCCAGCTATGGAAAACAAACATCTTGGCTTTGGTTGGTTGCCTTATTGCAAGAGGTGCTGCCCATTGCTGAGCTTTGGCCTTTGCATACCAGTGGGAGGTCACTGTCCTGTGACTCCCTTTATATGACTTTTGTTCAGAAAATATTTCTGAAGATTGCTAAGATTCTCCGTGATTCATGCCAATAAGACCTAATTTGTCATACACAAACATTTCTACTTTGTAGCAATTTCCCTGATCTCTGGGTAAAAGCAAAGAACACAGTGGAAGCATTTATTTTCCATGAAAAGCAGAAACATTTTAACTGTCAAGTTTTGCTTTTCATACTCTGCATCTCGTAGCTAAAACTGGGACAACTCAATGGCATTGTCAAGCTATCTGGATCAGAAAAAACAAGCATGCAGACAGGAATCATCTGATAGGAGAAACAACCTAAAATATTTCTTTCTGGTGGTTGGAGTCTGCAGTAAGCATTGGGGATCTATCCCTAGACTGGTATTGCAAAGTGGTCAGACAATATTTAAGTATGTTGCAGCTAAAATTATAAAGTTTAACTGACAGTAGCCAATATGGGTAAGTGCAATGCATACTGCTCCATGAGCAATAGCAGCCAGCAGGATGGGATTGACCAGGGCAAAAGTCAATCATGAGAACTGGAAAAGCCAACTGTATTAGATAAACATCTCAGCAAGACAGAGCATGCTGGGATAGAGACAGTAAGAAACACACATTTTATCCCCAAATTGTGCAATTGCATTAAGTTTCCATACCCCACCCTGCTGAATTCCTCGACCCTCCCAGTCATCACCATCTCCCACCAAATTCTGTCTGAATTTAATCACTAACAGCTAGACAAGGTGGGCTGCGTGTCAGAGCCCAAGCGGCCAGCTTCACCAGGACTGCTCCTAGACCAGCGCTGAATCATGCCTGATAGCAGTGTGTCTTCTACATCTTGCCACATAAAGAAGATGAAGAATCTGTTCCAGAAGAAAAGTGGAATTACGTCAACAGCCCAGTGAAGCATTGTGCACACATATAATGTATTGGTGCTGGTTTTGTACTGAAGTATCTCATGTAGAAGTGCTAGGGGAGAGCTGTATATCTTTTTGATAATCAAATGTTTCTTAGAGTAGAAGCCAAATCATAGCACCTGACTATAAACGCAGCTTAATCCAGACAATAGACCATGAAAGACTATCAAGAGATGGTTTCTTATTATCTTAACTCCCACTGAACAAGAAAATCCAGTCCTAATGCCTTCAACAGTCATTTCATAATGACCCTGGACAAACCTGTCATCAGGACTTGGCCGAGGCACTGTATGGAAGAACTTAAGGGCAAGATGTTTCAGGTCCTTCAGCCTCCACCAGCAGGAAGTTCCTTTATTATCAGTCCTGTTGGTAGCAGTGGCTGTCTGCACTGCATGGACCTAGCAAATAGATTATCACATATGTCTCATTTAGCAATTATTATTCCTTCTAGTCTTCCTCAATTTTCCTAGTAGCATTGCCATCAGAGGCCCTCAGAAGTACCCTCCCAGCACTGCAGGGGACAGTTTTGCTTTGGCTCACACGGTCTGTGTGGTTCATGTGTGCTTTACTACTGATCCTGGCTGCACCGCCATAACACAGCTGGCGATCTCTTACCAGTTGGCAGAGGATTATCGCAGTTTTCCAACATGCAGAAAGCCTGGACTTACATCACTTGTCTAACTGGGCCAGATCCCCCTGCATCCATGAAGGAGGCAGATTTGCCTTTAGGCTGTGGGAAGGAAGCTTTCTGCAGGAGCGTTAGTGGTAAAAATGTAACAACTGCCAGTCTTGCACCCTTCGGGCACTTCATCTGAGGATGTAGATACAGTCCTACTTGGAGCATTGGTCACAAGGCAAGATGCAAACCTCCTGCCTGGTCTGGTTCAGACCTCAGCAGTCCCATGTTACCCATGAGGAGCTAGTGCCAAACAGGAGCTGTGCCAGGAGAGGCTTCTGGGATGGGCACGGATGGAGGCAGAGATCAAACATCCAGGCTGTGAGGACACAGCACTTGCTCTTCTAGTGCTCACTAGTGTCGGAGGCAAAAGCACAGGGGTGGCAGTGGCAGCTCTGGGTGCATTAGCTGATCTGCTTGTAAAGTCAGCAGCGACGACTCCTTTCCAGGACAGCTCTCAGCATTGCAAGGGCCTACCACTGAGGTGAAAATACCAAAGTCTCTCAGGAAACACTGACTTTGAGAAATGCATTTGCAACAGAGTTCTGCTCAGGAAAGCGTTGAGGCAGACTTTCCAGCACCAGCAAGCCTTTCGCATTCACACCACTCCATCATTTTCCATTATCAGAAGCACATTTATTTCTCATCAAAGTGCTTCCAGCATCAGTATGCATTTAAACCATATTATTTTTCAAATCAGGTCCTGAAAACAGCCTGTACCAAATTGTTTCCCCTATTTCCTTCTGGCAACCGGTGTCTCTCATGGCTCAGCCATGTGTTCCCAGGCTACGAGCCCAGCTGCTCTTGTAAAACACACTCCAAGCACGTGTTCTTGCATGGGATGTTCATTATTATTTTCAGAATTACTTTATTGGTATATGTCCTCTCTGCATGCCCCCAAAGGGCTGCTTTTAGCAGGATTTGTACAAAGTTGCTTGATTGGCTTCAAGCTTCTTTGTGAGTTTACCCAATGCCAAGCTCAGGCACTGAACCCATGCCAGGTAATTCATCATTTCTCCTTAAATGCTATAGACAGAATCATGCTCTTAGCTTGTCAGATAAAGGCCTGAGAATGGCTTTTCAGCCCACCTAATGAGGGTTTGTGTTTTTCTACACTTGGGAGGATGGATGGTCTTAATTTCCGATTTCTTTCAAAGAGAGCAATTTTCTTCCACAAAAAAGACCAGGAATAATAGATACAATGTGGCTGATTCTGAGTCACCCTTTAACCATTTGTACTGATGTTTTCTCTTTGTACATCTTCAGACTAAGACCCTGAAACTCAGAATCCTCTTTAGCTGCTGCCGTATGTTTTCCCCTGCCAAGAGGCATTTACGTGCCTAAGGGTTTCACGCACAGCCAGCATCCTCTCCCAGACTTTCTGCAGGCTGTCAGTCTCCCGAAATATTGCCCTCAAATTTGAGGTACTCCAGACTGGGCTTTCCTGCCCAAGATCTGCAGGACTTGCCTCCTTGGTGTGAAGAAGCCAAGGGACTCTGCAGGGAAAGAGCTTGCTTTCCTCTGTGCCTGGATACCATCCAAGTGACAGCCCAGTGCACAACACTAAGGTGGAGGCTCTATATGAGGTCTCCCCATCAGCCTGGCACTGCCCGTATTTATGATTTCTGTGTGAATATTCATGGGGATGGCAGGGTTTCTCATTGTCCAACATTTAGTCAAATGCTAAATACAAGGTTCTGTTCCACTCCGCTTCTTGCTCTCTCCACAGTCACCCCACATTTGCCACTGTTTCATCGCTAGATGGAAACTTAGACTTTGAGGAGGGGCCAGTCACACAAACCACCGGATTCAGTCTGTTTCCTTGAGTTAGCATACTGAGGGCATACCAAGGGAGTATATTTTGTTGATAAAGAAGCAGGGAAGGAAGAAAACAAAAGATGAACCATCTGCCTCCTGCCACCTCTGCAATGAGAAGGAGAATGGGCTGAAGTGTCCCTGCCTTGCTCACTGGCAGCGGACAACCTGTCTCAGTTTGCCTCAGCACGGTAAAGCACAACCCAAAAAAACACTCAGCTGAAAGAGCTCCAGACAGTAAAGGTGGATGCTGGAGCTACAGCTTACAACTGACTGTTCTCTGTGGAACAGGGAATCCAGCACTATCTCATTGATGGAAATGATTGCTAAGATGCTGCCAAATGGCAGGAGAGCTCCCTCTTCTTGGGCCCTGCCCAAGGATGCCGCAGCTGGTCTTGTCGCATCCTCTTCAAGTGGTTCCCCGCGCAGCAAGTGCCGGACGACCATTGTCCTCCTCCTGCAGACGAGGCACTCGGGGTTGGTCTCTGCCCGCCGCTGGATACACTTGAAACAGAAGCGGTGGTCGCATCGCACGGGACAGGTAGGGTTGTTCCAGGTGT